>CM077666.1:359008408-360258408 GCA_039707655.1 Elymus sibiricus
CCCAATGAATAAAATAAATTTTTGCTTTTACCTACTGTTTTTGTGTGTTTGCACAATTTTAGCTTCTGTTATGATTGTGTTTTTATGTTTTAATTAGTGTTTGTGCCTGATACGTCTCCAACGTATCTATAATTTTTTATTGTTCCATGCTGTTATATTATCAATCTTGGATGTTTTTATAATCATTTACAAAAATTATATATCATTTTTGGAGACTAACCTATTAACTTAGGATGTGTTTGGTTGCAGGGATATCCTCCGAGGGACAGGGATAGCCCTTCTATGCAGGGGATGCCACCCGTTTGGATCCGAGGCAAGGGAGGATAGGGGCAGCCAGATGCCTCGAATATTCGCCAAAAACGGGGCTGGGGTCACCCGCGAAAAACGAGCGGGTCGCGGCAACCACCCTGCGCGCGCGTCGCTGCGTCCAGGCGCGAAACAATATTTTCGGGTATTGCCCCCCGCTCACCCCCCGCGAACCCTCACTTTCCCCATTACTCATCTCTCTCTTCCGTGGGCGGCGGCGACAGCGGCGGCGACGCATCTAGCAGAGAGGCCGGCGAGAGGTGAGTCCTTCTCTAGTCTTTCCATATCTCCTCCTTTCCTTCTATCTTCCCACCTCCATCAATCGCGTGTGCCGGTCGGCCGTTGCGGAGGGTGTGCACGGGGGCGACGCGGGCTAGATTTGAGGCGGCGGCGCGAGTCGATCTGAACGAGGGCGGCGGCTGGGGGCTTGAGGAGGCGCGAGCGGCACCAGGAGGCCACCCATGCCCACCGTGCGGAGCTTGGCCATGGGAGGAGCTCACCACCAGGGCCTGCAGGCGGAGGTGGAGATGGATTCCCTGGCGAGCGGGGCAAGTGCACACGGGAGGTTCTCCACGGCGAGCGCAAGTGCATCCGGTGCCGCGAACGGCTGCATGCGCATGGCTGAATCCGCTCGGCTGCGTCGGCGTGTGTGTGTTCTGAAGTTTGTGCGTCTGATGCTTTGCTGTTGCAGACTGATGCATAATGTTCATGCGTGCGTGTGCTAGAGTCTGCTCATGTGTGTGTGTACTAGACTGATGTATATTATCTGTTTTTTTTGCGGGAACTGATTGTATATTATCTACTGTTGCAGGATATTTGAAGGTCACCGTGAGCACATCTGGCAGCACAACTCCTTCAATCTGAGGTAAAACATACACCCCACTGTCTAACCCCCTGTTTCTTTTTCTGAAATATTTGACAGTAGAAGAGAACGTTGATTTACCTCTGAATAATTGGCTTCTTGTAGACAGATTGTGTGCCATTGAATTATTCTTGTTCACATGTTAAAGTATCATTTGTAATTGCATTGTAGATGGACAGAAAAACAAAGATGTTAATTTATGCGGCTGCGGCACAATGGTTTATCAACATGATAACATTGGTTGTTCAATCCAGAAAAAGAAAAAGAAGGGAAGCAATTACGTATGCCCCAATTGATGAGAGAGATAGGATGAGAAGAGAGTAATTTGACAACAAAATATGGAAGAATGACACAACTTGTGTGAACATGCTTAGGCTTCGGAGAGAACCTTTCTTTAGGTTTTGTCAACTCTTTAGGGATCGCAACTTGCTAAAGGACACAATACATTTGACTATTGAGCAACAAGTAGCAATGTTCTTGCACACCGTTGGGCACAACATTAGAAATAGGGTAATTGGCGCCAATTTTGGTAGATCCGGTGAAGTCGTGAGCCGTTACTTCCAAAGGGTACTCCATGCCATTGGCGAGCTTTGAGATGACCTTATTAGGAAGCCTTCATTGGAGACCCAAACCAAAATAGAAGGAAACTACCGGTGGGATCCATACTTTAAGGTATGAGACCAAGTGACAACTACATTTTATCATTGTAGGCATGAATTTGTTTAGATCCTAATTTTTGGGTTTTTGTTTTCACCAAATAGGATTGTATTGGAGTTATTGATGGTACACATGTGCGAGCCTCTGTTACACCGGATATGGAGGCTTCCTTTCGTGGTAGAAAGACTTATGCTACTCAAAATGTGATGGCGGCTGTAGATTTTGATCTTCGATTCACATATGTGTTGGCCGGGTGGGAGGGGACAACACATGATGCTCTAGTTTTACGTGATGCTTTAGAACGTGAAAATGGTCTACGTGTCCCACAAGGTAATAGATGAAGTATATACATCTGTCATATCAATGGGGTATTCATATATATATATATAACCAAGTAACCCAAATGTTCCTTATTTAGGTAAATTTTATCTAGTTGATGCTGGATATGGAGCCAAACGGGGTTTTTTGCCTCCTTTTCGTGGTGTGAGGACCACTTGAATGAGTGGGGAAACAACCCTGTGCAAAATGAGAGGGAGCTGTTCAACCTTAGGCATTCTTCTCTTCGTGTGACCGTCGAACGTGCATTTGGGTCATTGAAGAGAAGATTCAAGATACTTGATGATGCCACCCCATTCTTTCTCTTTCCAACACAAGTTGACATTGTTGTGGCTTGTTGCATTATTCACAATTGGGTTATAAATGATGGGATAGATGAATATATCATACCCGAGGATGAATGGGTGTCAAATATTACTCATGCTTCGTCATCAAGTGGTCAAGCACATGAACATGCATACATGGCTAATTTTAGGCAAGAACTTGCTGATCAAATGTGGGAAGACCGACAAAACCATTTGCAAGGTCAAAATATGTAGTAACTACTATGTCATTTAGGTCGTTGTGATGAATTATTGTACTTTGTTGAACTATTCTGTGTGCTGGAACTTATTTGTAAGGACTTATTATTTTCCGAGATTGTATTTGTAATGACTATTTAAGTTGCTAAAATTATTTCATTATGTCCAAATTCTTGCTGAAATTACTTTTTCAATGTCCAAACACTTGCTGAAAATTGTAGGAAATGGCTAAGCAAGTTTCATGGACACCTACCATGTCCAAGTTCATGCTAACATGGCTAAGTGATTTGGTCTCTAGTGGCAATAGAACAAGTACTGCATTCAAGCAATCAAAGTTCAATGCTTGTGCCATTGCTTTGAATGAGCATTTCCAGCTTAGCTTGAATGGAGATCAGATAAAAAATCATAATAGGACATGGAAGAGGAAACTGCAGAAAATAGTGAAACTCAAGGAGTTGAGTGGTGCACTATGGGATGAGGACAAGTCTATGATTGTTCTTGATCATGAGCATTACACAAATCATGTTAAGGTAACTATTTTTCTTGATCATGAGCATTACTCTACTCATGAGTAGTTGTTGTAATTCTTTGTTTATGCTCATGTAGTAGCTGATATTGGTTCTTAATGTGAAAGTACTTGTTTTAATGGGTTTCGTACAATCAAATACTTGCTGTACTTCTTTCTTTACGCTCAAATACTTGCTGAAATTAGTATCAACAAGTCCAAACAATTGCTGAAATTGATTCTTTATGTGAAAGTACTTGCTGTAATGGATTTTGTGAAGTCAAATACTTGCTGTACATCTTTCTTAACGCTCAAATACTTGCTGAAATTAGTATCTACAAGTCCAAACACTTGCTGAAATTATTCTTTACGTGAAAGTACTTGCTGAAGTGGTTTTGTCATGTTCGAAACTTGCTGTACCTCTTTCTTTATGCTCAAATACTTGCTGGAATTCTTCCTATATGCTCAAATACTTGCTGAAATTGTTCCTTTATGTCTAAATACTTACTGAAATTACTTTTTTTGTTTCGACAAGGCTCATCCAGAGGATGAACAATACCTTAACAAGACTATTATTCATTATAAGGAGATGGTGAATATAGCTGGAGGGAGCATGGCTACAAGGCAATATGCAAAAGACTCAAGTGACCCTCTTGCTATAGAAGTGGTTAATCTTGAAGAAGAGACAACCAAGAAACCTACTGCCCCACATGAAGAGGTTGCACAATCAACCAATGCAGGTTCATCTGGTCCCAAACCAAAAAAAGCCAACCAAATCCTTGTGCGGAAGACAGGTTGCATGCCACCATACTTGCATCTAGTGAAAGAATTGCTATTGCCATAGAGAAGAGTTCTAGCACCGATAACAATGCCATAGATGGTCTTTGGGAGAGCATGAAAGTACTCCCTGGGTTCAGTTTGGATTACCTTGCTCATTACTATGCATATTTGGTTGACAATCCTCGTGTTGCTATGGCATTCAAGGTGTTGGAAGAGGATCAAAAGAAGGTTTGGGTTTCTAGGTATGTCAAGAGTACCTTTCCTGAAGCGTAAGGATGGTGAGTGCATATGTGGTGAACTGGTGATTGACTTGTACTTTTGATGCAACCAAAACAGTAACTATGGGTTGTATGGATTAGCTCTTTTGACAACCGAGACAATAACTATGGGTTGTATAACTATTAAGTTCTAGTAGTACTCTATGGAATGTTGAACTATGAGTTATATGCACTTACTTATGTATATATGGAATGTTGAACTATTATATGTGATGAAGTTCAAAATTTCGACTATCGTTTTGTTTTGGTTTGTTGTGAAAAAGTTAATTTTTTTGAAATTATGACTGTACATACTATATTTTCCTTCCTTCCATTGAAAAAGTGCAAATTATGAGGGTAATCTCACCACCTCAAGTAAAAAAGGTTACCACAACCCTTATCCTTCATTCATCCCTCGAACCAAACACTCCGATGGCTATCCTCAACAACGTTTCATCCTTTCAACCAAACAAAACATGGGATAACCCCACCCTTCCAACCAAACAGAAAAAAGGTTATCCCTAGCCACCTGGTTGGGGATACCCACAGCCACCCTAGCATGTCCCTCAAACCAAACACATCCTTAGTGCCCAGTGCCAGTTGCTGTTTTCTGCCCTGTTTTTGTTTTTACAGAAAATCAATACCAAACGAAGTCCAAATGCCACGAAATTTTTTGGAGATTTTTTTATTGGCCAAGATAAACACTAGAAGCTTCGGGAGAGGGCCAGAAGACCCAGGAGATGGCCACGAGCCACCAGGGCGCGCCTGGGGGGGGGGGGGGGGCAGGCCCGCCCTGGTGCCTCGTGGGCCCCCCTTTGCTCCGTTTGACCTAATTCCAGCACTATAAATTCAGAGAAAATCAGAAACCCTCAGGGGAGTCCATGAAATACTTTTTCCGCCGTCGCAAGTTTCTGTTCTCGAGAGATCCCATCTGGGGTCCTTCTCCGGTACTCCGCCGGAGGGGGAATCGATCACGGAGGGGTTCTACATCAACCTTGTTGCCCTTCCGATGATGCGTGAGTAGTTTACCACAGAGCTTCGGGTCCATAGGCAGTAGCTAGATGGCTTCTTCTCTCTTTTTGATCTTCAATACAATGTTCTCCTCGATGTTCTTGGAGTTATATCCGATGTAATCACTTTTTGCGGTGTGTTTGTTGGGATCCGATGAATTGTGAGTTTATGATCAGATTATCCATGAAATTATTTGAGTCTTTGTTGCACTCTTTTATGCATGATTATTATAGCCTCGTATTTCTTCTCCGATCTATTGATTTGGTTTGGCCAACTGAGTTGATTTATCTTGCCATGGGAAGAGGTGCTTTGCAATTGGTTCGATGGATAAAGGGACATGACACGTATGTATCATTGCTATTAAGGGTAAAAATATGGGGTTTATTCATAGGTGAGTTTATCTTGTCTACATCATATCATCGTTCTTAAGGCGTTACTCCATTCTTTATGGACTTAATACACTAGATGCATGCTGGATAGCGGTCGATGTGTGGAGTAATAGTAGTAGATGCAGGTAGGAGTCGGTCTACTTGTCTCGGACGTGATGCCTATATACATGATCATTGCCTTGGATATCGTCATGATTATTTGCTTTTCTATCAATTGCCCAATAGTAATTTGTCTACCCACCGTATGCTATTTTCTTGAGAGAAGCCTCTAGTGAAACCTATGGCCCCCGGGTCTATCTAAATCATATTACTAAAACCCTAAAAATATTGCTGCCATTTTCTTTTATTTATTTTATTTTGTATTTTTGTTTCAATCTATCTATCTATCACATACAATTTAATCTTGCAATTGACCGCCGAGAGATTGACAACCTCTCGTTTGCGTTGGGTGCAAGGATTTGTTGTTTGTGTGCAGGTGCTGCTAACGAGGTGTTGCGTGATTCTCCTACTGGTTCGATAACCTTGGTTTCATAACTGAGGGAAATACTTATCTCTACTGTGATGCATCATCCCTTCCTCTTCGGGGAAATACCAACGCAAGCTATAAGTAGCAGGAAGAATTTCTGGCGCCGTTGCCGGGGAGACATCATCAACATCTATCAAGTACCTTTGCATAAACTCTCAATTCCTTGCATTTATTTTATTTGCCATTTGCCTCTCGTTTTCATCTCCCCCACTTCTAAAACGTTTTACAAAAATACAAAAATATTTTCCGTTTGCCTTTTTCTTGTTTGCTTGCTTGTTATCTTGTTTGCATAGTCACGATGTCTCAAGAAAATACAAAATTGTGCGATTTTTCCATACTAATAATAATGATTTTATTAGTACTCCGATTGCTCCTCCCGCCGCTAGTGCGGAGACTTGTGATATTAATGCCGCTTTGCTAAATCTTGTCATGAAAGATCAATTTCCGGTAGCCCTAATGAAGATGTTGCATCCCATCTAAACACTTTCGTAGAATTGTGTGACATGCAAAAGAAAAAAGATGTGGATAATGATATTGTGAAACTAAAATTATTCCCATTCTCATTACGGGATCGTGCAAAAATTTGGTTTTCATCTTTACCACGAAATAGTATCGATTCTTGGGATAGGTGTAAAGATGCTTTTATTACTAAGTATTTTCCTCCCGCGAAAATTATTTCTCTTAGAAATCAAATTATGAATTTCAAGCAACTTGATCATGAACATGTTGCCCAATCTTGGGAGAGGATGAAATTAATGATAAGAAATTGCCCTACTCATGGTTTAAATTTATGGATGATCATACAAAATTTCTATGTGGGATTGAATTTTGTTTCTAGAAATCTTTTAGATTCCGCCACGGGTGGTACTTTTATGGAAATTACTTTGGGAGAAGCTACTAAATTGCTTGATAATATTATGGCAAATTATTCACAATGGCATACTGAAAGAACTCCTACTAGTAAAAAGGTGAATTCTATTAAAGAAATTAATACTTTGAGTGATAAAGTTGATGCGCTTAAGAAATTGGTTGCTAGTAAAAATGCTCATATTGATCCTAATGATGTGCCATTGTCCACTTTGATTGAGCAAAATAATGATCCCGTAGATGTGAATTTTGTCTCGCGAAACAATTTTAATAATAATGCTTATAGAGGTAATTTCAACGCTAGACCGTTTCCTGGAAATTCCTCTAATAATTATGGCAATCCTTATGGTAATTTCTATAATAATAATAGGATGACCTCTGATCTTGAAAGTAATATTAAAGAATTTATTAATGCTCAAAAAGTTTTCAACACTACGATAGAAGAAAAATTGAGTAAACTTGATGATATGTCTAGAAGCATTGATAGAATTATTCATGATGTGGAAAATCTTAAGACTAAAATTTTGCCACCCAAAATTGATATTAGCGAATCAATTAAAGCTTTATATGTCTCCATGGATGAGAGTAAGAAAAGAACCGCCATGCTAAAAGCTAAACGAGAATTTTTAGAAAAAACGATTCCTCCCGGTTTTTATCGTAGTAATGATGAGGATATTAAAATGATTGGTGTTTCATCTATTGATTCTTTGTTTAGCAATATAAAACTTGATGAAAAGGGGATTGAAGAAGAGTCAACTTTAGCTAAAGAGCGTCCCCATAATTCGGAGGGTGAAAATCTTAATGAAAAAATTGCTAAAAGTGGGTTTGGAGAGGTAAAAACTTTAAATAGCGATGTGCCCACTCTCTTGGATTACAAAGATTTTAATTATGATAGTTGTTCTTTGATTGAGTGCATTTCTTTGTTACAATCCATGTTAAATTCACCCAACGCTTATGAGCAAAACAAGGCTTTTACTAAACACATCGTAGAAGCTATGATGAAAGCGTTAGAAGAAAAGCTAGAACTAGAGATTTCAATTCCTAGAAAATTATATGATGAATGGGAACCCACCATTAAAGTTAAAATTAAAAATTATGAGTGCAATGCTTTATGTGATTTGGGTGCTAGCGTTTCCACAATTCCAAAATCTCTATGTGATGTGCTAGGTTTCACCAATATAGATGAATGTTCTCTTATTTTGCATCTTGCGGATTCTACTATTAAAAAACCAATGGGTAGAATTAATGATGTTCTTATTCTTGCAAATAGAAATTATGTGCCCATTGATTTTATTGTTCTTGATATTGAATGCAATCCTTCTTGCCCCATAATACTTGGTAGACCGTTCTTACG
Source organism: Elymus sibiricus (assembly GCA_039707655.1). Taxonomy (NCBI): domain Eukaryota; kingdom Viridiplantae; phylum Streptophyta; class Magnoliopsida; order Poales; family Poaceae; genus Elymus; species Elymus sibiricus. The sequence continues at coordinate 359,016,780 of CM077666.1, forward strand.
AACTATAGGTGCCGTTATTGATATGAAAGAAGGGAATATAAAATTTCAGTTTCCACTAAAAAAGGGTATGGAAAATTTCCCTAGGAAGAAAATTAAAGCACCATGTGAATCAATTATGAGGGCCACTTATGGAATCAACTTGAAAGATGACAATACTTGAAATTATGCATTATGCCTAGCTAGGGGGCATAAAACAATAGCGCTTGTTGGGAGGCAACCCAATGAATAAAATAAATTTTTTCTGTTATTTTGTGTTTTAATGTATAAGTTACTGGTATGATTGTGTTTTTGTGTTTTAATTAGTGTTTGTGCCAAGTAAAGCCTTTGGGATGATTTGGAAGATAGTATAATTGATGCTGTTTGGAAAACAAAAAGTTTTGCGTCCAGTGCCCGAATTTGTTTTCTGTACTGGAGCATCAGAAAAATCTGAAATTTTTACAGAGTATTTTTATATGAATTTCCCTCGTTGTCCTAATTTTTCAGAATTTTTGGAGTTACAGAAGTATGGATTTTAAATAGATTGCTACAGACTGTTCTGTTTTTGACAGATTCTGTTTTTGATACACTACTTGCTTGTTTTGATGAATCTATGGATTGTATCAGGGGGTATAAGCCATGGTGAAGTTAGAGTACAGTAGGTATAATGCAAAAATAAAATATGAATGGGTTTGCAACAGTACTTAAAGTAGTGATTTATTTTGTTATACTAACGGATCTCACGAAGGTTTTGTTGAGTTTTGTGTGATTGAAGTTTTCAAGTTTTGGGTGAGATCACGATGGATGAAGGAATAAGGAGTAGCAAAAGCCTAAGCTTGGGGATGCCCGAGGCACCCCAAGGTAATATTCAAGGAAGACTCAAGCGTCTAAGCTTGGGGATGTCCCGGAAGGCATCCCCTCTTTCTTCTACCAACTATCGGTAATTTTACTTGAAGCTATATTTTTATTCGTCACATGATATGAGTTTTGCTTGGAGCGTCTTGTATTATATGAGTCTTTGCTTTGTTTGCTTTTTAAGTTTGTCACGATCATCTTTGCTGAACACACCTATTTTGAGAGACCCACACGTTTATCATCATTTGTTAGAATACTCTATGTGCTTCACTTAAATTTTTTGAGCTAGACAGTTGCTCTAGTGCTTCACTTAAATATTTTTGAGCACGGTGGTGGCTATATTTTGAAGAAATAAACTCTCTTGCTTCACTTATATTATTTTGAGAGTTGATTAAAATTTTGAAAAAATGAATTCTCATGCTTCACTTATATTATTTTGAGAATTGATAAGATTGAAATTTTGAAGAAATATTTGCACTCTCATGCTTCACTTAAATCTTTTTGAGAGTTGATGATAATAGTAACGGTAATTTGCACAAGATATGAATTTGGTCCCAAAGTGATGAATATTCAAGAGGGATATAATAAAAACTTTCATATAGATCATTGGATATGATAAGTGCGATTCCTTGCAATAGTTTTGCGATATGGAAATGATAATATGCGAGTCATGTTAGTGAGTAATTGTGATTTAGTAAGAATATTAGTGTTAAGGTTTGTGATTCCCTATGCATGCACATTAAGTCAATAGTTATGCAATGAAATTATATCCTACTTATGGTGCATTATTCGGTGTTAGTTATGTTCAATGCATGTTTATGACCGTTTTCGTTTTTTGGTTGGTTGCTTCTCAATCTATTTGCTAGCCTTCATTTGTACAAAGCGGAAATACTGTTTGTGCATCCAAAATCCTTAAACCCAAGTTGTGCCAAATGAGTCCACTATATCTACCTATATGCGGTATTTCAACGCCGTTCCAAGTAAATTTGCGTGTGCCAACTCTAATTTTCAAAATAATTTTTCCGGTTTGTGTGCCCATACCGCTCATGAAGTGGCAGGGGGTGGCGATTATTTTCCATGCTAGGTGTGTTATTCTCACGACGAGTGTTTATTCACTTGTCATTGCACGAGAGAATGGTTGGTAATAGGGATGCTGTGGGATCGAGGAGATAGGTCTAGAGGGGGGTGAATAGACTCCTAACCAGCCAAAGTAGCAGTTTTTAATTTCTCTTGGAACTTAGGCAGATTTTGGCACAAGTTAAGATCACTCCAATACTTTCTACACATGCATATCTAGAGATTGAGCAGCGGAAATAGTAAAGCATGCAAGAGTATGGAAAGTAAAGGGGTAGAGTATGGAAGATCAAACGCAATGAAGACACGGTGGTTTTTGGCGTGGTTCCGATAGGTGGTGCTATCGTACGTCCACGTTGATGGAGACTTCAACCCACGAAGGGTAACGGCTGCGCGAGTCCACGGAGGGCTCCACCCATGAAGGGTCCACGAAGAAGCAACCTTGTCTATTCCACCATGGCTTACGTCCACGAAGGACTAGCCTCACTCGGGGTAGATCTTCACGAAGTAGGCGATCTCCTTGCCCTTACAAACTGCTTGGTTCAACTCCACATCAGGTTGGAGGCTCCCAAGTGACACCTAACCAATCTAGGAGACACCACTCTCCAAAAGGTAATAGACGGTGTGTTGTTGATGAACTCCTTGCTCTTGTGCTTCAAATGATAGTCTTCCCAGCACTCAAACAACTCCTCACAGATTTGGCTATGGTGGAAGAGGGATTTGAGTGGAAAGCAACTTGGGATAGGCTAGAAATCAAGTTTCAAAAGGTAGGAATGGAATAGCTTGATCTCAACACATGAGTAGGTGGTTCTCTCTCAGAAAAAGTATGGTGGAAGTGTAGGCATGTTCTGATGGCTCTCCTTACTGAGAAGGAGGTGGTGGAGGGGTATATATAGCCTCCACACAAAATCCAACCGTTACACACTTTTGACCCAACTCGGTGGCACCGAAACAATCATCTCGGTAGCACCGAACTGTGTAAAAGATATGAACTTTAGGAATCTCGGTGGGACCGATACGAACAACTCGGATGGACCGAAGTGCAATGGCTAGGGCAAACCTCATCTCGGTGGCACCGATTGCATCAACTCGGTAGGACCGAAGTGAAGCAATAAGGCAACAGAGAGTTGGCAAGCCATCTCGGTGAGACCGATTTGCAAAACTCGGTGAGACCGAAGTAAGTGCAAACGATTACAGAGAGTTGGCAAGGCCATCTCGGTGAGACCGAGATCCATTTCGGTGGATCCGATTTGTTAGGGTTTTGGCAGTGGCTAAGTCCTGGATGAACTCGGTGGGGCCGGATAGGAAATGTCGGTGGGGCCGAGTTAGAATGTAGGTTCTGGACATATTTGGGATTGAGAGAGTGGTTGAGGGTTTAGGAGTACTGTCACTAAGCACTTGAGCAAAAATACCATTAAGCAACACCTCATCCCCTTTTAATAGTATTGGCTTTCCTATGGACTCAATGTGATCTTGGATCACTAAACCAAAAATGTAGAGTCTTGATCTTTTGCCAATCCTTGTCCTTAGCATTTTGAAGGGGTTCCATGTCGTCTTGTCCATGCCACACCATTTGTTGAACTTGTCTGAAATTCACTAGATAAAAGCATTAGTCCAACAACATGTATGTTGGCATAAATTACCAAAACCACCAAGGGAGCAAATGTGCTTTCAATCTCCCCCTTTTTGGTAATTGATGACAACATACATCAAAGCTTCAAATACAGATATGGTAGAGTTATGTATGAAAGCTTTGAAGGAAATATGTAACATATATGAGCTCCCCTGAACTCCCCCTGAAGAGGTGCATATAACATGATGATACCATATGGGAGATATACATGCTACATGTATCTTGGCTATATGCATTAGAGCAAACATATATATCATATAGGGTCCACATGTCCATGATTGTCTCCTTACAAACATTATATACTAGCAAGAGGTCAATCATGTACATGAGTGTGATGCATATACTTACCTTGAAGTTCTTGATCAAGTACCTGAAGAAATATACTTGAGAAAACATGGTTAGATAACACAAGATAATTTCTTCAAGAAAAAACACAAGATCAACAAGAAACCAAGATTGGGATGACATGTAGAATGGAGTATCACTAGGTGAATACTTCTTTGAAGCAGACATGTCCCCAAAAGAAATAGTTGTCTCCCCTTAAAGAACTTCCGCTCCCCCTGAATCTGACATTGGATATTGGGAGTAGGTAGGGTGAGAAAACTAGAGCAACCAGAGAATAAACTAATCATGTTTCTCCCCTCTTAGAAACATGTAACATTCTCTCCTCTTGTAAGGTGCATCTCTTTTATAGTGATAAGCTTTGATTTGTATTCCTCTCTCCCCCTTTGACATCAATTTCCAAGAAGGGACTTCAAGGTTATTGATCAAGTGGGTTCGGTCCTCGAGAAACACACTTAGCCTTTGAGTGGCTCTAGATGCAAGTAGAGGATAAGAATCATTGAGTGGAGCTGGAGCAGAAAAACTCAGGAAAAAATTTGACAAAAAATTCCTTAGAGCAGCAAAATCGGTGACACCGAGTTGATATAAATCAGTGGAACCGAGGTTGATGCAATAGAATTATTTGTCAACTCAGCTCACTAGATAAAGGAAATCTCACAAGGATTTGCAAGGAATTAGCTGCGAAACTAACTAAAAGAAAAGAAAAACAGAAAAGAAACAAGGTCTAGATGAAGTTTTTTTTTTGAAAAAGAAACACTCTAGCAAGAAGAGACCAAACAGAAGAAAAGACTAGAGAACTTCATCTAGATGGGTCGGCGACTAGGTCACCTATGTTAGAGTATATTGACTTAGGAGTCAAGTGAGAGCACTTGATCATAGGTCATACTCTTCGTTTAAGCTCAAAATGGGGTTGCCATTTTTCCTTTTAAACATTTCAATGTATTCACATCTTGTTGAGTTGCTTTAGCCCATGTCTTTGAGTAAAGCTTCTCTAGGATGTGAGGACTTACATTGGGATTTTGGTGATGTCCATCATGTAGTTGAACTTGAAGTGGATGCTCATGAGTTGACGTTTGGAGCTATCCTAACATTTGTAGTTCATCTTCCTACATGGGTTAGTTTTGCAAGGAACAACATGTATATCCAATATGACAAGAATGAAGCATATCTCAAGAATTTGTCAAAGGATATGTTTAGGCTATCTTGTTCCTTGTTCCTCCATCAATTGTTGATACTTGGGTCATATAAGATTGCATATGATAAGAGTGTGACGCAATCTTGTGGCATGAAGCTTGTCCAAGTACCTACAAAAGGTTAGATACAATACAAGGGAGCAAGATGTCCAGGATATAAGATGATCATGAAAGATATCATGGATTAGTCAAGAATGCTCAAGCCCTTGTACGCATTCACATGAACCTCTAGTTCACGTTTGAAGCATCTATGATGTTCAACTCACTTCTTAAGTGAAAAAACACTTTCTCATCAAGGGGTTTGGTAAAGATGTCCACCAATTGTTTGTCGGTACGAACATGTTTAAGGTCAATGTCACCTTTCTCAACATGATCTCGAATAAAATGGTGACGAACCTCAATATGCTTAGTTCGAGAATGTTGCACGGGATTGTGTGCAATCTTAATAGCACTCTCATTGTCACATAGTAATGGTACATGTTTCACATGCACACCATAGTCTTTAAGAGTTTGTGTCATCCATAGTAATTGAGCACAACATGATCCCGCGGCAATGTATTCCGCTTCGGCAGTAGATAGAGATACGGAATTTTGTTTCTTGAATGACCAAGACACAAGAGATCTACCAAGGAATTGACATGTACCCGAAGTGGATTTTATGTCAACCTTGTCTCCAACATAGTCCGAATCGGAGTACCCAACAAGATTGAAAGACGATCCTTTGGGATACCATATGCCAAAGTTTGGTGTATGTAATAAGTATCTCACAATTCTTTTCACCGCTTTAAGATGACACTCTTTTGGTGCTGCTTGGTATCGTGCACACATGCACACACTTAGCATAATGTCGGGACGGGAGGCACATAGATATAGCAATGAACCAATCATAGATCGATAAACCTTTTGATCAACCAGTTTGTCATCCTTGGTCAAGTCAAGATGTCCACTCGTGGGCATGGGAGTTTTCATACCTTTACTCTCTTGCATGTTGAACTTCTTGAATAAGTCCTTGGTATACTTTGTTTGAGAAACAAAGGTACCCTCCCTAGTTTGCTTGATTTGCAAGCCAAGAAAGAATTTGAGTTCACACATCATAGACATCTCGAACTTCTCCGACATCAGCCTTCCAAACTTTTCACTAAAAGAGAGGTTAGTAGATCCAAAGATAATATCATCAACATAAATTTGGCATACAAATAATTCTCCATTAACCCTCTTAGTGAAAAAATTTGAATCAATCTTCCCAATCTCAAAACCCTTTTCAAGAAGAAACTTTGTCAAGCATTTGTACCAAGCTCTAGGGGCTTGTTTAAGACCATAAAGAGCTTTACGAAGTTTGTACACATGATTAGGTTTCTTGGGATTCTCAAAGCTGGGAGGTTGTTTAACATACACTTCCTCCTCAATTTCACCATTTAAGAAAGCACTTTTAATATCCATTTGGTAAAGAGTGATATCATGGTGATTGGCATAAACAAGTAAAATACGAATGGACTCAAGTCTTGCAACGGGGGCATAGGTCTCACCATAGTCCATACCTTCAACTTGTGTGTACCCTTGTGCTACGAGACGATCCTTGTTACGTACAACTTGTCCATCTTCATCTTGCTTATTCCGAAACACCCATTTGGTTCCAATGATGTTTTGCTCTTCCTTAGGCTTCTCAACCAATGTCCAAACTTGGTTCCTCTCAAAGTTGTGTAGCTCTTCGTGCATTGCATTCACCCAATCGGGGTCCTTGAGAGCATCTTCTACCTTCAAGGGTTCAACACTAGAGATAAATGAGTAATGCTCACAAAAGTTAGCTAAACGAGTTTTAGAGCAAGTGATTCTCCCGGTTTGGATATCTCCAAGTATTTGTTCGACGGGATGATTCTTGTTGACTCTTGCTCTGACTCGAGATAGCTTTTGCTTGGGTTGTGGTGAGGCTTCCTCATCATCATCATCTTCTTCTTCTTCGTTGATGTTGTCGTTGTTGGCTTGTGGAGGTGGAGAAGGAGGTTGAGGTGGATCATCTTGTTGCACTTCCTCATTCCCATCGTCGTGACGTGTCCCACTTGTGGATGCCTCCGTATCAACTTGTCGTTCACCTTGATGCGAAGTTGGGGCTTCCACGTGAATAGACGAGGTACTCTTCTTCACTTCCACGGGGCGAATCTTGCCAATGGGCAAGACTTGGATTGCTTCTGATGGTTCTTTATCTCCTACATCAAGTGGAAATTGCTCGACTTGCGAGCCGTTAGTCTCATCAAACTTCATATCTACCATCTCTTCAACTTTTCGAGTGAAGTTGTTGTAGACACGGTAAGTGTGAGAGTTCGATCCATAACCGAGTAGGAGACCTTCATGAGATTTAGGAGCAAATTTTGAACGACGATGCTTATCAAGAATGTAACATTTTGAGCCAAATAATCGAAAGTATCCAACTTGTGGTTTGTTACCGGTGAGCAGTTCATATGCCGTTTTACCAAGAAGCTTGTGAAGGTAAAGTCGATTTGTTGCATGACAAGTTGTTTCAACCGCTTCTGCCCAAAAATGTCTTGGCGTCTTGTATTCATCAAGCATCGTTCTTGCCATCTCAATAAGTGTTCGGTTCTTCCTCTCAACAACTCCATTTTGTTGAGGTGTGTACGTAGCTGAGAACTCATGTGAAATACCCTCCTCATCAAGAAAGGTGTCCACATTGGTGTTCTTGAACTCCGTTCCGTTGTCACTCCGAACCTTCTTGATCTTCACTTCAAATTGATTTTGAGCCTTTCTTGCGAAGTTCTTGAAGATCTTTTGTACCTGCGATTTGTCATCAAGAAAGAACACCCACGTAAATCTGGAAAAATCATCAACAATGACCAAACCGAAAGAGTTACCACCAAGACTTTTATAGGAGTTGGGACCAAAAAGATCCATATGAAGTAGCTCGAGTGGTCTCCTCGTGTTCATAATGTTCTTTACGGGATGGCTTCCTCCAACCTGTTTTCCTGCTTGGCAAGCACTACAAAGTCGATCTTTGTCAAATATAACATCTTTTACTCCAAGAATGTGATCTCCTTTAACAAGTTTATCAAGGTTACGCATACCAACATGTCCAAGTCTTCTATGCCATAACCAACCTTTAGAAGATTTTGCAATTAAACATGTACGAGGTTGGGCTCTTTTAGTGAAATCAACAATGTATAGATCACCTCTACGAATGCCGGTAAAGACCATATTATGATTATCTTGGCGAAACACTTGGCAATCTACTTTGGTAAATAGAACATTAAAACCAAAATCGGCTAGTCTAGATACGGAAAGAAGATTGTAACCAAGAGATTCAACAAGCATAACATTTTGTATGGAGCTATCATTGGATATGGCCACCTTACCAAGGCCAAGTACCTTACCCTTGGAGTTGTCTCCAAAAGTCACATACTTGCGTGGACCATTATTTTTTAGCAAGCTCACGAAACATGTCTCTATCTCCGGTCATGTGATCGGTACAGCCGCTATCAAGAATCCACTCTTTTCCTCCGGCCATGTAATCTCGAAGATTTGCCATAAGACTGAGATTTCTCATGGTCTTCTCGAATTCAATATCAAACTCTTCATCTTCATCATAGTAGCCATGCTAAATATCCTCTTCATTATGCGTGTGATCATTACCTAGGGTAATAGATTCATTAGTTTCATGATCATGACAATGTTCAAGTTTATGGATTCTAATGGCTTCCATGATAATGTTTCTAATAGTTGTAATTGGCACGCATAAGATCACGAAGCTCAAACAAGCAATCATCAAACTTAGGATCATTAGGACTCATCTTGTGTAAAGCAGCAGTCTTATGAAGAATCTTATCAAGACTCTTTAAGGAGTAATCAGGATATCGCTTTTCTAAATCATGCCATAGAGTATAAGCACATGCAAAGTTTTGCATACAATGAAGCACAACCTTAGGTAATCCTCTAATGATAAGATTGACGGTTCTAAGATTACGAAGCATGTCAATTTCCTCTTCATGAGTAGGATGCAAGGGATCAATAGGGGGCACATAAGGATTATGAATATACTTGCTCAAGTTAAATTCATCAAATATATCAAGCATTTCATCCCTCCAAAAATTGTAATACTCCCCATCGAGAATAGGCACTCTACGTCTAAGACTCCCCAACGTAGACACATCCATCTCCCTCCAATGGTGATGAAACCAAAGCAATGGAGACCAATGCTCTGATACCAATTGTGGGATCGAGGAGATAGGTCTAGAGGGGGGGGGGGGTGAATAGACTCCTAACCAGCCAAAGTAGCAGTTTTTAATTTCTCTTGGAACTTAGGCAGATTTTGGCACTAGTTAAGATCACTCCAATACTTTCTACACATGCATATCTAGAGATTGAGCAGGGGAAATAGTAAAGCATGCAAGAGTACGGAAAGTAAAGGGGTAGAGTATGGAAGATCAAACGCAATGAAGACACGATGGTTTTTGGCGTGGTTCCGATAGGTGGTGCTATCGTACGTCCACGTTGATGGAGACTTCAACCCACGAAGGGTAACGGCTGCGCGAGTCCACGGAGGGCTCCACCCACGAAGGGTCCACGAAGAAGCAACCTTGTCTATTCCACCATGGCTTACGTCCACGAAGGACTAGCCTCACTCGGGGTAGATCTTCACGAAGTAGGCGATCTCCTTACCCTTACAAACTGCTTGGTTCAACTCCACATCAGGTTGGAGGCTCCCAAGTGACACCTAACCAATCTAGGAGACACCACTCTCCAAAAGGTAATAGACGGTGTGTTGTTGATGAACTCCTTGCTCTTGTGCTTCAAATGATAGTCTTCCCAGCACTCAAACAACTCCTCACAGATTTGGCTATGGTGGAAGAGGGATTTGAGTGGAAAGCAACTTGGGATAGGCTAGAATCAAGTTTCAAAAGGTAGGAATGGAATAGCTTGATCTCAACACATGAGTAGGTGGTTCTCTCTCAGAAAAAGTATGGTGGAAGTGTAGGCATGTTCTGATGGCTCTCCTTACTGAGAAGGAGGTGGTGGAGGGGTATATATAGCCTCCACACAAAATCCAACCGTTACACACTTTTGACCCAACTCGGTGGCACCGAAACAATCATCTCGGTAGCACCGAACTGTGTAAAAGATATGAACTTTAGGAATCTCGGTGGGACCGATACGAACAACTCGGATGGACCGAAGTGCAATGGCTAGGGAAAACCTCATCTCGGTGGCACTGATTGCATCAACTCGGTAGGACCGAAGTGAAGCAATAAGGCAACAGAGAGTTGGCAAGCCATCTCGGTGAGACCGATTTGCAAAACTCGGTGAGACCGAAGTAAGTGCAAACGATTACAGAGAGTTGGCAAGGCCATCTCGGTGAGACCGAGATCCATTTCGGTGGATCCGATTTGTTAGGGTTTTGGCAGTGGCTAAGTCTTGGATGAACTCGGTGGGGCCGGATAGGAAATGTCGGTGGGGCCGAGTTAGAATGTAGGTTCTGGACATATTTGGGATTGAGAGAGTGGTTGAGGGTTTAGGAGTACTGTCACTAAGCACTTGAGCAAAAAGACCATTAAGCAACACCTCATCCCCTTTTAATAGTATTGGCTTTCCTATGGACTCAATGTGATCTTGGATCACTAAACCAAAAATGTAGAGTGTTGATCTTTTGCCAATCCTTGTCCTTAGCATTTTGAAGGGGTTTCACGTCCTCTTGTCCATGCCACGCCATTTGTTGAACTTGTCTGAAATTCACTAGATAAAAGCATTAGTCCAATAACATGTATGTTGGCATAAATTACCAAAACCACCAAGGGAGCAAATGTGCTTTCAGATGCCCAGTCCAACAATGAAATCAAAATTAATAACAACAAAATTCCTTGGAAAGTGTTGGTTTGGAGGGCACCCGTGGATACGGCTAGCCATGGATTGTGAAAGAATGGTGGAAAGGAAATAAACTTTACTTTCTATTTGGGAACCACATATAATGTGTCTAGCGTGGAAAATATTGGGAATTCGCGGTCATTTTCGTTGACAGGAAAAGCATGCCTCTCAAAATATTTTTATCTCATTAATTTCAGCTTTGAGCTCTGGCACATTTGACAAATCCCTGCTTCCCTCTGCGAAGGGCCTATCTATTTACTTTTATGCAATTTTTATTTCTATTTGAGTCTCCATCTTCTCTTACAAAAGCACCAACTAGAGAGCACTATTGTCATACTTGTGCATTGGATGTAGCTAATATTTGAGTGTGTTTCATGAATGGATCAATGATTGAGTATAATGGGCTAGGGATAACTTTCTTTAGCATTGATATTTTGAAAGACATGGTTGCTTGTTAGCATGCTTGAGTATTTATATCTTCATGTCAAATTATAGACTATTGCTTTGAATCATTCAAGTCCAATGTCCATGCTACAAAAGAAAAGAATATGTGATGAATATGATAGGCAACATTCCACATCAAAAATTCTGTTTTTATCATTTACCTACTCGAGGACGAGCATGAATTAAGCTTGGGGATGCTGATACGTCTGCAACGTATCTATAATTTTTTATTGTTCCATGCTGTTATATTATCAATCTTGGATGTTTTTATAATCATTTACAGCAATTATATATCATTTTTGGAGACTAACCTATTAACTTAGTGCCCAGTGTCAGTTGATGTTTTCTGCCCTGTTTTTGTTTTACAGAAAATCAATACCAAACGAAGTCCAAATGCCACGAAACTTTTTGGAGATTTTTTATTGGCCAAGATAAACACTAGAAGCTTCGGGAGAGGGCCAGAAGACCCAGGAGGTGGCCACAAGCCACCAGGGCATGCTTGGGGGGGGGCAGGCGCGCCCTGGTGCTTCAGGGGCCCCCTTTGCTCCGTTTGACCTAATTCCAGCACTATAAATTCAGAAAAAAAACCAGAAACCCTCAGGGGAGTCCACGAAATACTTTTTCCGCCGCCGCAAGTTTCTGTTCTCGAGAGATCCCATATGGGGTCCTTCTCCGGTACTCCGCCGGAGGGGGAATCGATCACGGAGGGGTTCTACATCAACCTTGCTGCCCTTCCGATGATGCGTGAGTAGTTTACCACAGAGCTTCGGGTCTATAGGCAGTAGCTAGATGGCTTCTTCTCTCTTTTTGATCTTCAATACAATGTTCTCCTCGATGTTCTTGGAGTTCTATCCAATGTAATCACTTTTTGCGGTGTGTTTGTTGGGATCCGATGAATTGTGAGTTTATGATCAGATTATCCATGAAATTATTTGAGTCTTTGCTGCACTCTTTTATGCATGATTATTATAGCCTCGTATTTCTTCTCCGATCTATTGATTTGGTTTGGCCAACTGAGTTGATTTATCTTGCCATGGGAAGAGGTGCTTTGGAATTGGTTCGATGGATAAAGGGACATGACACGTATGTATCGTTGCCATTAAGGGTAAAAAGATGGGGTTTATTCATACGTGAGTTTATCTTGTCTACATCATGTCATCGTTCTTAAGGCGTTACTCCGTTCTTTATGGACTTAATACACTAGATGCATGCTGGATAGTGGTCGATGTGTGGAGTAATAGTAGTAGATGCAGGCAGGAGTCGGTCTACTTGTCTCGGACGTGATGCCTATATACATGATCATTGCCTTGGATATCGTCATGATTATTTGCTTTTCTATCAATTGCCCAACAGTAATTTGTCTACCCATCGTATGCTATTTTCTTGAGAGAAGCCTCTAGTGAAACCTATGGCCCCCGGGTCTATCTAAATCATATTACTAAAACCCTAAAAATATTGCTGCCATTTTCTTTTATTTATTTTATTTTGTATTTTTGTTTCAATCTATCTATCTATCACATACAATTTAATCTTGCAATTGACCGCCAAGAGATTGACAACCTCTCGTTTGCGTTGGGTGCAAGGATTTGTTGTTTGTGTGCAGGTGCTGCTAACGAGGTGTTGCGTGATTCTCCTACTGGTTCGATAACCTTGGTTTCATAACTGAGGAAAATACGTATCTCTACTGTGCTGCATCATCCCTTCCTCTTCGGGGAAATACCAACGCAAGCTACAAGTAGCAGTGCCAAGTAATGCCTTTGGGATGATCTTGATGATAGTATAATTGATGTTGTTTGGAAAACAGAAAGTTTTGCGTCCAGTACTCGAATTTTAGTTCTGTACTGGAGCGTCATAAAAATCTGAAATTTTTACACATTATTGGTATATGATTTTTTTACGTTTTCCTAATTTTTCAGAATTTTTGGAGTTACAGAAGTATGGCTTTTAAATAGATCTTTACAGACTGTTCTGTTTTAGACAGATTCTGTTTTTGTTGTATAGTTTGCTTATTTTGATGAATCTATGGATCGTATCGGGGGGTATGAGTCATGGAGAAGTTGGAGTACAGTAGCATTATGCCAATATTAAATATGAATCAATTTACTATAGTACCTAAATTTTAAGATTTGTTTGTTATACTAATGGATGTCACGAGGTTTCTGTTGAGTTTTGTGTGCTGAAGTTTTCAAGTTTTGGGTGAGACTACGATGGATAAAGGAATAAGGAGCGCCAAGAGCCTAAGATTGGGGATGCTCAAGACACCCCAAGGTAATATTCAAGAAAGACTTAAGCGTCTAAGCTTGGGGATGCCCCGGAAGGCATCCCCTCTTTCGTCTACAATCTATCGGTAACTCACTTGGAGCTATATTTTTATTCATCACATGATATGTGGTTTACTTGGAGCGTCTTGTGAAATAGTTTGTTTGCTTTTGTTTGCTTTTTAGTTTGTCACAATCATCTTTGCTGAACACACCTTTTTGAGAGGGACACACATTATTCGTGATTTGTTAGAATACTCTTTGCGCTTCACTTATATCTTTTGAGCTTGGCAGTTGCTCTAGTGCTTCACTTATGTCTTTATAGCACGGCGGTGGTTATATTTTAAAGAAATAGTTGCACTCTCATGCTTCACTTATATCTTTTTGAGAGTCTCATGATAGCAATGGTAATATGCACGGGTTATGAATTTGGTCCTGATATGATAGGTATTCAAGAGGGATATAATACAAACTTTCATGTAGATCACTGAATATGATAAATATACCAACCTCCCCCCTAGGAGCATGTGTAGTGGTACTTTGCTTCGAGGGCTAATAAACTTTCGCAATAAGTATGTGAGTTCTTTATGAATAATGTGAGTCCATGGATTATACGCACTCTCACCCTTCCGCAATTTGCTAGCCTCTTCGGTACCGTGCATTGCCCTTTCTGACATCGAGAGTTGGTGCAAACTTCTCCGGTGCATCCAAACCCCGTGATATGATACGCTCTATCACACATAAGCCTCCTTATATCTTCCTCAAAACAGCCACCATACCTACCTATCATGGCATTTCCATAGCCATTCCGAGATATATTGCCATGCAACTTCCACCGTTCCGTTTTTATGACATACATCATCATTGTCATATTGTTTGCATGATCATATAGCTGACATAGTATTTGTGGCTCAGCCACCGTTCATCATTTTTATACATGTTACGCTAGCATCATTGCACATCCTGGTACACTGCCAGAGGCATTCATATAGAGTAATATTTTTGTTCTAGTATCGAGTTGTAAGTAAATAAAAGTGTGATGATCATTATTATTAGAGCATTGTCCCAGTGAGGTAAGAATGATGGAGACTAATGAGTCCTCGAAAAAGTGGGGATGGGGTCCATGAGATCGTTCTAAAATAAAAAAATAAAAAAATAAAAAAGGAAAAAAAAAGAAAAGAAAAAAAAAGAAAAGAGAAAAAGAAGAAAAAAAAAGAAGAAAAAAAAGAAAAAAAATAAATGAGAGAAAAGAGAGAAGGGGCAATGTTACTATCCTTTTCCACACTTGTGCTTTAGAGTAGCACCATGGTTTTCATATAGAGAGTCTCCTATTTTGTCACTTTCATATAATAGTGGGAATTTTTCATTATAGAACTTGGCTTGTATATTCCGATGACGGGCTTCCTCAAATGCCCGAGGTCTTCATGAGCAAGCAAGTTGGATGCACACCCACTTAGTTTTCATGTTGAGCTTTCATATACTTATAGCTCTTAGTGCATCCGTTGCATGGCAATCCCTACTCCTCGCATTGACATCAATTGATACCCGTTGATTAGCCTCGTCGATGTGAGACTTTCTCCATTTTTGACTTCTCTTATTTATCCCTATCACCATACTCTATTCCACCCATAGTGCTATATCCATGGCTTGCGCTCATGTATTGCGTGGGAGTCGAAAAAGCTGAAGCGCGTTAAAAAGTATGAACCAATTGCTTGGCTAAAACCGGGGTAGTACATGATAAATACTTTGTGTGAAGAAGATGGAGCATGACAGGATTGTATGATTTTGTAGGGATAACGTTCTTTAGCATTTTTATTTTGAAAGACAAGATTGTTTATTAGTATGCCTGAGTATTGATGTCTTTATATCAAATTATAGACTATTGCTTTGAATCACTTGGATCTTATTATTCATACCGTAAGAGAGAGATTACATGATGAAACATGATAGGTAGCATTCCACATCAAGAAACCAAGGTATCAATCCATGGAGTACCAGCTTCCTGCAACAGTTGGCTCTGCAACACAATTAATACTTCGCTTGTGTTCCCAACAGGCCTAACAAGGGTTGTCAATCCTTGCTAGTTGCACAAGGCAACTAAAAGATAATGCTTGGCAAATATTTTTCTATCTTCAAAATAAAACAAAACTGGAAATAATACAACATGTAAATGCTATTGGAAGGTGATTCTTATGCTAAAAACTGGACCGGGGTTCATATGTTCACCAAGTGTAACTCTCTAGAGCATAAAAGTGCAGTAAGTAACATAATCATGCGAAAAAGTGCATAATTTTTTTTCGAGAGTACACCAAGGGCGTACCATATTTTTAGAGAAGATAGCAGAACAATGTACAAGATGCCTTGAGTTAGATGCACACATCCACTCTCGGCTACACCCCATTACAACCAACACACGGCTAAACTAAACCTACCCTCTCACGAGACCACCAACACCCATGCCAGCCCTCCTCCAATCCTGAGCTTCTCTAAAGATGTCATCTGCTAACTCAAGCGGTGTCCTCTGTTGGTGTGTCCTGTTAAACAGATGCGCATTCCGTTGCTTCCATAACTTCCAAGCAATTAGAATGACGATGGTGTCAAACCCTCTTTTCAGTTCCCTAGCAAAACCCGTCCTAGTCTCAATCCACCAATCCAAGAAGGTATCCTGCACATCCGGCCTCCTAGTACTCAAGTTCAAAGCGTGGAAGCAAGCCTGCCACACCTCACGTGCATATCCACAGCGCACCAAAATATGTTCGGCATTGTCTTCATCTTGTAGGCACGTGTAGCAGGCCGAAGGGTGATCTTGAAGGCCATGCGTGGCCCGTCGATCCGAGGTCCAAATACGATGCTGGACTGCCAGCCATACGAATATCTTGCACTTTAGTAGTGCCCAGCTCTTCCAAATACAGGAGGCGTAGGGGGCCCTGAGATCACCAATGCACAGACGCTGGTATGTCGACTTCGCGGAATACACTCCAGAAGGGTCCGCCGGCCAGAAGAAGGCGTCCGGTACACTGGTATCGCGCTGAACGGTACTAATGGCCAGGTTTAAGTGCACCAGCTGTAGGTGTCCCACGAAAGTGAGCTCACCCACCACATCGTGAAGCCATCTGCCGTTATCTAGACCCTCCTTGACCGTGCGCATGTTCCTAGTGCGTGTGTCCACCAGGACATGTATCAGCGGAACAATGTCGGATGTAGAAAACCCATGAATCCATCGGTCCATCCAAAACAGGACCTTGGCACCCTCCCCTACTTCGATCTTGACCAAACTATCGAAGACTGCCCGTGCCTCCTTGTCCTCAATCATGTTTAATCCCTGCCATGGTCTTTCCGGATCCGTCCGCTTCAACCATTCCCATCTGACCCTTAGGGCAAGGCCTTGTAGTTTGAGATTTGAGACTCCAAGACCTCCGAAGCACGTCCAGCCGAGTGGATGTGTGGTGCAGGCTTTAGCTGAGTGGCCTTCATGACGATGGCCTAGCCGGGTGGATAATCTGGAATGGACTTGGGCCACCCGAGACCTGTTAGGTCAACTCCTCACCTGGGGATCCCATCGTCAGCAAGCATTTGGAAATGACAAAAAATACACCCTAAGTTTAAGGGACCTCCTATTTGACACTTATTGCGTCAAATTGGAGGCGAAACACACATGGCGCGTGTTGATGGGCCAGCCCACTCATGTTATACTATAGGAAGCTCGAAACAAGGGTTTTTTCTATTGATGCACTGTAGTGACCCGGCGTACACTATAGCAAACCAGTATACTGTAAAAAACCGGGGTACAATGGGATACATTTTTTTTGAAAATACTTGTTGAACTTGTGAACATTTATTGAAATTATGAATAGTTTTAGATACATTTTTTTGAAATTCCAAACATTTTTTTTAAAACAGGAACAAAATTTCTGAATGAGAACATTTTTTGAATATTGTGATCAATTTTTGAAATTCCAAACATTTTTGAATGTTAGCTTGAAAAACGATCTTATATTGTGGGACGGAGGGGGTATTCTGTAACAATGCTTTCCTACATTAGGTGGATTATTGCATTTGTATTTTTGTTATTGTTATCATGCTAGAAGATGGTATGCTATACTAATTGTTGTCTGAAATCAAGATAATTGCACTGCATTTTGTTCGGTCCAACGTATACCTGAGAGTAGAGTACCTACTTTATTTTGGTCATACATATTTGGGGTGCAAGAAGGTTTTCATTATACATAGCTGAATTCCTAATGCTGTGCTCACACGATGTGGAGCAGCCGGCCTGCCCGCGCCGCTACCCCAATCCTTTATTCACGTGTCTCCGTGGTCTTCCTTCTTGAGTGCAAGTTTCCGCCGCTTCCAATTACTGTGTGCCATCTCTACTGTATCGCGAGCTCAATCTAATATCATGCAGTGAGATAATGTCCGGGAGTGGTGCCCAGGATCGTCTAGTTTTTGCCTGCAAAAGAAAAGGATCATCTAGTTTCAGGTGACAGAGAACACTTAACATCATGTTCGACCTTAATCAGATCAGCACGCTGCCATTCACAATGCAAAGCTTCTATCGTACTGGTAAGTTAATACTGCACGTATTGTACTCTTCCTTAATGGCAACCATGAGTTTATTTAAAATTGGAAAAACTTTTAAGTTACATCTATTACAAGTGATGTCTGAATGTTGAACTAGCAACATTGATCAGGTAATGCTTACTGAGCTAACGGTCCCACGGCGCACAGCTAAAGTCATTGACCATCTTATTCAGTTCTGTAGGCTTGTTATATCTATTTTCTCTCTTTCTTTTAGCATATTTTTACACTCCCGATTGAGTTCTCAAATCCAACACAAGAATTTCCATGGATTTTTGGCGGTCATGGTGTTTTCTTGCGGCTAAGGATTTTTTTAATCTACTGATTCTAGATATACCATGATGAATAGTTTCCAATTTATTTCTAAAGTTGATTTCAGTTAAACTGTTGTCATTTGGCTTAAACCATGTGTTGATGGTTTTGTATCCCAACCAGGCGAGGTATTTTACTGGCTATACTAAGCACAGGAAGCGTGTGATCTTGCTGTACACGTTTAACCAATAGTGTGTAGGTTCTCCTTGGTACTGATTCACATACCTGCAGTGTTGGATCCTTTATTCAATTCGCGACCGGAACATGAAACACTGATGCAGGTTTTGTGATGGAACTGGAAAGGCCCTTCTGAAGGTATACAAACATGTATCATTGCTTCATTGGAAATAGTATAACAATGGAAATAATATGTGCAAACCAATCTTGTGCCCTATATATCATTGATGTGTCGGGGATGATATATTTTTGCAACGAACAGTTCATGAACTGACATGGAAACAAATGTATATCTCACGCTGGACCATTCAAAAATATTAGATTTCCCTACATTGCGGTCGTGGAACATCACATATTAGAAAAAGAAACTATTTCAAATTCAGTGGCATTTGGTGGTATGTTCTGTACCACATCAGAACTATTTTCCCTTTTCACCACATCCATCGACCTACTATGGGATGTGCCGTCTCCCCCTGTCCTCGACACCACCATTTGGCCAACGGTGCTCCTTGTTATTCTGTGGAAGATTTGGGATTCACGGAACGCTCGTGTCTTCCGCAAAGAGCTACACTCCGCCTCCACCACTCTTAGGAACATTATTGCAGACTACACCCTCTGGATTTCTCATTTTAAGGATCAGCTTAGTAAAGCGGCCGCCATGTCATGGCGCCACTACCTCTCCTCTCGATGTATGATGTAAACTTGGCCTTATGGCCCTTTGAGTAATGTATTCAGGTGGGGACCCTCCCCCCCTGTTAAAAAAAAACTATTTGCCCTTTTAATTTGGTGTGGATATATACATGTACGTACAAGCAGATTAACTATTGGACTGTGCATCAGAATTACCATATTTACACATTACATCGTACACTCATACATTAATTTCGTACGGAGATTGGGAAAAAAGAGTTCTGAAAAAAAAGGAGATTCATCTACAGAATATATAATATGCGTTGAATAAAAAAATGTCCAATATTAACTAGTTTATCTATAAAATGTTCATCCTATATTATAATAATGTTCACCGCATATTATAAAAATGCCCAATATGTATTTTCAAAATGTTCCTCATGTATTATAAAATGTTCATCCTATATTATAAAAATGTTCAACGCGTATTTAAAAATGTTCATCACGTATTATAAAAAAATTCAATATATTTGAAAAATGTTCATTGTAAATTATAAACATGTTCATCCTACATTATAAAAATATTCAACATGTATTTAAAAAAAACATCTCGTATTATAAAAATGTTCAATATGGTAAGGTGTATTATAAAAAGGTCCATCCTATATAATATTATTGTTCAATATGTATTTTAAACATGTTCATCACGTATTTTAAAAATGTTCATCACGTATTTTAAAAATGTTCATCGTGTATTATAAAAATATTTAGGAGTTTGAAAAAGTTCAGATATTTGAAAAAAAATCTTGAATTTGAAACAAGTTCACAAATTTTAAAAAACTTCACAAATTTGGGAAACAGTTCATGAATTCCGAACGATTTTTGAAAAATGTGATCAGGTTTTACAAATTGTGATCATTTTCGAAATTCCGAACATTGTTGGAAAATCAAAACCAGTTCACTACAGTGACACAGAAGGATCAAACTCTGAACCTCACGCTTCGGTAATAACCAACATAACCAACTTGGACAGCTCGCCTTCCGTGTTATTTACTTTTTTCTTCTTATGTTTGTTGTGCGTCAAATTGTAGCACTAAAAAGAGGACTCCGGTTTTGTGAAGCTTCTGACCAGTTTTGGGAAGCTCCTGACCGGTTTTTCTTTATTCTTTTCCTGGTTTTTTGGATGGTTTTTATTCGGTTTTTTCCTTTTCTTCTTTGTTTTTTTCTTTTTCTTTCTCTTTCTCTTTATTTTTTTCTTAAATTCATGATTTTTTTTCAAATTCGATGACTCTTTTTTTCAAATTCAATGTTTTTTTTAAATTTGATGATTTCTTTAAATTTTTGTGAACTTTATTTTTAAATTTGATGAACTTTTTCAAATTTTTTGAATTTTTCTTAAATTTATGATTTTTTTTTCAAAATCCATGAAAATTTTGAATTCATGAACTTTTTCAATTTGTTGTTTTTAATTTTTTCCGTATCTTTTTCAAATGTTGACCGGTCAAACTGGTTAACCGCAACCGGTCAAATGCGATCGAGCGACCAGGGGAAACCGGTCAAATGCGATCGAGCGATTGCCTTAAACATGGGCTGGCCCACGTGCGTGTGCATGTGAGCACCAGTAGCGCCGATTAGGAGCTCCCCTAACATTCAACTCAAAAAAAGGAGCTCCGCTAACATCTTGCGTCAAATAGGAGTTTTCCCCTTTTTTTTTCGTAGATTCGTTTATTCAAAACGTTTTATCTCTTAAACCATGTGCCCAAATCACGAACCATTTTCATCGTTGGATTTCTTGCGTCGAGATCTTCAAAAGTAGATCCTCATATTAATAGGTTTTGCCGAACTTTTTTCATGAAAAAACCGAAAAAAAGAGTCGGAAGACCCCCCCCCCCCTTACACACACACACACACACACACACACACACACTTTTCCCCTTTCCGAAAGGCACACCTGTGTCTCTCTGCAGAAGCAAATCTGTGCCTCTCGCGGAAGAAAAAAATATCATTTTTTTTCTTCCCATGAGGCACAGCTGTGCCTTTTGCGGAAGCAAACCTGTGCCTCCATGAGAACCAAATTCGTGCTTCTCACAAAAGAAAAAGAGCGTCTTTGCCATTTCCGAGAGGCACAACTGTGCCTCTCGCGGAAACAAATCTGTGCTTCCACCAGAAGCAAATCTGTGCCTCTGGCGAAAGAAAAAAAATTCATGTTTTTTTCTATTTTCGAGAGGCACAACTATGCCTCTTGCGGAAGCAAACCTATGCTGCACGAGAAGCAAATCTGTGCCTCTCGCGAAAGAAAAAATCGCTTTTTTCCGTGATTTTTTTTTTGGTCCAAAACCTAAGGAAAACCGGACAAAAACCGAAAAGCCAAAAAAAGCCATCTAAAACCGAAAAACACATACAAAAATAAATAGAAAAAAAATCTCGAGCGAGCGTACAAAAATGACCGTTGAGGGGCTCCCGCAAGGGGTGCCCCTCATTTAGTTGCTCCCATCTGCCGAGTTTAGGGGACATGAGGTCCCCATGCTGCTATTATACATGAAATATTAGAACGTAAAGCTAGTTTTCAGTTTTGTAGTTTCATTCATGAACGTTGAAACTTCAATTTCGAGGCCGATAATCTCGCTAAATTTGCTTGTAATCTTGCTATAGGTAGACATGTGTGGTTGGGCAATCCTCATGACCCAACAGTTGTACCTGTGGACATTGCTTTGAATCAATAAAGGTTGGCGAGATTTCTCAAAAAAAAATCTTCTGAGTTTAAAAAAATCTCTCATTTTTTATATAAGTTTAAAACAAACTTTCAAGAAGCACCATTGGTATATTTTGGTCTGCTGGCGTGAAGTAGGCCCAGAACTAACCAACCAGCCCAAACGGGCTACATTGTACGGTTGTACGAAAAGGGTCCCTTTTGCCTCAAAAAAAAAAACGAAAAGGGTCCCCTCTGTATCGGAAAAAAACGACGACGCAATCCAATCCTTCCTCTCCCCACTCCGCCTCCCCTCCGCAGTCCCCGCTCTCCGCCGACCGGGGAGCTCGTTGCGGCGCGGCGCGGCGGAGCCAAGCTCTACTCCTCTTTCCGTACCTTTCTTTCCTCTCCCTTCCGAGTCCTCCTGACCTACCGACGCGGCTCTGAATCTCTCCTATAGCATATACCACAGGCTACAGCTGACGCCTCGATCCCGCCCCCGCCCCAACACGACCCGCCGTCACCGTTCTTCCTCGCCGGGACGTCGCGTTCCTGCTGTATCCACCCCGTCCGCGGTCTTTGGCCATTGGGTTTTGAGGTATGAGGTTTTACCCTCCACTCCAGCGATTAGATTAATCCTACTGACCTTCACAATTTCCGGGTGTCCTGGTGCGCACCCGGCACACCATCTAGATCTGCCCCCCGGCTATCGACCTATAAGCTGTACGTAGTACGGTTTTGCTTTGCCCGTGGCATGATTTTCTGCTTGTTGGGTACATTTTAATTTTACCAGGATTCATGTTAAAGAGTATCGGGAATACAAGGGTAGAATGCTGCACTTCAGCCTGCATTGGTGTTCAAGTGTGATCTCATAACGGTTGGCTGTTGTATTTGCTTTACTTAGCTTTTGGGTAGTTTCTTGGCAGGCTTGGAATTCCTATAAAATTTATTTCAGGTGGGGCTCATAGGTTTCACCTGATCTCCATCATAATCCTCTCTGAACATCGGGAATTTTGCTCTACCTGGAAATTCTTTTTTCTTCTGCCCAAAATCCTTTCACACGGACTCAGTTCATTGTTTCGGAAGTTGTTGACAACATACATGCTTAGTTTAGTTCATACTTCGTAACCTTAGGGGACTGCGCTGGCCTATTCGTTCTATAGCAAGACTGTGACTTCTGGTCAATCATCTTGAGCACTGACTACATGTTATGCAAAACGAAGAAATTTATTCTTTTGAATTAGATTAGTTCAATTGATAATGTTCTAGTGTTGTAGTGTTGTAGATATTTGACATTCTTCTTCCTAATTCAGTATGTAATCATTCCTATTTTTAACCTCCAGATTTGGCTCTAGTTAATTCTAGAATTCAAGAAGTTGGAAACATGAGCTACTGCCAAGCTACAACGTACAAGCCTCTTGGTGGGCTCACTTTGGACAGACCATTAGGTCTTGGGAGAACTTGCAAAATACTTCCTCCACATTCTGCATGGCAACATTTTTCTAGATCTTGCAAGCTGCAAGAGATAGTATATCCAAGGCTTGTTGTTGCTGCTTGCCATAAGAGGCTTGGTCCTGTATATGCCTCAAGCGGGAAGGGAAACCTTGATTTTGTCAATGATGTAAGTAGCATTCACAGCTTTCTTACTTTGAAATTGGGTTTCTATTGGAAACTTGCAACCTCCTTGCAGCTTAGCAAATTTGTCAAGTTTGAATTGGTTTGGCACAATGGAATTTTCTTATTGATGTTGTAGGAATGCTTTAGTTTCAGGAATTCCTCTTTGGGAAATAGGGATACGGTGTAAAATGGGGTGTGCTAGGCAGTTGATATGCTACACACCAAGCATATTTAACACATAAGGGTTGTTAGGAACAATTGCTCATGTGGAATCATCTGCTACATTTACTGTTGCATTCTTTTCAGCCATTCTCTATAGAATCTTTGAACAAAGCAATGGATGGAGCAAAAAAGCAACAGTCTATACAAGGCTTCCTGATGGAGCAAATGGCTAAGATTACAGGAAAGGGGTCTGGTGGAAATGGAGGAAATAATAACCGTTATGGAGGCAGCGGTGGTGGTTCTGAGGGCCCAGATGACGAATCTTTCACAGATTCATTGTATGAAGTGGTCCAAGTTGTGTTAGCAACTGTTGCTTTTGTACTCACGGTAATTTCATTGCTCCTTTCTTCCTTATCATTGTCCTTCATTCTGAAATGCTATATTTATAACGATAGTTCTGTGCAGATTTTTCAATCTCTTTTAATGCCTGAACATACTAGTTAAGCTAGCATTTTGTTTATCTTCAGTGCAAACTTTCTGTTGTTTATTCACAACCGTAGTTAATGGTACAAATACATTACGGCTATTATATATTTATTGTTTTGAACACCCCTTTCTCCTTGTGGACTTAGCCAGCTCAGAAGGGATAATGTGGATAGTTGAAGTACAGAATAGTGATATTTCCATTCTCCATTAGTGAGAAAACATCCGTGTAGTTCCCGCTTTTGCCAAAGAAGATTTTATTATTTCTTCGTGCCAGCTGTTTTATATTTCTCGTAAATATTAATCTGTGTGGAGTTGTGGACTAACATACAAGTAAGAAGATAAATTTACCCTTCGTACTAGAGAAGGTTACCAGTAGGGATGTTAGTTGATTGGTGTACCATTAGTAACATGTGCTCTGTTTTCTGGTGATCATCTTCATTGCTAGTGCTGTTCTAAATATATATGGGAAACTAAACTTGCATCTGCCAAAGACAAGACTTCCGCCCAAATCCTTTTCCGCCATAACACACGCAACATGAGTGTGTTGATATTCTTGTTGGTTGTGAAAAGGGCCCCCACATCATCTTTCTAAACAAGGTTTTCTTTGTTATGCAGTATATCCACATCATCAGAGGAGAGGAGTTGTACCGCCTTGCAAGGGACTACACCAGATATCTCGTCACTGGCAAGAGAACGTCCCGGCTGAAGCGTGCCATGCTTAACTGGCGTGATTTCTCAGATAGCATCACAAAGAATTTCAGCACACAAGACGATGTGTATCGAAGCACCGTCGCTTCTGAAGCCATGTGGTGGCAACAGCCCCAGAAGTTGGTTCATCATCTCGGTGACCTTTTCAGAGGCAACCTGCGTCCACATACCCAGGAATCTTAAACCCTAGCATTCCACTGTTGCCTTCGAATTTCCACCTCAGAAACTTCTGTTTCTGATCATCTAGTTTATGCCAGTGCCAAGTAAATCGACGCAACTAGACAATCAGCTGTTGTTTCTGGCGGATGGCTATTCTCGCCAAGTGTACCGAGATTCATTCATATGCTGTCATGCTGTCTCTGGTCTGTATTAACTACGTAGTACGTACAGAACAGGAGGGGCAGGAGTTAATTCTTGTCAGCTTTGAAGGTCATGTAACGTAACATCATTGCTATGATCGTCTGCTCGTCAATGGGGTGCTGCAGCTGGCTGCTGGCAGCTTGAATGCTGAATCTGATGGATCAGAACTGCAAAGGTCCAAGTACTGTCAGTGAGTCAATGTGGCAAAGAAGTGTGCTGCCATCTATAAAGAATGTTGTGGTGTTCTCAGTGTGATTTGCTATCGCATGGGCCATGGTTGTTCAGTTTGTCTACCCTATTTGAGTTAACTGCAGAGACTTGCAAGATAACCTTTCCATTTGTTGCTGTCTTTATGTACTGTACTATATCAGAATGCTGTTTGGCTCTGCAGGCGCCATGAACAAGTCAAATGAATCATGGAGTACTCCATAAACTAAATAAGATTATACTACATTCTTGATGGGCCATCTAGGCGGGTCTGAAGGGTGCTCTCTTTTTTTTTGGAAAGGAGGATAACCCTGGCTGGTCTCAGCATCGATCGATACACAGCCATTTGTCTGAACGGTGGTCTGATTAGGAGAAAACTTGACTAACCCGGTTGTTTGCGTCATTCAACTGTACTAATACTCCCCTAAAAAAACTAGTACTAATACTAATAGATTGGAGGCAGAAACGAAGGAAGTGCACTTTGGCTTGTGTCAATCAAACTGCCCACGAATGTAGCAGACAAAGGCTCTTAACACCGCGATTTCCGGAGCCGAAAGCCAAGAGGACGACCAGACGAATTAGCTGATAGAGCTAAGCACATGGCTGGGAGCCCCAAACGAGTCAAACAAATCGCCCCATTTGCGTACTCATGATTGGGCTTGGGCATTGGCGCGAGCAGTGCTAAACTGGCATGCTTAACGACACGATTGGCGACTCAGCCGCCGAAATCACTCTATTACTATATCGTTCTCCTCCCGTTCGTGCTTATACTTACATGATTTCAGAAATGCTTTGTTCAGTTTGCCTGTCTGGCCGTTAATTTGTCTTTGATCAGTGTCTTGTATTTCCTTCATTTCAGGCAGCTGATCTGGAACTAGTTTATCGAGGTTCTGGAAACACTTGTTCAGTCCAGAGGACCGTTTCAGACCGCGCGCGCCGATTCAGCGAGTAAACAATTCATTCAGATTGTGTCATGCCTGGTCGGACACATTTAGCTGATTGATTCATGCACGCATAATAATACTAAACAAGCTAACAGAAGTAACGTAGTCGCAGAGGCTTTGTTATGATGCACGTAATAACCCAGTCAATGGAAGAACGCCTAAATGAAGGATGAAAAGAGCCCCAAAAGGAGGGGGGGATCAGAAAGAGTGACGACGGAGCAGATGAAAAACCATTCTTTCGCCGTCGCTCACGTAAAAGAAGCCCCATCGGCGGTGGAAGCGCGTGGTCCCCGTCCGGCCGTCCCTCCGCCTGGTCCCGCGCGCGAAACCGTCGCCTCGTCTGGACTTGTGCATGGGGAGAAACGATTCCCGTCGCCGTCGCCGTGGAGGCGCCGGACCGAGACAGCCACGACAGCGGCCGCCGACCACGACCCTTACAATTCCCGCGCCATGGCTCGCCCGCGAAGTAGCTCAGCGGTACGTTACAGGTGAAAGCACCATCGTCTGTAGGCTGTAGCAGTAGATGGTGACGGGGAAGCTAGCTAGCTAGCTGTAAGTTGGCATGAGATCGAAAGCGGAGCATTGTGGATGTCGCGGTTGGGGGCGCTGTTCGATCATGTGCGGTGAACCGCACCCACCGCGCAAGATCAAAAATATGAGACGTGAGGCGTTTGGTCGAGGCAAGCAGTCTAACTGACAGAGCACTGTGGTCAAACTAGGGCCATGATCAGCCCAACCCAACACGTTGTATCGGACTAGATTTGTCTGTCTAGTGACTCGAATCAAGCATTCACCAGTGCATGTGTTTGTAATGTCTTTCACCGTGGGTGTTTTGAGATTGGTCGAGCCTATGATGTATGCGTGGAGTGGATGGATTAGGACCTGCTTCAAACGAAAGAAAAGGTCGCGGGTGACGCTGAATCAAGATCCCATCAGTCTCGTCAAAATAAGAGCCCTGCAGGCCAGTTTAGAGACCGCTTCTACTCCCTCCGTTCCTAAATATAAGACCTTTTAGAGATTTCACTATGGACTACATACAGAGCAAAATGAGTGAATTTACACTCTAAAATATGTCTATATACATCTATATGTAGTCCATAGTGGAATCTCTAAAAGGTCTTATATTTAGGAATGAAGGGAGTAGATGTTTGAACTGAAGCGGGAAAAGCTGACCCAATAATTAAGGACCGCCTACATATGTTAAATACCTGAAAAGAAATTGGGGCCAAAAAAAATAAATCTGAGTCGTTGAATGCCGAATGGACAGCTGGATGATCATCTTCAACCTCAGCCTGTTTTCTTCTCCCCATGTACAGATCAGCGCCCGATCCTCCAACCGTCCACCTACATCGTCCCAATCGCCTGCCTCCATGTAGGCAGCACTGGTTTTTTTTTGAGACAATCTCGCGAAGCTTTTATTCAAACCGTCACCACAGTTACAGGGACGAAGGGAATTCCATCGGGCTGGCCTAACCAAACATGGCGGCCAGCTCCCAACTTCAAAGCATGCTTCACTAGATTGTGAGACTCAACATTTGAGCTCTTAAATTCATGGGCTAAATTACATGAAATAAAAGATGAAAAGGGAAGTTTGATCTCCTGGACAATTGCTCCATACGCAGCAACACTTCCTCTGTGGACCACACCCTTACAATCAGATGCAATATGGACCTGGTTCTCGTTCAGATCCTTGGCTAGAGCTAGACCTTCTCGTATTGCTAGGGCTTCCAAAGTGGCTGGATCACCAATGGTGGAGTAAACAAAAGCTGAAGCTCCCAGGAAATTCCCTCCATTATCTCTGCAGATAGCACCAACCGCGGCATACTGCCCCTCCGACCCACGGCTGTTGATACGTCTCCAACGTATCTATAATTTTTGATTGTTCCATTCTATTATAGTATCAATCTTGGATGTTTTTAAATGCAATTATATATCATTTTTTAGGACTAACCTATTAACCTAGTGCCCAGTGCCAGTTGCTGTTTTCTGCTTGTTTTTGGTTTTCAGGAAATCAGTACCAAACGAAGTCCAAATGCCACGAAACTTTTTAATTATTTTTTCTGGACAAAAGAGACCCTGGAGACTTGGAGAGGAGGCCAGAAGGTTCACGAAGCCTCCACAAGGCAACAGGGCGCGACCCCGGGGGGGGGGGGGGGGGGGGGCTGATGCCTTGTGGGGCCCTCGTGGCTCCGTTTGACCTAATTCCACTTCTATAAATTCTCAAATATTCGGAAACCAACAGAGAGCCACCCCGAATAACTTTTACGCCGCCGCAAGCCTCTGTTCTTCCGCGATCCCATCTGGAGGCCTTTTTCGGTACTGTGCCGGAGGGGGAATCGATCATGGAGGGCTTCTACATCAACCTTGCTGCCCTTCCGATGATGTGAGTAGTTTACCACAGACCTACGGGTCCATAGATAGTAGCTAGATGGCTTATTCTCTCTCTTTGATCTTCAATACCATGTTCTCCTCGATGTTCTTGGAGTTCTATCCGATGTAATCTTCTTTTGCGGTGTGTTTGTTGGGATCCGATGAATTGTGAGTTTATGATCAGATTATTCATGAGAAATATTTGAGTCTTCTCTGAACTCTTTTATGCATGATTAATATAGATTTGTATTTCTTTCCGATCTATCGATTTGGTTTGGCCAACTATATTGGTTTATCTTGCAATGGGAGAGGTGCTTTGTGATGGGTTCAATCTTGTGGTGCTCAATCCCAGTGACAGAAAGGGACATGACACGTATTTGTATTGTTGCCATTAAGAATAAAAAGATGGGGTTTAATCATATTGTTTGAGTTTACTTTGTCTACATCATGTCATCTTGCTTAAGGCGTTACTCTGTTTCATACTTAATACCCTAGATGCATGCTGGATAGCGGTCGATGAGTGGAGTAATAGTAGTAGATGCAGGCAGGAGTCGGTCTATTTGTCTCGTACGTGATGCCTATATACATGATCATTGCCATGAATCCGTCATAATTATTTGCTTTTCTATCAATTGTCCAACAGTAATTTGTTTACCCACCGTATGTTCTGCGCTCGAGAGAGAAGCCTCTAGTGAAAACTATGGCCCCCGGGTCTACTTTTATCATATATTAAAACCAAAAAAATACCTTGCTGCAATTTATTTACTTTTATTTTATTTAGTATTTTAGTTTATCTATCTATCACTATCAGAATTAATCCTTGCAAATAACCGCTAAGAGGATTGACAACCCTCTTATTTGCGTTGGGTGCAAGTGTTTGCTTTTGTGTGTGCAGGTGCTACTAAAGTGATTTTGCTTGGTTCTCCTACTGAATTGATAACCTTGGTTCTTAACTGAGGGAAATACTTATATCTACTATACTGCATCATCCTCTCCTCTTCGGGGAAATACCAACGCAGTCTACAAGTAGCAGGAAGAATTTCTGGCGCCGTTGCCGGGGAGACATCATCAAAATTACCAAGTACCTTCGCACAAACTATCATGCACTTGCATTTATTTTATTTGCCTTTTTATTTGCATTTGCCTCTCGTTTTCATCTCCCCCACTTCTAATTTTTTTTTACAAAAACACAAAAACATTTTTTTTTCGCTTGTTTGCTAGTTTGCTTGCTTTGCTTCAAGTTACCATCATGTCTGAGTTTGTTATTGAAAAGAGTGAGGATGGTAAAATCCCTAAGATGGAAATTCCCTCAAATTTAGACTCAAAATTTTTTGTAGTAGGGAGTGGAAATATCATAGGGAAAAATACTATTCAAGAATTCTTTAATTGCACGGGAACTTTAGTTTGCAATAATACTCCAATTCTTGAAAGAACCAACAGTTACGGGGAGGCTATCTCCGCGCTCGTTCTTACACTTGAAAGAAGATTTATTCGCACTCATCCCACATTGTAAAGATTGTTTTATGAGTTACCTGTTATAAACAACCCTAAGGCTAAAAAGATAGCTACTCTTATCCTTATGAATGAGTTTGATTACATAGTGCAAGAAGCTAGGGAGATCTTTGATTTCTACAATATGAGCCATGAAAATCCGGTGATAGATGAAATTTTATATAATGAGGAATATATGTTGAGATATATTTTCCATGATCACCATGCTTTTGATGAAATACTAAAAAGGAAGTTCCCCCTCTACATATCATCCAACAAGTTTTCAATGGTATTAATCAGAAATATTCCTGGATCGTAAAAGGGAACCAACAAGGGTTTGAAGAAAGTAGCCTTAATGACCCTAAAATTTTGGTTGATGATGTGTTCCCTATTGTTTTTGAAAAACCTCATGAAAATCACACCCCTAAGGATTTGGAAACGAAGGATGACAACACTTGAAACTATGCATTATGCCTAGCTAGGGGCATAAAACAATAGCGCTTGTTGGGAGGCAACCCAATGAATAAAATAATTTTTTGTTTTACCTTCTGTTTTTGTGTGTTTATACAATTATAGCCTCTATTATGATTGTGTTTTTATCTTTTAATTAGTGTTTGTGCCAAGTAATGCCTTTGGGTTGATTTGGAAGATAGTATGATTGATGCTGTTGGAAAACAGAAACTTTTGCGTCCAGTGCTGGAATTTTGATTTTTTGCTGGAGCGTGATAAAATTCTGAAGTTTTTACACAGTATTGATATATGAATTGCCCACGTTTTCCTAAGTTTTCAGAATTTTTGGAGTTATATAAGTATGGCTTTTAAATAGATCTTTACAGACTGTTCTGTTTTAGACAGATTCTGTTTTTGTTGGATAGTTTGCTTATTTTGATGAATCTATGGATCGTATCAGGGGGTATGAGTCATAGAGAAGTTGGAGTACAGTAGCATTATGCCAATATTAAATATGAATCAATTTACAACAGTACCTAAAGTTTAAGATTTGTTTGTTATACTAACGGATCTCACGAGGTTTCTGTTGAGTTTTGTGTGCTGAAGTTTTCAAGATTTGGGTGAGACTACGATGGATAAAGGAATAAGGAGCGGCAAGAGCCTAAGCTTGGGGATGCCCAGGCACCCCAAGGTAATATTCAAGGAAGACTCAAGCGTTTAAGCTTGGGGATGCCCCGGAAGGCATCCCCTCTTTCGTCTACAATCTATCGGTAACTCACTTGGAGCTATATTTTTATTCATCACATGATATGTGTTTTACTTGGAGAGTCATGTGCTATAGTTTGTTTGCTTTTTAGTTTGTCACAATCATCTTTGCTGAACACACCTTTTTGAGAGGGACACACATTATTCGTGATTTGCTTCACTTATATCTTTTGAGCTAGGCAGTTGCTCTAGTGCTTCACTTATATCTTTTAGAGCATGGCGGTGATTATATTTTAAAGAAATAGTTGCACTCTCATGCTTCACTTATATCTTTTTGAGAGTGTAATGAATAGCAATGGTAATATGCATGGGTTATGAATTTGGTCCTAATATGATAGGTATTCAAGAAGAATATAATAAAAACTTTCATGTAGATCACTGAACATGATAAGTTTGATTCCTTGCAATAGTTTTGCGATATTAAGATGGTAATATGTGGGAGGTGCTAGTAAGAATATTGGTGTTAAGGTTTGTGATTCCCAAAGCATGCACGTATGATCCGTCGCTATGCTAAGAAGTTGGAGCATGATTTATTATTGATTGTCTACCTTATGAGTGGCGGTCAGGGACGAGCGATGGTCTTTTCCTACCAATCTATCCCCCTAGGGGCATACGTAGTAGTACTTTGCTTCGAGGGCTAATAAACTTTTGCAATAAGTATGTGAGTTCTTTATGACTAATGTGAGTCCATGGATTATACGCACTCTCACCTTTCCACAATTTGCTAGCCTCTTCGGTACCGTGCATTGCCCTTTCTCACATCGAGAGTTGGTGCAAACTTCGCCGGTGCATCCAAACCCCGTGATATGATACGCTCTATCACACATAAGCCTCCTTATATCTTCCTCAAAACAACCACCATACCTACCTATCATGGCATTTCCATAGCCATTCTGAGATATATTGCCATGCAACTTCCACCGTTCCGTTTTTATGACACACATCGTCATTGTCATATTGCTTTGCATGATCATATAGCTGACATAGTATTTGTGGCTCAGCCACCGTTTATCATTTTTTATACATGTTACGCTAGTATCATTGCACATCCTGGTACACCGCGAGAGGCATTCATATAGAGTCATATTTTTGTTCTAGTTTCGAGTTGTATTTTTTTTTGAGTTGTAAGTAAATAGAAGTATGATGATCATCATTATTAGAGCATTGTCCCAGTGAGGAAATAAAAAAAGGCCAAAAAGAGCCCATGGAAAAAAATGAGAGAAAAAGAGAGAAGGGGCAGTGTTACTATCCTTTTCCATACTTGTGCTTCACAGTAGCACCATGTTTTTCATATAGAGAATCTCCTATTTTGTCATTTTCATATACTAGTGGGAATTTTTCATTATAGAACTTGGCTTGTATATGCCGATGATGGGCTTCCTCAAATGCCCGAGGTCTTCATGAGCAAGCAAGTTGGATGCACACCCACTTAGTTTTCATGTTGAGCTTTCATACACTTATAGCTCTTAGTGCATCCGTTGCATGGCAATCCCTACTCCTCGCATTGACATCAATTGATGGGCATCTCCATAGCCCGTTGATTAGCCTCGTCGATGTGAGACTATCTTCTTATTTTTGACTTCTCCTTATTAATCTCTACCATCATACTCTATTCCACCCATAGTGCTATATCCATGGCTTGCGCTCATGTATTGCGTGGGGGTTGAAAAAGCTGAAGCGCGTTAAAAAGTATGAACAAATTGCTCGGCTTGTCATCGGGGTAGTGCATGATAAATAGTTTGTGTTAAGAAGATGGAGCATGACAAAATTATATGATTTTGTAGGGATAACTTTCTTTAGCATTTTTATTTTGAAAGACTTGATTGTTTATTAGTATGCCTGAGTTTTCATGTCTTTATATCAAACTATAGACTATTGCTTTGAATCATTCGGATCTTATTATTCATACCGTAAGAGAGAGATTACATGATGCAACATGTTAGGTAGCATTCCACATCAAAAATTCTGTTTTTATCATTTACCTACTCGAGGACGAGCAGGAATTAAGCTTGGGGATGCTTGATACGTCTCCAACGTATCTATAATTTTTGATTGTTCCATGCTATTATAGTATCAATCTTGGATGTTTTTATATGCAATTATATATCATTTTTTGGGACTAACCTATTAACCTAGTGCCCAGTGCCAGTTGTTGTTTTCTGCTTGTTTTGGTTTTTTAGGAAATCAGTACCAAACGAAGTCCAAATGCCACGAAACTTTTTGGAGATTTTTTCTGGACAAAAGAGACCCTAGAGACTTGGAGAGGAGGCCAGAAGGTTCACGAACCTCCACAAGGCAACATGGCGCGGCCCCGGGGGGGGGGGGGGGGGGGGCGCCCTGATGCCTTGTGGGGCCCTCGTGGCTCCGTTTGACCTAATTCCACTTCTATAAATTCTCAAATATTCGGAAACCAACAGAGAGCCACCCCGAATAACTTTTACACCGCCGCAAGCCTCTGTTCTTCCGCGATCCCATCTGGAGGCCTTTTCCGGTACTCTGCCAGAGGGGGAATCGATCACGGAGGGCTTCTACATCAACCTTGCTGCCCTTCCGATGATGTGTGATTAGTTTACCACAGACCTACGGGTCCATAGCTAGTAGCTAGATGGCTTCTTCTCTCTCTTTGATCTTCAATACCATGTTCTCCTCGATGTTCTTGGAGTTCTATCCGATGTAATCTTCTTTTGTGGTGTGTTTGTTGGGATCCGATGAATTGTGAGTTTATGATCATATTATTCATGAGAAATATTTGAGTCTTCTCTGAACTCTTTTATGCATGATTATTATAGCTTTGTATTTCTCTCCGATCTATCGATTTGGTTTGGCCAACTAGATTGGTTTATCTTGCAATGGGAGAGGTGCTTTGTGATGGGTTCAATCTTGCGGTGCTCAATCCCAGTGACAGAAAGGGACATGACACGTATTTGTATTGTTGCCATTAAGGATAAAAGATGGGGTTTAATCATATTGCTTGAGTTTTCTTTGTCTACATCATGTCATCTTGCTTAAGGCGTTACTCTGTTTCATACTTAATACCCTAGATGCATGCTGGATGGCGGTCGATGGGTGGAGTAATAGTAGTAGATGCAGGCAGGAGTCGGTCTATTTATCTCGGACGTGATGCCTATATACATGATCATTGCCATGAATCCGTCATAATTATTTACTTTTCTATCAATTGCCCAACAGTAATTTGTTTACCCACCGTATGTTCTGCGCTCGAGAGAGAAGCCTCTAGTGAAAACTATGGCCCCCGGGTCTACTTTTATCATATATTAAAACCAAAAAAATACCTTGCTGCAATTTATTTACTTTTATTTTATTTAGTATTTTACTTTATCTATCTATCACTATCAGAATTAATCCTTGCAAATAACCGCTAAGAGGATTGACAACCCTCTTATTTGCGTTGGGTGCAAGTGTTTTGCTTTTGTGTGTGCAGGTGCTGCTAAAGTGATTTTGCTTGGTTCTCCTACTGGATTGATAACCTTGGTTCTTAACTGAGGGAAATACTTATCTCTACTATACTGGATCATCCTCTCCTCTTCGGGGAAATACCAACGCAGTCTACAAATAGCAGCTGCATCAACGTTTATTTTCACATGATGTTCAGGAGGTGCCAGCCAGCCCGCCGGCCGTGCAGCTGCACTCCCTCGGATCACCCTGCTGGGGATGAGTACTTGTATCTCCTCAATGTAAGATGTGATAAAACCATGAATGGCCCGCGGGCTCTTGAATATGCCTTCATGTATAGCTTTTCGACGGGCATCCCAAATCGCCCAAAGAGTAACAACAAACTTGGTAAAATCTTCAGTGGGAAGCACGGCCTGCATGGCGAATATCCATTCCTTCGCATTTCTTCCTGATGTATACTTAGCTGATCAAGAATCACATCAGAGCTCAGCGCCCAGGTACTACGAGACACTGGGTAGTTTAGCAATGCATGCCTCCATGTGTCGTGAACCCCGCATAAAGAGCAAGCTGGCGTTGTGGCCATGTTTCGATGGTGCAGAACCTCTCCGGATGGAATTGAGTGCCTTGACAGTCTCCACATGAAAACCCTCATCTTAGATGGAACCTGAACTTTCCAAAATGACTTCCAATCTTTGCTCTCCTGACTGCTTGAGGATCCCACCCAACCTTCTAACCAGCTTTCTCTATTTAATTTAGTCCTGACCATCATGCGATATGCAGAACCGACAGAAAAATTGCCACGAGGTTCTTCACTCCATGCCCAGAAATCCTCCACTCTTCTTGTACACAAAGGGATCCTTAGTATTGCTTCAGCGTCAAATGGTGTAAAAACTGACCGAACTAACTCCTCTCGCCAGGAAGCTGTTGAAGTCTCAACAAGTTGTGCAACCATTTGTGGGGGCGCTTGAATCAGTGATGTAATAGGGCGTCTATAACTCTCCCTTGGAATCCAATTGTGTGTCCAGATATTAGTGGACTCTCCATCTCCAATCCTTCTAATTAAACCTTGAGCCATAATGTCTCTCCCATCTAAAATGGATCTCCAAATTTGGGAAGGGTGAGATCCCAACTCCACATCCAATAAGGACACATTTGGGTAGTATATAGATTTCAAGATTCTTGCACTCAAAGAACCAGAATCGTCCATCAACCTCCAGGCTTGCCTCGAAAGTAGTGCTACGTTAAAGAGCTCCAGGTCATGGAAACCTAGACCCCCCATGTACTTCGGTGTTGTCAAAATGTCCCACGCAACCCATGCTGGTTTCCATTTTCCCCTCTTGCTTCCCCACCAGAACTGTTGTATAATTGATGTAACACTCTCGCATAGCCCTCTTGGTAATCTAAAGCAAGACATAGAGTACACCGGAATCGATTGAGCCACCGATTTTATGAGAACCTCCTTTCCTGCTGCCGACAAAAGTTTCTCCATCCAGCCCTTTACCTTCTCCCAAACTCAGTCCCGTAAATATTTAAACGTGCCATTCTTTGAGTGTCCCACATCAGTTGGCATACCCAAATAACGTTCACTAAGAGACTCATTCTGAACCAGGAGTCGATTCTTAACTCCCTCTCTTGTTACCTGAGGGCATCCTTTGCTGAAGAAGATTGATGATTTGTCATTATTAATTCTTTGCCCTCAGGTTTGATACTTGCTCTGCACCCTCAACACTAGCCTTGAAAAGCAACAGGCTATCATCAGCAAATAGAAGATGGTTAACGGCTGGAGCCGTGGGGGCCACCTTGATACCTGACAAATATGATTGAGAACTGGATTTCAGGAGGCACGAAAGGCCCTCTGCTGCAATAAAAAATAGGTAAGGGGAGATTGGATCTCCCTGCAGAATCCCTCTGGCTGGTTTAAATCTCTCTAGTTTTTCACCGTTAAATCTCTCTAGCACTGGTACGACAACGGCGGCAACATATGAAATGCTACAGGAGGATCCTGCAAGCGAGCGCCGATCCAGGCCCAAGAGGAACAAGCAGGTTCCCGCGTGTGGCCGGCCTAGAATGGGCCCAGTAACCGGCTACCTTTAAATATACCTGGTCAATGACTTGTAACGGTAGGAGGGAAGGAACAACTTCGGCCACGTCTAGATAGGATTGCTTGTGTGGCTAGCTAGCATCATGTTCTTCCTCTCATTCAAATTTCAAATCCGCCATTGTACTTGAGATTGAGCTCAAATCATATAGCTAGAATAGAGAGAGTAATTCGGAGTTTACAATTGGCATCGGAGCCATAGATCCTGGCGCAGCGAGTGCCGAATCACCACCCACACACGTCGCGGTTTGCTGGCCGCCGCTGCCGAGAGATCACGGAGAGCTTGTCACCGGCGACGAAGGCAGTCTACGAGTTCCTCAAGGTGGACCTGGCGGAATCCCTCGACGTCCATTTCAAGTGCCAGGACGAGGAGGCAGCGAAGTCGATGCGCTCCATCGTGGGCGATCTGACGTCGCGGATCGACGACCTCAAGCTGTTAATCGGGGTCAACCTCGACGAGCTCCGCGCCGGTATGGAGCGCCCATCACCTATAGGTGCGGCGCCTTCGGGTGGCCCTCAATCGGCGAATCGGATGCCGATGGGAGGCGGTGAGTCCGGTCCGAATGGGCACCGTTCTGCTCCAACAAATTGGAGGAAGGATCACGTCCCTTACGTTCCTCCCCCACTTTTTCGAGGACTCATAAGCCTCCACCATTCTTTTCCTCACTGGGGCAATACTCTAATAATGATGATCATCACACTTTTATTTACTTACAACTCGATAAACTAAAAACATGAGAGAAACTCTATATGATGAGTGCCTCTGGCAGTGTACCAGTATGTGCAATGATCCGGCGTAGCATAGATATCAAAAACGGACAAGCCATGAAAATATCGAGCTAGCCATACTATGATCATGCAAGGCAAATGAAAACATGTCTATAATCATGTAGTGTAAAATGATGGTAGTTAGTAGTGCATGGCGATATGCTCGGAATGGCTATAAAAATGTCATGTAGGTAGGTATGGTGGCTGTTTTGTGGAGATGGGGTGTTTTATGTGTAGGAGAACAAGAGAAAGTCCTCCCACGTGTTTGGATGTACCTGCACAGTATGCACCAAGTCACATTGTGAGAGTGGGCAATGCATGATACCATAGAGGCTAGCAAAATAAGATGAACGGAAGTACAAAGTTTTCGAACTTGCCTTAGTCATAAAGAACTCAAACACTACACAAGAGCATCGCGGTGTGATAACCCAAAAGTATAGGGGATCAATTGTAGCTTTTTCGATAGTTAAGAGTGTCAAACCCAACGAGGAGTTAAAGGTAGAATTAATATTCCCTTCAAGTTCTATCGACCACCGATACAACTCTACGCGTACTTAACGTTCGCTTTACCTAGAACAAGTATGAAACTATTTTGTAGGTGATAGGATATGTTTGCAAGAATAAAACTAGAAGTAATTTGCGAGATAATAAAACTATGAGTAAATTGCAAGATAATAAAAGTTAGTTGTTTAGTAGAAAGTTTTTGTAACACAAGAGAATGATTTGTCCATAGGCAATCGATAACTAGACCGGTAATCATTGTTGCAATTTTATATGAGGGAGAGGCATGAGCTAACATACTTTCCGTACTAGGATCATATGCACTTATGATTGGAACTCTAGCAAGCATCCGCAACTACCAAAGATCATTAAGGTAAAACCCAACCATAGCATTAAGTATCAAGTCCTCTTTACTCCCATACGCAACAACCCCCTTACTCAGGTGTAAGCTTCTGTCACTCTAGCCGCCCACTATAAGAGAATTATGAACATATTGCAAACCCTATAGCGGGGATCCCTCACGCTTGCGTGACACGGAGGGCACCATAGGACAGCACCAAAATAAAACATACAACTCAAACCAATCACGATCACCAATCAACCCATAGGACAAAAAGAATCTACTCAAACATCATAGGATGGCCACAAATCATTGGATAATAATATGTAGCATTAAGCACCATGTTTAAGTAGAGAATTACAGCGGGAAAAGAGAGGTTACACCGCTGCATAGAGGGGGAGAGAGTTGGTGTTGACTACGGCGAAGTTGTTGGTGTAGATCGCCGTCATGATGTTTCCCCCGGCGGTGTTCTGGCGCCACCGGGAGAGAGGGGGAGAGAGCCCCCCTCCTTCTTCTTCTTGCTTGGCCTCCCCCCTAGATGGGAGGAGAGTTTCCGCTCTGGTCCTTGGCCTCCATGGCACCCGGAGGGGCGGGAGCCCCTCCGAGATTGGATCTCTCTCTCTGTTCTCTTCTGTTTCGCGCTCCTGTTTTCTGGCCTTTCACTGTTTCTTAAATTTCCGGAGATCCGTAACTCCGATTGAGAAAAAAATTTAACACGATTTTTTCCGGATATTAGCTTCCTTGCACCCGAAGAAGAGCCCCAACCGACTTACGGGGTGCCCACGAGGCACCACCGCGTGGCTGGGGGGGAGGCGCGCCAATGTGCCTCATGGAGGCTGTGGGCCTCCTTTTGCGTTGATTCCACCTCCCAAAAATCACATATATTCCAAAATAATTCTCCGTAAAATTTTATTGCATTTGGACTTCGTTTGATTTGGATTTTCTCTGAAACAAAAAACAAGCAGAAAACAGGAACTGGCACTAGGCACTGGATCAATATGTTAGTCCCAAAAATAATATAAAATGTTGCCAAAAATATGTGAAAGTTGTAGAATATTGGCATGAAACAATCAAAAATTATAGATACGACGGAGACGTATCACGGTGTCATGTTGCATAAGATTCAAAAGCTAAGTACCCCGAGGGGATAGTTTGGCGGAGATAAACCCCATTGCGCGTCCCGAATCAACCAAAGATGCTGGGTTCATCAGCAAAACGCCTCTACAATCATTCAATCGCTAATCAAGCCACCACTAGAGTCCCCAACTTATGTAATTAGGTGAAAGAAAGGCAACATTTCAAAGGACTCCTTTATTGTATTTTTGATAAAAGAACATGGCAATGCTTTTCAGAAGAAAACAAGATTCCCGCATGCTAAGTAAAACAAATGCAAAGCAAGCATGCCAAAACAGCGGGACACACTAATGCACGAAAACCATATGATAGAGAGCATTGCACAAGACACTACACATGCAAAAGTAACCTCCCCACGCTTAGAACTTTGCAATACTAAACTAGGGAAAATTACAAAAGTGAAGAGAAACTGCAGTTTTTAAAAGATAGCGTGAGAAGTGATTACCTCCCCAAGCTTACGTCTAAGCAAGGGTTAAAAACTTTTACCGTTGAGGTGCACATGAGCTCTCTTTCAATAGACATGGACCTTGCTTCAATTGATCTCCTTGTTGTAGTCCGATGGCTGCCCTCCAATAGAACCTGCTAGAGAAGAACTAAAAAGAAAACGACATATTTTTGTTCTTTTGTAGTTTTTCAATTTTTTTGTAGCACAAAGGATTAGCAACACAAGTGATAAAGCATAAGCCTCACAATGATCGGTTCGTTAGCCTAAGCACATCGCTTAAGTCAACAAACTATCCTAGAAGCGTGCACACTTCTAGATTAAAGGTGCAGTATGTGTGAGACAAAATATGAAACACAAGTGTTCAACCCCTACGTGTCTAATTAAAAGAGAGATCCCCACTTAAGGTGGGAAACTCAAAACTAAGGAACTTTTATTTGAGCAAGGTTCATATTGGAAAACTTTACCGGGCACTCGTTGTTGGAGTTCGTCATGATGAAGCAACCAAGTGGCTTGTGTGGGTCTTTTATATGGTTGGCACCATACCGTACACGTCACCACATAAGGTCGAAGCCCCTGCAAAAATAACACACGAAATAAAAGCATCGATTCGGTATGCGAACGGAGTTCGTATACCCAACCGGCAAAAGAAATAAAAGAAAACATAGTTGCTATAGAGAATTATTGGCTACAGAGTTTCAGAGGTAATTAGCAATAATTATAATCGGTTAGAAAACACCTTGTCGACCTCAGACATCGAAAATGAATCAAATGGAGGTGTTGTTGCCCTCATACGGGCGCTCAAACGACCGGTTGTGGTCATATGGAACGCCATCATTCGCTCTGTGGATACGCTCATTGTGGTCGCCAGGTGAAACGACCGCTCGTACGAGCACGAGTGTTCGTGCGGTAGGCCGTCTTTTGCTCTGGTCCTCTTCTTTCTTGCGGCCACGAGCTCATACGGGCGCTCAAACGACCAGGGCAGTCGTATGGAACGCCGTCTTTTCTCTTGGAGCTGCAGAACTTCATGAAAAAAATTGTGCTTCCTCCTCACGTTAGGCACATAGCAATATTGCAATAAAAATAGGAGGAGGTATGCAACAAAAACAGGCTACCGACATGCTATAAATTTTACCAATGAAAACTATTGCAACCAACTCAAATAGCAACTACTCAAAGCAAAAAACAAAAGTGTCAATGCAATCATGAATGCAACTAGACTCAAGACACAAAGCTAACAAAGACACCTACGGACTTCCGGGTTACCTCCCTGGCAGTACTTTCTTTATAGCCATATAGCGAGGCTCCAGTGCTCCATATGGTCATCCACCCGGATCCCAAGGGATATCAACCCCGAGTGTGAGACCTACCTCCGACCGGGGTTGGGAGCACCTCATAGCAGAGCTCGGTCGGAGGCGCACTCGCTTACGGTGCATTGGCATCATATATGTAAATTCATACTCGCTCTTGGGCGAGTACCGATGCACCGAGCTAAGTGGAGATGTCTGAAAAGTTAGTAGCTGCAACTTCACAATATCTTTATAATCAAGAGGGTGAGGAGCTACAGGTAAATCATAACCTTCATCGTTTTCATCAAGCTGCACATTAACTATGTCTAAAAATTTACCATTGGTAGGAGTTTCCGGATAGTGCGCATTCCATCCTTCATCTCCGTTTTCCTCTGGCTCATTTTCCAACCTTTCTTCCTCTTGTGGCTTGATGATATTTTCTTTGTGTTCCTGCACAAGGTTATGTTCCTGCGAAATAGTGACTTGGGAGGTTGCGGTAGGCCGCATGTCATAGTCCAAGAATAAAGGATTTTCATCAAAATCACAATCTAAGCCAAAATCATAGACTTCCTCTATCAAGCCTTTATGCTTAGTTATGCCTTCAGTTGGGAATCTTTCAGCCCAACCTATAAGCTCATACGATATAAGCTTTAACATCATCTACTTAGTGACTTCAACTTTGTCATAAGGGTAGTCACCACGGTTATATGATCTCACAACCGGGTGAGGGTGATCTTTGCAGAAAAAGCTCATGTGGTTAGTGGATCCGCATTGTATGCAAAACTTTAAGATTAAAAAGGTTACATGATCCAACACCAAAAATTTCTCACCCACCACAACAATACCTTTTTGGGAGTGCCGGTATTCTTCATATACCCTTCCTATTCCATTGTCTCGTTTCATTGCAGCAACTATGTCTTCATCTGACATCTCAAAGCAAGACATATTTTTTTGTATTTTTTGGGTTAAGGAAAAACAGTAAGATAATAGCAACAAACAAAATAAACTATGTGCGAGCGGGTAAGTAATAACCAAGCGCTATGCTCCCCGGCAACGACGCCAGAAAATGCTTGATGTCCTGCAAGTGCACAGGGCTGTTGTAGCACTTTCGTGATAAGTAAGCGTCGAATCCCACAGGGAGCGAATAGGAAGGCACCACAAACCCCGCAACTACATTGTCACTTCACGCAGCCATGTACGCACCCAAACAAGATTTTAGAAATAGCATATTCTAGAAGTTGCTAGGACACTGGATAAAAGGGGTTTACTAAGCTAAGAACAAGAAGGTAAAAATAGTAAATAAAAGATGCTAAGTTAGTAAGGACGGTGCTTGAGTAGTAAGGCGTTCTCGAGGGTTCTGGAATCACTACCACATATGAACTGTCATATCCTCTAGTAACTGGTCAAACGCATAAGTGGGCAGAGCCGGGTACAGTACGCGTTCTACTCGAAGTAGACTTCATGCCACGCACGCCACCATCATAGTCTCCCCCATAGGGTTACAACTCATGATAATTAAGGGTTACCCCATGGATACGACCTCTCTAAGGGTTCTCTGTAACTCCCTATCAATTGTGATGGCGAGGAATCAAAGGCTTTATTGTCACCTCGAATTACCCCAATACCCCAACCCTTCACAACGCTAGTAGTTCCTCTACGACCTATCATGGCAAAAGTGCGAGCGAGGCCTTCTCTCAACACTCGCGAGAATACTAACTCGAATCATGAATAGGTAATATTGGATCGCAACAAGAATCACATAGGGTTCAACCATATCATCAAGAACTAGTACAACTACTCAAACATATGCATGAAGGTTACGGACAAGTTACAAGACGATATCAAGCCAGTGAAGGGAGGAGGCATGGTGGTGTTGATGGAGACGGCAGCGCGGTGGTGATGGTGATGAAGATGGCGCCGCCGGTGGTGATGGAGATGGGGGCGGCGCCGGTGACGGTGCAGGCGCGAGGGCACCAGCCCGAAGGCCGGTGCTCATGGTGGTGGAGCCTCCTCCTTCTTCCCTTGGCGTTGTCCCTTCTTCTCAGGTGTGGAGCAGCAATGGAGATGGGTTGTGGATGAATGAGATGTGATGGAATGAGATGGCGGCGGCTAGGGTCGAGGATGACATATATGAGGAGCCTCCCTAGCCTCCCCTCTTGATAGGCTTCATCCGAGGGCTCTCAATGAGCTAAATCCTCCCCCAATCTCTTCTTTACGAGCCAAGGATCTCGTGGGATCAAACGGGGATGAAATTAGTGAAGAATCCTGTCTGGAAGGGCAACTTGCGGAGCTGTTTGCATGTCAAACGACCGCCGAAACGACCACGTGCGGTCGTTTGGAACGCTGCCTTTCACTCTGTCCTCCTCCGGTAAAACGGCCGCCAAATCTTCATACGAACTCGGAATTTGACGTTCTTGGGCTCGTTTGATTTTTATGATCGACGCCGATCCATTTTTAGTATTAGATCTTTATTTGGAGCACTTTGGAAAAATGACTTTTTCCGACCTCCGAAATGGCTAAGTGTACCCCCTGGGTGTCTCCGTATTGAACCCCTCCTTGGTTCTTTCATCGTGCTTGACCCTAGGTTGCTTCAAAACACCTGTAGACACAAGAAAAGAAAGAAAACTAATAAAAACATGTCAGGCCAGTGGGAACCGGGGTACCACAACCCGTCTTCCTGCGGCCCAGGAAGCAACGCCTGGCGAAGGCCCACGGAGCGGCCCATCCACGGGCGCCGCGAAGCAAGTCACCTCGCGAGGCGCCGGCCTCGCGAGGACCCCTCCACGAGGAGCGAACCACCAAGACTTAACAGTGTCAGCAGGAAGCCTCGCGAGGCGGCCTCCCGAGGCAGCCTCCCGAAGCTACCCGATAGCGGCATCAGCCGCGCGGTTCGGTGCCCACCACGTGGGTGACGCGCTTGGCGACGAATAGCGGCAGGAGCCGTACCAGCAGGCGCGGATAGAGAGGGTTTCCTCTTTGGTGCTGAGGGGGGCAGAACCAGCTGCCCACCCCCAAAGCAAGTCCCAAAGCTGCCC
The DNA here is from genome assembly GCA_039707655.1 of Elymus sibiricus. NCBI lineage: Eukaryota > Viridiplantae > Streptophyta > Magnoliopsida > Poales > Poaceae > Elymus > Elymus sibiricus. Next base: position 359,061,387 of record CM077666.1, read on the forward strand.
GTTTGGCGTATGAAGACCAAGACGATGAGGTGCGCAGGACGGAGGTCATCACCGAGCCCACCGGCGCGTCATGGATAACACCTTTGCAGGCGGAGACCGCCTTTTGTCAGGATAAGCTTGGGCGCCTGTCCCCTTTCAAAACCACCGTTGTGTGGCTGCCCTTCCCGCCATCATTTTCGGGGGAAGAGGACCGAGGCGGCTATAAAAGAGGCAGAGCTGCCACCATAGAAGGGACCGATCGATTCCTTTATCTTCAACCTTGTACGCGAGAACCTTGTTGCCCACAATAATCCCAAACACAAGCAGGAGTAGGGTTTTACACCGCGAGGTGGCCCGAACCTGGGTAGCTACTGTGTCCCCTATCGTGCCCTGTGCATAGCGTGCTCTCGCCGTGGTCACCGTCTAGCGGGTAGGAGTGAGCCCGCCCGCAGTGTTCGAACCAGGGTCCCCGGAGCCCCGATTCCGACATTTGGCGTGCCAGGTAGGGGCGTGTTTCCGCTTCATCCGCTCTGACATCGCCATGGCTGATGCTCGACGCGAGCACGCGGAGCGCAGGGCGGTCAGGATGGCCCAGACGGAGCCGGTCGCCCGTGACAACCGTCGTCGCCGCGCCGGTGCCACCACCGACCTTGCTGCTAGGGAGCAACATGCCTCCTCCCTCCATCCGTCCGTGCACCGGCCAGCCACACCTCCACCGCCTCCTCGCTCGCCCGCCGCAAGCCGCCGGGCCCACAGGCCGCGTTGCTCATGGCGCGGGAGCTGCTGCGCTACCGCCCCACCGAGGTTGGCTATGACGCCTGGCTGGACCGCATCACCGAGCTCGTCAACGTTGCCGGAGACGCCCCCGCGGCCTCTCACTCGCTCAACCCTCCATCACCACACGCCGGGGAAGTGGCGCATGGCGCGCCCCCGCCGCCTCCTCCATCCAATGAGGGCGCCGGGCGCCACCGCGGCGCGCGGGCGTGAGAACCGTCCCGGAACGCGTCTTCACCGGACCCCGATAACGAGAGCTGCCAGATTGTCAGGACGCGCGCCGCCCGACGCACGCGTGCTCCTCGAGCAGCAGCACCAGCGCCAGGACCGTACCATCCAGGAGGTCGCGGCGGCCGGTCTCCAGAACCGTGCTGCCCTCGCTGGCGGTATCGCCTCCAGCATCGGGGGCTGCCGCGCCTTCACCCGTGAGTTGCGCCTCATGGTGTGGCCCACGAAGTTCAAGTAGGACCTGCCTACTCGCTACGACGGCACCCCCAACCCCACAGAGTTCCTGCAGCTCTACACTCTGAACATCGAGGCGGTGAACGGTGACGACAAGGTCATGGCGAACTGGTTCCCCATGGCCCTCAAGGACGCCCCGCGCTCCTGGCTCATGAACCTTCCCGAGGCGTCTCTTCGTGGGCCGATTTGTGCCGGCAGTTCGTCGCCAACTTCAAGGGCATGCATGATCGCCCCCTCACGCTCAACGACTTGCGCGCCGTGCGCCAGCACCCTGACGAGACTCTCCGCAAGTACATCCATCGCTTCAGCCAGGTGCGCAACAAGATTTTGCGCGCCTCCGACGCTGCCATCATCTCTGCGTTCTCCTCCGGCGTCACGAATGTCCAGATGCGCGAGAAGCTCGCCATCAACGACGAGCTTGACACCATGGTTGAGCTGTTCGACCTTGCCGACAAGTGCGCCAAGGCTGAAGAGGGCCGCCTCTTCATCCACAACGACCCAGACTAGGCGCCTGACGCCGCCAAGGCCAAGAGCAAGGACGCCAAGCGTTAGGGCCCTGTCGTGCTGGCGGCAGAGCCAGAGCAGAAGCGCGGCCGTGATCGTGCCGAGCCCAAGAAGGATGGTCGTCCGTACTGCGCCTATCACGACATGTTCTCTCACCACACTGAAGACTACCACTAGCTCAAGCTGCTTCGCAAGAGCCGCCAGGACGGGCACGGAGGCCGTAACGATCACAGTGCTGGCCACGGAGGCGGCCGCAACAACAACCGTTTTGGTAATCGCGGCAACAACGGCAACAACAGCTTCAGGCAATGCTGGCGCGACCAGCCGCAGCAGGCCAATCCTCAAGCCAACGCCGCTCTGCCGCCGCTGCCGCCACTGCCTCGAAGGAACAACGACAACCAGCCTAACGAGGGCGCCGGGGGCTTCCAGGAGCCTTGTGAGGTGACTTGCATCCTTGGCGGGGCCCAGGCCCCCCCATCCAACCGCCACTTCAAGCAATTCGCTCGCGAGGTGAACGCAGCCCTCCCAAGGCCCGAGGCTTCTTAGCCTCTCAAGTGGTCGCAGTACGCCATCTCCTTCGACTCCAAGGACCACCCCAAGTCCACGGAGGCAGTGGGCGCGATCCCCATGTTGTGCACCCCCACCATCAGCAACGTTGCTGTCACCAAGACGCTCGTCGATGGAGGCGCGGGCCTCAACGTGATCTCCATCAAGACCTTCGAGAAGCTCCAAGTACCCTACGAGCAGCTGATGCCGACGAGGCCCTTTTCGGGTGTCACTAATGTCTCCACGCTGCCTCTAGGGAAGGTGCGCCTTCCCGTCACCTTCGGCACCCGCAAGAACTACCGCACTGAGCTCATCGACTTCGATGTGGCCCACATCGGCCTGCCGTACAACGCCATCTTGGGCTACCCCGCGCTCGCCAAGTTCATGGCAGTGACCCATCACGCCTACAACGTCCTCAAGGTGCCGGGCTGCAGCGACATCATCACCGTCCGCTGTGAAGAAAAGGACGCGGTCCGCTCCCTCGTGAGCACCTACAAAGCTGCCACCACCGCCTACCCCACTGATGAAGACGACGTCGAGCCTCCTGAGGCCGCACCCGCGAAGAAGAAGCAGCCGTTCTCTCAGGCGCGCGCCGAGACGAAGAAAGTGTCAGTGGACGGCAGCGGCTCAGGCCCTGCCTTCACCATCGGCACCGGCCTCTCTCCTGCATAGGAAGACGCGCTTGTCACCTTCCTTCGGGCAAATGCGGATGTGTTCGCTTGGACATCATCTGATTTGTCCGGTGTGCCGAGGGAGGTGATCGAGCACCACTTAGTGGTGTGCCCCAACACACGCCCCGTGAAATAGAAGGCATGGCGCCAGGCGCCAGAGAAGCAAGAGTTCATCGTCAAAGAAGTCCAGAAGCTGCAAGAGGCAGGAGTCATCCGTGAGGTGCGCCATCCCGAATGGCTCGCCAACCCAGTCGTAGTACCCAAGAAAGGCGGCAAGGAGCGAATGTGTGTCGACTTCACGAGCCTCAACAAGGACTGCCCTCAAGATCCTTTCCCGCTACCTCGCATCGACCAGATCGTGGACTCCACCGCCGGGTATGAGTTGCTGTGCTTCCTAGAGACCTTCTCGGGCTACCACCAGATCAAGATGGCGACGGAAGATGTGGAGAGAACGGCCTTCATCACCCCCTGCGGGATATACTGCAACATCTGCATGCCCTTCGGCCTGAGGAGTGCCGGAGCCACCTTCCAGAGGCTGATGCGCATCGCCCTGGGGCCTCGGATGGGAAGAAACACGGAGGCCTACGTCGACGACATCGTTGTCAAGACGTGCGAGGCCTTTTCCCTCATCGCGGACCTCGAGGAAATATTCGCCAACCTGCGCAAGGTCAACCTCAAGCTCAACCCCGACAAGTGCGTCTTTGGAGTCCCTTCCGGCAAGCTGCTTGGCTTGCTGATCTCCCACCACGGCATCGAGGCGAACCCCGAGAAGATCAAGGCCATCGAGAAAATGCGGCCTCTCCAGAACCTCAAGCAAATGCAGCGCTTGGCGGGATGCATGGCCTCGCTTGGGCGCTTCATCTCCAAGTTCGGCGAGCGGGCCCTGCCATTCCTCAAGCTCATGAAAAGATCCGGCCCCTTCAAGTGGACTCCTGAGGCTGATGCTGCCTTCGAGGACCTCAAGAGGTACCTGACGAGCCCGCCCATCATGGTCGTGCCACGATCTCGCGAGCCTCTACTCCTGTACTTGGCAGCCACCCCCCAGACGGCCAGCGCGGCCTTTGGTGGTAGTACGAGAGGAGCGTGTCTGCATCCAGAAGAAGCCTGCCAAGGCTGTATCAGCACCTGCCGAGGTCGTGCCTTCACCTGCCGAGGGCCCTCCTCAAGAGGCCCCTGACGAGCTGCCTCCCGAGTCGTTTGAGCCTCGTGAGCCTCCTGGGCCCTCCGGAGAGCAAGATGCTACCACAACTACGCGCCTCGTCGAGCACCCTGTGTACTTCGTCAGCATGGTGTTGTGGGATGCGCGCGAGCGCTACCCCATGCAGCAGAAGCTCCTCCTCGCGCTCCTCATCGCCTCCAGGAAGTTGCGCCACTACTTCCAGGGCCATCTCATCAAGGTGATCACATCCTACCCCCTGGAGCAAGTCCTGCGCAGCCCCAACGCCGCCGGCCGCGTCGCCGAATGGAACATCGAGCTGCAGGCCTTCGAGCTGGAATTCTGCACCACACGGACGATCAAGGGCGTAGCCTTGCCGGACTTCATGGCGGAATGGACGAACCCGCAACAAGAAGAGCCTCGCGAGGATGAATCCCTCATGCCTGGGGATGAAGCACCTAGCGGCTGGACCGTGCACTTCGACGGCACGTTCTCCCGGCACGGCACGGGGGTTGGTGTCATGCTCACCTCGCCGACAGGAGACATGATCTACTACGCTGTCCAACTTTGCTTCAAGCATGACGACATGGTCTCCAACAACATCGCTGAGTACGAGGGCCTCATCGCCGGACTCAAGGCTGCCTCGGCTCTCGGCATCAAGCGCATCATCGTCAAGGGCGACTCTCAGCTCCTCGTCAGCTTCTCCAACAAAAGCTACAAGCCCAAAGACGAGCACATGGACGCCTACTTGGAGGAAGTACGCAAGCTTGAGAAGCGCTTCCTTGGCCTGGAGCTCCAGCATGTCCCTCGCTGCAGCAACAAAGAAGCAGATGACATCGCCAAGCGGGCATCTCGCCGCAAGCCTCAAAGGCCCGGCGTCTTCGAGGAGAGGCTCTTGAAGCCATCGGCCGCACCACCTGCCGCAATCGCCACGGCGCCTCATCAGGAACTCCCTCCAGCACCACCCGCAGGCTCACCTGACTGCGGCCCATCATCAGGCGCTCGTCTACTGCTGGCGCTGGACACTCAAGCGGATAGCTGGGTCGTGGAGTTCAAGACCTACCTGCAAAGCGGCACCCTCCCGGAGAAGGACTCGGAGGCAGAGCGCGTGGCTCGCTAGGCCACCGCTTACTGCTTGAAGGACGGCGAGCTCTACCGCAGGTGCCCCAATGGCGTCGCGCTGCGGTGCATCTCTGAAGAGCAAGGTCGCGAGCTGCTTGCCGACATCCACGGTGGAGACTGCGGCCACCAATCCTCGTCGCGCACCCTCGCTGGCAACATGTTTCGCAGCGGCTTCTACTAGCCCACCGCGCTTCAAGACGCCGCCGAGCTGGTCCAATCCTGCGAAGCCTGTCAATTCCACGCCAAGCAAATCCACCAGCCAGCGCAAGGCCTCCAAACGATCCCACTCTCATGGCCCTTCGCGGTCTGGGGCTGGACATCTTGGGCCCCTTCACTCGCGCGGCAGGCGGCTACCGCTACCTCTACATCACCATCGACAAGTTCACCAAGTGGGCGGAAGTGGAGCCTGTCCGCACCATCCCGGTAGGATCAGCCGTCAAGTTCATCAAGGGCCTCGTGAGCCGCTTTGGCGTCCCCAACTGCATCATCACTGACAATGGCTCGCAGTTCACCAGCGGCCTCTTCAAGTCATACTGCGCCAGCCTTGGCATGCAGATCTGCTACGCCTCTGTGGCACACCCGCGAAGCAACGGCCAGGGCGAGCGTGCTAACGCTGAGGTCCTCAAGGGCCTCAAGACACGAAGCTTCAAGAAAAAGCTTGACGCCTGTGACAAAGGCTGGCTTGACGAGCTCCAGTCCGTGCTTTGCTCAATCCGCACAACAGCAACCAAGCCTACTGGTGAGACTCCCTTCTTCCTCGTCTACGGAGCCGAAGCAGTCCTCCCTTCTGAAATCAAGCACGGCTCTCCGCGAGTCCTCGCCTTCAATGAAGCTCATCAGGATGGCTCGCGAGAGGCTGATCTGCTGCTCCTCGAGGAAGCCCGTCGCCAGGCCGCTCTATGCGCTGGCCGATACCAGTAGGCTTTGCGTCGCTATCACAGCGCAACATACGCCCCCGCACTCTCGAAGCCGGCGATCTCGTCCTGTGAAGGATCCTCTCCAGAGAAGGACTCCACAAGCTCTGACCCATGTGGGAAGGCCCATTCAGGGTTGCCCACGTCTCCCGGCCTGGCGCCGCTCGGCTGGAGATGGAGGAGGGTGTTCCTGTGCCCAACACATGGAACATCCAACACCTCCGCAAGTTCTACCCGTGACCTCACGCGTATGAATGAAATGGAGCTGTACACGCTCCGGAGCCTCTCCTTGCTCTAGCCTGATGGGCCCGCGAGAGCTCCCTCCCACAATCAAGTCGAAGCCCCATGCTCAGCGCTGGCGGAACAATCAAACTGAGGGCGCCACGTGGCTGCACCATCCTCAAGCTGACCCGTGCCGGACACGGCAGCCTCATCTTTTTGGTTGTGTAATGAACCTTATTATTATGCTGCAGTAAAGCTTTGTTTCCCAGATATTTCATGTGTTTGGTAAGTTGTTTGCTTCAGGAGTCGCGCATGCTCGCGATCTTCCTCCTGCGCATCACGCGAGTGGGGGCTGGACACGGTGTGCCTCTGCTCGGGTCAGTCCCAGCAGCGCCGCAAAACCCAAGTGTACGAGCTCTAGCTCGCGGGCCTGCTCCCGCGCACGTCACCTCGCCAAGGTCCTTGGTGCCTTGTCTCCTCGCGTGACGCCCACAAGCAAGCTAGCAAGTGTGCATTGCTCCTCCGTTTGTGAAACTTGTCAGCATGCAGTTGTTACAGGAACAAGGCACACAGAAGGCCTCGCGAGCGCTGCCTCGTGAGGTAACCCACGGCAAGGTGCCTCCTTAAGCCCACAGGAAGTATTGCGAGCGCTGCCTCACGAGACGGCCTGCGGCGGCCATCCACACCAAGTGCCAACCAGAGGCCTCATGAGCAAGAGCCTCCCGAGGCACACTCCGCAGCCACGGCACGACAGGCGACATACTCCGCGAAAAGCTAAGTCTAAAAACACCTCGCGAGCCGCTCTTAGCGCCCCTCAAGCTCTCCTCTCCCCGCAACCTCGCTGACTGTTGATGTTTTCTCCTTTGCGGAAGCCACTTGCACGTCAAAGGAGGGCTTCCTGAGCATCGCGCCTCAGGAGCCCTTACCGCCTCTCAGAGCCCTACACCCTCTGGCCTTGTCTAGGCACGCATCCTAACATACCAGCGACGGTCGTAGCCCGCTCGGGGGCTGGGTCCTGACGACGTAGAGCACCAAGGCATACAAGAAGTGGAAAACAAGCCTCACGAGAGGGCCTCGCGAGGAACACAAATTATAGCAAACCATTAAGTACTTAAACGCAAAAGTCATGTTTTCACGCCCCCACGGGGCTACATCAATATGATACAGGATAAACGAGACGAGAAAAGGCCTAAGAGGATGCGTCGTCGCCGCCATCGCCTTCGTCGTCGTCGCCCCCGCCATCTTCAACCTCGCCGGAGCTCTCGCTGCTGCCGTGGGAGAACTTCTCGAGCAGGGCGTCGACGTGTTCCTCCACCGCCTTCCCGAGGCCGTTGCGGAGCTCCTCAGGGATGGGGGCCATTACCCTGTCGAAGTCGAGGTTGGCGTTGGTGCGAAGGAGATTGCTGAACATGCGCATCGCTGCTTGGCTAAGGAGGTCGCGACACTCATCTTCGATGATGCCGTTGACCCGCTTGGCCCCGACCTCGACTGCTCCACGAGCTTGGTGAAGAAGTCAAGGTAGCTGGCATCGTGGGTCTCGAGGGGCCCCCCGAGCCTCTCCTGGTAGATGGTGGTCAGGGCGCCGCGGGCTTGGAGCTGGAGAGAGTGGAACATTTTGGCGCGCTCGTGCTGCCGCCCCCTCGCCCGCACCGCCTCGTCCCTCGCCTGCTCGACGACGTTGGCGACGCCACCCACCTGCTGCCAGAGGGAGGCCAGCTCTTCTTTCATGTCAGCCTTGGCCTTCAGCGCAGTCTTCCGCTGGGCCTCCACCTCCGTCGGCACCTCCTTGAGGCCGTCGATCTCCTTCTGGAGCTCCTCGCGCTTCTTCTTGAAGCGGTCCTCCTGGGCCTTCAGCTTCTTGCTATGATCCGTGGCAATCGCCTGGTGACTCCTCTCGACCCTCACGTCGGCATCCGCCTGGATCTTCTTCTCCTTGGCCTTCAGCGCGGTGTTGGCCTTCTCCACGCGCTGGTTGTAGGAGGCCTGGGCGGCAGCCACCTCGCGGTCTAGCGTCTCCACGCGCTCACGCTCCGCGGCCTGCTCGGATGTCGTCCTCGCCAGTTTCCGCTCGCGGATCGTGAGATCCGCCTCGCGGCCTGCAAGGCCTTCGGCGTGTTTGTCGAGCTCGTCCTCCCGCGCCTAGAGCAGCTGCGCCTAGGCGGCATGTTGCTCCTCGAGCACCTTCGTGCGAGCCTCCGCCTCCTCGTGGCGCTTGTCAGCCACGTCGGCCTCCCGGGCGGCGCTCTCGAAGATCTCCTTTGCCTCGAAGGAGGCCTTCTCACACTTCTCCCCCGCAGCCTCGTCTTAGCGCTAGCCCAGCTTGACGGCGACGTTGAGCTGTCGCCACCCCTCCGCGAGCCGCAGGCGCTCCCCGGCGATGCGCGTATCCTCTGCCTGGAGTTCCATCTCGAGCTGGCCCAGAGCCGCTCGGGCGCTCCGCAGAACCCCGCGCTTGAGCAGGGTGTGGCTGTTCACGAGCGCCAGGGCCCAGTCCGGCTCCGGCTCCTCGCCGCCCTCCGCCGTCACAGCCTAGGAGGGCCCGGCGTCGTTCGTCAGGAGCAGGGGGCTCGCCGGGACCTCCTCCTCCTCTTGCCGCGGCGGTACGCTTCACGGGCTTGTCGCGCCCATGGCGGGAGCCTCGCGCGCCGGCGAGCGCTGGGGGCTTGCCAGGGCACCGCCGGTGGCTGTAGCCTTTGGCGGGGGAGGAGATCGGTGGGGGAGTTGGCGCCTTCGCCTCCTCCATTGTTGCGTCCCCTCCTGCAGCGGGTGCCTCGGGAGGCATGGCCCCTCCTCCGGAGGCCGCCTCCCGAGGCTCGTCTGCCTTGGCCTCAGGAGCCACGTCCACGCGCGGCTCCGGAGGGGCCACCTGCTCTTCCTCCACCTTCGCGCGCCCCGTTTCAGCTTTGGGTGGCGGGTGGCCTCTGCACGCCCTTCGGCGTCTGCGGTAGGCACCGAGGCCCCCTTCGAGCTAGGGGCCTTCGGCTTCTTCTTCTTCATGGGCCTCCTGCACGCGCGGGAGCTCAGCCCTAGATCTCGGGAGGAAGAAGGAAAAACACAAGGAAAAGAGAGCAAGGTGTGGTAACTTACTCATCGTTGGGGACCCACTTCCTTCTTCAGTACTGGCAGCGGCCGGCTGCCGCTGCCGCCCTCGCGAGCCTTCCTCGCGTCACCCCCGGAGGGAGTGGCGTGAGGCTCGGTAGTCCCGGCCTTGGCTCCATCCTTCTCGGCAGGGGGCTCGGGGCCCCCGCCGCCCGCACCGGTCTCCTCTTCAGAGGGCTTGGTGGCCCCGCTGCCGACGTCGATCTCCTCCACGCGCGGCTCGTTAGTCGGCGTGCTGGTGCTCCCTTCACCTCCCGCGCCAGCGGGCCGGGAGGGCACAACCCTGAATTGGGCATCGTCATCGCCGTCGTCGTCCTCGAGGTCGCAGATGAGCTGGCGGCGGCTCCGCGGGGTAGGACCGCCGTCGCTCCCCTCCGCGGCGCTTGCTGAGGCCTCGGCTCGCCGCGGTCTCCTGAGCCAGGGACCACCATGAACGGATTCTCGCGAGGCCCCTCGAAGTCCTCCAGCACCAGGCCCGACTGGTCGAAGATCGGCATCTCCGCGACCAGCTCATCCCTGTCCTGATAGCGGTACAGCGGGAGCGCATCTTGGGGCGGATCCTTCGTGCCGCCACTGACCAAGATCTGCATCATCTCCTCCAACACCTTCGACGGCAAACTGTCGACGCTTAGCCTCATGGGTCCTTCTGGCCGGTGATCTTCCACACTGGATGCGAGCGCCTCTGGAGAGGCGCGATGCGGCGCCGCAAGAACTCCCTCACGACCATCGCCCCCGTGAGCCCAACATCCCTCAGCTCGGCCATCCGCCCCCACATGGGCGCCAGCCTCGGGTCGGTGAGCTTCTCGTGCTCCCAGCCGGAGCTCTTCACGGCGGGGTCCGTCGGGATCATCAGCAGCGGACTATGCTGGCGCGCGTCCACATAGATCCAGCGCTGCCTGTAGCCCTCCACATTCCTCGAGATCTTCAGGTTGATGGAGTCTTCCTCAGTCCCCTTGACGCTGAGTAACGAAGCGCACGCCGAGCGCTGGTTCGCCGCGGTCAGCCGCAGGCTGAAGAAGTGGCGGAAGAGCGCCACCGAGGGAAACACCCCCATGAAAGCCTCGCAGAAGAAGGCGAAGATGGAGAGGAGGAGGACGGAGTTCGGCTGGAGGTGGAGCGCATGGATCTGGTAGTGCATGAGGATGGCGTTGAAGAAGTCAGAGAACGGTGGCACCAAGCCGGTGTAGACACTGTGGACGAAGAGGGGGAAGGTCGTCGCCTCCAACTCACGCGGCAGGCGCGAGCCCGGCCAGATCTTCGTCGCCTTCCACTCGTTGGTGGCGGCGGCGGTCATCGGGACCACCTTGTCCAAGCCTTCCCTGTTGGTGATGTTGGAGAACGCCAGAGCCGGCTCCAGGGCCGGCACACTCGGGGCCGCGGCCGCTGACCTGCCCTTCTTGCCAGTGGGCGCCATTGCTGCGCGGTGAAGCTTTGGAGGCGAGAGGAGGAAGAGGACGCAAGGAGTCGGGCGCTAGGAGGCGGGGAGGAGAGGATGAAGGCAATGATGGTTTTGCGCCACGCGCAGGCCTGTTTGATGGTAGGGAGGACGGTTACCAAGGCGTAGTGGGGAAGCGGGGGCGTCCCCCGTCCCATCGTGCGCCACGCGTTCCAGCCTGGGCCCCGCAGTCGGTTAGGGCCCGCGCCGTTTCACTCCCAACGGGCGGGAACGTGCGCGCCACGGGTCCGGGGGCTACTGTCGGGCCAGTGGGAACCGGGGTACCACGGCCCGTCTGCGTGCGGCCCAGGAAGCAACGCCTGGCGAAGGCCCATAGAGCGGCCCATCCACGGGCGTCGTGAAGCAAGGCGCCTCGCGAGGACCCCTCCACGAGGAGAGAACCACCAAGACTTAACAGCGTCAGCAGGAAGCCTCGGGAGGCCCCCTCGCGAGGCGGCCTCCCGAGGCAGCCTCTTGAAGCTACCCGATCCTGGCGTCAGCCGTGCGGTTTGGTGCCCACCACATGGGTGACGCGCTTGGCGACGAATAGCGACAGGAACTGTACCAGCAGGCGCGGACAGAGAGGATTTCCTTTTTGGTGCTGAGGGGGGCAGAGCCAGTTGCCCACCCCCAAAGCAAGTCCCAAAGCTGCCCGTTTGGAGTATGAAGACCAGGACGAGAAGGCGCGCAGGGCGGAGGTCATCACCGAGCCCGCCGACGCGTCATGGATAACACCTTTGCAGGCGGAGACCGCCTTTTGTCAGGATAAGCCTGGGCGCCTGTCCCCTTTCAAAACCGCCGTTGTGTGGCTGCCCTTCCCGCCATCATTTTCGGGGGAAGAGGACTGAGGCGGCTATAAAAGGGGCAGAGCTGCCACCGTAGAACGGGCCGATCAATTCCTTTGTCTTCAACCTTGTACGCGAGAACCTTCTTGCCCACGATAATCCCAAACACAAGTAGGAGTAGGGTTTTACACCGCGAGGTGGTCCGAACCTGGGTAGCCGTTGTGTCCCCTGTCGTGCCCTGTGCGTAGCGTGCTCTCGCCGTGGTCACCGTCTAGCGGGTAGGAGCGAGCGCGCCCCCAGTGTTCGAACCAGGGTCCCCGGAGCTCTGATTCCAACAAAACCAAATAAAATACTAAATGTGCAATGCTCAGCAGGATAAGTGCAAAAACTAGTAATCATGCATAATGGACAACTATTTGGTGCAATGGGACATGATATATGAAGAGAACATGCAACAAATGAGTTCTAAAAATGCGTAAAATATAGAGCCATCAACCACCACCACCTTTTGGAGATATGCCCTAGAGGCGATCATGTGCTGATGATATTTCCCTATGTATTCATGAGTCTTTTGTATTGTCCTCGAACATCATCAATGATATGTATCAATAAGTATGTGACTTGTTTGTGGAACTATGTATTGTATGATGATCGTTCTAATGGTCCCTAGTTGATAAGGTTATGTGGACACATATCCTTGACAAGTATTCGACTCGGTTGATGACTATGTTTCACAAGTCATGTGCATGGAGATGCTAAACCGATAGTATGGACTCGGGGATGGAGATCACCGAGTCGGACAGACCCACTTTGAGACACAACGAGATATTGTCATCTGTTAGTCTCAAGTACAATGTCTATGCCATGTCCTAGACCTGAGGTCCTCTCATGTTCTCGGGATGAGGATCGACTCACTTAGGGTCTATCAAACGCTACTCCGTAACTGGGTAGTTATAAAGGTAGCTTTCGGGTGAGTTGTGAGACATGCTGCGAGACATGGCTGACCAAGATGGGATTTGCCCCTCCTATATGGAGAGATATTCTCTGGGCCATCTCGAGTGATCAGATTCGGAAAGGATGACCATGCGACTTGGGTTAAGTGTTAACCCGGTTCGGGAATCTGTATCACAGTTTCGAGAAGAGAGGTCGAGCTACCACAAGGGTGACAAGTACTCGCCTTGAGCTCGACAACATATATCGTGAGGCAAAAGGAATGTTGCATATGACACATTGTCGAGGTTCGTCAAACGACTTTACGCACACATGGGAGCTGGTACGTTCTGCTAGGAGCCGCTACCAACTATCGACTTCGGTCGTGTCCATGTGTACGTGAACCTATAGGGACACACACTTAAGGGGCTGCAGCCCATTCGGATTGGATCCGAGTGGAAAATGGATGTAGACTCCTAGTGGGCTCAAGTGTTGAGCCCACCTCGGAGGTCTATATAAAGGGGAGTGGGAGCACCACTTAGGGTTGATCTTTTTCCACCCGTGACGGCCGCCGCCGCAACTCCCCACGCCCATGCCTGTCGGTTCTAAATCCGGCATATCTCGTAGTAGGGGTCCTAAGCTAGGCGTCTTGGAGCGATGGTAACGCGGACACAGGATTTTACCCAGGTTCGGGCTCTCTCAAAGAGATAATACCCTACGTCCTGCTTTTGATTGTATTCATATGGGGTATAGTACAGAGTACATGTATCTACCACGAGATTGTTCTAATGAATATGAGTCCCTCTATTGACTAGCCTGGCCTCGGTTTATATAGGCACCGGAGGCCTAGGGTTTAGGAGAGCCCTCGTCTTGGGCGCCAAGTCTTGTGGAATGTTCCTTGTATTCGGCATGGGCTGCCTGAAGTGGCCCATTAGTGAACCGCCATGGGGGTCCTCGGCTCAACCCACCTGGTCGGGAGATGATGTGGTGAGTACCCCCTAGTCCAGGACACCATCAGTAGCCCCCTGAACCGGTCTTCAAGTTGGGGACGCTCCTCGGTTCTTCCGAACTATTCTTCATCTTCGGTCGTCGATATTGAAAACTGGTTCAACAAAAATTTGCATCTCCGATCTTGAGGATCGCCGAGGTGTATCCGAAGCGTTCATACGTCGGGTATCCGAGGAGCCCCTTTAGGTTCTTGGCCTTTATCAATGCCGTGTCATTTTTACGCCACACCTCGGGTTCGAACTGTTTCCCGTGCGGCGGTGTCCTCTTGCATCCGAGCTCCAACGCCGGACTGCATCCGAGGTGTCTTTTGCAGCCGAGCTCCAACGCCTGTCTATATCCGAGGTACATTTTAGCAGCCGAGCTCCAACGCCGGTCTGTATCTGAGGTACATTTTAGCAGCCGAACTCCAACGCTGGTCTGTATCCGAGGTACATTTTAGCAGCCGAACTCCAACGCTGGACTGCATCCGAGGTGGCATAGAGTACCTCATCTGTGAAAAAAGTTTGAAGGAGGTTGTTAGCACTCATTTTTGGCAGGAGGCGGTTCAAGGCCGATGACCCGCCCCCAGAGGTGACCCGGCGTGGTTATGACTCGGCTAGCAATGGCTTAAAGATCATTGCTGGAAAGGCGCCAATGTGGAGGAGATACAGCCGCCCAGAGAGGTCGGTTATCGGCTCAATAGCTCAGTAACCCGGCGACAGAGGTCAGCTCAAGTTCACAAGGATTATCAAAGGCTGGAAAGACCAAGACTCGGCAGGTGACGATGACCCGGCATGAAGATGACTCGGCAAGCCGTCAGAGCAGCCTCTCGAGCGGTACTACGGTGTATTACTACCGCTCTACTACCGTTTAAGAAAATACTTCTGGACCCCCGAGCGGAAGTAGTACGGCACTTAGCCGTGCCCGGAGCGGTAGTACCGTGCCCATCGAGACCCGGCAAGGCGGCTGACTAGCAAAACGGCGAGTTACGAAGCAAAGTGAACTGGCGTCAACACAGAAGAGCAACGGGCGACTCAGAGGCCAAGAACAACGGGCGACTCAGGAGGCCAAGAGCTACGGGCGACCCAGAGGCCAAGAGCAACGGGCGGCTCAGGAGGCCAAGAGCAAAGGGCGACTCAGAAAGCCGGCTCTATAAGCCGGCTCTACGGCTCAGGAGAGGGAAAGCTGACTACGAAAGGCTAAAGATGGACTCAGAAGACCAAGGCCGGCCCACACTTTCGGCGACTCATACTATAAGCCAGCCCAACAAAGAGTCCGAGCCCAAGACGGCCCTGGCGAGTGCCTTACCTAGTTAAGGCTAGAAACCGACTCTGATTGTAACTTGTAATCCATGTAGGAGTCTCTTACTTGTACGGGAAGTCCAGCCGCCTCATATATATGTGAGAGGTGATGGCTGATTGAATCAAGCACACAATCGACATATCAATACAATCTACCTTTTACCCCTCAACCCTTGTTCATGCTTCCGTTATTCGGCGACTTCGCGTAAGTTCATCGGATATCGACAACCGAGCCGGGAGCGAGCGAATCGACCCGGTTCAGCCAATCGTCGCCGGCTTCCTCCGACAGGGTCCCCCCCGAGGAACCGGGGCGTCTGGTCCCAAAAGCGCCGGCTTACTGTCTTGCGTATTGTGCTGTGAGCCGGCCTCCCGCGGGGCGAGTTGCGGTGCATCACCCCCGGCTCTGCGGGTACACGTTGACGTGTTCGTGTGCGAACACACTTTTTGGCGACTCCGCTGGGGACGATTCGATCTAAAAATTGGACATCAATGACCAATTCTAAGACCGACTCCGCTGGCATCAGCACTGACAACATCATCAAACCGGCTCTTGAGGAGCTGTCAGAAGCACAACGCCAAGGCTTGGCGGCTTGGGAAGAGAAGCGTGACGAAGAGTTCAAGGTGCTTCGGCAGAAGCAGGCTGAAGCAGATCGGGAGCTATATCTGGCGAGTCTCAAGAAGGATCGGCAAGGAGTCATCTCGCCGATCAAAGAGCCGGAATACGTACCTCTGAGCATCAAGATCAGCCAACCCGCCGTAAGCAATAGTCTCTTTACTCCTGAACAATTAGCCGAAATCCAGTATTACGTTGGACAAAGCACAAATACTATGTATGATCTAATGCTGGAATGTGATAAGGCTAAAGAAAACACGCCGCTAAGCCGGCCATCGGAGTTACAGCCGATGAGCCAGAATAGAGATAACCGACTTGTGCCTATGCTGCCAAGTCCGACTCCCATCCAAAGCATGCCGTATTCGGCTAGACAGCCGGATCAAGCAGTACGTTTTGGGGATGAGCCGGCGCCGACTCAAAATTCGGCTCTCTGGGCACAAGCCGCCCCTGTGACCAACTCAGCCACTTTTCCGGCTCAATCGTCCAACTTGGACGATATCGTGGCCAAGTTAAGGAGTGAGTTGGACCAGATGGCTTATGATAGATTCGGGGTGACGTTAAAACCTAGAAATTATACTAAACCCTATCCCGAATATTTTGATTTACAGCCTTATCCCCCTGGTTACCGAGTTCCAGAATTTTCTAAGTTTAATGGGGTGGATAATAAATCAACATGGGAACATATTAGTCAATATTTGGCTCAACTAGGTGAAGCCAATCATGAGCATCATAGAGTTCGCTTGTTCTCATTATCTTTAACCGGCACTGCTTTTTCATGGTTTTCTGCTTTAGCTCCTAACTCCATACATACTTGGTTTCACTTAGAGCGGAAGTTTCATGAACACTTTTTTGCCGGAGAAATTGAGTTAAAATTGTCTCACCTTACATCGGTTAAGCAAAAGCATGACGAGTCGGTATCCGACTATGTTAAAAGATTTAGGAACACGAGAAACCGGTGCTATAGCTTAGCTATAACTGAAAGAGATATGGCAGACTTAGTACTTAATGGTTTACGATCCCACTTAAAGGAGAAACTAGAGGGGTATGAGTTCTTAAGTGTCGGCCAAGTGCAAGAGAAAGCTCTGGTTCAAGAGAGCCGGGCCAACGAGTTGAAAGACTCACATCGGATGAGCCGGAGCCGGCTTAATACCATTGAGGGAAGTGCCGGCTCAGACGAGGAAACCGATATTTAGGCTGCTGAGTTCGTTTGGCCGGGTAAGGCCAAGCCTTATGTGTGTGATGATCTTAAGCCGGTTCGTAAGAATCGGGAAGATGAGTTTAAATGCACTTTCGACGTAGGCAAGTGTGATAGAATATTTGATGCCTTGTTGAGGGATAAAATTATAAAGATTAATCATGTCATACCACCGCTTGAAGAGATAAGGCGGCGGGCTTATTGCAAATATCATCATTCTTTTTCTCATGCCACTAACGATTGTAATGTTTTTCGTCGACAGATCCAATCGGCCCTTAATGACGGACGATTGTGCTTTGCTAGCATGGCAATTGATCAACGGCCGTTCCCAATGAACGCGCTAGACCTGGAGGGAAAGAAGGTACTCATTCGGCCAGAGACGGCCGGATCATCTAACAAAGCTAACGTTGTTGTTGGTGAGCCCAGGAACACGCAAGCCGGCAACATGGTGTCCGGGAGGAAGGCGACTATAAGTCGAGAACCCGGTGGCAAGGAGGTTATCAAGATTACCATCAGCAATCCTATGCTCGGGGGGCAACAGGAAGAGCCGCCCCGATCACCGCAAAGGTTCATTAAGCCGAAGAGCCCGGAAGTCGGCCAGTGGCGGGTTAACACAGCTAATGCTAAGTACAAACGCATTAAGCCGACTTTCGACATGTTGATGAGCAAGTATGTCAGACAAGCCAGCTCAAGCACAAGCCGGCCCTATGGAAAGCGTTCAAGGTCACCAGCAGAGTTCAGTCGATACGTTAAGCCGGCTGTAGCTAAGACGCCACCTCTGAAAAGCACTTTTGACAAGAACCGGCTAGGACCAGCAAGCCGGCTCAAGGAGTGCATGCCAAGTTCAGAGAAAGGGAAGGTGTGGCGTGTCAAGCCGCAAAGTGCAAGGGCTGGTGAGCCGGAAAGCATAACAAGCAGGACATTTGGCGGATCACTTACCATTGGCAGCCAGATACTGAAGATGAAGGAACCGGTTACAGAACCGGCGAGAGGCAAACCGATACTTGTTATTGGGCCTAACGGCGCGACGAATGACCATGAAGCTTCCAGTCAGGTTAAGCCGCGAGACCCAAAATACACTCAACCAAGATGGTGCCCTGTCGGGTTAACCAAGACGCAGAAGAGAAAACTACAAAGGCTGAGGAATCAAGAAAAGGCTGCAGAAGAGGCTGAACGGCTAAGAGATACAGGTTTTAACAAGGATCGCCCAATGATACATTCTCAAGTTTGGGTGCCTAAGCCGACGGAGCTCATAAATCAAGCACCCGGCGTACCAGTCTTTGCGCTGGAGAAGGGCAAAAAGCCGGTTGAAATACCGGCTGTTACTTATTCATCATGGGCTGATGAGGTTGAAGCTGCGGACCTAGCAAGAGATAAGCAGGCAGCTGATGAGTCGGTAATGTCACAACTCACCTCAGAGGATTCAGCGGTGAATGAGTCAGCAATGACAGAACCAATGCTGAGAGAGCCGGTAATCATAGACTCAGCCATGGATGACCTGTCTGACAAGTCAGCGGCTGACGAGGAGCTTCCAAACCTCGTGACAGACAAGCCGCCAGTCCCTGGAGAGTCGGCCATTGATGACCCGCCAGGCGAGTCAGCAGATGATGAAGAGCTTCTGAACTATGAAGGAGCGCCGACTCACATGAGCATGGACATTAACATGGTATACTATCTGTCTGATGAGTTTCGTGCCGTTGACGAAACCGGTTCAGTAGCTCAAATTAACTTCGGACCCAAGAACGTCATCTTCGAGAAGCCGGAGGAACCGGTTAAGCATCTCAAGCCTTTGTATATCCGAGGGCACATCAATGGGAAGCCGGTTACCAGGATGATGGTTGATGGAGGTGTTGTAGTTAATCTAATGCCTTATTCAGTCTTCAAAAAGTTACAACTTGATGATGATGATTTGATGAAGACGAACATGGTGCTCAACGGGTTCGAAGGCGGAGAAGGAGTGGAAGCTAAAGGAGTTATCAGTCTAGAGCTTACAGTCGGAAGCAAGACCCTGGCTATTGCCTTCTTCGTTGCTGAGGTGCAAGGGAACTACAATGTGCTACTAGGACGAGATTGGTTGCATGCAAACCAGTGCGTTCCATCTACTCTGCACCAACAGATAAAGTAGAAATCGTCCCTGCAGATAACTCGGCCTGCATTGCATTAGCCGAGTCACTAGTTGACTGGCAACACTCCACTGCTACATGTCTTTCGGGGCGGGACCTGTCCGGGTTTGACTTCCTAAGTGCAACCCGGGATGGGTTTGTGCTGGTATCTCTAAAGCCGGTTGGTGAAAACCGGCTCAGACTCAAGTGAATGGATAACAACGATGAGTGGCTTCAAAGCCGGCTTGACAAGTATCGGGCCAACAGGAACGATATGTTTGAGACCATTGAAGAGCCTGGCGACTTAGACAAATTGGGGCAAGGCTTTACGTCGGCTGACCCGCTTGAAGAGGTGGACCTTGGAAACGGCACAGTGCCAAAGCCGACGTTTATAAGCCGGAATCTGGAAGCCGGCTATAAGCAGGAATTAGTCGCCCTGATCAAAGAGTATGCAGACTGCTTCGCATGGGAGTATCATGAGATGCCTGGGTTAAGCCGCCAGCTCGTTGAGCATCGGTTGCCCATCAAAGCCGGCTTTAGGCCTTACAAGCAGCCGGCTCGAAAGTTCAATCCACAGATATATGACCGGGTCAAGGAAGAGATCGGCCGGCTTATCCAAGCAAAGTTCATCCGGCCCTGTAAATATGCTGAGTGGGTTTCAAATATTGTCCCGGTTGAGAAAAAGGGGTCAGGAAAGATAAGGGTATGCATAGACTTCAGAGATTTAAATCGAGCTACATCCAAAGATGAGTATCCTATGCCAATAGCCGATATGCTTGTCAACGAAGCCTCAGGACACAAGATTATCAGCTTCTTGGACGGTAACGCAGGGTATAACCAGATATTCATGGCCGAAGAGGACTCGGCTAAGACGGCATTTCGCTGCCCCGACTTTATTGGTCTATTTGAGTGGGTAGTGATGACCTTTGGATTAAAGAACGCTGGTGCTACTTATCAAAGAGCGATGAACTTAATATTTCATGACCTTCTTGGAGTCATACTAGAAGTCTACATTGATGACGTGGTGGTTAAGTCGGACGGAGGGTTAAATCATTTGGCCGACTTACGACTGACGTTTGAGAGGATGAGAAAGTATGGGCTCAAGATGAATCCATTGAAGTGTGCCTTTGGCGTATCAGCTGGGAAGTTTCTGGGTTTCATAATACCTGAGCATGGCATAGAGGTTGACCCGGAAAAGGTTAGAGCTATTCAAAAGGTGCAGGCGCCGGCTTGCAAAAGAGACATGCAGAAGTTCCTCGGCAAGGTCAATTATTTGAGGCGGTTTATTGCTAACCTGTCTGGGAAAGTCGATGCATTTACTCAGATTCTTCGGCTTAAGAACGATGAGAAATTCACTTGGGGGGGCAGAACAGCAAGAGGCGTTTGAAAGGATAAAGACGTGCTTATCAACTCCTTCGGTTCTGAGGGCGCCGGCGCACGGTCAGCCATGCCGGCTCTACATTGCTGCTGAAGAGAGAGTAATAGGAGCCGCCTTAACCCAAGAAGCCGAAGGGAAAGAGTATGTCATCACATACCTAAGCCGCCGTTTGATAGATGCCGAGTCAAGATACAGCTCTGTGGAAAAATTGTGCTTATCCCTTTATTATGCCTGCACTAAGTTATGCCACTACCTCTTATCTAGTGAGTGTAAGGTGGTGGGTCAGACCGATGTTCTCAGACACATGATTCAAAGGCCGATTCTCAGCGGGCGAATCGGCAAGTGGGCATATGGGTTAATTGAGTATGACTTGGCTTATGAACCTCTCAAATCTGTGAAAGGCCAGGTCGTAGTTGATTTTATTGTTGAGCATCGGATTGACCCGGAGCAAGAAGCCGGCTTACACATTGTGTCGGCTAAGCCGTGGCGGCTCTATTTTGACGGCTCAGTTTGCAAGAATGGGCAGGGAGCCGGCGTTGCATACATCTCGCCCCACGGTACTGTATTTGAGGCCTCCTGCCGGTTTAACTACTTTTGTACTAACAATCAAGCCGAGTATGAAGCACTTCTATTCGGGCTCGAGCTTTTAGTCAATGCAGGAGTTTCTCATATCAAGGCATATGGTGATTCGTTGCTAGTTGTTCAACAAGTGGCAAAGGTGTTTCAGTGCAACGATGAATCACTCAACATGTACCTTGACAAATGCTTAGACATCATAGCAGGCCTGGATTATTTTTCTATCTCTCACGTGTCTAGGCAGGATAATTGTCTCGCCAATGAGTTAGCACAACAGGCATCAAGTTATCATATCCACAGAGGCATGTTCTTCATAGTAGAAAAGCCGATGCTTATTGCTGCTAACTCAGAGAAGGCCGGCTCAGGTAAGTCGGCTGGCAAAGGGGAAGCCGGCTCAGGCGAGCCGGCTAACAAGGGAGACGCCGGCCCGGATAAGCCGGCTGATAGAGAAGAAGCCGGCTCAGATGAATCGGCTGCTCAGGAAGGGACAACCCCGATTTCTGACTGGAGAGCACCTATCGTGAGTTATTTGAAGGATCCGAGTCAGAAAACAGACAGAGCCGTTCGGCGACTTGCTCTCAAATATACACTGGATAATGGCGACTTATGCCGCCGAACGGTTGATGGTCTTCTGCTTAAGTGCTTAGACGAGGATCAAGCTAGAGTCGCCATGGGAGAGGTACATGACGGTTTATGTGGAACACCTCAGTCGGCTCAAAAGATGAAGTGGATGCTTCGGCGAGCCGGATTTTATTGGCCGACGATGATCAATGACTGCTTCAAGTACTACAAGGGGTGCGAAGCTTGCCAGAAGTTTGGGGATATCCAGCTAGTTCCGGCTTCCAAGCTCAATCCTATCATAAAACCGTGGCCCTTTCGGGGTTGGGCACTTGACTTTATCGGTATGATTCACCCGGCTTCATCAAAAGGGCATCAGTTTGTGTTGGTTGCCACAGATTATTTCACCAAGTGGTCTGAAGCAGTACCTCTCAGGAACATGACTCACAAGGAGGTAATTCAATTCATTACTGAGCATATTGTTCACAGATTCGGTATTCCACAGACTCTCTCCACGGATCAAGGAACTTCCTTCATGGCAAAGGAGGTTAAACAGTTTGCCGAATCACTTGGGATCAAGATGCTCAGTTCATCTCCGTATTATGCTCAAGCCAATGGACAGGCTGAGTCTAGCAATAAGATCTTGATCAAATTGATTAAGAAAAAGATCAAAGATCATCCAAGGCGGTGGCATGAGGTACTATCCGAAGCATTATGGGCTCACCGGGTCTCAAGGCACGGGGCTACCAAGGTGACTCCTTTTGATTTGGTATATGGGCAAGAGGTCGTCTTACCCGTTGAGGTGAATCTGGCCGCCTTAAGGTTTGCTAAGCAGAACGATTTGTCGGTCGGAGACTACTACGGCTTAATGATGGATAACCTAGACGATGTGGCCGACAAACGATTAAAGGCTCTAAGGGACATTGAGAAAGAGAAGTTGCGGATGGCAAGGACTTACAACAAGAGAGTCCGGCTCAAAGATTTTCAAGTTGGCGTCTTAGTGTGGAAAGTTATACTACCAGTCGGCTCCAGAAGCCGTAAATTTGGCAAGTGGTCACCGAGTTGGGAAGGACCGCTGCGAGTCGCCAGAATAACACCCGGCAACTCTTATCTGGTGGAGACTTTGGAGGGCGACTTGCTACCTCGAGCTATCAACGGAAAATACTTGAAGAAGTTCCACCCAAGTGTATGGCAATCCGCCTGAGATCGTACATGGCCGATGAGCATAAGCATCGCCCCTAAACCACATGGCCGATGAGCATAAGCATCGTCCTTAGCCAAAAATCCTACATGGAATATTTTCTAGCACGCAAGCTCTACTAGAAAACAGGGGGGCATATGTTAGCACTCATTTTTGGCAGGAGGCGGTTCAAGGCCGATGACCCGCCCCCAGAGGTGACCCGGCGTGGTTATGACTCGGCTAGCAATGGCTTAAAGATCATTGCTGGAAAGGCGCCAATGTGGAGGAGATACAGCCGCCCAGAGAGGTCGGTTATCGGCTCAATAGCTCAGTAACCCGGCGACAGATGTCAGCTCAAGTTCACAAGGATTATCAAAGGCTGGAAAGACCAAGACTCGGCAGATGACGATGACCCGGCATGAAGATGACTCGGCAAGCCGTCAGAGCAGCCTCTCGAGCGGTACTACGGTGTATTACTACCGCTCTACTACCGTTTAAGAAAATACTCTTGACCCCCGAGCGGAAGTAGTACGGCACTTAGCCGTGCCCGGAGCGGTAGTACTGTGCCCATCGAGACCCGGCAAGGCGGCTGACTAGCAAAACGGCGGGTTACGAAGCAATGTGAACTGGCGTCAACACAGAAGAGCAACGGGCGACTCAGAGGCCAAGAGCAACGGGCGACTCAGGAGGCCAAGAGCTACGGGCGACCCAGAGGCCAAGAGCAACGGGCGGCTCAGGAGGCCAAGAGCAAAGGACGACTCAGAAAGCCGGCTCTATAAGCCGGCTCTACGGCTCAGGAGAGGGAAAGCTGACTACGAAAGGCTAAAGATGGACTCAGAAGACCAAGGCCGGCCCACACTTTCGGCGACTCATACTATAAGCTAGCCCAACAGAGAGTCCGAGCCCAAGACGGCCCTGGCGGGTGCCTTACCTAGTTAAGGCTAGAAACCGACTCTGATTGTAACTTGTAATCCGTGTAGGAGTCTCTTACTTGTACGGGAAGTCCAGCCGCCTCAAATATATGTGAGAGGTGATGGCTGATTGAATCAAGCACACAATCGACATATCAATACAATCTACCTTTTACCCCTCAACCCTTGTTCATGCTTCCGTTATTCGACGACTTCGCGTAAGTTCATCGGATATCGACAACCAAGCCGGGAGCGAGCGAATCGACCCGGTTTAGCCAATTGTCGCCGGCTTCCTCCGACAGGGTCCCTCCCGAGGAACCGGGGCGTCTGGTCCCAAAAGCGCCGGCTTACTGTCTTGCGTATTGCGCTGTGAGCCGGCCTCCCGCGGGGCGAGTTGCGGTGCATCACCCCCGGCTCTGCGGGTACACGTTGACGTGTTCGTGTGCGAACAGAGGTTATCCGAGCTTAACGCCGAAAAAGTTCTCTATGGAGCCAGCCACTCGCAGCCGAGCTTTATATGCCGAACTGCTTCCGAGGTGGTGCAACACCTCGGCCGTGAGCTGGTTTTTTGTGGATTGGTGCAATTTATTCTCTGCCGAGATGTATAGCCAGTAGCCCTCAAGGTGTGTGTCGGCCTAAAATCCGAGATGCACCTGAAGGATAACATAAAACCGCTGATCCCAGTAGCCCCTGAAACTTAGGTCGATTCGCAAAATCGGCCTGAGGATCAACTCCTAGCTCGGCAGCATACTTCCAAACATAAAAGCGGTGTGCATAGTTCTCGAGACTCAGGTTGGGTGCGGCCGACCAACCTGAGGATCGTAATCTCCTCGGAAACTGTTTTGCACTTTTTTTTAAATTGTCTGCATTGAATAGGCAATGCAGTAGCCCCTGAGACACTGGTCGAGTGGCAACACCAGATCAGGGGATCGATGTAACATGTTAATGACTTTTACGTGAGAAGCACGAAGCACAGTAGCCCCCGAGCCTTAATTTGGGCAAGGGTGGCCGAATTAAGGATCGATATTCAGGGTAAATTGACTTTAATCACAATTTATGTGTAATGATTCTATGTATCAAAGTACTTTACATCATTAATGCTCGGATCCGCATTGTACAAAACTTTGTTGACCGACCATCGGGTTCAACCTCCTCAGCCAGTAGCTGAGGAGTGTTTGTCCTACTTTATAAAGCCTTTATAAGGGCAAAGATTTACGGCAAACAAGGCAATCCGGCCATATGGTTTTATAAACAAATGTACGCGGAGAGATACATAAGAAACATCTTACAAAGAAAATAGTCCCGCTATCGGTTCCTTTCTTTGGGTTGTCATGCTAACCAGGGTGATGTAACTTCACCTCCGATCTAAGTGGGAGAAAAATAGTGAAGATCAGTTCGGGGGAAATTCCCGAAGTATTTGGCTCTAAAAAAAACCGAGATTTGCACTTCCGTCGTTGCCGACCAATTGTATTCTTGAGATTGCTAGCTTTCGGCTTCACCCAGTCTGAGGTACTAATCCGGATAACCCGGCAGTATCAATCACAGAGGTGCTCCCTTTACCCCCTAGCCGAACAATCGGGAACGTAGGGGGTAAGCACAGGAGCCAGGCAACCCAGCTTGGCCAGATCTCAAGTCAAATTGATGCATATTGTGGCTTTATAACGATTTATGGGAAGGCAGCGTTCGTATATTAAATACAAATGCTATATGTTATTTTGACTCCGTTGCGACTGTTTATAATTTGAAAGTGGCCCATCGTCGGCTTCCCCCCCTTTGTAGATGCTACGCAGGGTGTTTCCACAATAACAAGACAACCCTTAGCCGACGTCTCGGTGCCCGGAGGCGGTTGTGTTAGCGGAAACGAGGCAATCAGATATGCAGGCTTTATAACTTTCACTTAGTCATAGGAGCTTAACGTTGGGAGGCTAGTTACTAGCCCCCGGTAGTGTTCGGTGTCAGCTGAGGACAAACCGTTAGCACTTCGGCCCACTGTATGAAAGGCACATCGTTTAACACGGGGTGACCTCTATCGATCTATAGGTTGACACAGTCATCGGATCGCTGACCAATTTACGCTTATTGTGATAGTCAGTTTTCGACTTTCTCCACTGAGGCGCTTGACCAGCTAAACCGGAAGCACAATCGCAGTGGTTCTCCCTTTACCCTTAGCCGAACAATCGGAAACGTAAGGGTAAGCACAGGAGCCAGGCAACCCAACTATTGACCAAAGACACAATTCGAAACCGATGAATATAAAGCAATATCCGATTACGTTTTACCGAAGACTCCATGGAGTTCCATGGCGTTTGGTGGGTTCGGCTCTAGTCGCAGCCTCTCGGTGTTGGGAGTGTTCGGGCGTGCCTAGGTGCAGCTCGGCAGGGAAGTTGCCGAACTACGGGTCGGAAAAGATTTCCCGAGCCGAATTATTATGCACGGCACCTCGGTCAAGAGGATGTCCCGCCTCCTGAAAGAAAAACATACAAATAGCTTAAAAGTGCCATAAGCTCGAAAAGTCAAAAAACTTATGTAAAAACTTGACGTCCGAACTAAACCAACTTTTTTGGTGCCAATCCAAAAATTGGTCTTAAAATTAGTTTGTCCTTCCGTCGTGCTTTAACATGACACATCCGATCTCAAGACTTCAAGCGGGTCAGCCTTCGGCTTCAACCTCCTATTCCCTAAGGCGGAGTGCTTCTCAGGCCAGTTTAGCGAACCAAACTCGAGCGGCTTTAGAGAGAAACCAGGCTATCCGGCTATTGACCACACACTCGTGTCGAGAAAGGAGTGGTAGAAAAAGACTTTGCAACAACTTAGAAGAAAACGCTTATTAAAAAGCGGCTCACATAAATTTAAGAGCCCCCAGTTAACATGGGAAAAAGGAAGTTGTTTTTGACAAACAGATTTTTACATAAATATAATGCTTGGTCGAACCGAACAAAAATTAAAAATTGAAAAAAGCTGAGCATGAAAGCGACTTAGCTGGTTAATGTGCTCGGCGTTGATGACGTAGTCCGGGCTTGCAACGGATTGAGATCCTAGCCCCCAAGCCGGTCCTGGGGTGGCCGAGTGAAGAGCTCGGCTGATGAAGTGGCAGCACAAAACTGCTGATGTGCCGAGGCGAAGCCCCTGGTCCAGCCGAGGAGACGGAGTAGGTCAGCAGGGTGACGCCGGAGTAGGTCGATGAAGCGATGGCGAAGCCCCCGGTCCGGCCGAGATGTCCGAGCGAAGAGCTCGGCTTGATGAAGTGGTAGTACGACACTGCCGATACGTTGAGGCGAAGCCCCCGGTCCGGCCGAGCTGACGAAGCTGGTCGGCTGGTGACGCCGAAGTCCCCGGAGTAGGTTGAGAAAGAGATGGCGAAGCCCCCGGTCTAGCGGAGGTGACGGAGCAGGTCGGCAAGGTGACGTTGCAGCCCCCATGCCAGCCGAGGTGTCAAAGCAGGTCGGCGCGGTGGACATCGGCTTGAAGAAGCAACGGCGCGGCGATGCCGACGCAGGTTGGAACTTGTGACATGGTCAACGCCGGCTTGAGAAGTGACCGCGCGGCGATGCTGGCGCGCCCGACCCGTACAATCCGTAAGGTGACGATGTTATATTGACGATCATTAGGGAGAGCGGCGACAAACTCTTGGTTGGCTCGCCGAAGTGATGATCTGAGGTGGTTGTCGTCGGCTCGATGAAGCGAAGGCGCAGTCGATGCTGGCGCAGGTCGGCAGCCATGGAGCAATGTGGCCGGGCTGGTTTGACACCGGCGCGACGACGAAGATCGCCTCGGAAAAGGCTTAAAATTTGCAGGCTCATGCTTGAAAACAAAACACAATACCCTATAAAAAAATTCCCTTCAAAAAGGATGTCCGATAATCTGTTCATGAAAAAGATGAACTCGGGCCGGATTCGTTTTCGCGCAGAAAACAGATCCGAAAATTGATGCACTCATCGGACGCTTCCCGGAGTTTGAACGGTCGGATCGAGCTGAAATTTTGAGGGATGGTAGATGTGGGAATTCCGCAGCCGATGAATGGTTGGATCTTCCAAAGGACGTCCGAGCTGACTGCTGGACTCCTCTCCCTAAACTCGTCCACATTCCCTTCCAGATTCGACAGGGCTCCGGTGAATCGGAGATCGCCGGAGATTCCTCCATCAGTCAGCAAACGTGCCAATGCTCCATGGCTGACTGCTGGACTCCTCGCCCTAAACTCGTCCAGATTCCCGTCCAGATTCGACAGGGCTCCAGTATATCGGAGAACGCGACAAAATTTTGCAGGGTTGTTCTAGACTCAATTCCGCACAATTCCACTGAAGCAATCGTCAAAGCGACGCTCGAGGAGACGGGGACGGCGAACACGAATCCGCTGTCCATAAAAAACTACATGATCGCGCGAGGGCAATGTTGACGTTGAGCCCCCGAGCACCATGGATGATTTTTCCATGATCCCGGATGAGATCGGAGTTGATGATGACGAAGACATCCGTCCGAACTTGACGATCCGAAGAGAAGCCTAGTCCTTGGTCCAACCAAGGTGACCAGTCGGGTCGGCGACGAAGATGCCGACGCTGACGATGTAGCTCAGTTCTGACGCGTAGATCGCGGTGGAGCCGATCTGAATTCCCATCGCACCGCGGCGACTACCCAGCAGGCTCTCAATGAAAGCACCAATGTCGGTTCTAAATCTGGCATATCTCGTAGTAGGGGTGCTAAGCTAGGCGTCTTGGAGCGATGGTAACGCGGACACAGGATTTTACCCAGGTTCGGGCTCTCTCAAAGAGATAATACCCTACGTCCTGCTTTTGATTGTATTCATATGGGGTATAGTACAGAGTACATGTATCTACCACGAGATTGTTCTAATGAATATGAGTCCCTCTATTGACTAGCCTGGCCTCGGTTTATATAGGCACCGGAGGCCTAGGGTTTAGGAGAGTCCTCGTCTTGGGCGCCAAGTCTTGTGGAATCTTCCTTGTATTCGGCATGGGCTGCCCGAAGTGGCCCATTATTGAACCGCCATGAGGGTCCTCGGCTCAACCCACCTGGTCGGGAGACGATGTGGTGAGTACCCCCTAGTCCAGGACACCATCAATGCCACGCGACCGGACCTAGCAGTCCGCCGCCCGACGCTGCTCCCCGCACGTGTGGATACCTTGGAGGCATCGCATATGCGGTACTCGGACGAACCGTTAGAGGGATTTGCGAGGTACCGTTCGCGGGAGATCACCATTCGCGGGTCTTCGTTGTTCGCGGGAGATCGGCGACGCGAGGAGGAGACGCCTGAGGAGATCGACTACAGGCATCACCAACTCTACTTCCGCTGCGGTGACTACGCGTCTAGTGGTAAACCCGATCCCGTGATCTATTTCCTGCAGCATGATCTTGGGTGCGTGGTAGAAAATTTTATTTGGCGCTAGCGTAGCGTACCGCGTGTTCCAACAGTGGTATCAGAGCCTATGATGCGTGGTATTAGATTCGGGGTAGAATTTGCATATGATATGTAGATTGGTTTATGTACTGGCCGATGAGATCGGTTATCAATATAATTGACTGTACGGTATCAGGCGTTCGAAATTGTGATCTGTTTTTCCGTGATCGTGTTGCGGAGGTCGTGACACAAATTACCCCTACCGGTCGGTTTCCACCATCGGGGTAGACTGTGGAACGTAAAGCCAGTCACAACACGTGAAAACCAATGAGATTGGTAGAATCGGAAAGATGGTCAAAATTTGGTAAATATGATTTGCCGGTGAAAATTCTAGTGTAAAAATGCATAGATTGGATCTCTGTTTTTTTACGAATGTCCGGACGCCCGGAGATACATGTCTTAGTGTTTTGCATATTTCTGTTGTAGATCAATGGCACCACCTGCTCAAGTTACTCCTGGAAAAAGATAAATTGAAAGGAACAAACTTTACCACCTGGTATAGAAACCTGAGAATTGTTCTTAGGCATGAGAAAAAGGAACAAGTTCTAGAGAATCCACTTCCAGAGGAACCTGCCGATAATGCTAATGCCACAACCAGAAATGCCTACCAGAAACTCGTTGATGAATCAAACGAGATCAGCTGTCTCATGCTGGCTTCTATGGAGCCCAATCTGCATCAGCAGTTCGAAAATATTGAGGCTTTCGATATGATCGAGAACCTCAAAAGCATGTTTCAAATGCAGGCTAGGACCGAAAGGTTCAACGTCTGGCGAACCTTGATGGATTGTAAGCTGAAAGAAGGTGATCCACTGAGCCCGCATGTGATCAAGATGATCGGGTACATGCAAGCTTTGGATCGGTTGGGCTTCCCACTTGGGGACGAGTTGTCCACAAATACAATTTTGGGTTCTCTTCCGGATAGCTATGGGACGTTCATCTCGAACTACCATATGCATGGGATGGAAAAGAAGCTAATTGAATTGCATGGGATGCTCAAGGTGGCAGAGCAGGATATAAAGAAAGGTACGCATCGTCAAGTGTTGATGGTGCAGAACTCGATCGGCTAAGTTCAAGAAGAGCTGGTCCAAGAAAAAGGCTAAGGCAAAGGGCAAGGAGAAGGAGGCAACTCCAACTACCGCCGCTGCGCCTAAGTCAGGGTCGGCCTCGGGGACCGTTTGCTTTCACTACAAGGAACCCGGACACTGGAAAAGGAACTGCAGCAAGTGGCTTGCCGAGAAGGGCAAGAAGACTGGAAGTGTGACTTCTTCTTCAGGTACACTTGTTGTATATGTTATAGACATTTATCTTGCTGATGTTTCTAGTAGCTCTTTGGTATATGATACCAGATCGGTTGTTCACGTATGCAACTCGATGCAGGGGCTAAGCAAAACTAGGAATGTTGCAAGAGGAGAAGTTGACATACGCGTCGGGAATAAAGCAAGAGTTGCTGCATTGGCCGTCAGCACTATGCAACTTAATTTACCTTCAAGATTTGTAATGGAACTTGATAATTGTTATTATGTCCCTGCTTTGAGTCGAAACATTATTTCTGCCTCATGTTTGATGAGACAAGGTTATGAATTCAGTATTAAGGACAATGGTTGTTCTATTTACTTGAATAATATGTTTCATGGCTTTGCACCCATTGTGAATGGGTTATTTATCCTAGATCTTGAAGTTGAGTCAGTCTATAACATAAATGTCAAGAGGCATAAGCCTAACGAAATAAATCTGACTTACATCTAGCATTGTCGACTAGGACACATTAGTCAAAAGCGCATGAAGAAGGTCCATGATGATGGAATTCTAACTTCGTTTGATTTTGAATCATTCGAGACATGCGAGTCTTGCCTACTCGGCAAGATGACTAAGACTCCTTTTGCAAAGAGTTGCGAGAGGGCGTCCGAGCTGTTGGAACTTATACATAGTGATGTATGTGGACCAATGAGCATGACAGCCAGAGGTGGTTTCCAATACTTCATGACTTTACCGACGACTTGAGTAGATATGGATATGTCTACTTGATGAGTCACAAGTCAGAAACTTTTGAAAAGTTCAAGGAGTTTCAGAACGAAGTGGAAAATCAACTCGGCAAGAGAATCAAACTTCTACGATCTGATCGTGGCGGTGAGTATATGAGCAAGGAGTTTGATGATCATCTGAAGAGTCATGGAATAATTCCACAACTGACTCCTCCGGGTACGCCACAGAGAAATGGCGTGTCGGAATGGAGGAATCGGACTCTATTGGACATGGTCCGATCAATGATGAGTCAGTCGGATTTACCCTTGTCATTTTGGGAATACACTCTAGAAACTGCAGCTTTCACACTAAACAGGGTACCATCAAAGTCCGTAGATAAGACACCATATGAGATATGGACTGCGAAGAGTCACAGTTTGTCTTTTCTGAAAGTTTGGGGATGGGAAGCATATGTTAAGTGACTCCAGTCGGACAAGCTCACACCCAAATCGGACAAGTGCATATTCGTGGGATATCCAAGGGAAACCTTGGGATATTACTTCTACAACCGTGAAGAGGGCAAAGTGTTTGTCGCTCGACATGGAGTTTTCCTTGAGAAAGAGTTTCTCAATCGGAAGGCTAGTGGGAGGACGGTCCGACTCGAACAAATTTGAGAACCACACGGGGACGTTCCAGTAGGTGATTCTGT
Source organism: Elymus sibiricus (assembly GCA_039707655.1). NCBI lineage: Eukaryota > Viridiplantae > Streptophyta > Magnoliopsida > Poales > Poaceae > Elymus > Elymus sibiricus. The sequence goes on from CM077666.1 coordinate 359,092,871, forward strand.
CACACCGGAGTTAGTCAGGGAACCCGTAGTGGAGTCGACGCCGGTTCCACGGAGGTCGGAATGGTTGCGCAATATGCACGACTGCAATGTGTTGTTCTTGGAGAACAACAAGCCGACTACATATGCTGAAGCGATGGTGAGCCCTGATTCCGAGTTATGGCTTGAGGCCATGAGATCCAAATTAAAGTCCATGGATGATAATCAAGTTTGGAACTTGGTTGATCTGCCAGATGGCGTTCGAGCCATTGAGTGCAAATGGATCTTTAAGAAGAAAACTGGTATGGATGGAAATGTCATAGTCCATAAGGCTCGACTTGTTGCTAAAGGTTATCGACAAGTTCAAGGAGTTGACTACAATGAGACTTACTCACCGGTAGTGATGCCTAAATCAATTCGGATCATTCTTGCTATAGCTGCATATTTCGACTATGAGATATGGCAGATGGATGTCAAAACGGCTTTCCTTAATGGAAATTTAACCGAGGACGTGTATATGATACAGCCCGAGGGTTTTGTTGATCCAAAGAATTCTAGCATGGTATGCAAGCTTCAGAGATCCATTTATGGATTGAGGCAAGCATCTCGGAATTGGAACATTCGTTTTAATGAAGCGGTCAAAGAGTTTGGCTTCATCAAGAACGACTGTGATCATTGTGTATTCAAGAAGGTCAGTGGGATCTCATTAGCATTTCTGATCTTATATGTGGATGACATATTGTTGATTGGAAATGATGTTCAAATGCTTGAATCTGTCAAGGACTCATTGAAAAATAGTTTTTCGATGAAGGACTTGGGAGAAGCAGCTTATATTCTGGGAATCAAGATCTATAGAGATAGATCGAGAAAGCTTATTGGATTAAGCCAGAGTGTGTATATTGACAAGGTGTTGAAGCGGTTCAACATGCAAGATGCCAAGAAAGGTTTCTTGCCCATGTCACACGGCATTAGTCTTAGCAAGACTCAGAGTCCTTCGACTCCTGATGAGCGAAGACGCCGGAGGGGGAATCGATCACGGAGGGCTTCTACATCAACCTTGCTGCCCTTCCGATGATGTGTGACTAGTTTACCACAGATCTACGGGTCCATAGCTAGTAGCTAGATGGCTTCTTCTCTCTCTTTGATCTTCAATACAATGTTCTCCTTGATGTTCTTGGAGTTCTATCCGATGTAATCTTCTTTTGCGGTGTGTTTGTTGGGATCCGATGAATTGTGAGTTTATGATCAGATTATTCATGAGAAATATTTGAGTCTTCTCTGAACTCTTTTATGCATGATTGGTATAGCTTTGTATTTCTCTCCGGTCTATCGATTTGGTTTGGCCTACTAGATTGATTTATCTTGCAATGGGAGAGGTGCTTTGTGATGGGTTCAATCTTGCGGAGCTCAATCCCAGTGACAGAAGGGGACATGACACGTATTTGTATTGTTGCCATTAAGGATAAAAAGATGGGGTTTATTCATATTGCTTGGATTTGCTTCTCTACATCATGTCATCTTGCTTAAGGCGTTACTCTATTTTTATTAACTTAATACTCTAGATGCATGCTGGATAGCGGTCGATGAGTGGAGTAATAGTAGTAGATGCAGGCAGGAGTCGGTCTACTTGTCTCGGACGTGATGCCTATATACATGATCATTGCCATGAATCCTTCATAATTATTTGCTATTTTGTCAATTGCCCAACAGTAATTTGTTTACCCACCGTATGTTTCTATGCTCGAGAGAGAAGCCTCTAGTGAAAACTATGGCCCCCGGGTCTATCTTTATCATATAAAAAAAACCTAAAAATACCTTGCTACAATTTATTTACTTTTATTTTAATTAGTATTTTAGTTTATCTATTTACCAAGATAAGATTTAATCCTTGCAAGTAACCGCTAAGAGGATTGACAACCCTCTTATTTGCGTTGGGTGCAAGTGTTTGCTCTTGTGTGTGCAGGTGCGCTTAACGGAATTTTGCTTGGTTCTCCTACTGGATTGATAACCTTGGTTCTAAACTGAGGGAAATACTTATCTCTACTGTACTGCATCATCCTCTCCTCTTCGGGGAAATACCAACGCAGACTACAAGTAGCAAGAAAAATTTCTCGCGCCGTTGCCGGGGAGACATCATCAAAATTACCAAGTACCTTCGCACAAATTATCATTCACTTGCATTTACTTTATTTACCTTTTATTTGCATTTGCCTCTCGTTTTCATCTCCCCCACTTCTAAATTTTTTTTACAAAAATATTTTATTTGCTTGTTTGCTAGTTTGCTTGCTTTGTCGCGATGTCTCAAGAAAATACAAAATTATGTGACTTTTCCAATACTAATAATAATGATTTTATTAGTACTCCAATTGCTCCTCCCACCACTAGTGCGGAGTCATGTGACATTAATGCTGCCTTGCTTAATCTTGTTATGAAAGAACAATTTTCTGGTAGTCCTAATGAAGATGCTGCATCCCATCTAAATACTTTCGTTGAACTCTGTGATATGCAAAAGAAGAAAGATGTGGATAATGATATTGTCAAATTTAAATTATTTCCGTTCTCACTACGAGATCGTGCCAAAACTTAGTTTTCATCCTTGCCTAGAAATAGTATTGATTCTTAGGATAAGTGTAAGGATGCTTTTATTATCAAGTATTTTCCTCCCGCTAAGATTATTTCTTTAAGAAATCAAATTATGAATTTTAAGCAACTTGAGCATGAACATGTTGCACAATCTTGGGAGAGAATGAAATTAATGATAAGAAATTGCCCGACTCATGGTTTGAATTTGTGGATGATCATACAAAAAATTTATGCGGGACTAAACTTTGTCTCTAGAAATTTGCTAGACTCTGCCGCAGGTGGTACTTTTATGGAAATTACATTGGGAGAAGCTAAAAAACTTCTTGGTAATATTATGGCAAATTATTCTCAATGGCACATTGAGCGAACTCCAACTGGTAAGAAGGTAAATTCTGTTGAAGAAATTAATACTTCGAGTGATAAGATGGATGCTCTACTGAAATTGGTTGCTAGTAAAAATGCTCATATTGATCCTAATGATGTGCCATTGTCTACCTTGATTGAGCAAAATAATGATGCTATTGATGTGAATTTTGTCTCTAGAAATAATTTCAACAACAATACTTATAGGGGTAATTTCAATGTTAGACCGCTTCCTGGAAATTCCTCTAATAATTATGGCAATCCTTATGGTAATTCTTATAATAATAATAATAATAATAATAATAATAATAATAATAATAATAATAATAATAATAATAATAATAGGATGCCCTCTGATCTTGAAAGTAATATTAAATAATTTATTAGTTCACAAAAGAATTTTAATGCTATGATAGAAGAAAAATTGAATAGAGTTGATGAATTGGCTAGGAACATGGATAGAATTGCTCATGATGTGGAAAATCTCAAAACTAAAATTTTGCCACCCAAGCATGATATAAATGAGTCTATTAAATCTATCTATGTTTCCATTAATGAAAGTAAAGAAAGGACCGCTAGGTTGAGAGGTAAGCGAGAATTTCTAGAAAAAGCGATTCTACCCGGTTTCTATCGTAGTAATGATGAAGATATTAAAATGATTGGTGTAACTCCTATTGAATCATTATTTAGTAACTTAAAACTTGATGAAAAAGGGACTGGAGAAGAGTCAAATTTAGATAGAAGGAGTCCCACTTGCTTGGAGGGTGATAATCTTGATCATAAAAATGAAAAAGTGGGTTTGGAGAGGTCAAAACTTTAAAAGTAATGCACCCACTACTTTGGATTACAAGGACTTTAATTATGATAGTTGTTCTTTAATTGAGTGTATTTATTTCTTGCAATCCATGATTAATTCACCAAATGCATATGAACAAAATAAGACTTTCACTAAACACATTGTAGAAGCCATGATGAAAGCACATGAAGAAAAACTTGAGTTGGAAGTATCAATTCCTAGAAAATTACAAGATGAATGGGAACCTACTATTAAAGTAAAAATTAAATATTATGAATGTAATGCTCTTTGTGATCTTGGTGCTAGCGTTTCCACTATACCAAAGTCTTTGTGTGATGTGCTAGGTCTCACCGACATGGATCCTTGTTCCCTTAATTTGCATCTTGCGGATTCCACTATTAAAAAGCCATTGGGTAGAATAAATGATGTTCTTATTCTAGCAAATTGAAATTATGTGCCCGTGGACTTTATTGTTCTTGACATTTAATGCAATCCTTCTTGCCCCATAATACTTGGTAGGCCTTTTCTTCGAACTATTGGTGCTATTATTGATATGAAAGAAGGTAATATAAGATTTCAATTTCCACTAAAGAAAGGGATGGAACACTTCCCTAAAAAAGAATTAAAGCACCTTATGAATCCATTATGAGGGCCACTTATGGAATTAACTTGAAGGATGACAACACTAGAAACTATGCATTATGCCTAGCTAGGGGCATAAAACAATAGCGCTTGTTGGGAGGCAACCCAATGAATAAAATAAATGTTTGCTTTTACCTATTGTTTTTGAGTGTTTGCATGATTATAAATTCTGTTATGATTGTGTTCTTATGTTTTAATTTGTGTTTGTGCCAAGTAATGCCTTTGGGATGATGTTGATGACAGTATAATTGATGCTGTTTGGAAAACAAAAAGTTTTGCCTCCAGTGCTGGAATTTTAATTCTGTACTGGAGCGTCAGAAAAATCTGAAATTTTTACAAAGTATTGGTATATGAATTCTCCACGTTGTCCTATGTTTTCAGAGTTTTTAGAGTTACATAAGTATTGCTTTTAAATAGATCTTTACAGACTGTTCTGTTTTAGACAGATTCTGTTTTTGTTGCATAGTTTGCTTATTTTGATGAATCTATGGATCGTATCGGGGGGTATGAGTCATGCAGAAGTTGGAGTACAGTAGCATTATATTAAATATGAACCAATTTACAACAGTACCTAAATTTTAAGATCTGTTTGTTATACTAACGGATCTCACGACGTTTCTGTTGAGTTTTGTGTGCTGAAGTTTTCAAGTTTTGGGTGAGACTACGATGGATAAAGGAATAAGGAGCGGCAAGAGTCTAAGCTTGGGGATGCCCAAGGCACCCCAAGGTAATATTCAAGGAAGACTCAAGCGTCTAAGCTTGGGGATGCCCTGGAAGGCATCCCCTCTTTCGTCTACAATCTATCGATAACTCACTTGGAGCTATATTTTTATTCATCACATGATATGTGTTTTACTTGGAGCGTCTTGTGATATAGTTTGTTTGCTTTTTTAGTTTGTCACAGTCATCTTTGCTTAACACACCTTTTTGAGAGGGACACACATTATTCGTGATTTGTTAGAATACTCTATGTGCTTCACTTATATCTTTTGAGCTAGGCAGTTGCTCTAGTGCTTCACTTATATCTTTTAGAGCACGGCGGTGTTTATATTTTAAAGAAATAGTTGCACTCTCATGCTTCACTTATATATTTTTGAGAGTCTCATGATAGCAATGGTAATATGCACGGGTTATGAATTTGGTCCTGATATGATAGGTATTCAAGATGGATATACTAAAAACTTTCATGTAGATCACTAAATATGATAAATTTGATTCCTGGCAATAGTTTTGCGATATTAAGATGGTAATATGTGGGAGGTATTAGTAGATAATTGTGGTTTAGTAAGAATAATTGTGTTAAGGTTTGTGATTCCCGAAGCATGCACGTATGGTTTGTCGTTATGCTAAGAAGTTGGAGCATAATTTATTATTGATTGTCTTCCTTTGTGTGGTGGTCGGGGGCGCGCGATGGTTAACTCCTACCAACCTCACCCCTAGGGGCATACGTAGTAGTACTTTGCTTCGAGTGCTAATAAACTTTTGCAATAAGTATGTGAGTTCTTTATGACTAATGTGAGTCCATGGATTATACGCACTCTCACCCTTCCGCAATTTGCTAGCCTCTTCGGTACCGTGCATTGCCCTTTCTCACATCGAGAGTTCGTGCAAACTTTGTCGGTGCATCCAAACCCCGTGATATGATACGCTCTATCACACATAAGCCTCCTTATATCTTCCTCAAAACAGCTACCATACCTACCTATCATGGCATTTCCATAGCCATTCCGAGATATATTGCCATGCAACTTCCACCGTTCCATTTTTATGACATACATCATCATTGTCATATTGCTTTACATGATCATATAGCTGACATAGTATTTGTGGCTCAGCCACCATTCATCATTGTTATACATGTTACGCTAGCATCATTGCACATCCTGGTACACTGCCAGAGGCATTCATATAGAGTCATATTTTTGTTCTAGTATCCAGTTGTAATGTTGAGTTGTAAGTAAATAGAGGTGTGATGATCATCATTATTAGAGCATTGTCCCAGTGAGGTAAGAATGGTGGAGACTAATTAGTCCTCGAAAAAGTGGGGATGAGGTCCATGAGACCGTTCTAAAAAAAAAGAGGTGAAAAAGAGCCATGAAAAAAAGGAAAAAAAGAGAGAAAAAGAGAGAAGGGGCAATGTTACTATCCTTTTCCACACTTGTGCTTCAGAGGAGCACCATGTTTTTCATATAGAGAGTCTCCTATTTTGTCACTTTCATATACTAGTGGGAATTTTTCATTATAGAACTTGGCTTGTATATTCCGATGACGGGCTTCCTCAAATGCTCGAGGTCTTCATGAGCAAGCAAGTTGGATGCACACCCACTTAGTTTTCATGTTGAGCTTTCATACACTTATAGCTCTTAGTGCATCCGTTGCATGGCAATCCCTACTCCTCGCATTGACATCAATTGATGGGCATCTCCATAGCCCGTTGATTAGCATCGTTGATGTGGGACTATCTTCTCATTTTTGACTTCTCCTATTTATCCCTACCACCATACTCTATTCCACCTACAGTGTTATATCCATGGCTTGCGCTCATGTATTGCGTGGGAGTCGAAAAAGCTGAAGCGCGTTAAAAAGTATGAACCAATTGCTTGGCTAAAACCGGGGTTGTCCATGATAAAAAATTTGTGTTAAGAAGATGGAGCATGACAGGATTGTATGATTTTGTAGGGATAATGTTCTTTAACATTTTTATTTTGAAAGACATGATTGTTGCTACTTGTAGCTTGCGTTGGTATTTTCCCCGAAGAGGAAGGGATGATGCAGCACAGTAGAGGTAAGTATTTCCCTCAGTTATGAAACCAAGGTTATCAATCCAGTAGGAGAATCACGCAACACCTCGTTAGCAGTACCTGCACACAAACAACAAATCCTTGCACCCAACGCACACGAGGGGTTGTCAATCCCTCGGCGGTAAGTTGCAAGATTAAATTGTATGTGATAGATAGATAGATTGAAACAAAAATACAAAATAAAACAAATAAAAGAAAAAGTGCAGCAAAGTATTTTTAGGGTTTTTAATATATGATTTAGATAGACCCGGGGGCCATAGTTTTCACTAGAGGCTTCTCTCAAGAAAATAACATACGGTGGGTAGACAAATTACTGTTGGGCAATTGATAGAAAAGCAAATAATCATGACGATATCCAAGGCAATGATCATGTATATAGGCATCACGTCCAAGACAAGTAGACCGACTCCTGCCTGCATCTACTACTATTACTCCACACATCGACCGCTATCCAGCATGCATCTAGTGTATTAAGTCCATAAAGAACGGAGTAACGCCTTAAGCAAGATGACATGATGTAGACAAAGTAAACTCACGCATGAATAAACCCCATCTTTTTACCCTTAATAGCAACGATACATACGTGTCATGTCCCTTTCTGTCACTGGGATTGAGCACCGCAAGATCAAACCCATTACAAAGCACCTCTTCCCATGGCAAGATAAATCAATCTAGTTGGCCAAACCAAATCAATAGATCGGAGAAGAAATACGAAGCTATAATAATCATGCATAAAAGAGATCAGAGAAGACTCAAATAATATTCATGGATAATCTGATCATAAACTCACAATTCATCGGATCCCAACAAACACACCGCAAAAAGTGATTACATCGGATAGAACTCCAAGAACATCGAGGAGAACATTGTATTGAAGATCAAAAAGAGAGAAGAAGCCATCTAGCTACTAACTATGGACCCGAAGGTCTGTGGTAAACTACTCATGCATCATTGGAAGGGCAGCAAGGTTGATGTAGAGCCCCTCCGTGATCGATTCCCCCTCTGGTGGAGTGCCGGAAAAGGCCCCCAGATGGGATCTCTCGAGAACAGAAACTTGCGGCGGTGGAAAAAGTATTTCGTAGACTCCTCTGTTGGTTTCCCGATTTTGGGGAATTTATAGTGGTGGAATTAGGTCAAAAGAGGCAGAGGTGGGCCCACGAGGCACCAGGTCGCGCCTGCACCCCCAGGCGCACCCTGGTGGCTCGTGGCCACCTCCTGGGGCTTCTGGCCTTCTCCCGAAGCTTCTAGTGTTGGTTATGTCCAGAAAAAAATCTCCAAAAAGTTTCGTGGCATTTGGACTTCGTTTGGTATTGGGCACTAAGTTAATAGGTTAGTCCCAAAAAATGATATATAATTGCTGTAAATGTATACAAAAACATCCAAGATTGATAATATAACATCATGGAACAATAAAAAATTATAGATACGTTGGAGACGTATCAGTATCCCCAAGCTTAATTCCTGCTCGTCCTCGAGTAGGTAAATGATAAAAACAGAATTTTTGATGTGGAATGCTGCCTATCATCTTCATCATATATTCTTTTCTTTTGTAGCATGGACATTGGACTTGAATGATTCAAAGCAATAGTCTATAATTTGACATGAAGATATAAATACTCAAGCATACTAACAATCAACCATGCTTTTCAAAATATCAACGCTAAAGAAAGTTATCCCTAGCCCATTATGCTCAATCATTGATCCATTCATGAAACACACTCCATATTAGCTACATCCAATGCACGAGTATGACAATAGTGCTCTCTAGTTGGTGCTTTATAAGAGAAGATGGAGACTCAAATAAAAATTGCATAAAATTAAATAGATAGGCCCTTCGTAGAGGAAAGCAGAGATTTGCTAATGTGCTAGAGCTCAAGGCTTAAATTAGAGAGATAAAAAAAATTGAGAGGCATGCTTTTTCCTGTCAACGAAAACGACCGAGAATTCCCAATATTTTCCATGCTAGACACATCATAGGCGGTTTCCAAACAGAAAGTAAAGTTTATTTCCTTTCCACCATTCTTTCACAATCCATGGCTAGCCGTATCCACGGGTGCCCTCCATACCAACACTTTCCAAGGAATTTTGTTGTTATTAATTTTGGATTCATTGTGGGACTGGGCATCCCTATTACCAGACACTCTCTCATGCAATGACAAGTAAATAAACACTCATCGTGAGAATAACACACCTAGCATGGAAAATATTGGCCACCCGTGGGCACACAAAACGGAATATTATTTTGAAAATTAGAGTTGGCACACGCAAATTTACTTGGAACGGCATGGAAATACCGCATATAGGTAGATATAGTGGACTCATTTGGCACAACTTGGGTTTAAGGATTTTGGATGCACAAGCAGTATTTCCGCTTAGTACAAATGAGGGCTTGCAAATAGATTGAGAAGCAACCAACCAAAAAGCGAAAACGGTCATAAACATGCATTGAACATAACTAACACCGAATAATGCACCATAAGTAGGATATAATTTCTTTGCGTAACTATTGACTTGATGTGCATGCATATGGAATCACAACCCTTAAAACTAATATTCTTACTAAATCACAATTACTCACTAACATGACTCACATATCATCATCTCCATATCGCAAAACTATTGCAAGGAATCACACTTATCATATCCAATGATCTATATGAAAGTTTTTATTATATCCCTCTTGAATATTCATCACTTTGGGACCAAATTCATATCTTGTGCAAATTACCATTAGTATCATCAACTCTCAAAAAGATTTAAGTGAAGCATGAGAGTGCAAATATTTCTTCAAAATTTCAATCTTATCAACTCTCAAAATAATATAAGTGAAGCATGAGAGTTTATTTCTTCAAAATTTTAATCTTGTCAACTCTCAAAATAATATAAGTGAAGCATGAGAGTTTATTTCTTCAAAATATAGCCACCACCGTGCTCCAAAAGATTTAAGTGAAGCACTAGAGCAACTGCCTATCTCAAAAAATTTAAGTGAAGCACATAGAATATTCTAACAAATTACGATGAACGTGTGGCTCTCTCAAAATAGGTGTGTTCAAAAAGGATGATTGTGACAAACTAAAAAGCAAACAAAGCAAAGACTCATATAATACAAGACGCTCCAAGTAAAACACATATCATGTGACGAATAAAAATATAGCTCCAAGTAAAATTACCGATGGTTGGTAGAAGAAAGAGGGGATGCCTTCCGGGGCATCCCCAAGCTTAGACGCTTGAGTCTTCCTTGAATATTACCTTGGGGTGCCATGGGCATCCCCAAGCTTAGGCTCTTTCCACTCCTTATTCCTTCATCCATCGTGATCTCACCCAAAACTTGAAAACTTCAATCACACAAAACTCAACAAAACCTTCGTGAGATCCGTTAGTATAACAAAATAAATCACTACTTTAAGTACTGTTGCAAACCCATTCATATTTTATTTTTGCATTATACCTACTATATTCTAACTTCTCCATGGCTTATACCCCCCGATACAATCCATAGTTTCATCAAAACAAGCAAGTAGTGCATCAAAAACAGAATCTGTCAAAAACAGAACAGTCTGTAGCAATCTATTTAAAATCCATACTTATGTAACTCCAAAAATTCTGAAAAATTAGGAAAACGTGGGAAATTTCATATACCAATACTTTGTAAAAAATTCAGATTTGTATGACGCTCCAGTGCAGAACCAAAATTCCAGCACTGGACGCAAAACTTTCTGTTTTCCAAACTGCATCAATTATACTATCTTCCAAATCATCCTAAAGGCTTTACTTGGCACAAACACTAATTAAAAACACAAAAACTCAATCTTAATAGTAGCATAATTGTTAAAACACACAATAACAGAAACAAAAGGTAAAAAAATATTTTATTCATTGGGTTGCCTCCCAACAAGCGCTATTGTTTTATGCCCCTAGCTAGTCATAATGCATAGTTTCAAGTATTGTCATCTTTCAAGTTGATTCCATAAGTGGCCCTCATAATGGATTCATATGGTGCTTTAATTCTTTTCCTAGGGAAATTCTCCATACCCTTTTTTAATGGAAACTGAAATTTTATATTCCCTTCTTTCATGTCAATAACAGCACCTATGGTTCGTAAGAACGGTCTACCAAGTATTATGGGGCTAGAAGAATTGCATTCAATGTCAAGTACAATAAAATAAATGGGCACATAGTTCCTATTTTCAAGAATAAGAACATCATTAATTCTACCCAAAAGCTTTTTAATAGTGGAATCCGCCAAGGGCAAATTAAGAGAACATTCATCTATATTGGTAAAACCTAGCACATCACATAGAGATTTTGGAATTGTGGAAACGCTAGCACCTAAATCACATAAAGCATTGCACTCATAATTTTTAATTTTAGCTTTAATGGTGGGTTCCCATTCATCATATAATTTTCTAGGAATTGAAATTTCTAGTTCTAGCTTTTCTTCTAACGCTTTCATCATTGCTTCTACGATGTGTTTAGTAAAAGCCTTGTTTTGCTCGTAAGCATTGGGTGAATTTAACATGGATTGTAACAAAGAAATGCACTCAATCAAGGAAAAATTATCATAATTAAAATCTTTGTAATCCAAGAGAGTGGGCACATCGCTAGTTAAAGTTTTTACCTCTCCAAACCCACTTTTAGCAATTTTCTTATCAAGATTTTCACCCTCCGAATTATGGGGACGCTCTTTAGCTAAAGTTGACTCTTCTTCAGTCCCCTTTTCATCAAGTTTAATTTTGCTAAACAAAGAATCAATAGATGAAACACCAATCATTTTAATATCCTCATCATTACTACGATAGAAACCGGGAGGAATCGCTTTTTCTAAAAATTCTCGTTTAGCTTTTAGCATGGCGGTTCTTTTCTTACTCTCATCCATGGAGACATATAAGGCTTTAATTGATTCATTAATATCAATTTTGGGTGGCAAAATTTTAGTCTTAAGATTTTCCACATCATGAATAATTCTATCAATGCTCCTAGACATATCATCAAGTTTACTCAATTTTTCTTCTATCGTTGTGTTGAAAACTTTTTGAGCATTAATAAATTATTTAATATTACTTTCAAGATCAGAGGGCATCCTATTATTATATTATTATAAGGATTACCATAGGAATTGCCATAATTATTAGAGGAATTTCCAGGGAACGGCCTAGCGTTGAAATTACCTCTATAAGCATTATTATTAAAATTGTTTCACGAGAAAAAATTCACATCTATGGGATCATTATTTTGCTCAATCAAAGTGGACAAAGGCACATCATTAGGATCAATCGGAGCATTTTTGCAAGCAACCAATTTCATAAGCGCATTAACTTTATCACTCAAAGTATTAATTTCTTCAACAGAATTCACTTTTTTACTAGTAGGAACTCTTTCAGTATGCCATTGTGAATAATTTGCCATAATATTATCAAGCAATTTAGTAGCTTCTCCCAAAGTAATTTCCATAAAAGTACCACCCGCGGCGGAATCTAAAAGATTTCTAGAGACAAAATTTAATCCCGCATAAAATTTTTGTATGATCATCCATAAATTTAAACCATGAGTAGGGAAATTTCTTATCATTAATTTCATCCTTTACCAAGATTGGGCAACATGTTCATGATCAAGTTGCTTAAAAATTCATAATTTGATTTCTAAGTGAAATAATTTTTGCGGGAGGAAAATACTTAGTAATAAAAGCATCTTTACACCTATCACAAGAATCGATACTATTTCGTGGTAAAGATGAAAAACAAATTTTTGCACGATCCCGCAATGAGAATGGGAATAATTTTAATTTCACAATATCATTATCCACATCTTTTTTCTTTTGCATATCACACAATTCTACGAAAGTGCTTAGATGGGATGCAACATCTTCATTAGAACTACCAGAAAATTGTTCTTTCATAACAAGATTTAGCAAAGCGGCATTAATATCACAAGTCTACGCACTAGTGGCGGGAGGAGCAATTGGAGTACTAATAAAATCATTATTATTAGTATTGGAAAAATCACACAATTTTGTATTTTGTTGAGACATCGTGGCTACGCAAACAAGATAACAAGCAAGCAAACAATCAAACAAGAAAAAGGCAAACGGAAAATATTTTTATATTTTTGTAAAAACTTTTTAGAAGTGGGGGAGATGAAAACAAGAGACAAATAAAATAAATGCAAGGAGATGAGAGTTTATGCAAAGGTACTTGATAGATGTTGATGATGTCTCCCCGGCAACGGCGCCAGAAATTCTTCCTGCTACTTGTAGCTTGCGTTGGTATTTTCCCCGAAGAGGAAGGGATGATGCAGCACAGTAGAGGTAAGTATTTCCCTCAGTTATGAAACCAAGGTTATCAATCCAGTAGGAGAATCACGCAACACCTCGTTAGCAGTACCTGCACACAAACAACAAATCCTTGCACCCAACGCAAATGAGGGGTTGTCAATCCCTCGGCGGTAAGTTGCAAGATTAAATTGTATGTGATGGATAGATAGATTGAAACAAAAATACAAAATAAAATAAATAAAATAAAAAGTGCAGCAAAGTATTTTTAGGGTTTTTAATATATGATTTCGATAGACCCGGGGGCCATAGTTTTCACTAGAGGCTTCTCTCAAGAAAATAACATACGGTGGGTAGACAAATTACTGTTGGGCAATTGATAGAAAAGCAAATAATCATGACGATATCCAAGGCAATGATCATGTATATAGGCATCACATCCGAGACAAGTAGACCGACTCCTGCCTGCATCTACTACTATTACTCCACACATCGACCGCTATCCAGCATGCATCTAGTGTATTAAGTCCATAAAGAACGGAGTAACGCCTTAAGCAAGATGACATGATGTAGACAAAGTAAACTCATGCATGAATAAACCCCATCTTTTTACCCTTAATAGCAACGATACATATGTGTCATGTCCCTTTCTGTCACTGGGATTGAGCACCGCAAGATCGAACCCATTACAAAGCACCTCTTCCCATGGCAAGATAAATCAATCTAGTTGGCCAAACCAAATCAATAGATCGGAGAAGAAATACGAAGCTATAATAATCATGCATAAAAGAGATCAGAGAAGACTCAAATAAAATTCATGGATAATCTAATCATAAACTCACAATTCATCGGATCCCAACAAACACACCGCAAAAAGTGATTACATCGGATAGAACTCCTAGAACATCGAGCAGAACATTGTATTGAAGATCAAAAAGAGAGAAGAAGCCATCTAGCTACTAATTATGGACCCGAAGGTCTGTGATAAACTACTCACGCATCATCGGAAGGGCAGCAAGGTTGATGTAGAGCCCCTCCGTGATCGATTCCCCCTCCGGCGGAGTGCCGAAAAAGGCCCCCAGATTTTTGGGAATTTATAGTGGTGGAAAAAGTATTTCGTGGACTCCTTTGTTGGTTTCCCGATTTTTGGGAATTTATAGTGGTGGAATTAGGTCAAAAGAGGCAGAGGTGGGCGCACGAGGCACCAGGGCACGCCTGCCCCCCCAGGCGCGCCCTGGTGGCTCGTGGCCACCTCCTGGGGCTTCTGGCCTTCTCCCGAAGCTTCTAGTGTTGGTTATGTCCAGAAAAAAATCTCCAAAAAGTTTCGTGGCATTTGGACTTCGTTTGGTATTGATATTCTATAAAACCAAAAACAGGCAGAAAACAGCAACTGGCACTGGGCACTAAGTTAATAGGTTAGTCCCAAAAAATGATATATAATTGCTATAAATGTATATAAAAACATTCAAGATTGATAATATAACAGCATGGAACAATAAAAAATTATAGATACGTTGGAGACGTATCAATTGTTTATTAGTATGCCTGAGTATTAATGTCATTATATCAAATTATAGACTATTGCTTTGAATCATTTGGATCTTATTATTCATACCGTAAGAGAGAGATTACATGTTGAAACATGATAGGTAGCATTCCACATCAAAAATTCTGTTTTTATAATTTACCTACTCGAGGACGAGTAGGAATTAAGCTTGGGGATGCTTGATACGTCTCCAACGTATCTATAATTTTTGATTGTTCCATGCTATTATAGTATCAATCTTGGATGTTTTTATATGCAATTATATATCATTTTTTGGGACTAACCTTTTAACCTAGTGCCCAGTGCCAGTTGTTGTTTTCTGCTTGTTTTTGGCTTTTTAGAGAAACAGTACCAAATGAAGTTCAAATGCCACGAAACTTTTTGGAGATTTTTTTCTGGACAAAAGAAACCTTGGAAGCTTCGGGAGGAGGCCAGAAGCCTCACGGAGGCTTCACAAGGAAACAGGGCATGCCCCAGGGGGGCGTGCCGTGTTGCCTTGTAGGGCCCACGTGACTCCGGTTGACCTAATTCCACTTCTATAAATTCACAAATATTGGGAAACCAACAGAGAGCCAGAAGAGAAAACCTTTCCGCCGCCGCAAGCCTCTGTTCTTCATGGCATTTTGAACTGTCCGAGCTGAGTAACTGACTGTCTGGCCAGAAGGGTGGGTGAGTCAGACTATTTCAGTGGCACAGTCAATCAAAGCTTTATGAGGTTTCAACCAGTCCATACCCAGAATGATGTCTATGTCGGCAGTCTTGAGGGCAATGAGAGAAATGGGGAACACCAATCCTCCAATCACAATGTGGTTACCGAGGCTTACCATGGTAGTTTTCCATCTAGCCCCGGGTGACTAGATCACTAAAGGGGTGGACATCTCCTCGAAAGGTATATCATGGCTTCGCGCAAAACTTTTGGACATGAAGGAGTGCGATGCTCCAGAATCAAAGACGACAGAAGCTGGGATTGAATTCACTAGAAGGGTACCCATCACAATTTTGGTGTCCTGTCGAGCTTCTTCCATCTTGACATGGTTGACACGAATAAGCTGACTAGCAGGTGGTCTGGCATCAGCGTTTCTAGAAGGATGTTTTCGACAGCCCTTCCTGCGACCAGCAGAAAGACGTGATGTGTTCTGAGGCTGAACCTGGCGACAGTTGATCGCAAAGTGTCCTGACTGTCCACACTTGTGGCATAAACCATCATTATGGGGAGGATCGATGGCATTGGGCTGTCCACCCTGAATCGTTAGCTGTCTCGGCGGCGGAGGCAGACGAGGTGCGACATAAGACAGCCTTGGTGTTGGAGCAGGTCGGTGGAAAACATTGTGCGGGATCCGAACTTGATGTTTCTGAGCAGGTTGACCCGAGGATGAGCCAACATCACGAGTGCGCTTGAGCGACTCCTGGTACTCATTCAGACCCATTTCAGCTCGGAAAGCTTGGCTGACAAGCGTCACAAAGCCTGCGCAATCATGGGCAACAAGTGCGAGCTTTATATCAGAGCGCAGTCCTTCACGGAATTTCTCCTGCTTGCGAGCGTTAGTGCAGACGTCATCTTCAGCATAGCGGCATAAATCGACAAATTTCCTCTGATATTCATCCACACTCATTTTGCCCTGAGTGAGTTTGCGGAACTCCTTCTTTTTCTGGTCCATCAGACCTTGAGGAATGTGCCGTGCACGAAAGGCTAACTGAAATCCCTGCCAAGTGGTTACAGTTCCAGTAGGCAGCATACCCCTGTGACTTTCCCACCATTGAGCAGCTGGACCTTTCAGGTGAAATGCCGCAAAGGTGACGTAATTGTCAGGGGCAACATTAGCTGATTCCATTTCAAACAGGATGTCACGAAGGCAATCATCAGCATCCATAGGATCGGTGGAGTTGCAGAAAATGGACGGGTTGATGCGCATGAATTCTTGCAGAGTTATTGGGACAGACTGTTGCTGAGCATTCTGAGTTGGAAATTGGGCCATTACCCCAGTCATAAACTGACGATTCAGCTCAAACTGCTGCATCATTGCGGCAATATAGGGTGGAGGTGGAGGATCGTCAGCCATCCTGACAAATCAACAGGGGCAGTTTAGCAAGAACAACTGCATGGGTAAGAGGTCACTCATGATGTAACATGAGCAATGAACAATAAGGGCATTAGATACATATTAGTAGTCATTAAGGACATACAGATCCATGCACAGAGTCGGTTACAAATGGCAGCAGGTGTTCGGAACACGCGTAGCTAGACAAACTAGGCGGCACGCAGCACGCGGTGGAGAGATACAACAACGAGACATAGCAAAGGCTACATCACGTCGGAAAAAACTACTGGGGCGAGGAATCTGCAAGGAACAACGCAAGGTGCCCTCGATAAAAGGATCATGCGGTCCCTGAATACTGTGAAGCAGAACCTGGCCCACATCTCGAAGAAAGGGGGGGTTAATTCAGAACTCCGGGTGGATGTGATCACGAGATCCTAATGTTAGAGTCAGTAAAAATCATTAACCCAAATAGAAGAGAGATCAGAGTCCCAGAGTAAAGAAGAGGAATAAAAGATCCTAATACCACCCATTGGCGACGTGGGCCCGTAAGCCACACAGCCATGTTATTAAAACAGTTTTTGGAGACTAGACTCAACTTCGGCCAAGGAGTTGGAAAGGGAAGTTCCTACAGGTAACCTGGCTCTGATACCAACTTGTGACGCCCCCGACTTAATCGTGCACTAATCATACACGCAAATGCACATGATCAAGCCTAGGGACTCACTTGAAGATATCACAACACAACTCTACACACAAAATAAAATAATACAAGCTTATTATTACAAGCCAGGGGCCTCGAGGGCTCGAATACATAAGCTTGAGTCAAACAAGCATTAGCGGAAGCATTAGATATCTAAGTACAGATATAAAAGTAAAACATAATAAGCCTTAAGAAGGCGGGCAAAATAAAACACGGATCAAAAAGGCGCAGGCCTCCTGCCTGGGAGCCTCCTATCTACTCCTTGTCGTCGGCGGTCTCCACGTAGTAGTAAGCTCCACCGGTGAGGGTTGTAGTAGTCGTCGTCGGGATCAGCTGGCTTCGGGAACTCCATCATCTGGACGCAGCAATCGGGTATGGGAAAAAGGGAAGCAAAGCAACCGTGATTACTCATCCAAAGTACTCGCAAGACTTACATCAGAGCTATTCTACTTATGTATCGGTATCAAAGAAGGGCTGTATATGTGGACTAGACTGCATAAATGCCAGAATAGAGAGAAAGGCCTAGCCTATCGAAGACTAGCATCTTCAGCGTCTTGCAGCATTAGAAGAGTGCAGATTAGTTCATAATTAAAGTAACAAGCATGTTGTATCAAAGCCTAGAGATCCTTCCTCGACTCCCTGCGAGAAAGCGATCCCGGAGCTTACAATTAATTAACATGTAACCAGTTCAAGTAGTAGATCGGGATACTTTACTGAGCGTCCTGTTACCGTGGGCACGGCTATTCGAATAGATATATCTTCCCAGCAGGGGTGCACTACTGTTACCCAACACGCTCGATTAACTCTGGCCGGACACACTTTTCTGGGTCATGCCCGGCCTCGGCTGATCGACACACCGCAGCCCTACCTAGAGCTCAGCAGAGAGGTCCCCACCGGTCTACATCCTAAGTGCTCGGGGGTCTTGGGCCCATCGCCCTTTGCACTCCGGGTCGTTGCGCACATGGTTAGATCTAGGCACCACCTCTGTCCTGGATGGCGCCGATCCTGCCGTGCCGCAATGCTGAACTGGACGTCTGACAGAGCTTTCGGCTGATACTTACGGCGCCGAGGGCCCCATTAAACCATTATCCCGCGTGGTGGTAGTGCGTATAGGCCAGTGGCCAACTCAGATCAATACCCAAATCCGTTAGTGCATTATTAATTTTAGTGACGGCAGTCGGGACAAGTCCGGAGCTACCACCACCACCTGGATGGTACCGCTAAACAGCCAGCCGCCACAGTAACTCTCGCGGGTGCTCCTCGGGCCCGCTCGACTTTCATATTTATCTCTCGCGGGTACCCCTCAGGGTCGACCCGTCTTTAACAAGTATCAATATTAAAGTCAAAGTACCCGTGTGTCCATAGCATCAAGGAGGAATTCGAGGAATCACCCTCGTTGGATTCCCACTCGATGTATCCGTCAAAGTGAACCCGGATGAATCACCCTCGATGGCGTTCACACTTGCGGGGTTGCACGACGGGAGCTTCATCGGAGGTGGTGAAAGAGGAATCACCCTCGGTAACCCACAACCAACTAGCTGTACCACAGAGGCAACATCAGGAGTGAGATAAGAGGTATCACCCTCGGCACTCGGTATTAGCTCTGCAAAGTTGAACAACATAGGGGGGGTGTGGTGATGTGCTGGTCTCAGCCCGTCGATCACATCGATCAGGGCTCTGGTAATAAGCGGGGCGACTAGGACAAGGAAGAGGGGCCACAGATGGATTTCCATACAACCCATGCTAAGCATTTAGGATAGTAGGTAGAGTATCAATAGCAGTTTACAAAATCAGGCTATGCATCAGAATAGGATCAATCAAAAGCAGTAGCAAATTCTAATGCAAGCAGGAGGGAGAAAGAATAGGTAATGTAGGCATGCTCAAGGAGGTTTGCTTGCCTGGAAGCTTTGCGGAAAAAAGAAGGGTCGTCGGTGGAGTAGCAGTCCTCGGGGGCAACGTCGGTCTCGGGTCTACTGGAGAGAAAGAGGGGGAAGAAACAGATAAATACAAGCATTCAACTACAATCATCATGTCTGACATACCTAAATGATATGCAGGGGTGATATATTGCATCTCGAAATATTTTAGATGTTTTAGGAATTTATTTGGAATTATTTATCTGAGGTCAAGCACTATTCACCTATCTGAAACAGGCAAAAAGTTCCATGTTCTCCTACTTAGAGAGTTCTAGCATGAGTGCAGATGACATATTCGGATTCTTCATATTTTTCTGATCATTTTTCATATATAAATTATTTTCATCCGAGTTACGGTTTAATTTATATGATTTTTTAAAATTTTAATCATTTTCTGGAATTTCTGAGATTATTTAATTCGAATTATCCAAAACAGTAGCCAGTGACGTCAGCATGACGTCAGAATGACGTCAGCAGTCAACTGGGTCGGTGGACTGGTCAATCTGACCAGTGGGTCCCACTTGTCATACACAGTAGCCTAATTAGAGTTTAATTTAATCTAAACATAGTCTAATTAGCAGGTGGACCCCACTGTCAGTGACTAAACTAATTACATATTAGTTTATATTTAAATTAGTCTTAATTAAAATGGTGGGGCCCGTATGTCAGTGACTGGTCAAACGCAGTCAGCGGGTTGACTTAGTCAACCGGGCCACGGGACCCACTGGGCCCACTGGTCAGTGGCCCAGGGCGTCCACATGGCGGTCACGTCGGCCGGCCGGCGTTTAAACGCCGGCGCGCGCTCCGGCGACCACCGAAGACGGCGGCGACGCGCGGAAACGGCGCACAGGGGGTCTTTTTGCGTGGGGTTTGGGCCTACGGGACGCGCGCGACGCGCCGCGATCGATGGTGGCCGTGGAAGGCACGGGGGTGGCTGGAGTCGACCGCTACGACGATGGCGAGCGGCGGCGTTCTCGGGCGGAGCTCGGGATCGGCGATGCGGGGCACGAGGAGGAGATCTAGCGGCACGGGCGGCCGCAGCGAGGTGGCCTGAGCACGCTCATGTGCTCGGGTGAGCATGACAACGACTACGGCGACGGCGGCGAGCTACGCGGCGGATCAAGGTTCGGGCGGCGATGGTAGAGGCGGCTACGGGGATGGATTCGTGCGCGAGAGGGAGGGGAAATATGCGGGGGCTCACCGTGAGCCTGTAGGTGAGCAAAGTGTGTGCGGGGAGGGCTCGACGTCGCCGGAATCGTCGACGAACGCCGGCGATCCGAAGGTTGAAGATGAGCTCGTTCCGGTCGAACGAGAGGCGCTCGACTCGATCCCGCGGTCGGAGAAGAAGTAGAAGAGGCAGGCGGAGCGGATGGGCTCGGTCTCTAGCGCTGGGGAGGTCTGTGGCCACGCCGGCGAGCTCGGCCATGTCGACGGCGTCGGGCGTTTGCGCGGGAGGAAGAAGATGGGCGAGGGAGAGGGGAATGCGGGCTAGGGTTTCGCAAGGGGGTCGCGCGAAGGTCTAGTAGGCGCTGGCGACGGCGGGGTGGAGGCGGTGTCGAGCATCGCGTGGTGCATCACGCGCGCGTGCTCGGCCATGGCAACAACTGGGGGAGACGGCAGGAGGAGGGAGAAAGGCCGCGGTGGGCCAGGCCAGGCTGCACTGTGCACTGATGCCCAAGTGCACAGTGGGTCTTGCCCCTTTTTCTTTATCCTTTTCTGTTTTCTGTTTTTATTTCTGTTTTGTAAAATGTTTGGCCACAAATTGATTTTTGTAAAATGTGAAGTTATGCCACCTAAATATGTTGCAATATTTAGCACTGTCAAAAAGGCTTGGTGAATAAATGATTTCATTTGAATTTTAATTAAATGAAATGGAATTAAATGGTGCGGTTTTGGTACTGTTTTGATGATGTTGGAGTTATCTAGGTAATTTAGGTGATGTTGTTTTCCTGAA
Source organism: Elymus sibiricus (assembly GCA_039707655.1). Lineage (NCBI taxonomy): Eukaryota > Viridiplantae > Streptophyta > Magnoliopsida > Poales > Poaceae > Elymus > Elymus sibiricus. Next base: position 359,114,455 of record CM077666.1, read on the forward strand.
CTTAATTAGTGATGGATTCTTTGCTATTTAATGAACATTTTAGTTTCCAAATTTGAACAACTTTTATTTTCACTCCATATTTGAATTTCAATTTTAATTTGGAATTTGAAATGAGATATGATGCAAATGATGATCAAGCATGGTGACTTGGCATTATCAAAAGGTGATCATTGTAGCTTAATTACATGGGGTGTTACAATAGCTAGTAGCTAGATGGCTTCTTCTCTCTCTTTGATCTTCAATACAATGTTCTCCTTGATGTTCTTGGAGTTCTATCCGATGTAATCTTCTTTTGCGGTGTGTTTGTTGGGATCCGATGAATTGTGAGTTTATGATCAGATTATTCATGAGAAATATTTGAGTCTTCTCTGAACTCTTTTATGCATGATTGTTATAGCTTTGTATTTCTCTCCGATCTATCGATTTGGTTTGGCCTACTAGATTGATTTATCTTGCAATGGGAGAGGTGCTTTGTGATGGGTTCAATCTTGCGGTGCTCAATCCCAGTGACAGAAGAGGACATGATATGTATTTGTATTGTTGCCATTAAGGATAAAAAGATGGGGTTTATTCATATTGCTTGAATTTGCTTCTCTACATCATGTCATCTTGCTTAAGGTGTTACTCTATTTTTATTAACTTAATACTCTAGATGCATGTTGGATAGCGGTCGATGAGTGGAGTAATAGTAGTAGATGCAGGCAGGAGTCGGTCTACTTGTCTCGGACGTGATGCCTATATACATGATCATTGCCATGAATCTGTCATAATTATTTGCTATTCTGTCAATTGCCCAACAGTAACTTGTTTACCCACCGTATGTTTCTATGCTCGAGAGAGAAGCCTCTAGTGAAAACTATGGCCCCGGGTCTATCTTTATCATATAAAAAAACCTAAAAAAACCTTGCTGCAATTTATTTACTTTTATTTTAATTGGTATTTTAGTTTATCTATTTACCAAGATAAGATTTAATCCTTGCAAGTAACCGCTAAGAGGATTGACAACCCTCTTATTTGCGTTGGTGCAAGTGTTTGCTCTTGTGTGTGCAGGTGCGCTTAACGGAATTTTGCTTGGTTCTCCTACTAGATTGATAACCTTGGTTCTTAACTGAGGGAAAATACTTATCTCTACTGTACTGCATCATCCTCTCCTCTTCGGGGAAATACCAACGCAGACTACAAGTAGCACTTCTGAAGCTGCAAAAGAAGGTGTTTGGGTGAAGAATTTTATTTCTGATCTTGGTGTGGTTCAGAGCGCGTCCAATCCATTGGACCTCTATTGTGATAATATTGGTGCTATCGCGCAAGTCAAGGAACCATGAACCATCATAAAACCCAACACATACTCAGGCGTTTTAACCTTATTCGCGACATTGTCGAGAGAGGTGATGTAAACATATGCAAGGTAGACACGGATGCAAATGTTGCTGATCCATTGACGAAGCCTCTCCCACGGCGGAAGCATGAGGCGCACATGAGTTCCATGGGCATACGATGCCTAAATTATTGACTCTAGTGCAAGTGGGAGACTGTTGGAGACATGCCCTAGAGGCAATCATGTGATGATGATATTTCCCTATGTATTCATGAGTCTTTTGTATTGTCCTCGAACATCATCAATGATATGTATCAATAAGTATGTGACTTGTTTGTGGAACTATGTATTATATGATGATCATTCTAATGGTCCCTAGTTGATAAGGTTATGCGGACACATATCCTTGACTAGTATATGACTCGGTTGATGACTATGTTTCACAAGTCATGTGCATGGAGATGCTAAACCGATAGTATGGACTCGGGGATGGAGATCACCGAGTCGGACAGACCCACTTTGAGACGCAGCGAGATATTGTCATCTGTTAGTCTCAAGTACAATGTCTATGCCATGTCCTAGACCTGAGGTCCTCGCATGTTCTCGGGATGAGGATCGACTCACTTAGGGTCTATCAAAGGCTACTCCGTAACTGGGTAGTTATAAAGGTAGCTTTCGGGTGAGTTGTGAGACATGCCGCGAGACATGGCTGACCAAGATGGGATTTGCCCATCCTATATGGAGAGATATTCTCTGGGCCATCTTGAGTGATCTGATTCGGAAAGCATGGCCATGCGACTTGGGTTAAGTGTTAACCCGGTTCGGGAATCTGTATCACGGTTTCGAGAAGAGAGGTCGAGCTACCACAAGGGTGACAAGTACTCGCCTTGAGCTCGACAACATATATCATGAGGCAAAAGGAATGTTTCATATGACACATTATCGAGGTTCGTCAAATGACTTTACGCACACATGGGAGTTGGCACATTCTGCTAGGAGCCGCTACCAACTATCGACTTCGGTCGTGTCCATGTGTACGTGAACCTATAGGGTCGCACACTTAAGGGGCTGTAGCCCATTCGGATTGGATCCGAGTGGAAAATGAGTGTAGACTCCTAGTGGGCTCAAGTGTTGAGCCCACCTCGGAGGTCTATATAAAGGGGAGTGGGCGCACCACTTAGGGTTGATCTTTTTCCACCCGTGACGGCCGCCGCCGCAACTCCCCACGCCCATGCCGCGCGACCGGACCTAGCAGTCCGCCGCCCGACGCTGCTCCCCGCACGTGTGGATACCTTGGAGGCATCGCATCTGCAGTGCTCGGATGAACCGTTTGAGGGATTCGCGAGGTACCATTCGCGGGTCTTCGCTGTTCGCAGGAGATCGGCGATGTGAGGAGGAGACGCCTCAGGAGATCGACTACACGCATCACCAACTCTACTTCCGCTGCGGTGACTGCGCGTCTAGTGGTAAACCCGATCCCGTGATCTATTTCCAACTGCATGATCTTGGGTGCCTGGTAGAAAATTTTATTTGGCGCTAGCGTAGCGTACCGCGTGTTCCAACACCACCACCTCGCCGCTGTGCTGGTCCCGATCTCATCTACCTCCTCTCCCTCTCTTGCTGGATCAAAAAGGAGAGGACGTCATCGAGCTGAACGTGTGCTAATCTCAGAGGTGTCGTCCGTTCGGCACTAGATCGGATTGGATTGTGATTGGACCGCGAAGAGTACGACTACATCAACCGTGTTACGTACGCTAACGCTTTCGGTCTACAAGGGTACTTAGACGATCCCCTCTCGTTGCTATGCATCTCCTAGATTAGATCTTGGTTGCTACATAGGATTTTTTTTTTGATTTTCATGCTACGTTTCCCATCACCACAAGGGCCCAATTAGGGTGGCGCCTCCCCTTCCATGGAAAGGAGGGAGGGGAGGCCGAATTGGAGGAGGGATCCCCCTCCTTTTGGCCGGCCAAGGAGGGAGGACTCCTTCCCTCCTTGTGGCGCCTCTCCTTCTCCCCTCCAACAATTGTAACACAAGTTTTGGAGCCTCCTCTAGTTCATCTAGCTTAGTTTTGGCCACAATTGTAACACAAGTTTTGGAGTCTCCTCTAGTTCATCTAGCTTAGTTCTAGTTGGTCCTAGTTGACTAATTAGTTTCGGGGAAAGAAGTGGGAGGAGGAGAGGGCGAAGCGAGAATGTGCGGCGATGAAGATGACAGAGAGGTTCGAGGACATGTTTGTAACGCCTCGGACACACCCGCCGGTTACTGGCCATTACTCCAGGCGGGATCTAGACTGGCCCGACAGATCAATACTAGTCTTTCCTGCGCACTTTGTCCTCACTCGTGCGCACCTGGGATCAACTTTCCAGTCGGTCACCCATCCTGAAATTGCTCCAAGCTGAGCACGCTTAACTTTGGAGCTCTTTCTGAATGGGATCCCAGAAAAGAAGAAATTCCTTATTGATATGAGTAATCTATCATCCCTATTAAGCCACGCTCTCACATACACCCCACTCAAAGGAACCGACGTCCTAGTTGGCCCACAGGAACGTTCCCTCTTGACACATATGTCTATGCGTCCAGTCCGGCACATGTGACATGCCGTGCGCCACGATGGGTCACAAACTTCATGCACAATATGACCGCGCACCTGACGCGCAAACATACGTCTAACCGCGAGGGTCGGCTCTGATACCAACTTGTAACGCCCCGGACACACCCGTCGGTTACTGGCCCTTACTTCATGCGGGATCTAGACTGACCCCACAGATCAATACTAGTCTTTTCTGCGTACTTTGTCCTCACTCGTGCGCACCTGGGATTAACTTTCCAATCGGCCACCCATCCTGAAATTGCTCCAAGCTGAGCACGCTTAACTTTGGAGTTCTTTCCGAATGGGATCTCAGAAAAGATGGAATTCCTTATTGGTATGAGTAGTCTATCGTCCCTATTAAGCCATGCTCTCACATCAAGCGCTCGAACATCAAGGAGGGAAAAAGGCGGAGAGGTTCAAACTGTTGATGGAGGCGACCGAGAAGAAGCTAGCGCACGAAGAGAAGAGGGCCATGATCGAAGAGAAGAAGACCATGCTCGAGGAAAAGAAGGCGATGCTCGAAGAAAAGAAGGTCAAGATCGTAGCCGATGCGGAGGACGCCAAGATGTTGCCCTTGAATTTGGAGTTTTTGGATGCCGACGCAAGGATGATCGTGCAAGCCGTCCGCTACAAGATGTTGCAGCGACAGAAAGATGAGTTGGAGGCGGCGAACAAGGAGGAGCAGTAGGCGGAAGCTGCATACGCGGCGGCGACTGCACCTTGAGCGTGGAGGCTCGGATTGCCGGTCCGGCAGGGCAGAAAATCTCAATTTTTTGTACGGACTACTGATATTCTTTTGTGATCGGACATGTAAAAATTTAAACATACTTGCTTCTTTTTAGTTGTTATCGGGCATGTGATCCGGCACGCTATGGATTGAACTTTATTTGAATTTGAAATTGCCCTTTACTGACGGACATATATCATTGGATGGCCGGCTCCGGCATCCGTGTCCGTGGACTCGTCCCTGCCAGCGGACGGATGCGGGAGGGAATTTGCGGGTCGACGATGCCTTCCTCTTTCAGGAGGAGGGAGTAAAGCATTCCAATATATATCACGTAAAAGTTGAAATAAACCCGGGAAAACCATGCAAATATTAGTAGAAGAGAAAAAGTAATAATACACGTGACTCTCTTTTCTTTCCGGAACCATTCCAAATTGCTAAATGCGGCAATACGCGTAGGCGCCGTAGCTTTGCCAAGAGCGGCACGCAACGCCTGCTAGCTACCGCACGTCTACACACCTATCCCATACGTATTTTCCTTGTCGACAGAAGACACCACCAGGCTGTGCATACATCGCTGTACTGCGTCGCATACCCCAGCCCGGCGGTATTCTACCCCGGACGTGGACAAGTCGCCGGTCGACGATCCCGCGGTGCATGCAGAAAAACACACCTGGTGGCTGGCGATCGCCGTCCCTTTCGGCGCATGCAGCCCCGCACAAATGTCACCCGCACGGCGCCCCCACGCCCGCGCCGCGCCGCACGTCCTCCCGCTGCCCGCGCCTGCGCGGCGCGGCACGGCACCGCAACGCAAAGCGAGAGCGAGCAGACGGACCCGTTTGTCCCCGTCCCTCTCCGTGGGCTGGGCATATGGCGTCACCCCCTGAGCCCTGTCCTCTCCTGCACCCCTCTCCCCCGGTCACGCCTTTGGACCCATCCATCGATCCCTTCCCTCTCCCTCTCTCCTCTGGATATTAGCTGTCATGGAAAGGGAGGCGAACAAACAATCTGCTAGGCGCACGCAGGCGCGCCATTCTCCAGCGGTTCCACGTCACCTTTCTGCGGCCTTTTTTGCTTGCTTGGTGCAGTTTGGGACGTGCGCCGGAGGATTTCGTGGGAGAATCCATTTCCCCAACCGTCCGTCGTCACGCTCGGACAGATAGCGCGCCGCTGTTCTAATAAAGCATCCGTTTCCTTCCTTGTCTTAGAAAAAGAGAAATCTATCTATTCTCTCAAAGAAAAAAGAGAAATCTATCTATCTATCTGCAGCGTACGCGGCCGCTGCCGCTAGGCACCACCCGCTCCCTGCCTGCGTCTCTCTTCTTCTGTATATATAAATGCTCAGGGCCTCCCTGATCCCCAAATGTCCCAGGGCGGCCCCTCTCTTCCCACTCCATCCTTAAACCCCCCATAAGCCTTTTTTCCTTTCCCTTCTCTCTGCTCTTGCAGCCCCGCTCCTCTTCTCCAGGCCTCCCCGGCTCCAAACACGAACGGCGAGGAGGCACCGGAACTAGCTGTCGTCGCGGCGCGCCACTGCCAGTGGAGTCGAGTCTCGAAGCTGGAGAAGTGGAGATAGAGCTTCGGCCCCCTCTCGGCGTTGTTGATCAAGGTGCCTCTGCAGGTAAGACCCCGGCCTCTCTTTTAATCCAGAAAACCTCACGAAGCATGATGCAGTGATTAGTTAGCTAGCTTGCTAGGTTCTTCTCGGTCTGTTAATTGCTTCTCTCCCAGTACCAGTTAACTACCGAACGCTAGGTAGCTGATGCAGTTAACCATACGGAGACCTCTTTTTCTTGCTTGCTTGACTTGACCATGGCGCCGGCTTGAGACTTTAAGAGCATGGCTGCTACACCAGCCATGGCGGTCTTGTTTCCATCCGTTCTTTGAGAGAGAGAGTAGACGGAGGAGCAGGCGGTGGCGTGTGTATGGCGCGAGGTACTGACGCGTATACGTACATACGTGTCAGCAGGCGCAGCGGGAGCGGGCGAGGCTCTCCCTACAGCTGGCTCCTGGGTGGACATCTAGCTACGTCGGCGACCGGATTAATTAGACGTGACCCGACCCCGACCAGACGTGCGCTTAATTAAGCGCCAGGGTGGTTGATTAGGCGCCGGATATGCACATATACGAACATAAACAAGCACCCCGGCCCGTGATTGCGTCGCGACGAGGCAAGTACGCAGGAGCATTGATTACGGCTGGTAGACCAGTGACAAAACGTACTCTTCTTACAACAAACAGTAATAGTTTCGACAAAAGAAAAAAAAAACGGTAACACTGAGTGTAGTACAGTACAGTACTAGCATGGCATGGAGACACGAGGACTGGGCTCTCCTTGGAGGGAAGGAAAAGAGAAGCCCTACCGCTCGAGCGCATAGCGCGTGCGTGCATGCTAGTTGACAAATTCGTCAATCATCTTTTCTGTTACCAGCATCGCATCATCGACGGGACAAAGCGTCTTGTCCTTTCTTCTTTCCCAGCTTCCTTCCACACTTCACCCACCTGCCCGTCCCTTTTTCTCGTCTCGCCTCATCTCTCTCAGGTAAAGAAAAGTGTACGACCGAAGCCATGCATCCATACAAAGCCCATAATATCTTTACAGCAAAAAAGCGAAACCAAAGCTAGCCACGCCAGTGAAGTGATAGAAATCAAAGTAATTTCCCTAGTGTAAACAGTAGGAGCACACTATACTACTAGAGTTGCCTTACTGCTTTCCAAATGGAATGGAATGATCAAGGCAGGTGGGCGTCCTAGCAAGCTAGCTAACTTTGACAGGGTCCAAATAAGCCCATTGCTCCTGTGCCTAGTCAATGGGCCTGTAGCCCGATCGAATCCCCGGAATGGTGCACAAATGGAAGAGAGCTGCGGGTACAGCAATGTCACTGCATGCTGGCCACCCTGAACAATATATTAGCTGGCACCTTGTTGTCTTCCTTCCTTCCCAACCGAAGGATGGGGCCCCCTAACTGGCGGGGACGTGATGACGAAGTGTACTCCTATGCTAGCTACCTACAAGTATGTGGTACTCATACTAGTTGATCATCACAAGCCAGAAAGGGGCTACTACACACGCAAGGACATCGATCACGTTTGTTTCTACTGTCGGATCGATCGATGGAGATTGATCATTAAGTTCGTTGCCTACCGCGTTTGTACAAATATTGTGCTGTAAAGTGTAAACTCTCCTAGTAGTACGTATATCATACACGAGTTCTACAAACAAACAAAATTGCGGGTGTACATTGTTATTTTTTCTGCCTATGATACTCCCTCTCTCCGGGTTTGTAAGACACACATTTTTTTTCAAATGATCATTAATTTGACAATAAAAAAATGTCACAAATTATAATCTTGAATCTGATTTTAATGATATACTTTTTGTCAGCAAATATATAACTAATATTTTATTTATCAAATTAATGGCCGACATTTTCCATAATATGTGTGAGTCTTACAAACCCGAACGGAGGGAGTAATTACATTGAAATAAATGGAGAAACTATAGGTTAGATACGATTAATACACGGGCTTCAGTTCATTTTTACGGAAACACTAAAAAAACTGACGTCAAACTTTTGGGCATGGCAAATCTGATGTTTTTCATGGAGTGGAGTCCCATTTTTAACACATGGTGCGCCCAACTGTTCTTAGGGCTATTTCTAATAAGATGAATATCATATTGAGTTTTATGCATGAGACATAATGATAACCTGTACCGTGCACAATATTTTTTGCAACACAGTACACATGCATCTGTAACCAAGTGCTCATGATATCCCTGCAAGTGTTTTGGACTCGCACGTTATTTAGTGCTGAACTGCTGATAGATAAGGATCAAACTAGATTATTAATTAGCTTTGACCCGGTCTGCTTCGCGATGACGTTCGTTAGCTCGACTGGGAAGACAAGGCCTCGTAACCTCGTGATGAGGTAAGTAGTATAGACTACGAATAGTGGAATAGTACCGGCCATTTTTCTTTGCCCTACCCCTCTGTGTATACTACGAGAAGGAGACTAGGAGTACCATATTATTCTACTGCCTCACAATGAAGAACCTTCGGATAAGGGCCAAGTACCCAACTGGCGGCATTAGAAACGGACAAAGTTGTCAATTAATGAAAGATTGCACGCGGCTGCTTGAGAAATGCAAATCGGCAGCCAAAGAATAATACTAGGCCAGCACTCCAGACCAAAATTTGGATGGAACTTGAGTACCAATCTGGAGATTCCATTTTCCTTGGCACTGTTTGGATTATAATTTCCAGAAGAGAAACAAAAAGTTTCTGGCTTTCGGCCGGAGAAAAGAAGGGTTCTTGACGCTCATGATACCTTTGACCGTCTCTTGTCATGCCGTTCCATTACTGTTACTTGCGTAGCAGTTGAGTAGGAGCTCATAAAAAACTAAAACTAAGTTTTGTTTGTCTGAGACTGAAACCAGACCCCCTTCTGAATAGATAATGGGAGAGTGATTTCCATGAAACCGACCTCTGAACCAACGACTACAGTTGTAAAAGTCAGCTTTTACTCCAGACCGAAGGCTAGCTCGTATAGTCATACAGAAACGCTCCTGGTTTTCAGCAGGAAAAAAGGGGCGAACGTACGCATAGCCAGCAGCAAGTAGCGGGAGAGGAAGATGATGATGACTCAAGTGGCCAATCACAGCAAGAGGAACCACACCGACGGCTACTTCAGCGGGAAGCAGCAGCAGGCCGTCGCCACCACCACCAGCAGCGGATCGGAGGAGTTCGGGGGCATGGGGTCCAAGAAGCCGAGGAACGCGAGCCCCAGGGGCGGCGGCCCCATTTCTCCCAAGGTGTGTATACTGTTAGAAAGCCTGCGCATAGACTTCATGCCTGTAAATTAGATGTTGTTTTGCTGAGGTGATTTTTATTGTGATCGAGCAGGAGAAGAAGGACAAGGTCGGCGAGAGAGTGGCGGCGCTGCAGCAGCTCGTGTCGCCATTTGGGAAGGTATTCGCTTGGTTCTGATGTGTCTTGCTCGCTTCTCGTCTCTGCAAAGCAGCTCCCCGGAATGGGAGATTGAGCATTTTTGGTTGTGAAAATGTATCGTGTCCCTAACCTCGGCGCGTTTGGCAGACGGACACGGCTTCTGTTCTTCAGGAGGCGTCGGGCTACATCAAGTTCTTGCACCAGCAGCTCGAGGTTCTTAGCTCCCCGTACATGCGCCCTCCTCCGGCACCGGGCGCCGAGCCTGAGGTGAGAGAGAGCTCACGCTGTTATTTTAGCTGATCGTTGCACACTATTCTGAAATTCCCTGAACATTCTGAACATGATAAACTCTGAACCGCAGTGTGTGCTTTTTTTTTATTACTGAAGAAATGCATCGTAGTAATGGTTTTGCCATGGTCGATGCAGGACCCCGACCACTACAGCCTGCGGAACCGCGGCCTGTGCCTGGTGCCGATGGAGCAGACGCTGCAGCTGACCCAGAGCAACGGGGCGGACCTCTGGGCTCCGGCGAACACCACCAGGCGCTGTTGAAGCGAAGCCCGAGGCTGGCCTCGACGGCGGCAATGGCCGCACTGCGTGGCAGGGGGTAGAATTCCGGTGCAAGCGCGCGCATGGCTGACCCAATTCGGTCAATCTCCTAACAGAATCGTTTCGTTTCGTTTCTGTGAACCTCAACAGACCCTGTGCTGACGCCGGTAGTATGTATGTGTAATCGTCGTGTATAGCGAGACGACGCACCGCCGATCGATCGATCGATCCCCGTGGTCGTTGCGTGAGTGACTATGTGGTTTAACATGGTAGCGACCTGTTGCTGTCGCCGACTAATCATCAAAATCAGCAGTTTCATTCATGCCCGTCCGTGCTCATCAACCATTGTAGAGAGCATCAACAGTGCATGCATTTGTGTGGGATGCGATTCGCCGGGTCCTTGTCGCCTGTCGGCGGCATGTTCAGGTGTGCTGAAAAACTGCATTTAGGTGCCCTGCGCGTGTCTTGTGTCGGCGGATAGTTTCTTAAATCAGTGAGCAGGGCCTAAATGCCATTAGGGCACATGCGGTTGATTGGGGATCAATGCTAAAACCAGCATTTAGGTAGTCGGTCTTGTGTCGGTGGACAGTTTGTGAAATCAGCGAACGGAGCCAAATACTCCCGCACGTGTTTTTAGGGTAGATAGAGGCATGACGGAAGACTTGATCCAAGCAGATCCACATAATACCAGTACCGATCGAATTTCACGAGATTCATCGGAGACACATCTCCACACGTCCTCCGACTATGCTAGACATCGTCGGACGGGGCTTGGCGGGGAGAAACCTTATTCCATTTTCTGGAAGCTGCAGCCGCCTCGCCTTCTTGGCGGGGAGAAACCTTATTCCATTTTCTGAAAGCTGCAGCCGCCTCGCCTTTCTGAGTAGGATACAAACCTAAACAAACTAAAAAAAACACCTAAAAACTGAGCAGGATCCCTCCCGCCGACAAGGGTCGAGTTTCACCATGCCTCCATGGACCTAGGACCATCGGAGACAAGGCGGACCGGCGTCGACGCAACGAAAGGTAGAGGAACCATAAGTTCTTTTCTTGGAGAGGAGACGGCTGCGTCAAGCATACATGTCTGCCTATATATCACTGAACACACTATGACTGAGGAACACACCACTTATAAAACATATAATCAAACTATTGCTTCGCAAGTGTACAGTGGTATGGAAACAAAAATTAGAAAGAAAAAAACCCAAAACATGAGCATCATGATCGAAACAAACTTAGAAAAACCAACACCACCACCACCATGTGAGGCCGAAGCACCGGATGCTAATCCACAGGATCAGGAGCAAAAGGTCCGTCAGTAGCGGTGCCAGGACTCGCGCGTTGTGATGTCCATGCTTAATGGTGATTCAAACATGTAGAAATTTGTATTTGAAATTGCAAAAATTCAACAATCTTCTGCTAAAGTTGTGATCTCACATGACATCACAGCTTTGTGTGTAGCACCACCACTGTGGTCCATGTAGTGGAAGCATCACAAACTCTTGTTACATGGTAGCAGAACACAAGGTGGCTTTGTGAGATTTTTCGTACTCCCTCTGTAAACTAATATAAGAGCGTTTAGATCACTAAAGTAATGATCTAAACACTCTTATTTTAGTTTACGGAGGGAGTATTTCAGATTGTATTTACATAACTTATAGAAAAAAAAAAAAATCCGAAAAGACTGTTTTGTCACACACACTGCATATGAGATACACTTCCTGCAAGGCTAAATTTCAAACTATCGCTTCGCTGTTGAGCGGCTTGACCAAACACAACCACCACCTCTAAGTCAAGTTGAAGCATCAAACGACAATTCACATGCCATGAAATCCATACAAATTTTTGCGTAAAATCAACTCTCTCTCTCTCTCTCTCTCTCTCTCTCTCTCTCTCTCTCTCTCTCTCTCTCTCTAAAATTGGCATGCATGTTGCATCCCATTCAGAGGCATCAATTACAAAATTATAAGCTTTGAGGTCCGTAGAAATCTATTTGACATTTAAATCTTAATTATTTTCGGACAACTCTAAACTTAACTAAAATTTCATATTTTCTAAATCTCTGCAATTCGGGAGGCCATATTTTTTTCTCATTAGTTTTTGTAATGATGTCTGAATAGGGTTGCTCCTATTCTTCACCCATCATGAAGAATACTCCCCAAAACATGTGGTGGGCCAACGACCCATGTAGCGCTTGTGCACTTGGGAGGAATAGTTTCAGTAAGGGTTTCAACATTTTATTTCGATCGGTTTATGCCATTTTTATTTCTACCAGTCCTTTTTTCTAAATCCCGATTTAAAAAAATATTTGCACATTTTAAAAATATTCATGAATTTAAAAATATGCATATTAAAAAATTAGTATCTTCACATTTTTAAAAATGTTCATGAAATCAACTAAAGTATAGGAAAAAATTGCAAAAATAAATACCACAACTAATAAAAGCAAAACAAATGTCGCACCTTGTAGAAAGCTGTGGATGAATAAAAAACAAAAGAAAAACGCTCTTTTTTTTTAGCAAACAACCAAGCTTTATTCAGCAAATTCCACAGAGTGTGGGATACATCTTTGGTCATGAGATTGGCCATATCAAACATGGCGACCCAGACCAAGAGCAAGTGCATGCTTGGCTAACCTATGTGCCTCGATATTAACGACACGACTCTCAAAATTGAAAATACAATTAAAAGAACTTGCTAATCTATTAATCTCCTGAATGATTGCCCCGTTTGTGCCTTGACAAGATTTGTTGACATCGCCCACCACATTCTTTGCATCCGATGCCACCACAAGATCATGGAGTTGGAGGTCTTGAGCCAGCGCGAGAGCCTCCCTGCATGCGATCGTCTCCAGAATGGCCGAGTCATCAACTCCGCCAAATCACAAGAGCTGAACTCCCTAGGAAATTTCCTTCCGCATCTCTGCACACCGCCGCAACTCAACCCCTAACTCTCACGCGACAAGCAGCATCTACGTGGACTTTAGCGTATCCGGGTGGCGGGGCCTTGGGGAGAAAAACGCTCTTTGGTTGTCACTTGTAAGGTGCGAGGCAAATAAGCTAAATGGGCTAAGGCCCATGTGAGGCCGTGGTTTGGGAAGAATAGGAAATTGATGCATTGTATAGAGGCTGCGTCAATTAATTCGAATTGGAAGGGCTACTAATTTATACAATGAGCATAGAATAGGAAATTCCGCTCTCAATACAAAACTTAGTCATCTTTTTACTCGCTATGTAGAATTAAGCCTAGGAAACTAGAGAGCAACTAATTGAGGGGTACATCTTGCGGCAGCCCCTCAAGGGTCACTTTTGCTGGGCTGAGAGCGGGCCACTTGGCGTGCTCTCAACCGCCACCACGTGTCGCGTGTCGTGCGCTCCCACGGGATTTTTTTTTATTTTTTCTGCACGCGTTTACGGGTTTTAGATGGTTTTTTTTTGGCTTTTTATTTTTTTTACGCTGCTGTAACCACACAGCCACCTCATCTAATCTGATTTGCTATATCATTTTCTGTCTTTTCTTCTTCTCTTTTTTCTTTTTTCTCTTTTTTTGGAACGGTTTTGTTCAGTTTTCTTTTTCTAAATGCGCGAACTTTTTCAGAATTCGTGATTTCGTTTTCCAAAATCGATGAACTTTTCAAGTTCGTTAACATTTTTTCAAAATTGGTGAACTTTTCCAAATTTTGTGTTTCTTTTTTCAACTCTTGACATTTTTTCAAAACTGATGAATATTTTATAAATTTATGATTTTTTTTCAAATTTATGAACTTTTCTTCAAAATCAATGAACCTTTTTCGATTTTTGATTTTTTTTTAAATCTATGAACTTTTTTTTCAAATAGATGAACTTTTCATCGAAATCGATGAAGTTCCTTCCAAAATTGATGAATTTTTTTTGCAAATTCATGAACTCGTTTTCAAATGCATGAACTTTAAAACCGAGCTTTTTTCTAGAACAGCAGTACTTACTGTAGCAACCTGTTGGTTTTTTCTTCTAAGAAAATCAGTACAAACTGTAGCAAAAATTTGAGAAAAGAAAAAAAAAACAAGCGATCGAGCGGGCGGCTAGCGAGCGAGCGTTGCTGTGCCAGGCCCATTCAAGCGACGCAGTGGGCGCTGAGTTCCCCTTTTATTGGGCTAACCTTCTGATACTAAAAGGAAAATGGGCTTTAACTGGAGTGTTATTTTTTTTTGCGGGCCAGGTCCAAATCAACTGGAGGACACGTTTAATTTTAGTACCGGCACTCTGTGTTAATTGCATGTCACCGAAGCGAACTGAAGCCACAGAGTCTGCCGACATGGCCCCAACAACGACTTTTCGATACGAATCCGAGCCTGGGAAATTCTGGACGAGGCGAGGCTCGTCGAAGGGTAACTGATACTTTGAAACGAGAGGCTCAAAGCAGTCAGGTACCTTCACATCGACAATTCTGGATACATATTTCAGTGTGAAGCTCACGAACCTCGACATATGGTTCTCGACTTCTCCGCTCGTCGCCGGGGTCCAGATTACAGCCTGTCCGTGCGGACGTCTGCGAGGCTGTGGCTGAAGCTACCCAGCGTCAGCCTCTGTTCATCAATGCGGCGAGACGGGGGACATGTTGAGCGGACCCATCAAATCCACTGCAGAATCCCAATTCGCCAAAATTCGAGAATTCAGCTGATCGGTCTGTTGCTCAATGGTCCAAGCGTCTCAAAATTTTGATCGAAAAAAAGTGCTCCTGCATGTAAAAATGAGCACCAGGAAGTATGGATGGCGCAGAGGGACTCACCAGTCGGCGGACCGGGCCTTCAATGTGAACGTGAATCTGTCATTCTGTGCGCTCACACTCATAAATTCCTCGAGTGCTCCAAAAAAATTATCTAGACCGTGTCTTTTACTTTATTATGAAAAAACATTGAAGCATTTGCCTGCTTTCATGGCTCGGATGCGTTCGGGTTCGGTTGCTCCAGCAGATCGCTCCGTGCAAGGGTGTTTGGTGGCCTCTCTCCGCTACACTACGGATGTGTTTGCTTTGAGAGAGAAGCTAGGGTGGTTGTGGGTATCCCCAACCAGCTGGCTAGGGATAGCCTTTTTTCTGTTTGGTTGGTCGGTGAGGTCAATCCACCTTTTGTTTGGTTTGAAAGGTGAAACATGGTTGAGGATAGTCATACATGGAGTGTTTGGTTTGAGAGATAAATGATGGATAAGGGTTGTGATAACCTTTTTGACTGAGGTGACCAGATTACCCCCATAATTTACAAATATGACATGTACGGTAATAATTTAAAAAAAAAAACACTAGTCCACAACATACCAAAACAATAGTACAAACTAATTTGAACTTCGTCACATATAATAGTTCAGCATTTGAAATATAACCAAGTGTGTACAACTCATAGTTCAACACTGCATAGAGTACTAGAACCTAATAGTTATACAACCCATAGTAATTGTCTTGGTTGTCATCAAAAGTTCAAGTCAATCACCACATATGCAATCACAAGAAGCCGTGCTCATGCATGCACCAGCCACATTGACGGTGTCCTAGACTAGGGGGTACTAACCTAGTCGGCCCATATTCCTCGGGCTGGGCCAGTGGGCCCTCATTCTTATCAAGATGGACTTCGGAAGATACACGCGAGAGGAGAGATCAAGATTATATCTGCCGAAGACTTGATGTATACTCCAAGACTCCTCCTACCGCTGGCACGCCTAGATACCGATCTTGTAACCTTAGATGCCCTACCTGGCGTGTATATAAGCCAAAGGGTTTAGCCCTTAGAGGGAATCTCAACACAATCTCGTTCACCTAGCCCTATAACTAGAGCATATCTTACGATCTCGAGGTAGATCAACTCTGTACTTGATACATCTCCATTGATATAAACAAGCGCAGGACGTAGGGTTTTACCTCCATCAAGAGGGCCCGAACCTGGGTAAAACATCGTCTCCTTGTTCCTGTTACCATCTGTCCGAGATCCACAGCTCGGGACCCCCTACCCCGAGGTCTGCCGGTTTTCACACCGACATTGGTGCTTTCATTGACAGTTCCGCTATGTGATCGCAAAGGATCGATGGCTCATATGCAGATCAACTGCGGCAGTGGCTGTGGGGACACCTACGTCCCCGGCCAGCTTTTTGTGTTCGGCAGCATGATCTTCTGCACCGACTCGACGGGCCACCTGGCCACCGTCGAGAACTACGCTCCCGACCAGATCGTTACTTTTGGAGGTTTGGAGTACACCGCGGATTCTCGCGGCGAGCTCATCCTATCAGGCTGGACTCCCGGCCGGATTCAGGGGCTGGCAAACATCGGGGGCTCGACCTCGGAATCGATCTCCGTTGAAAACAACGCGTCATGCCCCCCAACATCACCGGGGGCTATGGAGAAACTTCCCTCCCCCGCCTTGGACAACCCTGTCACGGTACCCGGCTCCGACATAGATCAGAGCTCGGCCTTGGACGCAGCATCGGGCTTAAAACCGATCTCGGCGGCGGATCTGGAATCCACCTCGCCTCCTTGTATGGCCGAAAACGCATCAGGCGTGACGCTACGAGTCGACCCGGCTTACGCCCAGACCATGAACCCTGAGGAGCTATCTCACCTCAATGAGATGCTTGATCGGATCCAGAGTTTGTCAATCTCGGACGGCAAGACCTCGGTTTATGATAAGATCGGACTTAAAGCCGACGATCGGGAAATTTACATCCCACCCGCCACCCACCTAGTCGCCACAATCGACGATTTAACCGATATGCTGGACTATGACGAGGCAACCGACATGGATGAAGATGTCGGCAGCCCTATGGACAATACCTTGCCGCCTACTAACACCAGCATGTGGAAAGCAACATCCACGTATGATGTGTACATGGTCAACACTCCCAACTCCCCTCCAAGGCGTAGGCGAAGACGCAGAAGGGGTGCTAACGGGGAGCCCAGCGGGAACAACCCTGCCGCCGACACGGCGGCCAACGACGCGGAAGATCCAGGGAAGGACCTTCAAGCCTCCCCAGAACGCCACGTCGACCCCTAAGGCATCCCCAGGGACTCGGATCCCGACGACCTCTTTGAAGGGGCCGATGACAATTATATGCCGAAATCCGAGGAGGACGTGAGCCTCGGCACCGAAGACTTCATAGTCCCCGAAGACCCTGCCGAGCAAGAATGCTTTCGGCGGCGGTTAGTTGCTACCGCCCGAAGCATGAAGCGCAAGCAGCAGCTGCTGCAGGCTAACGAGGATGCACTAAACGACAAGTGGGTCAAAATACTTTCGGCCGAGCAAGACCTCGAAGAGCGGCGCCGCAGTGCGCCTAAATCTTATCCACGCAGGCGTTTACTGCCTGAATTTGACGATGAATTAACCGCTGAGGCACCTGATCGCCCCCCTCGAGGACGCGACAGGCCCGCGCGGGAGGATTTCCACACTCAACCAGCCCCACGCCATCATGACAAGGACCCTGTGGATTATCTGGACCCTCAAGACGTTCGACGTCGGATAGAGGCAAACCGGGCGCCACCCCGGTCCATTTATGGATCAAGAGGACGCGCTCCGGCCGGGCCAGGTGGCTACGACGCCTGGTTGGACAGGAACGGCCGCACCCGAGATCAGACTTATACTCGGCTCCCTCCCGACATCCAACATGATACCGCCCGGTTCAGAGGACCAGCCCACCCGATCTGTTTTACAGATAGGGTAATGGAACACCAGTTCCCCGATGGGTTCAAACCCATCAACATAGAATCTTACGATGGCACCACGGACCCAGTTGTATGGATTGAAGACTTTCTTCTCCATATACACATGGCCAATGGAGATGACCTCCACGCCATCAAGTACTTGCCGCTCAAGCTAAAGGGGCCAACAAGGCATTGGCTGAGTAGCCTGCCACCCCACTCCATTGGAAGCTGGGAGGCTCTTGAAGACACCTTCAGGGGAAATTTCCAAGGGACCTACGCCCGACCTCCGGACACCGATGACCTCAGCCGTGTCATTCAGTAGCCCGGCGAATCAGCTCAGAAATTCTGGAACCGGTTTCTTACTAAAAAGAACCGGATCATAGACTGCTCAGACGCCGAGGCCATCGCTGCATTCAAAAACAACATCCGAGATGAGTGGCTCGCCCGCCAGCTCGGCCAGGACAAACCAAGGACCATGGCAGCCCTAACCTCACTCATGACCCGCTTTTGCGCAGGAGAGGACAGTTGGCTGGCCCGCAGCACACACGACGGTGAGGCGGGGACCTCGGAGACTCGTGACGCCAACGGTAAGCCTAAGCGCAACAAAAATAAGCGCATGCATAGAAACGGCGGAAGTGATACAGAAGACGCAGCAGTCAATGCAGACTTCATCGGACCTCGATCCGGACAGAAAAGAAAGCCCTTTAAAGGGAGCAAGGATGGATCGAGCCAGCTCGACAAGATCCTGGATCGACCGTGCCAAATTCATGGCACCCAAGACAAACCAGCAACCAACAGGAATTGCTGGGTCTTTAAGCAGGCTGGCAAGATAGCGACAGAAGGTCAGAATAAAACTCAAAATCGCAGTGAAGACGAGGATGAACCTCGGCGGCCAAACAATGGAGGCCAAAAGAAGTTTCCTAATGAGGTAACAGAGGTAAACATGATTTACGTTACCCACATCCCTAAAAGGGAGAGGAAGCGCGTACTTCGGGACATCTACGCGTTAGAGCCTGTGGCCCCGAAGTACAATCCATGGTCGGCTTACCCGATCACCTTCGACAAACACGACCATCCGACAAGCATCAGGCATGGCGGATCGGCCGCCCTCGTCCTGGACCCGATCGTCGACGGTTTTCATCTGACGCGCGTCCTTATGGACGGAGGGAGTAGCCTCAACTTGATCTACGAGGACACAGTAAGGAAGATGGGGATTGACTCATCTCGGATTAAGCCTAGCAGCACCACCTTTAAAGGTGTAATACCAGGGGTCGAGGCTCGCTGCACCGGAACCGTGTCCCTCGAGGTAGTATTCGGATCACCCGAGAACTTCAGGAGCGAGGAGTTAATCTTCGACATCGTACCTTTTCGCGGCAGATACCATGCGCTCCTAGGGCGCACCGCATTCGCCCGCTTCAATGCAGTCCCGCATTACGCTTATCTCAAGCTCAAAATGCCGGGACCCAATGGTGTTATCACAGTAAATGGTAACACCGAACGCTCTCTCCGAGCGGAGGAGCAGACCGTGGCTTTCGCAGCCGAGGTGCAGGCATCCGAGGAGGCAGCCCGTGGCGGTAAGCGCACCCCCAGCTCTTCGAAGGGTACGCGGGCTATGCCAGTTGACCTCGGACAGGCACCTCCAACCCTAAATAGGGGTACGGACTCCTGGCGCGCTTCCCCTGGGAGGGGTACTACGTCCCCAGGGTGCACAACTTCGCACTAAAAATTCGCTGGGTCGCCGAGGAGCCAAAACAACGGAAACGTCGGGTCGGCTCGACCGAGCAGCGAGGAAACCTCGGGTTTACATGTTGGTAGGGTTCTGTCAAAGAGCTAGCCAACACTAGCATGCCCATGTGGCTTTAACCACAAACTAACAGCTGCAAACCTCTTCAAAGGGCTCGACCAACAAACGCATCAAGCGCATGCTGGGCCGAAGTTGCATGCTATCAATATCAACCCCCGCTATCAACGAGGACGAGCTGGTCAACAGCATGGAGACGCACACGTGCGACAGGGAGCGGCCCGGGCTCATAGACCCGATGACAAGATCTGCCCTGTTTTTTCTTTTAGTTTCTCCTTCCTTATCTTCACTCGCATTGTATCTTGCTTAGTTCCCCTCATCAAAAGTTCGGCATGTAAAGCTTGGCTACATGAAATAAAGAAATTGTGCCCATAAAGGTCTTTAAAAGTATTTTCTTACAAGCACTGCCCACGAACTATGATACAATTGCTAAAGGGCCTCGATTTTACACCCTAAAAAACAAATCCAAAGTACTCGGCGTCTCGGATGTTGCATTATATGCATCAGTTTCGAACCTAGATTTTGGTCAATAGTTGGGTTGCCTGGCTCCTATGTGTACCCCTGACGTTCCCGACAAATTCGGCTAAGGGTGTAACGGGAGAACCACTGCGATAGTGCCGCCAGTTTAACTGACAGAGCGCCTCAGTGGAGAAAGCCGAAAATTGACTATCTAGGTAAGCGCAAACTGGTCGGTCATCTGAAGACCGCGTCAAGCGACGTGTCGTTAGAGATCACCCGTGTTAAATGAAGGGCTTCTTCCTCGAATTAGCCGAGGTGGGCGCGGGCATAGACCTCGGCTGGTTAAGCCGACCACTTCACCCACCGGGGGCTCGTCATCAGTCCCCACCGTCAAACTCCTACGACTAAGTGAAAGTTATAAAGCAACCACAGTCCGATTGCCTAGTCCCTATGTGCACAGACCTCCTCCGGGAACCGAGACGTCGACTAAGGGTCATGATCGCCTAAAAGGGCACCTTTTGTACATTGTACGAAGGGGTTGAAGCCGACGACTGGCCACTTTCAGTTTAACACGGTCAAACAGGAGGAATATTAAAAACAACGCAGAAACATATTAGAGGAACTTAAGCCGTACTCATTAAACAACTGATAATTTTTATACATCCCACGCACTTCGGCATTCCGAAGTGCTACCTAAAAATACAACTTGTCCTTAGGACACACGGCCTCGGTAACACGGGCGCCCTCCTCCACCTCGGCAAAGAACTGCTCTGCGGTGCGCGCCTTCCCTTCAGGGGGGCCCACAGCAACAACCTCCGCCTCAACCTTCCAAAAGTGCATTTTCACGCAGGCATACGCCCGCCGCGCTCCTTCCAGACACGCGGATCGCTTCCAGCGGTTGACTTGCGGGACGGCTTCTTGCAGTCGCGCCAGGAGCACGGAGAAGCTGGCTGGCAACACCTCTGTTGGCCACAAATTGACGCAGAGATCTTGGAGTGCTGGCCTCGCCATCCGGAGAAGTTCCTCTAGCTGCTTCATTCGATGATTGAGCAACTGCGGCTGCGACAATTCCTGGAACTGCATCCAAAACGCCTTCTCCGCCTCATGGCCCTCTAGTTGGCCGAAATGAAGGCCGGCGTCCGCCGCACTCTTCGGGAGATCGGCGAAGACCTCTGCGGATCGCCATGCTGGGTGAGCTCGACGAACCCTTTGCTGCCAAATGCACATTGAAGTAAATATGGCTTACCCGCGGCTATCTGCTCCACTTGTTGGAGCACCTGGCGGTCGGCCCGGCCCCGGGTCTGGAGCTCAGTATGAGATAGACGTAGCTTTCGCAGCTCCTCGCCCTTCTCTTTCTCCTTTTTCTCAAGGGAATCGCGTTCGTGATACACGCCCTTGAGAGTCTCCTCGACCTCCAGGACCCGCGCCTGGTCTTTCCCCCTAGCCACCTTTTCGGCGACCAGGTCCTTCTCTGCTTTGGCCGCAGCAGCTTTATGTTGCTCGACCTCTTGCCGAGCCTTCAAGAGCTCGGCCTTGAGCCCCTCAAGCTCGGCCAATGCCGCTGTTATTAAACCAGTTCGGCATCAGTTAAAAAAAACACGCTACCCTCGCTCAAAATTAATTTCAAAAAAAAAACATCGCATCGGTCGCTTACCTAGAGACTGCTCGACCTGCTTGTTCATCAGGTCGAGGTCCTTCTCGGACCTCTCGAGCTTCCGGCTCATCTCCGCAATCTCCTCGGAGACGGAGCCCGGAGCCGAGTTTGAAACCTGCATAAACACTTTCTAATGAGCCCCATGATCAATTCATTGACACTTCGGACATACATTCTGTCTTATCAGTCTTGGGGGCTACTCTTTCCTCTGCTCCTATACTTTGACCCCAACACCAGTTTTCCAAAACTGGCCTTGGGCTCGGGGGCTACTCACTAGCTAGGCAGTCTAAGCGCCAGGTAACGGATGTCTTCGGACAGTTACAAGGATTGGTAAAGAAAATCTATGCAGAGAAGGTCCTTTTTCTCGTAAAGACAGAAAGATTACCTCGAAGCTCGTGATGAGGCCCTTGAAGACCTCATGCATTCCAGCCTCTGTGGACCGGAATCCCTGCAGCGCCGCGCCAATCAACACGCGGCGCTCTTCCTTGAGGGAGGAGCCCGTCAAGGCCGCCTCCATTTCTTCAGTCCACCCCGCACGGACCCGCCCTGGAGCGGGAGGCGGGGGCGGTAAGACCTCAGACCCCAGCACTTGGGTGCTGGGTACGAGGGTCTCCAGCTGTGGCGGTGCAGCCGGAGTAGACTTCGGCTGGGCCACCGGTTGGCCCAGCCCTTCTTGGACGACCTCGGGGACCCCGTCCCCTTGGCCTTGTGGGGCCGAGGTATCAACCTCGGCCATGACGACCGACTCTTCGGCCCCCGCCGTGTTAACCTGAGGGGCCGAAGTCGATGTTACCTCCCCCAGCCCTTCTTGAGCCAGGGCAGCACGGTCCGGCGTCCCGCTGGTGGGCGGCAACCCGCTGGAGGAGTCGCTAAGGCGTGCCCTTTACGGGTTGTGGAAAAATACTCATGTGAATTTAGTCCTGCAGGAAAGCCTGATGTAAAATCAAACACAAAAGACGATGACGGACCTTCGAGGTGCCAGTTTCTTCCTCCCCATTGTTAGGGGATCATCTCCTAACTCGTCGAAGAGCATGGCCCTCTCTGACGTTGTGGCCTTGACGGCGGCCTCGGCCGGGGTCTTCTTCGACCTCTTTGGGCCCTCGGGCCACATCCCAGCCTCGGCGTCTTCCGCCGCCGCCCTCTTCCCCTTTGGGGGAGGGTTCTCTTCTTCCTCGTCCTCCGCCCCGTCGCTCTCGTGGGTGGAGGAGGCGTGGGTCTCCTCGGAATGGGTGACCGAGGTCTCCCGCTTCCGATGACCCGCCCTGCCCTTCTGGGGCTTAGACCCTTTGGGGACCACCACGTGCGGCTCCTCAGCTAGGAGCGCCGTTAGCAGGGGGATTTCTCCTCCTCTGGCAGTGGTGCTGGGCACCGCACCTGCTGCATCTTGTCTGCCCAGTTCTGCAAATACGCGATAAGGCGATTCGTCAAAATCTGTCTCACTTAACAGGAGAAGAATATGAACGTATATATCCGACACTCAGCGGCGGGGCGTCGTAGCCAACCTCGAAGCCGAGGTCCTCCCCCTCCTTGGGAATCTTGTCCTTGGGCAGCTTGAAGAGCCACGTCCACATGCCGGCCAAGGAGGAGCGGAAGAAGGTGAGCACGGGCCCCGCATCTCTGGATTTATGCTCCCACATCGGGGTGGCCCGGAGTTGGAGCGGGAGGATGCGGCGATGGAGCATGACGTTGACCACTTCGGCTAACTGGAGGTCCCTCTTGGTGGACCACCACTTGATCTTCTGGATCAGGGCCTCCATCTCCTCGGGGTTCCCCCAGATGACGCCCTTCTCCCTCCAGGACTTGAGCTTCCTTGGGGGCCCGGCCGAAAAGGCGGGGACTTCGGTTTGGCCGGCGACAAGCGGCTCAGTGATATAGAACCACTCCCACTGCCACTCCTTGACTGTCTTGATGAAGGTGCCTTTGAACCAGGCGGCACTCTGGTTCTTGCTGACCATGGCCCCTCCACACTCCGCCAGATCGGAGCCGCTGGACTTCGGCTTAACACCGAAGATCTTCAGCCATAGGCCAAAGTGCGGCTCGATGCGGAGGAAGGCCTCGCACACTGTGATGAAGGAGGTGAGGTGGAGAATGGAGTTCGGGGCCATATGGTGGAAGTCGAGCCCGTAGTAGAACATCATCCCGCGCACGAATGGGTGCAGCGGGAACCCTAAACCTCTGATGAGGTGAGGGATGAAGACTACCCGCTCCCCTGGGTAAGGAGCGGGCACCTGCTGGTCGGCGTCGGGAGCACGGGCGGCGACGTTGGCGGGGATGTACCCCGCGTTACGCAACTCCAGGATAGTGCTCTCCGTCACGATGGATCCCCCCAGTGCCCTTTGAGGGTGTCGGCCATGGCTGAATGGGGAAGCTCGGAGGCGCAGAGGAGGAGGAGGGCGAGATTGGATCTGGGCGCTCGAGCTCGAGGAGGCAGAAGGCGGGGGAAATGGGAGCGTGACTACTGGCTCTATTAGCTTTTTGCTCTTATGGGCTGCTAAAAGGCCAAGAGTCCCCTCGCCGTGCCGGTAAAAATGCCACTCCTCCCCACAAAAGATGCCGTTATACGTGTGGGGAGAAACAAAATCTTGATGATATCCCTGAGAATATGGGCACGATCTCCACCTCGATGGGACGCATCAGTAAAAGGGTGGTCTCGAACCACGATTTGAGGTGGGCAGTAACTGCCTGACCCATCGTGGGTAGCGCTGCTTCGATAAAGTTGTTAGGCTATGAGGTACTGTTCACACCTAGATGGCTAGCCTTCAAGGTAAGTAAACTCGCGACCCCGGATGGGGAGAGAACTCGGCTGAACCTCATTTTCAAGACACCGCTCCTCGGAAAGACGGTTAAGAGATCTGGAATCGCGAAAGGGAACTTGTCTGTCAAGCCAAGGACTTCGGATCTGAAGTTACTTCCATGGAAGAGATCGCCCTCGGCGTAGAAGACCAGTTCGGGGGCTACTGACGGTGTCCTAGACTAGGGGGTACTAACCTAGTCGGCCCATATTCCTCGGGCTGGGCCAGTGGGCCCTCATTCTTATCAAGATGGACTCCGAAAGATACACGTGAGAGGAGAGATCAAGATTATATCTGCCGAAGACTTGACGTATACTCCAAGACTCCTCCTACCGCTGCCACGCCTAGATACCGACCTTGTAACCTTAGATGCCCTACCTGGCATGTATATAATCCAAAGTGTCGGTGTCAAACCGGCAGACCTCGGGGTAGGGGGTCCCGAGCTGTGGATCTCGGATCGGTGGTAGCAGAGACAAGGGAGACGATGTTTACCCAGGTTCGGGACCTCTTGATGGAGGTAAAACCCTACGTCCTGCTTCTATTTAGATTGATGGAGATGTATTGAATACAAGGTTGATCTACCTCGAGATCGTGATGTGTGTCTAACTCTAGGGCTAGGTGAATGATATTGCGTCCATCTCCCCCCCCTACGGGCTAAACCCTATGGCTTATATACACGCCAGGGATGGTATCTAGGGTTACAAAGTCGGTATCTAGTAGTAAGACGGCTGGAAAGATCTTGGAGTATACGTCAAGTCTTCGGTAGAGACAGTCTCGATCACGCTTCCTGCGTACGGTCTCCGGAGTCCATCTTGATCACATACGAGGGCCCATCGGCCCAACCGAGGAGACGGGCTGGCTAGGTTAGCACCCCCTAATCTAGGACACCATCAGTAGCCCCTGAACTGGTCTTCGATGCCGAAGTCGACACCCTTCGATCTTCAATTCCGGAGTCTTGGCTCGATAGACAAGTTCCCGTGCTTTATCCTCCGACCGGACTTAAAGTCCTCGGCCAACCCTTAAAATTTCGTTGGGGCCCAATTTCAGACTTTGAGAATCGTGTCATCTAGGGAATCGGGCCCCTTTACGGAAAAAACGTCGAAGCGTCAGCCCCTTCTGTCTTTACTTAATAAACGCGCAACCTTTGCTAACGGCAACACGCATCTCGACCGCAACTGCAGCAAAAAATCCCCCCCCCCCATCCTAGCCCAAGCTCAAGAGCCCGAACAATGGCGAGTGGTGAAGGATCGTCAAGGCGCCCTCACGGCCCTGATAGAGGGGACTGAGGGAGTTGCTCTGTCGCGCACCTTCAATTAGAGCGCCTGGCGACGCAAGGTTACCTGCCGGATGCAGATATGGCCCCCACCCGTCCCGGACTAACGTCCATCGACGGTCAAGCCCACGCCAAGAATTACCCTTCGCCACGAGGAGACGAGCGGTTATGCTTCATGCCTTTCCGGCTCCGTGGCTTAGGGTTTCCAATCCACCCTTTCCTCCGCGGCTTGCTGGAGTTTTACGGGCTGCAGCTACACCATCTCTCCCCGAATTCGATATTACACATTGCGGGGTTCATCGCGCTCTGCGAGCTACACCTCGGCTGTTAGGCGCACTTCGGATTATGGCGAAAGTATTTCTGTATCGTGCCCCGCTCCTCGGCCGACAAGCTATTCGAGGTTGGAGGAGCCGAAGTCTGCCGAATCGATAAGACTGGTTATCCAGCGGTAACACCTCAGGAGGACGCCGATTACTGGCCTTCCGAGTGGTTCTACATTAACGACGTCCCGCTGTACGAACCAGCCCGGCCAGGACTCCCGCCCTTCTCATTGGATCCACCGAGGAAACGTTACAGTTGGAGGCCACAGAGCTTGGCGCAAGAGGAAGACGAGGCCGTGGCCAGTCTAGCAGCCAAGGTGAAGCTACTGTCAAGTGCTGGCCTCACCGTCATTGATGTGATGGCGGTGGCCCTAGACCAAAGAGTCCAACCCCTCCGGCAGCGTCAGCACTTATTGTGCGAGTATAATGGGTCCAACGGCGCCTCCCGATCCATCAAGGGAGCTTTTATGGACCAAATGACCCTCGGAGCCGTATTGGCTAGCATGTACCAAGGGTACGTGGAGGAGTTCGCCAAGCGCCAGTTCCAAGACGGGCTGTCGTACAACAACCCTGCTGACATAGTAAGTTTCCCTTCCGAACTCTCCTGTTTACCTCGGGATCTTTAACATTAATCCACTACACATCGGTCCTTGAACAGAGGTGGAGGCGTTGGCTTGAGGGCGTGAGTAGTCCGGCCCCTGAGCCCGAGCTGCACTGCCACGCTGAAGACCCTCTTTACAACGAGGATGAAGACCTGGGCCTTATTTACGAAGGGAGGAAGTTTTTCCTGGAGAGCCTTGACGGCTCAAAGGTAGCTGTCATCCCTGACACGCCGGGGACGAGGCCAGCCTCATCGGTAACACTCCCTTCCTCTAAACGAAAGAGAGCCCCTCGTCCTCCAGCCCCCAGCCATCTGACTTCTCCTCCAAAGGGGCGACGCTCCCAACGCCTACACAGAGAAACGGCTTCACTGGGAAGGTCTCCGTCAGAAGTACAAGAAGTTCAAGTCGAGGTCACGGGGGCAGGCGAAAGTGCCCCTTCGATCACCAGGTAATACTTTGATCTGTGATGCTGCAAAGACACTTCGGATTTTTAACCTTCCCCATCATTTGCAGACAGCCTTTATCCACCACAACAAATGTGGGGCCGAGGGAGCCACGGCCCCGCCCAAGGAAACAGATGCCCGAAATCCCGCGGGAGTTGACCCCGGAGATGCCCAGCCCGAGGACTCGGCGACATCGGCTACTCCGTCCGAGATTCAATGCACCGCGAATTATCGTCGGCGAAAAGCTTCTCTGAACAATCCGGCTTTCTCGGATAGGGAGTTCAGTGCTCTCAGCGCGGTGGATGCATACCTCGGGGCAACCCGAGGTGCCTTTGATGAATCGCTAGACGTCTTGTCACGGGGGCTGCGGGTAAGGCTTTTTTTTTGCGTATGTGTTTAAAGACAAATATGACTACCACGTATGGTAGTAGCCCCTAAGGCTTGGTACGAGCCCCTGGGATCGAATCAAGACTTGAATGCTAACCCGCAACCACTGCCATGAACAGGAAGCTCGTTGAAGAACGAGCAATTGACCTTGGCGTTAGCCCAAACAAAGGTACAGCTTGACACGGCCTTGTCTGAGGTTGAACAGGTGAAGAAATTCACCAGAGAAGCGCACGGTAAGTGCTTTGTGCTTGAATTGGTTAATGCCAATGAAAATAAAGCTGACGCCAGAATCTCTTGTAGCAGCAGAAGCCCTAGGCCATCTTGAGAGAGACCTGAAGCAGGCCCACGAGGATCTGGAGTATGCTGAAGCGCAACGTCAGGCAAATCAACACGTGGTTACTCAAAGAGTGGATGGCATGAATGTGCTTAGGGCTGAGAACGCCCGCCAGGCCCAGGAGATTGAGAGCTTAAAAGCTCGCCTCGCTGTTACGGAAGCAAAGAATCGGCGAACGGACGACATGATTTATGGTAAGTTATAAATCGCGAGGAATGTTTGTCATGTAATTTATCCGAGGTGATTTGTCATGCGAATGTTGTTTTGTTTGGCACCTTCCATGTCTGGCCTTCCTCCGGAATCTCGGGGTCCGATGTCCGAAGACATGGCCGGTCATCTATCCGAGGTGCACGAAAGGGCATGAAAATCGATGAAGGATGTGCATCAGGCTTTATGGCCTGAGGTGATGCCGGTCCCCGAGGACATGGCCGTGCTAGCCGCACGGCTTAAGAGAGCTCGACGCCGGATCCAGGCTTGGAAAGTATCAGCTTGCCGAGAAGGTGGGAGGGAGGCCTGGGCCATGGTGAAGATCCACTACACCGGTCTGAAGACGACGGAATTAGCGGAGGTGGGACCCATGGGGTCTGACGGGAAGGAAATCCCCGCTAGCCAGGCATATGATAGTGTAATGCCGGCGGCACGATTCTCGCAGAAGGATTGCGCATTGGACACCCTAATAGACGGGCTAGACCGCGCGTGAAAACTTTGTATGACTTTATGTACCGAAGTATTTATGTCTTTTTTCAATCCGTTTATCCAAACTCTGTCAGCCAGCCTTCGGCTTACGCCTCCTCGGATAAACTCCGAGGAGTGTCCCATACTATTGGCCGAGGTTATCGGACCAGGTGCTTCAGGCGACAAGGCAATCGGGCTACGCGGCTCGAAAGACAAGAGGGTAACGGAAAGTTATGTTATATTACTATTTAACGTAAGAAACATCTTCTGAGGAAAATAGTTCTTCCAACAGTTCCTTTCCTCGGGTCACTGCATCGAACACATTTGTCCGAAGACGGATGACCTCGGGGGTAAAGCCCCTGGTCGGGGTTGTAAAAGACCCCTGCCATGTTAGTCCTATGTCATGGCCGACCGATTCGCACTGTAAGAACGCTAGCTTTCGGCTTTGTTCGTCTGAGGTACCACACTGGCTGACCCGGGAGTAACGATCACAGCGGTGCTCCCTTTGCCCCCTAGCCGAAATATCGGGAACGTAAGGGGCAAGCAGAGGAGCCGGGCAACCCAGCTTGGCCAAATCTTAAAGCGAATCGATGCATATGGTGGCTCAAAAGACGATAGTACATAAGAGGTGGAATAGCTCTTGTTTTGAAAAGAACATGCTATATTGTCCTTGGGGTCATTAAATAACATTTCGAGGGGGGGAAATAAATAATGATTAAAAGATTAAGGCAAATAAATAATGATTAAAAGCTTTGTTGAGGTCTTTGAAATCGACACATAAGCGCCATGACCTATCCTTCTTTGGTATCATGACCAGATTGGCTAGCCAGTCAGGGTGTTTTATATCTCTAATGAATCCTGCTTCCAACAGCTTTGCCAGCTCCTCGCCCATTGCTTGACGCTTGGGCTCGGAGAAACGCCGAAGTGTTTGCTTGACAGGCTTATAGCCTTTTAGTATGTTCAAGCTATGCTCTCCAAGCCTACGGGGTATCCCTGGCATGTCGGAGGGGTGCCAGGCAAATATATCCCAGTTTTCCTTGAGGAAAGCGCGTAGGGCTTCGGCGATCTTGGGGTCGAGGTTAGCCCCTATGGACGCCGTTTTGGCAGGGTCCGTTGGGTGAACCTGGAATTTGACTATTTCGTCGGTCGGTTTGAAAGAAGTAGGCTTTGATCTTTTGTCGAGGACGACATCGTCCCGGTCGACTTCGGCGCGTAGCGTGGTCAACTCCTCGGCCGCGAAGGCTTCGGCCAGAGTCTCGAGGGTGAGGGACGCCGTTTTATTCTCAGCTTTGAGTGCCCTGTCGGGATCGCTTGAGATGGTAATGATCCCTTTCGGGCCCGGCATCTTGAGCTTCATGTAGCCATAGTGCGGCACTGCTTGAAATCTTGAAAAGGCGTCCCGTCCGAGGATGGCGTGGTACCCGCTCTTGAAAGGCGCGATGTGAAACGTAATCTCCTCGGAGCGATAATTATCCGGGGTCCCAAAGACTACGTCCAGGGTTATCTTTCTGCTGCAGCGTGCCTCTCGTCCGGGGACTATTCCTTTGAAGGTGGTGGTACTCTGTTCTATGCGCGATTTATCGATGTGCATTTTGTCCAGAGTGTCTACGTATATTAGATTCAAGCTGCTGCCTCCGTCCATAAGGACCTTATGGAGGCGGCAGTGGTCCACGATGGGAATGATGACTAGCGCGGCGGGACACCTGTCTAGGGCTGACTTCGGCTGATCGTCGTGGTTGAAGGTGATCGGCGTGTCTATCCATGCGCCCCGAGGTGGTACTTGCCGGACGGAATTAATTTCCCGCAGGGCCCGTTTGCGCTGGTTTTTAGACGTAAAGGTCTCATAAATCATTAGGACCTCGTCTTCTTCCGAGGTCTGTTCAAGGTGGCTGGAGGTGCCCGCCAGGAGGACGGGTCCCCCTTTAGCCACCTGCCTCAACACCCAACAGTCGCGAAGGCTGTGAGTCGGGCAGGTGTTAATCAACACGGCGTGGATCGGGCATGGTTTATCCAGGAAGCCGTCCAGAGTTGTTCCGGGGTGACCGGAGGTTTTCTTCTTCTTCCGGGGTCGATCGCCCGGGATGTTCCGTTTGCGATTTTCGCGCCGAAGTGCCGATCGGTCGCGTTCCGGGTAGGCCTCACAGATCGAGTCCGTGTTTTCCTCGGTCTGCCAGGCATCTTTGATGGCGCAAAACCGTACTACCAGGTTGGTCAATTCAGGGAGTGTTTGAACGCAACGACGAGCGAGGACGTTCGAGACGCCTTTATCCTTGCATCCGCGCTCAAAAGCGGTAATTATGTCAGAGTCTTGGTAATCCAGTATCTTGTTCTTGACGGACAAGAATCTGGCCCAGTATCGCCTGATCGGTTCATCGGGGAGTTGCCGTACGTAGGCCAAATCCCAGATGTCAGGTGAGCCGGAGTTATCGGGGCGATATTCTATATGGGAGGTGAGCGGACGAGTCCCAATCTCTAAAGACCGCTGGCTCAAGACCCTGTTATTCCCACTTGACGTCGGGTCCGTGGTTACTGGTTTAGCCGAATTGATCTGAAGGTCGGCCTCCGGTAGGTCACTGTCCGACCCGCTCTCCAAGAAGTATCTCAGCCCCTCGTCCCTGGGGGAATTCCCCGTTGGAACCAAAGAAGGGTCATGGTTCGCCTCCACTTTACGTGCAGGCATCTCTGTGGCCGAAGATTCAAACATGGAGACGTGCTCCATAGGCTTGGGGCCATTGACCGGCGATCCCATCGATCCTTTTGGCGATCGCACAGCGGACCTCTCAATGAAAGCACCAGTGTCGGTGTTAAAACCGGCAGACCTCGGGGTAGGGGGTCCCGAGCTGTGGATCTCGGATCGGTGGTAGCAGAGACAAGGGAGACGATGTTTACCCAGGTTCGGGCCCTCTTGATGGAGGAAAAACTCTACGTCCTGCTTCTGTTTAGATTGATGGAGATGTATTGAATACAAGGTTGATCTACCTCGAGATCGTGATGTGTGTCTAACTCTAGGGCTAGGTGAATGATATTGCGTCCACCCCCCCCCCCCCTACGGGCTAAACCCTATGGCTTATATACACGCCAGGGAGGGTATCTAGGGTTACAAAGTCGGTATCTAGTAGTAAGGCGACTGGAAAGATCTTGGAGTATACGTCAAGTCTTCGGTAGAGACAGTCTCGATCACGCTTCCTGCGTACGGCCTCCGGAGTCCATCTTGATCATGTTGGAAATATGCCCTAGAGGCAATAATAAATTGGTTATTATTATATTTCCTTGTTCATGATAATCGTTTATTATCCATGCTATAATTGTATTGATTGGAAACTCAAATACATGTGTGGGTACATAGACAACATTGTGTCCCTAGTAATCCTCTAGTTGACTAGCTTGTTGATCAAAGATGGTTAAGGTTTCCTAGCCATGGACATGAGATGTCATTTGATAACGGGATCACATCATTAGGAGAATGATGTGATGGACAAGACCCAAACTGTAAACGTAGCATTTGATCGTGTCAGTTTATTGCTATTGTTTTCTGCATGTCAAGTATCTGTTCCTTTGACCATGAGATCATGCAACTCACTAACACCGGAGGAATACCTTGTGTGTATCAAACGTCGCAACGTAACTGGGTGACTATAAAGGTGCTCTACAGGTATCTCCGAGGGTGTCTGTTGGGTTGGCATGGATCAAGACTGGGATTTGTTACTCCGTATAACGGAGAGGTATCTCAGGGCCCACTCGGTAATACAACATCACAATGAGCCTTGCAAGCAATGTGACTAAAGTGTTAGCCACGAGATCTTGTATTACGGAACGAGTAAAGAGACTTGCCGGTAACGAGATTGAACTAGGTATAGTGATACCGACGATCGAATCTCGGGCAAGTAACATACCGAAGAACAAAGGGAACAGCATACGGGATTAACTGAATCCTTGACATAGAGGTTCGACCGATAAAGATCTTCGTAGAATATGTAGGAGCCAATATGGGCATCCAGGTCCCGCTATTGGTTATTGGCCGTAGAGGTGTCTCGGTCATGTCTACATAGTTCTCGAACCCGCAGGGTCTACACACTTAACGTTTGGTGACGATTAGTATAATTGAGTTATTATGTTGGTGACCGAAAGTTGTTCGGAATAGTCCGGAGGTAAAGATTGATATATGTGATAATAGTGTTTTGATCTCCGGAAGAGTTCCGAAGTTCACCGGAAGGGGTTCCGGATGTTTACCGAAGTGTTCGGGTGCAGCAACACTTTATATGAGCCAAAGGGATAAAGCCCACAAGGTATTGGAAAGTGCAAAAGTAGTTTTGCTGCCGCGTAAGCGGTACTACCGCTTGGTGAAGCGGTACTACCGCCCGAGCGGTACTACCGCTTGTGTGAAGCGGTACTACCGCCCAAGCGGTACTACCGCTTGTGTGAAGCGGTACTACCGCTTGTGCGCGGTTGTGCACGGTTCGGCAGGGATCCGAGTTGGACTCTTTCCCTGCGGGCCAAACCGACCTTGTGCGGGCAAAACCGACCCGGAGGAGGCTTTTACTCCAAGTTTAGACCCCAAGGCTCAACATATAAATAGAGGGGCAGGGCTAGCACACGGGACACATCAGGATTTCCCAAGCCGTGTGCCGGCAACCCTAGCCCTCTAGTTCCTCCGTCATAATCTCCGTAGTGCTTGGCGAAGCCCTGCAGAGATTGTTCCTCACCACCATCACCACGCCGTCGTGCTGCTGGAACTCAACCACTACTTCACCATCGCTCGCTGGATCGAGGAGGTGAAGGCGTCATCAAGCCGTACGTGTGTTGAACGCGGAGGTGCCGTCCGTTCGGCACTAGATCGGAAGGATCGTGATTGGATCGCGGGACGCTCGGCGATTTGGATCGCGAAGACGTTCGACTACATCAACCGCGTTTATTAACGCTTCCGCTTAGCGATCTACAAGGGTATGTAGATTCACTCTCCCTCTCGTAGATGCTCATCACCTTGGATAGATCTTGTGTGTGCGTAGGAAAATTTTTGTTTCCCATGCAACGTTCCCCAACAGTGGCATCTGAGCTAGGTCTATGCGTAGATGAGATCTCGAGTAGAACACAAACGAGTTGTGGGCGTGGGTGTATACATATTGCTTGCCGTTACTAGTTGATACTTGATTCAGCGGTATTGTGAGATGAAGCGGCCCGGACCGACATTACGCGTACGCTTACGCGAGACTGGTTTTACCGCTGCGTGCACTTGTTGCATAAAGGTGACTGGCGGGTGTCTGTCTCTCTCACTTTAGTTGAATCGGTTCAATGAAGAGGGTTCTTTTAGAAGATCAAAAAGCAATCACTACACCACGTTGTGGTTTTGCGTAGGTAAGAACGGTTCTTGCAAACCCGTAGCAGCCACGTAAAATTTGCAACAACAATTAGAGGACGTCTAACTTGTTTTTGCAGGGTATGTTGTGATGTGATATGGCCAATTACATGATGAGATATATGTGATGTATGAGATGATCATGTGTTGTATAGAATATCACGACTTGCATGTCGATGAGTACGGCAACTGGCAGGAGCCATAGAGTTGTCTTTAATTATTGTATGACCTGCGTGTCAATCATTAAGCGCTATGTAATGCTTTACTTTATCGCTAAACGTTAGCTATAGTCGTGGAAGCAACAGTCGGCGCGACAACCTTATGGCGACACGTTGATGGAGATCAAGATGATGGAGATCATGGTGTCATGCCGGTGACGATGGAGATCATGCCGGTGCTTTGGAGATGGAGATCAAAAGCACAAGTTCATGGCCATATCATGTCACTTATGATTTGCATGTGATGTTAATCCTTTTATGCATCTTATTTTGCTTAGGACGACGGTAGCATTATAAGGTGATCCCTCACTTAAATTTCAAGATAAATTGTGTTCTCCCCAAGTGTGCACCGTTGCGAAAGTTCGTCGTTTCGAGACACGCCGTGATGATCGGGTGTGATAGACTCTACGTTCGCATACAACGGGTGCAAGCCATGTTGCACGTGCGGAACACTCGGGTTAAACTTGACGAGCCTAGCATGTACAAACATGGCCTCGGAACACAAGAGACCGAAAGGGCGAACATGAGTCATATAGTAGATATGATCAACATGAAGATGTTCACCATTGAAACCACCTCAACTCACGTGATGATCGGACTTGAGTTGGTGGATTTGGATCATGTTACACTCGAATGATCGGAGGGATGTCAATTTGAGTGGGAGTTTTTTAAATATGATTAACTAAAACTCATTATCTAGAACAATAGTCTAAGTTGTCTTTGCTATATTTATGTTGTAGATCATGGCTCGCGCAGTAGCACCCCTGAATTTTAATGCGTTCCTAGAGAAAGCTAAGTTGAAAGATGATGGAAGTAACTTTGTGGACTGGGCCCGTAATCTAAGGATTATCCTTACGGCTTCCCAGAAGGCTTATGTCCTTGATGCACCGCTTGGTGATCCACCTGCTCCAGTTGAGTCTCTAGACGTTGTGAACGCCTGGCAGGCTCGTTCTGATGATTACTCAATAGTTCAATGTGCAATGTTGTATGGCTTAGAACCGGGACTTCAAAGACGTTTTGAACGTCATGGAGCATATGAGATGTTCCAGGAGTTGAAGTTTATCTTTCAGAAGAATGCCCGGATCGAGAGATATGAGATCTCCGATAAGTTCTATGCTTGCAAGATGGAGGAGAACGGGTCTATCAGTGATCACGTGCTCAGAATGTCTGGGTACTCCACCCGTCTGGCTGAGTTAGGGATGCCCCTTCCGCCAGAGGCTATCACTGACAGAGTTCTTCAATCATTGCCACCTAGCTACAAGAGCTTCGTGTTGAACTATAACATGCACGGGATGAACAAGTCAGTCGCCGAGCTGTTTGCGATGCTGAAAGCCGCTGAGTCTGAAATTCAGAAGGAGCATCAAGTGTTGATGGTCAATAAAACCACTAGTTTCAAGAAAAATGGCAAGGGTAAGAAGGGTAACTCCAAGAAGAGTGGCAAAGCAGTTGCTCCTCTCGTGAAGAAACCCAAGGCTGGACCCAAACCAGAAACTGTGTGTTTTGATTGCAAGGGAACTGGACACTGGAAGCGGAACTGCCCCAAGTATTTGGCTGACAAGAAGGCGGCCAACAACAAACAAGGTATATATGATATACATGTTATTGATGTGTACCTTACCAACTCTCGTTGTAGTGCCTGGGTATTTGATACCGGTGCGGTTGCTCATATTTGCAACTCAAAACAGGAACTGCGGAATAGACGGAGGCTGGCAAAGGACGAAGTGACGATGCGCGTGGGAAATGGTTCCAAGGTTGATGTGATCGCCGTCGGCACGCTCGCTCTTCGATTACCGTCGGGATTAGTGATGAACCTAAATAAGTGTTATTTGGTGCCTGCGTTAAGCATGAACATTATATCTGGATCTTGTTTATTGCGAGACGGTTACTCATTTAAATCAGAGAATAATGGTTGTTCTATTTATATGAGTAATATCTTTTATGGTCATGCACCCAATGTGAGGGGTTTATTCTTGTTGAATCTCGATAGTAATGATACACATGTTCATAACATTGATGCCAAAAGATATAGAATTGATAATGATAATACCACTTTCTTGTGGCACTGCCGTTTAGGTCATATTGGCGTAAAACGCATGAAGAAGCTCCATGCTGATGGACTTTTGGAGTCACTTGATTTTGAATCACTTGACACATGTGAGCCATGCCTCATGGGCAAGATGACTAAAACGCCGTTCTCTGGAACAATGGAACGGGCAAGTGACTTATTGGAAATCATACATACTGATGTGTGCGGTCCAATGAGTATTGAGGCGCGCGGTGGTTATCGTTACTTTCTCACCTTCACTGATGACTTAAGTAGATATGGGTATATTTACTTGATGAAACACAAGTCTGAAACATTTGAAAAGTTCAAACAATTTCAGAGTGAAGTTGAGAATCATCGTAACAAGAAGATTAAATTCCTACGATCTGATCGAGGGGGAGAATATCTGAGTTATGAGTTTGGCAGTCACTTAAGACAATGTGGAATTGTTTCACAATTGGCACCGCCTGGAACACCACAGCGTGATGGTGTGTCCGAACGTCGTAATCGAACCTTATTGGATATGGTGCGATCTATGATGTCTATTGCCGATTTGCCACTATCGTTTTGGGGTTATGCATTAGAGACAGCTGCATTCACTTTAAATAGGGCACCATTGAAATCCGTTGAGACGACGCCATATGAACTTTGGTTTGGCAAGAAGCCAAAGCTGTCGTTTCTTAAAGTTTGGGGATGTGATGCTTATGTCAAAAAGCTTCAGCCTGAAAAGCTGGAACCCAAAGCGGAGAAATGCGTCTTCATAGGATACCCAAAAGAGACAGTTGGGTATACCTTCTACCTCAGATCCGAAGGCAAAGTGTTTGTCGCTAAAAACGGAACATTTCTTGAGAAAGAGTTTCTCTCGAAAGAATTGAGTGGGAGGAAGATAGAACTTGATGAGGTTGTTGAACCTTTACTTCAACCTGAGAGTAGCGCAGCGCAGAAAGTTGTTTCTGTGGAGCCTACATTAGCTGAAGAGGAAGTTAATGATGATGATCATGAAGCTTTGGATCAAGTTGCTATCGAACCTCGTAGGTCGACAAGGACGCGTACTGCTCCTGAGTGGTACGGCAACCCTGTCTTAGAAGTCATGTTGTTAAACAACGATGAACCTACGAGCTATGGAGAAGCGATGATGGGCCCGGATTCCAAGAAGTGGTTAGAGGCCATGAAATCCGAGATGGGATCCATGTATGAAAACAAAGTATGGACTTTGGAAGTATTACCTGAAGGGCGTAAGGCCATTCAGAACAAATGGATCTTTAAGAGGAAGACGGACGCGGACGGTAATGTCACCGTCTATAAAGCTCGACTTGTGGCAAAGGGTTTTTCACAAGTTCAAGGAGTTGACTACGATGAGACCTTCTCACCCGTAGCGATGCTTAAGTCCGTCAGAATCATGTTAGCAATAGCTGCCTTTTTCGATTATGAAATTTGGCAGATGGATGTCAAAACAGCGTTCCTTAACGGTTACCTTAAGGAAGAGTTGTATATGATGCAACCAGAAGGTTTTGTCGATCCAGAGAATGCTGACAAAGTTTGCAAACTCCAGCGATCCATTTATGGACTGGTGCAAGCATCTCGGAGTTGGAATCTTCGTTTTGATGAGGTGATCAAAGCGTTCGAGTTTATACAAGTTTACGGAGAAGCTTGTATTTACAAGAAAGTGAGTGGGAGCTCTATAGCGTTTCTAATATTATATGTGGATGACATATTGCTGATTGGAAACAATATAGAAATGCTGGAAAGCGTAAAGGAATATTTGAACAAGAGTTTTTCAATGAAGGACCTAGGAGAAGCTGCTTTCATATTAGGCATCAAGATCTATAGAGATAGATCGAGACGCTTAATAGGACTTTCACAAAGCACATACCTTGACAAAGTTTTGAAGAAGTTCAAAATGGATCAGTCCAAGAAGGGGTTCTTGCCTGTATTGCAAGGTGTGAAGTTGAGTAAGACTCAATGCCCAGTGACTGCAGAAGATAGAGAAAAGATGAGTGTCATCCCCTATGCTTCGGCCATAGGCTCTATCATGTATGCAATGCTGTGCACAAGACCCGATGTCAGCCTTGCCATAAGTATGGTCGGAAGGTTTCAAAGTGATCCAGGAATGGAACACTGGACGGCGGTCAAGAATACCCTGAAGTACCTGAAAAGGACTAAGGACATGTTTCTCGTTTATGGAGGTGATCAAGAGCTCGTCGTAAAGGGTTACGTCGATGCAAGCTTTGACACTGATCCGGATGACTCTAAGTCGCAAACCGGATACGTATTTATTCTTAATGGGGGTGCGGTTAGCTGGTGCAGTTCCAAGCAAAGCGTGGTAGCTGATTCTACATGCGAAGCGGAGTACATCGCTGCCTCGGAGGCGGCGAAGGAAGGTGTCTGGATGAAGGAGTTCATGACAGATCTTGGAGTAGTGCCTAGTGCGCTTAACCCAATGACTCTGTTTTGTGATAACACTGGTGCCATTGCTCTAGCCAAGGAACCAAGATTTCACAAGAGGACCAGACACATAAAACGACGTTTCAATTCCATCCGCGATTACATCAAGGAGGACGACATAAATATTTGCAAAGTACACACGGATCTAAATGTTGCAGATCCGATGACTAAACCTCTTCCAAGGGCTAAACATGAACAACACCAGAACTGCATGGGTGTTCGATTCATTACAATGTAAATCACATAGTGATGTGAACTAGATTATTG
Organism: Elymus sibiricus; assembly: GCA_039707655.1. NCBI lineage: Eukaryota > Viridiplantae > Streptophyta > Magnoliopsida > Poales > Poaceae > Elymus > Elymus sibiricus. The sequence goes on from CM077666.1 coordinate 359,153,312, forward strand.
ACTCTAGTGCAAGTGGGAGACTGTTGGAAATATGCCCTAGAGGCAATAATAAATTGGTTATTATTATATTTCCTTGTTCATGATAATCGTTTATTATCCATGCTATAATTGTATTGATTGGAAACTCAAATACATGTGTGGGTACATAGACAACATTGTGTCCCTAGTAAGCCTCTAGTTGACTAGCTTGTTGATCAAAGATGGTTAAGGTTTCCTAGCCATGGACATGAGATGTCATTTGATAACGGGATCACATCATTAGGAGAATGATGTGATGGACAAGACCCAAACTGTAAACGTAGCATTTGATCGTGTCAGTTTATTGCTATTGTTTTCTGCATGTCAAGTATCTGTTCCTTTGACCATGAGATCATGCAACTCACTAACACCGGAGGAATACCTTGTGTGTATCAAACGTCGCAACGTAACTGGGTGACTATAAAGGTGCTCTACAGGTATCTCCGAGGGTGTCTGTTGGGTTGGCATGGATCAAGACTGGGATTTGTTACTCCGTATAACGGAGAGGTATCTCAGGGCCCACTCGGTAATACAACATCACAATGAGCCTTGCAAGCAATGTGACTAAAGTGTTAGCCACGAGATCTTGTATTACGGAACGAGTAAAGAGACTTGCCGGTAACGAGATTGAACTAGGTATAGTGATACCGACGATCGAATCTCGGGCAAGTAACATACCGAAGAACAAAGGGAACAGCATACGGGATTAACTGAATCCTTGACATAGAGGTTCGACCGATAAAGATCTTCGTAGAATATGTAGGAGCCAATATGGGCATCCAGGTCCCGCTATTGGTTATTGGCCGTAGAGGTGTCTCGGTCATGTCTACATAGTTCTCGAACCCGCAGGGTCTACACACTTAACGTTTGGTGACGATTAGTATAATTGAGTTATTATGTTGGTGACCGAAAGTTGTTCGGAATAGTCCGGAGGTAAAGATTGATATATGTGATAATAGTGTTTTGATCTCCGGAAGAGTTCCGAAGTTCACCGGAAGGGGTTCCGGATGTTTACCGAAGTGTTCGGGTGCAGCAACACTTTATATGAGCCAAAGGGATAAAGCCCACAAGGTATTGGAAAGTGCAAAAGTAGTTTTGCTGCCGCGTAAGCGGTACTACCGCTTGGTGAAGCGGTACTACCGCCCGAGCGGTACTACCGCTTGTGTGAAGCGGTACTACCGCCCAAGCGGTACTACCGCTTGTGTGAAGCGGTACTACCGCTTGTGCGCGGCTGTGCACGGTTCGGCAGGGATCCGAGTTGGACTCTTTCCCTGCGGGCCAAACCGACCTTGTGCGGGCAAAACCGACCCGGAGGAGGCTTTTACTCCAAGTTTAGACCCCAAGGCTCAACATATAAATAGAGGGGCAGGGCTAGCACACGGGACACATCAGGATTTCCCAAGCCGTGTGCCGGCAACCCTAGCCCTCTAGTTCCTCCGTCATAATCTCCGTAGTGCTTGGCGAAGCCCTGCAGAGATTGTTCCTCACCACCATCACCACGCCGTCGTGCTGCTGGAACTCAACCACTACTTCACCATCGCTCGCTGGATCGAGGAGGTGAAGGCGTCATCAAGCCGTACGTGTGTTGAACGCGGAGGTGCCGTCCGTTCGGCACTAGATCGGAAGGATCGTGATTGGATCGCGGGACGCTCGGCGATTTGGATCGCGAAGACGTTCGACTACATCAACCGCGTTTATTAACGCTTCCGCTTAGCGATCTACAAGGGTATGTAGATTCACTCTCCCTCTCGTAGATGCTCATCACCTTGGATAGATCTTGTGTGTGCGTAGGAAAATTTTTGTTTCCCATGCAACGTTCCCCAACAGATCACGTACGAGGGCCCATCGTCCCAACCGAGGAGACGGGCTGGCTAGGTTAGCACCCCCTAATCCAGGACACCGTCACAAAGGGTTTAGCCCTTAGAGGGAATCTCAACACAATCTCATTCACCTAGCCCTAGAACTGGAGCATATCTTACGATCTCGAGGTAGATCAACTCTGTACTTGATACATCTCCATTGATATAAACAAGAGCCAGACGTAGGGTTTTACCTCCATCAAGAGGGCCCGAACATGGGTAAAACATCGTCTCCTTGTTCCTGTTACCATCTGTCCGAGATCCACAGCTCAGGACCCCGAGGTCTGTCGGTTTTCACACCGACACACATGCATACAGCCGCCGCCCAACCCTCAATCACCGGCCACACACGCCACCTCAAGCCCCCAGCCCCCGGCCTCCTCGAGATCTAGCGGTGCCAGCGGCCTCCTCCAGATCCAGCCGTGCCGCCGGCTCAGATCCCAGCCGACCGGCCGCCACACGCGATTGCTGTAGAGATGGACACGTAGGAGGAGGGAGGGCACGAGTAGAGAACGAAGGAATTCACGAGTCTGCTAGATGCGCCGCGGCCGCCGCCACACACGAGAGAGAGACGAGCGATGGGGAAAAAAATGAGGGTTTCACTTGTCCGGGAGGGGGTGAGCGGGAGTCAGTGGCTGGAAAAAAATGATTCGTGTGTGAGCAGAGTGACGCGCGCGGGGTGGTTGCCGCTATCCGCCACTTTTTCGCGGCTGACCACAACCCCGTTTTTGACGAATATTCCAAGCATCTAGCTGCCTCGATCCCTCCTTGACGCATATCCAAACGGATGGCATCCACTGTAAAAAGGGGTTACCCCCTGCAACCAAACACATCATACATGCACGATGTCCTTCGGTTACGTCCATTACGCCCTTTGAAAACGAACTCGACGTGAAACTTAGGCGCGTGTTTGGTGTTGAGTGCACGTTCGGCGTAGACATGATACATCACGTCTCACCTTCCTTGGCCCCAAAATATCGTCTCGAAATGTGGTTGGGGATGCAACCTCGGACGCCGTTAGGTTCTCGGGTTAGAGACAGGTGTCGCCAATTCAAACGGTGTCCGCCGAGGAGTTCCGTCCGCCGGATGCAAGCAGCGACCGTCGACTCCGGATGTCGTTCGCATCTGTGACTAGCGGCGATCGTCCCCTGATGAATGGAACGCATTAGGTCATCGTAAACCTCTGCTAAAAGATTCGGGATCACCTCATACAACAAGGCACGAACCTACAACGATTCTTCCATCTCTTTCCTCCTCCACAAGGAAAGCTCTTCTCCTCCCGTCGGCGCCGCCGCCGGTCCGCCCCATCTCCGATGGCCTCTAGGCCATGGAGGTGCGGAGGATCTCGGCCCCCTGCCGGCGGGAGGGACCCCGTTCTCGTTCTTGTTAGATTCAGCGTCTTGGTTGAGGCTGTGTGGCGGCGGCGATATCCCTTAATAGGAATAATGTCTCCCACGTTCTATCCCTGTCCCGATGGTGTGTCTAGCGTCGTCGGAGGGCGTGTGGAGGTTTGTCTCCGTCGGATCTCGCGGGATTCGGTCGGTGCTGGTCTTTGGTGGATCTGTTTGGATCCGGTCTTCGTTCGTCTTTGTTTGGGTGTTTACAGGTTTGATCCTTCTGATCTACGACTTTCTTCATCGGCGATGGGTGCTACTCTGGCGCGCTGGTCCTATGGGGCCTTAGCACGACGACTTCCCGACTGTCTACTACAACAAGGTTTGCCTGGCTCCGGTGAGGGAGGGGCGATGACTGCGGCGCGCCTTCGACTCGCTCCAGTGCTTGTAGTCGTCGCTAGGTGGTCCACGGACATGGTTGTAATTTTTATTACCTCTGTTGTTCTTTGTACTGTCATGATTGAAGATGAATAGATTGGAAATTTCTCGCAAAAAAAAACAAGGCACGAACCTGTGATGAATAGGTGAGATTTCCCGAAGCAAACGCTGCGCCGAGTTAAATGACCCAATGAGGTGGCCGTCACAGTGCACCTATGAGGCTATGACCTAGTATGTTCCTGTTTGTACTCGTGCCACACGTCCGTCCTCTGAGCGTACGCAGCACGGCTTTTCTTTTCCTGCAAGCCGCTCGATCGATCGTACGAGAGCGCACCAAACAGTCGATTATTATGAACGTACAGCAAGCAATTACACCGGTGCATGATGTGCGACGTGACGTTAGCGTCTCCCCCGTTCCGCCGTTCGTACATGCACGAGAGCCCGCCCAAAACGCAGACGAAAGAAAGATCTCCCCACATCACAGTCGGAGTCCTACTTCGCATGCCGCGACTCCGCAACGTGACAACTGGGAGCTCAGCTCAGCTCAGTGCCGCACAAGTTCCCCGCCTTCAGAAGTTCCCGCGAGATTTCGCCGTCTCGGTGGGCCCCGCCCCGCCGTCCCCGTCCACCCAAAATCAAAGCCAAATCAAATTCCCGGTCGCGACGAGAGGCACTGCTCATCAGTGACCAGGCGTCGCCTAACCGCAGAGCCTCTCTCGTCCACACGAAGCTCCAGCGTGCGCGCCCGTGCACGTCGCAGCAATTTATACGCCGCTCGTTTCTCGCCGTCGCCTCTCCACTCCCGTTTCCCATCATTTCTCAAGCAGCAGCTAATCGGCGCACGTGAAGTCTGAGCTGAGCTGTAGAGCGAGCGACCATAGCCAGCAAGCAAGCGCGGGGAGCCATGAGGATCCAGTGCGACGCGTGCGAGGGCGCGGCGGCGACGGTGGTGTGCTGCGCGGACGAGGCGGCGCTGTGCGCGCGCTGCGACGTGCAGATCCACGCCGCCAACAAGCTGGCCAGCAAGCACCAGCGCCTGCCGCTCGAGGACGCCGCCGCGGCCGGGCTCCCGCGCTGCGACGTCTGCCAGGATAAGCCGGCCTTCGTCTTCTGCGTGGAGGACAGGGCGCTCTTCTGCCGCGACTGCGACGACTCCATCCACGTCCAGGGCACGCTCTCCGCCAACCACCAGCGCTACATCGCCACCGGCATCCGCGTCGGGTTCAGCTCCGTCTGCAGCGCCCACGCCGACAGCCATCCGCCGCCGCCGCCCTCCAAGCCCAAGCCGCCGACCGCGGTCGTCCTCAGGGCGGCGCCGGTCTCGGCCGCGGCGCAGGAGGTGCCGTCGTCGCCCTTCCTGCCGTCGTCCGGCTGGGCCGTCGAGGACCTCCTGCAGTTCTCCGACTACGAGTCCAGCGACAAGGCAAGGAGCTAGTCAAATCACGTACTACGGTCTCCCTGCTATCTCCATGGATACATCTCACAGTGTCTCCATGTCTCCGTCGTTTCTGTCTGCTGTTGCAGAAGGGTTCTCCGTCTCCTCTCGGGTTCAAGGAGCTGGAGTGGTTTGCCGACATCGACCTGTTCCACGACGACCAGGCGCCGGCACATAACGGGGGCAGAACCGCGGCGGAGGTCCCCGAGCTCTTCGCCTCGCCGCAGCCGGCGAGCAACGGGGGCTTCTACAAGACAGCCGGTGCGCGCCAGAGCAAGAAGGCGAGGGTGGAGCTGCCTGACGACGACGACGAGGACTACCTCATCGTTCCCGATCTTGGATGAAATATCTGAACTGAATGTGTGGTTCGTACGTGTGATGTATGTATAGTAAACTAATACGTACGTGTGTATGTATGCAAAGGGACTCTGCCATCTTTTTGTGCCGATCGCTTAGTTGCCGTGAAACATATGAAGCTGCAAGGCGATTCGGGGAAATACTTTCAGAAACGAGATGGGTTTATCAGTGTAATACTTTTGAAAACATGTACTGCTTTTGAGGTTTAGTCTTTCAGATTTTTACTGTGATTTTCCATTCAAACACCTGTAACAAGAAGCTCTTTGTGTTAAAAAAAACAAGAGGCTCAGAATACAGAGGGAAGATCACCGTGCACAGCATGTTCTCATAGCAGCCAGAGATAATGACTCTTCTCCAGCAATGAATGAACAAAAAGAAAAACCAACAAGTACATAAAGATGGATACTGCTTAACACCAACCGAGGAACGACAGGTCATCAAACAAACAGAAGCATGTAAGCACGCACCATAGTCTGATTGATATTTCAGGCTACTAATTATGGAGTGCAGCACTTTGGAGGACGAGCTCCATGGAGCTCGTTTTTTTGAAAAATTCAAAAATCATATTTTTTAAGTTTTGAAAAATTCTGGAAAAATCATACGCATTCATATGGATGTGTTTTACATGTGTGTAAAGTCTGAGATGAAATACAATATGATGAGAGCTACACAAAAAAGACAAATTCATGCATTTTTTATAGTGCACAGTGCATCTACTGTTCACCATTTCAAAATCACGATTTTGTCTTTTTTGTGTAGCTCTCACGTAACGTATATCATCTTCAAATTTCACACACATGTATTACACATCCATATGAATGCGTATGATTTTTTTTTAGAATTTTTTGAGACTTCAAAATATGATTTTCAAAATTTTCAAAATAAAGAGCTCCATGGAGCTCGGCCTCCATTTAGCATTTTCGCTAATTATGCAACTTCAAATGAGCTTGCTAGATTGTGGTAAGAAAATGAAGTCGCGAAAATGGTGGATGCTCTTCAGTAGTAAGATTTATGAATCAGTCCAGTATTTGCCAGTCTGTGAACACCTACCAGTATTTCTGAAGGTCCCAGTAAACTGCACATAAATGTTTAACTAGTAAAACTCAAGCAAATTGTATACAAATTAAAATTGAGTGTCACCTTTTCTTCAGCAATGAACTAGCTCTTAGGAATATTTTATCGATCTCATCAAGCTCGGAGATTTTCAGTTCTTTTGCGGGTGAATCTGCCTTATCAGAAAGTGAAGCAATCTTCCGCAGATGCTCCTCAAAATCATCTGGTTCTTTATCATTTTTTTCTGGGAGAAACTTATCCAGCCTATCTAGATACAAAGGACGCTCCTTGCTATCTTCTGCTTGCTCCTCTGAATCTGTCTCAAACATGTCAGAGAGATCCTCGGATTCTGAATATGTGATAGACTCCGAAGTTGAATCATCATCAACCTCAGAATTTTCATCCTCCAACTTCTCAGACCTTTCTATATTTTCTGACAGGAGTTCCGATACACTTCTCTTGTGAACTGGGCTAGAAGAATCTTTATTCACAGACATACTGTTTGTACAGTCTGAAATAAAAGCAATGTCTTTCGCCGTGCTTTGTCCTATATGCCCTCCAGCTAACTTCATCTGGGCGTGAAGATCTTCAAGCTCCTGCTCAAGCCTGGGAATGTACCGCCTAAGAGCTCGGAGGCGATCTCTATATTTTGATTTGTCCAGTGCCTGATTAAAAATGTTAGATTTAGAGACAGCAAGGTACTAACACTAAAGGTACGACAGGATAATTTATTAGTCATCCTTTATTCATTCTCATCCTGAATATCTGTCTATATTGGAGTATATTCTATTTGATCCTGACTTCCTCACTAGAATACAGAACACCCTTCCTACCAACTGAAAATAGTTGGCTGGCTATGCCTTTTGTTGTTATGTTCTAAACTCAGGTGATAAATGATAAATTGATATCTTCTCGAGGTCTCTGCATAAATTAGGAGGATCTTACTTGAGCTTGCGTTGCTTTGAAATCTTGAAGTTGGTCTGTTACTAGTTTTTGTGTGTGTGTGTTTACAACCTTGCTTCACAATTCATACACACTCCCTCCGTCCTTGAAAGAGTGTACTTCCAACTTTGTTGGAGGGTCAAACTATCTCAAAGTTTGACCGAGTTTGTGCAAAAATATATCAATGTTTGTGAAACCAAATAGGTATATGAATCTAATGCTACTAATTTGATGGTATAAATGTTGGTGTATTATTGTATAAATACGGTCAAACATAAAAAAGTTTGACTTTCCAACAAAGTTGGAAGTACACTCTTTCAAGGACGGAGGGAGTATGTACAGACATTGATATCTTGACCATGATAGCAGAGAAAGAACATACCTTCTTTCTAGGAAGTGCAACCTTTGGAGACATTATCTCGGGTGGTGGCTGTGCATAGTTTTTTCCTCTGTACATAATAATTGTATTTCCTTCTTCAATGCTGAGCACAATACCACCACTCAGAATTGCCAACTCTGAGGCTATTTCCTTAACCTCCTCTGGTGTGAATGTCTTCACAATTACCTGTAGGGTTTGGTGTTTTTTCCAGTGCAAATGCATGTTTAAGATCACTCCCTGGTAAATTCCACGTCTTCCAACAGGCACATAATTTTTACTTTTTTGGCCCATCTTGAGGAAGTAGAAATGTTCTTCAGGTGTAAGAACCTCAGGATCATGTGTAGGTTCTGAAGGATCATTTGGTTCAATTTTCTTCAAAGCTGCAAGAAGTCGTTCTTCCTTCTTTCGAGCCTTTAAGGGCAAACCCAAAAAAGAAAGCAAAACATATAGGAATAAATCAACAGTGCAACAATATATTTAGGAGAAAATTTTCACAGCAGAGTGCATAAAAAAGAAACACACAGATTCATTGTAATCTGAGAGCAACGACAGAGTGGGTACTTTTTGTACCGCATAGCACATAACAGACATTTAAAAATCTAATAGGAGATCCCAACTGTCAGCACTCACATGTTTTATCACGACATTATGCTTAGACACATGAAGCATGATAACTTGATCAAGCAAGGATGGAAGTTCAGCTTGCATTAATATACCTTACATGACAACATGGACTAGCAGTATTATAAAATCATGCTACTTCAAGTGAAAGTCAAGCAAACTTCATTCTTTCATCCTTTTTCCTGACCAGGATCGTTCTTTTATGCTTGAAAAAAATCTTCACGAATTAAAAGATAAAAATTCAAAGAGACAAGTCTATAACAACTTACTAGCTTCAATTTTTTCAAAATCTCCTCCTCAGCGGTCATTCTCTGAAATTCCCTTTCCTTTTTCCATCTCAAGGATTTCAAAAACCTCGTTACGGCTCTCTTTCCTTTAAGTTTTTTCCTCTTCACTTTTGGTTTGCCAGAATCATCAACCGATACCATGGCCCCAGGATTTTGTGGACCCGTTGCCATATCTTGATTTTGACTATTAACAGGTCGACTGGTGTGGACAGAACGGCATGTTTGAAGGTTATAACTACGCGACCAACTGAAGAACCTGGCGTCTTGGTAAAATACCTTGTGGAAAGTATAACTGTAACAGCATCAGAACTCTGAAATAACAGAACTGTTTCATTATTGTATTTTCCTAACAAGAACCACCCCCAAGAGCTGAACGTGTTCATCAGTGTGCGTGCACACACAAACACACCAAGGCAAAAACATAGCATAGATGGAAGCAGTGAATTTCGCTAACAGTTCATGTCTTAGGCATTTCATCGAACACTTCAAAGTCGCTATTGTTTCGGAGCAAACATCAATAGCACAAAGCACAAGCCCTGGTCACTAAAACCTCCCGAAATTCGCTGACTAAGCCTCATTGACAACTTAGAATAAGAATCAGCGGGCAAGAAAGGGATCGACAGATTTGTGTCTTACGGCGGAGGTGGTGCGCTGAGCCTCATTGTTCCGTGGGAAGGCCCCGTCGCATCTACGCCACCGGACGAGGGGCAAGGGGGCGGAGGTGGTGAAGGCTGGAGGCGCCACCTCCTTGTGGCCTGCCGGAGCAGGAGGAGTCGACTGGCCATGCGCGCCCGTAGCACCGTACAGCGAAAGTTCGAGAGAGCCCGTGTGCTTGGGTCGATAGTTCGGGGGCTCGGGGGTAGCGCACGGGCCGACTCAGGTGGAGAGCCGGCGTGGCGCGCGCGGTAGCTGAGGCGCTATGCCGGTACGCATACGGGCGTGGTGAATGGCGAGTTGGCACTGTCGCACTGAGCGTGCGCGAGTGTGCGGCGGCCGAATCCTGCGGGGAAGAAGAACGGGGACGACGCATGGTGGGCCGCCGAAAGCTCCGCTTTACAGCATGGGCGAGGTGAAGCGGAGAAACGAAGTGGACTGGGCCACTGGACTGGGAAGTTGTATGGGTCACGCATGGTGATATACGTGGGCTGGGCTTGGAACACTTTTTCTACAATGTAAAATATTCTTTATTAATCAAAGAGGAAAATCCGAAATCACTAATTGAGGAGTACTCCTTTCAAAGATCACTCCCACATCCTCAGTGTTAGGGCATATTTCTCCCTTAGTGGTTTTGGTGATTGATGACAATGCGCTTTGCGGACTAACCGTGTGCATTAAGCTTTTAGAGATTATCAGATGGCACGAGACGGTTTATTTCCCATCGGTGTTTAAAAGAGAAGACGGTTATTTTCCGACGATTTCTTTTTGGTGGATTTGAGTCATAGTAAATCCGTACTATCAAGAGGGGGTCCGCATTTGGAAAGGTTAAGGTGGAATCAAACACGTACACAGTCGCTTTGCACCCCCACTTTCCTTCCCGATACTTGGAGCTTTTTCCTTCTTATGCATGTGCTTGCTAGAGGTAGATAAGCGGTAGTACCACGCTGAACAGCGGTAGTACCGCTCCGGCGGTACTGCCGCGGTTCAGTGCTACGGGCACCTCCGCTTATATTTTGCTCTTTGTGCTTCCAGCGGAAGTTGGGCGGTAGTAGAGAGCGGTAGTACCGCTCGAGCGGTTCTGCGGCTCGATCTACCGCCCCTCGATCGCTGGTCTCACTGTAGGTGCAAGTGCTAAGCGGAAGTACCGCTCCACCAGAGCGGTAGTACCGCTCGTGCGGTACTACCGGGTTCTTCTGCCGCGTGGAGTACCGCTTATTTCCTGTGTTCTGTATAGCACATTCCTTCGAGCGAAAGTAGAACGGCAGTATCGGGCGGTAGTACCGCTCCGCGCAGTACTACCGCGCTGTCCAACTCTACTACCGTGGTTTACCCTGTAGGCCTGTACTCGCAACCCCAAGCGGTAGTACCGCTGGTGGGAGCGGTAGTACCGCTCCGGCGGCACTACCGCCTCCTTGATCTGCTCAGTTGCACGTTACGGCTGGAACTTCCGTGTCAGCGGAAGTACCGCTCGCCTTAGCGGTACTACCGCTTGTGCATGGGCTGAAGGGGCATAACGGTTGGATCTTTCCCCCACTATATAAGTGAGTCTTCTTCTCCAAGAGGACTCACCTCTTATCCTCCCCAAAGCTTCATTGTTGCTCAAAGCTCCATTTTCGCCCGATCTTTCTCGCTAGCCAACAACTCTTGTTGATTTTTTAGGGTTTGCTTGAGAGGGTCCCGATCTACACTTCCACCAAGAGATATTTGATTCCCCCCACTAATCCCTTGTGGATCTTGTTACTCTTGGGCGTTTGAGCACTCTAGACGGAAGAGGTCACCTCGGAGCCACATTCCATTGTGGTGAAGCTTCGTGGTGGTGTTGGGAGCCTCCAATTAAGTTGTGGAGAGAGCCCCAACCTTGTCTGTAAAGGTCCGGTTGCCGCCTTCAAGGGCACCACTAGTGGAATCACGGCATCTTGCATTTGTGCAAGAGCGTGAGGAGAATACGGTGGCCCTAGTGGCTTCTTGGGGAGCATTGTGCCTCCACACCGCTCCAACCGAGACGTACTTCCCCTCAAAGGGAAGGAACTTCGGGAACACATTCTCGTCTTCACCGGCTCCACTTGTGGTTACTTCTTACCTTTACTTTGTGCAAGCTATTGTTGTGTTGTATCATTTGCTTGCTTGTGTTGTTGTTGTTGTTGTTAGCATCATATAGATTGCTCACCTAGTTGCATATCTAGACAACCTATTTGTTGCTAAACCTAATTTGTTAAGAAAAGCTAAAAATTGGTAGTTGCCTATTCAGCCCCCCCCCCCCTCTAGTCAACCATATCGATCCTTTCACTCAGGTTGCGACAAGTGACGCACTACATGTGCGCCACTTGTCGCAACCTGGGAGTTTTCCCTTTTTTCATAGATCCGTTTATTCAAAACGTTTAATTTCTTAAACCGTGCGTCCAAATCTCGAACCGTTTTCACCATTGGATTCCTCGCACCGAGATCTTCAAAATTAGATCCCATGTTGATAGGTTTTGACGAGCTTTTTTTTCACAAAAAAAGGACGAAAAAACCGAACCATGAGCACGTTTTTTTCCCTTTTCGAAAGAGGCACGACTGTGCCACTCGTGGAAGCAAATCCGTGCCTCCACGAGAAGTAAACACGTGCCTCTCGCGAAAGGAAAAAAAAGAAAACGCGTTTTTTTCGTTTCCGAGGGGCACGCCCGTGCCTCTCGCGAAAGCAAAACCGTGCCTCTCGCAGAAGAAAAAAAAAAGCAAACGCGATTTTTTCCTTTTCCGAGAGGCACGGCCGTGCCTCTCGCGGAAGGAAAAAAAAAGAAGATGCGTTTTTTTTCTGTTTCCGAGAGGCACAGCCGTGCCTCTCGCAAAAGCAAAACCGTGCCTCTCGCGGGAGGAAAAAGAAAAAAGAAAATGCGTTTTTTTTCGTTTCCGAGAGGCACGGCCGTGCCTCTCGCGAAAGCAAAACCGTGCCTCTCGCGGAAGCAAAACCGTGCCCCTAGCGGAAGAAAAAAAAAACGCGTTTTTTGGCGCAAAATTTTTTCGTCCAAAAGCTAAGAAAGACCGGTGAAAAACCAAAAGGCCAAAAAAACCCGAAAAACCGTCTAAAAAGCCAAAAACGCGTGCGGAAAAATAAAAATAAAAAAAATTCCGGAGGGAACGCCCAGAGCACGACACGTGGCGGCGGCTGAGAACGCGCCAAGTGGCGCGCTCTCAGCCCACCCCAAGTGATCGTTGGGAGGCTCCGGAAGGAGCGCTCGTTAACTAGTTGCTCCCAGGAAAAATCACTACTCACTAGTTAGCGAATCCCTGCGAAGGTGGAGACCTCCTAGTCGACGCCTTAAGAGCCGACTAGGAGAAACGGCGGCCACGTGCCCGCGTTCTGGGCCGGCCCAATTACATGGCGACGTGGTCGCTCGTCCAAGAACCATTTCGGTTTCGCTCGGTCAGCATTGACCTGTCGACAGTTGACTAGTTGACCGGTGACTTTTTGAAAAAAAAATAGTGAACTCCAAAAAAATCGCAAAAAATTGAAAAAACTTCCCGGATTTGATAAACGTTCACAAAATAAAAAAAGTGCATGAATTTCGAAAAACAAATTGTGATTTTGAAAAAAAAATACGGATTTGAATAAAGTTCATCGATTTTGAAAAAATCACGAATTCAAAAAAAGTTTACGGATCTGAAAAAAGTTCATCAATTTTGGAAAATATTCACGGATTCAAAAAAAATTCGTGCATTTTTAAAAAGTTTCTGAATTTAAGAAAATGCTCATGATTGTTTAAAAAATTAATGATATTAAAAAATGAATTTTGAAAACGGAAAAGAAAATGACAAAAAGAAAGAGAAAGAGAAAAAGGAAAAAGCAGAAGAAAAACCGGCCATACAAAACCAAAAAATAATAAAACCAAACAAGGAAACTTGCTGCATTTTTTTAGCGTTGCATTTCAAGAAAAATAATTAAACTATGCACAAGAGGTAAGGTGTCCCACTTGGTTACTGCATTCTGTACTAAATCAGGAGTTGTGAGTTGAAATCACGTCGTGCTCGATGCGGCAAATCGGCCTATGAGCCACATGGAGCGTTCGCTTGTACGCGGCTCGGGTTTCATACAGTCGTGATTGGTTTTTCCTGTAGCGAGCATTTTTTGAAGAAACGCAAACATTTTCAGAAAAGGCGGACATATTTTAAATTTGTGAATAATTTTGAAACGAGAACGAATTTTTGAAATTTCCAACAATTTTTTTAAAAACCCAAATTTTTTTGAAAAATCCCAAACATTTTTTAAAAACACAAACATTTTTTGAATTTGTGAACAATTTTGAAAGTGGAATATTTTTTGAAATTCTGAACATTTTTTGAATTCTCGAGCATTTTCGAATACATGATTATTTGTTGAATTTGTGAACAAATTTTGAAAATGAGAACATTTCTTGAAAAACTGCGGACAATTTTTGAAACACAGACATTTTTGTATTTGTGAATGAATTTTGAAAACTAAGGCATTTTTTGAAATTTCTAAAAAAAATTAGAAAAAATAGAAAATTATAGTTGGAAAAAACCAAAGAAAATCAGAAAAAAGAAACAACAGGAAACCATAAAAACCTACTAGGAACCTTCTAGAAGGTTCCTAATGGGAATGCCCAAAACTTGTACGTTGTGTCTAGCCCTATGCGAAACAACAACAGTTTGCAGCCGAATTCAGCGAATAGGGATTTCCCGCAAAGGTTACCTTCAGATCATTCTAGTGGCAACCAGTGGCCTAAGTTAGGTTGATGAACCCCCAGTTTATCTTGCATTTTTTCTGTGAAGGATGTAACTATTCTACGATTAATAAAGCTAGCCACGATGACGTTCTCTCTAAAAAAATGTTGTGCGTCATCAAAATTTTGATGGGATTTTTCATCGGGTCGTGAGGTTCGGAGGTTGCGTGCATGTTTTTTTATGAGATTCAAATTTCAAATCAAATTTCTCTTGAACAAGCGACCGAATTAGGAACAATTTTCACTATTGTGTTCTTCACATCGAGATCTTTCTAAACGTCCCCTATAAAAGAGATCTTTCTAAACTAGATCCCATATTAATAGATCTTGAAGACTGTTTTTCAGACATAACTTGTACTCCACAAAATAACAAACTTTATTCTTCTCAGGATATGTACTTCTACTTCACACAGTAATATGCTTGTACGTGCACTCTCCAATTGGTAGTGTACCTCTATGTAGTGCAAATTGTGTTTCCTATGACCTGGAACTTGTGCTTCACGCAAAATACAACATGTTCTTCCATGTGAAACATGTACTCCCCATGCAGTGTAACGTGTAGTAATTGGTGCAACATGTACTTCCTACGCCGTGCTTCCTATGTAGTGCGACACGCACTCCCCGATGCAACATGTACTTCAAGTGAGGCACAACACATGCTTCACGCATGGTGCAACATGTACTTCGCGTGCGACACAACCCATGCTTCGTGCGTGGTGCAACATGTACTTCGCGTTAAAAGAACCCTAGAGGCAATAATAATTGTGTTATTGTTTATTCTATGCTATAACTGTTATGGTTCTTAAACCTGTGAAAACCAAGAGGTTCAGAGGAATGTATGCACGTGTAGAGTTATAAACGGTAAAATAAGATTCCTAGTCTTGCCTCTAGGACTAGCTCAAGTGCATGATGGTTTTGTTTTTCTGATCATGGGCATAGTTAAGTGTAACGATGATGCAAACAACTTTGAGGGCACAATGTTAGCAGAACACTTGTGTTGAATTGACCCAAGTTGTATGATATACTTAGAGATGATTTCGTCACAAGTCTATAGTCCATAACACAGGATGTTAACGTGTGCACAATTCCTTAGACCATAAGATTATCAGTTCACTTCATACTGGACGATACACTTTGGGGTTATTCCAACGTCATCCGTAACAGGGTGATCATAACTGCAACTTATGGGTTTATCGTAAACTGGGATTTACTCCTCCGACGATGGAGAGATATTCTTAGGGCCTTATCATTGTAACGACATCCATCATCATCTGGCCAGACACGGCGAGAATTGCTCATGGGGATGCCGGAACACGAGAACGAGAAAAGAGAACAAAACCAATAACGAGGAGACTGTCATAGTGACAATGTGTTTGACTCACGGGGATGCCGATATATCACACCTCGGGTTTTTTAAAGTATCGCGAAGCAAAAGGAATAGCACATGATAACCAAAGGTTCACTCGAATATTATTCGTGTGAGTATAGGGGTCAATATGGATGTCCACTGTTCCACTATTGATCATTGAACGAAAGGTGTTTTCGTTCATGTCTATATTTCACCGAACTTGCAGGGTCACATGCTTAAGAGTTTACGATCTGTTGAGTTCTATTGGAGTTAGGAGTTTGAGAAAATATTGCCGGAAAAGTTTTGGTGATAATAGAAATTGTTTCGAGAGAGAACCGGGATCGTTTCGGAGAAAACCGGGAAGGTGGAAAAGTTCTGGAGGACCTAATAATACTATAGGAGGGCTCCGGTATGTATCGGGATCCCCCACACCCCTGAGATTTTTAAACTTTCTTTCCTGTGTTCTCGGCCGCCCCCTCTCACTCTAGTTCTCTAGTTTTCTAGAAAATTAGAGACGCCACAATGCAGCTCCTCCCTCCTCTAGATCTCCGGCGACACCAAGTTCTGGAGGGCGAAGCGCTGCCTGATCGTCGAACTCATACGCGTGCAATCCGTAGAGCGATCGTGCTTTCGATCTTCATTCGCGGGGCCGTTCATGGGACGATTCGAGGGTGTAGGATTGGGAGTATATCGACCAGAGGGATGGTGAATGGGAGATTTAAAATTTCTTTCGAAACTTCAAATCTCTCAGCACAGCACAACGGAAATAAAACTACAACAGGAGCACTGAAACTAATTGGGGACAGGAACTCGAAGACAAACAAAACGCACTAGTCAGACGATACAAAACTTTCGATGAAAGCAATGATAATCTGACTAGTGTAGCGATGACGAACTTTCACGATAACAATGGTAACACAAAATGAAAACAAGACAACCAACATAGATAAACAATATGAACGAAACACGTCACAACATATAAATACTCTACTGAGAAATGTTCATCGGAGCACAACTTAGCTGAATAACAAAGTAACCCTAGAGGATCAATAGCCATGCATACAGACAGATAACTTTGAGCACAACAAATTGAAATACACTAAACAATATAGCCATGGTACAGACAATAAACAGAGGCAGACGTATGATCAGAGAGATATCTATCAGAACACAGAGCACTGAAGCTAAACTACTAAAAGTATTGCAGTAGAGTAGAAATGACCAGTGGTGCTCGATGGCGATGTCTACTATGCAACTTTATTCTTGTAGACTCGTGTTGGGCCTCCAAGCGCAGAGTTTTGTAGGACAATAGCAAATTTCCCTCAAGTGGATGACCTAAGGTTTATCAATCCGTGGGAGTCGTAGGATGAAGATGGTCTCTCTCAAGCAACCCTGCAATCAAATACAAGAAATCTCTTGTGTCCCCAACACACCCAATACAATGGTAAATTATATAGGTGCACTAGTTCGGTGAAGAGATGGTCATACAAGTGTAGTATGGATAGTAGATATAGGTTTTTGTAATCTGAAAATATAAAAACAGCAAGGTAACAAGTAGTAAAACGGAGCACAAACGGTATTGCAATGCTTAGAAACAAGGCCTAGGGTTCATACTTTCACTAGTGCAATCTCTCAACAATGTTAACATAATTGGATCATATAACCATCCCTCAACGTGCGATAAAGAATCACTCCCAAGTTCCTATTAGCGGAGAACATAAGATAGAAATTATTTGTAGGGTACGAAACCACCTCAAAGTTATCCTTTCCGATCGATCTATTGAGCTATTCCTATAAGTGTCACAAACAGCCCTAGAGTTCGTACTAAAATAACACCATATGACACACATCAACCAACTCTAATGTCACCTAGATACTCCAATGTCACCACAAGTATCCATGAGTTGATTATACGATATGCATCAAACAACTTCATAATCATAATATTTAATCCACACAAAGAACTCCAAGGAGCACCCCAAAGTTTCTATCGAAGAAAAGATAACGAAAACGTGCATCAACCCCTATGCATAGATTACCCGAATGTCACCACGGGAATCCGCGAGTTGAGTGCCAAAACATATATCAAGTGAATCAATATAATACCCCATTGTCACCACGGGTATTCATATGCAAGACATACATCAAGTGTTCTCAAATCTGAAATATTCAATCCAACAATGACGAAACCTCAAAAGGGAAAAGATTCGATTCATCACAACAAGGATAGAGAGGGAAGAAACACCATATGATCCAACTATATTAACAAAGCTCGCGATACATCAAGATCGTGCCAAATCGAGAAGACGAGAGAGAGAGATCAAACACATAGCTACTGGTACAAACCCTCAGCCCCGAGGGTGAACTACTCCCTCCTCGTCATGGAGACCGCCGGGATGATGAAGATGGCCTCTGGCGATAATTCCCCCCTCCGACAGGGTGCCGAAAAAGGGCTGTAGATGAGATCATGGAGGTACATAGGCTTGTGGCGGCGTAAAAACTCATCTAGGTTAAGTTTCGGGGGTTTCTGAATATATATGATTTTTCAGCGTTGGAATCACGCAAGGAGGTGCCACAGGGGGGCCCACGAGGCACCAGGGCGCGCCTGGGGGGGCAGGCGCACCCAGGTGGCTCGTGGGCCCCCTGTGGCTCTTCTGCTGCTCCTCCGAAGCTTCCTGGGTCTGTTTCCTTCCAAAAAAAATCGTCAAAAAGTTTCGCTGCATTTGGACTTCGTTTGATATGGATTTTCTAGAAAACCAAAAACAAGCAGAAAACAGCAACTGGCACTGGGCACTAGGTCAATATGTTAGTCCATAAAAATCATATAAAAGCCATATAAAAGTGTACCAAAATCATACAAAATTGTTGTAAACATGGCATGAATACTTCATAAATTATAGATACGTTGGAGACATATCAGCATCCCCAAGCTTAATTCCTGCTCGTCCTCGAGTAGGTAAATGATAAAAGAAATAATTTATGAAGTGTGAATGCTAGCATAGCGCATAAGTTTGATCAATGATAATTTCAATCACTTTTCCTAGCATCATAACAACAACTTTTTCTCATAAAAGTCATCATGATAAAGTAGCAATTAAAAACAGAAATTTTGATGTGGAATGCTACCTATCATAATCATCATATTATCTTTTCTTTTGTTGCATGGACACTTGAACTTGAATGATTCAAAGCAATAGTCTATAATTTGACATGAAGACATAAATACTCAAGCATACTAACAAGCAACCATGTCTTTCAAAATATCAATGCTAAAGAAAGTTATCCCTAGCCCATTATGCTCAATCATTGATCCATTCATGAAACACACTCAATATTAGCTACGCACAATGCACAAGTATGACAATAGTGCTCTCTAGTTGGTGCTTTGTAAGAGAAGATGGAGACTCAAAATAAAAATAAAAATTGCATAAAAGTAAATAGATAGGCCCTTCGCAGAGGGAAGCAGAGATTTGCAAATGTGCCAGAGCTCAAGGCTTAAATTAGAGAGATAAAATTATTTTGAGAGGCATGCTTTTCCTGTCAACGAAAACAACCGAGAATTCCCAATATCTTCCATGCTAGACACATTATAGGCGGTTCCCAAACAGAAGATAAAGTTTATTTCCTTTCCACCATTCTTTCACAATCCATGGCTAGCCTTATCCACGGGTGCCCTCCATACCAACACTTTCCAAGGAATTTATTATTATCATCATATTAAATTTTTCTTTGCATTTCGGGACTGGGCATCCCTAATACCTGTCACTCTCTCGTGCAATGACAAGTGAATAAACACTCATCGTGAGAATAACACACCTAGCATGGAAAATATTGGGCACCCCCTGCCGCTTCATGAGCGGTACGGGCACACCAAACGGAAAATTATTTTGAAAAACTAGAGTTGGCACATGCAAATTTACTTGGAACGGCATGGAAATACCGCATATAGGTAGGTATGGTGGACTCATTTGGCACAACTTGGGTTTAAGGAGTTTGGATGCACAAGCAGTATTCCCGCTTAGTACAAATGAAGGCTAGCAAATAGATTGAGAAGCAACCAACCAAAAAGCGAAAACGGTCATAAACATGCATTGAACATAACTAACACCGAATAATGCACCATAAGTAGGATATAATTTCGTTGCATAACTATTGACTTTATGTGCATGAATAGGGAATCACAAACCTTAACACTAATATTCTTACTAAATCACAATTACTCACTAACATGACTCACATATTATCATCTCCATATCGCAAAACTATTGCAAGGAATCAAACTTATCATATCCAATGATCTTTCATGAAAGTTTTTTATTATATCCCTCTTGAATATTCATCACTTTTGGACCAAATTCATATCTTAAACATATTACCATTACTATTGTCAATTCTCAAAATAATATAAGTGAAGCATGAGAGTGTATGACAAACTACTCCAAAAAGATATAAGTGAAGATCAAATGAGTAGTTAAGTAAATAGGTAGCTATGTGAGGACTCTCTCTCATTTAAAAATTTCAGATCTTGAGTATTTTATTCAAACAGCAAAGAAAACAAAATAAAATGACATTCCAAGAATAGCACATATCATGTGAAGAAGCAAAAACTTAGGCTCAACCAAAACTGACCGATAGTTTTTGAAGAAGAAAGGTGGGATGCCTACCGAGGCATCCCCAAGCTTAGATGCTTGAGACTTCTTGAAATATTATATTGGGATGCCTTGGGCATCCCCAAGCTTGAGCTTTTGTGTCTCCTTAATTCCTCTCATATCACGGTTTCTATAAATCTTAAAAACTTCATCCACACAAAACTCAACAAGAACTCGTGAGATAAGTTAGTATAAATCAACTCAAAACCTCAACATTCTCTACTGTAGCAAATCACAAAAATTATAATTAAACATTGCATACTAAATGCCTCTGTATATTTAATACTCCTATCCTCAAATAGAATCATTAAACAAGCAAACATATGCAAACAATGCAACTATAACAGCAGTCTGCCAAAACAGAACAGTCTGTAAAGGGGGATTTAAAATTCATACTTCCCTAACTCCAAAAATTCTGAAAAATTACCACGTGACAGAGAACTCATTCATGCTTACTGTGTAAAAATTTCAGATTTTTATCATGTTCTGACTATTCAGGAATATTCTGGACATAACAGAAAACTTTCTGTTTTCAAACAGCAACACATGAACTTGCAAACTGAGCATGGTAAAAGCTATAATTGGCATTTTATTGAACTAAAAGATGCAAAACATGATTATTTATATCAGCAAGCAAATATTAACAAAATAAAATGATGCTCCAAGCAAAACTCATATTATGTGACGAATAAAAATATAGCTCCAAGTGAGGTTACGGATAATGTTGAAGACGAAAGAGGGGATGCCTTCCGGGGCATCCCCAAGCTTAGTTGCTTGGGTATTCCTTGAATATTACCTTGGGGTGCCTTGGGCATCCCCAAGCTTAGGGTATTGCCGCTCCTTATTCTCCTCATATCGATATCTCACCCAAAACTTGAAACTTCAATCACACAAAACATAACGGAACTTCGTGAGATAGGTTAGTATGATAAAAATAAATCATCCACTTAGGTACTGTCAAGACAAGTTTCATAATTTTTCTCACATAATTCTTACTGTATTCTATCATTTCCACAATTTATATCTCATAATATAAGCTATGGAAACACTAAAACAAGCAAACTATGCATCGAAAACAGAATCTGTCAAAAACAGAACATCGTGTAGTAAGCGATTTAAAAACCATACTTCTGTACCTCCAAACATTCTGAAAAATTAGAACAACGTAACCAATTTGTAAACCAATGCTGTGTAAAAATTTCAGAATTTTCTCACGCTCCAGTACAGAATATAAATTCCAGCACTGGACGCAAAAGTTTCTGTTTTTGCACAGAATCAAATCAACAAGCATCCACACTATCCCAAAGGCTTTACTTGGCACATTAAAAAAACATGATTACTACAGTAGCTTAATCATGTGAACACATGAAAACAGTAGGGATAAATATTGGGTTGCCTCCCAACAAGCGCTTTTCTTTAATGCCTTTTAGCTAGGCATGATGATTTCAATGATGCTCACATATAAGTAAAGAATTGAAACACAAAGAGAGCATCATGAAGCATATGACTAGCACATTTAAGCCTAACCCACTTCCTATGCATAGGGATTTTGTGAGCAAATAGTTTATGGGAGCAAGAATTAACTAGCATAGGAAGGCAAAACAAATATATCCTCAAAACTTTCAACATAAAGAGAGGAAACTTGATGTTGTTGAAATATATATAAGCATATCTTCCCCTCTCATAATAATTTTCAGTAGCATCATGAATGAATTCAACAATATAACTTTCACATAGAGCATTCTTTTCATGATTCACCAGCATAGAAATTTTATTACTCTCCACATAAGCTAATTTCTTCTCATTCATAATAGTGGGAGCAAACTCAACAAAATAACTATCATGAGATACTTGATTGGCATAATCCAATTGAAAATTAAAATCATGATGACAAGTTTCATATTTATCATTATTCTTTATAGCATACATGTCATCACAATAATCATCATAGATAGCAACTTTGTTTCCATAATCAATTGAAACCTCTTCCAAAATAGTGGAATCATCATTAAATAAAGTTGTGACCTCTCCAAATCCACTTTTATCAATATAATCATCATAAATAGGAGGCATACTTTCATCATAATAAATTTGCTCATCAAAACTTGGGGGACTAAAAATATCATCTTCATCAAACATAGCATCCCCAAGCTTGTGGCTTTGCATATCACTAGCATCATGGATATTCAAAGAATTCATACTAGCAACATTGCAATCATGCTCATCATTCATGGATTTTATGCCAAACATTTTATTGAATTCTTCTTCTATCAATTGAGCACAATTTTCCGCTCCATCATTTTCAAGAAGGACATTATAAAGATGAATAATATGAGGCAACCTCAATTCCATTTTTTTGTAGTTTTCTTTTATATGCCAAACTAGTGATAAAACAAGAAACTAAAAGATTCAATTGCAAGATATAAAGATATACCTTCAAGCACTCACCTCCCCGGCAACAGCGCCAGAAAAGAGCTTGACGTCTACTACACAACTTTATTCTTGTAGTCTCGTGTTGGGCCTCCAAGCGCAGAGTTTTGTAGGACAGTAGCAAATTTCCCTCAAGTGGATGACCTAAGGTTTATCAATCCGTGGGAGGCGTAGGATGAAGATGGCCTCTCTCAAACAACCCTGCAATCAAATACAAGAAATCTCTTGTGTCCCCAACACACCCAATACAATGGTAAATTGTATAGGTGCACTAGTTCGGCGAAGAGATGGTGATACAAGTGTAGTATGGATAGTAGATATAGGTTTTTGTAATCTGAAAATATAAAAACAGCAAGGTAACAAGTAGTAAAACGGAGCACAAACGGTATTGCAATGCTTAGAAACAAGGCCTAGGGTTCATACTTTCACTAGTGCAATCTCTCAACAATGTTAACATAATTGGATCATATAACCATCCCTCAACGTGCGATAAAGAATCACTCCCAAGTTCCTATTAGCGGAGAGCATAAGATAGAAATTGTTTGTAGGGTACGAAACCACCTCAAAGTTATCCTTTCCGATCGATCTATTGAGCTAGTCCTATAAGTGTCACAAACAGCCCTAGAGTTCGTACTAGAATAACACCATATGACACACATCAACCAACTCTAATGTCACCTAGATACTCCAATGTCACCACAAGTATCCGTGAGTTGATTATACGATATGCATCAAACAACTTCATAATCATAATATTCAATCCACACAAAGAACTCCAAGGAGCACCCCAAAGTTTCTATCGGAGAAAAGATAATGAAAATGTGCATCAACCCCTATGCATAGATTACCCCAATGTCACCACGGGAATCCGCGAGTTGAGTGCCAAAACATATATCAAGTGAATCAATATAATACCCCATTGTCACCACGGGTATTCATATGCAAGACATACATCAAGTGTTCTCAAATCTGAAATATTCAATCCAACAATAACGAAACCTCAAAGGGAAAAGATTCGATTCATCACAACAAGGATAGAGAGGGAAGAAACACCATATGATCCAACTATATTAACAAAGCTCGCGATACATCAAGATTGTGCCAAATCAAGAACACGAGAGAGAGAGAGAGAGATCAAACACATAGCTACTGGTACAAACCCTCAGCCCCGAGGGTGAACTACTCCCTCCTCGTCATGGAGACCGCCGGGATGATGAAGATGGCCTCCGGCGATGATTCCCCCCTCCGGCAGGGTGCCGAAAAAGGGCTGTAGATGAGATCGTGGAGGTACAGAGGCTTGCGGCAGCGTAAAAACTCATCTAGGTTAACTTTCAGGGGTTTCTGAATATATATGATTTTTCAGCGTTGGAATCACGCAAAGAGGTGCCACAGGGGGCCCACGAGGCACCAAGGCACGCCTGGGGGGGGGCAGGCGCGCCCAGGTGGCTCGTGGGGCCCCTGTGGCTCTTCTGCTGCTCCTCCAAAGCTTCCTGGGTCTGTTTCCTTGTAGAAAAAATCGTAAAAAAGTTTCGCTGCATTTGGACTTCGTTTGATATGGATTTTTTGGAAAACCAAAAACAAGCAGAAAATAGCAACTGGCACTGGGCACTAGGTCAATATGTTACTCCATAAAAATCATATAAAAGCCATATAAAAGTGCACCAAAATCATACAAAATTGTTGTAAACATGGCATGAATACTTCATAAATTATAGATACGTTGGAGACGTATCAGGCGACAGATGATTTGGTAGACCAGTTCACTCTTCTGCAAAAGAGTTGCGTCTGGTTGGAGGGACTTGTGATTGAACACAGGAGCAAACCTCTCTCCATCCTATTCCCCTTCAATGTGAAACAGATCATACTCTAGTTGATTTACACTTGGGTTCGATCCTTATCGGCGATCTCCAAGCCTTCGACAAACTTGCTTCGCAAACCACAATTACTCTTGGTTGATGAAGACTTTGACATGGTGAAGACAATTACTCTTCGACACTCAAGCTGACACCTATCCGTCTAGAGAGTGTGCAGCTCTCAAGAGTAATGGGTACAAGAACTCTCGACTCAGATCTACCGTGATGCTCAACCACTATCTAAGTTTTGACTCTTGATTTTCTCGCAGTGGATCTTAAACTCAAATATTTCATGGAGAGGTGCTCGAACAATTGTCTCAGAATCTCAAGCAGAGAAGCCAACGAAAAATGTTGGAGCGCGGAGGCTATTTATAGCCGCAACCTTCCCAGATGGGAAATGACCATTTAGGACATGCGGTCCCTCCAATGGTCAACCGACACATTTCCAACGGTCGAATTTTGAGCACACGATAAAGCTGACTCCTTGGTCCGAAACATATCTCTCGCAGCCCAAAAGAACAACGTCTCTGGCTGGCAAGTAAAGTTTCAGAGCACAAAGAGATTTCTCTCAGTCTTTCATAGGATTCAGCTAAGCATCACAAACAGGCTTAAGTCTCAAATACCTATTCCCCTCTTAATAGTACGGTGGTCCTATGACTAAAATAAGATAAAGAAGAACAATTAAACAAATACTATGACTTTGCTTCGTCTTCACTCTTCTCAAGTGCAGTCATTCTTCTTCGAACACACCAAAGAAAAATTGTTTCACTTCAGCAATATTTTAAGGGGTAAACTCCTTCACACAATCTTCTCAGTATGGTTTCTTCTCATAACATATCTCTCTCTTCTCTGCAACGCAGATACATCTCAGTGAAGTTCTTCAAACTTCTCGACGGAATATGGCATTCTTGTCGATACGTCAGGGACTATTTTTCTCTATGTGCAGTAGGAAACAAATCAGTCCCTTATTGTTTCTGACAACAATCTCCAAAACCATGGGGGCAAGACATTGCACCAACAATCTCCCCATTTTTGGACAATTGTTGACAAAATAGAAACCTCGAAGAGTAGATAAAAAGGTAGCCGATAATGTGCGGAAAGTAAATCAATATTAATCGAAGATAAAATGTGGCTCCCCCTAAATGTGGGCACATCCTGAAGAATTTGAATTCTGAAACCCTGCATAGGTTAGTGTAATCAAGGAGGGATATTTATCTTCGGTGGAATGAGTTGCATTGAAAGAAAATATCTTAGAAGAGGATCTGTTCAATGCACTTAGTGAACTCTGATAAAAGGATTCCTGCAAAACAAGGCTTTGAAATGATTTGTCACAGGAATTCAACATAATTTTATCTTAGAAGTTCTCACATTATTTCAGAATGATTTCTGAAAGAATTTCTCTTGCAAAATAGATTTTCGAGAAATATCATAGCAGAAGAAATGAAACATTTTAGAGAGTCACACTCTGATAAAATTGCCACCTGCAAAACATATCTAATAGTGATAACATTGGAGGGGAGTTATTAACGTTAGATGTAGAGTTGTTCAACAGTACCACATGTGGTACTTTAATGTTTAATGACCACCAACTGAAATTCTTTCAATGACTCAACAGAAAAGTAAATGTTTCAAAAAATCAACGAGAAATCAAGTGCAAATGGAACCTAGCCCTGGCAAATGACCCGCACATCTAACTCTCGATGTACTTCTCCCCCTTTTTGTCAACAAGTGGAAAAAAGGAATGAGAAGAACACGAGGAACTACTCGTCCGAAGAAGTAGCAGAGCTAGAGCTGTATGGAGAAACAGATCCAGCTCGAGCAGAAACAGAAGCCCTTGCAGGAGTAGCAGAACTTCTAGCTTTCGCTTTGGGGGCAGAGCAAGTGGAATTATCTTTAGTGTCCTAGGCTTGGCCATCTTGAAATGCTGGAGAAGTAGCTTCAGAATCACTAGCAAGAACAGGCTCGAGAAATAATAGATCAGTTGAAGAAGATCTTTGAGGAAGCACTGGGTTAGTTCTTTGCTTGTGATCAGTTCTTTCTCGACGCCTTTAGCCTAGAGCTGCTCTCATGTGTAATGCTTCCGAAGAATAACCCAGGAGCGCTTCTTATCCTCCTTTGCCACAAGCAAAGCTTGGCGAGCAGTGTTATGGAGAAGATTTATCTCAATTGCTAGATGGATCTTCTCTTTCCTATCCATTTTGATATGCCTCTCCAGATCTTGCTGTGTTCGAAGATAAATCTTGTACAGGGTAGGTTTTCATCGTGTGGGACTTCAACAATTGCTTGTTTAACCTTCGGTGCTTGGGCTGATGCATTTTCTTCAGGAATAGCAGGTGCTTCGCCTTTGCTGTTGTTTTTGACGATCCAAAGAGTATCACAGACTAGAGGGATATAAGTTTTCGGCTTGTACCGACAAATAAACCTCTTTCCTATGATCTGCTCAATAGCGTATTGGATCCAAGGTGCATAAGGATTTAAAGCTTGAGGGTATTCTGCTGCGCAGGCCAAGTTCCAAATAAATAGATCCTCAAGATCAAAAGGAATACCCATGGAAACAGCTTGAAGTGTATTCCTGACAAGCCTTTCAATATTTTCAGGCATGTTGACCAGAGTGAGAGAATTGCACATGATATGAAATAAAACGTTTTTCTCATAGGTCAAGTTCTTCAGACTATGTTCAGTAGGACAAGCATCACCAACCTTGGTCGGATCCATCAACAAGTGAAGTTAAGCATCAGTAATGTCCCAAAAGTGTAGTTTGTGATCACGAGTTTCATCAAACTCAAAGCAAGGAAAATTAAGCATAGCAATGAACTAATCAACACTGCATGTGATTTTCTCCGTCTCGGTCATTGCTACTCGCGATGGAGTTGTTGGATTTCCCCAAAGAGGAAGGGTGAAGCAGTATAGTAGCAGATTGTATTTCCCTCAGTTAAGAACCAAGGTTTATCAAACCAGTAGGAGGCAACACACGAACAACTTTAGCAGCACCTTCACTCCCCTTGGTCTCACGAGCCACGAGATTAAAACTGATAGTGATATGCAAAGTAATAAAAAGTAAAAGAAAGCAAATAGAGCAATTGTAGGAGACTTAATATTAAAGGAGAATAGACCCAGGGGGCATAGGTTCACTAGTGGTATCTCTCTCGAAAGCGTAGCAACGGTGGGTAAACAAATTACTGTTGGGCAATTGACAGAATTGAGCATAGTTATGATGATCATCCATGGCATAATCAATACATAGGTATTACGTCTGTGACAAGTAGACCGTTAATCCAACTGCATCTTCTGCTATTACTCCACCCCAAGACCGCTATCCAGCATGGATCTCAAAGTATTAGAGCATCTCCAATAGAAGATGCAAATTTGGAGATGTAAAACAAGAGTGTAAAAATTTACATCTCCAAAATGTACTTTTTACATCTCCAAAAAAGAGGCAACTCCAACAGATGATGTATATTGGAGATGTAAAAGAGCAACTCCAATAGATGATGCAAAGTGGAGATGTAAAAACTATAGTTCAACTAGTACTTCATTTGAAACATATAATTCAAACGTAGCAAATTCAACTACTACTTCATTTCAAACAAAATTGAACATGGTTCTAATTAAACACATAAATTAAACGACTACTTCAACTAGTTCAAACTACTACATTCATAAAATTACTACTACTCTAACGACTACTACTAGTTCAAACTACTACTTGAACAACACCGAAGATAAAACTACTCCTCATCAGAGCTATGGAATTGCGCCCAGAACTCATCCTTGTCTGGGTCGTCGCACCCCTCGTCCTCCTCCTCCAAGTCACCCCAGTCCTCCGATTCTGACTTGACGGGGATCACCGTCGAGGGGCCGGCCTCGTCCTCCTTCTTCACCTCCTTCTTCTTCTTCTACTCGGCGTCGTGCTTCCAGAAGTACTCCTGCTCGGCCTGAACGTACTCCGGATGATCCCGCGCGAACCTCGCCATCGCCACCTTGTCGCTAGACCAACGACAATGGCCGGCCTCATCTTCGTCTTCTTCTTCGGTATCTCATCCATCCGAATGCCCTCCGGCACGAGGAACCCCGCATTCGCCCGGGTCTCGATCTCCGGTAAGTAAAGGTCCTTCTTTGGCCTCCCGGCACGCCACACCGCCATGTCGTAGGCACGCGCGGCCTTGTCGGCGGTGGGGTAGGTGTCGAGCCAGAAGCGGCGGCCGACGTCCGAGAACTCGACGCCGAAGTGTCCGGACGGCTTCGCCCGCATGCCAAAGAACCCCATCTTGCTCTTCGGGAGCTTCTTCGACGGCATGGCGTGCGGCGGGGCAGCGGTGACAGCGGAAACGACGTGGGTACGAATCGGCGACGGCTATGGCGACGGCGTGCGATAGGCGGGAAAAGGTAAGGTGTGGTGGGCATGGGCGGCGGAGGTGGGGTGTGATGTCTACTACGCAACTTTATTCTTGTAGACTCTGTTGGGCCTCCAAGCGCAGAGTTTTGTAGGACAGCAGCAAATTTCCCTCAAGTGGATGACCTAAGGTTTATCAATCCGTGGGAGGTGTAGGATGAAGATGGTCTCTCTCAAACAACCCTTCAATCAAATACAAGAAATCTCTTGTGTCCCCAACACACCCAATACAATGGTAAATTGTATAGGTGCACTAGTTCGGCGAAGAGATGGTGATACAAGTGTAGTATGGATAGTAGATATAGGTTTTTGTAATCTGAAATAATAAAAACAGCAAGGTAGCAAGTAACAAAAGTGAGCACAAATGGTATTGCAATGCTTGAAAACAAGGCTTAGGGTTCATACTTTCACTAGTGCAGTCTCTCAACCGTGCTAACATAATGGAATCATATAACAATCCCTCAACGTGCGATAAAGAATCACTCCAAAGTTCCTATTAGCGGAGTACATAAGATGAAATTGTTGTAGGGTACGAAACCACCTCAAAGTTATCCTTTCCGATCAATCTATTGAGCCATCCCTATAAGTGTCACAAACAGCCCTAGAGTTCGTACTAAAATAACACCATATGATACGCATCAACCAACTCTAATGTCACCTAGATACTCCAATGTCACCACAAGTATCCGTGAGTTGATTATACGATATGCATCAAACAACTTCAGATTCATAATATTCAATCCACACAAAGAACTTCAAAGAGTACCCCAAAGTTTCTATCGGAGAAAAGAAGATGAAAACGTGCACCAACCCATATGCCTAGATTACCCCAAGGTCATGGGAATCCTCAAGTTGATTACCAAAACATACATCAAGTGACTCAATAGAATACCCCATTGTCACCACGGGTATCCACATGCTAGACAAACATCAAGTGTTCTCAAATCCGAAATATTCAATCCGATAATAACGAAACCTCAAAGGGAAAGACTCAATTCAGCACAAGAAGATAGAGAAGGAAGAAACACCATATGATCCAACTATATTAACAAAGCTCGTGGTACATCAAGATCGTGCCAAATCAAGAACACGAGAGAGAGATCAAACACATAGCTACTAGTACATACCCTCAGCCTCGAGGGTGAACTAATCCCTCCTCGTCATGGAGACCGCTGGGATGATGAAGATGGCCTCCGGTGATGATTTCCCCCTCCGGCTGGGTGCCGAAACGGAGCTCCAGATGGGATAGCTTTGAAACAGAGGCTTGCGGCGGCGGAAAAACTCATTTAGGTTAACTTTCGGGGGTTTCCGAATATATATAAGAATGTTTGGCGTTGGAATCACGCAAAGATGTGCCACAGGGGGCCCACAAGGCATCAGGGCGCGCCATGTTGCCTTGTGGGGTCCCTGTGGGGCTTCTGGTACTCCCTCGAAGCTTCCTGGGTCTCTTTTTGTCCATAAAAATTCACTGTAAATTTTGGGGTCAATCCAAGAACTTTTATTTCTACACAAAAAATAACACCACGGTAGTTCTGCTGAAAACAACGTCAGTCCGGGTTAGTTCTATTCAAATCATACCAAAACCATATAAAATTGTTATAAACATGCCATGAATACTTCATAAATTACAGATACGTTGGAGACATATCAGGGTGTGGTGGGGAATGGCACGGGCGGTTCAGCAGCGGCGAGGTCGGGCGGCGGCAGGGTCAAAACAACGGCGTGCGGAGCGGTGGAAACGCGACGGCCGGAGGTGGGGTGGGACGGCGATGGCTAGGGGCTGGCGGAGGAGCGGCGGCGGGGCCGAATCAGGCAGTGTTTGTGCCGAATCAGGCGGCGGCGAGAAGCGGAGAAAAAGCTTCCGATTTGCGGCGTCAGGCGGCGGTCGACGGGGGAGGAAGGACGGAATCGGCAGCGGGGGCGGCGGCTGGGCCAGATCTGGCACGGGGCGACTGCGGCATGGCGTAGTGGACGGGCGGGCGGCGGCGGCGGTGCGGCGGGAGGTGGGAGGAAGAAGGGAGGGAAGGGAAATGAAATGACAGTTGGTGCGCGGCGGGCGTTTTTACATCTCCTGTAGGTGGAGATGTATATTTGCATCTCGAGGTGTTGTATTTTACATCTCCGGGAGGCTGAGATGTAATTTTTTTTGCATCTACATCATGTGTCGGAGAAGGGTTTTTGGGCCTCGGAGATGCAAAAGTTAGTTATTTTTGCATCTACATCATCTATTGGAGTTGCTCTTAAGTTCATACAAACATAGTAACGCTTTAAGCAAGCTAACATAATGTAGACAAAGTAAGATCAATCAATATGACCAAACCGCATTATTTTATCCTTAGTAGCAACAATATAATATGTGCCCTCGCCCTTATTATCACTGGACAGGATCACTGCAAGATTGAACCTACCACAAAGCACCTCTCCCGCAGAAGATAAATCAATCAAACTTGGCCAAAGTAGACGGATAGATCAGAGAGAAATACAAAGCTATAGAATTATGCAGCAAAGAAACCTCAAGAGATTCGAAATAATTCAATGAATAATCTGATCATAAACCCATGCTACTTGTGAGCTGCGTTGGGATTTTCCCCGAAGAGGAAGGGTGAAGCAATATAGTAGAGGATAAGTATTTCCCTCAGTAAAGAACCAAGGTTATCGAACCAATAGGAGAACCACGCAAACAAAGGTCGACAATACCTGCACACACACAAACAAAATACTTGCACCCAACGCGGGCAAGAGGGTTGTCAATCCCCTTATACTCGTTAATTGCAAGGGTCAATTCTGATAGTGGTAGGTTTATAAATTGCAAATGGAATTTTAAAAAAAAATTGCAGCAAGTAAATTAGGGTTTTAGTAATATGCTTTAGATGGACCCGGGGGCCATAGTTTTCGTTAGCGGCATCTCTCTCATAGGCATAGCATACGGTGGGTAAACAAATTACTGTTGGGCAATTGATAGAAAAGCGCATAGTTATGACATTATTCATGGCATGATCAGTAGGGCATTACGTTTGTGACAAGTAGACTGAAACAATTCTGCATCTACTATTATTACTCCACCCCTCGACCGCTATCCAGCATGCATCTTAAGGCATTAAGTTCATAACAAACAGAGTAATGCTTGGAGCATGATGACATAATGTAGACAGAATAAAACCAAGCAATATGATTAAACCCCGTCATTTTACCCTTAGTAGCAACAATACAAATATGTGCCTCGCTACTCCTCCTGTCACAGAGTGAGGACACTGCAAGATTGAACCTACTACAAAGCACCTCTCTCACTGAAGATAAATCAATCTAGTTGGCCAAACCAAATGGATAGATCGGAGAGAAATACAAAGCTATAACAATCACACATAATAAAGTTCAGAAAAGACTCAATTACTTCCAATGAATAATCTGATCATAAACCCAAAATTCATCGGATCCCAACAAACACCCCGCAAAAGAAGATTACATCGAATTGATCTCCGAAGAGAACATTGTATTGAAGATCAAAGAGAGAGAGAGAGAGAGAGAAAGCCATCTTGCTACTAGCTATGGACCCATAGGTCCTGTGGGAACTACTCACACATAATCGGAAGGGCAGCAAGGTTGATGAAGAACCCCTCCGTGGTCGATTTCCCCTCCGGCAGAGTACCGGCGGAGGCCTCCAGATGGGATCGCGGAAGAACAGAGGCTTGCGGCGGCGGAATAATTGTTTCGGGTCTCACTCTGGAGGTTTTGGAGTATTTGGGAATTTATAGCGCTGGAATTAGGTCAAAAGGAACCACATGGGGCTGATGTCTACTATGCAACTTTTATTCTTGTAGACGTTGTTGGGCCTCCAAGTGCGGAGTTTTGTAGCACAGTAGCAAATTTCCCTCAAGTGGATGACCTAAGGATTATCAATCCGTGGGAGGCATAGGATGAAGATGGTCTCTCTCAAACAACCCAGCAATCAAATACAAGAAATCTCTTGTGTCCCCAACACACCCAATACAATGGTAAATTGTATAGGTGCACTAGTTCGGCGAAGAGATGGTGATACAAGTGTGGTATGGATAGTAGATATAGGTTTTTGTAATCTGAAAATATAAAAGCAACAAGGTAGCAAGTAGTAAAAGTGAGCACAAACGGTATTGCAATGCTCGAAAACAAGGCCTAGGGTTCATACTTTCACTAGTGCAATCTCTCAACAGTGCTAACATAATTGAATCATATAACTGTCCCTCAACGTGCGACAAAGAATCACTCCAAAGTTCCTATTAGCGGAGAACATAAGATGAAATTGTTGTAGGGTACGAAACCACCTCAAAGTTATCCTTTCCGATCAATCTATTGAGCCATCCCTATAAGTGTCACAAACAGCCCTAGAGTTCGTACTAAAATAACACCATATGATATGCATCAACCAACTCTAATGTCACCTAGATACTCCAATGTCACCACAAGTATCCGTGAGTTGATTATTCGATATGCATCAAAACAACTTCAGATTCATAATATTCAATCCAAACAAAGAACTTAAAAGAGTACCCCAAAGTTTCTATCGGAGAAAAGAAGATGAAAACGTGCAATCAACCTCTATGCCTAGATCACCCCAAGGTCACGGGAATTGATGTCTACTACACAACTTATTCTTGTAGACTCGTGTTGGGCCTCCAAGCGCAGAGTTTTGTAGGACAGTAGCAATTTTCCCTCAAGTGGATGACCAAAGGTTTGTCAATCCGTGGGAGGTGTAGGATGAAGATGGTCTCTCTCAAACAACCCTGCAACCAAATAACAAAGAGTCTCTTGTGTCCCCAACACACCCAATACAATGGTAAATTGTATAGGTGCACTAGTTCGGCGAAGAAATGGTGATACAACTGTAGTATGGATAGTAGATATAGGTTTTTGTAGTGCGAACAATAAAAAACAGCAAGGTAACAAGTAACAAAAGTGGGCATAAACGGTATTGCAATGCTTAGAAACAAGGCCTAGGGTTCATACTTTCACCAGTGCAATCTCTCAACAATGCTAACATAATTGGATCATATAATCATCCCTCAACGTGCGATAAAGAATCACTCCCAAATTCCTATTAGCAGAGAACATAAGATAGAAATTGTTTGTAGGGTACGAAACCACCTCAAAGTTATCCTTTCCGATCGATCTATTGAGCTATTCCTATAAGTGTCACAAACAGCCCTAGAGTTCATACTAAAATAACACCATATGATACACATCAACCAACTCTAATGTCACCTAGATACTCCAATGTCACCACAAGTATCCGTGAGTTGATTATACGATATGCATCAAACAACTTCATAATCATAATATCAATCCACACAAAGAACTCCAAGGAGCACCCCAAAGTTTCTATCGGAGAAAAGATAATGAAAACGTGCATCAACCCCTATGCATAGATTACCCCAATGTCACCACGGGAATCCGCGAGTTGAGTGCCAAAACATATATCAAGAGAAGCAATATAATACCCCATTGTCACCATGGGTATTCATATGCAAGACATACATCAAGTGTTCTCAAATCTGAAATATTCAATCCAACAATAACGAAACCTCAAAGGGAAAAGATTCGATTCATCACAACAAGGATAGAGAGGGAAGAAACACCATATGATCCAACTATATTAACAAAGCTCGTGATACATCAAGATCGTGCCAAATCAAGAACACGAGAGACAGATCAAACACATAGCTACTGGTACAAACTCTCAGCCCCGTGGGTGAACTACTCCCTCCTCGTCATGGAGACCGCCGGGATGATGAAGATGGCCTCCGGTGATGATTCCCCCCTCAGGCAGGGTGCCGGAAAAGGGTTGTAGATTAGATCGTGGAGGTACAGAGGCTTGCGGCGGCGTAATGTGACGCCCCTGCTCGACCGTGCACTAATCATACACGCAAATGCACACGATCGAGATAAGAGACTCACGGGAAGATATCACAACACAACTCTAAACACAAATAAAAGGCATACAAGCTTTATATTACAAGCCAGGGGCCTCGAGGGCTCGAACACATAAGCTCGTGATCAAGCGTTAGCGGAAACAACATAATATCTGAGTACAGACATAAGAGGGAAACAAGTTTGCCTTGAGAAGCCTAGCATAACAACGCCACTGATCGAAAAGGCGCAGGCCTCCTGCCTGGGAGCCTCTGAATCTACTCCTGGTCGTCGGGGATCTCCACGTCGTAGTAGGATCCACCGGAAGTGTAGTAGCGGTCGTCGACGGTGGCAACTGACTCCTGGGATCCGTCATCTGGTCGCGGCAATCGGGTATGGGGGAAAAGAGTAGCAAAGCAACCGTGAGTACTCATCCAAAGTACTCGCAAGACTGACATCAGAACTATGCTAGTTATGCATTGGTATCAAAGGAATGGGGCTATATATTTGGACTAAACTACAGAAATGCCAGAATAGGGGGAGGAAAGCCTAGCCTATCGAAGACTAGCATCTTCAGCGTCTTGCAGCATTAGAAGAGCCCAGATTAGTACATAATTAAAGTAGCAAACATGTTGTAGCAAAGCCTAGGGATCCTTCCTCGACTCCCTGCGAGAAAGCGATCCTGGAGCTTCCAATTAATTAACATGTATCCAGTTCAAATTGTAGTAGATCGGGATACAACACTGAGCGTCCTGTTACCGTGGACACGGCTATTCGAATAGATAACTTCCCTGCATGGGTGCACTACTGTTGCCCAACACGCTCGATTAACTCTGGCCGGACACACTTTCCTGGGTCATGCCCAGCCTCGGCTGATCGACACACCGCAGCCCTACCTAGAGCTCAGCAAAGAGGTCCCCGCCGGTCTACATCCTAACTGCTCAGGGTTCTTGGGCCCATCGCCCTTTGCACTCCGGGTCGTTGCGAGCAGGGCGAATCTCGGCACCACCTCTGTCCTGGATGGCGCCGGCCCAGCCGTGCCGCAATGCTGAACTGGACATCTAATAGAGCTTTCGGCTGATACATACGGCGCAGAGGGCCCCATTAAACCATTATCCCGCGTGGTGGTAGTGCGTATAGGCCAGTGGCCAACTCAGATCAAATACCCAAATTCGTTAAGTGTATTGGGAGCTCGCGGAAATGAGCAGAGATCCACGAAACATGTGGCCCCGTCACCCCGTCTCGTGGACTTACGGCAAGGGCCAAGAATGCCCGGCCGTGCCACGTAGTCATCTCGCGGGTACCCTCATGGTCAACCCGTCTACACATCTCTCGCGGGTACCCCTCGGGGCCTACCCGACTTTATCAAGTATTTGTAACAAGGCCAAGGTACCCGTGTGTCCATAACATCAAGATGGGATCCGAGGAATCACCCTCGTTGGATTCCCACTCGATGTATCTGTCAAGGTGAACCCGGAGGAATCACCCTCGATGGTATTCACACTTGCGGGGTTGCACGACAGAAGCTTCGTTGGAGGTGGTGGGAGAGGAATCACCCTCGTAGCCCACAACCAACTAGCTGTACTACAGAGATAGCATCAGGAGTGATATAAAAGGTATCACCCTCGGCACTCGATATTAGCTCTGTAGAGTAGAGCAACTAAGGGGGTTGTGTAGTGATGTGTTGGTCTCAGCCCGTCGATCACATCGATCGGGGCACTGGTAATAAAGCGGGGCAACTAGGACAAGGAAGGGGGCCACAGAAGGATTTCCATCCAACCTATACTAAGCATTGGATCGGGGCACCGGTAATCAAGATCGTGCCAAATCAAGAACACGAGAAAGAGAGAGAGAGATCAAACACATAGCTACTGGTACAAACCCTCAGCCCCGAGGGTGAACTACTCCCTCCTCGTCATGGAGACTGTTGGGATGATGAAGATGGCCTCCGGTGATGATTCCCCCCTCCGGCAGGGTGCCGGAAAAGGGCTGTAGATTAGATCGTGGAGGTACAGAGGCTTGCGGCAGCGTAAAAACTCATCTAGGGTTATTTCTGGGGGTTTCTCTATATATAGGATTTTTCAGCGTTGAAATCAGGTCAGACGGAGCCACGTGGGCCCCACGAGGTACCAGGGCGCGCCTGGGGGGGGGGGTGGTGCGCCCTAGTGCCTCGTGGTCACTGGGTGGCCCCCCTCCAGTGGGTCTTGGTTCCTGTATTTTTTATTTATTCCATAAAAAATCTCCAAAAAGTTTTATCCAACTCCAAGAACTTTTATTTCTGCACAAAAAACAACAGCATGGCAATTCTGCTGAAAACAGCGTCAGTCCGGGTTAGTTCTAATCAAATCATACCAAAACCATATAGAATTGTTATAAACATGGCATGAATACTTCATAAATTATAGATACGTTGGAGACGTATCAGCATCCCCAAGCTTAATTCCTGCTCGTCCTCGAGTAGGTAAATGATAAAAGAAATAATTTATGAAGTGTGAATGCTAGCATAGTGCATAAGTTTGATCAATGATAATTTCAATCACTTTTCCTAGCATCATAACAACAACTTCTTCTCATAAAACTCATCATGATAAAGTAGCAATCAGTTCACTTGTTGTGGTTCAAACAATCACTACAGGAATCAGCTAATTTGCCGTCTGCCATAGCAGACGGCAAAGGACCAGGCCACCGACGGCAAACGTCTTTGCCGTCTGCCACGGACGGCAAACACTTCCGGCACTGAAAGTCACGGTAATGACTTTGTTTGACATCTGCGTAAAAACAGCTGACGGCAAAGAAGTTTGCCGTCCGCTTTCCTGGCCAAGCTGACGGCAAAGATCATGGACGGCAAAGAATAGCGGTTAGCCCCGTTAGGTGGCTAACGGCAGACTTTGCCGTCTGCCGGCGGATGACAAACTTTGCCGTCAGCCCTATGACGTCAGCAGACCCGTGGCTAACCGTCACTTCTGCTTAGTCTTTGCCGTCTGCCAGGCTGGTCTTTGTCGTCTGCTGGCAGACGGCAGAATGACCAAATGGTCAGACTTGATGCTCCCAGGTTGAACATTTTTTGGAAAGACGTGTTTCTTGGAAGAATTCTCCTTCATATGTGTCTGGGTTAATGTGAGGTTCATAATCCTCTTCATTGGGGGGAGGTGGTCTAACACGTGGCGGCACTTCATAAACGACATCCCAACTATTCAGATTTGCATTAGTTTGGCAGGCCCACGGTAGATAGAAAACTTGGGTCGCCTGTTGAGCCATAATATAGACATCGGGAACATCTAAATGGGTGCTTTGTTTGATTTCGACTAGCCCTATTTGCTCATGAGTCCTTCTAGTCTCCTTCGGCTGGAACCAATAACATTTGAAGACTACGACGTTCGGTGGGTTTTCACCATAGAATAGAAGTTCATAAATTGCTTCAACTCTTCCATAATACTCGGTACCTCCTTCGCCGATAGCAGAGACACCACAATTTGTAGATTTTCGGTCGGCCATAGATAGCTCTTTGCCAAAGGTACGAAAGCGATACCCGTTGATGTCGTATTTCTCAAATGAACGGACCTTATAGTCAAAACCATTAGCGGCTTGTCTCAATTCGGCGTCCATAGACTCTAAATTAGCCTACAAAACTTTAATACGAAAGGATTGTTGCATTAGCCGCAAATTAGACCAAGAAATGAAATGGTCTATTAATGGTAATTACCGTTTGTTTGAACCAAGAGATGAAACCGGGATAGCCACCTCCATGCTTTGCCAGAAGCTCATACTCTTCGATGGAATCCTTTTGGATCACCGCTCCATCCGAGAATTTGGCGATGTATCGACTGTATCAAATATCCGGGAATAAGAGCAGTTCAAAGGAATTAGAAGTTGCGAAACAATGTACCGAGAACTTACTCGATGTACGGCCACACTTCTGTTAGGTTGTTGAAGATATACAACGAAATGGTCCGCCATTCTTCGACATCCAACACTATTGCTTTCGAAGCACCGGCTGGTGCGAGCTTCCCTTTGAATAGGCTGAGGTTGGATCCACCTTTTTTAGGGTCGCCAGCATTGTACCGAGGCTTCGGATTATGCAAATGACGATTTTTGGCTTCGTAGTGTGCTGTCACGAAGTTTGCCGCCTCCTCAGTAATGAATGCCTCGGCCATCGATGCTTCAATTCTACGTTTATTTTTACATTTTGCTCGAAGCGTCTTCTGCATCCTCTCAGTTGCATAGCACCAACGATTTTGCACAGGCCCCCCCAATCTTGCCTCGGTCGGGAGATGTAAAATCAAATGCTGCATTGGATTAAAGAAGCCCGGTGGAAAGATCTTCTCTAACTTGCAGAGCAACTCCGGCGCCAACTTTTCCATGTCATCTATCACGGCAGGCGATAGTTCTTTCGCACAAAGAACACGGAAGAAATAGCTCAGCTCTACCAGTACTAGCCATTCATCCTCAGGGATAAAGCCACGCAACATCACCGACATTACCCGCTCAAGCCATATGTGCCAATCATGACTCTTGAGACCAAATATTTTCAATTTTTCAAGACTCGCTCCCCTCTTTAGATTCGCTGCATACCCATCGGGGAACATCAACTGCATTTTCACCCACAAGATAATTTCCCTCATAGCTGGCCTTCCAAGATTGAACCAGGCCTTTGGCTTCGTCCAGTTCTACTTTCCTTTCGGTTGTCGCATGTTTTGTAACGGTCTATCACATAGAGTCTGCAGATTGACTCTAGCCTTAGTATTATCCTTTGACTTCCCATCTATGCCGAACAATGTACCAAAAAGGGCCTCGCCGATATTCTTTTCAGTGTGCATCACGTCGATGTTGTGTGGAAGAAGGAGGTCTTTGAAGTAAGGCAGATCCCACAAGCATGTCTTGTGAGTCCAAGCGTGTTCCGAATTATACCCCTTGAAATACCTTGGACGCTCTGGATCAGGCTCGAGAGCGTTTAACTGATCCAGGATCTGTTGGCCAGTCAACGCAGGTGGTGCAGAGTTTTTGACAACTCTACCTTTGGTGAAGTTCTTCTTGTCTTTTCTGAACTTATGGCGAGGATCCAGGAACTGTCTATGCAAGTCGAAGCAAGAATACTTGCGACCCGCCTGCAGCCAATGAAACTGAAGAGCTGCCTTGCATGTGGGGCACAGGAACCTTCCATGCGTACACCAGCCAATGAATAGTGCATACGCCGGCAAGTCATGCATCGAGTACATGTACCAGACACGCATTATGAAGTTTCGTTTGCTAGCGGCGTCGTATGTCTTGAACCCATTATCCCAAGCTTCCTGCAATTCATCCTTAAGCGGCTGCATGTACTCATTCATATTCTTCCCCGGATAGTTGGGCCCTGGAATTATCAACGTCAGGAAAATGTTCTTTCTTTGCATAATCTGTCCGGGGGGGAGATTGAGTGGAATGACAAATACAGGCCAACAACTGTATTGGGTTGCCGTCATACCAAACGGATTGAACCCATCCGTGCCGATGCAGACTCGAGGATGCCTTGGATCTGCCGCTTTTTGCTCATGTAATGCATCGAAGTGCTTCCACGCAGAACCATCCGATGTGTGTACCATCATCTGATTCCCATCTGCATCTAGTTCGGTTCTTTTGCCCATTTTGTGCCATGTCATCCGTCTGGCCGTCTCTTCAACCATGAAAAGACGTTGAAGTCTTGGTACGATTGGCAGATACCGACGAACATTAACGGGGATTTTGGTCTGCCTCTTCTCACCCATACCGTTGTCTACCACAACATACCTGGAAGAGTTGCAAATGGGACAATAGTTCAAGTCCGCATACTCAAGCCTAAATAAGGCACATCCTTTCTCACAGGCATCTATCTTCTCATAGGGCATCTTAAGTGCGCCGAGGATTTTGTCCGACTGGTACAGGTTTGTAGGCATTACATGGCCTTTGGGTAGAAAACGTCCAAATAGTGTCATCATCGCGTCGTAGCATTCTCTGCCCAAGTTGAATTGAGCCTTCAGGGCCATTACTTGTGCGATGGCATCCAACTGACAAAGCTCAGTGTGCTCGTGGAGAGGACGTTTTGAAGACTCCAACATTTCATTGAAGGCCTTTGCAGATTCCTCCATCTCATCGTCCGAATCTCGAGCATCATCAAAGTCTTGCACCATGTCTTCGATCCCGGTACCATGCTCGTCGGTGCGACGACGAACCACCTCAGCTTTGGTACGTTGGGCAGACTCTCCATGAAATGTCCACACCGTATAATCGGGCGTAAACCCCCACTTCTGCAGGTGTTTACCCATTTCATCCTCTTTCCTCTGAGAAAAGTTATCGCACCTAACACAGGGGCACCAGGTTTTTCTCTGGCCATTTGCAAATGCGGCTTTCACAAACCCCTTGGTTTTTGTTAACCATTCATTGCTCATGTCTTCCTGACTAGTGTGACCGGTGTACATCCACGCACGATCACTCATCTTGCCTACCTACTAAACACCCAAGAAATATATATATAATTCATCATATATATTCATCAGTTAATGAAGTTTGTCAATTTTTATTACGTCCATGCAACCCACACGCTAATAGGTAAAGATTGGTCCTAATCCCACCCGAGTATGTGTAGATTGGGTTCGTTTTCCCATGCTCTGCTCCGGATCCGACGCAAAATTTTGGCAGCACCTCCCCGCTGTTCTCCTGATACACGTCTCGGCAATAAACAGAGAGGATGTGTACCCGGAGAACAACAGGGAGGCACTGACGAAATTCTGCATCGGATCCGGAGCAGAGCATGGGAAAACGAACCCAATCTACACATACTTGGGTTGCCCATGGATAACGTGGACAATTCGAAAGGATGGCGGTTATAAATATGCAAAGACATGCATATTTATAGATGCCGCCCTTTCGAACGGGAGACGCATACTGGTCACGCATACTGATGATTGAAGACACCTATAGCTAGCAAGTTTCATCGGCACGAAGACCGGAACAGAGCAAATTAAGGGGGGAGGAGGAGATGTCATTTGTGCTCACCCACGAATGCAGGGGAGCTCGTCAAACGCACGGGGAGGTCGTCGAACACCAGACCCTCGCAGCGACGAAACAACTGCACATTTAAATCCACCCGATCAACACGAATATTCAATCCCGATAAAAAATCTATATATATATAACTACTTTTCTATTTTTTTTCCTATTCTCCTCTATTCCTTCTTCTTCTCCTCTTCTTCTTCTTCTTCAGACCATCTTCTGTTTTTCCTCTTCTTCTCCTCTTCTCCTCTTTTTCTTCTTCTTCCTATACTTCTCTTCTTCTTCTTCTTCTTCTTCTTCTTCTTCTTCTTCTTCTTTTTCTTCTTCTTTTCTTCTCCTCCTCTTCTTCTTCTTCTTCTTCTTCTTCTTCTTCCTTCTTTTTTTTTCATCTTTCTTCTTCTTCTTCTAATTATCTAAACCTAAACCTAAACCTAAACCTAAACCTAGCACTAACCTAAACCTAGCACTAATTAACCTAAACCTAAACAGCAAAAAACAGAAACAAAAAACAGAAAAAAAGCTCACCTTGGAGGAGGGCCGCGGTGGTGGAGGAGGGCCGGCGCAGGGAGGAAGGCGGCGCCGCGGTGGTGGAGAAGGGCCGCAGGGAGGGGGGCGGCGCCGCGGCCTGGCTCCGGCGGTGGGGTGTCGCGGGCGCAGGGGCCGGGTGGCGGGGCGGGCGCAGGGGCCGGCGGCGGTGCTGGGCGGTGTCGGGATCGGCGGGGCTGAGGCGGCGGGTGGGGTGGGTGAGGTGGGGGGGAGAGAGAGGGGGGTTACGGCCGTTAGATAGGCATCCTCTTTGCCGTCTGCTAGCAGACGGCAAAGAGCAAAAAAGCGGACGGCAAAGAGCAAGCGGACGGCATCCAGCCCGTTCATCTGACCTAGCCAGCTCCACGGTCCAGTGGGGCCCAGCTGGTCTCTTTGCCGTCTGCCTTTAAGCCCTTTGCCGTCTGCTGGCAGACGACAAAGAATGCACTAATGGAAAACTATATCTTTGCCATGAGTCCGCTCATTGTCGTCTGCTTTTTGTAAGCGAACGACAAATACCTTATGTGCCGTCCGCTAGCAGACGGCAAAGAACTGGCTGATGGCAAATTCTCTGATTCCAGTAGTGAATGCAATCTCTTGAAACTTAACAACTTATGTTCTTAGTCACCAAACAATTGCAATTCAACTTAATTTCAACAAAGTCTAAGTAAGAGCTCCACATACTCAATTATCATATAGTCTTCTATGATTGCTAGTACTCAAAGCATATTTTTAGAACAAATGGCATCCATCGAACACAGAGAAAGATAGGGGCTTAATGTTTTGCCTCCCAACTTATTTATCATAGAGATAATTGTCAACAATAATAATTCATGATCAAATATATTTGACTGGCCATATGTGCCTGGATCTTTCCCCACCACATGATGCTTGCCAACTAGAGAATAATTAAGGTTGAAATGAGAATGAATACTTATTGACTCTCGCATAAAAGTAAATACATAAAAGTAAAAGCATAAAAGTAAAGGATAGGCCCTTCGTAGAGGGAAGCAGAGGTTGTCATGCGCTTTTTATTTTTGGATGCACAAGCTCTTAATGCAAAGGAAAGTCACGTTATATTGCCCCTTGTGATAGCAACCTTTATTATGCAGTCCATCACTTTTATTTCTTTACCATCACAAGTTCGTACAACGCTTATTTTCCCTTACAATAAAAGATCATACATATTTTAGGAGCAATTTTTATTGCTTTTTGCACCGACGAAAACTTACTTGAAGGATCTTATTCAATCCATAGGTAGATATGGTGGACACTCATGGCAAGAAACTGGGTTTAAGGGTTTTTGGATGCACAAGTAGTATCTCTACTTAGTACGAATTTTTGGCTAGCAAAAGATCCTAAGCAAGCACCACATG
This sequence comes from Elymus sibiricus, assembly GCA_039707655.1. Taxonomy (NCBI): domain Eukaryota; kingdom Viridiplantae; phylum Streptophyta; class Magnoliopsida; order Poales; family Poaceae; genus Elymus; species Elymus sibiricus. Next base: position 359,196,872 of record CM077666.1, read on the forward strand.
TTGGAGGATCCATAACAATATAACTTCTATGCAAATATACCCAAACATAACTCATTACGTTGTCTTCCTTGTCCAACTTCAACTAATTTGCTCAAGTTTAAAAATAATTAATGGGCATTCACAATCATAAAAGATGTCCAAGATAATATATTTATATGTGAAAGTTCTCTTCCTTATACTAATCATTCATGAATTGCTTGTATGACCAATATTGTGATTGTCAAGCTTCAATAGATTTCACTTTCTAACCCAAATGTGAAACTACTACTAGACATGATACAAGCATATGAAGCACATATAATTTCAACTTTATGATATTCAATTCTTTCACAATTTACTCATAGGATATAAGTGAAGCACAAGAGTAAATGACAAACTACTCCAAAAAGATATAAGTGAAGATCAAATGAGTAGTTGAGTAAATAGGTAGCTATGTGAGGAATATCTCTCATTTAAAATTTCAGATGTTGATAATTTTATTCAAACAGCAAACAAAATTAAAATAAAAGGACACTCCAAGAATAGCACATATCATGTGAAGAAGAAAAACTTAGGCTCAACGAAAACTGACCGATAGTTATTGAAGAAGAAAGGTGGGATGCCTACCGGGGCATCCCCAAGCTTAGATGCTTGAGACTTCTTGGAATAATAACTTGGGGTGCCTTGGGCATCCCCAAGCTTGAGCTTTTGTGTCTCCTTAATTCCTCTCATATCACGGTTTCCCTAAATCTTAATTACTTTATCCACACAAAACTCAACAAGAACTTGTGAGATAAGTTAGTATAAATCAACTCAAAACCTTAACATTCTCTACTGTAGAAAATTACTAAAATTATAATTAAACATTGCATACTAAATGCCTCTGCATATTTAATATTCCTATCCACAAATAGAAACATTAAACAAGCAATATATGCAAACAATGCAACTATAACCGAAATCTGCCAAAACAGAACAGTCTGTAAAGGAGGAATAAGAATCCATACTTCCCTAACTCCAAAAATTATGAAAAATTACCACGTGACAGAGAACTCATGAATTCTTCCTGTGTAAAAATTTCAGATTTTTAGCATGTTCTGACTATTCAGGAATATTCTGGACATAACAGAAAACTTTCTGTTTTCAAACAGCAACACATAACTTGCAAACTGAGCATGGTAAAGGCTATAATTGGCATTTTATTGAACTAAAAGATACAAAACATGATTATTGATAGCAGCAAGAAAATATCAATAGAAGAAAATGACGCTCCAAGGAAAACTCATATTATGTGACGAATAAAAATATAGCTCCGAGTGAGGTTACCGATAGTGTTGAAGACGAAAGAGGGGATGCCTTCCGGGGCATCCCCAAGCTTAGACGCTTGAGTCTTACTTGAGTATTACCTTTGGGTGCCTTGGGAATCCCCAATCTTAGGGTCTTACCGCTCCTTATTCTCCTCATATCGATATCTCATCCGAAACATGAAAACTTCAATCACACAAAACTTAACGGAACTTGTGAGATAGGTTAGTATGATAAAAATAAATCATCCACTTAGGTACTGTCAAGACAAGATTCATAATTGTTCTCACATAATTTCTACTGTATTCTATCATTTCCACAATTTATATTACTCAATATAAGCTATGGAAACACTAAAACAAGCAAACTATGCACCGAAAACAGAATCTGTCAAAAACAGAATAGCATGTAGTGAGCGATTTAAAAACCATACTTCTGTACCTCCAAAAATTCTGAAAAATTAGGACAACGTAAAAAATTTGTAACCCAACACTGTGTAAAAATTTCAGAATTTTTTCACGCTTCAGTACAGAATAGAAATTCCAGCACTAGACGCAAAAGTTTCTGTTTTTGCACAGAATCAAATCAACAAGCATCCACACTATCCCAAAGGCTTTACTTGGCACTTTATTGAAACAAAAGCTATAAAACATGATTACTACAGTAGTTTAATCATGTGAACACACAAAAACAGTAAGGGTAAATATTGGGTTGTCTCCCAACAAGCGCTTTTCTTTAATGCCTTTTTAGCTAGGCATGATTATTTCAATGATGCTCACATAGAAGATAAGAATTGAAACACAAAGAGAGCATCATGAAGCATATGACTAGCACATTTAAGCCTAACCCACTTCCTATGCATAGGGATTTTGTGAGAAAATAGTTTATGGGAGCAAGAATCAACTGGCATAGGAAGGCAAAACAAGCATGACTTCAAAACTTTCATACTAAAGAGAGGAAACTTGATGTTGTTGAAATATGTAGAAGCATATATTACTCTCTCAAAATAATTTTCAGTAGCATCATGAATAAATTCAATAATATAGCTATCACATAAAGCATTCTTTTCATGATCCACAAGCATACAATTTTTATTACTCTCCACATAAGCAAATTTCTTCTCACTCATAAAAGTGGGAGTATCATATGAAACTCGAATACTATAAATTGTTTCCACATTAAAAGAGTAATGTTTAGAAAAAGGGTAATCATAATTATGACAAGTTTTATAAATATAATCATCACTACTTTTTATAACATAAGTATCATCATGATAATCATCATAAGTAGGAGGCATGCAATCATCATAATAAATTTTCTCATCAAAACTTACGGGAGTAAAAATATCATCTTCATAAAACATAGCATCGCCAAGCTTATGGCTTTGCATATCACTAGCATCATGGATATTCATAGAACTCATGCTAGCAACATTGCAATCATGCTCATCATTCAAAGATTTTATGCCAAACATTTTATTGAATTCTTCTTCTATCAATTGAGCACAATTTTCTTTTCCATCATTTTCACGGAAGACATTATAAAGATGAATAATATGAGGCAACCTCAATTCCATATTTTTTTGTAGTTTTCTTTTATAAACCAAACTAGTGATAAACACAAGAAACTAAAAGATTCGATTGCCAGATCTAAAGATATACCTTCAAGCACTCACCTCCCCGGCAACGGCGCCAGAAAAGAGCTTAATGTCTACTACACAACTTATTCTTGTAGACTCGTGTTGGGCCTCCAAGCGCAGAGTTTTGTAGGACAGTAGCAATTTTCCCTCAAGTAGATGACCTAAGGTTTATCAATCCGTGGGAGGTGTAGGATGAAGATGGTCTCTCTCAAACAACCCTGCAACCAAATAACAAAGAGTCTCTTGTGTCCCCAACACACCCAATACAATGGTAAATTGTATAGGTGCACTAGTTCGGCGAAGAGATGGTGATACAAGTGTAGCATGGATATTAGATATAGGTTTTTGTAGTGCGAACAATTAAAAACAGCAAGGTAACAAGTAACAAAAGTGAGCATAAACGGTATTGCAATGCTTAGAAACAAGGCCTAGGGTTCATACATTCACTAGTGCAATCTCTCAACAATGCTAACATAATTGGATCATATAATCATCCCTCAACGTGCGATAAAGAATCACTCCCAAATTCCTATTAGCAGAGAACATAAGATAGAAATTTTTTGTAGGGTACGAAACCACCTCAAAGTTATCCTTTCCGATCGATCTATTGAGCTATTCCTATAAGTGTCACAAACAGCCCTAGAGTTCGTACTAAAATAACACCATATGATACACATCAACCAACTCTAATGTCACCTAGATACTCCAATGTCACCACAAATATCCGTGAGTTGATTATACGATATGCATCAAACAACTTCATAATATTCAATCCACACAAAGAACTCCAAGGAGCACCCCAAAGTTTCTATCGGAGAAAAGATAATGAAAACGTGCATCAACCCCTATGCTTAGATTACCCCAATGTCACCACGGGAATCCGCGAGTTGAGTGCCAAAACATATATCAAGAGAATCAATATAATACTCCATTGTCACCACGGGTATTCATATGAAAGACATACATCAAGGGTTCTCAAATCTGAAATATTCAATCCAACAATAATGAAACCTCAAAGGGAAAAGATTCGATTCATCACAACAAGGATAGAGAGGGAAGAAACACCATATGATCGAACTATATTAACAAAGCTCGCGATACATCAAGATCGTGCCAAATCAAGAACACGAGAGAGAGATCAAACACATAGCTACTGGTACAAACCCTCAGCCCCGAGGGTGAACTACTCCCTCCTCGTCATGGAGACCGCCGGGATGATGAAGATGGCCTCCGATGATGATTCCCCCCTCCGGTAGGGTGCCGGAAAAGGGTTGTAGATTAGATCTTGGAGGTACAGAGGCTTGCGGCGGCGTAAAAACTCATCTAGGGTTATTTCTGGGGGTTTATCTATATATAGGATTTTTCAGCGTTGAAATAAGTTCAGACGGAGCCATGTGGGCCCCACGAGGTACCAGGGCGCGCCTGGGGGCGGTGGCGCGCCCTGGTGCCTCGTGGGCACTGGGTGGCCCCGCTCAAGTGGGTCTTGGTTCCAGTATTTTTTATTTATTCCATAAAAAATCTCCAAAAAGTTTCATCCAATTCTAAGAACTTTTATTTCTGCACAAAAAACAACACCATGGCAATTCTGCTGAAAACAGCGTCAGTCCGGGTTAGTTCTAATCAAATCATACCAAAACCATATATAATTGTTATAAACATGGCATTAATACTTCATAAATTATAGATACGTTGGAGACGTATCAGGAATCCGTGAGTTGTTTACCAAAACATACATCAAGTGACTCAATAGAATACCCCATTGTCACCACGGGTATCCACATGCAAGACATACATCAAGTGTTCTCAAATCCAAAGTATTCAGTCCGACAATAACGAAACCTCAAAGGGAAAGACTCAATTCATCACAAGAAGATAGAGAGGGAAGAAACACCATATGATCCAACTATATTAACAAAGCTCGCGGTACATCAAGATCGTGCCAAATCAAGAACATGAGAGAGAGAGAGAGAGAGAGAGATCAAACACATATCTACTGGTACATACCCTCAGCCCCGAGGGTGAACTACTCCCTCCTCGTCCTGGAGACCGCCGGGATGATGAAGATGGCCTCCGGTGATGATTCCCCCCTCCGGCAGGGTGCCGGAACAGGGCTCCGGATGAGATCGCTTCGGTACAGAGGCTTGCGGCGGTGGCGTGGGAGTTCTAGGTTTAGTTTTGGGGTTTTCTATATTTATAGGATTTTTCAGCGTTGGAATCACGCCAGGGGGGCTCACGAGGGAGCGACAAGCTCGGTAGGCGCGCCCTAGGCTTGTCGCTTCCTCGTGAGGCTTCTGGTCCTTCCTCGAATCTTCGGGGGTCTCTTTTGGTCCATAAAAAATTGCCGCAAATTTTTAGCCCAATCCGAGAACTTTTATTTCTGCACAAAAAACAACACCATGGTAGTTCTGCTGAAAACAGCGTCAGTCCAGGTTAGTTCTAATCAAATCATACCAAAACCATATAAAATTGTTATAAACATGGCATGAATACTTCATAAATTATAGATACGTTGGAGACGTATCAGCATCCCCAAGCTTAATTCCTGCTTGCCCTCGAGTAAGTAAATGATAAAAGAAATAATTTATGAAGTGTGAATGCTAGCATAGTGCATAAGTTTGATCCATGATGATTTCAATCACTTTTTCTAGCATCATAACAACAACTCTTTCTCATAAAACTTCTCATGATCAAGTAGCAAGCTATTCACATGTTATGGTTTAAACAATACATTCTCTTGAAACTTAACAAGCTATGTTCTTAGTCACCAAACAATTTCAATGCATCTCATTTTCAACAAAGTCTAAGTAAGAGCTCCACATACTTAATTATCATATAGTCTTCTATGATTGCTAATACTCAAAGCATATTTTTAGAACAAATAGCATCCATCGAACACAGAGAAAGATAGGGGCTTGATGTTTCGCCTCCCAACTCATTTATCATAGAGATAATTGTCAACAATAATAAATCATGATCAAATATATTTGAATGGCTATATGTGCCTGGATCTTTCCCCACCACATAATGCTTGCCAACTAGAGAATATGTTGGAATAAGAAGTTGAATCAACAAAAATAAATAACATGAAAGTAAATAGCATAAAAGTAAATAGAATGTCCCTTCGCAGAGGGAAGCAGGGATTTGCAGAGGTGCCAGAGCTCATTGCTTAAAACAGAGATGAATACATTTTGAGTGGTGTGCCTTTCCTGTCAACGTCACGACTAAGGTATTCAATATCTTCCATGCTAAACACATTATTGGTGGTTCCCATGCAGAAATGAAAAGTTTAACTCCCCCTCAACCATTCAAACACAAGCCATGGCTAACCAAATTCACGGGTGCCCTCCAAACTTTCAACTTTCTAGGGGGAGCTTTTGTTTTATTATTATTTTTCTTTTATTTATTTATTTATTTAAGGGACTGGGCATCCCGATTACCAGCCTCTCTCATGCAATGACAAGTGAATAAATACCCATCATGAGAATAACCCGCTTAACATGGGAGATATTGACAGCCCCGTCGCTCCATGAGCGGTACGGGCACACAAAGCAGATGTTTGATTTGAAGGTTTTAGAGATGGCACATGCAAATTTACTTGGAACGGCAGGGTAATACCGTATATAGGTAGGTATGGTGGACACTCATGGAAGAAACATGGCTCAAGGATTTTGGATGCACAGGCAGTATTCCCGCTTAGTACAGAAATTTTGGCTAGCAAAAGATTCTAAACAAGCACCACATGTTGGAGGATCCATAACAATATAACTCCTATGCAAATATACCCAAACATAACTCATTACGTTGTCTTCCTTGTCCAACTTCAACTAATTTGCTCAAGTTTGAAAATAATTAATGGGTATTCACAATCATAAAATATGTCCAAGATAATATATTTGTATGTGAAATTTCTCTTCCATATACTAATCATTCATGAATTGCTTGTATGACCAATATTGTGATTGTCAAATTTCAATAGATTTTACTTTCTAAACCCAATGTGAAACTACTACTAGGCATGAGACAAGCATATGAAGCACATATAATTTCAACTTTATGATATTCAATCCATTCAACAAATCACTCTTAGAATATAAGTGAAGCACAAGAGTGAATGACAAACTACTCCAAAAATATAAGTGAAGATCAATGAGTAGTTAAACAATTAAGTAGCTATGTGAAGACTCTCTCCAAACAAAAACTTTCAGAACTAAAGAGTTTTATCAAACACATAGCTACTGGTACATACCCTCAGCCCCGAGGGTGAACTACTCCCTCCTCGTCATGGAGACCGCCGGGATGATGAAGATGGCCTCCGGTGATGATTCCCCCCTCCGACAGAGTGCCAGAACAGGGCTCCGGATGAGATCGCTTCGGTACAGAGGCTTGCGGTGGCGGCGTGGGAGTTCTAGGTTTAGTTTCGGAGTTTTCTATATTTATAGGATTTTTCAGCGTTGGCATCACGCCAGGGGGGCCCACGAGGGAGCGACAAGCTCGATAGGCGCGCCCTGGGGGGGAGGGCGTGCTCCCCAGGCTTGTCGCTTCCTCGTGAGGCTTCTGGTCCTTCCTCGAAGCTTCAGAGGTCTCTTTTGGTCCATAAAAAATCACCGTAAATTTTCAGCCCAATCCGAGAACTTTCATTTCTGCACAAAAAACAACACCACAGTAGTTCTGCTGAAAACAGCGTCAGTCCAGGTTAGTTCTAATAAAATCATAACAAAACCATATAAAATTGTTATAAACATGGCATAAATACTTCATAAATTATAGATACGTTGGAGACGTATCAGGGGCCCACAAGGCATCAGGGCGCGCCCTGTTGCCTTGTCGTCTCCTCGTCTGGCTTCTGGTCCTCCCCCGAAGCTTCTAGGGTCCCTCCTGGTCCAGAAAAAATCGTCAAAAAGTTTTGTAGCGTTTGGACTCCGTTTGGTAAGGATTTTCTGCAAAACCAAAAACAAGCAGAAAACAGCAACTGGCACTTGGCACTGGGTTAATAGGTTAGTTCCCAAAAATGATATGAAATGATGTATAAAGCATATAAGATAGGTAATATAGTAGCATGAAACAATAAAAAATTATAGATACGTTGGAGACGTATTAGCATCCCTAAGCTTAATTCCTGCTCATCCTCGAGTAGGTAAATGATAAAAATAGAATTTTTGATGTTGAATGCTACCTAGCATGTTTATCATGTAATGTTTTTATGGTTTGAATATTGAGAAATGATGAAGTAATTGATATCAACATAATAATATCCATGAATACTAGTAAACAATCATTACTCTTCAAAATATACGATGCTTAACGAATGTTATCCCTACTCATTGAATTATGTAAGCATGGCATGACTCCGTCTTCCTAACACAAGTACAAATCATGAGCACCCCGGTGTCAAATCAAGCAATTGTATCATACTTTTTCACGCGCTTCAACATTTTCAACTTCACTCAATATATGAGCGTGAGACATGGACTTAGCACTACGGGTGGAATAGAACATGTTGGTAGGGTTTTATAAGGGAAGACAAAAGTGAAGAAAGTCTCGCATCAACTCGGTGGATCGTTAGGCAATGGAGAGGCCTCTCAATCGATATCAATGCAAGGAGTAGGGATTGCCATGCAACGGATGCACTAGAGCTATAAGTGTATGAAAGCTCTCAACTGAAACTAAGTGGGTGTGCATCCAACTTGCTTGCTCATGAAGACTCGGGCATTTGAGGAAGCCCGTCATCGGAATATACAAGCCAAGTTCTATAATGTAAAAATTCCCACTAGTATATGAAAGTGACGAATCAAGGTGACTCTCTATATGAAGAACATGGTGCTACTTTGAAGCACAAGTGTGGTAAAAAGATAGTAGCATTGCCCCTTCTCTCTTTTTCTCTCATTTTTTTTGAACAATATCATGAACCTCATCCCCACTTTTTGGAGGACTCATCAGTCTCCATCATTCTTTACCTCACTGGGATAAATTCTCTAATAATGATGATCATCACACTTTTATTTACTTACAACTCGATAAACTGAAATAATATGACTCTATATGAATGTCTCTGGCAGTGTACCAGGATGTGCAATGATCTAGCATAACATGTATAACAATAATGAATGGTGGCTTTGCCACAAATATCATGTCAGCTCTATATGATCATGCAAAGCAATATGATGATGAACACACAAGTCATGTAACTAGTAACCGTGGAAGTTGCATGGCAATATATCTCGGAATGGCTATGGAAATGCCATGATAGGTAGGTATGGTGGATGTTTTGAGGAAGGATATAACAAGGCTTATGTGTGATAGAGCGTATCATATCACGGGATTTGGATGCACCGGCGAAGTTTGCACCGACTCTCGAGGTGAGAAAGGGCAATGCATGGTACCGAAGAGGCTAGCAATATGTGGATAGGTGGGAGTGCCGTATTAGTCCATGAACTCACATTAGTCATAAAGAACTCATATACTTGTGAAAGTTTTATTAGCCCTCAAAGAAAAGTACTACTCGCATGCCCCTAGGGAGGAGGTTGGTAGGAGTTAACCATCGCGCACCCCCGATTCGAACAACACAAAGGATTTCATAGAGGAATAAAAATGCTCCAACTTCACCGCCATGCCATGATAGACACTTAAATGAGTAATGCATAACAAGCTTTAATATCGATATCTTTACTAACCAATGATTATGAACAAATACCCTTTCATATTACTACATCAATATAATCAAATCACACGCTTCATATTCAACGATCTCACATGAAAGTTTTTATTATACCACTCTTGTATACCTATCATTTTTAGACCAATCATATAACCCGTGCAAATTACCACTTCCTTTTTAAAGACTCTCAAATAGATATAAGTGAAGGATGAGAGTAATTCATTTCTTTAAAATATAACCTACCGCCGTGCTCTAAGGATATAAGTGAAGCACATGAGCAACTACCTAGCTCAAAAGATATAAGTGAAGCACATAGAGTATTCTAATAAATTATGATGAATGTGTGTCTCTCTCAAAAGGTGTGTCCAGCAAACAATGATTGTGGCAAACTAACAAGCAAACAAAAAAAACTACGGCACAAGACGCTCCAAGTAAAACTCATATCATGTGATGAATAAAAATATAGCTCCAAGTAACATACCGATGAATTGTGGACGAAAGAGGGGATGCCATCCGGGGCATCCCCAAGCTTAGACGCTTGGGTATTCCTTGAATATTACCTTGGGGTGCCTTGGGCATCCCCAAGCTTAGGGTCTTGCCGCTCCTTATTCCTTCATCCATCGTGATCTCACTCAAAACTTGAAAACTTTAGCACACAAAACTCAACAGAAACTTCGTGAGATCCGTTAGTATAATAAATCATCATCCACTTTAGGTACTATTATAAATTGATTCATAATTGTTCATGCATAACATCTACTGTATTCTAACTTCTCCATGATTTATACCCCCGATATAATCCATAGCATCATTAAAAAGCACATTATGCAATAAAAACAGAATCTGTCTAAAAGAGAATAGTATGTAACGACATGATATTTATCCATAATTCTGTAACTCCCAAAATTCTAAAAAATTAGGACAACGTAAACAATGTGTATCCCAATACTGCGTAAAATTTCAGATTTTTCTAACATTCCAGTAAAAAATGTAAAATAAATACTGGGCGCAAAACTTTCTGTTTTCAAACAACATCAATTATACTATCATTGAAATCATCCCAAAGGCATTACTTGGCACAAACACTAATTAAAAGATAAAAACACAATCATTACAGTAGCAATAATTGTGTGACTCAAGAAAAATAAAATGAAAACAAAAGATAAACATTGGGTTGCCTCCCAACAAGCGCTATTGTTTTATGCCCCTAGCTAGGCATAATGCATAGTTTCAAGTATTATCATCTTTCAATGTAATTCCATAGGTGGCTCTCATAATGGATTCATATGGTGGTTTAATTCTCTTCCTAGGGAAGTGTTCCATCACTTTCTTTAGTGGAAATTGGAACCTTATATTTCCTTCTTTCATATCAATAATAGCACCAATGGTTCGTAGGAAAGCCTACCAAGTATTATAGGACAAGATGGATTGCATTCAATTTCAAGTACAATGAAATCCACGGGTATATAGTTTCTATTAGCGGTTATAAGGACATCATTAATCCTACCCAATGGTTTCTTAATTGTTGAATCCGCTAAGTGCAAGTTGAGGGAACATTCATCCATATCGGTGAGACCTAGAATGTCACATAAAGATTTTGGTATAGTAGAGACGCTAGCACCTAGATCACACAAAGCATTACATTCATAATCTTTAATCGTAACTTTAATAGTAGGTTCCCATTCATCTTGTAATTTTCTTGGTATAGATACTTCCAATTCTAGCTTTTCTTCGGTAGCTTTAATAAGGGCTTCTACGATGTGTTTAGTAAAAGCTTTGTTTTGTTCATAAGCATTGGGCGAATTTACGTTTAGCTCTTAACCTCTTCAAACCCACCGGATGCGAAAGCTTTTTCTAGAAATTCACGTTTAGCTCTTAACCTCTCAATTCTTTTTCTACTTTCATCCATGGTGACTTGGATAGACTTTAGAGATTCATATATTACATCTCTTTTAGGTGGCCAAATTTTACTCTTGAGAGTTTTCACATCATGAGCAATTCTACCATGTTTCTAGACATGTCATCAACTTTGTTTAATTTTTCCTCTACCATAGCATTGAAAATCTTTTGAGAACTAATAAATTCTTTAATGTTCTTCTCAAGTTTAGTAGATATCCTATTATTATTATTTTTATTATTATATGAATTACCATAATTATTGGAGGGATTACTGGGAGTCTAGGATTGAAATTCCCTCTATAAGCATTATTGTTGCAATTATTTCTAGCGACAAAATTCACATCAATAGCATCATTATTTTGCTCAATCAAAGTAGATAATGGAACATCATTGGGATCAACATGAGCATTTTTACTAGAAAGCATATTCATAAGAGCATCCATTTTCTCACTCAAAGTAGAAACTTCTTCGACAGAGTTTACCTTCTTACCAGTTGGAGCTCGTTCGGTGTGCCATTGAGAATAATTTGTTGTCATATTATTGAGAAGCTTTGTTGCTTCTCCCAATGTAATTCCCATAAATGTGCCACCTACAGCAGAGTCTAGAAAATTTCTCAACACAAAGTTTAGTCCCGCATAAAAGTTTTGTATTACCATCCATAAATTTAATCCATGAGTGGGACAATTCTTAATTATCAATTTCATTCTCTCCCAAGATTGTGCGACATGCTCTTGCTCATGTTGTTTAAAGTTCATGATTTAATTTCTAAGAGATATTATCTTAGCGGGAGGAAAGTACTTGGCAATAAAAGCATCCTTACATTTATCCCATGAATCAATACTATTGCGAGGTAAGGATGAAAACCAAGTTTTAGCATGATCTCTTAGTGAGAAAGGAAATAATTTCAACTTAACAATATCATTATTCACATCTTTTTTCTTTTGCATATCACATCATTCAACGAAGGTATTAAGATGGGATGCAGCATCTTCATTAGGATTTCTAGCAAATCGTTCTTTCATGATAAGATTCAGTAATGTAGCATTAATATCATATGACTCCGTACTAGTGGCGGGAGGAGCAATTGGAGTACTAATAAAATCATTGTTATTAGTATTCGAGAAGTCACACAACTTAGTGTTTTCTTGAGACTTGGTGACAATTCAAGCAAGCGAGCAAACAAGACAAATATTTTTTTGTATTTTTTATTTTTAACGAGACTAATAAAAGCAAATAAAAACTAGAACAAGTAAATGATAATGTGTGTAAAGGGACCTAGCTTCGTTTGATGATATCTTCCCGGCAACGGCGCTAGAAATTCTTTCTGCTACTTGTGAGCTGCGTTGGGATTTTCCCCGAAGAGGAAGGGTGAAGCAATATAGTAGTGGATAAGTATTTCCCTCAATAGAGAAACAAGGTTATCAAACCAATAGGAGAACCACACAAACAAAGGTCGATAGTACCTGCACACACACAAACAAAATACTTGCACCCAACACAGGCAAGAGGGTTGTCAATCCCCTTGTACTCGTTAATTGCAAGGATCAATTCTGATAGTGGTAGGTTTATAAATTGCAAACGGAATTAAAAAGAAATAAACTGCAGCAAGTAAATTAGGGTTTTAGTAATATGATTTAGATGGACCCAGGGGCCATTGTTTTCACTAGAGGCATCTCTCTCATAAGCATAGCATACGGCGGGTAAACAAATTACTGTTGGGGAATTGATAGAAAAGCGCATAGTTATGACGTTATTCATGGCATGATCAGTACATAAGCATTACGTCTGTCACAAGTAGACTGAAATGATTCTGCATCTACTACTATTACTCCACCCCTCGACCGCTATCCAGCATGCATCTTAAGGTATTAAGTTCATAACAAACAGAGTAATGCTTGGAGCATGATGACATAATGTAGACAGAATAAAACCAAGCAATATGATTAAACCCATCGTTTTACCCTTAGTAGCAACAATACAAATACGTGCCTCGCTACTCCTCCTGTCACAGAGTGAGGACACCGCAAGATTGAACCTACTACAAAGTGATGAGTGATATTTTTACACTCATTCACCTTTGTTTAAACCAAGATATTTCATCTAAAAAGAGATATAAACTCTGATATTATCACTAATGCCTAGTAATTGCAACGGATTCCACAAATCTATTCTTTGATGTGTTTCCATAGGAAATGTGCTAAAAGGGAAGAAATCACGTGTGGGAATGGAAAGGAAGGAGAATGGGGGAAGAAAGAATCAACAGGAGACATTTCTACGGAATCAGAACAAAAGACGGCGTTCCATACAAGCGCACGCGCCCGTATGAGCGCCCATATGGCATGGAAACCGAGGCGGATCGTCCACCTATACACTTTTATAAAGGGGACCCCATCAAAATGTCAACAGAACGAGCACGGGGAGAGCGTCATCATCAGCGAGAACACCTTCATCATCATCTTCATCCACAAACCCTAGCCGCCGCCATTTCCATCCCCATAGCCACCATCACCACTATAGTGCTTCCTCATCTAGTTCATATTTATAATCGTGCATCGCACAATGCATCATTGTAAGATATAGTTGCAATCAATCAATCTCCAAGATGTATTCTTCAATGTTTTCTTCCCGCAATCTGATCTCCATGTGTGAGTATCCCGGTAAGGCATGGGTTGAGGCATGAGCCTTCCAACCCTCTCTATTTGTTGTGGGGATCAATGGAAGGGCTTTGAAATAATGTCCTGTATGTGTGAAATAAAATTGTTTTGTAGATGTCTCTTGTCTTGTCCGCGATCTTCATCCCTGCAGGTACCCAGGATCATGGAGATGGAGCACCGGTGAGGCTAGGAGCGAGGAGACCGTGAAGTGTTATACCGAACACCGGTGACAGTAAGGTTCAGTAGGGTAACATGGATCATATCCTTGGGGATACCTGAGGTGTAGTCATTAAATGCCCAAAGCTCTTGTTTGATTTTATTATCTTAATTATCAACGTAACCCCGCGCGATGGATAGGGCTTGCGGTAGGACAACTGATTCTTGATGCAGGACTCACGCCGGTCAAGATGTTATTTGGACACATCCCCCACTTCGATCCGTAACAAGCACATCTCGATGGGTGACTTCTAGTGCACAAATTAAGATCATATCTCGTCCCAACACAAATACATGGTTGTAAGCATTAAGACCTCATACCTGTACCTCTTTTTATTATAAGTGTTTGAATCACTATTTGCTTGCTTGATCCGGTCAAAAGCTGGATTTGACACTTTGACAAAAGCTTGCTAGAGACCATCGCTTCAAGGGAATCTTCCTCTCATGGGTTCGATAACCTAGGGTCACCTCTGGGGAAATAGGTGCGGGATACACTTTGTTGTTCCATTACCGGATCAATAAAAGGAGGTATCAAGCCCTTTTCCTGGCGCCGTTGCCGAGGAGGAGTTTAGTATTTCTAGTCTTTGTGTTTAGAGTTTTTGTTAAAGTTAATTTTCAGTTTTTGTTTTTACTTCTCTGTTTTTAGTGTAAGTTAAAATTTGTTGCAAGTCTTGTCAGTTGAGAAAAACCAAAGAGATTACTATGGCTCATAATCTTGGGAGTTTTTCTACTCCTAGCAATAACTTCATGCGTGAACCTATAGCATAACCTGAGGTTGCAGCCGCTGAGTATGAGATCAAACCAAACTTAGTTTCCATGGTTCAACAGGACCAATTTGGAGGCTCTGCCTTTGAGGATGCCGATATGCACTTGCATAATTTTACTGAATTGAGCAACATGACATGCATTAAAGATTATGACCCTGATGCTCTAAAATTGCGTCCATTTCCTTTCTCTCTGAAAGGAAAAGCTAAGGAATGGATTCTTGCTCTACCTAGAGGCGGTATTACTTCTTGGGCTGATTATTGCAGTAAATTTTTATCTAAGTTTTGTCCACCTTCAAATATTATGCAATTACGTTCTTAGATTACAGGTTTCAAGCAGGAAGAACATGAGCCACTAGCGCTTGCGTGGGATAGGATGAAAGAAGTTATAAGGAACTGTCCCAATCATGGAATGGAGGAATGGTTAATCCTTCATATGTTTTATAGTGGTTTAAATCACATGTCAAAAACTATGCTTGATACAGCTGCAGGAGGAACGATCATGGGAAAGCCCATAGAAGACGTCATGAAATTACTAGATGATATGCAAGAGAACCATGCCCAATGGCATGTTGAAAGATCCACCGCCAGAAGGGTGAATGCCATTGAAGAAAGCAACACGGAGTTGACAGCCAAACTTGATGAACTTATCTCCGCAATAAAAGGTAAAGAAGAGGTAAATGTGAATGCCATCACTAATGAAGAAACTAGTGATGTGAATTTTATTGCTCGTAATAGCTACAATCCTAATTGGAAATATAATGGTTATGTTCCTAGACTCCCTTACCCTAGTAATGGAGGAGCATCCAAAAAATTTAATGGAGCTAATAGTAGCAATAGAAATACTCTTGAAGAAACTCTTAAAAGCTTTATTTCTAGTCAGACTGAGCAAAATGAAAACTTCAAGAATATCTTGAAGAACCATGATAACTTACTTGGTTAATTGACCGGTAAGGCGGTTGGACTAACAAATGATGAGCAGATACTTAAAGGAAGATCCAAGAATATGGAAGCACAAGTGGCCAAAATTGCAGAGAGCCAAACATTAATTTTAGCCAAGTTTGCAGGTAAACCGGAGCCTAACCCGGTTGAAGATGTTAAAATGATGAGAATCAACGAAGAGAAGGTCGAAGTACTTGACACAAGACATGTGCCGGAGTACAGCTACACCGTTGCTGACTTTGTAAAGATGATATCCATGAAGTATCCACTACCAGAGGTAACTGTTAATGAAACATATAATGTCTTTGTTGAACAAGTTGCAGCCAAGGTATGTGAACTTGATGATGAAAGGAAGAAGCTTTATAGTAAGTTACCAGCTAAGCAAGAAGATGCTTTTGATAGAGATTGAGATTGGATTGAATAAATTCAGTGCCTTATGTGATCTAGGGGTTAGTGTTTCCACTATCCCTAAAGCTGTTTATGATAGTCTCAATCTAGGTCCTTATGCTACTACTGAGATTATATTGAATATGGCTAATTCTACTTTTACTCGGGCAGTGGGCTTTAAGCATGGAGTTATAGTTCAAATTAATGATTGCCCCTGTCATGATTGATCTTGTGATAGTAGATATGCCTGAAGATCCAATTGCTCCTATAATTCTCGGTAGACCTTTTTTAAGGACTATCAAAGCTGTGATAAATGTGTTTGAGGGGAATGCAAGATTTTACTTACCAGCTAAAGATCCTTTTGTGAGACATTTCCCCAGAAAAAAGAAAATGAAGACCTACACAGGAGAAGGCATCATCGTGAATGCCCGAAGCTATGGTCTCGGTGTGTTTGCACCATCTTGATCACCACTACGGTCGAGCTAACCGACCGAAAACAAGCGCTTCGTTGGAGGCAACCCACCCGAATAAAGTAGACAAGTAAATTTTATTTTTGTTTTAATAAAAGAGTGATTGAAGTTCTCTATGAAGAAGTAAGTTTGGAAGAGTTGATCTAATGAAGGCTTTGCTATGTGCAAGTTGAAAAATATGTTGTATCGATGTTTGGATGCCTAGAAATATGTCTATGTATTGTCTTGGAACTAACCCCGCAGGAGAACAGAGAAAAAGAAAAGTTTTGGAAGAAACAGATCAAAAGACGGCCTTTAAAATGACCACAACAGTCGTATGGGCGGTCGTATGGCCTGCTGGAGGTTCCAACGCAAAACAACCAGAGACACCAGAATAAACGGCGGCGTTTCAAACGAGCGCAAGTGCTCGTTTCAACGGTTGTTCGAAACCTCTGCAGAAATGAGAAAAAGACCAGAGCATTTGACAACGTTCCAAACGGGTGCACGCGCCCGTTCAAGCGGTTGTATGACATCTTCGACCAGGAGAAGAAAATGATCAGGATAAAAGACGGCGTTTCAAACGGCCGCCGCCGCCCGTTTTAGCGGTCGTTTCATATATGCACAGAGACAGGTAAGTCATCAGGATGAAAGACGGCGTTCCATATGGGCGCCTTATGAGTGGTCGTTTCGACCCCTGGTGGCTCCAATAAGCCCGAGGAAGAAGATGTTTACAAGGAGGTCCACTCGCGTACGCGGTGCTTCGAGTTCATCCACGGCACCGCCACAACAAGTTTTAACCCAGGGGATCGTCTTCACCGACCGTGAAGCAAGGAAGAAATTCCAAAAGCTCAGAACAAGGAAGATCAAAGCAACCAAATGGGCTTGCGCAACCACACTCGCCAAGCTAGGTATTACTAATGATTTCAATTTGCTTTGTCATAATGCTGGGTTGCATCATTTTGTTTATCAGGGATGTGAAACATATGAACGCTTGACGCTTGAGTTTCTTAGCACTCTCTCGCATAATGTTGGTTTGGTGCTAAACGCATATGAGGAGGAGAGGATCACTTTCCGTCTCCTGGACCAAGACTTCAACAGCACTCTTGAAGAGTGGTGTAATTACTTTGGCTTCACCAACAAATGATGATGATCTTAGATATGTTTATGATTTCACTGACCCACACCCAAGGCAATCCTTCAATTTGATGAGCACAACTGTCTCAAGAGCCAGTTGCATTGAAAGTCTTGCTATACGTTATTTCTATTATGTTATCACTAACTCGTTGCAGGCACGAGGAGAAGTTTCCAAGGTGAATGATGAGAACATGCTAGTTCTCGGGAAAGCAGTGAACCTTGACATTGGTTATTCGCCCAACTTAGGGGCAATACTTTTGCTACACCTCGTGCATCAAGTAAATCATGCACAAGGAGATATCATGTGTGGAGGAGTGATCACCATGTTGGCTGATAACCCACAAGTATAGGGGATCAATTGTAGCTTTTTTGATAAATAAGAGTGTCGAACCCAACGAGGAGCTAAAGGTAGAATTAAAATTCCCTCAAGTTCTATCGACCACCGATACATCTCTACGCACACCAACATTTGCTTCACCTAGAAACAAGTAATAAAACTAGAAGTACTTTGTAGGTGTAGTAGGATAAGTTTGCAAGATAATAAAGAATGTGAAAATAACAATTAGGTGCTGTTCTAATAAAATTACAATTAAGTTAGTATAGCGAGTGTGGAAAAGTGGTGGTAGGATTTGCGGAATTGTCCCTAAGCAATTGGCTAAGTTACTAGACCGATAGCAACTTTTTTATGTGGGAGAGACCACTGCTAGCATGTCATCCCTTACTTGGAATTCTATGCACTTATGATTGGAACTATTAGCAAGCATCTGTAACTACTAGCATTCATTAAGGTAAAACCCAACCATAGCATTAAGATATATTGGTCCCCTTTCAATCCCGTATGAATCAATTTCTATGGTAGGAAGGAGTTTCCGTCACTCTTGCCCTCCAATATATAGTCCTATCAACATAAAACTAACCCTATGGTGTGATCCACGCGCGCTCTCATATGATGGACACCAAAGGACAGCAACATAACCACAAGCAATTTAAACCAATCATAGCAATTCACCAATCACCCATAGGACAACAAAAATCTACTCAAACATCATAGGATGGCAACACATCATTGGAAAATAATATGAAGCATAAAGCACCATGTTCAAGTAGGGGGTATGATATGTCTCCAACGTATCTATAATTTATGAAGTATTCATGCCATGTTTATTATAGTTTTGTATGATTTTGGTGCACTTTTATATGATTTTTATGGACTAACATATTGACCTAGTGCCCAGTGCCAGTTGCTGTTTTCTGCTTGTTTTTGGTTTTCCAGAAAATCCATATCAAATGAAGTCCAAATGCAGCGAAACTTTTTGACGATTTTTTCTGGAAGGAAACAGACGCAGGAAGCTTCGGGGGAGCAGCAGAAGACCCACAGGGGCCCCACAAGCCACCAGGGCACGCCACCCCCCAGGCGTGCCCTGGTGCCTCGTGGGCCCCCTGTGGCACCTCTTTGCGTGATTCCAACGCTGAAAAATCATATATATTCAGAAACCCCCGAAAGTTAACCTAGATGAGTTTTTATGCCGCCGCAAGCCTCTGTACCTCCACGATCTCATCTACAGCCCTTTTCCGGCACCCTGCCGGAGGGGGAAGCATCACCGGAGGCCATCTTCATCATCCCGGCGGTCTCTATGACGAGGAGGGAGTAGTTCACCCTCGGGGCTGAGGGTATATACTAGTAGCTATGTGTTTAATCTCTCTCTCTCGTGTTCTTGATATGGCACGATCTTGATGTACCGCGAGATTTGTTAATATAGTTGGATCATATGGTGTTTCTCCCTCTCTATCTTGTTGTGATGAATTGAGTTTTTACCTTTGAGGTTTCACTATTATCGAATTGAATATTTTTATGGATTTGAGAACACTTGATGTATGTCTTGCATATGAATACCCGTGGTGACAATGGGGTATTATATTGATTCACTTGATATATATTTTGGCACTCAACTCGCGGATTCTCGAGGTGACATTGGGGTAATCTATGCATAGGGGTTGATGCACGTTTTCGTCCTACTTTCTCCGGTAGAAATCTTGGGGCACTCTTTGAAGTTCTTTGTGTTGGATTGAATATTATGAATCTGAAATTGTTTGATGCATATCGTATAATAAACTCACGGATACTTGTGGTGACATTGGAGTATCTAGGTGAAATTAGGGTTGGTTGATGTGTATCATATGGTGTTATTTTAGTACGAACTCTAGGGCTGTTCGTGACACTTATAGGGATGGCTCAATAGATTGATCAGAAAGGATAACTTTGAGGTGGTTTCGTACACTACAACAATTTCTATCTTATGTTCTCCGCTAATAGGAACTTTGGAGTGATTCTTTGTCGCACGTTGAGGAATTGTTATATGATCCAATAATGTTAGCATTGTTGAGAGATTGCACTAGTGAAAGTATGAACCCTAGGCCTTGTTTTCAAGCATTGCAATACCATTTGTGCTCACTTTTGTTACTTGCTACCTTGCGGTTTTTTTTTATTTTCATATTACAAAAACCTATATCTACTATCCATACTATACTTGTATCACCATCTCTTCGCCGAACTAGTGCACCTATACAATTTACCATTGTATTTGGTGTGTTGGGGACACAAGAGAATTCTTGTATTTGGTTGCAGGGTTGTTTGAGAGATACCATCTTCATCCTACGCCTCCCACGGATTGATAAACCTTAGGCCATCCACTTGAGGGAAAATTGCTACTGTCCTACAAAACTCTGTGCTTGGAGGCCCAACACGAGTCTACAAGAATAAGTTGTGTAGTAGACATCAAGCTCTTTTCTGGCGCCGTTGCCGGAGAGGTGAGTGCTTGAAGGTATATCTTTAGATCTTGCAATTGAATCTTTTAGTTTCTTGTTTTATCACTAGTTTGGCTTACAAAAGAAAACTACAAAAAATGGAATTGAGGTTGCCTCATATTATTCGTCTTTATAATGTCTTTCTTGAAAATGATGGATCGGAAAATTGTGCTCAATTGATAGAAGAAGAATTCAATAAAATGTTTGGCATAAAATCTTTGAATGATGAGCATGATTGCAATGTTGTTAGTATGCTTTCTATGAATATCCATGATGCTAATGATATGCAAAGCCATAAGCTTGGGGATGCTATGTTTGATGAAGATGATATTTTTAGTCCCCCAAGTTTTGATGAGAAAATTTATTATGATGATAGAATGCCTCCTATTTATGATAATTATATTGATGAAATTAGATTTGGAGAGGTCATGACTTTATTTGGTGATGAATCCACTATTTCGGAAGAGGTTTCAATTGATTATGACAATAAAGTTGCTATCTATGATGATTATGGTGATGACATTGTTGGGGAACGTTGCATGGGAAACAAAAATTTTCCTACGCACACACAAGATCTATCCATGGTGATGAGCATCTACGAGAGGGAGAGTAAATCTACATACCCTTGTAGATCGCTAAGCGGAAGCGTTTAAGAAACGCGGTTGATGTAGTCGAACGTCTCCGCGATCCAAATCGCAAGTCGTCCCTCGATCCGATCACGAACTAGCGCCGAACGGACGGCACCTCCGCGTTCAACACACGTACGGCTTGATGACGCCTTCACCTCCTCGATCCAGCGAGCGATGGTGAAGTAGTGGTTGAGTTCCAGCAGCACGACGGCGTGGTGATGGTGGTGAGGAACAATCTCTGCAGGGCTTCGCCAAGCGCTACGGAGATTATGACGGAGGAACTAGAGGGTTAGGGTTGCCACACACGGCTTGGGGAAATCTTGATGTGTTCCGGGTGCTAGCCCTGCCCCTCTATTTATATGTTGAGCCCTGGGGTCGAAACTTGGAGAAAGAGCCTCCTCAAAGTCGGTTTGGAACAAAAGGAAGAGTCCTTCTCGGATTCCAGTACCAAACGCCACGGTTCCCGGCGTCTGGCCCAGACGCCATGGGCCTCGGCGTCTGGCCCAGGGCCAGACGCCAGGGTTCCTGGCGTCTGGACCCTGCCCTCTGCAAAACTGCCTTTTGCTAACGCCCCGTGGGTCTCACCTCTTGGCCCAAACATATCGTCCAATATATCGATCTTTACCTCTCGGACATTCCGAGACTCCTCGTCATGTCCGTGATCTCATCCGGGACTCCGAACAACTTTCGGTCACCAACATAACAACTCAACTATACTTATATCGTCACCAAACGTTAAGTGTGTAGACCCTGCGGGTTCGAGAACTATGTAGACATGACCGAGACACCTCTACGGTCAATAACCAATAGCGGGACCTGGATGCCCATATTGGCTCCTACATATTCTACGAAGATCTTTATCGGTCGAACCTCTATGTCAAGGATTCAGTTAATCCCGTATGTTGTTCCCTTTGTTCTTCGGTATGTTACTTGCCCGAGATTCGATCGTCGGTATCTCTATACCTAGTTCAATCTCGTTACCGGCAAGTCTCTTTACTCGTTCCGTAATACAAGATCTCGTGGCTAACACTTTAGTCACATTGCTTGCAAGGCTCATTGTGATGTTGTATTACCGAGTGGGCCCTGAGATACCTCTCCGTCACACAGAGTAACAAATCCCAGTCTTGATCCATGCCAACCCAACAGACACCCTCGGAGATACCTGTAGAGCACCTTTATAGTCACCCAGTTACGTTGCGACGTTTGATACACACAAGGTACTCCTCCGATGTCAGGGAGTTGCATGATCTCATGGTCATAGGAACAGATACTTGACATGCAGAAAACAATAGCAATAAACTGACACGATCAAATGCTACGTTCTTAGTTTGGGTCTTGTCCATCACATCATTCTCCTAATGATGTGATCCCGTTATCAAATGACATCTCATGTCAATGGCTAGGAAACCTTAACCATCTTTGATCAACGAGCTAGTCAACTAGAGGCTTACTAGGGACACAGTGTTGTTTATGTACCCACACATGTATTTGAGTTTCCAATCAATACAATTATAGCATGGATAATAAACGATTATCATGAACAAGGAAATATAATAATAACCAATTTATTATTGCCTCTAGGGCATATTTCCAACAGTCTCCCACTTGCACTAGAGTCAATAATCTAGTTCACATCACTATGTGATTTACATTGTAATGAATCGAACACCCATGCAGTTCTGGTGTTGTTCATGTTTAGCCCTTGGAAGAGGTTTAGTCATCGGATCTGCAACATTTAGATCCGTGTGTACTTTGCAAATATTTATGTCGTCCTCCTTGATGTAATCGCGGATGGAATTGAAACGTCGCTTTATGTGTCTGGTCCTCTTGTGAAATCTTGGTTCCTTGGCTAGAGCAATGGCACCAGTATTATCACAAAACAGAGTCATTGGGTTAAGCGCACTAGGCACTACTCCAAGATCTGTCATGAACTCCTTCATCCAGACACCTTCCTTCGCCGCCTCCGAGGCAGCGATGTACTCCGCTTCGCATGTAGAATCTGCTACCACGCTTTGCTTGGAACTGCACCAGCTAACCGCACCCCCATTAAGAATAAACACGTATCCGGTTTGAGACTTAGAGTCATCCGGATCAGTGTCAAAGCTTGCATCGACGTAACCCTTTACGACGAGCTCTTGATCACCTCCATAAACGAGAAACATATCCTTAGTCCTTTTCAGGTACTTCAGGATATTCTTGACCGCCGTCCAGTGTTCCATTCCTGGATCACTTTGAAACCTTCCGACCATACTTATGGCAAGGCTGACATCGGGTCTTGTGCACAGCATTGCATACATGATAGAGCCTATGGCCGAAGCATAGGGGATGACACTCATCTTTTCTCTATCTTCTGCAGTCACTGGGCATTGAGTCTTACTCAACTTCACACCTTGCAATACAGGCAAGAACCCCTTCTTGGACTGATCCATTTTGAACTTCTTCAAAACTTTGTCAAGGTATGTGCTTTGTGAAAGTCCTATCAAGCGTCTCGATCTATCTCTATAGATCTTGATGCCTAATATGAAAGCAGCTTCTCCTAGGTCCTTCATTGAAAAACTCTTGTTCAAATATTCCTTTATGCTTTCCAGCATTTCTATATTGTTTCCAATCAGTAATATGTCATCCACATATAATATTAGAAACGCTATAGAGCTCCCACTCACTTTCTTGTAAATACAAGCTTCTCCGTAAACTTGTATAAACTCGAACGCTTTGATCACCTCATCAAAACGAAGATTCCAACTCCGAGATGCTTGCACCAGTCCATAAATGGATCGCTGGAGTTTGCAAACTTTGTCAGCATTCTCTGGATCGACAAAACCTTCTGGTTGCATCATATACAACTCTTCCTTAAGGTAACCGTTAAGGAACGCTGTTTTGACATCCATCTGCCAAATTTCATAATCGAAAAAGGCAGCTATTGCTAACATGATTCTGACGGACTTAAGCATCGCTACGGGTGAGAAGGTCTCATCGTAGTCAACTCCTTGAACTTGTGAAAAACCCTTTGCCACAAGTCGAGCTTTATAGACGGTGACATTACCGCCCGCGTCCGTCTTCCTCTTAAAGATCCATTTGTTCTGAATGGCCTTACGCCCTTCAGGTAATACTTCCAAAGTCCATACTTTGTTTTCATACATGGATCCCATCTCGGATTTCATGGCCTCTAACCACTTCTCGGAATCCGGGCCCATCATTGCTTCTCCATAGCTCGTAGGTTCATCGTTGTCTAACAACATGACCTCTAAGACAGGGTTGCCGTACCACTCAGGAGCAGTACACGTCCTTGTCGACCTACGAGGTTCGATAGTAACTTGATCCAAAGCTTCATGATCATCATCATTAACTTCCTCTTCAGCTAATGTAGGCTCCACAGAAACAACTTTCTGCACTGCGCTACTCTCAGGTTGAAGTAAAGGTTCAACAACCTCATCAAGTTCTATCTTCCTCCCACTCAATTCTTTCGAGAGAAACTCTTTCTCAAGAAATGTTCCGTTTTTAGCGACAAACACTTTGCCTTCGGATCTGAGGTAGAAGGTATACCCAACTGTCTCTTTTGGGTATCCTATGAAGACGCATTTCTCCGCTTTGGGTTCCAGCTTTTCAGGCTGAAGCTTTTTGACATAAGCATCACATCCCCAAACTTTAAGAAACGACAGTTTTGGCTTCTTGCCAAACCAAAGTTCATATGGCGTCGTCTCAACGGATTTCGATGGTGCCCTATTTAAAGTGAATACAGCTGTCTCTAATGCATAACCCCAAAACGATAGTGGCAAATCGGCAAGAGACATCATAGATCGCACCATATCCAATAAAGTTCGATTACGACGTTCGGACACACCATTACGCTGTGGTGTTCCAGGCGGTGTCAGTTGTGAAACAATTCCACATTGTCTTAAGTGACTGCCAAACTCATAACTCAGATATTCTCCTCCTCGATCAGATCGTAGGAATTTAATCTTCTTGTTACGATGATTCTCAACTTCACTCTGAAATTGTTTGAACTTTTCAAATGTTTCAGACTTATGTTTCATTAAGTAAATATACCCATATCTACTTAAGTCATCAGTGAAGGTGAGAAAGTAACGATAACCACCGCGCGCCTCAATACTCATCGGACCACACACATCAGTATGTATGATTTCCAATAAGTCACTTGCCCGTTCCATTGTTCCAGAGAACGGCGTTTTAGTCATCTTGCCCATGAGGCATGGCTCACATGTGTCAAGTGATTCAAAATCAAGTGACTCCAAAAGTCCATCAGCATGGAGCTTCTTCATGTGTTTTACACCAATATGACCTAAACGGCAGTGCCACAAGAAAGTGGTATTATCATTATCAATTCTACATCTTTTGGCATCAATGTTATGAACATGTGTATCATTACTATCGAGATTCAATAAGAATAAACCCCTCACATTGGGTGCATGACCATAAACGATATTACTCATATAAATAGAACAACCATTATTCTCTGATTTAAATGAGTAACCGTCTCGCAATAAACAAGATCCAGATATAATGTTCATGCTTAACGCAGGCACTAAATAACAATTATTCAGGTTCATCACTAATCCCGATGGTAATCAAAGAGCGAGCGTGCCGACGGCGATCACATCAACCTTGGAACCATTTCCCACGCGCATCGTCACTTCGTCCTTTGCCAGCCTCCGTCTATTCCGCAGTTCCTGTTTTGAGTTGCAAATATGAGCAACCGCACCGGTATCAAATACCCAGGCACTACAACGAGAGTTGGTAAGGTACACATCAATAACATGTATATCATATATACCTTGTTTGTTGTTGGCCGCCTTCTTGTCAGCCAAATACTTGGGGCAATTCCGCTTCCAGTGTCCAGTTCCCTTGCAATGAAAGCACACAGTTTCTGGTTTGGGTCCAGCCTTGGGTTTCTTCATGGGAGGTGCAACTGCTTTGCCACTCTTCTTGGAGTTACCCTTCTTACCCTTGCCATTTTTCTTGAAACTAGTGGTTTTATTGACCATCAACACTTGATGCTCCTTCTGAATTTCAGACTCAGCGGCTTTCAGCATTGCAAACAGCTCGGCGACTGACTTGTTCATCCCGTGCATGTTATAGTTCAACACAAAGCTCCTGTAGCTAGGTGGCAATGATTGAAGAACTCTGTCAGTGATAGCCTCTGGCGGAAGGGGCATCCCCAATTCAGCCAGACGGGTGGAGTACCCAGACATTCTGAGCACGTGATCACTGATAGACCCGTTCTCCTCCATCTTGCAAGCATAGAACTTATCGGAGATCTCATATCTCTCGATCCGGGCATTCTTCTGAAAGATAAACTTCAACTCCTGGAACATCTCATATGCTCCATGACGTTCAAAACGTCTTTGAAGTCCCGGTTCTAAGCCATACAACATTGCACATTGAACTATTGAGTAATCATCAGAACGAGCCTGCCAGGCGTTCACAACGTCTAGAGACTCAACTGGAGCGGGTGGATCACCAAGCGGTGCATCAAGGACATAAGCTTTCTGGGAAGCCGTAAGGATAATCCTTAGATTACGGGCCCAGTCCACAAAGTTACTTCCATCATCTTTCAACTTAGCTTTCTCTAGGAACGCATTAAAATTCAGGGGTGCTACTGCGCGAGCCATGATCTACAACATAAATATAGCAAAGACAACTTAGACTATTGTTCTAGATAATGAGTTTAGTTAATCATATTACTTAAAAACTCCCACTCAAATTGACATCCCTCCGGTCATTCGAGTGTAACATGATCCAAATCCACCAACTCAAGTCCGATCATCACGTGAGTTGAGGTGGTTTCAATGGTGACCATCTTCATGTTGATCATATCTACTATATGACTCATGTTCGACCTTTCGGTCTCTTGTGTTCCGAGGCCATGTCTGTACATGCTAGGCTCGTCAAGTTTAACCCAAGTGTTCCGCGTGTGCCACATGGCTTGCACCCGTTGTATGTGAACGTGGAGTCTATCACACCCGATCATCACGGCGTGTCTCGAAACGACGAACTTTCGCAACGGTGCACACTCGGGGAGAACACAATTTATCTTGAAATTTAAGTGAGGGATCACCTTATAATGCTACCGTCGTCCTAAGCAAAATAAGATGCATAAAAGGATTAACATCACATGCAAATCATAAGTGACATGATATGGCCATGAACTTGTGCTTTTGATCTCCATCTCCAAAGCACCGGCATGATCTCCATCGTCACCGGCATGACACCATGATCTCCATCATCTTGATCTCTATCAACGTGTCGCCATGAGGTTGTCGCGCCGACTGTTGCTTCCACGACTATTGCTAACGTTTAGCGATAAAGTAAAGCATTACATAGCGCTTAATGATTGACACGCAGGTCATACAATAATTAAAGACAACTCTATGGCTCCTGCCAGTTGCCGTACTCATCGACATGCAAGTCGTGATATTCTATACAACACATGATCATCTCATACATCACATATATCTCATCATGTAATTGGCCATATCACATCACAACATACCCTGCAAAAACAAGTTAGACGTCCTCTAATTGTTGTTGCAAATTTTACGTGGCTGCTACGGGTTTGCAAGAACCGTTCTTACCTACGCAAAACCACAACGTGGTGTAGTGATTGCTTTTTGATCTTCTAAAAGAACCCTCTTCATTGAAATCGATTCAACTAAAGTGAGAGAGACAGACACCCGCTAGCCATCTTTATGCAACGAAGTTACATGTCAGTTGAAGGAACCTGTCTCGCGTAAGTGTACGCGTAATGTCGGTCCGGGCCGCTTCATCTCACAGTACCGCCGAATCAAATATCAACTAGTAACGGCAAGCAATATGTATACACCCACGCCCACAACTCGTTTGTGTTCTACTCGAGATCTCATCTACGCATAGACCTAGCTCTGATACCACTGTTGGGGAACGTTGCATGGGAAACAAAAATTTTCCTACACACACACAAGATCTATCCATGGTGATGAGCATCTACGAGAGGGAGAGTAAATCTACATACCCTTGTAGATCGCTAAGCGGAAGCGTTTAAGAAACGCGGTTGATGTAGTCGAACGTCTCCGCGATCCAAATCGCAAGTCGTCCCTCGATCCGATCACGAACTAGCGCCGAACGGACGGCACCTCCGCGTTCAACACACGTACGGCTTGATGACGCCTTCACCTCCTCGATCCAGCGAGCGATGGTGAAGTAGTGGTTGAGTTCCAGCAGCACGACGGCGTGGTGATGGTGGTGAGGAACAATCTCTGCAGGGCTTCGCCAAGCGCTACGGAGATTATGACGGAGGAACTAGAGGGTTAGGGTTGCCGCACACGGCTTGGGGAAATCTTGATGTGTTCCGGGTGCTAGCCCTGCCCTCTATTTATATGTTGAGCCCTGGGGTCGAAACTTGGAGAAAGAGCCTCCTCAAAGTCGGTTTGGAACAAAAGGAAGAGTCCTTCTCGGATTCCAGTACCAAACGCCACGGTTCCCGGCGTCTGGCCCAGACGCCATGGGCCTCGGCGTCTGGCCCAGGGCCAGACGCCAGGGTTCCTGGCGTCTGGACCCTGCCCTCTGCAAAACTGCCTTTTGCTAACGCCCCGTGGGTCTCACCTCTTGGCCCAAACATATCGTCCAATATATCAATCTTTACCTCTCGGACATTCCGAGACTCCTCGTCATGTCCGTGATCTCATCTGGGACTCCGAACAACTTTCGGTCACCAACATAACAACTCAACTATACTTATATTGTCACCAAACGTTAAGTGTGTAGACCCTGCGGGTTCGAGAACTATGTAGACATGACCGAGACACCTCTACGGTCAATAACCAATAGCGGGACCTGGATGCCCATATTGGCTCCTACATATTCTACGAAGATCTTTATCGGTCGAACCTCTATGTCAAGGATTCAGTTAATCCCGTATGCTGTTCCCTTTGTTCTTCGGTATGTTACTTGCCCGAGATTCGATCGTCGGTATCTCTATACCTAGTTCAATCTCGTTACCGGCAAGTCTCTTTACTCGTTCCGTAATACAAGATCTCGTGGCTAACACTTTAGTCACATTGCTTGCAAGGCTCATTGTGATGTTGTATTACCGAGTGGGCCCTGAGATACCTCTCCGTCACACAGAGTAACAAATTCCAGTCTTGATCCATGCCAACCCAACAGACACCCTCGGAGATACCTGTAGAGCACCTTTATAGTCACCCAGTTACGTTGCGACGTTTGATACACACAAGGTACTCCTCCGATGTCAGGGAGTTGCATGATCTCATGGTCATAGGAACAGATACTTGACATGCAGAAAACAATAGCAATAAACTGAGACGATCAAATGCTACGTTCTTAGTTTGGGTCTTGTCCATCACATCATTCTCCTAATGATGTGATCCCGTTATCAAATGACATCTCATGTCAATGGCTAGGAAACCTTAACCATCTTTGATCAACGAGCTAGTCAACTAGAGGCTTACTAGGGACACAGTGTTGTTTATGTACCCACACATGTATTTGAGTTTCCAATCAATACAATTATAGCATGGATAATAAACAATTATCATGAACAAGGAAATATAATAATAACCAATTTATTATTGCCTCTAGGGCATATTTCCAACAGACATGTATGCTATAAAGAGTAATAATAACTATGAAACTTGTCATCATGATTTTAATTTTCAATTGGATTATGTCAATCAAGTATCTCATGATAGTTATTTTGTTGAATTTGCTCCCACTATTATTGATGAGAATAAATTTGCTTATGTGAAGAGTAACAAAAAATTTATGCTTGTGGATCATGAAAAGAATGCTTTATGTGATAGCTATATTATTGAATTCATTCATGATGCTACTGAAAATTATTATGATAGAGGAATATATGCTTCTACATATCTCAATAATATCAAGTTTCCTCTCTATGTGTTGAAAGTTTTAAAGTTATACTTGTTTTGCCTTCCTATGCTAGTTGATTCTTGCTCCCATAAATTGTTTGCTCACAAAATCCCTATGCATAGGAAGTGGGTTAGGCTTAAATGTGCTAGTCATATGCTTCATGATGCTCCCATTATGTTTCAATTCTTCACTTTTATGTGAGCATCATTAAAATCATCATGCCTAGCTAAAAGGCATTAAAGAAAAGTGCTTGTTGGGAGACAACCCAATATTTGTACCTACTATTTTTGTGTGTCCACATAATTAAGCTACTGTAGTAATCATGTTTTATATGTTTTCTTTCAATAATGTGCCAAGTAAAGCCTTTGGGATAGTGTGGATGCTTGTTGATTTGATTCTGTGCAAAAACAGAGACTTTTGCGTCCAGTGCTGAAATTTCTATTCTGTACTGGAGCGTGAGAAAATTCTGAAATTCTTACACAGTATTGGGTTACAAATTTTTTACGTTGTCCTAATTTTTCATAATTTTTGGATGTACAGAAGTATGGTTTTTAAATCGCTTACTACACGCTGTTCTGTTTTTTAAATTGCTACTGTCCTACAAAACTCTGCGCTTGGAGGCCCAACACAAGTCTACAAGAATAAGTTGTGTAGTAGACATCAGGGTACAGCGGGTTGCGGGAGAGTGGACCGCTATAAATAGATGAGGGAAGGTGATGGAGGTGTTGAGGAAGATGGCGGAGTTGTTGGAGTAGATCGCCGCCACACGATGTTTGCCCCGGCGGCGTTCCGGCGCCACCGGGAGAGAGGGGGAGAGAGCCCCCCTCCTTCTTCTTCTTCCTTGGCATCCCCCCTAGATGGGAGGAGGGTTTCCCCTCTGGTCCTTGGCCTCCATGGCTCCCAGAGGGCAGGAGCCCCTCCGAGATTGGATCTCTCTCTCTGTTCTCTTCTGTTTCGCGCTCCTCTTTTCTGGCCCTTCACCGTTTCTTATATTCCCGGAGATCCGTAACTCTGATTGGGCTGAAATTTTGAGGGGACTTTTATACAGAAATTATCTTTCTTGCGGCGAAAGAAGGGCCCCAACCGACATTCGTGGGAGTCACAAGGCAACACGGCGCGACCCCCCTGGGGCCGCGCCCTGTTGCCTTGTGGCCACCTCGGGCACCGTCTTGCGTTGATTTTTCTTGCTAAAAATCACATATATTCCAAAATAATTCTCCGTAAAATTTTATCGTGTTTGGACTTCGTTTGATATGGATTTTCTGTGAAACAAAAAACAAGCAGAAAACAGGAACTGGCACTGGATCAATATGTTAGTCCCAAAAATAATATAAAATGTTGCCAAAAGTATGTGAAAGTTGTAGAATATTGGCATGAAACAATCAAAAATTATAGATATGACGGAGATGTATCAGCATCCCCAAGCTTAATTCCTGCTCATCCTCGAGTAGGTAAATGATAAAAAGATAATTTTTGATGTGGAATGCTACCTAGCATAATCTTGATCATGTAATCTAATCATGGCATGAATATTAAGACACGAGTGATTCAAAGCAATAGTCTATAATTTGATATAAAGACATCAATACTCAGGCATACCAACAAACGATCATGCCTTTCAGAATAAAAATGCTAAAGAACGTTATCCCTACAAAATCATATAGCCCTGTCATGCTCCATCTTCTTAACACAAAATATAAATCATGTACAACCCTGATGTCAGCCGAGTAATTGGTTCATACTTTTTAACGCGCTTCGGTTTTTTCAACCACCACGGAATAGAATGCGGTGGTAGGGATCAATAAGGAGAAGTCAAAAAGGGAGAAAGTCTCGCATCAACTAGGCGGATCAATGGGCTATGGAGATGCCCATCACTCGATGTCAATGCGAGGAGTAGGGATTGCCATGCAACGGATGCACTAAGAGCTATAAGTGTATGAAAGCTCAAACTAAAAACTAAGTGGGTGTGCATCCAACTTGCTTGCTCATGAAGACCTCGGGCATTTGAGGAAGCCCATCATCGGAATATACAAGCCAAGTTCTATAATGAAAATTTCCTACTAGTATATGAAAGTGACAACATATGAGACTCTCTATATGAAAAACATGGTGCTACTGTGAAGCACAAGTGTGGTAAAGGATAATAGCATTGCCCCTTCTCTCTTTTTCTCTCATTTCATTTTTTTTGTTTTCTCTTTGTTTTCTCTTTTTTTGTGGGCTCTTTTTGGCCTCTTTTTTTTAGAACAGTCTCATGGACCTCATCCCCACCTTTTCGAGGACTCATTAGTCTCCACCATTCTTTCCTTACTGGGACAATGCTCTAATAAATGGTGATCATCACACTTTTATTTACTTACAACTCGATATTACAAATCGATAAAAACTATACAAGATGACTCTATATGGATGCCTCTGGCAGTGTACCAGGATCTGAAATGATCTAGCGTAGCAAAGATATCAAAAAACGGACAAGCCATGAAAATATCATGCTAGCTATCTTACGATCATGCAAAGCAATATGACAATGAATGCTCAAGTCATGTATATGATGATGATGGAAGTTGCATGGCAATATATCTCAGAATGGCTATGGAAATGCCATAATAGGTAGGTATGGTGACTGTTTTGAGGAAGATATAAGGAGGCTTATGTGTGATAGAGTGTATCATATCATGGGGTTTGGATGCACCGGCGAAGTTTGCACCAACTCTCGAGGTGAGAAAGGGAAATGCACGGTACCGAAGAGGCTAGAAAATTGCGGAAAGGTGAGAGTGCGTATAATCCATGGACTCACATTAGTCATAAAGAACTCACATACTTATTGTGAAAGTCTATTAACCCTCGGAGCAAAGTACTACTACGCATGCCCCTAGGGGGGAGGTTGGTAGGAGTTAACCATCGCGCGCCCCCGACCTCCACGCAAAGGAAGACACTCAATAATAAATCATGCTCCAACTTCTTAGCATAACTAAAGACTATACGTGCAAGCTTCGGGAATCACAAACCTTAACACCAATATTCTTACTAAACCACAATTATTCACTAGTACCTCCCACATATTACCATCTCAATATCGCAAAACTATTGCAAGGAATCAAACTTATCATATTCAGTGATCTACAAGTTTTATGTAGGATTTTATGACTAACCATGTGAATAACCAATTCCTGTTGACTCTCTAAATAGATATAAGTGAAGCATGAGATTTTAATTCTTTCTACAAAAGACCAAACTCTAATAATAAGTGAAGCAAAAGAGCATTCTATAAATAACGGTTTTCTATATGTAGAGAAACAGGCATCCAAACTTCAAAAGATATAGGCGAAGCACATGAAGCATTCTATAAAGCCACACTCAAAAGATATAAGTGAAGTGCATAGAGCATTCTATAAATCAACCAAGGACTATCTCATACCAGCATGGTACATTACTAAAAGAAAAATAAAAATCACACGACGCTCCAAGAATTTACGCATATCATGTGAACAAAACAAAAACCGAGACATACCGATAATTGTCGAAGAAAGATGGGATGCCTTCCGGGGCATCCCCAAGCTTAGACGCTTGAGTCTCCTTGAATATTTACTTGGGGTGCCTTGGGCATCCCCAAGCTTGAACTCTTGCCTCTCCTTATTCTCCTCATATCGATACCTCCTCGTTCTTCGAACACTTCATCCACACAAAACTTAACCGAACTTTTTATTTGAGGGGTTAATACATATAACATCAAATCCCATCATGTACTGCTGTAACATTATTGTATAATTATAATAAAACATTACCCACTATATGCTATCACAATTCTATGTCTCCCAAGTCAATGGGGCTCAACAAGATTTCAAACATACGCAAATAAAGAAACTATAACAGCAATATGTGAAAACAGGACAGTCTGTAAAGATGCAGATGAAACATATACTTCTGTAACTCCAAAAATTCTGAAACATTAGGACGTAATAAACAATTTGCATAGAATTACTGTGTAAAAATTTCAGAATTTTTGCATGCTCCTGTAAAACATGTAAATTCAAATACTACAGCAAAAGTTTCTGTTTTTGCACTGCACATACCAAACAAGCAATTTAAACATCCAAAAGGTAAATCTTGGCACATTATTTTTATAATACAATGGATTTGTACAAGGGGATAATTATTTTTGTTGAAAATTTTCTGTAATCAAGATTCACAAAGTTTCCATGGGCATGAACAAAGTTCAAGGACATCCCCCACTTCAACGGTGTTCGTCTTTCTCACTTTCACTTTTCTTTTTGAAAAGTTTTAGGTTCACCTCTATATTTTTTTGTTTTTAAACTTTTTAAAAGCACACAACAGAATAAAACGACTCTCTAAAACTTCCAGGTTGTCTCCCAGGCAGCGCTTTCTTTGAAGCCATTAAGCTAGGCATAAAGTGCTCAAGTAATTGATCCACCCGGATCCCAAGGTATATCAAAGCCAATTTTAATTAATAATGATTTGTAATTTAGTAGTGAGCATAAAGCAACATATATCATGCAATGGTGAAGTCTAACTCTCTTCCTATGCATCGGCATGTCATAAAAGAACAATTCATGCACATCAAGTTAAGGCCAATGCATAGTATAAACAGTTTCTTGCAGTTTTATCGTATTGGAAACATAGAGAGACGGAGATGTAGTTCCTCTCTTATAATAATTGCAAGTAGGAGCAGCAAGCACATGCATATTATATCCATCAAAATCATCATGTGTAATGGTAAAACGCAACCCATCAATATAATCCTTAATAAGAGCAAACTTCTCCGATATAGTGTAGTTGGGAGAATTCAAAAAGATAATAGGACTATCATGTGTGGGTGCAATAGCAACAATTTCATTCTTAACATAAGGAACTATATCAAGTTCATCTCCATAAGCATAATTCATATTGGCATCATGGCCACAAGCATAGCAAGCATCAATTTCATCAAAAAGGGATATTTCAAACGAATCAAAGGGATCATAGCAATTATCATAGCATTCATCCTTCGGTGAGCACGAAGGGAAATTAAACAATGTATGAGTTGAAGAGTTACTCTCATTAGAAGGTGGGCACGGGTAGCTAATCCGCTCTTCCTCCTTTTGTTCTTCGCTCTCCTCGTCATCTTTTTCATCTAATGAGCTCACAGTTTCAGCAATTTCTTCCTCCATAGACTCCTGTAAAATGTTAGTCTTCTCTTGGACAGTGGGGACTTCCTCAATATATTGTTTAACATAAGCATTAGAAGCATAGTTTTCATAGCAATATTTAAGTATGGCAAAATTTTCAGATTTGTAAAGAGTAGCATCACACTTTTCAATCAAAGAAGCAATTTCATAAGCACCCTTAAAAGAAACAAATTCTTCAATTTGTTCAATATCATAGTAACTATAAACACCTTTGGCATAAGAAGATAAGATTCCATTATCCTTAAACTCACATTGGTAGGGAAGGTGTTTTTTTAGTGTTTTCAGAACAACAAGTAAAATCATATATTTCGCATAAATTCCAGGCATAGCATTCCAAACAATTAATTTGATACCTTAAAAGTTTACCTTTTTGAGACAAGCGGTGTCGCACAAAATAAGCATGCTCATATAATGATTTTCCCTCAACTAAGCTAGTTGGGTTTTCAGCACGAGCACAAAGGGATCGAAGATGATCCAAGTAGAAAGCTTTAGCAGTATGAAAGATTTTGGGTGGTTCTTCAACCATTGGTTTAGCAAGTACAACTATTTTTTTGGTATTTTACGTTTCCTACCCATAACTAAAGATAGAAAACAAGAGCACAAAATAAAAACTACTTAGTGATAAAGCAAATAAGCACACACGAGAATATCAACCCCACGCTATTGCTCCCCGGCAACGGCGCAAGAAAAAGGTCTTGATAACCCACAAGTATAGGGGATCAATTGTAGCTTTTTGATAAATAAGAGCGTCGAACCCAACGAGGAGCTAAAGGTAGAATTAATATTCCCTCAAGTTCTATCGACCACCGATACAACTCTATGCACACCAACGTTTGCTTTACCTAGAAACAAGTAATAAAACTAGAAGTACTTTGTAGGTGTAGTAGAATAAGTTTGCAAGATAATAAAGAACGTGAAAATAAAAATTAGGTGATGTTCTAATAAAATTACAATTAAGTTAGTATAGCAAGTGTGGAAAAGTGGTGGTAGGATTTGCGGAATTGTCCCTAAGCAATTGGCTAAGTTACTAGACCGATAGCAACTTTTTATGTGGGAGAGGCCACTGCTAGCATGTCATCCCTTACTTGGAATTCTATGCACTTATGATTGGAACTATTAGCAAGCATCCGCAACAACTAACATTCATTAAGGTAAAACCCAACCATAGCATTAAGATATATTGGTCCCCTTTCAATCCCGTATGAATCAATTTCTATGATAGGAAGAAGTTTCCGTCACTCTTGCCCTCCAATGCATAGTCCTATCAACATACAACTAACCATATGGTGTGATCCACGCGCGCTCTCATATGATGGGCACCAAGGGACAGCAACATAACCACAAAAAATTTAAACCAATCATAGCAATTCACCAATCACCCATAGGACAACAAAAATCTACTCAAACATCATAGGATGGAAACACATCATTAGAAAATAATATGAAGCATAAAGCACCATGTTCAAGTAGGGGGTACAGAGGGTTGCGGGAGAGTGGACCGCTGTAAATAGATGAGGGAAGGAGATGGAGGTGTTGAGGAAGATGGGGGAGTTGTTGGAGTAGATCGCCGCCACACGATGTTTGCCCCGGCGGCGTTCCGGCGCCACCGGGAGAGAGGGGGAGAGAGCCCCCCTCCTTCTTCTTCTTCCTTGGCCTCGCCCCTAGATGGGAGGAGGGTTTCCCCTCTGGTCCTTGGCCGTGGCTCCCAGAGGGCAGGAGCCCCTCCGAGATTGGATCTCTCTCTGTTCTCTTTTGTTTCACGCTCCTGTTTTCTGGCCCTTCATTGTTTCTTATATTCCCGGAGATCCGTAATGCCGATTGGGCTGAAATTTTGAGGGGATTTTTATCTAGAAATTATCTTTCTTGCAGCGAAAGAAGGGCCCCAACCGATGTTCAGGAGAGTCACAAGGCAACACGGCGCGACCCCCCTGGGGCCGCGCCCTGTTGCCTTGTGGCCACCTCGGGCACCGTCTTGCGTTGATTCTTCGTTCTAAAAATCACATATATTCCAAAATAATTCTCCGTAAAATTTTATCGCATTTGGACTTCGTTTGATATGGATTTTCTACGAAACAAAAAACAAGCAGAAAACAGGAACTGACACTGGGCACTGGATCAATATGTTAGTCCCAAAAATAATATAAAATGTTGCCAAAAGTATGTGAAAGTTATAGAATATTGGCATGAAACAATCAAAAATTATAGATACGATGAAGACGTATCATTGGCCAACTCCCTTGGTCTCAACTACAATCACATTCGAACCATTGTTGGTAACACCCTTGTTAATATTCATGTTCTCACTAGCGCTGGAATGGTAGTAGTTCATAATGGTCGTCATTGCATCAGAATTCCTGGAGTGGAATACTTGTTGCCCACTCCTATGCCTAACCGTTTTTCCATAGAACATGGACAATTGCATTATGTTGCGCAGGAAAGAGATGCAACTTTTGACCAAGAAGGCCCAGAACCAGAACAAATAGATGAAGAAGATCTCGCCGTCGACGAAGAAGAGGAGCAGCCCCAAGACCATCCACAACAAGGAAGCTACACCACCTATGTGGACCTCAACAGCCTCCAGGGCTCTATCCAAGATATGAGCAACCTCGTCGAGTCTCTTCGAGGCACGTTCGCCTACATGAACATGAGCTCCTGACCAACTGCCACAATGATCCCACCGGTTAGGGCTTTCAAAAGCCTAAGCTTGGGGGTGGTCATCACCACTTTGATGAGTGATATTTTTACACTCATTTCAACCTTGTTTAAACCGAGATATTTCACCAAAAGAGAAATATTCACTCTGATATTGCCACTTATGACTAATGGATGCAAAGGATTCCACAAATCCTCTCTTTGATATTTTTTCCATGGGAAATGGGTTATAAAGGGAAGAAATCACGTGGGAGAAAGGAAAGGAAGGAAAATGGAGAAGAAATAAGTCACCAGGAGGCGCCAGAAGGCAACCAGGGTGAAAGATGGCGTTCCATGCGACCGCACATGCTCGCATGAGAGGTCGTTTGGCATGGAAACCGAGGCAGGTCGTCCACCTGAACAACTTTTATAAAGGGGACCCCGTCGAAATATCAACAAGACAGCGTCGAGCACAGCCAGAACCTCTTCATCATCATCTTCATCCAGAAACCCTAGCCACCACCATTTCCATCTCCATAGCCATCTCCACCATCATAGTGCTCTCTTATCTAGTTCATACTTGTAATCATGCATCGCACAAGGCATCCATTGTAAGACATATTGCAATCAATCAATCCCAAGATGTGTTCTTTAATGTTTTCTTCTCGCGATCTGATCTCCATGTGTGAGTAGTTCGGTAAGGTATGGGGTGAGGCATGAGCCTTGCAACCCCAGGTATTTGGTGAAGGGATCAATGTATGTCTTTGACATAACGTCTTGTATGTGTGAAATAAAATTGTTTCGTGAAGTGTCTCTTGTCTTGTCCGCGATCTTCATCCCTGTAGGTACAGGATCATGGAGGTTGAGCACCGGTGAGGCTAGGAGCAAGGGGACCGTGAAGTGTTATACCGAACACCGGTGATAGTAAGATTTAGTAGGGTAACATGGATTATAACCTTGGGGATTCATGAGGTGTAGTCATTAAACACCCAAAGCTTTTGTCTGATATTATTATCTTAATTATCGGGGCAACCCCACGAGATGGATAGGGCCTTCGGTAGGACAACTGATTCTTGATGCAGGACTCGTGTCGGTCAAGATGTTATTTGGACACATCCCCCACTCCGTTACGAAGCAAGCACCTCTTGATGGGTGACTTCCTGAGCACAAACTAATATCATTTTTGATCCCAACACCAATACATGGTTGTAAGCATTAAGACCTCATACCCGTACCTTCTTTTTATTATAAGTGTTTGAATCACAATTTGCTTGCTGATCCGGTCAAAAGCTGGATTTGACACTTTGGCAAAAGCTCGCTAGAGACCATTGCTTCAAGGGAATCTTCCTCTCGTGGGTTTGATACCCAGGGTCACCTCTGGGGAAATAGGTGCGGGATACCCTTTCTTGTTCCAATACCGGATCAATAAAAAGGAGATATCACACTTCTACATCAAGATGTGGCGGTATTATTTGAATAAATTGTAATGAGGTTGTACTTAAGCTCATGGAGCTTCAAAACACTCGTGTTGGTTTGTTCCAACACTTTGCTTTTATTTGCTTTCGCTTTTTTATTTGCTTTTGCCTTTGCGATTTTTCGTTTGCAAGCTAATTTTCAAAAACCCAAAAACAAAAAAAATAGAATAAGCATTGTTAATCTTTATTTTGCCCCTCGGAATTCATTTGCATTTTGTTTTCAGAGGAGTTGTTCTACGCCGGACAACGAGGAATGCAAGAGTAAGGAAGAGAAGTGTGTAAATTCGCAACCGTGAAGGTATGTCCTATGACTCCCGTCTTTTGCACTTGAAATACTTACAGTAGATGTAGTAGTAGTATGTGTGATATGTGCAAATGGGGGTAAGTCTTGATAATTAAGACAAAGGTTTTGTTCTAGTAGCTGGAATAATTTTGTAGCCTTTGTTCTGTTTAGTTTAGACAACCAAGACTTGTCGTGGGACTGTTTTTAAATGAAATGATCTTAACTAAGAATAACCATGCACAAGAGAAAGTCTTCAAAGACTTGGGAGTTGATAAAATTGTAGTAGAAATGATGTTTGAAATGCTCAACCCCATGTTGTTAATTTTAACAGAATCGATAGCACTTGTGGATTAAATTGTCTAGAGGAACTTAGTTGAAGGGTGTACGAGATTATGCTAAAAATCTGTGTTGTATCTCTTACATGGTGCTTCAGCTTCTTGCTGGTGCCATGGCCCCGCTACTTTATGCACGTGTACGTGTGTAAATGTGGCTTCGTCACCTTTCTTGATGTTATGCTGAGGACTCCGCTAGCCAATGAACGACCACCAAGAGCGATAGCTCGGATTTCGGCTATGAGTTTGTTACCGTACGTAGTGGTAACACTACAAACGCATATTATTCAACTTTCTCTTGAATGGGTGTGTATGTGGTAAATAAAGGGGGCTGATCAACAGAGCTCGAAAGAGACATTCATCAAAGGTCCATAGTTCCCAAACATTAAGCCACAGCGAAACTCTATGCATGATCACTTATTTGGCATAATCAATTCATGTCACAATCAAAGTTCCAGCAAACAATGATTGAAATGAAGTGCTTAAGAGCATTGAGGAGGAAATAATTGTGGGTGTGCTTATGAGCACTAGAGCATCATATTTTTCTACATGCTTTTCACTCCCTAATATATGTTTTTATGGATCTATCAAAAGAAAACTCTTCCGTGCATTCCCGACAAGCAAGTGTTGTCTAGAATAAATAGAATAGAGTATTGCAAAGTTGTTTTATCTAGTAGATCAAGAGCTTTGTATTGATTATCTTTGCTTCAGTAACACTTGCACTATAACCATGCCACCGCTACAGCTATGCTAAGTTTTCAAGTCAAGAAACAGAGGGCTATCCAGGCATACCGATCGTAAGTGAACCAAAACCTTCTCGCTATTTCGGTTTAAACAACTAAGTTCCTTATGATTCGGATTTCTCTTTA
The DNA here is from genome assembly GCA_039707655.1 of Elymus sibiricus. Classification (NCBI taxonomy): domain Eukaryota; kingdom Viridiplantae; phylum Streptophyta; class Magnoliopsida; order Poales; family Poaceae; genus Elymus; species Elymus sibiricus. The sequence continues at coordinate 359,237,988 of CM077666.1, forward strand.
TGTTGCTCGAGGACGGTCAAGTTTAAGCTTGGGGGAGTTGATGAGTGATATTTTTACACTCATTCACCTTTGTTTAAACCAAGATATTTCATCTAAAAAGAGATATTCACTCCGATATTATCACTAATGCCTAATAATTGCAACGGATTCCACAAATCCTCTCTTTGATGTGTTTCCACAGGAAATGGGCTAAAAAGGGAAGAAATCACATGTGGGAATGGAAAAGAAGGAGAATCAGAACAAAAAACGGTGTTCCATACGGGCGCACGTGCCCGTATGGCATGGAAACCGAGGCAAATCGTCCACCTGTACAACTTTTATAAAGGGGACCCCATCAAAATGTCAACAGAATGAGCACGGGGAGAGCATCATCAGCAGCGAGAACACCTTCATCATCATCTTCATCCACAAACCCTAGCCACCATTTCCATCTCCATAGCCACCATCACCACCATAGTGCTTCCTCATCTAGTTCATACTTGTAATCGTGCATCGCACAAGGCATCATTGTAAGACATATTTGCAATCAATCAATCTCCAAGATGTGTTCTTCAATGTTGTCTTCCCGTGATCTGATCTCCATGTGTGAGTAGTTTGGTAAGGTATGGGTTGAGGCATGAGCCTTGCAACCCTCTGAATTTGTTGTGGGGATCAATGGAAGGGCTTTGAAATAACGTCCCGTATGTGTGAAATAAAATTGTTCCGTAGATGTCTCTTGTCTTGTCCACGATCTTCATCCCTGGAGGTACCCAGGATCATGGAGATCGAGCACCGGTGAGGCTAGGAGCAAGGAGACCGTGAAGTGTTATACCGAACACCGGTGACAGTAAGGTTCAGTAGGGTAACATGGATCATATCCTTGGGGATACATGAGGTGTAGTCATTAAACGCCCAAAGCTCTTGTCTGATTTTATTACCTTAATTATCGAGGCAACCCCGCACGATGGATAGGGCCTGCGGTAGGACAACTGATTCTTGATGCAGGACTCGCGTCGGTCAAGATGTTATTTGGACACATCCCCCACTTCGATCTGTAACAAGCACATCTCGATGGATGACTTCCAGCACACAAATTAAGATCATATCTGGTCCCAACACACATACATGGTTGTAAGCATTAAGACCTCATACCCGTACCTCTTTTTATTACAAGTGTTTGAATCACTATTTGCTTGCTTGATCCGGTCAAAAGCTGGATTTGACACTTTGACAAAAGCTTGCTAGAGACCATAGCTTCAAGGGAATCTTCCTCTCGTGGGTTTGATAACCCAGGGTCACCTCTGGGGAAATAGGTGCGGGATACACTTTTCTGTTCCATTACCGGATCAAAAAAAGGAGGTATCACAAAGCACCTCTCCCACTGAAGATAAATCAATCTAGTTGGCTAAACCAAACAGATAGATCGGAGAGAAATACAAAGCTATAACAATCACACATAATAAAGTTCAGAAAGACTCAATTACTTTCAATGAATAATCTGATCATAAACCCACAATTCATCGGATCCCAACAAACACACCGCAAAAGAAGATTACATCGAATCGATCTCCGAAGAGAACATGGTATTGAAGATCAAAGAGAGAGAGAGAGAAAGCCATCTAGCAACTAGCTATGGACCCGTAGGTCCTGTGGGAACTACTCACACATCATCGGAAGGGCAGCAAGGTTGATGAAGAACCCCTCCGTGATCGATTCCCCCTACGACAGAGTACCGACGGAGGCCTTCAGATGGGATCGCAGAAGAACAGAGTCTTGCAGCAGTGGAATAATTGTTTCGGCTCTCGCTCTGGGGTTTTTTGGAATATTTGGGAATTTATATCGCTGGAATTAGATTAAAAGGAGCCACGTGGGGCCCACAAGGCATCAGGGTGCACCTACCCCCCAGGGCGCGCCCTGTTGCCTTGTCGTCTCCTTGTCTGGCTTCTGGTCCTCCCCTGGAGCTTCTAGGGCCCCTCCTGGTCCAGAAAAAATCGTCAAAAAGTTTCGTAGCGTTTGAACTCCATTTGGTAGGGATTTTCTGTAAAACCAAAAGCAAGCAGAAAACAGCAACTCGCACTTGGCACTGGGTTAATAGGTTAGTTCCCAAAAATGATATGAAATGATGTATAAAGCATATAAGATTGGTAATATAATAGCATGAAACAATCAAAAATTACAGATACGTTGGAGACGTATCAACCCACAATTCATCGGATCACAACAAACACACCGCAAAAGATCACATCGGATGAATCTTAGAGAAGGTCATTGTATTGAAGATCAAAATAGAGAGAGAACCATCTAGCTACTACTATGGACCCGTAGGTCCTGAAGGAACTACTCACACATCATCATGGAGGCTACAAGGTTGATGAAGATGGCCTCCCCAATGATTCCCCCCTCCTTCAAAGTACCAAAACAGAGCTCTAGATGGGATCACTTCGGAACAGAGGCTTATGGCGGTGATAAAATTGTTTCAGGCCTCGCTTCGAGGGTTTCGGAATATATGGGAATTTATAGGCCAGGAATTAGGGCAAACGGAGCTACGAGGGGCCCACAAGTCAGGGTGGCGTGCCCTACCCCCAGGGCGCATCCCCTGGCTTTGTGGGGCCCTCGTGGGTCTTCTCGTCCTTTCCCAAAACTTCTAGGATCTCTTATTGTACAAAAAAATCATCAAAAAAATTCATCGTGTTTGGACTTCTGTAGGTATGGATTTTCCCACCAAAAACAAGAAAAAAACAGGAAGTGGCACTGGGCACTAATTTAATAGGTTAGTCTAGAAAAATAATATAAACTGACATATAAATCATATAAAAGTGATAATATAATAGCATTAAACAATAAAAAATATAGATACGTTGGAGACGTATCAGTCATCCATTCAAACACCAAAGTGTTCCAATCATTCAGATTTCCCTGGACATAAAGGGTCGAATAAAATTGTAGAATTATTTCTTGGTTCCACCCATGGTTGAATCGGAGAAATCTCTTCAGGTGTAGCTGATCGAGCTGGTCAATGGTTCGGTGGAAGCAGGGCAGCTCTTCTAATTCAGCAAAGTCAAGAATCTTATTCTCAAAAATGCAATCCTTGAAGCAAAGAATTCGGGTGTAATATATGGAATGTTCCATTATCCAGAACCTTGGCGAGGGAGAAGTCTGTTCTTCATCGCTAGCTTGGATCTATGAATCTTTTCATTGAAAGCTAGTCCGTTAGGGCCAGATCCTTTGGGAAACAATGGGAATGTTTCTCGGGGGTTTGGCAGAACATCCATGGCCAACTTCCCAGTAGTTCGAATATCATCAGGTGCAGCCATATCCTCATCAATGTGTTTGAGCGGCGGCACAAGTTTTGTTGGTTTTCCTTTATGTGATGGCTTCGAAGAACTTGAAGACCCATCACCTTTAGAAGCAGCAAACTTGTGGGCCTTGCCAGCCATTTTCTCAGCAACCTTTTGAGATACATTTTCCTTCATCTCTAGGGCCTTTTCTTAAGATTTCTTTTCTACTGGTGGAGGTACTGGGGCCTGTTCTTCAACTTCCTTCTCAACAACTAACGGCACTAGGGCCTTCTCTATAGCTTTTTCTTCAGCAACCAGTGGGACAACTTGCTCTTGAGCCATCGGCTCATCATATTTATTTTCTTCCTCTCCCGTGATAACATCGTCGGGGCGAGGAGCAGGGTTTGAGTCAAAATCCATCCGAGCAATTTCATCGAAGGATGGGATAGGTGTACACTCTTTTTGGGCAGCGCTAGGCTCGCCCACATCTTTCTCTTTCTCCTCCGCCCTAGGCTTGGAGGGCATCTCAGGTGCGTTCCTCAATGGGGACGGAGCGACTTCCTCAACCACAATCTCTTCATCAATCTTCTCTTCGAGAGCATTCTGCTCCGGGGTTGAATCTTTCTCGACATGTGTCTTGTGAGACACGGTAGTGTCCTCAACTTTTTCTTCTTAAGCACTAGGCTTGGGGATGATAATCTCATCAGCACCAGCAAAATGTCGTGCCTCTTAAGGTGGTGGAGAGGATGGAGATTGTGAATTGGGAGCACTCTGGCTCATTGGAATTGCTTCGGTGGCAACAGTCATAAGATGACGATATGTATTTTCTTTTGGCTTTCCAGCCTGAGCCCTAGTCTTTTGAAGTTTTTACTCGGCAGCCTTTCACTTGTCAGCTTTGACTTTGTTTCGTATTTTCGCAGTTCTTCTGTCGCATAACTGAGAAACTTGCATGGCCAAGCAAGAGTGCCAATCCAAATTCTTCTTCCTAATGGTACTGATGGCCTTAGTGACAGTCACAATTTTTTTGTCGAGACCCTTGGACTCGAATTCAGTCTTGGCGTCTCTCTCATTTGGTCCAGGGTTTTTTTGTCTTTCAGAGCCTCAGAGAGCTCCTTGGTGATTTCTTTCAGCTCGACAAAGAATCTGCTTGCTAGTTGCTTGACATCCGACGGCAGATCCAGACTATCAATATCTTCGGCTTGTGTATCATACGCAGCGCTGTCAATTATATCCATGAAGAGCGTGAAATCATACTTACCAGGTTCCTCAATGATGGCCCACAAGTATAGGGGATCGCAACAGTCTTCGAGGGTAGTATTTCATCCAAATTTATTGATTCGACACAAGGGGGGCCAAAGAATATTTATAAGCCTTAGCAGTTGAGTTGTCAATTCAACCACACCTGAGAAGTCACTTCCTTACAACAATGTATTAGTAACACATCAATATGATAGTATTGATAGCAGCAGTAACAGTAGTAACAGTAACTCGAACAATCTTCTCAGAATCTCAAGCGGAGCAACCAACGAAAAACGTGGAGCGGGGTGGCTATTTATAGCCACAGCCTTCCCAGATGGGAATTGACCATTTAGCACATGCGGTCAGCCAATGGCCAACCGACACATTTCCAATGGTCAGATTTCGAGCACACGACAACTTTACTTGAGGAACAAGTAAAACTGACTCCTCGGTCCGAAACATATCTCTCGCAGCCCAGAAGAACAACGTCTCTGACTAGCAAGTAAAGTTTCGGAGCACAAAGAGATTTCTCACAGTCTTTCATAGGATTCGGCTAAGCATCACAATAGATTTCGGTCTTAATAGTACGATGGTCCTATGACTCAATTAAGAGAAAGAAGAACAACGAAATAGATACTACGACTTCGCTTCGCCTTCAATCTTCTTGACTGCAGTCATTCTTCTTCGGACACAACGAAGAATAATTGCTTCAGTTCAACAATATTTTAAGGGGTCAAGTCCTTCACACAATCTTCTCGGTATGTTTCTTCTCGAAGCATATCTATCTCTTCTCTGCAATGCAGATACATCTCGGTGAAGTTCTTCAAACTTCTCGACATAATATGGCATTCTTCTCGATACGCTAGGGACTATTTCTCTCTGTATGCACTAGCAAACAAATTAGTCCCAGACTGTTTCTGACAACAATCTCCAAAACCAAGGATGCAAGACATTGCACCAACAGAGGGACTTCAAGAACGATCTACTCCAACTCTTTTTCCGCTACAACTCAAAGTTGGTAACGATCAGATCTAACCTTGTATGCATCTTCATAGTGATTCTGGGATCTTGACCCGTAGGCCATTTTTTTCTACTATGTTTCCCATCACCAGGGTCTTTTGTGTAATGTTTGTGGGTTGAGTTGTAAGTTCTCTTTCATGAGGGTCTTGTGGAGAGATGTACTGGTTTGCAAAATCAATGAAGTGCCATGGGTCCTTCTGGACCCATATCTTGTTTTTCTTCAAAAAATGTAGTGAAGCAAAGGTTGGAACAGACGCTAAATCGATTATACCCATTAGCAACTTTGTTTGCTTCTTAACAATTTTTTCTTAGCCAAACTATCCTTTATTGGAATAACCTTTGCATTGATACCACACAAATATTTTTTGTGTTCTGTTACCCCTAAGTAGTTAAAAAGCCTACATGCTTGTCAGGTCTGCATCCTCATTTTATTCACGATGGGAAGGAGCCAATATTACCTGTCAAGACACTAGTCCGACCCAAAATTTCAAGGCTGGTGGGTCTTCTGGGTCGGCTTCATATAAAAATTGGGCTAGGGGAGGCGGTCACCATCGGCCCATCGGGACAAACGGGTCGGCCCAAATTTAATTGCTCAAGGCTATAGTTTGTCCTTACGATAGCCCATGCCTTTGCAAGGGTTGTTACCCTTGTACTTATAGAAAATCTTCAAACTATTGAACAAGACTTTTTTTTTTCAGAGTTACAAATATGCTACTCCCTCCGTTTTTAAATATAAGACCTTTTAGAGATTTTAATACGGGCTACATACGGATGTATATAGACGTATTTTAGAGTGTAGATTGACTCATTTTGCTCCGTATGTAGTCCACATTGGAATATCTAAAAAGCCTTATATTTAGGAATGGAGGGAGCAAACAGTTTATGATAGAAATAGAAAGAGGGTTGCATATGTTCTTTCTTTCTTTGACAAATAAATTCTAAAATATCCTAACTTGTTACGAAAATCCTACTATTAAGTGATGCAAGTTGAAATGATGTCGTTGCGTAACCACTCTTTTTTCTTGTGCAATCTGGTACTCCTGAACAGAGACTCCATTCTCATCCAGTCATCCTGACATTTTACTATAATTTGTTTGGCAGCAATTTTATCAGGACTTTGGACGTAACTATTGGCATGCACTGTCAGGGATTACTGCTGTTGTTGACGCGCTATAAAGCAGAGGATTTTGACATGTCGTGAGCAATCCTGAAACTGAAACCGAACGAGTCAGAGCAGTGGGCTTAACTTCTTGGTCACCCTGGCTGCATCATTACCTGCCGTGTACTCTTACCAGGCCGTGTGCGACGTTGAATTAGGCAACCGGCCGGCGGCACGACGACCAAGCACATCCCGCCGCTCTGCATCTCCGTCGACGTAGTAATTCGTAAATTCGTTCTGCAGCTGCGTTGACGGCTCATGAGGCCAGGACCGAGTGCAACATACTCCTTTGAAGGCTTGACCTTGAACACGTAAAGCCATTCGATTGTCAAAAGGAAAAAGCAGAGGTTGAAACCCTTGCAAGGTCATCCCCTGAACTGACGTTCACCGGATTCCGTTCACAGGTGTTTTCTGCCAATCGCGACGCACACGGACGTCAGCCATTTTTAGGCCAGGTTGAAGGTTGTGCGTGACTGTGACTGACCGACCAAGCCACGTCCGCCGGTTCGGCCGACCGAGGCAACGGCTGGCCCTGGCCGCCGAACGGCCCATGCGCCGCCACGCGACCACGCCGACGCCCACGCCCACGCCCGCGGCGCCTCTAACGGCCGTATCGGCGTCGTGCACGCACGCAGCGTGGGTCGATCGTGTGGGGGATGGCTGACCTGTCGCAATATGGCACGCGTCCCCGTCACTCCACCAGGCAGGTGTGCGCGGCCGTGGGCGCACGATCGGGCGGCGACGTGGCCTACGCGTCGCTCTGTTACTTGGGGCGGGCCCCGCAGGAAGCGCGTCGTCGGCCGACTGGCAGATCGCTGTTTCGCTAGCTCTTTGCTGCCGTGCTCCTACTCTAGGGGAGAGAGAGAGGGCACAAATATCTAATTTGTCCGAGCTAGCCGCTGAGTTCATCATCACATGCATCGTGAAGTGCAATGGTAATAGCGGGAAAAAGGGGCGGGTCAACTCAACTCTTGGATGCACAATTCTTTTTCGTCTTTTTCGCCATTCTCAAGTGTTGATCTCTTTTCAGATCCAGTGCCGGGAAGCACGCACGCCAGCAGCCAGACTCTTCCGGAATGTTCGCAAATGGCCAAGCAGAGACGCCGGATTCAACCCAACGACAGAATCTGACGCCAAGAGATGCACTACAGTGTTTACGTGCACACGACGAACAAAACCTTGTAGTAATTCTTCCAAGTAATTCTTGCGAGCAGCAAGCAGTACAACCATTCATCGACAAGCCCATCAATCTTAGCACAAGCGTACGAAGGAACAAACAAACCAAAACAACGAGAAGAATTTCGGGAGCGGTTACACGGATTCCCCCCGGCCCGAGCCAAATATCTACATACACCTGCTACCAACCAAGCATACAAAGCGCACATTAATCAGCGATCCATCCATCCATCGGTCAGGCGAGCGCGGCGAGCCCGCCGCCGCGCATCATCTGGCGGAACTCATGGAAGTCGACGCGGCCGTCGCCGTCGCGGTCCACCTGCCCGATCATGCGTCGGCACTCCTCGGTCGACCGGCCCTGCTTCAGCCCCAGCGACGCCAGCACCGCGCTCAGCTCGTCCACCGTGATGAACCCGTCGCCGTTGGCGTCGAACACCCGGAACGCCTCCCGCATGTCCTCGTCCTCCTCCTCCTCCGCCTCCCCGCCCGACGAGCCCTTCTGGTCCCCACCGCTGCCCGTCGACATGATGGTGCGGTAGAGCTCCCCGAACTCCTCCACGTCCACGCACCCGTCGCCGTCGGCGTCGATGCGCGCGATCATGGCGGCCAGCTCGTCGCCCGGCACGGGGATGCCCAGCTTGCCCAGCGAGTCCTCCAGCTCCTCCCGCGTGATGCGCCCGTCGCCGTTCCGGTCGAACAGCTCGAACACGCGCGCCAGCTCCGCGCGGTCCGCCGCCTTCACCGAGGGAGACATCTTGCTCGGGGCCGGAGACGCCGGCGGTGGGGGCGACGGCGACGGAGACGGCGAGGAGGCCGCGTCGCAGCCGCGGACCGGGAGGATGGAGGAGAGGCTGGTAGGGATGTAGGAGAGGAGGCCGGAGGGTGGCATGGAGGGTGGTGATGCTTTGCTCGCTGTGGAGGCTTTGAAGATCGCTCGAGTTGAGTTGAGTTGAGTTGGGTGGGGGAGAGGTTGGTGGTGTTGGCGCAAAGCTTTTGCCGTGGACCAGGGTTCTATTTATACTACTTTCTCGCTTCTGTCTTTCTCTTTCTTTTTCTTGTAAAAAGGATAAAGTGCTTCCGTGTCCTTGTATGTCAAGAGTTCAGTCCATGCAGAATTGGAGACGGACTCAGTTTTCCCGTGTCTTGATTTGACTTATTTAATTTACTCGAAAGTGAGCCTAGTTCAACTGGTCGGAGAAGTGAATGTACAAACCCAACAGCTGGGTTCGAATCCTTACGGAGGTGGATTTAGATTCCTATTTATTTTTTAGAACTAGGCTTTTCTGGTACTCATGCATTTATTCTTGATGACTAGGCTTGGTGCGTAACCGACATTAAAAGTACTCATGCTTAAAAGGTTGTGTGCATACCTAGTTGGTGCCGAGGCCGGAGAAGTGAAATCCCCCCCCCCCCCCTCTTATAAAAATACAACTTTAAAAAGGGACCGTGGAGAAAGAATATCAAAGGTGGGTCGCTCTCGCGTCTCACGGGACGACTCGTCGCCGCGAGCGTCCTCCCGGTGCTCCTCCCCTTGACGCTGCCGCCGGCAGCCTCCTGGCCAGCCCGCGGCTCCCCTCTCCACTTGATCTCGCGGCGCCTCCAGGCCTCCACGTGCTGCTGGTCCCTGTTCGCCTCGTTATGGCGACTCAGTCGCTCGTGGCGGCGCTCCGGCAGATCGGCCGCTTCAGCGGGCTCCCGCTGTTGCGCCTCGGGTCAGGTCAGGGGCCCTGCCCTCGTATGGTCTGGCCGCATCCAGTCCGTCGGATCTGACGGCGGCCGGGTACTGCTAGTTGTTGGCATCCGGATTGGACCGGGATCCGACCCGTTCAGCGCGGCGGCGGCAGATCCTCCGAGGCGCTGATCCAGAGGGCGACGGCGGCGCCCACGCCAGCTTCTCCAGCGACGGTGTTGCGGTGCGGCGACGGCCGATGAGTGGCTCGGCGGGATCGCGTAGTGGTTTGGCCCTAGCGCTATTCTTCCGTCAAGTCGTCTTTCTGCCGGATGTCGACCTCTTGGATCTGGCCGCTGACGAGTTCCGGTCTCCCCCCCCCCCTCGCCCTCGGAAATCTATACAGATTGGCGTATGTCGCCCCTGGATACCTAGACCGGAAAGGCTCCAGTCGCGCGCGCTCATATTATCAGTCAACACGGCCTCAAGAGGACGCGGCGCGAAGCTTCGATTTCTTATCGGTGTCATGGGACATGTCTAAGTCAAGATTCTCAAGGCATTGATAGAGGTGGAGAAAGTCATGGCGGCTACGATTGGAGGTCTTGAAGCTTTGGTGGAAAGGTGTATTGGATGCGATGAAGATTATGTGACAGGTGTCTGGTGACTTGCAACAGTGGCCTCGGCAAGCGGGGGGACAACACTGGAGGACTGCATTTTTGGTGGTGCTCCTCGAGTACCGAGTCTTGACTCCCAGGTTGAAAACCCAAGGTCTGGCCTTTATTGGTTGTACCAGGCAATGACCTTGTTGAAGGCATTGTTTTTGGGTGAATTCGGACTTTCTCCAGGGTGAAAACCCAAGATCTTCGATTGGAAAACGACAACGCTTGTGCATTGTTTCCTTCTTGGAGGCGCTGCTTTTGGAGAACCTCTTTTGTAATCCGAGTGTTGTCTTCGGTGGTGGTTAGAGTGCTGCTGATGCTAGTGATTGATCACCGTGACGAGTCTTTTTTTTCTTCTCTTCTTTCTATTTTCTTTTTTGGTTGTGTGTATCATGGATGTCTTTGGACATCTTGTTGGTACAGAGACCGGGTGTAAAAACAGAAAGAGAATCACTAAACCTATCAGAGTCCTCTCTCACAAGAAAAGTCTTTTCTCCTCCTCCCGTCGGTGCCGCCGCCGGTCCGCCTCATCTCCGATGGCCTTTGGGCCATGGAGGTGCAGAGGACCTCGGCCCCTCGCCGGGAGGGGACCCGTTCTCGTTCTTGTTAGGTTCAGCGTCTTGGTTGGGGCTGTGTGGCAGCAACGATGTCCCTTAGTAGGAATAATGTCTCCCACGTTCTATCCCCGTCCCGATGGTGCGTTTAGCCTCATTGGAGGGCGTGTGGAGGAGTGTCTCCGTCGGATCTCACGGGATTCGGTCGGTGCTGGTCTTCGATGGATCTATTTGGATTCGGTCTTCGTTCGTCTCCGTTTGGGTGTTTACAGGTTTGATCCTTTCAATCCATGACTTTCTTCATCAACGATGGTTGCTGCTCTGGTGCGCTGGTCCTATGGCGCCTTAGCATGACGACTTCCCAATTGTCTACTACAACAAAGTTTGCCCGGCTCCGATGAGAGAGGGGGGGGGGGGGGCGATGACGGCGGCGCGCCTTCGGCTCGCTCCGGTGCTTGTAGTTGTCGATAGGTGGTCCACGGACCTAGTTGTAATTTTTATTATCTTCGGTGTTTCTTGTACTTCCATTACTGAGAATGAATAGATTGGAAGTTTTCTCGCAAAAAAAAGAGACCGGGTGTAATTGATATCTTCGTGATATTAATATATTTCCTTTATCGAAAAATTTACTCGGGTTTCTCTAGCCTAGATGTATTGTACTGTATGTATATATCCCGACGACTCGCAAAAAAAGGGACGAACAACGGTACAAATATGTTTTTTGAAAGTATGTGTTCCATGTATAGGAACATGCTACTCTGGGCATGTGTATGTATAAATTCATTTCATGAAATTTGCAAAAAATAGATTGGAAGTTTTCTCGCAAAAAAAAAGAGACCGGATGTAATTGATATCTTCACGATATTAATATATTTCCTTTATCGAAAAATTTACTCGGGTTTCTCTAGCCTAGATGTATTGTACTGTACTAGCAAAAATGCCCGTGCGTTGCAACGGGAGGATATCACAAACTCTAACCCAATATGCACGGCTCAAAATCCCCACATATTCAAATCATTCATTGCGAAATGACACCTATTTTAAAAATATAGTAGTTAGTTTGAAGTTATTCAGTCAGATACTGACTCGTTAATTTCTCTACAAAGAAATTAAAGATGAATTATTCATCCCTTTGAATACTATATTGTTCACCTTTTGTGATGCTTTGATTGGATGCTGACTTCAAAAACTCGCCCCATTTATCCATCTTCCTAACGTATAAAAGAGCCCGTGCTTTGTAACGGGAGACAAAAATATTGGAATATTTATGTTATTGTGACAAATACCAGCATCTTGTTCATGTCCCTTTTCTTCATTGATCCGACGACACCTCACCAATAGATTACTTTTCTCTATATGGGATATGTCTCCATCTTAACCCTCGTAAGAATACTACTCATACAACAATCATTAATTTTTAATATTTGTAAAATTCAACGATGAAGCAATGAATGAATCCAGCCCATCACGGTATGTTCTGTAAACAGGGTCGGCAACCCTATTGAACCCGCATGACCTGTGCGATATGATCAGGTCGTCGTGCAGGCACACCGAGCACGGGTGTTTGTTTTGTTTTTCTTGGGTTGTGATGGTCTCTTTGCCACGGATACGAACGCGAGTCTCCATACTTTTTTTTGGTTTAAATCTTGCACGGCTCAACTTCTCACGTACGTATCTCTCTCTTACGTATCTTTTTTATGCCTCTTATCTCTCACGTTTCTCTCACTCCTCACGTACCCTTCTCTCTCATGTGTCTCTCTCAAACTCTCAGATCTCTCTCTCCTCTATTTGGCTAACCAGACGATGTACTAAAAAGTCTGGATGACCAAATTAAAAACTATGAACATTTCCAGAAAATCATGTGAGCCTTCCTTCTATTTTATTTAATTGCTTTTTCAAATGCCCTTTGAGCCTTTCCAAAAATCCCATGTCTTTTCTACTTCAAGGTAGACCTCCAAAGTTTGCCGATATTTCTTCTATCTTTTTCCCAAGTTCCACCAAAAATCTCAATATTTTTGGACACTTCTAAAACCTAGTCCTAGAGTTTGAATTTAAACTTTCAATCATGCCCATTTATATTTTATGGATCAAGATCATTTTTGTGAGTCCAGGGAAAATAACCCCATGCCCAAACTCTTTTCCTAGACCTCCTTTTCTTTCTCTAAACCTCTGTTTTTTTTCAGAAATAGAAAAAAGGAAAAACTGAAGGAAGAGAGAGAGAGAGAGAGCAGCGCCTGCCGGCCCTTTTGGCCCAAGGGCCCAGTCGCACCTCGTCAACCCTAGCCGCCAGGGGAGAGCCTCCCTCGATCCTAATCCTCATTCTTCCGATCCCCCTCGATCCCCTTCGGCCGCCGCCGCCCCTCGCGCGCTTGCCTCACACCGGAAACGCCGCCGCCCGATGCCGTCTATCCGGCGAGCTCCGCCTCTCCTCCTCCCGTTTTCCCTCCTCCTCGCGCTGTCCTGCTTGAAGCAGCACGCGCAGCCATGCTCTGCCGCGGTCCGGCGAGTGTCGCTAACCCCGCGCCTTCCATGCCGCTCCCCTCCTCCCATGGCGCTCCCCTACCCCGTTGAGGACGAGGCTGGCGAGTCCTACCGTCGTCCCGAGGCAATCCGCTGCCGTCCCTCTCCTCATTCCCTTTCTCTTCTCTGCCCGCTGACCTTCGTCGCCGTCGCCATGTTCTTCGAGTAGGAGACCATGGACATGGATGCAGCGCCCGGCCTCCAGCACGCCATGGCCACCCGCAGGAGCTCGAGCTCGCCCCACACCTCCTTCCTGTCGTCCTGCTCGCCGTCGTCTAGATCCGCGCCTCCCCATGCCCTGCAAGTCCCACCATGCCACCCTCCTCGCCGCCTCAAGTGCCTGCCTCGCCTCCCCGTGCGTGGATCCGGTCGCCCTCGAACCATTCCGGTGTGATCCGGCCGGAGAATGAAAGCCGCCGCGTCGCTGGTCTTAACCCACGACGGCGCGGCCTCGAACCTCCCCTGCCTGCATCTTCGTCGCTGCACGCCCGTGCAGGGTTTTTTTGTAAAATTGAAACGTTTTCTCAGATAAAAAAAGGACTGTGGGTTTAATTATCAAAAACCATGGGGACTTTTTTGCAAAAGTGCCACGACGGGTAAGTGCCACGACGGGTATGCGGGCAGAAGCAATAGATGTTTTATTATTAGATAAAGATGTATATATCCTGACAAATCGCAAAAAAAGGGACGAACAACGGTACAAATATGTTTTTTGAAAGTACGTGTTCCATGTATAGGAACATGCTACCCTGGGCATGTGTATGTATAAATTCATTTCATGAAATTTGCAAAAAATCACATTTATATGTTTTGGAAGAAATGCTTATTTTTTAAAATTCTTTTTGCGTATCAAAAGGTAGACAAAAAATTGCTGGCTGTGGGGTTCGAACCCACGCGCACTTATGTGCAGAAGATCTTAAGTCTTCCCCCTTAACCACTCGGGCAAACCAGCTCTTGCTGTGAAAAAATACATGTTTTGTAAAATATACTATGCACAACTCACATATGGTCATGTTAAATACTAGTAGAGACAAAATGACACTTTATTTAATGTCTAGGTAGAAATATGGGAAATGATTGGGATCACCCGACGGAACACGACACGTGCGTCCGCCATCTCCGTGGCCGTTTGATCAGATTCTAATGAGATGGGTAGAAGCAACGTATTACCTAGACTAGTTTTTGCAACTGAGTGGTTGTTGCGATTTCTCCCACCGCAACAACTGGTGTGTTGCGGGATCAGAATCTGGATCCTCTCGAGAGCAGCCACCACCCGTGCTCCTCCAAAGCACCCCCGATGCGCCACCGCTGACGCCGGCGAGTACCCCCGTCGCGCCACCGCCAAGCACACCCGTTGTGCCACTACTGACGCCGGCGAGCACGCGCCCCGCCGTCGCGGTCGTCGGCCGCCTCCACCACCATCCACCCTCTCTCCTCCTCCCTCTTCTCACCTTCATCCAGACCAGGCGCTGGCAGCCGCGCTGCCGCCGAGCACCCCCGCTGCGCCATCGTTGACGCCGGCAAGCACGCACTCCGCCGCCGCGGTCGTCGGCCGCCTCCACCACCATCAACCCTCTCCTCCTCCCTCTTCTCTCCTTCATCCAGCCGCGCCGCCGCGAGCACCCCCGCTACGCCGCCGCTGACGCCGGTGAGCACGCGGTCCAGCTGTCGCAGTCGTCGGTCGCCTCCACCACCACCCACCCTCTCTGCTCCTCCCTCTTCTCGATCGACGGCGCCCGCTCCTGCTACGACTGGGTGATGAAGAAGACGACCTCCGCTCGACACCGACGACGCAGGGCACCGTCCACTTCTGCAACATCACTGCTGTTGCAAAAAACAAATGTGCAACAAGACCGCTGTTGCAAAAAAAAAAATCGCAACAAGACCTCTGTTGCAAAAAAAATCCGCAACACTACCTTTGTTGCAAAAAAAAATCCGCAACACAACCTTTGTTGCAAAAAAATTCTGCAACACAACCTCTCTTGCACAAAAATTCTGCAACACAATCTCTGTTACAAATGTTTCTGCAACAAGGTCTTTGTTGCAAAGTAGAGAAAATAATTTCACCCCGCTAGATCTGTGTCAAATCCGACGGCTCGCGAGGCGGCGGATCTTTTAAAAAGATCCCGCGGCCGATGCGTAGCAGCCCCCTAGAAATATAGAAATATGGAGCTTGCTAGAGTTGATCAACGTTGGTATTCGTGTATATATATATGGAAAATAAGAGAAGAGGAGAGCTACTCCCCTTTAATTTGGCGCTACTGAAATATGGCGTATATATGTGGAAAATAAGAGAAGAGCAAGACGGGGAGGGGAGGTGAGATTCTTTGGTATTTTTGAATTATTAAGTTTAACATTTGAATTGTTATGAGGCATATGATTTCCGCATAACTTAAAAATGCAGCATTTTATTCTTTATTTCGGTGTGCTATGCTTTGTCCCAGACTTGTTGCCACGATGGAACTAGAAGCTGAAAACTAATACATGAAGCAAGATAAAATACATTTGACTTCAGTTTTGAGAATAAAATCTGACCAGGTTAGGACATCTCCCAAAGCGGACCCTTGAATCGCCGGCAAACGTCCGGAACGGCGCTGTCTGGAGTATTGACATCCAACGTTGTCCCGCATCAGTCTGCAGACCAGTTCGCGCGTCCATTTTCCCGTAATCCGGAAGCAAACTAAGGAGGCTTTGCAGGGGTCCGGACCGCCGCCACGTCGGACTCCGACACCCCCGTCCCACTCGAAACCACACCCAGACCCGGTCTTCACCCCTTTACCCTTTCTCTGCATCTGCTTCCTCCCTGGCCACCGCCGTTGTACCACCTCGGCCGCCCGTCAAAGCCCTTGTCGGACCTCCGCTACCTCAAGCGCTCCACCCGGTCGCCATGCGCTTTGCCTACGCCGTCGTTCATCACCACTCATCCGTCCACCATGCAGGTACCATCCGCCCCTGCGGATGCTGTCCGTGGGGTCACCACGTCCGGCATGTGTTTGGTGAAATGCCCGTCTTATTTTGACATTTTTTTCTCCCTTCTTTGAAGCAATTGATTTGGACATGGAGTCCATGTACGAGCACTACGTTGAGTCGTCCGACGACTCGTCCGATGAGGTGGGTTATGCGGATAAAACGACGATGATGCAAGCGGTCCTTGCAGACGTGGATCGTGCGGAAGAGCATGTCCTCAATTTCAAGGGATCGATAATTAGTCACCGAGTGTTGAATTGGAACAACGCACATGGGCATTTGACGCTGATGGACAACTACTTTCACCCCCGATGCCCTATTTGCTGACAATTTTCGTCGGTGCTTTTGAGTGCGAAAAAATGCGTTCGGTCGCATCTACAATGGCATTCGGTCCTATG
Source organism: Elymus sibiricus (assembly GCA_039707655.1). Taxonomy (NCBI): domain Eukaryota; kingdom Viridiplantae; phylum Streptophyta; class Magnoliopsida; order Poales; family Poaceae; genus Elymus; species Elymus sibiricus. Next base: position 359,254,606 of record CM077666.1, read on the forward strand.
ATGACTACTTCATCTCGAACAAGGATGTCGTAGGAAGAAATAGATTCTCTAGTTAGCAGAAGTGCATGGTTGCATAGCGAATGCTTGCATATGGCACGACCCTAGATTCGTGGGACGAGTACCTCCGGATATCTGAGAGCACATACGGAGACGCCATGGTCAGATTTGCTACTGCGGTAGTCGGGGTGTTTGGATCTCATTACTTGAGAGAACTAACTGTCGCAGACACCGAAAGGCTCATGGCACTCTTGGAAGCAAGAGGATGGCCATGGATGTTCGGTTCTCTTGATTGCATGCACTAGAGATGGAAAAACTGCCCAAAAGCTCTACAAGGACAATATTAGGGCCATGTTAAGAAGCCCGCCATCATTCTTGAAACAGTTGCATCACAGGACCTCTGAATTTGACATGCTTTCTTTGGCATGTTTTGGTGTCACATTAACACCAATGTGCTACAGCGGTCTCCATTGTTTGCTAGGTGGACTGAAGGACAAGCTCCTCTGTGCAACTAAGTTGTCAATGGGCATGAGAAAAACATGGGCTACTATTTGGTTCAGAGGCGGAGGACGAAAAAATTTCAAGGTGTGGCGACACGCCGCACCGTTGCCTGCCGGCCATGACCCGTGAAGGAGGCGGAGCTGGGCAGCTGGGTACCGGCGCGCTGCTCGCGTCGTCGCTCGCTACCGCCGCCTGGTAGGTCCCAGCCGCAGCCCTTCACGCTTGCTCGACGGCTCGACGCCCAGCCCACAGCCGCCGTCGGTCGTCTCGTCGTCCGCCTCATCCTGGCCTGGCCAGCCGCCGCCGCGCTAGGAAACAGAGAGGAAAACTTGGAGGTTGTTGCGTGTGCCGGAGTGCGTCTCGGGTCGCTGGCTGGCTTCATGCGGTCTGGGGCGATCGGTTCAGTAGTGTGGATCGGTGGTTCAAGGCCTCATGGGCCTGCGTCTTGCGTGGCCCATTCCAGCAAATGGCGACTTTCCCAGCGATACAACGAGTCAACGAGCCTACCCAGCCAGCCGATAGCACGTTATGCGTAGGTATACAATTTTTTTTTGCACCGCATCAAGGTATGGCGGCTGCCACCCCTCGCCCACTAGGGTCCTCCGCCAGTGATTTGGTTGATGGTATCTATCCTCCGTTGGTTACCTTCGTCAAGACCATCTCTGAGCCAGTTTGGTCAAAAACGACTCACTTTGCTCAAAGACAAGAAGGAGCTAGAAAGGATATAGAGACGACATTTGGAGTGCTCCAAACCCGTTTTGCAGTTGTTCGCGGACTTGCTAAACAATGGGATGCAGAGACCTTGTGGAAGGTGATGATATGTTGTGTGATCATGCACAACATGATCGTGGGGGATGAGGATGAAGATGTTGCCGGGGGTCTGAACTTTGAGAACAAAGACGAACGTTTAGGGGACAGGGTTGGATGGTCCGCTACCATATCACTGTCCGCAGACGAGTTCGGACCAGTCCACGGACAAATACTAGTATGTCCGTTTTGGGACGCCGGACGGCGTTGGAGATGCCCTTGTATATCTCCCTGTTTTCATACTAAAAGACTTGCTGGCACGTACTACCCACTCAATATACATATATACACAAATAAACGAAGAGAAGGAAATGCTGCAAACATATGGACAAAGCTACGTCCCATTTTTCTCCTCAAATGCAGCGGCATACAGCACCATTGTTAATAAAGCGAACATCTTGTCACGTCTGATTGTCTGAACGTCCGGTCCTCCTAAACAACAGAAGAGGATGCTGCCGCTGATAGTACCTTCTACTACGTTTGGAGGCTGGAGACACCTGTTGCCGTGCTAGGTGAGAAGCGAGAGCTCCCGAAAGGATACCGACGAAAACGGTGGCCGGCCCTTATCATCAAGTCGCATGCAAACGCGTTTTGGCAGGTAGTTGGTCTGCACTCCTCTTCATATTCAAGTTATTGAGCCGCAGAGGCACAGGGAGAGAAAAGAAAGGCCAAGAAAACTACAGGTCAACCGAAACCGCGTGAGGCATCGGCAATTAAGCAGTCCCCTACTGTACCGTCGGATGCGGATCTCGGTCGTCGACCGTCGCCCGCGATCTCACCGTCCGATCGGACATCGATGGCGCGCGGCGCGACAGATGTGCGGGCTGCCGCACGTGGGGGGCCGTGCGGGCCGCACGTGCCGAACCGCCGACAGGCCGGCGCCCTCTCATTCCGCGGGTACATGCACATATTGCAGCTGGCTCGCCCCGGGCTTTCACTGGATTGCAGCTCATCCGTGGCGCTGTAGTACTATTATGGAGCCTGAATTGAAAAGGTTGGCACTCGACTGGAACTGACCTGTGGTTCGCGATGCGCGTGCATGGATTTGGTAGACTAATCCCCGTGCTAAGAATCGTTTGGACATGCTGGGTTAGCTTAATAGTGTAGGAGGAGACTTAGGAGGACGATAGATTCCTTCTTGAATGGTGGCATTCCATGTGCACCGCACAGTACATGGCGTAAATTTCCAACGGGCAGGCGAGCAGTGCTCATCTAGTGCGAATAAAAGAACAAGAACTGCTAGAATGGTCCTGGCAGTGATGGGCACAGACGGAGAGTAGCTAGCTTTACCTAATCATGAAAAGGGGCTCAAACGGGAGGTGACAACTGCAAAGATCAACGTCACGACACCGGCCTCTCATGCCGGGTTGGTACTTTGCCACAGTGACGAAAACACTTGAGTTGAATCAAGTGATGCTCTCTAGCACCGTGCACAGATTACATACATTCTACTTTGACTGATATGTAGCAAAACTGCACTGGCTTGTGAAGCTAAGCTAGTTGCAAAACTGGGCATTTCCTATGCACAAGACTGCCTTCTGTAAGAATTTGAAGCAAAAAAATTGCAAAGGGCGTAACTAGGTGAACCTGCTGCACAGCCGTTCCGCTATCAACAAGAACGTTGTGCAGCCTTGCAGCTCCATGATCACATCGCATAAGCAACTCCCCCCATCTAGCTATCCACAGAATGGTGGCAGCCAATATTGCCGTACAACAGCTATCCGTCAGCTTGCATCGATCGCGATACTGCTCCAGGACAATCAGGACTACACCAAGCCATCAAATCCAAATCACTTTTCTTGAACTGAGGACACACCGCATAATCTTGGCCCATGCAGGGATAACCAAGATTGCACAAAGCCACCAGTCACCTTGCAATCTTGTACTGTAGCATCATGAATGCAATTGGTGTAGGTGAAAATGTTTGGAAAGGCAACACTGCTTTCACCTGGAAGTTCAAAGACAAAAATATCAGTAACCACAAACTGGCTCAGCCGCAGAAAAAGATGGAACTCGAGAAAATAATGGAAACTAAACCTGACCATAGGAAAGATTATATCCAGGACAGGTAGATAAAAAGTCTGATATCGATCGATCCTTTGGAATAGCAAACCTGAACAAAATTCACTAAGGAGCAGATTGTCAATCAACTCCAGATTGTAGGATTTTTGAACTGTAAAGATATTGCTTCAGACAGGAACTTCACAATTTCTTCCTTTTCAACATCTTTCTCCTTTCTTGCATCGAGATGTCTAACCTGAACCAAAGATAATAAAAGCATAGAAACATTAGTAATTTCCTGTGAACCGTGCAGGTAGAACAATCCGCGGTTTTCCTTGACGGTAATTTTCCTCGTCAAAATAGACATATCAATGGTCAAGTTTGCATCTACCCTAAATTTTTCGCTATTTTGCATGATGTTTTTAGTGTTCCTTCGTGCTACGTTAGAATAAAAGGACACCAGAAAACATATCACGTGATAGATTTTTCCGATGGAACAAGAAACTCGATGATTATCCCAAAATAAAGAAAAATAATCCAATGTTTTTGAAAAGATGTTGAAATTATTCGTACAAGACACTCAAGAAGTCTTCCTAGCAAGAAGGTACAATCAAGAAAGAGGCACACCTGTAAAACCAGATTTGAGTTTTTCTTAAGATTTGTACTCACAATACAAGCACATGGTCCAAATGCAAATCAGTGCACATCATTCTGGTATTCATGTCACATCCTATTTTTATTTTGTGACGATGATAAGGTACCACTTCTTAACAGTGTAAAAACACAATAAGGTAATACAACCTCAACATATTTACCTTCACAAGATCTGTTTGCGAAAGACCTGCTTCAGTGATAAATACAAGGCATTTGATGTCATGATCACTGGCGTACTCATATTGTTCTTGAAGACTTGGGTCTTCCTGAGGAACAAACTGGGCCTAATAATAGTAAATCTATCAGCACTGGCTGAAAAAATATATATAATCTGCAAGGCTTCTGTAGAATTCACCTTTATGTTAGCTTCCCAAAGCTCTGCAACAAGTTCCATGCGCTCGTTTAAGAGTCCACCGCCGCCCTTTGAACAGACAAGTACACTGATGCTATTTTCAATCCTGATGTCCAAAAAATATTAGTGCGTCTAAAGAAATTTCAGTGACCCATTAAAGGGGGATGTAGTACAGATAGATGATCAATTGTGTAACCTTGGCAAACCAACGTCAGATGAAGGATTATTAGGAAGGAATTTCTCAAGTGCAATGCTCACACCAACAGCACCCGGAGGTTTGGTTTTCTGTGCAGGTTATCAAATACAAGTTAATCAGTTGACAATCTTTCATTTTGATCACATGATAGGCATTCACAGGGGGAAATATTGTGGTAACAACAATTATATAACCCCTTTGTTTTATCGTTCTGAGGAATCACCCGCATTTGAATGTCTAAAGGTCATGATCGGAGACTGCAGAGTGAGCTTCTAAGCAGATGAGGTCAAACTGTTATTTATCGGCTTCCTATCAAAACAAACAATGTACTCTAGGGGATGGCTACGGTACAGATAGCTTGAGAAAAGTTTCTGGACCTACCTTTCCTTCCATATTTTGCACTGATCACAATTTTCCCATCTGTAGGTGGCCAGTGAAAAGTTTATATAAAGTACATAAAATATATGATATGTACCCCCCTAGTCACTCCTTAGTTCTAATGCCACAAAATCTCGTGACTCATCTCCTTTGCATCTTTCTGAAGCACAGGTCAGAAGCCTCCCTGTCAAGGTATATTATCTATTTCTCCTTATCAGGACATCAATGCTAAAGGAAGAATTAGAGTTATGTACACCTCCCATCACATTGCTGGTGAAAGAACTGCACAATTGAACTGCTGGTGCAGTGGTAAAGCACTCTTCTGTTATGTACATCCATTCCCTAGCAAATCTACTTCCATGGGTATGGAATAAGAAGGGTTTCGAAAATTTAAGATGTCCTTCAGGTTGCCAGGTAAGGATTCCGTGCCATCTATATGTAGTTACTTGTTACTGCAAACAGTTTCATTAATTCTTTTAAGTTCCCCTCAAGCATACAGTAGCATTAAGTACAACTTACATGTATCTTATCCCAAGCATTTTCCATCAACATATCATATTGCCCTCCAACAGCAAGCAACTTTTCATGGGAACTCAACGCAGGATTACCTTCTTTTGAGTATATCTGTGATGAAACATGGTTAATCGTATGTGCCATAGTGATGACTAATGAGATATTATATCATCAAACAGTAAGGTATGCTTTGCACATATTAACATATCATCTTCTAAACCATGTGACTGAACTTGACAAATGTTGAGATTAATAAGAAGAATACAGTACTTTTTTATTGACATACTGATGACTAACAAGATAGTATGTCATCAAGCAGTAAGGTATGCTTTGCGCATATTAACACATCAAACCATGTGACTGAACTTAACAAATGTTGAGATGGAGAAGAAAATTACAGTACTATTTATTCTAATTACCATATTCTCAACACATTACGAAAAAGTAAATATAAGACGAGAATGATGTACAGCCTATACTGCATATCATGAGAACTAAAAAAGAATTCACTCCAAAGATACAACCAGACTGTTCATCAATGCTTTAGAATTCCAGATAAGAAAAGATATAAAGTTACAGTTCATCACCTGAAAAAACATATCTGTGTAGTAATAGTCTGAAGGAGGCATAAGTACATCAATAGCAATATGTTCTTCAACTGACCATATCCTCAAATATTTGAGGAAAGTGGAGAGATCATCAAGAGCCTTGCAAGCAGATTTATCTACAACAGGAAACACACAATGATGACATCACAGAAATCCCTAGTGTAAGGAGCTATGTTAAGAAACGTAAGGGCCACTACCATAGAAAAGGGTCCCTCTTAATCTAGCAAGTACTAGATCTGCAGATCCACAAAACCGCTGATCTGCTTTATGTAGCTTCTCAACAACTTCTTCAGAAAGACGAAGATCCTGGTGCATTCAATACATTAGCTTAAACTGAGAATTATTTGCCACAGAATGTCTCTTTTAAGATGTTCAGGTGTGTAACTACAAGACTCACAGAAATAACTAGTATGTTCAATTCACAAAAAAAAACGCAACACACAAGATAACCTGTGACACATTTAATGAAGAGTGTGAAGAATGAACAAACTTTACTCTTCCTACTCGTGGAGCGGGTTCTACCTGTAATAGTTGCCCTCGAATCAAACTCCACTGTGACTTACGATCCGCCTTATTTGGGCAATATTGAACAAGCGTAGAAGATAGAAACTGAACAACAGGAAAGGATAAGTATCAGCTAAAATGATTCTGCAAATTATAGAAACTGTTAAGGCAAAACAGCATACCTCAGCAACATTCTGTCTTCGTTCCTGAGGAACTCCTGCCCAGGAACAAACAGCTTCAGCGAGTTTGCTGTGATTCAGCCGAATAACTATTGCCTTCGAATTGTAAAAACGTCTCACAAGGTCCAAAGCTACCTATGGTTGCATGGAGTAATTGTTTATGTCACGACACACTTCAATGTTGAAAAAAACTTCCAAGATAGTTGTGCATGCCTACTTCAGAATGCATTATTGCAAACGAAACATAATCTAAAGAATATAAGATCGCCGCAATATGCAGTCACAGAAACAAGGTAAATGACGCCACACGAAAATGTATTACCTTGATAACTTCGGCCTGTGTTATTGGTGAAGAACCTCCAATGATGTCAAAATCACCCTAAAAAGACATGAACATAATCTTAGAGAATGAATCTGGAAATGATTTCATGACAGTGGAACAGTAGACAAAGAAAGATATGGCGATAATCCGGCTTGACAGTAAATAATAATTATATAAATAGAACATTACCTGAAGAAAACGATAAGGAGTTGAATGGCCAACTGCTCTTCTGTGAACCCATGATATTTCATAACGCTTGCATGATGATAACTGTAAGTGAATTGTGTACAAAAGTATTCGCTGTTAGCTATACATCATCGTACTCACTGGCAATCTCTTACAAATGAATGAGTGAAATCATTACACAAGACGTACATTCAAATTTATTACACTAGTCTGGAACAAATGGTTTACTACCATTCATTAGGAACATCTCCAACCTAGAAACTGTTAAGAGTTGTATATGCTTTCCATGCATTAGTTGTGTAATATCCCCATTGTATAAGGGGTTTTCTGCCTATGGCCTTGTGGAAATACAAGTTGCACATTTGCATACTTCCTTACATCACATGGTATCAGAGCCCTAGGTTTTTTTTACCACAGCACACACAACTCCTGCTCTCTAACACAGGCAGATTGGTTTTATCTTTTCTTGGTATCATCTCGATTTCTATTTCCAATCGATTCTCACGACATCAATTACCCTGATCAAGTTTGTGCCCAAGCTCCCCGATCCGCTCTATCCCAACCCCGATTTCCAGATCAATTCTCGTACACAGCACTCGCGCTATTTCTAAAGGAAATAGGAAATAAAACAAATAGATCTAAAAGTTGGGAGCAAATATGATGTACAAACAAAATCAAGGCATACACACTCACACAATTAGATAAGGGCTATTGCACTAAAAAAACAAGTATATCACTTGTTATAGACCTGGTTAGCAGCAACGTTCATAACAAATGGTGTTCGCTGCTCATAGCAAAGTTCTAGCATCTCTCCTCCTTGCGTTAGGATCTTCACTGTCTTTCCACTACAATTTTAATAATATAAAATGTTAGTGCAGAGTAGTTGTGATGGAACGATCGCCAGTTTCTCTTCTTCATACATTAAATAGTCATAAGGTAAGTGGACTAGAATTCAAACACACCTATTTTCAGTAAATATCCCATCCAATGTATGCAAGGGTGATATCTGGAACCTTTTAGCACAATGTCGCTTAAAAACCTCTTTGCTAACCTCAATAATGGAATCCAAGAGTTCACTGTTATCATTTTTACAAGTGGATTTTTTACTGCTTTCATGCTGACATTGCATTTTGATGACCAGTCGATCTTCATTAAATATTGTAGATATAACTCGATCATAAACGTAAGTGTCTTCTGGTGTCTGTATCATTCTAAGTACATCTGCATCAAGTGGACAAAGGCAGACATAATAAGTAAAAAAGATTGAACTGCCACTTCAAATATATTCAATATCCATATACAAGGAAAAGGCTGAAACAAGTTGCCTTAAAAGCCCGTGATGGTAATGATAACGGCCACCAATTTACTCCCTCCGTCCCATAATATAAGACGTTTTTGCAAGCTAACATAGCTTCGTCTTATATTGTGGGACGGAGTGGGTATTAAATTACAGAGCACACAAAGCAAGCACCATAGAGCAGACAAACAGTCTATATTTGAGCAGCACAATTGCAGTCAAGAAATCAAAGCACAAAGCACAGTCTATATTTGTGCAGCATAACTGCCCTTGTAATTTTTTAGCTTTTTGGCTCCTAGTTTTTTGTTGTTTTTTCACCAGTTGTAAACTTTGCACCACTTTGGTGCTCTTCTTAATACACGAAGACATGCAGTCCAGTGCATGTTCGAGAAAACAAATTATAAAGCACAGACATGAGCACATAAAGGCATAAAACAGAGAAATGTCCACCACCACCACCCCTCCCCCACCTGTATTTGTGCAGAGGGACCACACAAAATAGAAGAAACTTCAAAATCATCAATTAAAAGAATTAGCAGTCATCATATTCAATTAAACATCGCCTCCTGATCTATTCTTCAAATGGTACGACCTAATGTTAATGCAGAAAAGTCAAAAGCTTACCATTTAACCACTCGTCCTCCATCCGAGGAGGCAAGTCATTTTGCAAAAGCTCAATAGCAGATGGACGTTCGGACGGGCTCGGACACAGCAAGCGTCTTAATAGATTTGACTGACCAGGAAATTGTGTTGACCATGACATTGGAGACTCGCCTTTCTGTTTAAGATCAGTGAGAACAAGATGTCTTTCCATTGCTGTTGAAAATGGATGCCAAAGCTCAAAGAATATAACACCCGCACTGTACATGTCAACCTGAAAATGGCCAAGATAAAATCCCAAATAAGTTTAGAAAATAATACAACTGGTATGAAGTTGTTCTTATCACAAGAAAGAAATAACTAATTCTCAACAAAGATATATCTATTTGTTGATTTTTTAAATGAAGAAATTAGAACTATATTCTGACCTTTTCGTTTATCTGTGGCCACTTCTGTTCTACCTCTGTTGCAGTATAAAAATAGGTGCCTACTTGACCTGTTCCATCCATTGAAACACCCATTCCTTCAGTAGGAATATATTGGTCATGATCCAGCTGCTCCAGCTTTAGAAATTTGGCTGAAAAAAATGATTAAAATGGTGTCAGTTCAAACTTTCCACAATCACCTAGAGTCACACTTCACATAAAATAGGGTAACTAACTAAGTAGAAAATATCTGCAATTCAGGATGTCAAACCCCAAGAATTCTACCAAGATAATCATGACAATTTAACATATGCACTGTTTTGTGGGTTCATTCAATATTCAAATGTCAATATACTGGAGAGAAAAGACTGAAGTTGTAACTTTGTACGTCATTTTAACACTTCATGTCGAGATGACAGTTTCCAACCTATCAACCTCACAACTCCAGGAAGAAATAAAATATTGCCAATACTATAACTATGAAACTGCATGATTTGTTGCTTAACCAGCACATACCATTGAAAATAAAAATAGAAATCCAACCGGCTGCAAAGAAATGTCCAGTTCCGGATATAACTAGAAAGTTCACCTACCAAGACCAAAATCTCCAATTTTGATATCATTGCGCACATCAAAAAATATGTTGCTAGGTGTCAAGTCCCGGTGTATGATGCCTTGACTATGAACATGTGCTAGGCCTTCCACGATTTGTCGAAATAGGTGCCATGCATGGTCGACATTGAAAGATGAACTATATGTCTCAAAGTCCTGTCGCAGGGTTCTGAAAACAACACACAAAACAAAGTTAGGTAAAGAGAAACCGTCATCAATATCATAGTTAGCATTATGGTGTCACTAAATGACCAAAATATAGAAACAGAATGATTGGGTAGTCCACAGTCCCACCGATCTGAATTCTCAGGCCAAAGATCATGCTCATTTCCCAGCTTAGAGGTTTACAATTGACCCTTTTCTCATTGTATGTCTAGTCTGTTTATTCTGAAAATATTAACTTCTACTATTCCTAAAGTGAATATGTAAAGTACAACAACTACACTAAAAGCTGTCTGGTCAGCAATCAAGCTTACAGGTGAACCCTAGCAATGCCCAACCATGAAAAGACTGCCTGCCTGAGCTCCTGAAACAAAATTCAATCGACGACTAGGTCTGTGTATAGGACATGACTCCTCATATATATGTCACCCATTTCTTTAGAGATAACAATAGCATAGCTTTCCTTAGTCAAGGTTATTTGAAGTTCCAGGTACTGAGAGTCGTGAGATGCAGCATTGTTACTCTCCCCCGATGTTTCTCCGGTTTCTTCCAATTATTGTACACTAACGTAGCAAGACCAGCTTTAGATCCTGTGTTCCAATTAAACTTCCATAGTGCACTGTGTACTGAACGTACCTAGGACAATACTCCATTTGGATGTACAAGTACGTGGATTCCTGCTTATTTCCAGCACCTGCGTCTGATAAGCTGATCTCATCGAAACTATACATAGAGCTCTCAGCAGTGCGTGACCCCCCGGTGTTCACAACATGACGTTGACCATATTCAGTTTCAACCCATGCCTAGTATCACAATGACGGGTGAGATATAACTGTATTATCTCCTAAACTTGAAAATAATAACAACTTCAAAGGAAAAAACTATATGTATAAAATATTCACCTGGTAGTAACGAACAACATGCTGATGCTGCAGTCGTGAAAGTGTGGCAACTTCTCTGAATACCTCATCAAAATATAAATTACATACATCAAACAAGAGAGAGCAGAAATGCTGGAAAAATTGTCGTTAAATTAAGCAAAAAAGACTTATTGAACTCCTACAAGTATACCAAGTATACATCCCTCTGAAAATCGAAACAGTCATCCTAATCTGTGCCGGCATTTTTTACTTCGACCGTGAATATATAAAAAAATATACAAACATTGCCAAGACAAAATTACCAGATCCATCATCAAACATATTCTCATAATGCACAGTTATTTATTATACTCCCTCCTTTCCGTTATCTAAGGCGCCTAAACTTTTTGCACGAAAATTAGCACGGCCTGGTCGTCGCACCGCACGGTTACAGGAGGCATTCAATTCCCCCACGATCTTCTCTAACAACCGTTAGCATATGTCAGTTTTTTTTTCTGCGGGCAAGTAGAAGCCAGTTAGCGATCCCTTTTTTTCAGGAAACTACACGATCGGTTCCCAGGGAATGGGCGACCAGAGAGAAAAACTGATCCCCTTAGTCGTTGTACGCCTTACAATTTGGGAAAAATTAGAAGAGCTTACGCGCCTTAGATAACAGGAAGGAGGGAGTATGAAGCAACAGATTTCACAGAAACTGATGGTTAAAGTGTCACCTTAGAGACCATGTTCATGTCCAAAAACAACTTACGTTTGGGATCAAAGGGAGTAGCAAGTGAATCAGGGTATTTATTAAATTCACACAGTTATAACAACTAATTGAATATGATAGGGAATGACAATGCTGGAGTTAGTTTAGTACATTATACATAACGGTTACTCTGCTACTAACCAATTATCAGCATCAAGGAAATGAAATGAAAACATATAGAGCTACATGGACTTGGGAGTATAGGGCTATATAGTATATACTATTACCAAACAAGTTTTAGAGTATGTTGGTACTCAGTGTAGTCATTCCAATAGTTTATCTCAAGGAAACAGTAAAATTGTCAAGTTTTTTGGCCTAACTCAACAACATTGGTTAACAACCGGCTATTGCTCTCAGGCAAGAAAAGAAATGCATTTCAAAATAATCCACAAAAAATCATATATGTGCATGTGGGAATATTATGCGCACTTGCAAACTTTTGCAGAGAAAAAACGACAAATGTATGTTTACCCTGCACAAAAGATAGTCAAATTGGGTACACATATATTTGATAAATTAACCCGTCCCTTCACCCCTTGTGTTTTTTGTGCAAGAATACAAACCAACATTTTGTCGACAAAAAGTGCAAAATGATGCCTTTTAGTGCAAACGGTCACTATTCTTTTAAGGAGCAGATGTGCTTGGATGCAATAAAGATGGACCAGTTAGCAAGTAAAATTGCAAGTATGTACATGAAAAGGGTAGGGAGACAGCACATCTCAACTAAAAAAACAAGATCAGGGATATCCAAACCTTAGAATCTTTTCATTCACTTGAGGACTTTTATCCTTGAGGCGTATCTTCTTTACAGCATATTGTCGTCCATCGAGCTTGTTTTTACACAATGCCACACGGCCAAAGCCCCCCTGACCTGTCACAAATGATTTCTTAGGAGTTATACTAATCCATGAAAATGCATTCATTTAGTTAGTGCGTCCCAACAAAACCAATGCTAAGGTACATATATTTAAACATACTCCACTCTATAATGAGTAAAATTTGGGCACATAGGACAACATCAATCCATAACTTTACTACTACCAACTATCTTCGCATAACTGTCTTACTTACCATATCAAATGAAAAAGTGAATACAGAACAAGCCAGCACCACTCGTGTTAGTCACTTAATGTGAAACATTGAGCAGATTAAGCACCTGAAGCCAAGACCTAAGGCCTATCAAGCTCGGTAAGTGCCAGACCTTCTCATGAATTCCTTCACTTTTGGTCTAAATCATGTTTAAAACTTTTTAAAAAGTATCTTCATGTAGTAGAACCTCATTTCATAGTACAGAACACAGTAATTGGTGTGTATCCAACATCTAAATTATCCAGGAATGTGGCAAATGATTGGTACATTCTGACATAGTACACAGAACAGTATCAAGCGGAAGCAAGACACTCACCAAGTGAACGGAGCTCTTCGAAATCATTTAAATAACGGGAGTTTGGCCTAGATGATGAATTGTCAGCCCTCCAAAATAGAGAGCACTCCGAAGATATCTGTTTGATGTCATCAGAAAGCCAAATAACAATTAGAAACGATCAAAACCACATCAGTATTGGTAGAAGTAAATCATGAGTTGGCAGAACAGTGTCAGGTGTGGCATACCATTTGTTGCCCAAAAACATGATCAAAAGTTTCCCCAAAAACAGCAGGAGATTCAGAAATTAATTGCTTAGCCCATTCAGAAAGAACCTGGTTAACAGAAAATAACATGTAAATCATCTAATTGGGAAATGTGATAAAGAGAAATTGACAAGTAAACATAAATAATTATACTAGATTGACACACCCCTATGTTGCATAACTCCGATGATATTACTGGCAAAGCAGCTGAAAGAGAATCTTTTGACGCACAGGCTAACCGAAGCAAGTGTACCTAATGAGGGTACCAAACATGGTCACTACTCAAGGAGAAAATCCTGCTCAAAAAGAGATGAGATAATCTCATTGGAACAAATATGTATGCAAAACTAATACCAGAATTAAATCCCTTTTCTTATTTTGTGAAGCATCATCAAACATGTCTGAAACATGAGATGGCGCATTTGAAGAGCCAGAGTCTGGAACAGAATCTGCATCATTCCAACTTTCATCTGCAAGGTCAGAGTCCTACGAGGATTAACAAATATGCCGTCAGATTCAGCATTCTGGATGACTCATTTCAGTATATCAGTGTAGAAGTGATCATTCAAAAGTAAGCAGAAACGTAGTACAAGTAATGAAGTAGGAGCAGCACTGCAGAAGTTTCTAGCAAACCATCTAATTTCACCCAATAAAAGGCAAGCTATCAAATAAACATTTGTTTTTTAGGAATAAAAATTGACACCTGATGGAAAATGTAAGCTAGTGCTATCAATTTACCAAACAGAAAAACACAAAAAAATACCAATAAAAGAACAAAGATCGAAAGTAGAACAAAACATTATAACACAGAATTCAAAGCCATGAAAAGAAATAGGATGAAAGAAAATTTGAATGTTCATGTAAAACTTAGATCATAAAGAGTTCCTTCGAAATCTCGCATTATTATACCGTTTTCTCTTTCTCCATAACAGCAATCCTCAAATCAGACTGTCCTTCAAATAAACAACTCCTTTTTTGGGGGAATATGTGAATCGTACAACCTCCGTCCCAAAATAAGTGACATGGTTTAGTTCAAATTTGAACTAAAACCACATCACTTATTTTGGACGGAGGGAGTATGCCATATAGTGTAATAAAAGGAAAACTGTATAGCACCGAGAACCTATAGAAGTTCTGTTTTATCACCTCGGATTCATGTACACTGCTGAAACTCCTCTCTGGAGTATCTGCCATACCTCCTCCGTTGCTTGTGGACAAAGTTTTGCTGTCATTATCAGTTTCCTCTGCAACAACAGGTAAACTTGGAACTACCTCTCGTACAACACCATGCTTCATGGCATGCTGCTGTTCAGCATTATCCTGAGATGAACTTTTTGCAGCATTGACCTTATCAGCTGAAAAACAGGATTTCTCGTCGCCTGGTTTCCTCTTGCTTCTAACATTTGAATTGACTTGAGATCCAATATTTTTCCTGGCATTATCAGTTGTTGGATCGAAACCTTGCCTTTGCCAAATATTATCATCATATAGTTGACTATACAAATCGAATGAGTTATAGATGTAAAAGATTCCAGGATAAGGACCGGTGTCAAGGCTAGCTTTCACTCCTGCGTCAGTTATTTCCTGTATTGTACTTGAACCTAAGTGAGGAGCCTGCAACATAGGATAATAAAGCTCCTAAGATATGTTTCTTATGCTAAAGCTCGATAAATAAACAAAATAAAGTTATCCAGTGATGAAGGAGAAAAACAAGTAATCCCATACGTACATTAAATCCTAGGATCAGTTATTCCAAATTACAATGTGTAGCAGAGGCAATAGATTATATATTTAAACTGTACTAATCGAGAACTCCCTCCGTCCCATAATATAAGATGTTATTACAACCAATATATGAGTATATTGGTTGTAATAACATCTTATATTATGGGACGGAGGGAGTACCTTATAATAGAGTTATTGCATGAGTACTTCTGATGGTCCTTTTTCTGCTATGGCTTGTACAGTCTCTAAGACCTCATTTCTTCCTATCTACTATATACACATGCAGTGGTTTGCATGTTCTAAAAAAAGAGCTATTGCATGAGTTCAAGATCACACAAAATGTGAAATAGAGCATTACCACAAGTTCTCACAATATATATCATAAAACATGGTGCGCTAAAGTGACCGTGATGACATTAGCTGACCAAATGAGTCAAAAGTAGAAGGGTAGCATATCAAAAATTTGTAGTATAGCATCAACCAGTAAAGGTGATAGATAACCTATAATCCCAAGTTAAATGCAACTTCAGCAAACCTTGCCGAACTAAACAAGAAAAGCCAACTGGTCTACTTTCTCAAGCCCTCAAGGGTAGCATATCAATTGAATCTTAGGTCAACAGAAAGTGGTCAGGAAAAGGATGAATTTTGATTATCTTCTTTTTACGGGGCAATCTTGATTATCTTTTATGAAAGAAAATTAATGTCGTAATGACAAATGGACAATGCATCGCATACAAAAACAATGAGAAGGGCAACAAAATCCGTGTTATGTATTCTAATGAATGCCATGAAATCAACTTACAGTACTCGTTGAATCAGTAGCTGGAGCAATTTCTGACAGGAATTCTTGGGCAGCCTCTACCAAATCAAAAATCATAACACGCCCTTCTCGGGAATAAATGTTTGCCTGAAAATAAACACCAACAGACAAGCCAAAGGTGCTTAGTATATGCACATACCAAGGAAAAGCAATTATCACATTTCACATCGTTGGCTGATACGCAAAACTTTTACTCCCTCCGTCCCATATTAACTGTCGCTCAAACGGATGTATCTAGCACTGAAATACGGCTAGATACATCCGTTTTAGCGACAGTTAATATGGGACAGAGGGAGTACTTAATAAGATAATAGCGAGACAGAAACTTTATCTTTGTAATCTAGATAAACGAATTTTGAACAAAATATCTTAAACTGGTTTTCTTGACTGGTATACTACTAACTTACTAAGGTACTCAGCTTTCGGATGCTACTCTAGTAGTACTTGTCAGGAAAGGCACATAAACTACTTTACTGTTTGAACACAAGCAACTAACAGGATGCTCATGCAAAGTCTGCGCTCTCTCATAATTTTTGCAGCACCGAAATTCCAGGACTAACAACAGTTCAATGAAAATGATATTTAGAGGCAAACCAAATAACAATACGAGCTTAAGCCCATAAAGCCACAAAACTTGAATGAGGCTTCTTATATTTACTGTTAAGGGTCATGTTGCTGTTATAGTCTCCATTTTTAACTGACAAGGCCCATAGCGTTAGTAAGTGTGTGCTCGGTTAGTTGTGTTATTTACTTGCCGTTAGAGTCATGTGTCCATTGTACCGCATCAAATTAAGTTGTCAATTGGTGATGAGTGGTGTGTTTGTCCACCTTCAGCTAAGAAACCACATAGGGAATGAGCACACCATATAAATCACCTAAACCAAAAATCCTAAGGAAACCATAAGCATACCCTATACATCTTTTTGTTAACAAGACCTTATCTCCTGAGCTGGTCCTTGCCGTAAAACTAATTCCGACATTTAAATTAATCCTGATATATTTTGATCTGTTGCAACACGTGGGCACTCAACTGTCCTCTGTCAAAGGATTCAACCAAAAGTGATAGGTAATAAAGTCAGATGAAGTCAAAATACCTGGTCAGCAAGAAGGGAAAGTAGCCGATCAGCATCTTCTTTACACAAGTTTTTCTCAGGTATGATTCGCAACTTTGGGCACTTGTGGGGGTAACCAGCAAAGCAACTGTATTATAATCAAAAGACGGATGTCATCAACTGCAAAACACACGAAACATCTCTTAAACAAAAAGACTTACATTACATCAAGAATAGCCGAAACATTTAAATCTCCAAAGCCCATGCCGTCAGAGTAAGGCCTGTATGTTATTCATTGATGTAGAAACTTTAGATGGTCAAATACATAGTGATACATTTAGAAGTATGCTTGGGGTCACATAAGACAATACCTGATACATATACTAAATCGGGTGTGAGGTGATTGTGAAGTTATTTTGAAGTCCTCGAGAAAAATAGCAGCCCTAATTGATATACCAAAAGGTGGCATTAGGATCAGATAACCAAAACAACATTACAATTAGGGAGGGACTAGATTTTTCAGTGCTCCGGTTGACAATTTGCAGAGTCAATTATAACTTGTCAGTATTCAGTCCGCCCTTAAATTCTGTACTGAACAGCAGCAGTTGGATAATACTCCACATTCCATAATTCAAATTTAGCGACCACAAAGCAACCAGAGAACAATAAGGCTAGAACAAGTACCAAAAGTACGCTATAACAAACAGAGCTGGCAATAGACAAAATATTAGGCACCTACAGACTCAGGACCACCCACCATGGAGTTATCAGGAACAGAGCAATAAAACCATACTTTACAATCTACTTGACACATAAACATATACAATGAGCAAATACTCTGCAGGAACGCAAGCTTTGCAGTCTCCAAAACAATGGCATATTAGACAGTGTAAGATCGTCAGAGAGTGTAAATCATCTGTGACTGTCAGTACAGCAATCCAGTTCCAAAAATAAAAGGTGATGCTACCTCCAGCATCTCGTAGGGGATACAACCGGGGGTTAACTCGATATGTGCAACACATGCTATCAAACTACTCCCTCCGTAAAGAAATATAAGAGCGTTTAGATCACTATTTTAGTATTCTAAACGCTCTTATATTTTTTTACGGAGGAAGTAGTATTCAAGCAGAGGCAGCTGAACAACACTGGGCTCGCAGATTGCCGAAAACTTGAAAAACCGAACAGGAGCGCAGCACGAAATCAGTCGGATTGGGGCAGGTGCAATGGGGGCTTACAGCGCCGTGAGCTCGTCCGTGAGCGCGGTCTGGTCGCCCTCGAGCTGCGCGGCGTGGTCCTTGGCCGCCTTGCGCCCAGCGCCGCCCTTCTTCTTCTTCTTCCTCGCGCTGTGCCCCATCGGAGCGGAGCGCGCGCGGCCGCGTCGGAGGCAGCGCCGGACCAGAGGGGGTGGCCGCGGCGGCGGCGGCGATTTGGTCCCGCGGGGAGACGGGGTTGATCGGATTGGATGTTTCGGGTGAGGGAGGGATGATCTGACGAGGAGGGGATCTGTGTTGGGGTTTCTCTGACTCGAGTCCGGGGAGGAGGTTTTGACGTGGAATGGAGGAGCAATGGAATGGAAGGTGCTGCGTGCGTCGTGACCGGGGTCCAGTCAGCGCAGAGGCGGCGAGACCTTGCGACCAACTTCGGTTCGGATGAGCGTTCCCTTCCCCTGCTCTAGCCGCCACCCAGTGTTTTTTTTTTTTTTTTTGATAACTTAAAACTTTATTTCTCATATGATAGCCAAGTCATTTACAATAAGGTGAGAAACAAAGTCTGGGATAAAACTTTCCCAAAAATCTGAAGATCTATTTTTAAAAGAGAATTTCGCTAAGCTATCTGCTACTCCATTGGCCTCTCGAAAGCAGTGGATACATTCCACATTTGTAAGATCTGCTGTTAATTGTTTGCATTCCAGTACTATGGCAGCATCTGGTCCAAAGAACTCATCGTCTTGGTTGAAAATCTGAACTGCATTTGTACTATCAGACTCAATAACCACTGAGCTGCAACCAATTCAGAGTGCAAGGATTATATCGTTGTATACTGCATGAATTTCTGCTGAATCCACACTGCTAACATGGGAAATGAACCAGCTAGCAGCAGCAATAACATCACCTTTATCGTCTCGAGCAATAGCTCCCGTAGCCCCTGACATGTTTTCAGAGCAAAAAGATGCATCCACATTTATCTTGACAGTTCCCGCTGCTGGTTTCCGCCACAAATGCTCCCTCTTACGCACCGGAAGTTTGGGCGATGATGCTCGGATAAAATTAGTGCAGAGTACTTTGATCGATGTGGCTGTACGGTCAGGGGATTGTATGCTGACCCCCTTCACAAACTGACGGCGTTGCCACCAAATATACCATGCCGAAACCGCGATCAACTCTACCTTCGGGAGCTCGTTCGAAGCACCTTGAGCCCTGCATAGAATCTCCATAGTTACAGATCCTGACCGATCTTCAGAAATAGCTCGACAAATGTCGTCTTTAAGGCCAAGTTCTGACCAAACTTCCATCGCTCGAGAACATGCAAAGAGACAATGTTGGATATCTTCCATACCAATCCTACAATGTGGACACTGTGCACTTAACGGAATATGGCGATTAGCTAAGGTTCCGAAGCAGGGGAGGACTCCTTTTAATGTTTTCCAGATGAAATGCTTTACTTTCCCAGGTAAAGCAAGGGCCCAAATAGTCTTCCAAATATCATTCAACTGAGAACCACCCTGACCATCTCCCCAACGCCACTGGTGTCTGAATTGGTGTTCAAATTCAACATGGTAAGCGGACCTGACTGAGAAAGTACCAGACCGCGTAGCATTCCAAGCTACAAAATCATCGAACACCTCAACCCTCGGCGGTATTTGTAAAATTCTTTGTGCATCCACAACTGAAAAAACTGAACGAATAAGTTCTTCATCCCACAAACCTGAGTGTGGATCTATTAATTCTTCCACTTTATTCAACATTATCCCTTCTCTAGGTGTAATCACTTTCCTGGATTCACTAGAAGGTATCCAAGGATCTTGCCAAATGTCAATTCTTGAGCCAGTTCCAACACGCCATATACAACCCCTTTTGAATGTTTGAATGCCCGCAACAATGCTCTGCCATGTAAACGAAGAACCCTCCTTGGGGCCCGCACTGAGAATATCACCATCTGGATAGTACTTAGCTTTCAGAACACGTGCACACAAAGAATCTGGATTCTGGAGAAGTCGCCAACACTGTTTTGCTAATAAAGCAAGGTTAAAACTGTGAAGGTCTCTAAACCCCATACCACCCTTTTTCTTCGGGATGCACATCTTCCACCATGCAAACCAATGCAATTTCTTTTTCTCCTCATTATCTCCCCACCAAAACCCCGCAATCTCATCAGTAATATTTTTGCAAGTACCTTTTGGGAGTTTAAACACAGACATGGCATAAGTAGGGATCGCCTGTGCAACTGATTTTAATAAGATCTCTTCCCTTGTATAGATAGAGTCTTCTCCTTCCACCCTTTCAATCTCTGACAAATTCTATCAATGAGATGCTGGAAGCAGTCACTTCGATCCACTCCAACCATAGTAGGCAAACCTAAATACTTGTCAGAAAGGGCTTCTGTCAAGATATCCAGTTCCCTGCAAATCTCTTCTCTGACATGGACATTAGTGTTTGGACTGAAAAAAACACTTGATTTAGTTGTGCTAACCTGCTGCCCAGAGCTACTGCAGTAAGTGGTAAGTATTCTCTTCAAGGTGTGTGCATTATGGGCATTGGCCCTCATCAATATCAAGGAATCATCAGCAAACAAGAGATGGGATATAGATGGTGCATTTCTACATACGAGAATACCTTCAATTCCACCAATCTCCTCCTCATGGGCTAACATGCTAGATAAGCCCTCCGAACACAGCAGAAATAGATAAGGGGGCAGAGGATCCCCCTGTCTCAGTCCCCTAGTAGGTATAAATTCTTCAGTCTCGGTGTCATTAAATCTCACTCTGTAACTTACTAAGGTCACACATTCCATGATCAGCTCCACCCAAATAGAGTGGAACCCCAACTTCAGCATCATTTGTTTCAAAAATTCCCATTCTACTCTGTCATAAGCTTTCAGCATATCAAGTTTCACCGCACAATACCCGTTTGAGCCGTGGGTCTTTTTCTTAATTGCATGGAAGCACTCATAGGCAACCAACACATTGTCCGTAATTAGCCGACCCGGAACAAAAGCACTTTGGGTTGGTGAGATAACATCTGGTACGATTTTTTTCAACCTATTTGCCAGCATTTTGGAGATGATTTTGTAAACAACATTGCACAAGCTAATAGGTCTGTATTGAGTGATTACCTCCAGGTTCTCAACCTTTGGGATCAGGGTAATATTTGTTTGGTTCCAACCACTAGGAATTTTTTTATTGTTGATCGCATCAAGAACCTCATTTGTTAGTTCCTCTCCGAGAATATGCCAAAATCTCTTGAAAAATAGAGCATGAAGGCCGTCCGGACCAGGGGCCTTCATGTCTCCAATCTGAAACAACGCCTTCCGCACGTCCTCCCTTGAGAATGGAGCGATTAGCATTCTGTTCATCTCGGCTGTGATCTGGGGTTTTACCGCCAGCAGAACGTCCTGCTGAATGACACCTGAATCAGATTTAAACAAATTACCAAAGTAATCAAGGATGAGAGGGCCGAGGTTATCATTCCCCTCGACCCATCCATTATTATTATTCCTCAGTTTTTTGATCAGGTTTCTACGTCTCCTAGCTGACGCGAACTGGTTGAAATATTTAGTGTTGCGATCGCCGCGTCGGAGCCAATTCACATGACCCCTCTGTGACCAGTATATTTCATCTTGATCAAGTAAGTTCTCGATCAGAACTGAGAGCTCTTTCTGTTTCATTTTGACCTCTTCATTATAAGGTGCTCGCATCAATGCTTCAAGGTCTCTCTGAGCTTTCTTCAGCCGTGCTTTTGGGCCCTTCAAGACTTGACGGTCCCAATCATGCATGTCTTTATGGACAGATTCTAGCTTCTGTTTCACTGAACCTTGATTGACTGCTTTGAGCCAGGCCGTCTTAACTATCTCTGTAGGAGATATGCCCTAGAGGCAATAATAAATGTTATTGATTATCTCCCTGTTCATAATTAGGTTTATGTTCCATGCTATAACTGCTATGGTTCTCGAGTCTACAATAACCACGAGGCTCGGAGGAAGACTCATATGCACGTGTGGGATAATAAACGGTAAAATGTATTCCTAGTCAAGCCTCTATGACTGGCTCAAGTATTGCATGATGATCCTGTTTTCCTGATCATGGGCATGGCTATGCCGGCAATTTTGAGGGCACAATTGTTGGTAGAACACTTGTGTTGAATCGACCCGATTGATGTTATGCTATGAGATACATTCGTCATAAGTTTATGGTTAATAACACAGAGAAGTTAATGTTTGCATAATTCCTTAGACCATGAGAGTGTCGAGTTTCTTCATGCTTGCTTCATGAACTTTGGGGTTTGTTAAACGTCATCCGTAAATGGGTGGCTATTACGGCGGCTTACGGGTTCATGGAAAAGTATGTCAAGGGACTTGATAGCTCAAGATTGGGATTTGCTCCTCCGACGATGGAGAGATATCTCTGGGCCCTCTCGGTGTTACGGTATCCATCATCGTCTGGCCAGACACAGGGTGATTTGATCACAGGGATGCCGGAACACGGGAACGAGAAAAGAGAACAATACCGGCAACGAGGTAACTGGCATTGTGGACAAGTGTTGATCCACGAGGATGCCGATGTTTCTCACCTCGGGTATTTGTAACATATCGCGAAGCAACAGGAATAGCACACGGCAACTGGAGGTTCACTCGAATATTCATTCGTGTGGGTATAGGGGTCAATATGGGTGTCCACGGCTCCGATGTTGATCATTGATCGGAAAGTGTTCCGGGTCATGTCTATACTTCACCGAACCTATAGGGTCACACGCTTAAGGGTCATCTATCTGCTGAATACTAGACGGGGAGTCTGAGAGAAATTCACCGAAAAAGTTTCGGACGAAACGGAAACGTTCCGGAGAGGATATCGGAATAGTTCCGGTAAAACTGAAAAGTTGTTTCAGAGGATACCATAAAGTCAGATTGGTTTCGGCACATGCCTGATAATTCTTGGAGGGTGCCAGAATCATTCTGGAAACTTTCTGGAATTTTCCGGGATGAAAACCGGAAATGTTCCGGAGCTGCCGGAACCGCTTCAGATGCTTTTCGCAGATGAAAATCACTAAACCGGAATTGTTCCGGATCGCATTGAAACTTATTTTAGTGGGTACTGGAATTGTTCTAAGCCCACATAAATATTTTCAGTTCGACCGAACGCTGAAAAATGTCGTCGTGAATAGTGAAATCAGATTTATGGATATGGTTGGAAGTTGGCTTTCCACAAATATCTTCCCAAGATATTTTGGGATGACATGGCATTTTGGATATGCCCATCCTACCCCTTGTTTTTCCTATAAATAGAGGGGAGGAGGCAGCCCCATATGCTTCATCCTTGCTCTCACATACACATGCCATGACATTTCTGGCTTCTCTCTCCCTCCCAGCGAAATAGTTTCGTAGAGCCGAAAGGCTGTCCGGGTTCCGATGGGAACTAGTTCTGGACGGCGAAGCCCTGCCGGATAGATGACACCGTATGTGTGCAACTCTGTAGAGAGATCGTAGTTTCGGTCTTAGTTCGAGAGTGCCTCCCGAAGGGCTGTCCGAGTTACAGTTTGAGTTTCGGGTGTCCTCCCGAAGGGCTGTCCGAGTGACCCGCCCGAAGGGCTGTCCAGGGGCCTCCCTAAGGGCTGTCCGAGGATCCGTCCGGTGGGACTATCCGAGGGACTGTCCCGATGCCTCCCGAAGGGCTGCCCGGAGATCTGTCCGGTGAGCTGACGTGGGAGTACATCCTCGCGGTTGGGAGGTTGTAAATCCTAGCTGCGGGGATCTGCACCGCCGTTCGTCATCGACTCTACTTCCGCTGCGCTACGAGTCGGTAACGAAACAGATCAAACCTTGTATGCAGTCTCCATAGTGATCCTGGGCTGGTACGTAGGTCGGAAAATTTTTGTTTTCTGCTGCGTTCCCCAACAGTGGCATCAAGAGCCGTGCTATGCGTAGATGCAGGTTGCGATCTAGAATACATAGAGATGTATGGGTGTTGCCCAATATAATTAGGTAGTAGATGAGATCTATTGCTGAAAATTATTTGTGCGGGTGACAGATGAAGTCTGTTACCCGATGTTCTTGTTGCTTCCCTAGAATTTGCGTTTGCTCAATCTCGAGACAGTATGGTGGAATTTCACAAAGTTCTGGCAATCCGCGATCCTGATTGATCAACGAAGTGCTTCAGTTCTTTGGGTTCCGCCATAGTCAAAAGAAAGATGAAATTCGCAGATGAAAGGGCATTGCAGATATGATCTGCACGGGGTCATGCGTATGACGAAGTTTAGTATGGGGCTCGAGATTTAATTATCTCGTGTTTCATACACCCCGCGATGTTAATCTAGCGACTTGAATTATCATACTTGATGATAATACGTAGGTAGCTTCGGTTTGTTTCGAAACCTTAGGAGCCACGTAAAACAAGTTTTTGCATGAACCGATTAGAGGCGTCTAACTTGGTTTTGCAGGATGGTTTGCATGTGCATATGATGTGGTATAGCAGTGTTCATAATAATTTGATTATGTATGAGATGACTATATAATGTAAATTGATTAACATGACCTGCGTGTCATGATTCGGCATGATGGCTGGAGCCATATGATTGCACTTTAATGACCTGCGTGTCAACCTTATGTAATGCACTTATTTTATTAGCTATAGAGATAGCAATATTATCTGGTGCATCGACAAGGTGGTGGCAATCTTCGCGAAGGTGAACACCGACGCGAATGACCGGAGACGAAGAAATGAAAGACTTCTCCGTCAGAAAGGGCTATACCATATCATGCTATTATGAATTGCCTGAGATGTTTATCCCTTATGATGCACCCTTCTTGATTGCGCGGTAGTCGCTTTTATTAGGGTGATCTCTCACAAAAATATCAAGTAGTTAGTGTTCTCCCAAGTGTAGCACCGTCACGGCACCTAACTTTTCGGGGTGCGCCATGTCCACATGGGTACGAACGATTAGAGAAGTGTGAGGCGGGTGAGGTCAGACCTCGCAGCGAGATCACTTGGTTGTCTTGACGTTCTGGCTTGATCGTCCTGAGCTCGGAACACGCCCATCGAAAGATGAACAGGAGTCACATAGAGATGTGATCGGCATGTTTGCCCACCAATTGAAATTCTCGTCATCAGTGATGTCCACATCAATGGCGTTGAATTGAAATGTGGATCTTGTATCACTCACAATCAATTAATTATGAGAGATATTGATTTGAGTGGGAGCGCTCTGTAGAATTAATTCTTTTAATTCTCAGTGCAATTAATTTTGAACACTGTCTAAGTGTGATTTGCATAATAGTTATAGAATAATGGCTCGCGTTTCCACCTTCCCTATTAAAATTGAATAGCTGTTAAATATCTGGTTAAAACTTTACGATTGGTAACGTAATGTGAGGATTGTCCTCTAGAGTGCCGAGAAGGACTTTGTCCTATCGCATACTTTTGGTATTCTCCCGCTAATGCTATGGATCATGTGACTCTCGTCCTTCGATCAAAAGCTAGAATTCCTTTTCAGTCAGGTGCAATACATTTGCTTCCATGAGACCCGAACTTCGAAAGTTTGGATAGTTATGTGATATTCATGGAATCTGAAAAGCATTTTCAGAGACAGACAAAGGCTAAAAGATATGAGATATCCAAAGCAATGTTTGTTTGCAAGCTGTTAGTAAAGGAGTTTACTATGCATTAGACTAATAAGAGAGGGATCCAGGAGAACGCCTGTCATATGATGAAAGGTGAATAAAACAACAACTTAAAGAGAAAGGAAGTGTCCGAAGGGTGTTAGTAAGACTTTCACGCCTAGGAAGTCCGGGGCTAACGCCACTCTTAAGTTGGATGCTTCTTCTGAGAGTAGGAGAAATACTAAAAGTTAAAACTATTAGAAGTATAAAGGCAAAAGGAAAGGAGACTGGAATATCCAGCTCATGTATGAATGTCATACAGGTTTTTGATGTATAGAAGGCTGGTCAAAGATATAGTTCTTGGGAATTATGGTTAAACATGTTAATCACTAATTCTTGGGTATTGTGAGTTAATCACAAAGATACCCACTCGATTGCATTCTGTTGCAACTTGATGTAAGAACTACTATGGCCTGAAAGACTAGCCAGGAATGAGGTTTAGATACACGCAGGGAACATAGTAAATGTTACTATGCCTTCCATAGGTGTATTCCCGATGTATTTACTTTCATAAATCATTTTAGAGTTTTACACACTCTAGCCCATTGCATAAAGTATCTTGCAAGAAGGTTGTTCATAAGAGAACTTTTAATGTTCGGAGTTATGAATAACAAAAGGGCCATACTTTCATTATGAATGAGAAGTATGTTATGAATATTGATAATAATACATTACCTCTGTATTTACTTTCATAAATCATTTTAGAGTTTTACACACTCTAGCCCATTGCATAAAGTATCTTGCAAGAAGGTTGTTCATAAGAGAACTTTTAATGTTCGGAGTTATGAATAACAAAAGGGCCATACTTTCATTATGAATGAGAAGTATGTTATGAATATTGATAATAATACATTACCTCTGTATTTACTTTCATAAATCATTTTAGAGTTTTACACACTCTAGCCCTTTGCATAAGGTATTTTGCAAGAAGGTTATTCATAAGAGAACTTTTGATGTTCGGTGTTATGAATAACATGAAGGGCCATGCTTCCATACAAGATGGGATGTATGTTATGAATATTGATGGAAATATGATACATCCATAACACTGACGCTAAATGTCGCAAGACTAAAAGAATACCACACAAGTGTGGCACTGCATTTGGTCACATTGGAGAAACCCGCATGGAAAATTCCATTATGATGGATTTTGAAGTCGTTTGATTTTGAATCATCTGACACTTGCAACTTTCCTCTGAAAAGTGAAGTGACTGAAATACCGTTCACAGACCATAAGGAACGAGCAAAGAACATATTGGTGATCATACATTATGATGTGTGTAGTCCAATAAATGTTGTTGCAAGTAGTGGAGTTATCTATCTTCAGAAATGACTCAAGTAGATATATGGATATTTACTTGTTGAGACGTAAGTCTGGATCTTTTGAATTCATTCATAAGGTTTTCAAAAATGAAGTAGAAGTTATTGTAACAAGAAAATTATGTTTCTACAATTCGATTGCAGAAAGGAATATTTGAGTTACAAGTTTAGCGAATGTCTGATGAGTTGTGAAAGGGGTTTCATAACTTACACCTCCCGGAGCACCACTGCAAGTGGAGAATCCGTGTAGATGTAATCGAACCATTCATGAAATGGTAAGATCAAAGATGACATAAATAAATTTGCCATTATCCCTTTTAAAGAGTGATGCTTTAGAGACTGCGGCTTTTACACTGAAAAGAGATCCATCAGGTCTGTTGAAATGACGCCATGGTATGGTACGCCCAACCATGTTATATCTTTTCTTAACATTTGGAATATGGGGCTTGTGTAAAAGGTTACAAACCTATTCCAAATCAGAAAAGTGCTACTTTGTAAGGTTATCCCAAGTGATTGGGTATTCCCCACCACTATACCGAGGCAAAGGATTTTGCCGCAAAACGGTATGCTTTTAAAGAGAATAGTTCTTACAAAAGGCGAGTGGGAGGACAGTGCAACTCGACGAGATAACCAGTATCTTCGTCATCAGATCAAAGGAAAGAAACCTTGGAAGTGATTCCGGAGTTTCCTACTGCGACTGATACGGAAGTCTCTACGATAAAATGTATGGACTTCAGTCGAACTTGCAGCTGAACCACGTAGGCAAGGCTCGTGCAAACCTCTCAGGTGCGCAAACGAGATATTGTTGTTGGACAACAGTATACCTACGATACATAAGGAAGCGATGATGGGCCCTGACTCCGGAATTGGCTAAATGCCAATACAATCTGAGATAGTTTCCATATCAATGTTTCAAGATTAAAATCTTGATACACCTTTCGGAAGGCTTAGAGTCTAACGGATATTTATGGAACTAAAAACTGATACGGATAAAAATGTTTTATCCATAAAGCTCGACTTGTTGCAAAAACAAGTTCAAAGAGTTGACTACGATGAGATTGTCTCACCGTAGCGATGCTTGAAGTCGGTTCGGGTTGAACTAGCAATTAATACATATTTCAATTATGAGATATGAAACATGGATGACAAAAGGATTTCCATCTGATGGGAATGAAACCTAGGACTTGTATGTGATACAGTCCAAAGTAATTTGTCGATCCAGAGGATGCTAGTAAGTATGCAAACTTCAGAGTTCCAGCGATGGACAGAAGAGAGCAAAGTGGAGTTGGAATCTTCGTTTTTGATGAAATGGTCAAAAGAGTTTGACTTCATCAAATGGGTAACGAAGATGCTTGTGATTCAAGAAAGTAAGTGGGAGCATAATAATATTTCTAAAAACCTTGTGTACTTAACACATTGTTAATTGGAAATAAATTTCTTGACACGAATTAGGACTTCATTTGAAAATAGTTTTTCAATGAAGTGCTTAGGCTAAATAGCCTCAATATTAGGCATGATGATCTATGGAGATAGATTTACCTAATGGGGCTAAGCAATGAATACATATTGACAAGATGCTAAAACCTTTTAGCATTTAAAACGCCAAGGAGTGATTCTTGCCGAAGTCACATGGAAAGAGTTTTTGCAAGACTCGGTGTCCCAAAACACTGATGAGTAAAATACATGATGGAGATTCCACACACTCTTGTGTTTGGATTAACCATGTATTCCATGGTATGTAAAAACAAACAGATATGTCCAATACTCCAAAGTTGTTGCGAGTATAGATACCATAGTGATCAAAGTACTGATCATGGGACAACAGTGAAAGATGTCATTAAGTGCTAAGAGTAGTGTTGATGACATGTTTTCTCGCAAGTAGAGATTATGAAGTGCTCGTTGTAAGTGATTACATCAATACAGTCTTCATCAATGCTCCATGCGATTTTCGATTTAAATTGAGGGTTTTGTGTGATACACAATATGGTGGCACGGTAGTTGGAAATTGTTCCAAACAAGATACTGTGGCGAATTCTATAACAAAGGCTAAGTATGTTGATGCTTAAGAAGCGACAAAGAAGTTGTTGAATCATATAGTTCATTCATGAACTTAGTATGGTTCCAAGATGACTTTGGTCAATGGGACACTATTGCAGATAGTTGCTCCATAGCTCAGTCTGAGGAATCAGGTTTCGACCAATGATTCACACATATGCAAGGCCAAGTCCAGACAAAATATGAATTTTGTGAAAGCGTGAAAACGCAAGGATATGCAAAGTTACACACAGAGCTGAAGTCGTCAGATCCGTTGGACATCAGGCTATACCACATGCGAAGCATATTTTACACCAGTATGCCATAGGTGTAAAGTGCATTAGCATTGACTAGATTATTGACTCTAGTTCAAGTGGGAGTCTGTAGGAGATATGCCCTAGAGGCAATAATAAATGTTATTGATTATCTCCCTGTTCATAATTAGGTTTATGTTCCATGCTATAACTGCTATGGTTCTCGAGTCTACAATAACCACGAGGCTCGGAGGAAGACTCATATGCACGTGTGGGATAATAAACGGTAAAATGTATTCCTAGTCAAGCCTCTATGACTGGCTCAAGTATTGCATGATGATCCTGTTTTCCTGATCATGGGCATGGCTATGCCGGCAATTTTGAGGGCACAATTGTTGGTAGAACACTTGTGTTGAATCGACCCGATTGATGTTATGCTATGAGATACATTCGTCATAAGTTTATGGTTAATAACACAGAGAAGTTAATGTTTGCATAATTCCTTAGACCATGAGAGTGTCGAGTTTCTTCATGCTTGCTTCATGAACTTTGGGGTTTGTTAAACGTCATCCGTAAATGGGTGGCTATTACGGCGGCTTACGGGTTCATGGAAAAGTATGTCAAGGGACTTGATAGCTCAAGATTGGGATTTGCTCCTCCGACGATGGAGAGATATCTCTGGGCCCTCTCGGTGTTACGGTATCCATCATCGTCTGGCCAGACACAGGGTGATTTGATCACAGGGATGCCGGAACGCGGGAACGAGAAAAGAGAACAATACCGGCAACGAGGTAACTGGCATTGTGGACAAGTGTTGATCCACGAGGATGCCGATGTTTCTCACCTCGGGTATTTGTAACATATCGCGAAGCAACAGGAATAGCACACGGCAACTGGAGGTTCACTCGAATATTCATTCGTGTGGGTATAGGGGTCAATATGGGTGTCCACGGCTCCGATGTTGATCATTGATCGGAAAGTGTTCCGGGTCATGTCTATACTTCACCGAACCTATAGGGTCACACGCTTAAGGGTCATCTATCTACTGAATACTAGACGGGGAGTCTGAGAGAAATTCACCGAAAAAGTTTCGGACGAAACGGAAACGTTCCGGAGAGGATATCGGAATAGTTCCGGTAAAACTGAAAAGTTGTTTCAGAGGATACCATAAAGTCAGATTGGTTTCGGCACATGCCTGATAATTCTTGGAGGGTGCCAGAATCATTCTGGAAACTTTCTGGAATTTTCCGGGATGAAAACCGGAAATGTTCCGGAGCTGCCGGAACCGCTTCAGATGCTTTTCGCAGATGAAAATCACTAAACCGGAATTGTTCCGGATCGCATTGAAACTTATTTTAGTGGGTACTGGAATTGTTCTAAGCCCACATAAATATTTTCAGTTCGACCGGACGCTGAAACATGTCGTCGTGAATAGTGAAATCAGATTTATGGATATGGTTGGAAGTTGGCTTTCCACAAATATCTTCCCAAGATATTTTGGGATGACATGGCATTTTGGATATGCCCATCCCACCCCTTGTTTTTCCTATAAATAGAGGGGAGGAGGCAGCCCCATATGCTTCATCCTTGCTCTCACATACACATGCCATGACATTTCTGGCTTCTCTCTCCCTCCCAGCGAAATAGTTTCGTAGAGCCGAAAGGCTGTCTGGGTTCCGGTGGGAACTAGTTCTGGACGGCGAAGCCCTGCCGGATAGATGACACCGTATGTGTGCAACTCTGTAGAGAGATCGTAGTTTCGGTCTTAGTTCGAGAGTGCCTCCCGAAGGGCTGTCCGAGTTACAGTTTGAGTTTCGGGTGTCCTCCCGAAGGGCTGTCCGAGTGACCCGCCCGAAGGGCTGTCCAGGGGCCTCCCTAAGGGCTGTCCGAGGATCCGTCCGGTGGGACTATCCGAGGGACTGTCCCGATGCCTCCCGAAGGGCTGCCCGGAGATCCGTCCGGTGAGCTGACGTGGGAGTACATCCTCGCGGTTGGGAGGTTGTAAATCCTAGCTGCGGGGATCTGCACCGCCGTTCGTCATCGACTCTACTTCCGCTGCGCTACGAGTCGGTAACGAAACAGATCAAACCTTGTATGCAGTCTCCATAGTGATCCTGGGCTGGTACGTAGGTCGGAAATTTTTTGTTTTCTGCTGCGTTCCCCAACAATCTCTTCAACAGTTTCCTCCGCCAGCCATCTTGCTTCAAATTTGCGTGCGTATTTTGGTCTGGTAGCAGCCACCCCTGCGAGGTATTCAGTATCCAAGCAGATTGGCCGGTGGTCAGATTTCCCCATGTCCAAATTACTCAGACCCGCCATAGGATGCAAGGCCATCCATCCAGAATTTGAGACGGCCCGATCAAGCGGTTTCAGTCCACCACGGAACCAGGTGAACTTGTCACCGGTATAACCTACATCCTCCAAAGAACAGTATGAGAGCGCGTCTTGGAACGCCTGAAGTCGAGGCTGCTATCGGGGAGCTCCTCCCTCTTTCTTCGAGGAGAAGAGAATCTCGTTGAAGTCCCCAATAACCGCCCACGGCAGGTTGGACTGATCATGAAGGTCTCTTAGGAGCTGATATGTACGTTCTTTATTATCCCAGCTAGGCTCTCCGTAAATACCAGTCAGCCTCCATGTATCTCCGTTCTGTTCTTGTACCGAAACATCAATGAAATCTAGGGTGGAAGCCCGGGAGTAGATCCTGACCTCCTTCTTCCAGACTAGTAGCAGTCCACCCCTTCTTCCATCAGGACTTGGTGCCACAATCATCTCATCCATCCCCAATTTCCTTCTCACTGCTTCTGCCTTATCAACATCCAAGTGCGTTTCAGACAGAAAGAACGCATCTGGTCGGTGTTGCCGTTGGATGTCCAGCAGCGAGCGAACTGTCGGGGCACCGAGGAGTCCCCGACAGTTCCAACTTATGAGTTTCATGGCTCCTGGCGATCCCCCTCGAGATCAGCACATCAGCACATCCAGTCACGCATAGGCTGAACCATACCTTCACTCCGAAAACATCAAGCCCCGTGCATGCATGTTCCTCACGCAGAGTATGATGGATCAAAAATCGGATCTACTCACGAACACCTAGAGTACAAACACCAGGAGAATCGTAGCAGAGAACGAGAGACCAGCGACAGCACCACCGGCGCCGTCCTGGGAAAGAGAGACCGGCGCACGCGCCGCCGCCACGGAGGCGGCCGGCGGCGGGCCGGCTAAACCCTAGTCGCCTTGGGTATCGCCTCCAGCGAGAAGAAAAAACCCAGTGTTTCCTCCACCCCGCCGCCTCCTTCTCTCTCTCCGTCAGCAGGTACATGAGTGGGATCCATCCGTTTCGTCAAGGGCTATGTTATACAGCGAACGTTCGCTGGGGGTCATAGCAAAACGAACGTTCTTCGCAGCAATTTATGTGTTGGGATTATGGCTATTCCTTCAAGCAAACACATCAATTTTCACAGCAAATTCATTGTTTGCCAGAATTTCCCATGTGTTTTCGGAGAAATTGCCATGTGTGCTTGAAGAATTTGCCATAAAAACGTTTGCATATGTGACCTATTAAGACTGAATTAACGAAGGACCTTTTTAGCCAGCGATAATAGGTCCTTTTGTTAAGGGCTCTTCGATTTCAGTAAAAAGTTTGTGAGGGTAGATATTACCAAATTTGTTTTGTTGACATATAGCAAGAGTTCAAGGCAAACACACGCAACACTCACACTATCATATACTGATACACAAACTCAAATCATTCATGAGAAGATCGGGTTTGTTGACATGAACTCAAATCATAGTACTCTCTCTTCCGATTTATGGTGTAGCTAACAGATTTCCCTAAAAAAACAAATCTAACAGACCACAGTACACCCTAAGTCTCACGCCTAACTGATGCAATCTTGTGTGTTGGGAGACCGAGCTTCTTCACCCCTCGCTTAATTATGCATGCGCATGACAAGTCCTTTGCTGAGGTTCTGCTTCCTTAAATCTGAACTAGAAGAATAAAATATCTCATCCTTAAAAAAGAACAGGCACTCAAAACAAAGAACCAGCTCTGCCAGATATCAACAAGACACGACTCAAGTAAGACCGACAAGCAAGTACAGTAACCATTTTCATTTGTACATATTGCTGAGATCGTGCTGTGATATGCCAGCACCATAGATTCGGTATGCAAAAGCTCAATACAGTTACCTACGAGATGGGGGATCTACAAAAGGGTTAAAATGCAAACACATTTGCAGGTTTAACAACTGAGGCGCATACTTGGACCTATATTACCAAAGAATTAATGGAACTAAGCTTCGCGGTATGTACAGCGCTGCGAGTAGACAAATGAATTTTTTTTGTATATGAGGCCACGGCCAGGATCATCCTTTTCAGTTCCAGCATTTGCTGGTTTACTTGAAAAAGAACTTCCATATCTCCCGGTCAGATAGCTCGGTCAAGAAGTGACCACCAAGGACACCTTCCTCCTCCATCAAGCTTTTAAGCTGCCTTGCGCCGCCGTTTGAACCAACCAAGTTCTTCTTTGAAGCCACATACAGGACTCCATAAGGTGGGCGTAGGCACTGCAAGCGTAACATGCACAGTTAAATACTTGGAATAAGTAAATCATATTGTGCTCCATCGGCTACATGCATGAGGAAACATATGAAACATGAGAAGGTGGTGATGAGCGAAGAACTGACCTTAGTGATAAGGGCATAGAGCTTCCTTAAAGAGTTCGCTGCATTAGGGATCTCAGAAATCAAAATTACATCGTACCCTCCATCTGATGGGTCGGCCTCGCTGGCCCTCTCCCATGCACGGCTGCCAGAAAGCTTCCTGGATCGCCTGGGGCCAACTATACTGCTTCCATCATGGCTACTGCAGCCATCCATAAAATCATCCTCTGAGAAGCTAAGGTTTGTTGGTTGTGCAGGTGGATGCACAACTGAGAGAATTGTAGGGAGCTCATCCCACTCCCCGGCATAGAAATGGACAACGGGAGCTAACAACTGTCTGGATGGTGTAACCGGGCTCTCTGATGGTCTGTTCTGCCTGTCCCGAGCCTGCTCAAGATTTGCAAGCACATTGGGCATTGTTCTGCATCTTATGGTTTCTGCATTTGTGTCCTGGAAGTGAACTATAGATGCACCCTGTAGTGGCATTTAAGCAAGAAATCAATACACCAGTACTTCACTTGAAGTATGACAAGAGAAGGTACAAACATGCATTTTCCAAAATTGAAGAGAACCGTAAATTTATTATCAAAACAATAAGTATTTAATAATTTAGATAAACACCATAACCGTGGAGAGATGACACACCTTCAAGCAGGCAAAAATCCCAGCAAGGCCAGATCCACATCCAAGCTGCACCAATTGTCAAAATAAATTAGTGATTCATGAAACCATTAAGAATAAAAAAATGGTACAGGCTGAGAGTCTTGTATTCAAATATATGACTGCTAGTTTAGTAGGCATAGTCAACAGCAAATTTAGCAGCTCCTTGGAGTACATAGATATCAAGCCCAAAATAACTTTTCCCTATTTTTTTTTGAAATAACCTAAACACCTAACACTAGTCTTATGCAGGATACCAGACCGTGTGGCACACATTCTGCTTCTATGGAAGCAAAATCACGACCAGACACCTAGTATGAAAGCAGAGCACCATTTAGATGAAATCTGTAGAATGGGAAATTACCTCTAGAACTCGCTTGCCCCTGAAGCTCAGCTGCCCATCACGGATCTCATTTTTAATAATATTCACAATAGTGATAGAACTCTCCCAATATTTGAGACTACCTGAGAGAAGAAACACAACGATGAATAAGTTTTCCATTTTAAAATACATTCATAAAAGGAGGAAATATTGCATATGTAGCGGCCAGCTTACCATCATGCTTTGATGATGCTACTTCAGAAGGGGAAAAGGCTATCATATCTGCTACACTGACCTTCCCCTGAACCACAAAAAGAAGAGGCTGTGCATTAAAATTTAGAATAAATAATTCAAATGTTTGAGAAATTACTAGCAGAAGCCCACAAAATTTAGTGCCCGCCAGAATATTAGGAAATTTGCATGAGCTATTCACCTTGAAAACATCAACACCTTGGACATCGACCTTCTCTCCAGCATATTTGTAAGGATGAGCAGTCTGAAAAAGATTCAAGACGTACTTTATTTTACCAATCAACAGTTCAAAGGACCCTCTGTAAAACACAAATAGTGTAGCCATTTGGGGTTTCATGTATGAATGATCAAACAAGTATTACCTTTGAAGGGATTAGTTCAACAGCTGGTGATGGTAGATGCAGATCCCTCTCTGATATAATCGGCACACAACTAGTGGACTTGCTTGGAAGCAAGCCAGGGAAACACTGAACAAGCAGCGATGGTGCCTTCATTGCGCTACCGGTTAACTTCAGTAGTTAATAAAACTGTTAAAAAAATATTGAAATTACGTTATGCCTTGACAGAAGAACTGATAGTTGGCTACATTAAAACGAAAATCATGTGAAAAACCATAACTATTTGTTTTCAACAAAAAAGAAACCCCATGCACCTACTAACTAATGGATCGAGATCTTTCGGGCTTCAAACTATCAAGGATCATCGATCCCTACTCTCAAATGAGAATAGGTAAACCAACAAACAAAATGGAACTTTCTCTACTCTGCAACCAAGTATTCACACCTTTCTTCAGAGATAAAATCCTAAAGGTTTGAAGTGTGAGACTTCCAAATCCATAAAAGTGCCCCCCAAAAAATCCACTATGGACAGAACCAAAGTAGCCGGAAACGGGGAACGGTGGGCCGTCCCTCGATCCGGATTCATCGACCCAGAATCAGATTCGGGAACGAGGGTCGATTCGGTAAGATTCGATGCGGATTCGGCGTTTCCGCAGCCGGATCGTCGATTCAGGTTCGGCGACTCGACAGTCTTGGTTCTTGAATCGATCGAGTAAGCAAAAGGTCAGCCATATCAATCACGAACTCCTCGTTTTACTCTCTGCGCCCGTTCTT
Organism: Elymus sibiricus; assembly: GCA_039707655.1. Classification (NCBI taxonomy): domain Eukaryota; kingdom Viridiplantae; phylum Streptophyta; class Magnoliopsida; order Poales; family Poaceae; genus Elymus; species Elymus sibiricus. Next base: position 359,291,232 of record CM077666.1, read on the forward strand.
TTCCACTCCCCTAAATAACTCCTCGTTCTGCTCTCCAAGGCTGCTAATAAATTTTCCGTTTGGGAGGAGATGATTTATCTTAGTCTTCATGGATGTGTTCCCTGTATAAGTACTCCCTCGGTCCCTCCCAGCCAGTTGCTCCCAGCATCCAATTAGTAAAGATTCACGTTCCTCGTTCCGTGGTACCGTACCGATTCATCGTACCGGAATTGATCGGATCGCGTTTGCGCTTTAGAAAAATCATTGGAGAGATGTATACCCCCGTTGTACCCTATTTTTTCCAGCCTCCGACTCTCGTCCCCCGTTCCCGTTCCTCGTTCCCACCGTACCGGAAACATGGCAACTATGGACAGAACACTACATGCTTATAGCAAAAATCTGGAACTCGACTTGCTGTGCAAATCTGTCACCTTCACGAAACTCTAGTGTGGACCACGGCGGGACAAAAGAAGCCGCCCACAAGGGTGGACTGCAACTCTGCAAGTACGAAATCAAAGCGACCCGCGCTAGCTCCTCTGCGCCACTTCTTCGTCCAGAATTGAGATTTTGTACTACAACAGCAGAACTAAATCTATCCAGATTCAGCTTCCGGGGACAGCAAGATTACCAGCACAGCTCAGCCCAAGCACAGAGCCCTGGTCGCTAGACCCCTGAACCGCAGACGCAACCTGCAGAAATGCTTTGGCTAGCAAAACCAAAACTACAATTTGTTTACGGCTGAAACGCACATCAGAGAGGTCGTCATCCAAGAAGGGGGGCACAGAGCTCTCCAACATCCAAATCCCCAAAACCGAAACCCAACAAACGCACCGACATCTCACCGAATTTCCGTCGGATCACGGCGCGAGACGAACAACAGAAGAACAGCAACGGAATCCTCACGGGTCCTACCAAATTGAACTAAGATGAGCGACCGAAGGGAACAGCGGGAATTACCTCCTCGATCGGAGCCAGAGCTGGCGGCAAAAATCCTAGTAACGGCGAGGCGCCTCTCCTCTGCCGCCCCTGAATCAGCGGTTTCTTCTCCAAGAATCGTCCCGGGATTTTCCCACGGAAGGCGCCTTCGATCGGTTCCAAGGTCAGAAAGTCAAACCGCCACGTCTGGACTGGAGGAAGAGCAGCTCGGTCTGTCTAGGGAAGGAGGCGCGTGTGGGCGGGGTATATATAGGCGGAGACCGGCGGCCAACTGGGGGAGAAACTTCGCCCCTGCTTCGGCCATGGCTGCTCGTGTACAGTCGTGACGAGAGTAAAAGAAATAGTCAGTCCCCTCCCTTTCTCTCTCCGCGGCGGTGGCGTAATTACCAGGCTGCCCCTGGGAGTATGGTGGACTGGTAGAGTACACCGCCGCGCCGTGCGGGTTGGGGGTGTGAAGCCCGAGGTACGCTTTTGGAAAAGTGGTCGCCCTTTTTTCCTCTCCTGTGGCATCTGGCAAAGCCGGCCGGTCACCGGTGCCTCGGGTCAACTGCCGTGGCTCGCCTCCGATAATTTCAGGTGATACCAAGTTTTAGGGGCTAGCATGATACAGCTTTCTGGGTCGTTCGATCTTAGATTTGACGGCATCTAAAGAGCTATTATTTCTATGTGCAATTTTGAAACTTTTAAATGACTTTTTTGTAAAATATTCAAAAACTCCTGAGAGCCGTCGGATCTGAGATCCAACGGCTTCCAGGACCCGATGGTAGCACCTAAGCCTTTGTATCACCAGATATCTTCCCCGTAGAGCACGTAAGCGAATTTCATGACCTTGCGGATCGTAGAGGGGAAGGGTCAAAATCACTGTTTTGACCTTTAGTGGAAAGTTTAGCACGAAATAAAAAAAGTTTTCAACTAGGATCATTTCGTGCTAAACTTTCCACTAAACGTCAAAACAGTGATTTTGGCCGAGGGGGAAGCGGCGTCATGTGGATTTTAAAACGAGATATTCAAATTGGCTCCAAAGGACTTGTGTTTCCAGGGCGAACCAAGGGATAGGATATATGTAAATCGTCTGAAAATTTATTTTGGGCCGGTAAATTTTCTGAACCATTGGATTAAGATCTAACTGTCATCCTTCTTTCTTCTTTCTCTAGCTTTTTTCTTTCTCAAATCGTTCCTTCTCCTACAAAATTGATTTTCCCAAACTACATTTTTCAATCACATATAGCTATTGTGGGATGTTTTCTATGCAATAAAAAATCACAAACTATTCACACATGTGCAATTTTTTGAGGTGGATGTGCTCGCTTTCGAGAACATCAAACAATGCAGCATGGCCTCTGCAGGCGCCCAACTGAGTGAGGGTATTAGCTAGCAAGTCCTTTTTTTGGCAATCTCAAAGGGTTTAACATGTTAGCTTAAAAATGTGACAGCTTCTATACATCTCATCATCTAAATGAAAAGACAACACACATGACGGTTTCTGCGAAAAAATTGTTAAGCCACCCTAAACAATTTGCTCTTTATTATACTTTTTTCTGCCCAAAGGGGCCATACGGCCTCATTTTCAGTATGAAAATGGAGTCTGTATATGCACGGAAGCTATTACTACACTTAGATGCGATACTTGCTTCATTAAATACATCATTATATACCTAATCCATATCTACGGGATGCACCAAAAGCAGAGGAACTAAAGCAGCCTAGAGAAAGTAACAACTCAAATAGCACAGGCAGGATCCTTGAAGTTTTTTTTTTTAATATCCTTAAAACAGGATCTTTGAAGTTAGGGCATCTCCAAGGCGGATCCTCAAACCTTCACTATATGTCCGAACCACTTTTGTCATTCAACGGGGACTTGTATTTGCCTGCTTAGCAGTCCGGACGTACGAATTCCGGTATCCAAAAGACAAACGTGGGGAGCTTTGGCGGAGTCTGGACATGCACTTAGCCAATCACATGCATGGTCCCCCTCTTCTCTCTATCCTCCCAACCACAATGCATGGTCCCCCTCTCCTCTCTTTCCTCCCAATCAGACACTAAATCACAAATATCCCACTACATGCATGGTTCCTACCTACTTTTTCTCCTCTCAACCGAATACTTTGTGATTAGCATTGGATGACTCCCTCTCGCATCATGTCCACGGATCACGTTCGGACATAAAAACAGACATATACCGAAGATATTTGCAGGTGAGCGTTGGAGATGCCCTTAAGAACAATAGCTACACACAAAGACATGTTGCTCTTTAATTAAGATAAAATCAACGGAGCCTTCGCAATGTCGGGCCCTATCCATGCTCACGCCTGAAGACATCACGCGCCACCTCGACAAGTCTTCTTGTCACCTCTTTAATCATGTTGTGTACTCCTTTTTGCAGGACAACCCAGGAAACCAACAAGGAACGCAAAGTAAAAAATAATATCAGTAGCATGATCAGGCAGAGAGATTTGAAAGCAAGATTTGTTTCTTGTTTTCCAGATAGTCCAAAGTAAAGCATCATATTCAATAGAAACAACAGATCAATCTTTTTTTTTTGCGGGTGAACAGATCAATCTTTGCCTTTGTTGACAACCAATTCTGACAAAGGTCAAAGAAAGACGGGCATGTTTTTGGGTTACCCAACGCACCCCCAATTACATTCCAAAGAAATCGAGCCAACTCACAATTCGTGGTGCCTTTCTAACTCTCTCTCTCTTTTTTGCTCAAATTATCTTCGGTTAGGATACTTCATTTCACTAACCAAATTCTCTTCTCTATACCTTTGTACCTCCGTAAATAACATGGATGGCGTGCAAAAGATTATTGGCAATATGTTATTCAAAGTCAAACAGCCTTTGGAGAGACTATCCTCGTTCTAGCATCAACCAAGGGATAAAGTCATGGTTGTGCCCCGAGCTAGGTAGTTCGCCTTTGTACCCGGATCTGGTCGTCTCCTTGCAAGTGTGCAACATGCGCTCATTTTTTAGTGTTGCACGATCAATCGATGGGTCCGGCCAATAGAGTAACCCAAATTAATCTTTGGTTGACATGCACAACTTTGCCTGTGGTTTAAATTAATACTCCATCGGCTGCTGAGGCACGTAAATAAAAGGCAGCCCACACGAACGCCAGCATTAAAGTAGTTACGTGTGGTGCTTGCACCAGCTGTGTACACATGGTTCCCCCGGCTTCTCCGGGGTTGGGGAGGATCAATGCCGTTGAGTCGATGGCATAATGACTGTTTATTGCAGGAAAAGGAACTCTGGGTCATTAGAGCATGAACACTGTTATTGGTTCTAAGAAAATTCAGCTAAAAAAAATGCTAAAACTTGGTTCTAGAAAAACTAAAATTGTTGTAATGTTCACTTTTTCATAGCACCTATTTTTGGGCCCACATGTCATAGTGTTATACTCCATCCGTCCGGAAATACTGTATCATCCATTTCTCCGACAAGTATTTCCGGACGGAGGGTATTTGACATCCCTTTTCACTCACAATTTGGGTCAGCTTGGGCCTCACATATAACTCTCTTTTAGAATCTGGTTCTAGTACTAGAACCGATTCTAGGAGAGTGGATTTTTGGAGCTTGATCTCCATGGAGCTTGTTTTTTGAAATATTCAAAAATCATATTTTGAAGTTTAGAAAAAGCTGGAAAATTATGATTTTTGAATATAGAGATGTATAGTACATTCCTGTAAAATTTCATGATGAAATACGCTTCGGTGTGAGCTGCACACAAAAAAATTATGGACTTTTATAGTGAATAGTGCATGTGCTAGAAATACATGTTTTTTTTGTATAGCTTTCATCATGAAAATTTACAGAGATGTAGTATACATCCCTAGGCTCATGTGTATTTTTTTTTCAGAATTACTTGAAACTTGAAATATATAATTTTTGATTTTTTAATTTAAAAAACAAGCTTCAACAGGCATTTCTATGATTCTAGCCTTTTTATCTTAGCACCTCACTCCACAATGTTTAGCACCAAGTATTGATCAACATTGGCCACGTTCTAGGGCGGCATCTTGGAACCATGTCAATCTATGATTGTAAGCTACTTAGGGCATCTCCAAAGGTGTTTATCTAATTCTGCCCCTCCCCACGAACACCCACTACTTGTTCGTAGACCTGGGCATGGGTGGCCCGGCCCGGCAGGCCCGGCCCGAAGCCCGACAACCGGGCCAGGCTTGGGCCTCACTTTCCAGTCCGCAGCCCGGCCCGAAGCCCGGGAAAAGCCTGGTGAAACATGATTTTAAGGATTTTTATATAAATATAGGTATAGTATTATATTATTACTACCCCTTCTTCATTCTTGGACCTTGCTTCTGAATATTTTGACTCTTCCATGGTGTGTCTTAGGAACCTTTTCAATATGGTCCGGATTGCTAGCTCCCGTTCATAGTTCTGCTACAAACGATACACGAGGAAGATTTTTATGGCGGTTCTTCTTTCTAATTACAGGCATATATATGACTGTTTTTTACCAGATGAAACAGGAGGCATCAGTCCGTAAAACCTATATAAAAGAGATGGTTGTGGCGTGAAGTACTCTTGTGCACCTACGTCACTCAGCTCGTGCGCAACCCCGCCCCGTTATGTTATATTATGGAAGATTTAGCTTCTTGCTAGGCTGGGTATTTAGAGCCAGCAACTGGCTGCCGGATTTTGTCCCGTCCGTAGCGCTTCGAAAGTCACTCTAGCGTGGCACTGCTGGATATATTGCCATTTTAAATCGCCAAAACATGCATTTTGCCGAACTGCGGGCCGGGTCAGGCCGGGCCCGGGCTTGGGATTTTGAGGTCGGGCTTTTTTAAACCCGGCCCGGCCTAGAGATGCCCAGGTCTACCTGTTCGGGGATAAGATGGCTATTTTTTTTAAAATAATACACTTTTTTTTATTAAATTTCAGAAATATTACGCCGTTTTTTTTAAATAATACAACATCGGCTTACTGCAGGCCGACAGGAGCCTATCGTCCTATCGGTGGCCGACTGGGGCTCGTCGGCCTATCGGTGGCCGACAAGTGGCCTTTCGGCTACGTGTAAGCCGATTAGTGGCAAGGCCACGTCGCGCCCCTCCCAGTCGGCCCGTGAGCTGCTGTCGGTGGCTGGGGCCCAGCCGACAAGCCCTGTCGGCCACCCGCAGGCCGATCGGCTTGCCGCAGGCCGACAGGGTGCGAAGCCCGCAGCAGCCCCCTTTTCTTCCTCCTCTTCCCTTCTCTTCCTTATTTTCACAGGACAGCTGCTGAGTGGCTAGTTAGGCTTCAGCCGTACGTTACAGAATGGGAGACTGCGAACACACATCTGTGGCACGAGAATATCGACTTTGATCTCGATGAATTCCATCGCTACTTGCAGCGGTACATGACCGGAACACGGTTACGCATCGTTCATCACTCTCACCCAGATGAGATACCTGATCCTAGTCCGTCGGATATGTACTCGAGCTATGATACTTCGGGCTCTAGGCAGTACGCGGTAAGATATATACTCTTTATGTAATGCATCTAGTTGTCACGTACTTTGCCGTGCATACTTGATAATCGTCCTGACAATTTTCAGGCTGACTTGACACTCGGACTCTACGAGGATGTGTCCACCTTTGGACGTTCACTCTCGTCTGGACCTCTTCTTCAGCACCGGCCTGTGCTCCAGCCCTTCGTGACACACCTGCAGAACAAGATACGAGCTGTCTACGAGGCTATCACGTGCACCCGGAGAAGCGACGTTGTTCAACAGCAGCGGCAGCAGCAGCAGCAGCCGCTGCGTCCCTCCACACACTGACATCAGCCACGTCCACGTCTAGCACATACGCCGACGACCAGGCCACCCTCTCCTGACCAACCTGGCAGTTCGACGTGGCAGCACCCACAGCACCGGGGTCCCACGTCGAGCTTCGTGTTTCAGCCACAGCCACAGCAGCAGGGTCCCACGTCGAGCTTCGTGTTTCAGCCACAGCCAGCTGGTATGTCTCTTCATATTTATTGTTTTCAATATGAATTGAGGCGACCTATTTCTTCATGACTTAACGTTCCCTCCTGCAGGAGCCTACGGATATCAGGCGTCTATATCCGGATCCACGTGGGGGAGTGATCAAGATCCTGAGGAGAACATACAGGATCACATGTCGCAGCACACCCAGTGGATGAACATGTATTCGACTCCTCCACCAGACCCCACACAGGATACACAGTATGACCAGGACGAGTCTGAGATTCCTCCTCGTAACATTAGGGCACCCCACAGGTTGGGATGGTCGACGCCTGATGCACAGCCTGAGCGCCATGGCAGACGTCGTCAGTGACGCTTCTATCTATCAGTAGAGACATGACTATCTACTTATGTATGAGACTTATGCTTATTCTATGTATGCGACAAATGACTATGTACTTATGTATGAGACATATGCCTACTCTGTTTTAGTACTCTGTTATCCAACGTCGTGCGCCAACTACAACATCATATTTAGATAGAACATACTTCTCCTACAATAAGACAGTACAAACAACTGGATACAACTACATCTGAATTAAATGGTAGGTAGGACGGAACTTACAACATACAACGTAAAAACTACATGAAGTCATCATCGTCATCCTCCGTCGATGCAGAACTCTTGACCTTCGACGATGAAGAACTCTTGCCCTTCGACGATGCAGAACTCTTGCCCTTCGACGATGCGGTACTCTTGGCCTTGGTGCTCGGCATGAAGATATCGTCTTCGTCCTCGCTGTCATGGGTCCATAAATAAGTATTTTCTGCTGCAGCCTTTAGAAATGCTACACTCTTATGTTGTTGCTTCTTCCATCTTCCATGCAACCTGAGAAGTTCTTTCCGTATCTCCTCAAATGTCCTGGAAGGCCACCCGGACCTACTTAATGCGTGAGCCAGCTCATTCAGTAGCGTGTCACTACTGATGAGTTCGTTCCACGGAACTAATATGTTGTCAACCCTGAAATTGGCGGCTAAACGCAGAAGACATCGGGGCATACCAGGGTGAAAACTACGATCAAAAGGATATCCGGACATCTTCGCGAGACTACAACACTACACTAGATTGCTTACCCACCTTACTGCCGAGGGTGTTTTATAGGTTGAGAAGACAAAAATATGGCGGGAACTCGGAAGCGGGGAAATATGGCGGGAGATATAGGCGGGAACTAGAAAGCGGGAAAATATGGCGGGAACTAGAAAGCGGGAAATATATGGCGGGAACTAGAAAGCGGGAAAATATGGCGGGAACTAGAAAGCGGGAAAAATATGGCCGGAACTAGAAAGCGGGAAAATGTGGCCGGAACTATAAAGCAGTAAAATGTGGCGGGATTTTGGGGTATTTTCATTCGATCATTATAGACTATATTATTTGTTAATAATTTGAGGATTAATATTTCACTAAGGGGAACATACAGTCAGAGTAAATAAAATTGCTAATTCTGATTAGAAAAAAAGAATAAATATCAAGTCGGCCACCAGTGGGCCGACAGGTTCCAGTCGGCCACCAGTTAGCCGACAGGAACCACCACCAGCGGCCGAGAGGCCTGTCGACTTTCCCTAGGTCGACAGGAGGTCAATCGGCCACCCCTAGGCCGAAAGGATACTAATCGGCTTCCCCTAGGCCGACTGAAGCCAGTCGGCTTCCAGGTGGCCGACGCTGTATTATTATTATTTTTTTAAACGGGGTAATATTTCTGAAATTTAATAAAAAAGTGTATTATTTTAAAAAAATTAGCCGGGGATAAATGGTACCAATGACGTCCCCTACTTGCTCGTCCCCCTTTTTAACCACACTCAAATTTTCCACTTCAACATTGATTTATTGTTGAAATAATTTGAAGATAAATATTACAACACAACAAAAATTCAAAGTTAAATATTACAATTCAAATATAAACATTTCAAATTACATAGTTCAAATTCAATTCAATTTATTCAGATATGGTTTTCTATTCGGTTCCCATGTTGCATCCACACATGCTCCACTAGATCATTGAGAAGTTTTGTATGCATTCCTTGATCATGAATTTTATGAGGTGTCTCGAGAAAACTTTCAAACTTAGCCACGTCTTGTCATGGGAGGTTGAAAGTCTCTCTCATGAAGTCAAAATCAACATTACGCACACCCTCACCCTCATCTTCATAATCATGTTATGCATTATCACACAACAAGTCATAACCTTCCATGCCTCAGGACCCCCTTGTTTAGCATGTGCTGACAAAGCGGAGCAACATGTCAACAGTGACGAAAAACTACAACAACGTATGGGGACAGACTCGACGGAGCTAGAGCGGACGGAGGAGCGACATGGGGACAGGCACAATGATGATGTGGAGTGGCGAGAGGACTGACATGACCCAGGCGATGGTCGAGGTAGTGGTCATGGTGGGGAAGGCGTCGGGGGCTGGGTTCAGGCAAATGGAGTGGAGTAGGAGGGGTGGAGTGGACAAAGAGGAGCCGGGTGGGGTTGTGGTTTCTGATAGAAATATGCCCTAGAGGCAATAATAAAGTTGTTATTATTTTATATTTCCTTGTTCATGATAAAGGTTTATTATTCATGCTAGAATTGTATTGACTGGAAACTTAAATACATGTGTGAATACATAAACAAATACCGTGTCCCTAGTGAGCCTCTACTAGACTAGCTTGTTGATCAAAGATGGTTAAGGTTTCCTAACCATAGACATGAGTTGTCATTTGAAAACGGGATCACATCATTAGGAGAATGATGTGATGGACAAGACCCATCCGTTAGCTTAGCATATGATCGTTCTGTTTATTGCTACTGCTTTCTTGAATGTCAAATACATGTTCCTCAGACCATGAGATCATGCAACTCCCGGATATCGGAGGAATACCTTGTGTGCTATCAAATGTCACAACGTAACTGGGTGATCATAAAGATGCTCTACAGGTATCTCCGAAGGTGTCCGTTGAGTTGGTATGGATCGAGACTGGGATTTGTTACTCTGTGTTTCGGAGAGGTATTTCTGGGCCCTCTCGGTAATGCACATCATAAGAAGCTTGCAAGCAAAGTGACTAAGGAGTTAGTTACGGGATGATGTATTACGGAACGAGTAAAGAAACTTGCCGGTAACGAGATTGAACTAGGTATGGAGATACCGACGATCGAATCTCGGGCAAGTAACATACCAACGGACAAAGGGAATTACGTATGTTATCATTGCGGTTCGACCGATAAGATCTTCGTGGAATATGTAGGAACCAATATGAGCATCCAGGTTCCGCTATTGGTTATTGACCGGAGAGGCGTCGCAGTCATGTCTACATCATTCCCGAACCCGTAGGGTCCGCACGCTTAACGTTCGTTGACGATATAGTGTTATATGAGTTATGTGAATTGGTAACCGAATATTGTTCGGAGTCCTGGATGAGATCCTGGACGTCACGAGGAGTCTCGGAATGGTCGAGAGGTAAAGATTTATATATGGGAAGTCATATTTTGGGTTCCGGAAAAAGGTGCAGTTTTTTCGGTATTGTACCGGGAAGCTTCCAGAAGGTTCAGGAGGATTCCGGAGGGGTCAGGAAGTCCACAAGTGGGTCCACCACATCCCAAAGGGCTGGCATGGGCTAAGGGGAGGCGCCCTGGCCTTATTGGGCCAGGCCCACCAAGTCCTCAAAAGCCCACGCAGCTAGGGAAGGAAAAAAGGAAGAGTCCTAGTAGGAATAGGATTGGACTTTGGAGTCCAAGTCCACGTGTGTACTATTCATGGTTACTGTTCACGTGGCACTATTCCTTCTACTCCAAGCCCCTACACATATATAAATAGAGGAGAGGGGGCGCCCGAAAGGACAACAACATTTTCTTAGCCGTGTGCGGCGCCCCCCTCCACAGTTCCGTCCCTCGGTCATATTTTCGCAGTGCTTGGGCGAAGCCCTGCGGAGATAGCATCACCATCACCGTCACCACGCCGTCGTGCTGCCGGAACTCATCCACTACCTCGCCGTCTTGCTGGATCAAGAAGTCGAGGACGTCACCGAGCTGAATGTGTGCTGAACGCGGAGGTGCCGTACGTTCGGTGCTCGGTCGGTTGGATCGTGAAGTTGTTCGACGACATCAACCGCGTTGTTCTAACGCTTCCGCTTACGGTCTACGAGGGTACGTAGACACACTCCCCCTCTCGTAGCTATGCATCTCCATGGATAGATCTTGCGTGTGCGTAGAATTTTTTTTGTTTTCCATGCAACGTTCCCCAACAGTGGCATCATGATCCAGGTCTATGCGTAGATGATATGCACGAGTAGAACACAAAGAGTTGTGGGCGGTGATCGTCATACTGCTTACCACCAACGTCTTATTTTGATTCGGCGGTATTGTAAGATGAAGCGGCCCGGACCAACCTTACATGTCCACGTACATGAGACCGGTTCCACCGACAGACATGCAAGTTGTTTTGCATAAAGGTGGCTGGCGGGTGTCTGTTTCTCCTACTTTAGTTGAATCGAATTTGACTGCGGCCGGTCCTTGTTGAAGGTTAAAACAGCAAACTTGATAAATCACCGTTGTGGTTTTGTGCCGTAGGTAAGAACGGTTCTTGCTAGAAGCCCGTAGCAGCCACGTAAAACTTGCAACAACAAAGTAGAGGACGTCTAACTTGTTTTTGCAGGGTATGCTGTGATGTGATATGGTCAAGACATGATGTGATATACGTTATTGTATGAGATGATCATGTTTTGTAATTTATCGGCAACCGGCAGGAGCCTTATGGTTGTCTCTTTATTGTATGAAATGCAAGCGCCATGTAATTGATGGAAATATGCCCTAGAGGCAATAATAAAGTTGTTATTATTTTATATTTCCTTGTTCATGATAAAGGTTTATTATTCATGCTAGAATTGTATTGACCGGAAACTTAAATACATGTGTGAATACATAAACAAATATTGTGTCCCTAGTGAGCCTCTACTAGACTAGCTCGTTGATCAAAGATGGTTAAGGTTTCCTAACCATAGACATGAGTTGTCATTTGATAATGGGATCACATCATTAGGAGAATGATGTGATGGACAAGACCCATCTGTTAGCTTAGCATATGATCGTTCTGTTTATTGCTACTGCTTTCTTGAATGTCAAATACATGTTCGTCCGACCATGAGATCATGCAACTCCCGGATACCGGAGGAATACCTTGTGTGCTATCAAACGTCACAATGTAACTGGGTGATCATAAAGATGCTCTATAGGTATCTCCGAAGGTGTCTGTTGAGTTGGCATGGATCGAGACTGGGATTTGTCACTCCGTGTTTCGGAGAGGTATCTCTGGGCCCTCTCGGTAATGCACATCATAAGAAGCTTGCAAGCAAAGTGACTAAGGAGTTAGTTACGGGATGATGTATTACGAAACGAGTAAAGAGACTTGCCGGTAACAAGATTGAACTAGGTATGGAGATACCGACGATCGAATCTCGGGCAAGTAACATACCGACGGACAAAGGGAATTACGTATGTTGTCATTGCGGTTCGACCGATAAGATCTTCGTGGAATATGTAGGAACCAATATGAGCATCCAGGTTCCGCTATTGGTTATTGACCGGAGAGGCGTCTCAGTCATGTCTACATCATTCCCGAACCCGTAGGGTCCGCACGCTTAACGTTCGTCGACGATATAGTGTTATATGAGTTATGTGAATTGGTAACCGAATATTGTTCGGAGTCCTGGATGAGATCCCGGACGTCACGAGGAGTCTCGGAATGGTCGAGAGGTAAAGATTTATATATGGGAAGTCATATTTTGGGTTCCGGAAAAAGGTGCAGTTTTTTGGTATTGTACCGGGAAGCTTCCAGAAGGTTCCGGAGGATTCCGGAGGGGTCCGGAAGTCCACAAGTGGGTCCACCACGTCCCAAGGGCTGGCATGGGCTAAGGGGAGGCGCCCTGGCCTTATTGGGCCAGGCGCACCAAGTCCTCAAAAGCCCACGCAGCTAGGGAAGGAAAAAGGGAGAGTCCTAGTAGGAATAGGATTGGACTTTGGAGTCCAAGTCCACGTGTGTACTATTCACGTGGTACTGTTCACGTGGCACTATTCCTTCTACTCCAAGCCCCTACACATATATAAATAGAGGAGAGGGGGCGCCCCAAACAAGACACAACATTGTCTTAGCCGTGTGCGGCGCCCCCCTCCACAGTTCTGTCCCTCGGTCATATTTTCGCAGTGCTTGGGCGAAGCCCTGCGGAGATAGCATCACCATCACCGTCACCACGCCGTCGTGCTGCCGGAACTCATCCACTACCTCGCCGTCTTTCTGGATCAAGAAGTCGAGGACGTCACCGAGCTGAACGTGTGTTGAACGCGGAGGTGCCGTACGTTCGGTACTCGGTCGGTTGGATCGTGAAGTTGTTCGACGACATCAACCGCGTTGTTCTAACGCTTCCGCTTACGGTCTACGAGGGTACGTAGACACACTCCCCCTCTCGTAGCTATGCATCTCCATGGATAGATCTTGCGTGTGCGTAGAAAAAAATTTGTTTTCCATGCAACGTTCCCCAACAGTGGCATCATGAGCCAGGTCTATGCGTAGATGATATGCACGAGTAGAACACAAAGAGTTGTGGGCGGTGATCGTCATACTGCTTACCACCAACGTCTTATTTTGATTCGGCGGTATTGTAAGATGAAACGGCCCAGACCAACCTTACATGTCCACGTACATGAGACCGGTTCCACCGACAGACATGCAACTTGTTTTGCATAAAGGTGACTGGCGGGTGTCTGTTTCTCCTACTTTAGTTGAATCGAATTTGACTGCGGCCGGTCCTTGTTGAAGGTTAAAACAGCAAACTTGATAAATCACCGTTGTGGTTTTGTGCCGTAGGTAAGAACGGTTCTTGCTAGAAGCCCGTAGCAGCCACGTAAAACTTGCAACAACAAAGTAGAGGACGTCTAACTTGTTTTTGCAGGGTATGCTGTGATGTGATATGGTCAAGACATGATGTGATATACGTTATTGTATGAGATGATCATGTTTTGTAATTTATCGGCAACCGGCAGGAGCCTTATGGTTGTCTCTTTATTGTATGAAATGCAAGCGCCATGTAATTGCTTTACTTTATCGCTATGCGTTAGCAATAGTTGTAGAAGCAATAGTTGGCGAGACGACCACGATGCAACGATGGAGATCAAGGTGTCGAGCCGGTGACGATGGAGATCATGACGATGCTTTGGAGATGGAGATCAAAAGCACAAGATGATGATGGCCATATCATGTCACATATTTTGATTGCATGTGATGTTTATCCTTTATGCATCTTATTTTGCTTAGAACGACGGTAGCATTATAAGATGATCCCTTCACTAAATTTCAAGATAAAAGTGTTCTCCCCGAGTATGCACCGTTGCTAAAGTTCGTCGTTTCGAAGCACCTCGTGATGATCGGGTGTGATAGATTCTACGTTCACATACAACGGGTGTAAGCCAGTTTTACACAAGCAGAATACTTGGGTTAAACTTGACGAGCCTAGCATGTACAGACATGGTCTCGGAACACTGGAGACCGAAAGGTCGAACATGAGTCATATAGTAGATATGATCAACATGGAGATGTTCACCATTGATGACTATCCCATCTCACGTGATGATCGGACATGGGCTAGTTGATTTGGATCATGTATCACTTAGTTAACTTGAGGGATGTTAATTTAAGTGGGAGTTCATTAGTAATTTGGTTAATTGAACTTAATTTATCATGAACTTAGTCCTGATAGTCTTTGCAAATTATGTTGTAGATCAATAGCTCGCGTTGTAGCTCCCCTGTTTTTGATACGTTCCTAGAGAAAGCTTAGTTGAAAGATGATGGTAGCAATTACACGGACTGGGTCCGTAACTTGAGGATTATCCTCATTGCTGCACAGAAGGATTATGTCCTTGATGCACTGCTAGGTGATGAACCTGCTGCAGGAGCTGCTGCAGACGTTGTGAACGCCTGGCAGGCTCGATCTGATGACTACTCGATAGTTCAGTGTGCCATGCTCTACGGCTTAGAACCGGGACTACAAAAGCGTTTTGAACGCCACGGAGCATATGAGATGTTCCAAGAGCTGAAATTGATATTTCAAGCTAATGCCAGGGTTGAGAGATATGAAGTCTCCAACAAGTTCTTTAGCTGTAAGATGGAGGAGAACAGTTCTGTCAGTGAACACATACTCAGAATGTCTGGGTACCACAACCACTTGACTCAGCTGGGAATTGATCTTCCGGTTGAGAGTGTTATTGACAGAGTTCTTCAGTCACTGCCACCAAGCTATAAAGGCTTCGTGATGAACTATAATATGCAAGGGATGGAGAAGACAATTCCCGAGCTCTTCGCGATGCTGAAATTGGCGGAGGTAGAAATCAAGAAGGAGCATCAAGTGTTGATGGTTAACAAGACCACTAGTTTCAAGAAAAAGGGCAAAGGAAAGAAGGGGAACTTCAAGAAGAATGGCAAGCAAGCTGCCGCTCCCACGAAGAAACCCAAAGTTGGACCCAAGCCTGAAACTGAGTGTTTCTACTGCAAAGGAACTGGTCACTGGAAGCGGAACTGCCCCAAGTATTTGGCGGATAAGAAGGATGGCAAAGTGAACAAAGGTATATTTGATATACATGTTATTGATATGTACCTCACTAGTGCTCGTAGCAGCGTCTGGGTATTTGATAACGATTAAGTTGCTAATATTAGTAACTTGAAGCAGGAGCTGCAGAGTAACGGAGACTAGGTGAGGGCGAGGTGACGATATGTGTTGGAAGTGTCTCCAAGATTGATATGATCAATATCGACACGCTCGTAATACCTTCGGGATTAGTATTAAACCTAAATAATGGTTATTTGGTGCTTGCGTTGAGCATAAGACATTATATCTGGATATTGTTTATTGCAAGACGGTTATTCATTTAAGTCAGAGAATAATGGTTATTCTGTTTATATGAATAATATCCCTCGTGATCATGCACCCTTGTGAATGGTTTATTCTTGTTGAATCTCGATCGTAGTGATACACATATTCATAATATTGATGCCAAAAGATGCAAAGTTGATAATGATAGTGCAACATACTTGTGGCACTGCCGTTTAGGTCATATTGGTGTAAAGCGCATGAAGAAACTCCATGCTGATGGACTTTTGGAATCTCTTGATTATGAATCATTTGATACTTGCGAACCATGCCTCATGGGCAAGATGACTAAAACTCCGTTCTCCGGAACAATGGAGCGAGCTACTGATTTATTGGAAATAATACATACCGATGTATGCGGTCCGATGAATGTTGAAGCACGCGGCGGGTATCGTTATTTTCTAACCTTCACAGATGATTTTAGTAGGTATGGGTATATCTACTTAATGAAACACAAGTCTGAAACATTTGAAAAGTTCAAAGAATTTCAAAGTGAAGTAGAGAATCATCGTAACAAGAAAATAAAGTTTCTACGATCCGATCGCGGAGGCGAATATTTGAGTTACGAGTTTGGCCTTCATTTAAGAAAATGTGGAATTGTTTCACAACTCATGCCACCTGGAACACCACAGCGTAATGGTGTGTCTGAACGTCGTAACCGTACTTTATTGGATATGGTGCGTTCTATGATGCCTCTTACCGATTTGCCACTATCGTTTTGGGGTTATGCATTAGAGACAGCTGCATTCACGTTAAATAGGGCACCGTCTAAATCCGTTGAGACGACACCGTATGAACTGTGGTTTGGCAAGAAACCTAAGCTGTCGTTTTTTAAAGTTTGGAGATGCGATGCTTATGTGAAAAAGCTTCAACCTGATAAGCTCGAACCCAAAGCGGAGAAGTGCGTCTTCATAGGATACCCTAAAGAAACAATTGGGTACACCTTCTACCACAGATCCGAAGGCAAGGTCTTTGTTGCCAAGAATGGGTCCTTTCTAGAGAAGGAGTTTCTCTCGAAAGAAGTGAGTGGGAGGAAAGTAGAACTTGATGAGCTAATTGTACCTTCTCTCGAATTGGAAAGTAGCTCATCAGAGAAAACTGTTCCCGTGATGCCTACACCAATAAGAGAGGAAGATAATGGTGAAGATCATGAAACTTCAGATCAAGTTACTACTGAACCTCGTAGGTCGACCAGAGTAGGTTCCGCACCAGAGTGGTACGGTAATCCTGTTCTGGAAGTCATGTTGTTAGACAACGGCGAACCTACGAACTATGAAGAAGCTATGATGAGCCCAGATTCCGACAAATGGCTTGAGGTCATGAAATCTGAGAACAAAGTATGGACTTTGGTGGACTTGCCCGATGATCGGCAAGCCATTGAGAATAAATGGATTTTTAAGAGGAAGACAAACGTTGATGGTAATATCACTGTCTACAAAGCTCGACTTGTCGCGAAAGGTTTTCGACAAGTTCAAGGGGTTGACTACGATGAGACTTTCTCACCCGTAGCGATGCTTAAGTCTGTCCGAATCATGTTAGCAATTGCCGCATTTTATGATCTGGCAAATGGATGTCAAAACTGCATTCCTTAATGGTTTTCTCAAAGAAGAGTTGTATATGATGCAACCAGAAGGTTTTGTCGATCCTAAGGGTGCTAACAAAGTGTGCAATCTCCAGTGATCCATCTATGGACTGGTGCAAGCATCTCGGAGTTGGAATATACGCTTTGATGAGGTGATCAAAGCATATGGTTTTGTACAGACTTACGGTGAAGCCTGTATTTACAAGAAAGTGAGTGGGATCTCTGTAGCATTTCTAATATTATATGTGGATGGCATATTGTTGATTGGAAATGATATAGAATTTCTGGATGGCATAAAAGGATACTTGAATGAAAGACCTCGGTGAAGCTGCTTATATATTGGGCATCAAGATCTATAGAGATAGATCAAGACGCTTGATAAGACTTTCAATGAGTACATACCTTGACAAGATTTTGAAGGAGTTCAAAATGGATCAGTCAAAGAAGGAGTTCTTGCCTGTATTGTAAGGTGTAAAGTTGAGTAAGACCCAAAGCTCGACCACGGCAGAAGATAGAGAGAGAATGAAAGTCATTCCCTATGCCTCAGCCATAGGTTCTATAATGTATGCCATGCTGTGTACCACACCTAATGTGTGCCTTGCCACGTGTCTGGCAAAGGGGGTACAAGAGTGATCCAGAAGTGGATCACTGGACAGCGGTCAAAATTATCCTTAGTAACTAAAGGACTAAGGAAATGTTTCTCGATTATGGAGGTGATAAAGAGTTCGTCGTAAAGGGTTACGTCGATGCAAGCTTTGACACCAATCTGGATATCTCTGAGTAGCAAACCGGATACGTATAATGGAGCATTCATTTGGAATAGCTCCAAGTAAAGCGTGATAGCAACATCTACAGTATGACATAAGGATTTGCAAAGTACACATGGGTCTGAATATTGCTGACCCATTGACTAAAATTCTCTCTCACGAGCAAAACATGATCACACCTTAGAACTCTTTGAGTGTTAATCACATGGTGATGTGAACTAGATTATTGACTCTAGTGAACTCTTGGGTGTTAATCACATGGCGATGTGAACTAGATTATTGACTCTAGTGCAAGTGGGAGACTGATGGAAATATGCCCTAGAGGCAATAATAAAGTTTTTATTATTTTATATTTCCTAGTTCATGATAAAGGTTTATTATTCATGCTAGAATTGTATTGACCGGAAACTTAAATACATGTGTGAATACATAAACAAATACCGTGTCCCTAGTGAGCCTCTACTAGACTAGCTCGTTGATCAAAGATGGTTAAGGTTTCCTAACCATAGACATGAGTTGTCATTTGATAACGGGATCACATCATTAGGAGAATGATGTGATAGACAAGACCCATCTGTTAGCTTAGCATATGATCGTTCTGTTTATTGCTACTGCTTTCTTGAATGTCAAATACATGTTCCTCCGACCATGAGATCATGCAACTCCCGGATACCGGAGGAATACCTTGTGTGCTATCAAACGTCACAACGTAACTGGGTGATCATAAAGATGCTCTACAGGTATCTCCGAAGGTGTCTGTTGAGTTGGCATGGATCGATACTGGGATTTGTCACTCCGTGTTTCGGAGAGGTATCTCTGGGCCCTCTCGGTAATGCACATCATAAGAAGCTTGCAATCAAAGTGACTAAGCAGTTAGTTACGAGATGATGTATTATGGAACGAGTAAAGAGACTTGCCGGTAACGAGATTGAACTAGGTATGGAGATACCGACGATCGAATCTCGGGCAAGTAACATACCGACGGACAAAGGGAATTACGTATGTTGTCATTGCGGTTCGACCGATAAGATCTTCGTGGAATATGTAGGAACCAATATGAGCATCCAGGTTCTGCTATTGGTTATTGACCGGAGAGGCGTCTCAGTCATGTCTACATCATTCCCGAACCCGTAGGGTCCGCACGCTTAACGTTCGTTGACGATATAGTGTTATATGAGTTATGTGAATTGGTAACCGAATATTGTTCGGAGTCCCGGATGAGATCCCGGACGTCACGAGGAGTCTCAGAATGGTCGAGAGGTAAAGATTTATATATGGGAAGTCATATTTTGGGTCCCGGAAAAAGGTGCAGTTTTTTCGGTATTGTACCGGGAAGCTTCCAGAAGGTTCCGGAGGATTCCGGAGGGGTCCGGAAGTCCACAAGTGGGTCCACCACGTCCCAAGGGCTGGCATGGGCTAAGGGGAGGCGCCCTGGCCTTATTGGGCCAGGCGCACCAAGTCCTCAAAAGCCCACGCAGCTAGGGAAGGAAAAAGTGAGAGTCCTAGTAGGAATACGATTGGACTTTGGAGTCCAAGTCCACGTGTGTACTATTCACGTGGTACTATTCACGTGGTACTATTCACGTGGCACTATTCCTTCTACTCCAAGCCCCTACACATATATAAATAGAGGAGAGGGGGCGCCCCAAACAAGACACAACATTGTCTTAGCCATGGGCGGCACCCCCCTCCATAGTTCCGTCCCTCGGTCATATTTTCGCAGTGCTTGGGCGAAGCCCTGCGGAGATAACATCACCATCACCGTCACCACGCCGTCGTGCTGCCGGAACTCATCCACTACCTCGCCGTCTTGCTAGATCAAGAAGTCGAGGACGTCACCGAGCTGAACGTGTGCTGAACGCGGAGGTGCCGTACGTTCGGTACTCGGTCGGTTGGATCGTGAAGTTGTTCGACGACATCAACCGCGTTGTTCTAACGCTTCCGCTTACGGTCTACGAGGGTACATAGACACACTCCCCCTCTCATAGCTATGCATATCCGGTAGCAACTACACGGAATGGGTCCGTAACTTGAGGATTATCCTCATTGATGCACGGAAGAATTATGTCCTTGATGCACCGCTAGGTGATGGACCTGCTGCAGGAGCTGCTGTAGACGTTGTGAACGCCTGGCAGGCTCGATCTGATGACTACTCGATAGTTCAGTGTGCCATGCTCTACGGCTTAGAACCGGGACTGCAAAAGCGTTTTGAACGCCACGGAGCATATGAGATGTTCCAAGAGCTGAAATTGATATTTCAAGCTAATGCCCGGGTTGAGAGATATGAAGTCTCCAACAAGTTCTTTAGCTGTAAGATGGAGGAGAACAGTTCTGTCAGTGAACACATACTCAGAATGTCTGGGTACCACAACCACTTGACTCAGCTGGAATTGATCTTCCGGTTGAGAGTGTTATTGACAGAGTTCTTCAGTCACTGCCACCAAGCTATAAAGGCTTCGTGATGAACTATAATATGCAAGGGATGGAGAAGACAATTCCCGAGCTCTTCGCGATGCTGAAATCAGCGGAGGTAGAAATCAAGAAGGAGCATCAAGTGTTGATGGTTAACAAAACCACTAGTTTCAAGAAAAAGGGCAAGGGAAAGAAGGGGAACTTCAAGAAGAACGGCAAGCAAGTTGCCGCTCCCACGAAGAAACCCAAAGCTGGACCCAGGCCTGAAACAGAGTGCTTCTACTGCAAAGGGACTGGTCACTGGAAGCGGAACTGCCCCAAGTATTTGGCGGATAAGAAGGATGGCAAAGTGAGCAAAGGTATATTTGATATACGTGTTATTGATGTGTTCCTCACTAATGCTCGCAGTAGCGCCTGGGTATTTGATACTGGTTCGGTTGCTCATATTTGTA
This sequence comes from Elymus sibiricus, assembly GCA_039707655.1. Classification (NCBI taxonomy): domain Eukaryota; kingdom Viridiplantae; phylum Streptophyta; class Magnoliopsida; order Poales; family Poaceae; genus Elymus; species Elymus sibiricus. The sequence goes on from CM077666.1 coordinate 359,312,232, forward strand.
ACTCGAAACAGGAGCTACGGAATAAGCGAAGATTGGCTAAGGACAAGGTGACGATGCGCGTCGGGAATGGTTCCAAGGTTGATGTGATCGCCGTCGGCACGCTACCTCTACATCTACCTTCGGGATTAGTTTTAGACCTCAATAATTGTTATTTGGTGCCAGCGTTGAGCATGAACATTATATCTGGATCTTGTTTATTGCGAGACGGTTATTCATTTAAGTCAGAGAATAATGGTTGTTCTATTTATATGAGTAACATCTTTTATGGTCACGCACCTTTTGTGAATGGTCTATTCTTATTGAATCTCGATCATAGTGATACACATATTCATAATATTGATGCCAAAAGATGCAAAGTTGATAATGATAGTGCAACATACTTGTGGCACTGCCGTTTAGGTCATATTGGTGTAAAGCGCATGAAGAAACTCCATGCGGATGGACTTCTGGAATCTCTTGATTATGAATCATTTGATACTTGCGAACCATGCCTCATGGGCAAGATGACTAAAACTCCGTTCTCCGGAACAATGGTGCGAGCTAATGATTTGTTGGACATAATACATATCGATGTATGCAGTCCGATGAATGTTGAAACACGTGGCTGGTATCGTTATTTTCTAACCTTCACAGATGATTTGAGTAGATATGGGTATATCTACTTGATGAAACACAAGTCTGAAACATTTGAAAAGTTCAAAGAATTTCAGAGTGAAGTAGAGAATCATCGTAACAAGAAAATAAAGTTTCTACGATCTGATCGCGGAGGCGAATATTTGAGTTACGAGTTTGGCCTTCATTTAAGAAAATGTGGAATTGTTTCACAACTCACACCACCTGGAACACCACAGTGCAAAGGTGTGTCCGAACGTCGTAACCGTACTTTATTGGATATGGTGCGTTCTATGATGTCTCTTACCAATTTGCCACTATCGTTTTGGGGTTATGCATTAGAGACAGCTGCATTCACGTTAAATAAGGCACCGTCTAAATCCGTCGAGACGACACCATATGAACTATGGTTTGGCAAGAAACCTAAGATGTCGTTTCTTAAAGTTTGGGGATGCGATGCTTATGTGAAAAAGCTTCAACCTGATAAGCTCGAACCCAAAGCGGAGAAGTGCGTCTTCATAGGATACTCTAAAGAAACAATTGGGTACACCTTCTACCACAGATCCGAAGGCAAGGTCTTTGTTGCCAAGAATGGGTCCTTTCTAGAGAAGAAGTTTCTCTCGAAAGAAGTGAGTGGGAGGAAAGTAGAACTTGATGAGGTAATTGTACCTTCTCTCGAATTGGAAACTAGCTCATCAGAGAAAACCGTTCCCGTGATGCCTACACCAATAAGAGAGGAAGATAATGATAAAGATCATGAAACTTCAGATCAAGTTACTACTGAACTTCGTAGGTCGACCAGAGTACGTTCCGCACCAGAGTGGTACGGTAATCCTGTTCTGGAAGTTATGTTGTTAGACAACAGCGAACCTACGAACTATGAAGAAGCTATGATAAGCCCGGATTCCGACAAATGGCTTGAGGCCATGAAATCTGAGATAGGATCCATGTATGAGAACAAAGTGTGGACTTTGGTGGACTTGCCCGATGATCGGCATGTTGGGGAACGTTTCATGCAAAACAAAAATTTTCAACGCACACGCAAGATCTATCCATGGATATGCATAGCTACGAGAGGGGGAGTGTGTCTATGTACCCTCGTAGACCGTAAGCGGAAGCGTTAGAACAACGCGGTTGATGTCGTCGAACAACTTCATGATCCAACCGACCGAGCACCGAACGTACGGCACCTCCGCGTTCAGCACACGTTCAGCTCGGTGACGTCCTCGACTTCTTGATCCAGCAAGACGGCGAGGTAGTGGATGAGTTCCGGCAGCACGACGGCGTGGCGACGGTGATGGTGATGCTATCTCCGCAGGGCTTCGCCCAAGCACTGCGAAAATATGACCGAGGGACGGAACTGTGGAGGGGGGCGCCGCACACGGCTAAGACAATGTTGTGTCTCCTTTGGGGCGCCCCCTCTCCTCTATTTATATATGTGTAGGGGCTTGGAGTATAAGGAATAGTGCCACGTGAACAGTAACCGTGAATAGTACACATGTGGACTTGGACTCCAAAGTCCAATCCTATTCCTACTAGGACTCTCCCTTTTTTCCTTCCCTAGCTGCGTGGGCTTTTGAGGACTTGGTGCGCCTGGCCCAATAAGGCTAGGGCGCCTCCCCTTAGCCCATGCCAGCCCTTTGGGACGTGCTGGACCCACTTGTGGACTTCCGGACCCCTCCGGAATCCTCCGGAACCTTCTGGAAGCTTCCCGGTACAATACCGAAAAAACTGCACCTTTTTCCGGAACCCAAAATATGACTTCCCACATATAAATCTTTACCTCTCGACCATTCCGAGACTCCTCGTGACGTCCGGGATCTCATCCGGGACTCCGAACAATATTCGGTTACCAATTCACATAACTCATATAACACTATATCGTCAACGAACGTTAAGCGCGCGGACCCTACGGGTTCGGGAATGATGTAGACATGGCTGAGACGCCTCTCCGGTCAATAACCAATAGCGGAACCTGGATGCTCATATTGGTTCCTACATATTCCATGAAGATCTTATCGGTCGAACCGCAATGACAACATACGTAATTCCCTTTGTCCGTCGGTATGTTACTTGCCCGAGATTCGATCGTCGGTATCTCCATACCTAGTTCAATCTCGTTACCGGCAAGTCTCTTTACTCGTTCCGTAATACATCATCCCGTAACTAACTCCTTAGTCACTTTGCTTGCAAGCTTCTTATGATGTGCATTACCGAGAGGGCCCAGAGATACCTCTCCGAAACACGGAGTGACAAATCCTAGTCTCGATCCATACCAACTCAACGGACACCTTCGGAGATACCTGTAGAGCATCTTTATGATCACCCAGTTACATTGTGACATTTGATAGCACACAAGGTATTCCTCCGGTATCCGGGAGTTGCATGATCTCATGGTCTGAGGAACATGTATTTGACATTCAAGAAAGCAGTAGCAATAAACAGAACGATCATATGCTAAGCTAACGGATGGGTCTTGTCCATCACATCATTCTCCTAATGATGTGATCCCGTTATCAAATGACAACTCATGTCTATGGTTAGGAACCTTAACCATCTTTGATCAACGAGCTAGTCTAGTAGAGGCTCACTAGGGACACGGTATTTGTTTATGTATTCACACATGTATTTAAGTTTTGGGTCAATACAATTCTAGCATGAATAATAAACCTTTATCATGAACAAGGAAATATAAAATAATAACAACTTTATTATTGCCTCTAGGGCATATTTCCATCAGTCTCCCACTTGCACTAGAGTCAATAATCTAGATTACATAGTAATGAATCTAACACCCATGGAGTTTTGGTGCTGATCATGTTTTGCTCGTGGAAGAGGCTTAGTCAACGGGTCTGCCACATTCAGATCCGTGTGTACTTTGCAAATTTCTATGTCTCCATCCTTGACATATTCACGAATGGAGTTGAAGCGTCTCTTGATGTGTTTGGTCTTGTTGTGAAACCTGGGCTCCTTGGCTATGGCAATTGCTCCAGCGTTGTCACAAAAGATTGTCATTGGACCCGATGCACTAGGTATTACACCTAGATCGGATATGAACTCCTTCATGTGCTGCTTCCGAAGCAGCTATGTATTCCGCTTCACACGTAGATCCCGCCACGACGCTCTGCTTGGAACTGCACCAACTGACAGCTCCACCATTTAATATAAATACGTATCCGGTTTGTGACTTAGAGTCATCCGGATCAGTGTCGAAGCTTGCATCGACGTAACCCTTTACGACGAGCTCTTCGTCACCTCCATAAACGAGAAACATGTCCTTGGTCCTTTTCAGGTATTTCAGGATATTCTTGACCGCTGTCCAGTGATCCACTCCTGGATTACTTTGGTACCTCCCTGCCAAACTTATGGCAAGGCACACATCAGGTCTGGTACACAGCATGGCATACATAATAGAACCTATGGCTGAGGCATAGGGAATGACTTTCATTTTCTCTATATCTTCTGCCGTGGTCGGGCATTGAGTCTGACTCAACTTCACACCTTGCAAGACAGGCAAGAACCCTTTCTTTGACCGATCCATTTTGAACTTCTTCAAAACTTTGTCAAGTTATGTGCTTTGTGAAAGTCCTATCAAGCGTCTTGATCTATCCCTATAGATCTTGATGCCCAATATATAAGCAGCTTCACCGAGGTCTTTCATTGAAAAATTCTTATTCAAGTATCCCTTTATGCAATCTAGAAATTCTATATCATTTCCAATCAACAATATGTCATCCACATATAATATTAGAAATGCTACAGAGCTCCCACTCACTTTCTTGTAAATACAGGCTTCACCGTAAGTCTGTACAAAACCATATGCTTTGATCACCTCATCAAAGCGTATATTCCAACTCCGAGATGCTTGCACCAGTCCATAGATGGATCGCTGGAGCTTGCACACTTTGTTAGCACCCTTAGGATCGACAAAACCTTCTGGTTGCATCATATACAACTCTTCTTTGAGAAAACCATTAAGGAATGCAGTTTTGACATCCATTTGCCAGATTTCATAATCATAAAATGCGGCAATTGCTAACATGATTCAGACAGACTTAAGCATCGCTACGGGTGAGAAAGTCTCATCGTAGTCAACCCCTTGAACTTGTCGAAAACCTTTCGCGACAAGTCGAGCTTTGTAGACAGTGATATTACCATCAGCATCTGTCTTCCTCTTAAAAATCCATTTATTCTCAATGGCTTGCCGATCATCGGGCAAGTCCACCAAAGTCCACACTTTGTTCTCATACATGGATCCTATCTCAGATTTCATGGCCTCAAGCCATTTGTCGGAATCCGGGCTTATCATAGCTTCTTCATAGTTCGTAGGTTCGCTGTTGTCTAACAACATAACTTCCAGAACAAGATTACCGTACCACTCTGGTGCGGAACGTACTCTGGTCGACCTACGAAGTTCAGTAGTAACTTGATCTGAAGTTTCATGATCTTTATCATTATCTTCCTCTCTTATTGGTGTAGGCATCACGGGAACGGTTTTCTCTGATGAGCTAGTTTCCAATTCGAGAGAAGGTACAATTAGCTCATCAAGTTCTACTTTCCTCCCACTCACTTCTTTCGAGAGAAACTCCTTCTCTAGAAAGGACCCATTCTTGGCAACAAAGACCTTGCCTTCGGATCTGTGGTAGAAGGTGTACCCAATTGTTTCTTTAGGGTATCCTATGAAGACGCACTTCTCCGCTTTGGGTTCGAGCTTATCAGGTTGAAACTTCTTCACATAAGCATCGCATCCCCAAACTTTAAGAAACGACAGCTTAGGTTTCTTGCCAAACCATAGTTCATATGGTGTCGTCTCAACGGATTTAGACGGTGCCCTATTTAATGTGAATGCAGCTGTCTCTAATGCATAACCCCAAAACGATAGTGGCAAATCGTAAGAGACATCATAGAACGCACCATATCCAATAAAGTACGGTTACGACGTTCAGACACACCATTACGCAGGTGGCGTGAGTTGTGAAACAATTCCACATTTTCTTCAATGAAGGCCAAACTCGTAACTCAAATATTCGCCTCCACGATCAGATCGTAGAAACTTTATTTTCTTGTTACGATGATTCTCTACTTCACTCTGAAATTCTTTGAACTTTTCAAATGTTTCAGACTTGTGTTTCATCAAGTAGATATACCCATATCTACTCAAATCATCTATGAAGGTTAGAAAATAACGATACCCGCCGCGTGCTTCAACATTCATCGGACCGCATACATCGGTATGTATTAAGTCCAACAAATCAGTAGCTCGCTCCATTGTTTCGGAGAACGGAGTTTTAGTCATCTTGCCCATGAGGCATGGTTCGCAAGTATCAAATGATTCATAATCAAGAGATTCCAAAAGTCCATCCGCATGGAGTTTCTTCATGCGCTTTACACCAATATGACCTAAACGGCTGTGCCACAAGTATGTTGCACTATCATTATCAACTTTGCATCTTTTGGCATCAATATTATGAATATGTGTATCACTACGATCGAGATTCAACAAGAATAGACCATTCACAAAAGGTGCGTGACCATAAAAGATGTTACTCATATAAATAGAACAACCATTATTCTCTGACTTAAATGAATAACCGTCTCGCAATAAACAAGATCCAGATATAATGTTCATGCTCAACGCTGGAACCAAATAACAATTATTGAGGTCTAAAACTAACCCCGAAGGTAGATGTAGAGGTAGCGTGCCGACGGCGATCACATCAACCTTGGAACCATTCCCGACGCGCATCGTCACCTCGTCCTTAGCCAATCTTCGCTTATTCCGTAGCTCCTGTTTCGAGTTACAAATATGAGCAACCGAACCAGTATCAAATACCCAGGCGCTAATGCGAGCATTAGTGAGGAACACATCAATAACATGTATATCAAATATACCTTTGCTCACTTTGCCATCCTTCTTATCCGCCAAATACTTGGGGCAGTTCCGCTTCCAGTGACCAGTCCCTTTGCAGTAGAAGCACTCTGTTTCAGGCCTGGGTCCAGCTTTGGGTTTCTTCGTGGGAGCGGCAACTTGCTTGCCGTTCTTCTTGAAGTTCCCCTTCTTTCCCTTGCCCTTTTTCTTGAAACTAGTTGTTTTGTTAACCATCAACACTTGATGCTCCTTCTTGATTTCTACCTCCGCTGATTTCAGCATCGCGAAGAGCTCGGGAATTGTCTTCTCCATCCCTTGCATATTATAGTTCATCACGAAGCCTTTATAGCTTGGTGGCAGTGACTGAAGAACTCCGTCAATAACAATCTCAACCGGAAGATCAATTCCCAGCTGAGTCAAGTGGTTGTTGTACCCAGACATTCTGAGTATGTGTTCACTGACAGAACTGTTCTCCATCTTACAGCTAAAGAACTTGTTGGAGACTTCATATCTCTCAACCCGGACATTAGCTTGAAATATCAATTTCAGCTCTTGGAACATCTCATATGCTCCATGGCGTTCAAAATGCTTTTGCAGTCCCGGTTCTAAGCCGTAGAGCATGGCACACTGAACTATCGAGTAGTCATCAGATCGAGCCTGCCAGGCGTTCACAACGTCTGCAGCAGCTCCTACAGCAGGTCCATCACCTAGCGGTGCATCAATGACATAATTCTTCTGTGCAGCAATGAGGATAATCCTCAAGTTACGGACCCATTCCGTGTAGTTGCTACCATCATCTTTCAACTTAGCTTTCTCTAGGAACGCATTAAAATTCAACGGAACAGTAGCACGGGCCATTTATCTACAACATAGATATGCAAAGAAACTATCAAGACTAAGTTCATGATAAATTAAGTTCAATTAATCAAATTACTAAAGAACTCCCACTTAAATTAACATCCCTCAAGTTAACTAAGTGATACATGATCCAAATCAACTAGCCCATGTCCGATCATCACGTGAGATGGGATAGTCATCAATGGTGAACATCTCCATGTTGATCATATCTACTATATGACTCATGTTCGACCTTTCGGTCTCCAGTGTTCCGAGACCATGTCTGTACATGCTAGGCTCGTCAAGTTTAACCCAAGTATTCTGCTTGTGTAAAACTGGCTTACATCCGTTGTATGTGAACGTAGAATCTATTACACCCGATCATCACGAGGTGCTTCGAAACGACGAACTTTAGCAACGGTGCATACTCGGGGAGAACACTTTTATTTTGAAATTTAGTGAAGGGATCATCTTATAATGCTACCGCCGTTCTAAGCAAAATAAGATGCATAAAGGATAAACATCACATGCAATCAAAATATGTGACATGATATGGCCATCATCTTGTGCTTTTGATCTCCATCTCCAAAGCATCGTCATGATCTCCATCGTCACCGGCTCGACACCTTGATCTCCATCATTGCGTCGTGGTCATTTCGCCAACTATTGCTTCTACAACTATTGCTAACGCATAGCGATAAAGTAAAGCAATTACATGGCGCTTGCATTTCATACAATAAAGAGACAACCATAAGGCTCCTGCCGGTTGCCGATAAATTACAAAACATGATCATCTCATACAATAACGTATATCACATCATGTCTTGACCATATCACATCACAGCATACCCTGCAAAAACAAGTTAGACGTCCTCTACTTTGTTGTTACAAGTTTTACGTGGCTGCTACGGGCTTCTAGCAAGAACCGTTCTTACCTACGGCACAAAACCACAACGGTGATTTATCAAGTTTGTTGTTTTAACCTTCAACAAGGACCGGCCGCAGTCAAATTCGATTCAACTAAAGTAGGAGAAACAGACACCCGCCAGCCACCTTTATGCAAAACAAGTTGCATGTCTGTCGGTGGAACCGGTCTCATGTACGTGGACATGTAAGGTTGGTCCGGGCCGCTTCATCTTACAATACCGCCGAATCCAAATAAGATGTTGGTGGTAAGCAGTATGACGATCACCGCCCACAACTCTTTGTGTTCTACTCGTGCATATCATCTACACATAGACCTGGCTCATGATGCCACTGTTGGGGAACGTTGCATGGAAAACAAAAAATTTCTACGCACACGCAAGATCTATCCATGTAGATGCATAGCTACGAGAGGGGGAGTGTGTCTACGTACCCTCGTAGACCGTAAGCGGAAGCGTTAGAACAACGCGGTTGATGTCGTCGAACAACTTCATGATCCAACCGACCGAGCACCGAACGTACGGCACCTCCGCGTTCAACACACGTTCAGCTCGGTGACGTCCTCGACTTCTTGATCCAGCAAGACGGTGAGGTAGTGGATGAGTTCCGGCAGCACGACGGCGTGGTGACGGTGATGGTGATGCTATCTCCGCAGGGCTTCGCCCAAGCACTGCGAAAATATGACCGAGGGACGGAACTGTGGAGGGGGGCGCCGCACACGGCTAAGAAAATGTTGTTGTCCTTTGGGGCGCCCCCTCTCCTCTATTTATATATGTGTAGGGGCTTGGAGTAGAAGGAATAGTGCCACGTGAACAGTAACCATGAATAGTACACATGTGGACTTGGACTCCAAAGTCCAATCCTATTCCTACTAGGACTCTCCCTTTTTTCCTTCCCTAGCTGCGTGGGCTTTTGAGAACTTGGTGCGCCTGGCCAAATAAGGCCAGGGCGCCTCCCCTTAGCCCATGCCAGCCCTTTGGGACATGCTGGACCCACTTGTGGACTTCCGGACCCCTCCGGAATCCTCCGGAACCTTCTGGAAGCTTCCCGGTATAATACCGAAAAAACTGCACCTTTTTCCGGAACCCAAAATATGACTTCCCATATATAAATCTTTACCTCTCGACCATTCCGAGACTCCTCGTGACATCCGGGATCTCATCCGGGACTCCGAACAATATTCGGTTACCAATTCACATAACTCATATAACACTATATCGTCAACGAACGTTAAGCGTGCGGACCCTACGGGTTCGGGAATGATGTAGACATGACTGAGACGCCTCTCCGGTCAATAACCAATAGCGGAACCTGGATGCTCATATTGGTTCCTACATATTCCATGAAGATCTTATCGGTCGAACCGCAATGACAACATACGTAATTCCCTTTGTCCGTCGGTATGTTACTTGCCCGAGATTCGATCGTCGGTATCTCCATACCTAGTTCAATCTCGTTACCGGCAAGTCTATTTACTCGTTTCGTAATACATCATCCCGTAACTAACTCCTTAGTCACTTTGCTTGCAAGCTTCTTATGACGTGCATTACCGAGAGGGCCCAGAGATACCTCTCCGAAACACGGAGTGACAAATCCCAGTCTCGATCCATGCCCACTCAACGGACACCTTCGGAGATACCTGTAGAGCATCTTTATGATCATCCAGTTACGTTGTGACGTTTGATAGCACACAAGGTATTCCTCCGGTATCCGGGAGTTGCATGATCTCATGGTCTGAGGAACATGTATTTGACATTCAAGAAAGCAGTAGCAATAAACAGAACGATCATATGCTAAGCTAACGGATGGGTCTTGTCCATCACATCATTCTCCTAATGATGTGATCCCGTTATCAAATGACAACTCATGTCTATGGTTAGGAAACCTTAACCATCTTTGATCAACAAGCTAGTCTAGTAGAGGCTCACTAGGGACACGGTATTTGTTTATGTATTCACACATGTATTTAAGTTTCCGGTCAATACAATTCTAGCGTGAATAATAAACCTTTATCATGAACAAGGAAATATAAAATAATAACAACTTTATTATTGCCTCTAGGGCATATTTCCATCACGGCAAGCCATTGAGAATAAATGGATTTTTAAGAGGAAGACAGATGCTGATGGTAATATCACTGTCTACAAAGCTCGACTTGTCGCGAAAGGTTTTCGACAAGTTCAATGGGTTGACTACGATGAGACTTTCTCACCCGTAGCGATGCTTAAGTCTGTCCGAATCATGTTAGCAATTGCCGCATTTTATGATTATGAAATCTGGCAAATGGATGTCAAAACTGCATTCCTGAATGGTTTTCTCAAAGAAGAGTTGTATATGATGCAACCAGAAGGTTTTGTCGATCCTAAGGGTGCTAACAAAGTGTGCAAGCTCCAGTGATCCATTTATGGACTGGTGCAAGCATCTCGGAGTTGGAATATACGCTTTGATGAGGTGATCAAAGCATATGGTTTTGTACAGACTTACGGTGAAGCCTGTATTTACAAGAAAGTGAGTGGGAGCTCTATAGCATTTCTAATATTATATGTGGATGACATATTGTTGATTGGAAATGATATAGAATTTCTGGATGGCATAAAGGGATACTTGAATAAGAATTTTTCAATGAAAGACCTCGGTGAAGCTGCTTATATATTGGGCATCAAGATCTATAGGGATAGATCAAGACGCTTGATAGGACTTTCACAAAGCACATACCTTGACAAAGTTTTGAAGAAGTTCAAAATGGATCAGTCAAAGAAAGGGTTCTTGCCTGTCTTGCAAGGTGTGAAGTTGAGTCAGACTCAATGCCCGACCACGACAGAAGATATAGAGAAAATGAAAGTCATTCCCTATGCCTCTGCCATAGGTTCTATTATGTATGCCATGCTGTGTACCAGACCTGATGTGTGCCTTGCCATAAGTTTGGCAGGGAGGTACCAGAGTAATCCAGGAGTGGATCACTGGACAGCGGTCAAGAATATCCTGAAGTACCTGAAAAGGACCAAGGACATGTTTCTCATTTATGGAGGTGACGAAGAGCTCGTCGTAAAGGGTTACGTCGATGCAAGCTTCGACACTGATCCGGATGACTCTAAGTCACAAACCGGATACGTATTTATATTAAATGGTGGAGCTGTCAGTTGGTGCAGTTCCAAGCAGAGCGTCGTGGCGGGATCTACGTGTGAAGCGGAATACATAGCTGCTTCGGAAGCAGCACATGAAGGAGTCTGGATGAAGGAGTTCATATCCGATCTAGGTGTAATACCTAGTGCATCGGGTCCAATGACAATCTTTTGTGACAACACTGGAGCAATTGCCATAGCCAAGGAGCCCAGGTTTCACAAGAAGACCAAACACATCAAGAGACGCTTCAACTCCATTCGTGAATATGTCAAGGATGGAGACATAGAAATTTGCAAAGTACACACGGATCTGAATGTGGCAGACCCGTTGACTAAGCCTCTTCCACGAGCAAAACATGATCAGCACCAAGACTCCATGGGTGTTAGATTCATTACTATGTAATCTAGATTATTGACTCTAGTGCAAGTGGGAGACTGATGGAAATATGCCCTAGAGGCAATAATAAAGTTGTTATTATTTTATATTTCCTTGTTCATGATAAAGGTTTATTATTCATGCTAGAATTGTATTGACTGGAAACTTAAATACATGTGTGAATACATAAACAAATACCGTGTCCCTAGTGAGCCTCTACTAGACTAGCTCGTTGATCAAAGATGGTTAAGGTTTCCTAACCATAGACATGAGTTGTCATTTGATAACGGGATCACATCATTAGGAGAATGATGTGATGGACAAGACCCATCCGTTAGCTTAGCATATGATCGTTCTGTTTATTGCTACTGCTTTCTTGAATGTCAAATACATGTTCCTCAGACCATGAGATCATGCAACTCCCGGATATCGGAGGAATACCTTGTGTGCTATCAAACGTCACAACGTAACTGGGTGATCATAAATATGCTCTACAGGTATCTCCGAAGGTGTCCGTTGAGTTGGCATGGATCGAGACTGGGATTTGTTACTCCGTGTTTCGGAGAGATATCTGGGCCCTCTCGGTAATGCACATCATAAGAAGCTTGCAAGCAAAGTGACTAAGGATTTAGTTACGGGATGATGTATTACGGAACGAGTAAAGAGACTTGCCGGTAACGAGATTGAACTAGGTATGGAGATACCGACGATCGAATTTCGGGCAAGTAACATACCGACGGGAATTACGTATGTTGTCATTGCGGTTCGACCGATAAGATCTTCATGGAATATGTAGGAACCAATATGAGCATCCAGGTTCCGCTATTGGTTATTGACCGGAGAGGCGTCTCAGTCATGTCTACATCATTCCCGAACCCGTAGGGTCCGCACGCTTAACGTTCGTTGACGATATAGTGTTATATGAGTTATGTGAATTGGTAACCGAATATTGTTCGGAGTCCCGGATGAGATCCCGGACGTCACGAGGAGTCTCGGAATGGTCGAGAGGTAAAGATTTATATATGGTAAGTCATATTTTGGGTTCCGGCAAAAGGTGTAGTTTTTTCGGTATTTTACCGGGAAGCTTCCAGAAGCTTCCGGAGGATTCCGGAAGTCCACAAGTGGGTCCACCACGTCCCAAAGGGCTGGCATGGGCTAAGGGGAGGCGCCCTGGCCTTATTGGGCCAGGCGCACCAAGTCCTCAAAAGCCCACGCAGCTAGGGAAGGAAAAAAGGAGAGTCCTAGTAGGAATAGGATTGGACTTTGGAGTCCAAGTCCACGTGTGTACTATTCATGGTTACTATTCACATGGCACTATTCCTTCTACTCCAAGCCCCTACACATATATAAATAGAGGAGAGGGGGCGCCCCAAAGGACAACAACATTGTCTTAGCCGTGTGCGGCGTCCCCCTCCACAGTTCCGTCCCTCGGTCATATTTTCGTAGTGCTTGGGCGAAGCCCTGCGGAGATAGCATCACCATCACCGTCACCACGCCGTCGTGCTGCCGGAACTCATCCACCACCTCGCCGTCTTGCTGGATCAAGAAGTCGAGGACGTCACCGAGCTGAACGTGGGCTGAACGCGGAGGTGCCGTACGTTCGGTGCTCGGTCGGTTGGATCGTGAAGTTGTTCGACGACATCAACCGCGTTGTTCTAACGCTTCCGCTTACGGTCTACGAGGGTACGTAGACACACTCCCCCTCTCGTAGCTATGCATCTCCATTGATAGATCTTGCGTGTGCGTAGAATTTTTTTTGTTTTCCATGCAACGTTCCCCAACAGTTTCCGCGCCCCTACATGACGAACAACCCGGACATCCCCCACTGTTGCCTTGATTTGGTACCAAAGTGGGGGATTTCGAACGATCCAAAAAATTATAGGACGAGCAGGGGATGATGTTGGATGGCCTTTCTTGTCTGAACTGTCCGATCCGAACAAGTAGTGGAGGAGTATGCAACACCATTGGAGATGCCCTTAGGCCTCGCTTGGTAGTTGATTACTGTTGTATACTACTAGACACTAGTGATACAAACCAGTATCTTTTCCCCTGCAATGCCTTCTTGGATGCAACTATATTTCACTCACCAAGTCTCGCAAAAACAAGACCGAGTGCGCAGACTGAGCAAGCGGATCCGCGGAACACACAATAAGATCCGCCTGCGGATGTGAGCGTGATGGCCGATGGTAGAGCTACATGCTCTACCCTTTCCGCCTATCGAGCTAACTTTTTTTTTTGAGAAAAGGCATCGGCCGAGCCCGAGATAGGGCTAGAGCCTAGCCCGGCTTTGAATTAATAAAGCCATCAACCGGCCAGGATTACAAGCAGGCGCCCATAGGCAATGAGAAAGAAAATACAGAGCGGAAAGATACAAGGCGTTGGAAAGCAGCAAACTAGGCCTCACACGCTACAAACAGAAAGGATACACAATGAAGCATGAGGTCGTAGACGCCGAGGTCCTCCTCCGTGAACAGAGCGTCGGGAACAATAACACACCGGCTCAAGAGGAGAAAGGCAGACCAACACCATTGGGGAATGCCATCACCAAGCTACTACGGACCCCGGCACGGCACATCCAACCACATCCATCTCCGAAGGAGGCCACAACCTCCTCGCCCGGATCGAAGGCGTCGCACCGTCGCGAGATGGTAAAGTTCCCCAAGAACAATGGCGGATGCCGTCGGAAAATGGCCACATAAAGTGGGCCAGCGCACCCCAGACGAGCCACCGACGCTTCTCCTCAAGCAGAACACCGCCACTGCCCACGTCCAGCAGCCAGAGGAGGAAAAGTTGCAGCTAGGACGGAGGGCACCACCGACGCCACCACCCGCACCCCAACACAGCGCCCACTGACCACCAAGCTCCCAAAACGGCGCCTTCAAGAAGGATACGACGCTGAGGGTGCCGCCGCCGCCCAACAAAGTTAGGGCTTTCGCCCGGGAGAACAGGGGAAGGGGGAGTGGGGGGATCAGACCTGTCAGACGCCTCCAAGGAGGAACACGGTGCCCTCGGGCGGCGTCGCCGACGCGGCCGGCCATGCCGGCCAGGGATTTCGCCCGGACTGGGTTCCCCACCACCAGCACCACCAACGCCGGCGACGCATGTAGGCACGGGCAGGCCGGATGGGAAGATCACACTGGACAGGGGAGGAAGGAGACGCCAAAGCTGGCGCCGACGGCCATCGGGACAGCCACCACGCCACGCCCTCGACCTCCGAGATCCTGCCGCCCTCGCGGCCAGGAACGCCGGGACCAACGCCTGCACCACCGCCCGCGGCTAAGCCGGTGGTGCCTCACCAGAAGGGGCCGCCGCCCCAGATCCGAAGCCCCCCGCGGCAAGCAAGGCAGCAGCTGGCCCTGTCGCCACCATCCTTGGCGGCGCCCTGGGCTTGCCCTGCGGCTGCCTCAGGTGGCGGCAAGGGAAGACGGGGGATGGAGGAGGCCTACGGCGGCTAGGGTTGTCGCCCCCCGAGTCGCCGGAGCGGGGGGGGGGGGGGGGGGGGCTATCGAGCTAACTCCGCGAGCGTCTCCTTCCGGACGCTAATCCTGGTGCCCCCCACCAACGAATCAGGGAGTTGTCGCCACCCCTCACCAAGCCAGATCGAGGTGCCTCTAGACTCTCCATGGCCATGGTGCTTGGGCTGAGCTAAGAAGCTGAAGCCCTAAACTCTAAACATTTCTTCTTCTTCTTTTTTGCAAGGAGAACCACATCAATATTCAACTTCTCCTCAGTTCTCAGTACACTTGAACTTTCTCGCAGTCCACAACTCACAACATATTTTTCAGAATCCACAGTTTTCCAACCAAACAAAACCTAAAACTGAACTGGGATACAAATTCGTACCGGCCGGGAAAGGAGTTTCTTTTTCTGAGGAAGGAAAGGAGTTTTTGGTCTCAAACTGTTTCCTGAGTGCTACTTTTTCTTGGTTGAAGCTTGGTTCCAACAGAAAATGTCCCTTTCCCTCACTCGAATTCCTCTTTTACTACTACCCTCTAAGTCAAATCAAAAAGAAAAAAAAAAGAGAGAAAATGCGTGTACAATGAAATACCCTTCACTTTCCGTTCCGTGCCGGGCCGTCAAGATTCGAAAGTGCTCTTCTCAGCTCGAGCACACATGCTCCCGCTACTACAGTAAAATCAAAAAAAATAGCAAAAAAATTCAAAAAATTCTGAATTTTTTTTGTGAGAAACATTGATGTTTTCTCCACATGCCTGCAAAATTTCATCACCAGATGACATTCGTGGAAAATGTGGCAAAAAAACAAAATCGATGCTCCAGACTTTTTGGAGCATCGATTTTGTTTTTTTTGCTACATTTTCCACAAATGTCATCTTGTGATGAAATTTGGCAGGCATGTGGGGAAAACATCAATGTTTCTCACAAAAAAAATTCAGAATTTTTTGCTATTTTTTGCTATTTTTTTCGATTTTACTGTTCACCCGAGCTCACATGAGCTCGGGATTAGAACATCCGCGTCCGTCAAGATTCCTCTTCCCTGACCCTGTCGGTGGACAGAAACGGATCGAGAGACGCGCATCTCCCGTTTCGATGTGAAAACGGATCGAGGGCCAGAGTACGTGTGTTTGCGCTTTGCGGCCCTGCAGCTTCACCGTCAGTCCACCACCCCAGTCTCCACGCTCCCTTGTCTGCCAAGAAAGGAGCGACCAAGTCGTGCGTGCAGTGCAAAGACCTTGACGGCAGGAGAGAGGATTGGAGTGGAGTAGGTGAGCTGAGAGCCTGGGATCGTGGAGTGAGTCTAACAAAAGCTTAGTTCCCCTTCTAGAAGCAGACGCATGCTCGTTTATTTCGAATCGCTCCACCCAATCCTGCTCCGGTATACTCCTTTTGTTGCACGAGCGCGGCAGAGCTTTTGTGGCTCAGTGGCTGACACGAGCAAAATGCCATCATGAAAAGGTGCAAAAGCCAACTACTCCCTTGTTAAGTAGGTGTTCCATAGTCAACTTCCATGGCCTGATGGCCGCATGCACGGTTGTATGTAGATTTAGACGTGATTTAGAGTGTGCGTCACTCTGTGGTAGACCGACCCCTTGTAGCTGATTGCTGGACACGTTCAGTCACGCAAGGTAGGCCAGAGACGCCAGCGCCTCCGTGATCACTCCCTGGAGCCGGTCGGAGGAGAGGTCTATTGATTCAAGCTGCGTCAGACTCCTGGATGATTCCAGTGAAGGCATTCGCAGGCAAGTCGATGGCCGGGAATGCGTCCAAGATCCGCTGAACGTCATCGTCGTTCCCTTGTATACTACGTGACCACGACAGTGTAAATTCGTCTGTGCCAAATGCACTATAGCGGGCGCAGCGGCGCGCCTTACCATATACAGTAGTAAGTGTATATATTCCCTCTTCAGCAAATAACATAAGCAAAGCTGGATGCCCCGAAACATTTTCATTCAGATGATATCCCCATTGCATGCATCATGACAGCGACCAATGCTGACTTCAAAGTATTACTCACATAGTACATAGGTACTGATTTCACAATTACAACCTACGTACTTTCAAAGGCAACAAGCATGTTGAACATATATGCACACATACTCTGCTAGCTCTTCCAAATCATACCATTTTCATGAATAATCTGAGATGAACTGCAACAGACATGCTCATGAGAAATCCCGGTCAGGAAAGAGCAGCGGAGCCACAAGGGTCCAGATGTACAACGCCGCGGTAGACCACTCCGTGCAGATGCGCACCCAGACGGTCGTCCATCCGACATCCATCAGCTCCGACCTCTCTGAAGTGGCGCTCGTCCAGCCCGTCAGAAGCATGGCCGAGTACATGCTCGCGAGGGCAAATATAAGGTGAAAGAAGGTGTAAGAATAGCTCACGGGGTGTGGCTCACTTCCCTCGCTGTTGCCCTTCCCTTCCTCCACATTAGAGTCAGCAAGCAAAGGGTTCCTCGCACCTGTTGCATCGTTGATCAGCATGAGTGAAAATGCCAGACAAGCACTGAGGGAAGTATGCATTTCATGTACTGTAACTGGTACTACATTCTTACCGGATCTAGGAGACGACGGTGGCGAAAGGAAAGTAGTGGAAGATCCAGCGCGAACGGCAGAGTAGACTACAGAGAGCACGGTGGTGAGCATCCCAAGGACAAGGGCGCTCATTGAGACCTGCTTAGAGTGCATGTGAAGCCCGTTGCACGCATAGTCATATGGTTCACTCGACAGACTAGTGTAACACAGGTATGCACAGTAAACAGAAATGACCGAAGCAGGCATAACACTCCCATTGACCTGGACAAGGAAACAGTATTACATATGACAGAAAATTACACTATATTTCTTCAAGCACGAACACTAAACTGAATACATGACAAATATGGAGAACAAATGTATGGTAGGAAGCACATCTCGTGTTTAATGGGAGAATAGCTAGACATTTTCTGTTACCGTAACAGAAAAGGTACATATACTGAAGTGGGTGAAAGTAGTATGTTACCTGGGGGTGCAAAGCAATTATTGCAAATGCAAAAGCAAGAATCATTGTCAAGACAATAAAGAACACATTGAGACCACAATCATGATCAGAGGGATTGAACCACATGAAGAGCACACCGGAGAAGGCAAACGTGAAGAGATAGCAAATCACAGTCACCACCAGCAAAGCTATTTCCCTGAACATTACATAAGATGACAGAATCAGTGATAGGAACAACACAAACTTGGGTTCAAGCAATACTAGCTGGTGCGTCCCGCACTCACCACTTTTGCTCATCCTTCTCAACCCAAGAGTCATTCCAATTATTTGTGAAGTCTAAAAGCATCACGACTTGTACCAGAAGGAACAAGCCAGATCCAAACTTTGACAATATCTCTGCAATGACAAATACCAGAACCTCAAGAAACATGCTATATGTAACCGATTCATCAGGGATCTGGAAATATACGGTGTATATAGTGCAAACTGTCAATTAGCTGCCGCAATCATCAAAACCTCTTCGATTTCGACATACCCCCCCCCCCCCCCCCCCCCCCCCCTCTCCCACACCCACCCACACACAGAGAAAAAGAGGTGACAGTCCTCAACGTGGTCTTGTCTATATGAAGCCTATCAAAATTCAGTCAGTGGTCAAATTATCAAACCGAAAAGGAGAATTTTAGAGATCTGCATGTGGTATGATATGCCCCTAGTTCTTCCAAATCTGTGTAATAAGAAAGTTCTCTGAAAATTACACGATGCAGGGCATGTTAACATAAGTGCACATTAGCTTGTCCCACACCCATGGTCTTTTAGGAAAACTCTTTGGTTGTATGGTTGAAGTCACGTGGTTAGAGGACTAAAGAACCGAATACCATTTGAGTTACAGTCTTGCTATCTGAGGTGAAGTTATCCCAATAGCATATGTGAGCTGGTTTCTGAAATGAGAATTTAACCTATTTCACCCAGAGTCACTGGTAAGGCCATTAAGAGGCAGTTACGGCCCACAGAATTTTCAGTGGTCCACAGCCTATGAAGATCCCCAGTCTATGGTAACAACTACGCGATAAACAAAAGCTCTAATTACAATATGTTTATACCCTCAGATTTGCAATTCATGTATGAAACTTGCAGTTGCTGAAGCTTGATAAGATTACTGAATCATCATCCATGATAGAATCTTCATCATGTGTAGAAATTAAAGTTCCAAGTATATTGTTGCCAAGTTGAAATTAGTTATTGGTCTCTAGAGCACAACCCCAACCGACCAACTGACCAAGGGGAAACACACATATCAACAGAGAAAAGGGGCGAAAGCATAAACATGATCACTAAACTTAACAATATATGATATGAACAGCAAAAAAGAGCTTACCATAAACACTAATTACAATGTTCGGGACAAAGAACATAAGAACAACAAGAACGACCCAGATAGCAAACTTTGCAATCCAGCCACCATGGTGCCATGCGTCTCGCCGATCGTTCTGGTCTTTGACACCAATCATCGTGAGAGCAAATATTGCAAAAAACAAGAAATTGCCCAAGCTGAGACGAAGAACAGCATTCATTTGAAACCATTCTTCTGGTGGCGTATCATCAAACGTATTTATCCCTGCAAATACCAAATTCACAAGACAATATTACTCAATAATCAGGTATACAACGGGTTAATGAGTGTTGAGCATTCAAATAGCACAAACTCTCTGCAGAAGGAAACAACAGTTATGAGGGTTGATTTGGCCAACTAATAATGGATTTAAGCACGATTAAGACCTAACTTCCCCTCCAATTAGATGATGGACAAGATGCTCTAGATCCACGAAATCCGTGTCTTTCGTATTAGTATAGACTAGGGCGCTTATACGATCTCAAAACTAATGTCTCAATGGTCCCTTTCTGTTATACTTCTTGTAGCCCTTGTATGCAGCAACCCATAGATCCCACCAGAGTTTGCTTCATTATACATATCCAGTGTAACCTGTTGAGCTTCATGCACTAGCCAATGCAACCAAAAGTCCGAACTAAAATAGCCTAGACGTGGGATCGATGTAGGCCGCAGAATCTATTTTTTCAATACTGCGAACGTAGGGTCTTGAACTTAAGACCTCTTGGCTCTGATACCATGTTAAGCGTCATGTTAGCCTACGCAACCAAAAGTCCGAACTGATGGAAAGAGCTAGGCAATCCACATACACACTTCAACACCCCCTCTCACGTGTGACGCGGGAAGTCAACGCGTGAATAGACTCAGAGGTATGGCTCAAGAGGCCTATACGTGGACACAGAGGGGGGCAGAAACAGTTTTTGGATAAATTGATTAAGACAGGACTTGACTTCATGACCTTAGGCCCTGATACCATGTTAAGCTTCATGCACTAGCCAACGCAACCAAGAGTCCCAACTGTGGGAGAGGGTCGGACATTATACTCCAACATAACCCATTCCACGTTTGTGACTGCATATCTTTCTTATATGCACTAAGTGAACTACTCCATGCACCAAGTGTATAGATCCTTCGTCACATATTTCCCTTGCCAAACAGAGACGTTACACATTGTGTGCACAGAGGGGCCATTCCCAGCCGTTGTACAATGCTCGCTAATCTGTTTATTTCTTGATGATTTCCTAGTACACGCTGCCCCTCCTTTTATAGTAAACAGTCATCCTAGAATACAACTTGAAGTAGAATATTAACCTGACGGCTAGAGAATACATTGCTCAATTGATCCATAGTATCAGGGCCTCTCCTGCATTGTTTCCTAACTAGTCCGGTTATTAGAACTAAGCATTGACTAGTTGGTCTAGCCAACTGCCACATGGGGTGTGCTGCTAGGCCTGCACCAGTAGGTTTAGCCCCAAAACACCTAAGTAACAAGGGCATCATAACAACAAAGTTCAGGGTACCCCAGCAAATGAATAAACAACAAACATCAAGAACTTTGGTTGCCAATGGTATAAATAAGTTTGGAACATAATCAAGCGATTACACTCGGTAACAGAAACAGAGAACTTTGAACAGATCTAAGATGGTTTCGACCTTGGATGTTTAATGGACGGACACAGCACACATTGGACCTTTTAAGTGTATACTACACAGGTATGACTTACCTACTGATCACATAAACTTATACATGAACATAATCTGTAAACTGGTTGGTTGCATGGTTTGCCTGTCTTAGATGGTACTCCCTCAAACTCGAAAAAGGTATAGTTTGACTGTCCAAATTCATGCTTTGACCGTAAATCTCTCTAACAATATTTAGTCAATGGTTAAAAAATCATAATCATGCGGAAGTGCTTTTGATTACGGATCTAATGGTGTCTATTCTGCGTAACATAAAGCACATATTATTTGACTAATTGATGGTCAAAGCACGAATTTAGACAGTCAAACTATGCCTACCTTTGGAGTCGGAGGGAGTACATAACTGTAAAACGGGAGGATTATCATATGCACGTAGAAACACGAATTCGGGGTGGTGGATACAAGACTGCAAGATGGTGTTTACCAGTATTACATACATAATACAAATCCTAGGCAATCTAAAGTTCCATAAATCATCTGGAAACACGTTAAAAATTTGTAACTCAACTATGATCTTCACATTGTAGTGAAAAGGACCATTACTACATGATCCTACTACCATCATTCTTCAACACATTTCTGTATGGCTTGTTTATGGCTATCCATCTAAGCCTAAGAGCCCGGAGCACAAACATAAGCATAAAACAGGCATGGTGAATAATGAACTAGAAACATGACAATTTTTGGCTTTCTCCTGTCCACGCAAACACCGAGAATTCCTTCAATGTTAACTATAAAAGCATCTACAAGTGGACACGTTTCTTTGTCTGGAAACAAAAGAAAAAAAATCATATTGACACATAACTTTCTCAAGCTTTATGATTCTTAGGGCAAAAAATTGGGAAACATGATAACTACAAATTATCATGCTGAATGCCTGAATCTTAGTCATGTTAAGCCTAAGCCTCAATTGCACACACATAAGCATAACACAAGAGTATGAATGGTCATCTTCACTACAATTTGTACAGAGGTTGATTTATTAATACAGATGGAGTACTGGGATCCTCCCCTACTGTTTACAGGTGTAAAAAAAACACGAGAGTACGATAATGAAGTAGAAACATGTATGATCATTTCTGCAAATGCTCAGGACTGACAGTGAAAACCTTGTATATAATGTAACCCCAAAAGCATATATAAGTGGACCCCTTTCTTTATCTAACAACGATGAAACCCATGGACTAGTTAATAGTTATGAACTTACTATATAGAAGTGAATAGAGTACCAAAAACTAAGAAACACAACGTTGACATGCCAACCTTCATCTTCTTCATTAAAATAATAATTACAAATGCAATATCATCGCCATACTGACATACTGTACCACAGTTCGCACAAGGAGTAACTTTACATTATAATTTCATATGTAATTCCGCAAGCAGGGACAGTATCACTATTAACTTTATGGACATCGATGTCCCAAATTTCCTCTAATTTGATATACCATTCACACATGTGCGTGCTGAGGAACGCAAAATGGATAAATCGGAGCACTAATTCGTAGGCATCCCAAAATCCCACAGACCACATCCATTAAGCAACCAAACCCTCCAAAATTTCAGCTCAATCTCGCAACCGGTGTTGCAACTACCGAGTGTCAGAAGTATACCAGGGTACTAATTGCAACAAGGGTGGTCTCGGCGATTGAAATAACGAAAAGTAAGGAAACAATACATGGGATGTGCTGGAGGAGGGGCGCGGCGAACTGGCGGAGCAGGAAGGAGAGGATGAGGGAGGCAGCGAAAAGGCCGCAGTAGGCGAGCCGGGCTGAGCGGCGAGTGACGGACGCCGCCGCCGACGAGCAGAGGTTGCAGGCGCAGCCCGCGCAGGCGGACGCCAGGCACGACGCGCACCACATCCCCTTTCTCCTTTGTTCGTTCTGTGAAAATAGTTCCCCTCTTGCTGGCAGTGGCAGGCTGACCGCTCTCCCCTTCCTGTGAAGTGTGGGTTAGCTATGGTTAACACCGGAAACGCTCCTTCACGAGCCAGCGTTCGAACGAGCGATTCCTCTTTCCTCGCGCTGTCAGAAACAAAGGATAGATGGGCCCACACACCTTTCCATATCAGCCCACATATGTGGGTACAGCGCTGGACCCTCCCTACTTTCTCTCCCCCGTGAAACATAATCTCACCCCCCGGATTTCAACGGGTGGGGCCCGGATTTACCTCAAACATAATCTCCAGATTTGCTAAAAAGGGTAAGTGTGGCCTGTCTGAAATCGCTCGTTGCAGCGCGCGTGCGCGAGATAGCAACGCTTATAAGCAAGGTATATTCTGTCAAAGGTGCTTATCAGAAAATTCCCCCTCACGCGCAGCAGAGACGTGCTTCTTTGGCTTTTCCTGCTGTCCCTTGCAAATCTGCCCCTACAGTTGCAAGGTAATTACCTGCATCATGCAATTCTTATACTTTGCTCCCTTCAGCCTGTTAGATTTTATGGGTCTCGGTCTAGTCAAGCCCAACTCCAACGCGGCGACCCATTTCATCGGTTTTTGTTCGTTTTGATCCGCGAGGTCAAAACCATATCAATGCGTGCATATCCAAATTCTGTCTGCTCGATGTCCGTGTGGACGCAGTTTCACCATAAATTTAGGCCTGGTTTGCGTCCACACCCGTCCTTTTTAATTGCCACTATTGGGGCCGTCTACTCCACTTCTCCCAAGTCTTTGTCTTCCTCTTTACCCCATCCGCCCGACAACCCAGCCCTAGCCACCGCCACCATGGGATTCTTTAGGAAGCGCAGCAAGCATGACAAGGAGGCCGACACCTCGTCGGGGCGTCGCACGGCCCCCTTCACCATGGCGCCGCCTAGTGATGAGTGGCGACCACACTTCCGCCTGTACCTGCCGGTGTACCAATGCCGGTACTTTTGGGAGCATGGCCTGTCAGTGCCATGGCCCGATGTCAACCTATCGCATGACTGGCACCTTAACCCCGATAGGATTCCGGTGACAGCGGTGCTGCTATCAGACCGAGCGAGGCTGGCGGAGATCCGCCTCCGTCGTGCTCAACTCCCTTTTGCGGGCTAGATACAAAAGGAAAGCACTAGGTATCAGACTACTGATAGTTGCCTTTCTATCAGACTAGTCCACAACCATTCGATCAGATGCACCCTGGTGTGTTTCCCGATACAAAAGGGGGAGAAAAAGGAGGGGACTGGGATTCCATACGAGGTCCCCTTGGTAGGCTCCCCAGTTGGGTGGGCAGTGAGGTTTTGGAAAGGATGGTTTGCTAACTTCTGTACCAAAACAAACGGTTTCTAAAAATATAACGTGCCTTCATTCCCTGTGCCATCATTCGTGCAACGAATCCGACCGGAGAGAGAGAGATTTTCGTTTGCCTTTTTATTGCACGTTTACGGGTGCTTGACCAATTTTTTTTGCTTTCCAGAGGTAGAACAAATTCGAATTAATAATGAATAAACTTATATTTTATACATTTTGCATGTCAAACATATTATGATAACGCATGCCAATTTCACCATTTCCATTGATAATTTAACAGAGCAGACATTGGTCTATTGCAACCTACTACCGCGCATGCACACCTTATTACAAAGCTGACAGGACGATCACCTAAAGAAGCAACAAAACAGCGGACACGGCGACCACGCCGAGCAGACCAACTCCGCCGGTGACGGCGTGGCGGGAAGAGGAGCTTGCCGGACCAGGCGCTGGGGCGGGCGCGTGATGGTGTGGTGACGGCGCTGGGGACTGCTTGGTCGGCGCGTGAGCCGCCGCTGTCACTTGTTCGCTGCCAAGCCTCTCGGTATGGTCGGGGCCGGATGTCGACGAGGAGGGAGAGTGCGCCGGAGCGTGGTGATGATGATGGCGATGCCGATGGTGGTGGTGGTGGGCCGGCGCCGGCGCTGTAGCATGGTGGCCGTGGTGGTGCAGGCTTGGTGCCTTGTGCAGCTCGTCGGCGTCGATGTGGTACGGCGACGACGCTTCAGAGTGGTGCTGGCGATCCCACTCCGTGTTTGTAGCAGTGTCCAGCTCGTCGGCGTCGATGTGGTGGATCGGCGACGGGGCCGGAGTGTGGTGATGATGATGGTGGCTCGGCGACGGCGCCGGAGCGTGGTGATGATGGTGGTGGCTCGGCGACGGGGCCGGAGCGTGGTGATGATGGTGGTGGCTCGGCGACGGTGCCGGAGCGTGGTGATGGTGAGCGGGGCTCGGCGCTTGAGCCGGCCCGTGGTGGTGGTCCTCGTGTGCCGAGGAGAGCGCGACCAGCGAGGCCAGCAGTAGTGCCATCACCACGGCGGTTGGCGAGGGAGGAGTCGCCATGGCAAGAAGCTTTGGGATTGGTGGTGGTGGTATTGTTGCTGGGGTTGTGACAGTCGGGGAGCGCGTCTATATATAGCGACGAGCACGCGTATCTGGAAGAGGGGAGCGGGCCGTCGTCTATACTATGGCAAGTATTCAATCTTGCACATTAATGCTTACTATAAAAATGCGATTTCGATTGATTCATTCCCGATCGTCGAATTGGCTACACAGGAAGGAAATAAATGGGTGCCATTTATTCGTATCGCTGGCAGCATTACACTGAGAACATACAGACATTTGACTGTGATCTGTCGAATATCGAGTGAGCCGTTGAGTATATATACGATATTTATATTGCTGCCCCAGGAAAATCTCGACCATTTATTAGAAAATCGTAATTGCATCATGATTAATATTATACAAATCTTACTAAAAAAGAGAGGGAAAAATCTACCGCGCTTACAGCTGTAAGCATCACGGGAGGCGGCCAAGGCCCAACGGGCCGTCTGATCCGGCAAGGTGCTGGCTGGAGCCAGCCCAAATGTGCTGCGCGCTGGATCAACCGACGGCTCTAGGTATGTCGTGCGACGAGTCCAAAAAAAAACTCCTTTACGGTGACTGGTAAGATTGCTGGACTAACTAACGATGTACATACTTTGGAAAGAAAGAACTCGTAGCATGGAGGTTTTGTCAACAAAAAAAAAACTCGTAGCATGGAGGCGCACGTTGCAAAAATTGCAGAGAGCCCAACATTGATTCTAGCCAAGTTTGCAAGAAAAGCCGGAACCTAATCCGAGTGAGAGTGTCCAGATGATGGGTGTGAGTGTAGAAGGAATAGAGAGGGATTGGTGGAATTGATCGATGTATTGCTTTAGCCTCGTGGGTGTATATATAGGAGTACATAACCATCTTGGAGTATAAGACAAGTTAGAACAAATCCTAATCTATCCCATGTTTCCTAAATAATCACGATACTCAACATCCCCCGCAGTCACAATGGTAGCGACGCAAACGGTGAGATTGGAGAAGAATCCGAAGGTAAGCCGACGGACATCCCTCCCCCCCACAGTCGTAATGGTCGATGCATCGCGGAAGTCGTGGTTGTAGTGGAAACCGATGAGGTTTCTCAATCAAGGTGGTAGCCCTTTGTGCCGTTGTCAAGGTAGCCGAGAGCGTAGGGTGGTGTAGCCGTGGTCGAGGTAGTCGAGGCGCCGCACCAGGCTTTCCAGGCTCGGGGACACATCGTGGATGAAGGCACGCGTCAGTGTTGCCAGCACCGGGCATGCATAGACGGGGACCGACACGAGCTGTACGCCATGTCGGAGGGGCCAGCAAAGGAGGACTCGACGACGGTTGCGGCGCCAGTCAACGTGGGGTAGAAGGTACCGATGTCGACTGCGGTTGTCGGAGTAGATGAAGTGGTCGGGGAAGATGATGGTGACGCTGGCGATGAGCTGGTGCTGGACGAAGACGAAGAGGTGGACGACGATGTAGGCGGCGGAACCAAAGGCAGCCCATGGGGGCCATGTCGGTCGCGGTAGGAGCGCGGCGGCGGTGCTCGAATTAGGCGAGGAAGAACCCGACAGCGTGACAAAGACCGTGCGTGGACGGTGGCGTTCCCGCGCCTAGGGAGGCGGCGCGGCGCATGCCAGGTAGAAGTCCTCGGGGGGTGGCGTGGACCGCGCGCCGTGGCGCTACGGCCCCAAGGGGCGATGCAGCGACAGCGCGCGGGTTGGTGCAACCGTGGAGATGGCCTCGGGGTGGCGGCATGAACCACGCGCCGTGGCGCTACGACCCGAAAGGGTGATGCAGCAGCAGCGCGCAGGTCGGTGCAGGCGGGGAGAACCACAGGGTGGCGGCGCTGCGGCTCGACGGGGCGACGGAGTGGCGGCCCGTTGCTAGATCAGTGGAGGGGCGCGCTGGACTCGGGCATGATCTTCACGAGACCCGCGAAGTGTGCGCAAGCGACTGGCCAGGTCGGTCGCGTGGCGCGGATGGAGCGGAGCGGCGGTCAGGTGATCAATGTAACTGCTCGCTAGGTCGGGGACGCCGCTCAGTGATGAAGTGGCTGAGCCACCGAGGCCACGCGCGAAGGGAGCCGGCGCATGCTCGTGGCCCACGCCCGGGCGGGGTGCGGAGGTGCGCAGCACAGTGTAGCCGGTCAACGCATCACGTGCGTAGCGGCACCAGAGCCGGTGGACTAATGCAGCCGAGCGGGATGGAGGTGTAGTTGGTGTAGGATCCTGATCAGACGAAGGCCACGACTGAGTACCGCGATGTGCGCGGCCATGCGGCATCAGCGGCGTGGGTCCAAGCAGCCGGAGTATCCAGGAGCACGCAACCCATGTACACATATAGACGTACATGCACACAAGCAGCACACACAGGATGCTTCGTCCATACGGTACGAGCTAGCAGCAAACCAATCCCACGCGCAGAGACGCGTGAGTAGTCACGCACCACGCGGCTCTGGACGACAACCAGCAGGACTGTGTGAGCAGCCGCTAGTATAGGTGGGCCACACGGTCCGGGCAAGCGAGCCAGCGCAAAGTATGCAAGCAGTCGCCGCATTAGCGACGGAGATGCCGATGATGGAGTAGAGGCACGTTATAGATGACGAACAGTGACGGGCGACGCAAACCGATCTTAGATTGAAAAATCAAAAAGAAAAACACCGATCAATACGAGCGACGAGCGAGAGAAAAACCCGGATCAAAGGACCGGAAAAGACTATATAGGCAGCCGATCACCACGATCGGCGGACGAACCCTAGGTACGGGCGACGCAACCCCCGGTGGAGATCATGGAGATTGACCTCCCCGGGGGTGGCACGGTGCGGAAGCGGCGGCGGCGGCTAGGTTTTGGATCGGGGTTAGTCTGATACCATGTAGAACTGCACGCACCAGCCAGTTCACCCAAAAGCTCAAGCTGATGGGAAAAGGTGGGCTATGCATTTATACTTCAACACCCCCCCTGATGAGTGATATTTTTACACTCATTTCAACCTTGTTTAAACTGAGATATTTCATTAAAAGAGAGATATTCGCTCCGATATTGCCACTAATGACTAATGAATGCAAATGATTCCACAAATCCTCTCTTTGATATTTTTCCATGGGAAATGGGCTAAAAAGGGAAGAAATCACGTGGGAGAAAGGAAAGGAAGGAAAATGGAGAAGGAATAAGTCACCAGGAGGCGCCAGGAGGCAACCAGGGTCAAAGACGGCGTCCCATGCGACTGCACGCGCTCGCATGAGCGGTCGTTTGGCGTGGAAACCGAGGCAGATCGTCGACCTGAACAACTTTTATAAAGGGACCCCGTCAAAATGTCAACAGAATAGCGTCGAGCACAGCTAGAACCTCTTCATCATCATCTTCATCCACAAACTCTAGCCGCCGCCATTTTCATCTCCATAGACATCTCCATCACCATAGAGCCCTCTCATCTAGTTCATACTTGTAATCGTGCATCGCACAAGGCATCCATTGTAAGACATATTGCAATCAATCAATCCCAAGATGTGTTCTTCAATGTTTTCTTCTCGCGATCTGATCTCCATGTGTGAGTAGTTCGGTAAGGTATGGGGTGAGGCATGAGCCTTGCAACCCCAGGTATTTGGTGAAGGGATCAATGGAAGCCTTTGACATAACGTCTCGTATGTGTGAAATAGAATTGTTTCGTGAAGTGTCTCTTGACTTGTCCGCGATCTTCATCCCTGCAGGTACCCAGGATCATGGAGGTTGAGCACCGGTGAGGCTAGGAGCAAGGGGACCGTGAAGTGTTATACCGAACACCGGTGACAGTAAGGTTTAGTAGGGGTAACATGGATCATATCCTTGGGGATTCATGAGGTGTAGTCATTAAACACCCAATGCTTTTGTCTGATATTGTTATCTTAATTATCGGGGCAACCCCGTGAGATGGATAGGGCCTTCGGTAGGACAATTGATTCTTGATGCAGGACTCGTGCCGGTCAAGATGTTATTTGGACACATCCCCCACTCCGATATGATGCAAGCACCTCTTGATGGGTGATAACCCACAAGTATAGGGGATCAATTGTAGCTTTTTTGATAAATAAGAGTGTCGAACCCAACGAGGAGCTAAAGGTAGAATCAATATTCCCTTCAAGTTCTATCGACCACCGATACAACTCTACGCACACTTAACGTTTGCTTTACCTAGAACAAGTATGAAACTAGAGGTACTTTGTAGGTAATGCTAGAACTACTTTGCAAGAATAAAACTAGGAGTGCTTTGCGAGAATAAAACTATGAGTAAATTGCAAGATAATAAAAGTTAGTTGTTTAGTAGAAAGTTTTTGTAACACAAGAGAATGATTTGTCCATAGGCAATCGATAACTAGACCGGTAATCATTATTGCAATTTTATATGAGGGAGAGGCATGAGCAAACATACTTTTCGTACTTGGATCATATGCACTTATGATTGGAACTCTAGCAAGCATCCGCAATTACCAAAGATCATTAAGGTAAAACCCAACCATAGCATTAAGTATCAAGTCCCCTTTACTCCCATACGCAACAACCCCCTTACTCGGGTGTAAGCTTCTGTCACTCTAGCCGCCCACCATAAGAGAATTATGAACATATTGCAAACCCTACAACAGGAATCCCTCATGCTTGCGCGACACGGAGGGCACCATAGGACATCACCAAAATAAAACATACAACTCAAACCAATCACGATCATCAATCAACCCATAGGACAAAATGAATCTACTCAAACATCATAGGATGGCCACAAATCATTGGATAATAATATGTAGCATTAAGCACCATGTTTAAGTAGAGATTACAGCGGGGAGAAGAGGTGTTACACCGCTGCATAGAGGGGGAGAGAGTTGGTGGTGATGACAGCGAAGTTGTTGGTGTAGATCGCTGTCACGATGATTGCCCCGGCGGCGTTCCGGCGCCGCCAGGAGAGAGGGGGAGAGAGCCCCCTCCTTCTTCTTCTTCCTTGGCCTCCCCCTAGATGGGAGGAGAGTTTCCCCTCTGGTCCATGGCCGCCATGGCTCCCGGAGGGCAAGAGCCCCTCCGAGATTGGATCTCTCTCTCTGTTCTCTTCTGTTTCGCGTTCCTGTTTTCTGGCCTTTCACCGTTTCTTAAATTCCCGGAGATCCGTAACTCCGATTGCGCTGAAATTGTAACACGATTTTTTTCCAGATATTAGCTTCCTTGCGGCCGAAGAAGAGCCCCAACTGACTTACGGTGTGCCCACGAGGCACCACCGTGCACCAGGGGGGGCGCCCAGGTGGCTTGTGGGGGCTGTGGGCCTCCGTTTGCATTGATTCCACCTCCCAAAAATCACATATATTCCAAAATAATTCTCCGTAAAATTTTATTGCATTTGGACTTCGTTTGATATGAATTTTCTGTGAAACAAAAAACAAGCAGAAAACAGGAACTGGCACTGGGCACTGGATCAATATGTTAGTCCCAAAAATAATATAAAATGTTGCCAAAAATATGTGAAAGTTGTAAAATATTGGCATGAAACAATAAAAAATTATAGATACGACGGAGACATATCAGCATCCCCAAGCTTAATTCCTGCTCGTCCTCGAGTAGGTAAATGATAAAAAAGATAATTTTTGATGTGGAATGCTACCTAACATAATCTTGATCATATAATCTAATCATGGCATGAATATTAAGACACGAGTGATTCAAAGCAATAGTCTATAATTTGATATAAAGACATCAATACTCAAGCATACTGTGACGCCCCCGACTTAATCATGCACTAATCATACACGCAAATGCACACGATCAAGCCTAAGGACTCACTTGAAGATATCACAACACAACTCTAAACACAAATAAAAGTCATACAAGCTTTATATTACAAGCCAGGGGCCTCGAGGGCTCGAATACATAAGCTCGAGTCATACAAGCATCAGCGGAAGCATCAGATATCTGAGTACAGACATAAAAGTTAAACAGATATGCCTTAAGAAGGCTGGGCAAAACAACGACATAAGATCGAAAGGGCGCAGGCCTCCTGCCTGGGTGCCTCCTATCTACTCCTGGTCGTCAGCGGTCTCCACGTAGTAGTACTCTCCACCAGAGGGGTAGTAGTAGTTGTCGGCTGGTGCAGCTGGCTCCGGGGCTCCGTCAACTGATCGCAGCAATCGGGTATGGGGAAAAAGGGAAGCAAAGCAACCGTGAGTACTCATCCAAAGTACTCGCAAGACTTACATCAGATCTATTCTAAATATGCATCGGTATCAAAGGGGAGGCTTGATGTCTACTACTCAACTTATTCTTGTAGACTCGTGTTGGGCCTCCAAGCGCAGAGTTTTGTAGGACAGTAGCAATTTTCCCTCAAGTGGATGACCTAAGGTTTATCAACCCGTGG
Source organism: Elymus sibiricus (assembly GCA_039707655.1). NCBI lineage: Eukaryota > Viridiplantae > Streptophyta > Magnoliopsida > Poales > Poaceae > Elymus > Elymus sibiricus. Next base: position 359,344,153 of record CM077666.1, read on the forward strand.
GAGGCGTATGTTGAAGATGGTATCTCTCAAACAACCCTGCAACCAAATACAAGAAATCTCTTGTGTCCCCAACACACCCAATACAATGGTAAATTGTATAGGTGCACTAGTTCGGCGAAGAGATGGTGATAAAAGTGTAGTATGGATAGTAGATATAGGTTTTTGTAATCTGAAAATATAAAAACAGCAAGGTAGCAAGTGATAAAACGGAGCACAAACAGTATTGCAATGCTTAAAAATAAGGCCTAGGGTTCATACTTTCACTAGTGCAATCTCTCAACAATGCTAATATAATTGGATCATATAACCATCCCTCAACGTGCGATAAAGAATCACTCCCAAGTTCCTATTAGCGGAGAACATAAGATAGAAATTGTTTGTAGGGTACGAAACCACCTCAAAGTTATCCTTTCCGATCGATCTATTGAGCCATTCCTATAAGCGTCACAAACAGCCCTAGAGTTCGTACTAAAATAACACCATATGACACACATCAACCAACTCTAATGTCACCTAGATACTCCAATGTCACCACAAGTATCCGTGAGTTGATTATACGATATGCATCAAACAACTTCATAATCATAATATTCAATCCAACACAAAGAACTTCAAGGAGCACCCCAAAGTTTCTATCGGAGAAAAGATAATGAAAACGTGCATCAACCCATATGCATAGATTACCCCAATGTCACCGCGAGAATCCGCGAGTTGAGTGCCAAAACATACATCAAGTGAATCAATATAATACCCCATTGTCACCACGGGTATTCATATGCAAGACATACATCAAGTGTTCTCAAATCTGAAATATTCAATCCGATAATAACGAAACCTCAAAGGGAAAAGATTCGATTTATCACAACAAGGATAGAGAGGGAAGAAACACCATATGATCCAACTATATTAACAAAGCCCGCGGTACATCAAGATCGTGCCAAATCAAGAACGCGCGAGAGAGAGAGAGATAAACCACATAGCTACTGGTACAAACCCTCAGCCCCGAGGGTGAACTACTCCCTCCTCGTCATGGAGACTGCCGGGATGATGAAGATGGCCTCCGGTGATGATTCCCCCCTCTGGCAGGGTGCGGGAAAAGGGCTGTAGATGAGATCGTGGAGGTACAGAGGCTTGCGGCGGCGTAAAAACTCATCTAGGTTAACTTTTGGGGGTTTCTGAATATATATGATTTTTTGGCGTTGGAATCACGCGAAGAAGGGCCACAGGGGGCCCACGAGGTACCAGGGCGCACCTGGGGGGTGGCGTGCCCTGGTGCCTCGTGGGCACTGGGTGGCCCCCCTCCAGTGGGTCTTGGTTCCAGTATTTTTTATTTATTCCATAAAAAATCTCCAAAAAGTTTCATCCAATTCCAAGAACTTTTATTTCTGCACAAAAAACAACACCATGGCAATTCTGCTGAAAACAGCATCAGTCCGGGTTAGTTCTAATCAAATCATACCAAAACCATATAGAATTGTTATAAACATGGCATGAATACTTCATAAATTATAGATACGTTGGAGACGTACCAAGGCTGTATCTGTGGACTAGACTACAGAATTGCCAGAATAGAGAGAAAGGCCTAGCCTATCGAAGACTAGCAACTTTAGCGTCTTGCAGCATTAGAAGAGTGTAGATTAGTACATAAATATAGTAGTAGCAACAAGTATAAGTAGCCTTGCCCAGAGATCCTTCCTCGACTCCCTGCGAGAAAGCAATCCCAGAGCTATCATATTCAAACCACTTCTAGTTGTAGAAGATCGGGATATTTTCCGAGCGCCCTGTTACCGTGGACACGGCTATTCGAATAGATATACTTCCCTGCAGGTGTGCACCAACTTACCCAACACGCTCGATTAACTCTGGCCGGACACACTTGCTCGGTCCATGCCCGGCCTCGGTCGATCGACACGTCGTAGCCCTACGTAGGTTCAACAGAGAGGCCAGCACGCCGGTCTACACCCTAAGCGCTCAGGGGTCTTGGGCCCATCGCCCTTTGCACTCCTGCGCGTTGCGAGGATGGCCGGGACCAGACCTAGCCCCTGTATACACACGCAGGCTTTCGCGGTCCACCCGAGCGCGTGCCGCTCAACTGCTGACGTCTGAAGAACTTCGGCTGATACATACGACGCCGAGTGCCCATACTATTCCCGCATGGTGGTTAGTGCGAAAAGGCCAGAGGCCTACTCAGATCACATATCCTAACCCATTAGTGCGTTGGGAGCTCACGGAAACGAGCAGAGACTCACGATCATGTGACCCCGTCGCCCCGTCTCGTGGACTTACGGCAAGGGCTAAGAATGCCCGGCCGTGCCATGATACGTCTCCAACGTATCTATAATTTATTAAGTATCATGCCATGTTTATTATAGTTTTGTATGATTTTGGTGCACTTTTATATGGCTTTTATATGATTTTTATGGACTAACATATTGACCTAGTGCCCAGTGCCAGTTGCTGTTTTCTGCTTGTTTTTGGTTTTCCAGAAAATCCATATCAAATGAAGTCCAAATTCAGCGAAACTTTTTGACGATTTTTTCTGGAAGGAAACAGACCCAGGAAGCTTTGGAGGAGCAGCAGAAGAGCCACAGGGGCCCCACGAGCCACCTGGGCACGCTTGCCCCCCCAGGCGCGCCCTGGTGCCTCGTGGGCCCCCTGTGGCCCCTCTTCGCGTGATTCCAACGCTGAAAAATCATATATATATTCAGAAACCCCCGAAAGTTAACCTAGATGAGTTTTTACGCCGCCGCAAGCCTCTGTACCTCCATGATCTCATCTACAGCCCTTTTCCGGCACCCTGCCGGAGGGGGGAAAGCATCACCGGAGGCCATCTTCATCATCCCGGCGGTCTCCATGACGAGGAGGGAGTAGATCACCCTTGGGGCTGAGGGTATGTACAAGTAGCTATGTGTTTGATCTCTCTCTCGTGTTCTTGATATGGCATGATCTTGATGTATCACGAGCTTTGTTAATATAGTTGGATCATATGGTGTTTCTTCCCTCTCTATCCTTGTTGTGATGAATCGAATCTTTTCCCTTTGAGGTTTCGTTATTGTCGGATTGAATATTTCAGATTTGAGAACACTTGATGTATGTCTTGCATATGAATACCCGTGGTGACAATGGGGTATTATATTGATTCACTTGATATATGTTTTGGCACTCAACTCGCGGATTCCCGAGGTGACATTGGGGTAATCTATGCATAGGGGTTGATGCATGTTTTCATTATCTTTTCTCCGATAGAAACTTTGGGGTGCTCCTTGGAGTTCTTTGTGTGGATTGAATATTATGATTATGAAGTTGTTTGATGCATATCGTATAATCAACTCACAGATACTTGTGGTGACATTGGAGTATCTAAGTGACATTAGAGTTGGTTGATGTGTATCATATGGTGTTATTTTAGTACGAACTCTAGGGCTGTTTGTGACTCTTATAGGAATAGCTCAATAGATCGATCGGAAAGGATAACTTTGAGGTGGTTTCTTACCCTACAAACAATTTCTATCTTATGTTCTCCGCTAATAGGAACTTGGGAGTGATTCTTTATCGCACGTTGAGGGATGGTTATATGATCCAATTATGTTAGCATTGTTGAGAGATTGCACTAGCGAAGGTATGAACCCTAGGCCTTGTTTCTAAGCATTGCAATACCGTTTGTGCTCACTTTTGTTACTTGCTACCTTGCTGTTTTTTATTGTCCGCACTACAAAAACCTACATCTACTATCCATACTACACTTGTATCACCATCTCTTCATCGAACTAGTGCACCTATACAATTTACCATTGTATTGGGTGTGTTGGGGACACAAGAGACTTTTTGTTATTTGGTTGCAGGGTTGTTTGTGAGAGACCATCTTCATCCTACGCCTCCCACGGATTGATAAACCTTAGGTCATCCACTTGAGGGAAAATTGCTACTGTCCTACAAATCTCTGCGCTTGGAGGCCCAACACGAGTCTACAAGAATAAGTTGTGTAGTAGACATCAAGCTCTTTTCTGGCGCTGTTGCCGGGGAGGTGAGTGCTTGAAGGTATATCTTTAGATCTTGCAATCGAATCTTTTAGTTTCTTGTTTTATCACTAGTTTGGTTTATAAAAGAAAACTACAAAAAATATGGAATTGAGGTTGCCTCATATTATTCATCTTTATAATGTCTTTCTTGAAAATGATGGATCGGAAAATTGTGCTCAATTGATAGAAGAAGAATTCAATAAAATGTTTGGCATAAAATCCATGAATGATGAGCATGATTGCAATGTTGCTAGTATGAATTCTTTGAATATCCATGATGCTAGTGATGTGCAAAGCCATAAGCTTGGGGATGCTATGTTTGATGAAGATGAAATTTTTAGTCCCCCAAGTTTTGATGAGAAAATTTGTTATGATGAAACCATGCCTCCTATTTATGATGATTATATTTATGAAAGTGGATTTGGAGAGGTCATGACTTTATTTAATAATGAATCCACTATTTTGGAAGAGGTTTCAATTGACTATGACAACAAAGTTGCTATCTATGATGATTATTGTGATGACATGTATGCTATAAAGAATAATGATAACCATGAAACTTGTCATCATGATTTTAATTTTCAATTGGATTATGCCAATCAAGTATCTCATGATAGTTATTTTGTTGAGTTTGCTCCCACTATTATGAATGAGAAGAAAATTGCTTGTGTGGAGAGTAATAAAAATTCTATGCTTATGCATCATGACAAGAATGCTTTGTGTGATGGATATATTGTTGAATTCATTCATGATGCTACTGAAAATTATTATGAGAGAGGATCATATGCTTGTAGGTGTTTCAATAATATCAAGTTTCCTCTCTATGTGTTGAAAGTTTTGAAGTTATGCTTGTTTTGCCTTCCTATGCTAGTTGATTATTGCTCCCATAAATTGTTTTCTCACAAAATCCTATGCATAGGAAGTGGGTTAGGCTTAAATGTGCTTGTCATATGCTTCATGATGCTCTCTTTGTGTTTCAATTCTTTACTTTTATGTGAACATCATTGAAATCATCATGCCTAGCTAAAAAGGCATTAAAGAAAAGCGCTTGTTGGGAGACAACCCAATATTTATACCTACTGTTTTTGTGTGTTCACATGATTAATGTACTGTAGTAATCATGTTTTATATGTTTTCTTTCAATAATGAGCCAAGTAAAGCCTTTGGGATAGTGTGGATGCTTGTTGATTTGATTCTGTGCAAAAACTGAAACTTTTGTGTCCAGTGCTGGAATTCCTATTCTGTACTGGAGCGTGAAAAAATTCTGAAATTTTTACACCGTATTGGGTTACAAATTTTTTACGTTTTCCTATTTTTTCAGAATTTTTGGAGGTATAGAAGTATGGTTTTTAAATTTCTTACTACACGCTGTTCTGTTTTTGACAGATTCTGTTTTCGATTCATAGTCTGCTTGTTTTAGTGTTTCCATAGCTTATATTGAGTAATATAAATTATGGAAATGATAGAATACAGTAGGAATTATGTGAGAAGAATTATGAAACTTGTCTTGACAGTACCTAAGTGGATGATTTATTTCTATCATACTAACCTATCTCACAAGTTCCAATAAGTTTTGTGTCATTGAAGTTTTCAAGTTTTGGGTGAGATATCAATATGAGGAGAATAAGGAGTGGCAATACCCTAAGCTTGGGGATTCCCAAGGCACCCCAAGGTAATATTCAAGGAAGACCCAAGCAACTAAGCTTGGGGATGCCCCAGAAGGCATCCCCTCTTTCGTCTTCAACGTTATCGGTAACCTCACTTGGAGCTATATTTTTATTCGTCACATGATATGAGTTTTGCTTGGAGCGTCATTTTCTTATGTTGATATTTTCTTAGTGTCATAAATAATAATGTTTTGTATCTTTTAGTTCAATAAAATACCAATTATAGCCTTTACCATGCTCAGTTTGCAAGTTCATGTGTTGCTGTTTGAAAACAGAAAGTTTTCTGTTATGTCCAGAATATTCCTGAATAGTCAGAACATAATAAAAATCTGAAAATTTTACAAAGTAAGCATGCATGAGTTCTCTGTCACGTGGTAATTTTTCAAAATTTTTGGAGTTAGGGAAGTATGAATTCTTATTCACCCTTTATAGACTGCTCTGTTTTGGCAGATTGCTGTTATAGTTGCATTGTTTGCATATGTTTGCTTGTTTAATGTATCTATTTGAGGATAGGAGCATTAAATATGCATAGGCATTTAGTATTCAATGTTTAATTATAATTTTTGTGATTTGTTACAGTAGAGAATGTTAAGGTTTCGAGTTGATTTATACTAACTTATCTCACGAGTTCTTGTTAAGTTTTGTGTGGATGAAGTTTTTAAGATTTAGGAGAAGCCATGATATGAGAGGAATTAAGGAGACACAAAAGCTCAAGCTTGGGGATGCCCAAGGTACCCCAAGATAACATTCTAAGAAGTCTCAAGCAACTAAGCTTGGGGATGCCCCGTTAGGCATCCCACCTTTCTTCGTCAACACCTATCGGTTAGCCTAAGTTTTTACTTCTTCACATGATATGTGTTATTCTTGGAGTGTCCTTTTATTTTCATTTTCTTTGCTGTTTGAATAAAATTATCAAGATCTGAAATTTTAAATGAGAGAGAGTCCTCACATAGCTACTTATTTGCTTAACTACTCATTGATCTTCACTTATATCTTTTGGAGTAGTTTGTCCTACACTCTCATGCTTCACTTATATTATTTTGAGAGTTGACAATAGTAATGGCAATATGCTTAAGATATGAATTTGGTCCTAATGTGATGGATATTTAAGAAGGATACAATATGAATTTGGTCCTAATGTGAAGGATCATTGGATATGATAAGTTTGATTCCTTGCAATAGTTTTGCGATATGGAGATGATAATATGTGAGTCATGTTAGTGAGTAATTATGGTTTAGTAAGAATATTGGTGTTAAGGTTTGTGATTCCCTATGCATGCACGTAAAGTCAATAGTTATGCAACAAAATTATATCCTACTTATGGTGCATTATCCAGTGTTAGTTATGTTCAATGCATGTTTATGACCGTTTTCGCTTTTTGGTTGGTTGCTTCTCAATCTATTTGCTAGCCTTCATTTGTACTAAGCGGGAATACTGCTTGTGCATCCAAACTCCTTAAACCCAAGTTGTGCCAAATGAGTCCACCATACCTACCTATATGCGGTATTTCCATGCCGTTCTAAGTAAATTTGCGTGTGCCAACTCTAATTTTCAAAATAATTTTCCGTTTTGTGTGCCCGTACCACTCATGAAGCGGCAGGGGGTGGCCAATAGTTTCCATGCTAGGTGTGTTATTCTCACGATGAGTGTTTATTCACTTGTCATTGCACGAGAGAGTGGCTGGTAATAGGGATGCCCAGTCCCACAATGAATCAAAAATTAATAACAACAAAATTCCTTGGAAAGTGTTGGTATGGAGGGCACCCGTGGATACGGCTAGCGATGGATTGTGAAAGAATGGTGGAAGGGAAATAAACTTTACTTTCTGTTTGGGAACCGCCTATGATGTGTATAGCATGGAAGATATTGGGAATTCTCGGTCGTTTTCGTTGACAGGAAAAGCATGCCTCTCAAAACAATTTTATCTCTCTAATTTAAGCCCTTGAGCTCTGGCACCTCTGCAAATCTATGCTTCCCTCTGCGAAGGGCCTATCTATTTACTTTTATGCAATTTTTATTTTTATTTTGAGTCTCCATCTTCTCTTACAAGCACCAACTAGAGAGCACTATTGTCATACTTGTGCATTGGGTGTAGCTAATATTGAGTGTGTTTCATGAATGGATCAATGATTGAGCATAATGGGCTAGGGATAACTTTCTTTAGCGTTGATATTTTGAAAGACATGGTTTCTTGTTAGTATGCTTGAGTATTTATGTCTCCATGTTGTAGGATCGAAAGTATGTCTAGAGGGGGGGGGGGGTGATTAGACTACTTGACCAATTAAAAAACCTAACTTTTCCCAATTTTAGTTGTAGGCAGATTTTAGCAAGTATACAAGTCAAGCATAACCCTACACATGCAATTCTAAGAGTGTGGCAGCGGAAAGTAAACAATTGCATATGTAAGTAAAGGAGGGGATCGGAGATTTCAAACGCAATGGAGACACGGTGATTTTTGGCGTGGTTCCGATAGGTGATGCTATCGTACGTCCACGTTGATGGAGACTTCAACTCACGAAGGGTAATGGCTGCACGAGTCCATGGAGGGCTCCACCCACGAAGGGTCCACGAAGAAGCAACCTTGTCTATCCCACCATGGCTTACGTCCACGAAGGACTAGCCTCACTCGGGTAGATCTTCACGAAGTTGGCGATCTCCTTGCCCTTACAAACTCCTTGGTTCAACTCCACATCATGTCGGAGGCTCCCAAGTGACACCTAACCAATCTAGGAGACACCACCCTCCAAAAGGTAATAGACAGTGTGTTGTTGACGAACTCCTTGCTCTTGTGCTTCAAATGATAGTCTTCCCAACACTCAAACAACTCCTCACAGATTTGGCTATGGTGGAAGAAGGATTTGAGTGGAAAGCAACTTGGGAAAGACTAGAAATCAAGGTTCAAATGGTTGGAATGGAATCTCTGGATCTCAACACATGAGTAGGTGGTTCTCTCTCAGAAAATGTGTGGTGAAAGTATAGGCATGTTCTGATGGCTCTCCTTACTGTGTAAGAAGTGGTGGAGGGGTATATATAGCCTCCACACAAAATCCAACCGTTACACACTTTTGACCCAACTCGGTGGCACCGATAAGAAATCTCGGTGGCACCGAACTGTGTAAAAGATATGAACGTTAGGAATCTCGGTGGGACCGACTGGAACAACTCGGATGGACCGATGTGCAATGGTTAGGGCAAACCTCATCTCGGTGGCACCGATTGCATCAACTCGGTAGTACCGAAGTGAAGCAATAAGGCAACAGAGACTTGGCAAGCCATCTCGGTGAGACCGATTTGCAAAACTCGGTGAGACCGAAGTAAGTGCAAACAATTACAGAGAGTTGGCAAGGCCATCTCGGTGAGACCGAGATCCATATCGGTGGATCCGATTTGTTAGGGTTTTGGCAGTGGCTAAGTCCAGATGAACTCGGTGGCTCCGGATAGGAAATTTTGGTGGGGCCGAGTTGGAATGTAGGTTTTGGACATATTTGGATGGAGAAAGTGGTTGAGGGTTTTGGAGTACTGTCACTAAGCACTTGAGCAAAAAGACCATTAAGCAACACCTCATCCCCTTTTAATAGTATTGGCTTTCCTATGGACTCAATGTGATCTTGGATCACTAAATCAAAAATGTAGAGTCTTGAGCTTTTGCCAATCCATGTCCTTAGCATTTTGAGGGGTCCACATCTCTAGTCCTTGCCATGCCAATCATTGAACATCCTGAAATCTTTATCTTGAATGGATATTAGTTCAATGAGATATATGTTGTTATGAATTACCAAAACCACCAAGGGAGCAAATGTGCTTTCAATCTCCCCCTTTTTGGTAATTGATGACAACATATAGATCAAAGCTTCGACAAATGATTAAGTGAATGGAATACATTGTCGCTTTGAGAAGTATGTGATAAGCAAGAGCTCCCCCTAAATTTGTGCATTATTAAAAATTTGTGTTTGAATGCAAATGCACAATCGATTAGGATCATGGGTCACTCTTCCATGTCACATACAACTTGGTGGAGCGCGCAAAATGATATGAATGGAATAGTAGGCACTCATCACCAACACAAGTGAATGATCATACACAGATAATGATGAGCATTAAGCATTAAGCATAGTATGATCAACCACACAAAGTAGTATCTCACAAACATAGTATCAAGCACACATCAAACCAAAGTAGCATAACCAAACAGTAGCAAAAGAACTCGAGAAAAAAACCAACGAGCAAAACACTCTCTCTCGAAGCCTATGATCTATACAAATTCTCCCCCTTTGGCAACAAGTACGAAAAAGCTCGAATAGGTATAGGACTAATGCGGCACTCTAGGCACGATCCTTGGAAGCTCCTGAAGGGGATCTCCGGCTGGCAGCTCCGGTGTGCGTAGATGGCGTGAAGAGAAGTGCATCCGTGAAGGCTTCAGCGGACGTCTGCTGGGCTGGTGGAGTGGAGACCGGAGGTGGCACTGTAGCAGCAGCAGCAGGTGCAGAGACTGTGATCCTCGGATCTACAATCGGCACTGCAGCAGACCTGGCTGCCCTGGGCACTGTCTCAATCTCTCCGTAGTGGGTCTGTCATCTCCACTGTCATCAGAAGCGGCGGCCCTGGCTGCATCAACATCGTCCTTCAGCTTCTCCACAATGGTCTGAACCTCTCTGATCTTGACATCTAGATCATGAATCTTCGTCTCGACTATCCACTCTAAGCTAGCCTGGTTCTGGGTGAGGTTGGCCAGACTTCGCTCAATCCTCAGGGTGGCTTCTAGCAGATAAGTCATTTGGTCACTCTTCGACTTGAGGTTGGCAATTGGTGCGTTGGGAGCAGATGCCTCCTTGGCTGCTTTTGCTTTTGCGGCTTCTCGAATCTTCTGTTGTGCTTGAGTAGATGTAGGATGCGAAGGATCCATCACAATAACATTGTCCTCAAACTCTGGACGCAGTGGGAGATGCTCACGATCAAGAAGATAAGTGCTCGTTCCAACCTTGGAATTGATGAGCATCTGAATGTGTGGAGCATATCCGCAAGATCTCTTCTGATCAGCAGCTGTCCTCTTGATGGTTTCAACAATCAAGCTCATCACCTTGAACTTCTGAGGTGTATCAAAGAGGTGCAGCAAGTTGATGGAGTGGCCACGTATCATCTTATCATCTCCTGACTTGGGCAACAGAGTGTACCTCAAGATAGTGTTAGTGGTGGCCAAACCAGGTAGCAGGTGCTTCACTAACCCTAGCTTGTGTGTCTCGATGTCCTTCTCTGGAATAGCTGTGTACATATTGGCCATGGAGTTGTGGTCCATCTTGAGCTTGGCATAGATATCAATGTCATCATCTTCTTCTTCTGGAGCACCAAGAAGAGTAGCCCATTCAGAGATGGTTGACTGGTATCTAGATCCCTCAGTCATCCACACAATCCTGCCATCTGGATAGAAATGAGCTGTGGAGTAGAACTGCATGATCATCTCATCATTCCACTTTGTAAGCTTCTGTCCAATAAACTCATCAACACCAGCTATCCGGAAACTCTCATGAACATGGGGGAAGTAGTCCTCATTGGCATCGATGTACTTCCAATCCACCCATCTCATGTCACTAACGATTGGCTTCTTATCAAGCAGAACGGTCTCATAGAAGTCTTGCTGTTCTCTGGTCTAGAAGCGGTAATCACAAGCTGTTCTCCTCCTTGCAGCATATGGACCTGACAATCTCCACTGATGCAGTCATTTGTCCTTCCTTAGCATCATGTTTTTAGCTACTGGGTGTGCATTGTCATGATCTGGTATCTTTGGCTTTAACTTTCTGAGCACTAGTGGCTCCTCATCAACATTGGCTTCATGCACTGGGGCCTTGTTCTTCTCATTAGCAGAAATGTTTCTGGTCGACCTCTTGGGTGCTGGAGCTTTTGGTTTGGACTTGGTGGGGGCAGCAGTCCTGATAGCATCTGACATGAGCTTCTGAGCTTTTGCAGGGGGTGCATCAGCTGCTCGCTACTCCTCCTCCTCTTCTGAATCATTCCTCATGGAGGGTTTGCCCACAACTTGAGCAGTTGTCTTCCTAGCTCTCTTCTTCTTTCCTCCTGCAGCTGCTTCTCCATCACTTGGTTCCTCAAGAGTGAATGTCATTGTTTTCTTTGTCACTTTCTTCACAGTTGATTTCTCTTTGGCAGTAGTTGGTTTGGTGCTATACTCCTTCGCAAGCACAACTCTCTTCTTCTTTGTTGCTGCTTCACTAGCGAGAAAGTCCTCATCCTCACTATCTGAGATTCTCTTCTTCCTGGTCCTTGTTGCAGCCTTTGGAAGACCTGGAGAGCTTCTTTCTCCCTCATAAAACTTTCTGCAGGACTAGAGCCTGAGCTGAGATCTGTGTGCTTCTCTGACATGTTCTGGCTATCGCTGGCATCAGACATCTTGCAAAGCTGTCCCTGTGAATAGATGGGTATGGGCAGAGTAGATGAGTCATCACAAAAAGCAGACATTTTCCAAAAAAATGAGTTCAAATCTTAGTTTCAAGTTTTCACAGAATGCATTTCGGATGGACCGAGTTGATCATCTCGGTGATACCGAAGCACTCAACATAAACTTTACACTCCATTTCGGTCAGACCGAGATGGGTTTCGGTGTCTCCGAGATGCTGGGGTTTCACAGAGATTTTACTTTTGGTCTCACCAATTCGTACAACTCGGTGGCATCGAGACGTACTCGTGCAATGGCCTGGGGCCAAATCGGTGACTCCAAAAATTTCTAATCGGTCGGTCCGAGATGCGTTCGGCAGAAACTTAAACCTAACTTTTTTACTCAAATCTAATCTATGGAGTTTGCAGTGTAATGGATAGTCTCAATCCGTGGCAAGAATCATGGCAATCCATTCGTGCATTGAATCTGAATTTAGAGCACGAAAGGGGTCGAATCTCACCCTAACTCGGTGGAGATCCTCTACGGCGGCAACGGCGGGGCAGATTGCCGTTGACGGCGGCAGATTCCGGCGGCAAAGGCGCGCTGGAGACAACGACGAAGTCCGGAGACGAGGGCGATGGCAGCTGTGGGGCGCGAGGTCGTAGGGGGTCGAGAAATTTCAACCGTACGGTCTCGCCAGATATATATACCCACGAGCTGTCGGTGGCTCCGAGTTGGACAACTCGGTGGCACCGATATGTGTAACTGCAAGCAGTTTAGCACATCGGTGGCGCCGAAATGGTTCAACTCGGTGACACCGAGATGAAAATCTAGATCAATCTAAATGATTTCGGTTGGACCGAGTGTGAGTGGATTGGTTCGGCCGAAATCATGTAGAAGGTTTTGGAGGTTCGGCCCTTTCAGATCGGTGGCTCCGAGTGCTCCTCACCCGGAGGGTCCGAAAATGACTTGTTCAATTTTTGTGATGTAGCAAGAATAGAATTTGAGACAAGAAAGCATAGATAGCTAGAGAAGGTTCTTAGGCATTCTTGTACATCCACTTGGCCAGAAAAACCAAGACAATCAAAACAACAAATGGATGTCCTCGAATGAAGAAAACATGCAAACCAACATGCTCACACAATAAGATAGCAAATGAAATATGTGTCAAACATGCACAACCAATTCTAGCATCTATCAAGCAATGGCGATGACTAGGTCATCTATATATGAGTATATTGACTTAGGAGTCAAATGAGAACATTTGATCATAGGTCATACTCATCGTTTAAGCACAAGTGGGGTTGCCACTTTTACATAAAGCATTGATGTGTTCACACCATTAGAGTTGCTTTAGCTCAATTGTTTAGAGCAAAGCTCCCCCTAGATGTGATATCCCCCCAAAGAGGGATGAACTAACCTTGGGTTTTGTCGATGATGACTTCATGTAGATGTTGAAGATGTGGATGCTCAATGTTGATGTAGACCATCAAGAGTTGGGAGCAATCCTTTGGAGTTTTGTGCTTTCAATACCTACATGGGTTAGTCCCACACAAGGAACATACAAGAATATCCATAGACATAGAATGAAATACACATATGATGATGTCCATGAATGCAATGACTACCTTGTCCCTTGCCTTACCAACAAGAGGGTTTGTGACTCCATGAACTAGTGCACGATGTGGAAGTTGATTGCATAAGTTCTTGCCAAAATGTATATGAGTGAAGTTTGTTGGCGGAGTCACCCTCAAGAACTCTCTAGTTCTTCTTCTTTTGGACCCATATCAACTTGATGGGAATCCTTGGAGTTGTAGTAGCACTTGATGAAGTAGAACTTGATGAAGTCTTGGGAACCCACTTGACCAAGGCTTGAGGAGCTTCTTCAAATGAATCAATCTCTTCTTGAAGCTTGTCCTTGCCTTTTAGCTTGTGGTCTTGTGGTGGAAGATCTTCTTGAGCTTGTGTTCCCTTGAAGGAAGTAGGATCATACTTCTCTTGTTGAGGAACAAATTTCATCTTGGGGTATTAATCTTCTTCCCACTCAACTCCATTGGCATTGAACTTTCGTTCAAAACCAACACCTTGGTTCTTCCGGTGCCTTCCTTGCTTGCGTACAATTTCCTCAAATTGCTTACTCCCGGCAAGGCTCTTGTAGACACCTTTTTCTATAATTCCTTCCAATAGAATATTTTCTTGCTCAAGTGTAACTTGGCTAAGAGAATCATTAGTGGAATCAATAGAACTACTAGAAGCAACAATATTGGATTTAGCATTGTTATTGTTACTACTAGAGGTAGAACCCTTTTTACCCTTGTTACTAGTTTGCTTAGGTTTAACTTGTGGCATAAAGGTAGACAAGAGTAAACGTTTGGCAAGATATGAGGAACTCTTCTTTCGAAGATCGTCATTGATAGCTTTAAGAAACTCATGCTCTTGCTCTAAATTTAGCTTCTCGAAGCGTAGCTTCTCATGAGTTCTTAGAAGTTCTCTATGATCCTCTTGAGTTGTTTCATGAGCTAACTTAAGAGCATTTAGTTCTTTAGTTAGACGCTCAATCTCCTTCATAGCATTGTCACTCGTTTCCTCTTGACTATCATGATTACTAGCATTTTCATTATAGCTCACATCACTAGCCTTAACAATAAGTAACTCATCATCACCAAGCAAATCATCTTCATCACTATTGAAATCAAGATACTCGGGGTGTGATACCTTGGGGCCTTTTGCCATGAAGCATCTTCCAATTCCTTCATTTGGTGAATCAAAGAGATCATAGGAGTTGGATGACACAAGAGCAAGTCCGGCAACACCTTCATCTTGACTATAGTCGTAGTTGGAGTGATAACTTCTCTCGGAGTGGTTGTCGGAGTCGGAGCCGGAAACCCATTCGCCAACATGAGCTTGGTGTCTTTTTCTTGTGTAGCTCTTTGATGACTTGTCCTTCCTCTCCGAATCCTTGCTTCTTCGAGAGTGTCTTTGTTCATAACGATCATCTCTACTCCTTCTCTCCTTATGAGGTGATTCATCTCTTCTATGTCTTCCTCTTGGTGATTCATCTCTTTTCTTGTAGGGAGCCGTGCACTCATTGGAATAGTGTCTGGGTTTTACACAATTGTAGCAATTACGGTCACGACTTGATGATCTTCTCTCATAGTGTCTTGAGCTAGAGCTTCTTTCTTTTCCTTTGTTCTTGTAGAACTTGTTGAATCTTTTCACCATTAGGCTTATCTCTTCATTGGATACTAGCTTGTCACTTGAAGTTATTGGAGCATCGGTTGAGGCTTTGTAAGCACCACTTGATTTGTTGTGTAGCTCCTCTTTGTCCTTGAGTGACATTTCATGAGCAACAATCCTTCCAATGACTTCCGTGGGCTTGAGATCTTTGTAATTTGGCATCATTTGGATCAATGTGCAAATGGTATCATATTTTCCATCCAAAGCTCTGAGTATCTTCTTGATGATGAATTTGTCGGTCATCTCTTCACTTCCTAAGCCGGCAATCTCATTTGTGATGAGAGCAAGCCTAGAGTACATTTCAGCAACTCCTTCACCATCCTTCATCTTGAACTTGTCAAGTTGACTTTGAAGCACATCCAACTTAGATTCCTTGACGGACTCGGTACCCTCGTGCATATCAACCAAAGTATCCCAAATTTCCTTTGCATTCTCGAGGCGGCTGATTTTGTTGAATTCCTCGGGACACAAACCATTGAAGAGGATGTCACAAGCTTGAGCATTATATTGCAATATCTTCAATTCTTCCGCGGTCGCTTCACGATCCGGTTCCTTGCCATCCTCAAAGAATTCACCTTGCAAGCCAACACGAATAATAGCCCAAATGACGGGGTTATGACCAAGAATATGCATTTTCATCTTATGTTTCCAACTAGCAAAGTTTGTACCATCAAAATATGGACCTCTACGATGATAATTACCCTCACTAGACGCCATACTCTCCTAGGTTGTGAAACCAAGGCTATGATCACCAAAGCAATGGAAATCAAGGCTTACGGAGACCAAAGCTCTGATACCACTTGTAGGATCGAAAGTATGTCTAGAGGGGGGGTGATTAGACTACTTGACTAATTAAAAAACCTAACCTTTTCCCAATTTTAGTTGTAGGCAGATTTTAGCAAGTATACAAGTCAAGCATCACCCTACACATGCAATTCTAAGAGTGTGGCAGCGGAAAGTAAACAATTGCATATGTAAGTAAAGGAGGGGATCAGAGATTTCAAACGCAATGGAGACACGGTGATTTTTGGTGTGGTTCCGATAGGTGGTGCTATCGTACGTCCACGTTGATGGAGACTTCAACCCATCAAGGGTAACGGCTGCGCGAGTCCATGGAGGGCTCCACCCATGAAGGGTCCACGAAGAAGAAACCTTGTCTATCCCACCATGGCTTACGTCCACGAAGGACTAGCCTCACTCGGGTAAATCTTCATGAAGTAGGCGATCTCCTTGCCCTTACAAACTCCTTGGTTCAACTCCACATCATGTCGGAGGCTCCCAAGTGACACCTAACCAATCTAGGAGACACCACTCTCCAAAAGGTAATAGACGGTGTGTTGTTGATGAACTCCTTGCTCTTGTGCTTCAAATGATAGTCTTCCCAACACTCAAACAACTCCTCACAAATTTGGCTATGGTGGAAGAAGGATTTGAGTGGAAAGCAACTTGGGAAAGGCTAGAAATCAAGGTTCAAATGGTTGGAATGGAATCTCTTGATCTCAACACATGAGTAGGTGGTTCTCTCTTAGAAAATGTGTGGTGAAAGTGTAGGCACGTTCTGATGGCTCTCCTTACCGAGTAAGAAGTGGTGGAGGGGTATATATAGCTTCCACACAAAATCCAACAGTTACACACTTTTGACCCAACTCGGTGGCACCGATAAGAAATTTCGGTGGCACCGAACTGTGTAAAAGATATGAACGTTAGGAATCTCGGTGGGACCGACTGGAACAACTCGGATGGACCGATGTGCAATGGTTAGGGCAAACCTCATCTCGGTGGCACCGATTGCATCAACTCGGTAGGACCGAAGTGAAGCAATAAGGCAACAGAGACTTGGCAAGCCATCTCGGTGAGACCGATTTGCAAAACTCGGTGAGACCGAAGTAAGTGCAAACGATTACAGAGAGTTGGCAAGGCCATCTCGGTGAGACCAAGATCCATATCGGTGGATCCAATTTGTTAGGGTTTTGGCAGTGGCTAAGTCCAGATGAACTCGGTGGCTCCGGATAGGAAATTTCTGTGGGGCCGAGTTGGAATGTAGGTTTTGGACATATTTGGATGGAGAAAGTGGTTGAGGGTTTTGGAGTACTGTCACTAAGCACTTGAGCAAAAAGACAATTAAGCAACACCTCATCCCCTTTTAATAGTATTGGCTTTCCTATGAACTCAATGTGATCTTGGATCACTAAACCAAAAATGTAGAGTCTTGAGCTTTTGCCAATCCATGTCCTTAGCATTTTGAGGGGTCCACATCTCTAGTCCTTGCCATGCCAATCATTGAACATCCTGAAATCTTTATCTTGTATGGATATTAGTTCAATGAGATATATGTTGTTATGAATTATCAAAACCTCCAAGGGAGCAAATATGCTTTCACATGTCAAATTATAGACTATTGCTTTTAATCATTCAAGTCCAAGTGTCCATGCAACAAAAGAAAAGATTATATGATGATTATGATAGGTAGCATTCCACATCAAAATTTCTGTTTTTAA
The DNA here is from genome assembly GCA_039707655.1 of Elymus sibiricus. Lineage (NCBI taxonomy): Eukaryota > Viridiplantae > Streptophyta > Magnoliopsida > Poales > Poaceae > Elymus > Elymus sibiricus. Next base: position 359,361,960 of record CM077666.1, read on the forward strand.
TTGCTACTTTATCATGATGAGTTTTATGAGAAAAAGTTGCTGTTATAATGCTAGGAAAAGTGATTGAAATTATCATTGATCAAACTTATGCACTATGCTAGCATTCACACTTCAAAAATTATTTCTTTTATCATTTACCTACTCGAGGACGAGCAGGAATTAAGCTTGGGGATGCTGATACGTCTCCAACGTATCTATAATTTATGAAGTATTCGTGCCATGTTTATTATAGTTTTGTATGATTTTGGTGCACTTTTATATGGCTTTTATATGATTTTTATGGACTAACATATTAACCTAGTGCCCAGTGCCAGTTGCTGTTTTCTGCTTGTTTTTGGTTTTCCAGAAAATCCATATCAAATGAAGTCCAAAAGCAGAGAAACTTTTTGACGATTTTTTCTGAAAGGAAACAGACCCAGGAAGCTTCAGAGGAGCAGCAGAAGAGCCACAGGGGCCCTACGAGCCACCTGGGCGCGCCTGCCCCCCAGGCGTGCCCTGGTGCCTCGTGGGCCCCCTGTGGCCCCTCTTCGCGTGATTCCAACGCTAAAAAATCATATATATTCAGAAACCCCCGAAAGTTAACCTAGATGAGTTTTTACGCTGCCGCAAGCCTCTGTACCTCCACGATCTCATCTACAGCCCTTTTCCGGCACCCTGCCGGAGGGGGGGAAGCATCACTGGAGTCCATCTTCATCATCCCGGCGGTCTCCATGACGAGGAGGGAGTAGATCACCCTCGGGGCTGAGGGTATGTACAAGTAGCTATGTGTTTGATCTCTCTCTCTCTCGTGTTCTTGATATGGCACGATCTTGATGTATCGCGAGCTTTGTTAATATAGTTGGATCATATGGTGTTTCTTCCCTCTCTATCCTTGTTGTGATGAATCGAATCTTTTCCCTTTGAGGTTTCGTTATTGTCGGATTGAATATTTTAGATTTGAGAACACTTGATGTATGTCTTGCATATGAATACCCGTGGTGACAATGGGGTATTATATTGATTCACTTGATATATGTTTTGGCACTCAACTCGCGGATTCCCGAGGTGACATTGGGGTAATCTATGCATAGGGGTTGATGCATGTTTTCATTATCTTTTCTCCGATAGAAACTTTGGGGTGCTCCTTGGAGTTCTTTGTGTGGATTGAATATTATGATTATGAAGTTGTTTGATGCATATCGTATAATCAACTCACGGATACTTGTGGTGACATTGGAGTATCTAGGTGACATTAGAGTTGGTTGATGTGTATCATATGTTGTTATTTTAGTACGAACTCTAGGGCTGTTTGTGACAGTTATAGGAATAGCTCAATAGATCGATCGGAAAGGATAACTTTGAGGTGGTTTCGTACCCTACAAACAATTTCTATCTTATGTTCTCTGCTAATAGGAACTTGGGAGTGATTCTTTATCGCACGTTGAGGGATGGTTATATGATCCAATTATGTTAGCATTGTTGAGAGATTGCACTAGCGAAAGTATGAACCCTAGGCCTTGTTTCTAAGCATTGCAATACCGTTTGTGCTCACTTTTGTTACTTGCTACCTTGCTGTTTTTTATTGTTCGCACTACAAAAACCTATATCTACTATCCATACTACACTTGTATCACCATCTCTTCGCCGAACTAGTGCACCTATACAATTTACCATTGTATTGGGTGTGTTGGGGACACAAGAGATTTTTTGTTATTTGGTTGCAGGGTTGTTTGAGAGAGACCATCTTCATCCTACGTCTCCCACAAATTGATAAACCTTAGGTCATCCACTTGAGGGAAAATTGCTACTGTCCTACAAACCTCTGCGCTTGGAGGCCCAACACGAGTCTACAAGAATAAGTTGTGTAGTAGACATCATGCCACGTAATTATCTCGCGGGTACCCTCATGGTCAACCCGACTCCACATCACTCGCGGGTACCCCTCGGGGCCGACCCGACTTTAATCAGTGACTGAAATAATTATGTGGTAACCGTGTGTCCAACACATCAAGAAGGTATCTGAGGAACCACCCTTGTTGGATTCCCACTCGATGTATCCGTCAAGGTGAACCCGGAGGAATCACCCTCGATAGGTTCACACTCGAAGGGTTGCACGACAGAGGCTTCATCGGAGGTGGTGAAAGAGGAATCACCCTCGTTAACCCACAACCGACTAGCTATTCTACAGAGGCAACATCGGGAGTGAGATAAGAGGTACCACCCTCGGCACTCGATGGTAGCTCTGCAGAGTCGTACAACTTAGGGGTGTGTGGTGATGTGCTGGTCTTAGCCCGTCGATCTCATCGATCGGGGCACTGGTACTAAAGCGGGGCAACTAAGACAAGGATGGGGCCACAGATGGTTTACCAACCAACCTATACTAAGCATTTAGGATAGTAGGTAAGGTATTAATAGCAGTTTACAAAAACAGGCTATGCATCAGAATAGGTAATATCGGGACAACAATTGTAGCAATTCTAATGCAAGCATGAGGGAGAAAGAATAGGCGATATAGGCATGTTCAAGGGGGTTTGCTTGCCTGTAAGCTCTGCGGCAAAAGAGGGGTCGTCGACGGTGTGGTCGTACTCCGGAGCTGCGTCGGTCTCGGGGTCTACCGGATAGAAGAGGGGGAAGAAACAATAAATAAAAGCAAACAAAGCAGTACAGATGCATGGCATGGCACTATGCAGTGCTGGTGGTGACCTAATGCAATGCTACACGTTGTAGGCGTAGCGGGAAAATATCTGGGATATTTTCCCGGCCTTAGGCAGTTATCGGCATACTAAACCGGAGGGGAAGGTTCTATGTTCAGCTAGTTAGGAGTGATGGTCAAGCATTTTCACCTCATATTCGGATTCGTCTCATTTTTCTGATCAACTTTCATGTAGAAATCTTTTCGATCCGAGCTACGGTTTATTTTCTACAATTTTTCAAAGACTTAAACCATTTTCTGAAATTCCTGGATTTAATTAAATTAATAAATTCGCATTATCCAGAACAGTAAGTAGTTATGATGTCAGCATGATGTCGGGATGACGTCATCGGTCAACCCAGACGGTCCAGGTCAAACCTGACCGCTGGGTCCCACACGTCAGTGACACAGAGGCTAAACAGAGACTAATTAAACTAATTAGGAGTTAATTAGTACGTGGGCCCCATCTGTCAGTGTCAGATTAGTTTAACAGATTCATGGCTAGCCATATCCACGGGTGCCTTCCATACCAACACTTTCCAAGGAATTTTGTTATTATTATTTTTGATTCATTGTGGGACTGGGCATCCCTATTACCTGCCATTCTCTCGTGCAATGACAAGTGAATAAACACTCATCGTGAGAATAACACACCTAGCATGGAAAATATTGGCCACCCCCTGCCGCTTCATGAGCGGTACGGGCACACAAAATGGAAAATTATTTTAAAAAATTAGAGTTGGCACATGCAAATTTACTTGGAACGGCATGGAAATACCGCATAATGGTAGGTATGGTGGACTCATTTGGCACAACTTTAGGTTTTAAGGAGTTGGATGCACGAGCAGCATTCCCGCTTAGTACAAATGAAGGCTAGCAAATAGATTGAGAAGCAACCAACCAGAAAACGAAAACGGTCATAAGCATGCATTGAGAATAACTAACACTGAATAATGCACCATAAGTAGGATATAACTTTGTTGCATAACTATTGACTTTACGTGCATGCATAGGGACTCACAAACCTTAACACCAATATTCTTACTAAATCACAATTACTCACTAGCATAACTCACATATTATCATCTCCATATTGCAAAACTATTGCAAGGAATCAAACATATCATATTCAGTGATCTACAAGGTTTATGTAGGATTTTCTGACTAACCATGTGAATGACCAATTCCTGTTGACTCTCTAAATAGATATAAGTGAAGCAAGAGAGTTTAATTCTTTCTACAAAATACCATGCTCTAACAAATATAAGTGAAGCATAAGAGCATTCTATAAATAACAGTTTTCTATATGAAGAGAAACAGGCATCCAAACTTCAAATGATATAAGTGAAGCACATGAAGCATTCTATAAAGCCATACTCAAAAGATATAAGTGAAGTGCAAAGAGCATTCTATAAATCAACCAAGGACTATCTCATACAAGCATGGCGCATAAAAGAAAAGAGAAAAATAAACACAAAATACGCTCCAAGAATTTACGCATATCATGTGAACAAAACAAAAACCGAGACATACCGATAATTGTCGAATAAAGATGGGATGCCTTCCGGGGCATCCCCAAGCTTAGACGCTTGAGTCTCCTTGAATATTTACTTGGGGTGCCTTGGGCATCCCCAAGCTTGAGCTCTTGCCTCTCCTCATTCTTCTCATATCAATACCTCCTCGATCTTCGAACACTTCATCCACACAAAACTTAACCGAACTTTTTATTAGAAGGGTTAGTACATATAACATCAAATCCCATCATGTCCTGCTCTAACATTATTGTATAATTATAATCAAACATTACCCACTATATTCTATCACATTCTATGGCTCCCAAGTCAATAGGGCTCAACAAGATTTCAAACATACACAAATAACGAAACTATAACAGCAATCTGTGAAAACAGGACAGTCTGTAAAGATGTAGATGGTACATATACTTCTGTTACTCAAAAAATTCTGAAAAATTAGGAAAAAATAAACAATTTGCATAGAGATACTGTGTAAAAATTTCAGAATTTTGTCACTTTCCAGTAAAAAATGTAAATTCACACACTACAGCAAAAGTTTCTGTTTTTGCACCGCACACACCAAACAAACAATTTAAACATCCTAAAGGTAAATCTTGGCACATTATTTTTATAATACAATGGATTTGTACAAGGGGAAACTTATTTTAGTTGAAAAGTTTCTGTAATCAAGGTTCACAATGTGTAACACCCCTCTGTAATGAGCAACAGTGATCCATGATTATTATGCTAAGTCTCTGTGATTTGCAATGTTTAATCATGTTGGAATAATATCTCATTTCAAATTCCTCCACTGAATTCAATTAAAAATTCAAAGTGAAATTTGAAGTTGCTCAAAAATTGCTGGAAAATAGTTCATGTTGTGAAAAATATTCCAAAACAAATTAATGTTCAGGAAAACAACATCACCTATTTTCCTAAAATGGGCTAGAGCATTAAAACAGTGCAAAAACAACAACTTTAATGCCATTTCCATTTTTAAAAAATTCAAATGGATACAAAAATTGCCCAATCTTTTTGTGGCAGTGCAGAATAATGCAATGTATTATTGTGGACCAATTTCACATTTTACAAATTGCATTTGGCAGCTCATTCTATTTTCTAAAACTTTTGTAAAAAGAAAAACAGAAAAAGAAAACAAAAAGGCCTAAGTGGCTGGGCCTAAGTGCACAGTGCACTCGGCCCAGCCCACGCCAGCCTGTCTCCCTCCTCTCTCTCTCTCTCTCTCTCTCTCTCTCTCTCTCTCTCTCTCGCTGTGTCGCCTGCGCCGTGGCCGAGCGCGCGCGCGCCGGCGAAACGCCGACACCGCGGCGTTACAGGGCCGCAGAGAGGATAAGGGCGACGCCCATGGCCTCCCCCGTTGCCTAGATCCAGTCGCCCCCTCTTCTGCCTCTCTCTCGCGCTCTCCCACAGACGACCGAGCGCGGTCGTCGTCGCACTCCCTCGTCACCGTGGCCACTCGCCTCGCCTCACCTCGCTGCCTTGTCCCTCTGCTCCGTCGTCGTCGTCCACGTCGCCTGGCGCCAGCCGTTGGAGCCGGGGAGTTCCGTAGCGACCGCTACGAGCTCGTCTTCTTCCTCGGACGCCGGCGCCTCTCCGACGAATCCGCCGCCGTGCTGCGCTACTAAGCCATCATCGGGCCTCCTTGAGCCTCCCCGGTGAGCACCGCCCCTTTTCCCTCTCTCTCCGAGCTCGTGCGCGTCCTCTAAGCTAGCTTCCCGCCGTGGCCGTACCTGACGCTGCCGTCAAGCTCGTCGCCGTGGCCACAACCACCACCACGCTCGCCCGAGCTCACCGTTGAGCCCCTGGGGCTCCCAGGAGCCCAACGCGCGCAAGCACGCCTCGCTCCGTGCTCCGTAGCGGCTTAGCCGATCTCGCCCGTACGCGCCGCCGCTCACCGTCGCCGTCCCGGCCAAGTCCGGCCACCCCAGCCCACGCCACCGCCGCAGAACGATGCGCCGTCGAGTGCACGTTCGAAAGGGCCTAACCGCGCTCGTTTTGGCGCTCTGTAGCGCGATTCCGACGAGTTCCAGCACGCGCCGCCGCGTTTTTGGTCGCCGGCGACGAGCCGCCGGCCACCGCTGACCTGGCCGCCACGTGGGCGCCTCTGGGTCACTGACCAGTGGGCCCAGGGGCCCCAGTTGACCAACGTTGACTAGTGAACTATGCTGACGTGGCAGCACAGTGACGCTGACGAGTGGGCCCCTGCATTTAATTAACTAATTAGGTTTTTAAAAATTAATCTGTTAATTAGTTAGTCACTGACATGTGGGGTCCACTCCCTAATTAACCCGATTTAGTTTAATTTAATCCCTAATTAGCTTCTGTGTATGACATGTGGGACGCAGCTGTCAGGTTTGACCTGGAACAGCTGGGGTTGACCACTGACGTCATGCCGACGTCATACTGACGTCATCAGTACACTGTTCTGGATAATGCGAATTAATTAATTAGATTTAATCCCAGAATTTCAGAAAAGTTTAAATCTTTGAAAATTCATAGAAATTCAACCGTAACTCGGATCGAAAAGTTTTCAACATGAAAGTTGATCAGAAAAACGAGACGAATTCGAATACGTGGTCAAAATGCTTGACCATCACTCCTATCTATCCGAACATGGAACCTTCCCCTCCGGTTTAGTATTCCGAAATCTGCCTAAAGGCCGGGAAAATATCCCAGATATTTTCCCGCTTCGTCTGCGACATGTAGCATTGCATTAGGTCACCACCAGCACTGCATATCGTCATGCCATGCATCTGTATTGCTCTGTTTGCTTTTATTTATTGTTTCTTCCCCCTCTTCTTATCCGGTAGACCCCGAGACTGACGCAGCTCCGGAGTCCGACTACATCACTGACGACCCCTCCTTTGCCGCAGAGCTTCTAGGCAAGCAACCCCCATTGACGCATGCCTATATCACCTATTCTTTCTCCCTCCTGCTTGCATTAGAATTTGCTACTGCTATTGAATGATCCTATTCTGATGCATAGCCTGTTTTTTGTAAACTGCTTTTGATACTATACCTGATATCCTAAATGCTTAGAATAGGATGGATTTTGAACCATCTGTGGCCCCTCTTCCTTGTCCTAGTTGCCCCGCTTTGTTACCAGTGCCCCGATCGAGGTGATCGATGGGCTGAGACCAGCACATCACCGCGCACCCCCTAAGTTGCTCGACGCTGCAGAGTTAATATCGAGTGCCGAGGGTGAAACCTCTTATCTCACTCCTGATGTTGCCTTTGTAGTATAGCTAGCTGGTTGTGGGTTACCGAGGGTGATTCCTCTTTCACCACCTCCGACGAAGCTTCTGTCGTGCAACCCCGCAAGTGTGAATACCATCGAGGGTGATTCCTCCGGGTTCACCTAGACGGGTACATCGAGTGGGAATCCAACGAGGGTGATTCCTCGGATTCCATTTTGATGTTATGGACACACGGTTACATTTACCTATTGCCCCTTTTACTGTTACTATTACTGCAGGATTGAAGGGACAGGCGGTACCACCCCGGTTGAGGTGGACCTGAGTTCCTGATAGTCTTTTGGAAAGACGGGTCGGCCCCGAGGGGTACCCGCGAGAAATGTGGTATCGGGTTGATCATGAGGGTACCCGAGGGATGGTTACGTGGCACGGCCGGACATTCTTAGCCCTTGCCATAAGTCCACGAGACGGGGCGACGGGGTCACAAGATCGTGAGTCTCTGCTCATTTCCGCGAGCTCCCAACACACTAATGGGTTAGGATATGTGATCTGAGTAGGCCTTTGGCCTTATCGCACTAACCACCACGCGGGAATAAGTATGGGCACTCGGCGTCGTATGTATCAGTCGAAGCTCGTCAGACGTCAGCAGTTGAGTGGCGCGCGCCGGGTTGGACTGGGAAAGCCTGCGCTTGTATTAAGGGGGCTAGGTCTGCTCACCGGCCGCGTTTGCAACGCGCAGGAGTGCAAAGGGCGATGGGCCCAAGACCCCTGAGCGCTTAGGATGTAGACCGGCATGCTGGCCTCTCTGTTGAGCCTAGGTAGGGCTACGACGTGTCGATCAGCCGAGGCCGGGTATGGACCGAGTAAGTGTGTCCGGCCAGAGTTAATCGAGCATGTTGGGTAAGTTGGTGCACCCCTGCAGGGAAGTATATCTATTCAAATAGCCGTGTCCACGGTAACAGGACGCTCGGAAAATATCCCGATCTTCTACAACTAGAAATGGGTTGAATATGTTGGCTCCGGGATCGCTTTCTCGCAGGGAGTCGAGGAAGGATCTCTGGGCGTTGTTGCTACTACTATATTTATGTACTAATCTGCACTCTTCTCATGCTGCAAGACGCTAAAGATGCTAGTCTTCGTTAGGCTAGGCCTTTCTCTCTATTCTGGCATTGCTGCAGTTCAGTCCACTGATACAACCCTTCTTTGATACCGATGCATATTTAGAATAGATCTGATGTAAGTCTTGCGAGTACTTTGGATGAGTACTCACGGTTGCTTTGCTTCCCCTTTTTCCCCATACCCGATTGCTGTGACCAGATGACGGAGCCCCGGAGCCAGCTGCCCCCGTCGACGACTACTACTACCCCTTCGGTGGAGAGTACTACTACGTGGAGACCGCCGACGACCAGGAGTAGATAGGAGGCACCCAGGCAGGAGGCCTGCACCTTTCAATCCAGTGTCCTTGTTTTGCCCCGCCTTCTTAAGGCCTATCTGTTTAACTTTTATGTCTATACTCAGATATCTAATGCTTCCGCTGATGCTTGTATGACATTAAGCTTATGTATTCGAGCCCTTGAGGCCCCTGGATTGTAATATAAAGCTTGTATGACTTTTATTTGTTTAGAGTTGTGTTATGATATCTTCAAGTGAGTCCTTAGGCTTGATCGTGTGCATTTACGTGTATGATTAGTGCACGATTAAGTCGGGGGCATCACAAGTTGGTATCAGAGCCGACTGCCTGTAGGAACCCCCTTTCCAACTCCTTGGTCGAAGTTGAGTCTAGTCTTTGCAAAACGATTTTACTAACATGGCTGTGTGGCTTACGGGCCCATGTCGCCAATGGGTGGTATTAGGATCTTTTATTCCTCTTCCATACTCTGGGACTCTGATCTCTCTTCTTTTCGGGTTAAATAATTTTGCTAACTCTAACGCTAGGTTCTCGTAATCACATTCACCTGGAGAGCTGGATTATCTGCAAATATTTCCTTCCATTGCTATCTTTGGCTTCTCACACTGTCATTTGACATCTTGCACTCCTTGTTTCAGATGCGTCCCGCAAGACAGCTCGTACGCCAGACCATGGCTGTGGATGCGACTGGGTTCCCTGCTATTTTGGTCGATCTCTTGACCAGGCTGGGATATCACTGGTATCCCGAGTACACTGTTTACGAGGATTACCGCGAGTTCAACCAGGAGGAGTACCATGCTGTGGTTTGCATCTTTGATCGGCAGGACATCTCCATCACTGAGTTGCACACCTTCCATGGTGTTGGAGTGACTGTCGACATGGCCGTCCATGATGCTGCCTATACTGCTATTGCCCGTCTTCGTGGAGAGCACAACAGTCGCTTGGAGGAGACTGCTTTCAGATATATTCCATATGCCCCCGCTGGGGATGAGAGTGGATACTACACTGCTGTCTGTACCCCTTATGTGCCGCGTCGTTATGACCCGCATGTTTTGGTATAGTACACGCAGGCTCTGGACCGCACTGCTCGAGCTCTTGCTGTCAAGTTGTACGCTACTCGTGCTCGTCTTTACGACGCTCTGACGCAGTTGCTACCAGCAGTCAGTGCACGGATGCATCCAGAGTATATTCTTTACCCGCGCAGGACGGAGATGCCACCAGGTCTTGAGTGGCCTGCTGTTGGAGGTCTTACCCCTTCACGTGGTCCTCTTCTTCCAGTTCGGGACCAGGTTCTGCACCAGAGTGTTTATGGAGCGCAGGATCCTTACATCGAGGGTACCCTGCGTCGTCACCTGCAGCTGCCTGGCTTCAGTGGTTTTCTCCGATGTTGATGTAGCACATCGCTATGTCCCGTTGTTGTATCCCTCCACCGCGTGCTTGCGTGCTACCTAGTTGTCTAGCTTTCCCTTTTGCTGTTGTAACGCTGGCTTGTAACCGAACCTATGTATGGATCTGTATGTCATGTTGACTATGTTGATGTATCTACTGCACTTCCTTTGATTGTGCGAGTTACTTCATGAATATTTCCATACAACTGCAAATGCTCGTTGCTAAACTACCCCTGTTGAATTTTAGCAGGATGGTTAGACCCACCGGTCGTGGCCGTGGTGCCAACAATCCACCACCGCCCGACTATATGGCTGCAATGATGCTACACTTTGAAATGCACCGCCAGTTTATGCAAGGGCTTATGGATCAGTTTCCTCACCCCAATGCCAACCAGCAGCCAGCCGCAATAACCTTGCAAGAGTTTGTGCGCATGAACCCAACCATTTTCCGCAACTCAGTTCAGCCGCTTGACGCTGATGACTGGCTCCGTGGCATCGCTTTCGAGATGGAGTCTGCGAATGTGGCCCCTGTCAACTATGTCACTTTCGCCTCTTACTTTCTGAAGGGACCCGCAGCCCAATGGTGGGACACTCACAGGCAAACTTTAGCTGCTGGGACTATCATCACCTGGGTGGAGTTCAAAGCTGCTTTCCGTGCCCGTTACATTCCGCAAGGAGTTATGGACCGGAAGAAGCGAGAGTTCCGCAACCTTACCCAGGGCAACAAGTCTGTGGAAGCATATCAGCGGGAATTTCTGGAACTATCTCGTTACGCCGAAGAGGACATTGCTACCGATGCTCGCAGACAGGAAAAGTTCCGTGAAGGGCTCAACCCTTACATGAAGCTTGCACTGCTAGTCCAGGACTTTGCCGACTTCGCCACCATGGTGAACAAGGCTATCCAGGTTGAGACTGGTCTGAAGGATCACAAGGATGCTCTTAAGCGCACCCGTGAAGCGGGCTCATCTTCGGGCTCGTCTTCCCAGAAGCGCCGCATATGGATTCCTAACAACATGTACCGTCCAAGTGTACCTGTTCCGAGGCCATCCTATGTTGCACCTCGTATGCCTCCTCCACCTCCGAGGCAGCTCAGACCTCAAGCTCCAATGCCTTGAGCTCCTGCTCCCCGTCCCGACAATGGACTCTGCTTCAAGTGTGGCCATCCAGGTCACCATGCCAGAGACTGCTCCCAGAGTCAGAATCAGCTTGTGCTTCCCCCTGCTGGCCGTGGTAATGGCCGTGGCAATAATCAGCCTCGCAACTATAATGTCAGGCCTTCATATGGTCGTGGACAGGCTTATCATGTCAACATGGCTGAAGCTCAAGACCAACCAGAAACTGTGATGGGTACTCTTCTTATTAATTCAGTACCAGCCTATGTTTTATTTGATTCAGGAGCATCGCATTCTTTCATATCAGAAGAGTTTGCATTCATGCATGGCATTAAATATGAAAAATTGCACCATCCGTTAGTGGTACACACTCCCGCGGGCCAATGTCAAACCTCTATGTTCAGCCCCGATCTGACTATTGAAATTGAAGGGTTGGACTTCCATGCATTTCCTATTATCTTGAAGTCTTCCAAAGTCGACCTCATGCTGGGAATGGATTGGTTGAAGGGTCACACCGCCTTGATCAATTGTGCCACCAAAGTCGTGCACCTCCTGCACCCATCAGATGAGCTAGTAAATTACCATGCTCATGCTGTTCAAAGTGCCGAGGCGCAGATTTATGCCTTGAATGCGTTGAACGCTTCTCCCCTTGAGGGGATCGAAAACGTTCCAGTCGTTCGCGACTTCCAAGATGTCTTCTCGAAAGAACTTCCAGGAGTACCCCCTGCTAGAGCTGTCGAGTTTGTCATCGACCTTAAACCAGGCACAACTCCTATTGCGAAGCGTCCCTATAAGATGTCTCCGCATGAACTTCTTGAGCTTAAGGAGGAACTCGACAAATCTCTTCGCAAGGGTTTCATTCATCCAAGTTCCTCTGCCTGGGGAGCACCTTCTCTCTTTGTCAAGAAGAAAGATGGTACAAACCGACTGGTCCAAGATTACCGGCCCATCAACCAAGCCACCATTCAAAACAAATATCCGCTTCCTCGGATCAATGACCTGTATGATCAACTTGTTGGATCATCAGTGTTCTCTAAACTCGACTTGAGGTTGGGTTATCATCAGATCCGCGTCCGCGAAGAGGATATTCCCAAGACAGCCTTTGTTACTCGCTATGGCTCTTATGAATACACTGTCATGTCATTCGGCTTAACAAATGCTCCAGCAACGTTCTCCCGCCTCATGAATTATATCTTCATGGATTACCTCGACAAATTCGTCGTGGTTTATCTGGATGATATCCTGGTGTATTCCAAGAATAAGGAAGAACATGCTGAACATCTTCGTCTTGTTCTGGAAAAGCTTCGAGAGCACCAGCTATATGCCAAGTATTCCAAGTGCGAATTCTGGTTGTCTGAAGTGACCTACCTTGGTCATGTGATTTCCAAGGATGACATTGCTGTCAACCCAGAACGAGTTCAGGCTATTCTCGACTGGACTCCTCCGAAGAATGTCAAGCAAGTCAGAAGTTTTCTCGGACTCGCAAGCTACTGTCGTCGCTTTGTCGAGAACTTTTCCAAGATTGCCAAGCCTCTGACTAATCTGCTTCACAAAGGCGTTAAGTTTGAGTGGACAGACAAGTGTCAGGAAAGTTTCTAGACCCTCAAGGACAAGCTGAACTCTGCTCCAGTGCTTGCTCCTCCGGATTCTCGCAAGGACTTTGTGATCTATTGCGACACCTCTCGTCAAGGATTAGGCTGTGTCCTGATGCAAGAACGCAGAGTAATTGCTTATGCCTCGCGACAGTTGCATCCTCACGAAGAGAATTACCCAGTGCATGATCTTGAACTTGCTGCAGTGATATATGCATTGAAGCTGTGGCGATATTACCTCCTTGGTAATCGATGTGAGATATATACTGATCATCAAAGTCTGAAGTATTTGTTTACTCAACCGGATCTCAATCTCCACCGACAGCGATGGTTGGAAACGATTACGGACTATGACTGCGGTATTTCATATACCCCTGGCAAGGCTAATGTGATGGCCGATGCCTTGAGCCGCAAGTCCTATTGTAACAACCTCATGGTTCAGCGAGCGCAACCTCATCTTTATGAAGAACTTTGCAAGCTGAACCTCCACATTATTCCACAGGGTTCTCTTAATACCCTTGTTATACAGCCAGATCTTGTGAAAGCTGTTAAGCGTGCGCAAGCAAAAGATGCTGAAGTTGATCAGATGAAAAGAGATCTTAACCTTGAAAAGTACAGAGATTTCTCGCTTGCTGAAGATGGGACTTTGTATTTCAGAGACCGCATTGTGGTACCACGATTCGAGCTTATGACCGACAAAGTCATGAAGGAGGCACATGATACACCACTGTCTATTCATCCGGGTAGCACCAAGATGTATCGTGATATCCGTCAAAGGTACTGGTGGTCTAAAATGAAGTAGGACATTGCTCGATATGTTGCTGAATGTGACGTTTGCCGTCGCGTTAAAGCAGAACATCAGAAGCCTGCTGGAATTCTGCAACCGCTTCCTATTCCTGAATGGAAATGGGACAAAGTGCAAATGGATCTTATTACTGGTCTTCCCAGGTCACAAAAGGGTCATGATGCAATTCTTGTCGTCATTGATCAACTCTCCAAAGTTGCACATTTTCTGCCAGTCAAGGAGACGATCACTGCTAGTCATTTAGCAGATCTGTATATCTCCTGAATTGTATCACTCCACGGTATTCCGAAGGAGATCAGTTCATATCGTGGCAACCTTTTCACTTCTAAGTTCTGGGCAAGTTTCCAAGAAGCTATGGGAACTCATATAACCTGGAGTTCAGCTTATCACCCCCAATCCCAAGGCCAAGTTGAACGAATGAATCAAGTGCTTGAAGATATGCTGCATGCTTGTGTTATTTCATTTGGCAAGAAGTGGGAGGAATCTCTCCTGTATGCCGAATTCTCCTACAACAGCAGCTATCAAGCCACCTTGAAAATGGCCCCCTTCGAGGTTCTTTATGGACGTAAGTGTCGAACCCCTCTGAATTGGTCAGAAACTAGGGAACGACCGCTCATTGGTCCGGATATTATCCAACATGCCGAAGAGCAAGTCCGTATTGTCCGGGAAAATCTCAAGGCGGCCCAATCTCGCCAGAAGAGCAATTATGATCGTAAACACTGGGGATCGATCTATCAACCTGGTGAGCAAGCTTATCTGCGTGTCACTCCTATGAAGGGCACTCACCGCTTTGGAATCAAAGGCAAGTTAGCTCCTCGCTACATTGGTCCCTTCCGCATTCTCGCCAGACGTGGTCATGTGGCATATAAATTGGAGTTGCCGCTGCAATTCTCTCGCATCCACGACGTCTTCCATGTGTTGCAACTTCGCCGTTGCTTTAAGGAATCTACGCACCGAGCAGTGGATCATGAAATGCTTGATTTTCAAGATAATCTATCTTATAAAGAGCATCCGATCCGCATTCTCAATCAAGCTGAACGTCGGACCCGCCAAAAGACAATCAAGTTCCTGAAAGTGCAGTGGTCGAATCATACTGAAGATGAAGCCACTTGGGAATGCGAGGATCGTCTTCGCGAGGAATACCCCGACCTTTTTCCTTCTACCTCCTGAATTCTCGGGACGAGAATTTCCTTTAGAGGAGGAGAATTGTAACACCCTTCTGTAATGAGCAACAGTGATCCATAATTATTATGCTAAATCTCTGTGATTTGCAATGTTTAATCATGTTGGAATAATATCTCATTTCAAATTCCTCCACTGAATTCAATTCAAAATTCAAAGTGAAATTTGAAGTTGCTCAAAAATTGCTGGAAAATAGTTCATGTTGTGAAAAATATTCCAAAACAAATTAATGTTCAGGAAAACAACATTTCCTATTTTCCTAAAATGGGCTAGAGCATTAAAACAGTGCAAAAACAGCAACTTTAATGCCATTTCCATTTTTGAAAAATTCAAATGGATACAAAAATTGCCTAATCTTTTTGTGGCAGTGCAGAATAATGCAATGTATTATTGTGGACCAATTTCACATTTTACAAATTGCATTTGGCAGCTCATTCTATTTTCTAAACCTTCTGTAAAAAGAAAAATAGAAAAAGAAAACAAAAAGGCCTAACTCGCTGGGCCTAAGTGCACAGTGCACTCGGCCCAGCCCACGCCGGCCTGTCTCCCTCCTCTCTCTCTCTCTCTCGCCGTGTCGCCTGCGCCATGGCCGAGCATGCACGCGCCGGCGGAACGCCGACACCACGGCGCTACAGGGCCGCGGAGAGGATAAGGGCGACGCCCACGGCCTACCCCGTCGCCCAGATCCAGTCACCCCCCTCTTCTGCCTCTCTCTCGCTCGCTCCCACCGACGACCGAGCGCGGTCGTCGCCGCACGCCGTCGTCACCGCGGCCACTCGCCTCGCCTCACCTCGCCGCCTTGTCCCTCTGCTCCGTCGTCATCATCCATGTCGCCTGGCGCCAGCCGTTGGAGCCGAGGAGTTCCGTAGCGACCGCTACGAGCTCGTCTTCTTCCTCGGACGCCGGCGCCTCTCCGACGAATCCGCCACCGTGCTACGCTACTAAGCCATCACCGGGCCTCCTTGAGCCTCCCTGGTGAGCACCGCCCCTTTTCCCTCTCTCTCCGAGCTCGTGCGCGTCCTCTAAGCTAGTTTCCCGCCATGGCCGTACCTGACGCCGCTGACGAGCTCGTCGCCGTGGCCACAGCCACCGCCATGCTCACCGTTGAGCTCCTGGGGCTCCCAGGAGCCCAACGCGCGCAAGCACGCCACGCTCCGTGCTCCGTAGCGACCTAGCCGATCTCACCTGTACGCACCGCCGCTCGCCGTTCCGGCCAAGTCCGGCCACCCCAGCCCGCGCCACCACCGCAGAACGATGCGCCGTCGAGTGCATGTTCGAAAGGGCCTAACCGCGCTCGTTTTGGTGCTCTGTAGCGCGATTCTGACGAGATCGAGCGCGGCCGCGTTTTTGGTCGCTGGCGACGAGCCGTCGGCCGCCGCTGACCTGGCCGCCACGTGGGCGCCTCTGGGTCACTGACCAGTGGGCCCTGGGGCCCCAGTTGACCAACGTTGACTGGTCAACTGTGCTGACGTGGCAGCACAGTGACGCTGACGAGTGGGCCCCTGCGTTTAATTAACTAATTAGGTTTTTAAAAATTAATCTGTTAATTAGTTAGTCACTGACATGTGGGGTCCACTCCCTAATTAACCCGGTTTAATTTAATTTAATCCCTAATTAGCTTCTGTGTATGACATGTGGGACCCAGCTGTCAGGTTTGAGCTGGAACAGCTGGGGTTGACCCCTGACGTCATGCTGACGTCATCAGTACACTGTTCTGGATAATGCGAATTAATTAATTAGATTTAATCCGAGAATTTCAGAGAAAGGTTTAAATCTTTGAAAATTCGTAGAAATTCAACCGTAGCTCGGATCGAAAAGTTTTCAACATGAAAGTTGATCAGAAAAATGAGACGAATCTGAATACGTGGTCAAAATGCTTGACCATCACTCCTATCTATCCGAAGATGGAACCTTCCCCTCCGGTTCAGTATTCCGAAATCTGCCTAAAGGCCGGGAAAATATCGCAGATATTTTCCCGCTTCGTCTGCGACATGTAGCATTGCATTAGGTCACCACCAGCACTGCATATCGTCATGCCATGCATCTGTATTGTTCTGTTTGCTTTTATTTATTGTTTCTTCCCCCTCTTCTTATCCGGTAGACCGCGAGACCGACGCAGCTCCGGAGTCCGACTACATCGCTGACGACCCCTCCTTTGCCGCAGAGCTTCCAGGCAAGCAACCCCCCTTGACGCATGCCTATATCACCTATTCTTTCTCCCTCCTGCTTGCATTAGAATTTGCTACTGCTATTGAATGATCCTATTCTGATGCATAGCCTGTTTTTTGTAAACTTCTTTTGATACTATACCTGATATCCTAAATGCTTAGAATAGGATGGATTTTGAACCATCTGTGGCCCCTCTTCCTTGTCCTAGTTACACCACATTGTTACCAGTGCCCCGATCGAGGTGATCGATGGGTTGAGACCAGCACATCACCGCACACCCCCTAAGTTGCTCGACTCTGTAGAGTTAATATCGAGTGCCGAGGGTGAAACCTCTTATCTCACTCCTGATGTTGCCTTTGTAGTATAGCTAGCCGGTTGTGGGTTACCGAGGGTGATTCCTCTTTCACCACCTCCGACGAAGCTTCTGTCGTGCAACCCCGCAAGTGTGAATACCATCGAGGGTGATTCCTCCGGGTTCACCTAGATGGGTACATCGAGTGGGAATCCAACGAGGGTGATTCCTCGGATTCCATTTTGATGTTATGGACACACGGTTACATTTACCTATTGCCCCTTTTACTGTTACTATTACTGCAGGACTGAAGGGACAGTGGTACCACCCCGGTTGAGGTGGACCTGAGTTCCTGACAGTCTTTTGGAAAGACGGGTTGGCCCCGAGGGGTACCCGCGAGAGATGTGGTATCGGGTTGACCATGAGGGTACCCGAGGGATGGTTACGTGGCACTGTCGGGCATTCTTAGCCCTTGCCGTAAGTCCACGAGACGGGGCGACGGGGTCACATGATCGTGAGTCTCTGCTCGTTTCTGCGAGCTCCCAACACACTAATGGGTTAGGATATGTGATCTGAGTAGGCCTTTGGCCTTATCGCACTAACCACCACGCGGGAATAAGTATGGGCACTCGGCGTCGTATGTATCAGCCGAAGCTCTTCAGACGTCAGCAGTTGAGCGGCGCGCGCCGGGTTGGACTGGGAAAGCCTGCGCTTGTATTAAGGGGGCTAGGTCTGCTCACCGGCCGTGTTCGCAATGCACAGAAGTGCAAAGGGCGATGGGCCCAAGATCCCTGAGCGCTTAGGATGTAGACCGGCATGCTGGCCTCTCTGTTGAGCCTAGGTAGGGCTACGATGTGTCGATCAGCCGAGGCCAGGCATGGACCGAGTAAGTGTGTCCGGCCAGAGTTAATCGAGCGTGTTGGGTAAGTTGGTGCACCCCTGCAGGGAAGTATATCTATTCAAATAGCCGTGTCCACGGTAACAGGACGCTCGGAAAATATCCCAATCTTCTACAACTAGAAATGGGTTGAATATGTTGGCTCCGGGATCGCTTTCTCGCAGGGAGTCGAGGAAGGATCTCTGGGCGTTGTTGCTACTTGTTGCTACTACTATATTTATGTACTAATCTGCACTCTTCTAATGCTGCAAGACGCTGAAGTTGCTATTCTTCGTTAGGCTAGGCCTTTCTCTCTATTTTGGCATTGCTGCAGTTCAGTCCACTGATACATCCCTTCTTTGATTCCGATGCATATTTAGAATAGATCTGATGTAAGTCTTGCGAGTACTTTGGATGAGTACTCACGGTTGCTTTGCTTCCCTTTTTTCCCCATACCCGATTGCTGCGACCAGATGACGGAGCCCCGGAGCCAGCTGCCCCCGTCGACGACTACTACTACCCCTCCGGTGGAGAGTACTACTACGTGGAGACCGCCGACGACCAGGAGTAGATAGGAGGCACCCAGGCAGTAGGCCTGCACCTTTCGATCCAGTGTCGTTGTTTTGCCCTTCCTTCTTAAGGCCTATCTGTTTAACTTTTATGTCTGTACTCAGATATCTAATGCTTCCGCTGATGCTTGTATGACATCAAGCTTATGTATTCGAGCCCTCGAGGCCCCTGGCTTGTAATATAAAGCTTGTATGACTTTTATTTGTTTAGAGTTGTGTTGTGATATCTTCAAGTGAGTCCTTAGGCTTGATCATGTGCATTTGCGTGTATGATTAGTGCACGATTAAGTTGGGGGCGTCACACAAAGTTTCCATGGGCATGAACAAATTTCAAGGCTAGCCCCCACTTCCACATTGCTCATCTGTCTCACTTTCACTTTTCTTTTTGTAAAAGTTTTAGGTTCCCCTCTATATTTTTTTGTTTTTAAACTTTCTAAAAGCACACAATAGAAATAAATGACTCTCTAAAACTTCCGGGTTGTCTTCCAGGCAGCGCTTTCTTTAAAGCCATTAAGCTAGGCATAAATTGCTCAAGTAATTGATCCACCCGGATCCCAAGGTATATCAAAGCCAATTTTAATTAACAATGATTTGTAATTTAGTAGTGAGCACAAAGTAACATATATCATGCAATGGCGGAGTCTAACTCACTTCCTATGCATCGGCATGTCATAAGAGAACAATTCATGCACACCTAATAAAGGCCGATACATAGCATAAACAGTTTCTTGCAATTTTATCTTATTGGAAACATAGAGAGGCGGAGATGTAGTTCCTCTCTCATAATAATTGCAATTAGGAGCAGCAAGCACATGCATATTATATCCATCAAAATCATCATGTGCAACGGTAAAACGCAGCCCATCAATATAATCCTTAATAAGCACAAACTTCTCCGATATAGTGTAGTTTGGAGAATTCAAAAAGATAATAGGACTATCATGTGTGGGTGCAATAGCAACAATTTTATTCTTAACATAAGGAATTATAGCAAGTTCATCTCCATAAGCATCATTCATATTGGCATCATGGCCACAAGCATAGCAAGCATCAATTTCATCAAAAAGGGATATTTCAAACGAATCAATGGGATCATAGCAATTATCATAGCATTCATCCTTCGGTAAGCACGAAGGGAAATTAAACAATGTTTGAGATAAAGAGTTACTCTCATCAGAAGGTGGGCACGGGTGATCAATCCGCTCTTCCTCCTTTTGTTCTTCTCTCTCCTTGTCATCTTTTTCATATAATGAGCTCACAGTTTCATCAATTTCTTCTTCCATAGGTTCCTGCAAAATATTAGTCTCTTCTTGGACAGCGGAGGAGTCCTCAATATATTCTTTAACATAAGCATTAGAAGCATTGTTTTCATGGCAATATTTAAGTATTGCAGAATTTTCAGATTTGTAAAGAGTAGCATCATACTTTTCAATCAAAGAAGCAATTTCATAAGCACCCTTAAAAGCAACAAATTCTTCAATTTGATCAATATCATAGTAACTATAAACACCTTTAGCATAAGAAGATACGATTCTATTATCACTAAACTCACATTGGTAGGGAAGGTGTTTCTTAGGGTCTTCAGAACTACAAGTAAAATCATGTATTTCGCATAAATTCCAAGCATAGCATTGCAAACAATTAATTTGATGCCGTAAAAGTTTCCCTTTTTGAGATAAGTGGTGTCGCACAAAATGAGCATGCTCATCTAACGATTTTCCCTCAACTAAGCTAGTTGGGTTTTCAGCACGAGCACATAGGGATCGAAGATGATCCAAGTAGAAAGCTTCAGCAGTATGATAGATTTTGGGTGGTTCTTCAACCATTGGTTTAGTAGGTACAACTAATTTTTTTGGTATTTTACGTTTCCTACCCATAACTAAAGATAGAAAACAAGAGCACAAAATAAAAACTAATTAGTGATAAAGCAAACAAGCACACACGAGAATATCAACCCCACGCTATTGCTCCCCGGCAACGGCGCTAGAAAAAGGTCTTGATAACCCACAAGTATAGGGGATCAATTGTAGCTTTTTCGATAAATAAGAGTGTCGAACCCAATGAGGAGCTAAAGGTAGAATCAATATTCCCTTCAAGTTCTATCGACCACCGATACAACTCTACGCACACTTAACATTTGCTTTACCTAGAACAAGTATGAAACTAGAGGTACTTTGTAGGTAATGCTAGAACTACTTGCAAGAATAAAACTAGGAGTACTTTGCGAGAATAAAACTATGAGTAAATTGCAAGATAATAAAACTTAGTTTTTAGTAGAAAGTTTTTGTAACACAAGAGAATGATTTGTCCATAGGCAATCGATAACTAGACCGGTAATCATTATTGCAATTTTATATGAGGGAGAGGCATGAGCTAACATACTTTCCGTACTTGGATCATATGCACTTATGATTGGAACTCTAGCAAGCATCCACAACTACCAAAGATCATTAAGGTAAAACCCAACCATAGCATTAAGTATCAAGTCCCCTTTACTCCCATACGCAACAACCCCCTTACTCGGGTGTAAGCTTCTGTCACTCTAGCCGCCCACCATAAGAGAATTATGAACATATTGCAAACCTTACAGCGGGAATCCCTCACGCTTGCGCGACATGGAGGGCACCATAGGAAAGCACCAAAATAAAACATACAACTCAAACCAATCACGATCATCAATCAACCCATAGGACAAAAAGAATATACTCAAACATCATAGGATGGCCACAAATCATTGGATAATAATATGTAGCATTAAGCACCATGTTTAAGTAGATATTACAGCGGGGATAAGAGGTGTTACACCGCTGCATAGAGGGGGAGAGAGTTGGTGGTGACGGCGGTGAAGTTGTTGGTGTAGATCGCCGCCACGATGATTGCCTCGGCGGCGTTCCGGCGCCACCGGGAGAAAGGGGGAGAGAGCCCCCCTCCTCCTTCGTCTTCCTTGGCCCCCTCCCCTAGATGGGAGGAGAGTTTCCCCTCTGGTCCATGGCCGCCATGGCTCCCGGCGGGCAGGAGCCCCTCCGAGATTGGATCTCTCTCTCTGTTCTCTTCTGCTTCGCGATCCTGTTTTCTCGCCTTTCACCGTTTCATAAATTCCCGGAGATCCATAACTCCGATTGCGCTGAAATTTTAACATGATTTTTTTCCGGATATTAGCTTCCTTGTGGCTGAAGAAGAGGCCCAACCGACTTACGGTGTGCCCACGAGGCACCACCGCGCGCCGGGGGGGGGGGGGGGAGGGGCGCCCAGGTGGCTTGTGGAGGCTGTGGGCCTCCGTTTGCGTTGATTCCACCTCCCAAAAATCACATATATTTCAAAATAATTCTCTGTAAAATTTTATTGCATTTGGACTTCGTTTGATATGAATTTTCCGTGAAACAAAAAACAAGCAGAAAATAGGAACTGACACTGGGCACTGGATCAATATGTTAGTCCTAAAAATAATATAAAATGTTGCCAAAAATATGTGAAAGTTGTAAAATATTGGCATGAAAAAATCAAAAATTATAGATACGACAGAGACGTATCAATGCGTGACTTCCTGAGCACAAACTAATATCATTTTTGATGCCAACACCAAAACATGGTTGTAAGCATTAAGACCTCATCCCCGTACCTTCTTTTTTATTATAAGTGTTTGAATCACAATTTGCTTGCTGATCCGGTCAAAAGCTGGATTTGACACTTTGGCAAAAGCTTGCTAGAGACCATTGCTTCAAGGGAATCTTCTTCTCGTGGGTTCGATACCCAGGGTCACCTCTGGGGAAATAGGTACGGGATACCCTTTCTTGTTCCAATACCGGATCAATAAAAAGGAGATATCAAGCCCTTTTTCTGGCGCCGTTGCCGGGGAGGAGTTTAGTATTCCTAGTCTTTGTGTTTAGAGTTTTTGTTAAAGTTAATTTTCAGTTTTTGTTGTTGTGGGATCGAGGAGATAAGTCTAGAGGGGGGGGGGGGGTGAATAGACACTTAACCAACCAAAGTTGAAGATTTTAATTTCTCTTGGAACTTAGGCAGATTTTGGCACAAGTTAAGATCACTCCAATACTTTCTACACATGCATATCTAGAGATTGAGCAGCGGAAATAGTAAGGCATGCAAAAGTACGGAATGTAGAGGGGTAGAGTATGGAAGATCAAACACAATGAAGACACGGTGGTTTTTGGCGTGGTTCCGATAGGTGGTGCTATCGTACGTCCACGTTGATAGAGACTTCAACCCACGAAGGGTAACGGCTGCGCGAGTCCACGGAGGGCTCCACCCACGAAGGGTCCACGAAGAAGCAACCTTGTCTATTCCACCATGGCTTACGTCCACGAAGGACTAGCCTCACTCGGGGTAGATCTTCACGAAGTAGGCGATCTCCTTGCCCTTACAAACTCCTTGGTTCGACTCCACATCATGTCGGAGGCTCCCAAGTGACACCTAACTAATCTAGGAGACACCACCCTCCAAAAGGTAATAGACGGTGTGTTGTTGATGAACTCCTTGCTCTTGTGCTTCAAATGATAGTCTTCCCAACACTCAAACAACTCCTCACAGATTTGGCTATGGTGGAAGAAGGATTTGAGTGGAAAGCAACTTGGGAAAGGCTAGAAATCAAGGTTCAAATGGTAGGAATGGAATAGCTTGATCTCAACACATGAGTAGGTGGTTCTCTCTCAGAAAATGTGTAGTAGAAGTGTAGGCACGTTCTGATGGCTCTCTCTCTAAGAAGGAAGTGGTGGAGGGGTATATATAGCCTCCACACAAAATCCAACCGTTACACACTTTTGACCCAACTCGGTGGCACCGAAACCATAATCTCGGTAGCACCGAACTGTGTAAAAGATATGAACGTTAGGAATCTCGGTGGGACCGATAGGAACAACTCGGATGGACCGAAGTGCAATGGCTAGGGCAAACCTCATCTCGGTGGCACTGATTGTATCAACTCGGTAGGACCGAAGTGAAGCAATAAGGCAACAGAGACTTGTCAAGCCATCTCGGTGAGACCGATTTGCAAAACTCGGAGAGACCGAAGTAGGTGCAAATGATTACAGAGAGTTGGCAAGGCCATCTCGGTGGGACCGAGATCCATATCGGTGGATCCGATTTGTTAGGGTTTTGGCAGTGGCTAAGTCTAGGTGAACTCGATGGCTCTGGATAGGAAATTTCGGTGGGGCCGAGTTGGAATGTGGGTTTTGGACATATTTGGATAGAGAGAGTGGTTGAGGGATTAGGAGTACTGTCACTAAGCACTTGAGCAAAAAGACCATTAAGCAACACCTCATCCCCTTTTAATAGTATTGGCTTTCCTATGGACTCAATGTGATCTTGGATCACTAAACCAAAAATGTAGAGTCTTGATCTTTTGCCAATCCCTGTCCTTAGCATTTTGAAGGGGTTCCACGTCCTCTTGTCCCTGCCATGCCATTGTTGAACTTGTCTGAAATTCACTAGATAAAAGCATTAGTCCAACAATATGTATGTTGGCATGAATTACCAAAACCACCAAGGGAGCAAGTGTGCTTTCAGTTGTTTACTTTTTTAGTTTTTAGTTTAAGTTTTATTTTGTTGCAAGTCTTTTAGTTGAAAATACCAAAAAGTTACTATGGCTCGTAATCTTGGGAGTTTTGCTACTCCTAGCAGCAATTTCATGCGTGAACCAATAGCACAACCTGATGTTGCAGCTGCAGAATATGAGATCAAACAGAACCTAGTTTCCATGGTTCAACATGACCAATTTGGAGGCTCTGCTTCTGAAGATGCAGGTATGCATTTACATAATTTTACTGAATTGTGCAAGATGACACGCATAAAGGATTATGACCCAGATGCTCTTAGACTTCGCTTATTTCCTTTCTCTTTGAGAGGAAAAGCTAAGGAATGGCTTTTAGCTTTGCCTAAAGGCAGTATTACTTCTTGGGCTACTTGTTGCAGTAAATTTTTATCCAAGTTTTGTCCACCTGCAAAAATTATGCAATTACGTTCTCAGATTACAGGTTTCAAGCAAGTGGAACATGAGCCACTAGCGCTTGCGTGGGATAGAATGAAAGAAGCTATAAGAAACTGCCCCAATCATGGAATGGAGGAGTGGTTAATCCTTCATATGTTTTATAATGGCTTGAATCACATGTCAAAAACTATGCTTGATACAGCTGCAGGAGGAACAATCATGGGAAAGCCCATAGAAGATGTCAAGAAGATACTAGAGATATGTGATACGTTTCCAACGTATCTATAATTTTTGATTGTTCCATGCTATTATAGTATCAATCTTCGATGTTTTTATATGCAATTATATGCAATTATATATCATTTTTTGGGACTAACCTATTAACCTAGTGCCCAGTGCCAGTTGCTATTTTCTGCTTGTTTTTGGCTTTTCAGAGAATCAGTACCAAACGAAGTCCAAATGCCACGAAACTTTTTGGAGATTTTTTTCTGGATAAAAGAAACCCTGGAGACTTAGAGAGGAGGCCAGAAGGTTCGCGAAGCCTCCACAAGGCAACAGGGCGCGACCTTATGGGGGGCGCGCCCTGATGCCTTGTGGGACCCACGTGGCTCCGTTTGACCTAATTCCACTCCTATAAATTCACAAATATTCAGAAACCATCAAAGAGCCAGAAGATAAAACCATTCCGCCACCGCAAGCCTATATTCTTCCACGATCCCATCTTGAGGCCTTTTCCGGTAATCTGCCGGAGGGGGAATCGATCACGGAGGGCTTCTACATCAACCTTGCTGCCATTCCGATGATGTGTGAGTTGTTTACCATAGACCTACGGGTCCATAGCTAGTATCTAGATGGCTTCTTCTCTCTCTTTGATCTTCAATACCATGTTCCCCTTGATGTTCTTGGAGTTCTATCCGATGTAATCTTCTTTTGCGGTGTGTTTGTTGGGATCCGATGAATTGTGAGTTTATGATCAGATTATTCATGAGAAATATTTGTGTCTTCTCTGAACTCTTTTATGCATGATTAAATATAGCTTTGTATTTTTCTCCGATCTATCGATTTGGTTTGGCCTACTAGATTGGTTTATCTTGCAATGGGAGAGGTGCTTTGTGATGGGTTCAATCTTGCTGTGCTCAATCCCAGTGACAGAAGGGGACATTACACGTATTTGTATTGTTTCCATTAAGGATAAAAAGATGGGATTTATTCATATTGCTTGAATTTGCTTCTCTACATCATGTCATCTTGCTTAAGGCGTTACTCTGTTTTTATTAACTTAATACTCTAGATGCATGCTGGATAGCGGTCGATGAGTAGAGTAATAGTAGTAGATGCACGCAGGAGTTAGTCTACTTGTCTCAGACATGATGCTTATATACATGATCATTGCCATGAATCCGTCATAATTATTTGCTTTTCTATCAATTGCCCAACAGTAATTTGTTTACCCACCGTATGTTTCTGTGCTCGAGAGAGAAGCCTCTAGTGAAAACTATGGCCCCCGGGTCTATCTTTATCATATAAAAAAACCTAAAAATACCTTGCTGCAATTTATTTACTTTTATTTTAATTAGTATTTTAGCTTATCTATTTACCTCGATAAGATTTAATCCTTGCAAATAACCGCTAAGAGGATTGACAACCCTCTTATTTGCGTTGGGTGCAAGTGTTTGCTCTTGTGTGTGCAGGTGCGCTTAACGAAATTTTTCTTGGTTCTCCTACTGGATTGATAACCTTGGTTCTTAACTGAGGGAAATACTTATCTCTACTGTACTGCATCATCCTCTCCTCTTCGGGGAAATACCAACGCAGACTACATGTAGCAGGAAGAATTTCTGGCGCCGTTGCCAGGGAGACATCATCAAAATTACCAAGTACCTTCGCACAAATTATCATTCACTTGCATTTACTTTATTTGCCTTTTATTTGCATTTGCCTCTCGTTTTCATCTCGCCCACTTCTATTTTTTTTTTACAAAAACACAATTTTTTTTATTTGCTTGTTTGCTAGTTTGCTTGCTTTGCTTGAATTTATTATCATGTCTGAATTTGAGAAAGTTGTGGTTGAAAGTGCTTGTGAGGATAGTGGTAGTGAATCTCTTGGGGATAAAACACACTCTTTTGATCTTAATCATGACCCTCCGGAGACTAGCTCCCCCACTAATTTTAAAACTAAAGTTTATCATGTGGGAAGTGGTAATATTATTGGGAAAAACATTATTCAGAAGTTCTTTAATTGCGCGGGAGTTATACCAATAATTAATGGATCCATTCTTGATAAACAAATAGTTATGTGGATGCTATTGCAATGCTTGTGGTTAAATTAGAAATAATTTTTTTACATATCCACCCCGCCTTACAAAAGATATTTTATGAACTTCCCAACATCCATGATCCTAGGGCTAAGAAAATTGCCACTATAATCCTTATGCATGAATTTGATTATATAATCTGAGAAGCTAGCGATATTTTCTACTTTTGCTAAATAAAATTTGAGCATCCTCCTATAGAGGAGATTCTTCATGATAAAGATACTATTCATAGGTTGGAATCTAAAGATTACTTTGCTTATGGTAAAAATATTAGAAGGAGAGTTCCATACGCCGAAATAATTAAAACTATGTACCACCATGCTTGTGATAAATTTGAATGGGTTACTAAATTAATTGATGAGGGATTTAGTGAAGAATGGTTCGAGAGTACGGCTAGAGATCCTATTGATGATGAGATACATGTTTTATATGAGGACGTTTATGGTGATGATCCTGAGTTTGAAGTTATGAATGTTAAGGTTACCAATCAAAGCCCCTTTAATTACCTAAGCTGACCCACTAGAAAATAATAGCATGAGAGTAGAGAATTAATAAGAAAAGTTTTGGAATATTTAATCAAAAAGGACTTGGGAATGAAGGATGACAACACTTGAAACTATGCATTATGCCTAGCTAGGTGCATAAAACAATAACGCTTGTTGGGAGCCAACCCAATGAATAAAATAAATTTTTGCTTTTACCTTCTGTTTTTGAGTGTTTGCACAATTATAGCTTCTGTTATGATTGTATTTTTATGTTTTAATTAGTGTTTGTGCCAAGTAATGCCTTTGGGATGATTTGGAAGATAGTATGATAGATGCTGTTGGAAAACAGAAACTTTTACGTCCAGTGCTGGAATTTCTAATTTTCTCTGGAGTGTTAGAACCTTCTGAATTTTTTACACAGTATTGATATATGAATTTCCCACGTTGTCCTAATTTTTCAGAATGTTTAGAGTTACAGAAGTATGACCATAATTCAGATCTTTACAGACTATTCTGTTTTAGACAGATTCTGTTTTTGTTGCATAGTTTGCTTATTTTGATGAATCTATGGATCGTATCGGGGGGTATGAGTCATGGAGAAGTTGGAGTACAATAGAATTATGCTGATATTAAATATGAATCAATTTACTACAGTACCTATAGTTAAAGATTTATTTGTTATACTAACGGATCTCACGAGGTTTCTGTTGAGTTTTGTGTGCTGAAGTTTTCAAGTTTTGGGTGAGACTACGATGGATAAAGGAATAAGGAGCTGCAAGAGCCTAAGCTTGGGGATTCCCAAGGCACCCCAAGGTAATATTCAAGGAAGACTCAAGCATCTAAGCTTGGGGATGCCCCGGAAGGCATCCCCTCTTTCGTCTACAATTTATCGGTAACTCACTTGGAGCTATATTTTTATTCATCACATGATATGTGTTTTACTTGGAGCGTCCTGTGATATAGTTTGTTTACTTTTGTTTGATTTTTAGTTTGTCACAATCATATTTGCTGAACACCCCTTTTTGAGAGGGACACACATTATTCGTGATTTGTTAGAATACTCTATGTGCTTCACTTATATCTTTTGAGCTAGGCAGTTGCTCTAGTGCTTCACTTATATCTTTTAGAGCACGGCGGTGGTTATATTTTAAAGAAATAGTTGCACTCTCATGCTTCACTTATATCTTTTTGAGAGTCTCATGATAGCAATGGTAATATGCACGGGTTTTGAATTTGGTCCTGATATGATAGGTATTCAAGAGGGATATAATAAAAACTTTCATGTAGATCACTGAATATGATAAATTTGATTCCTTGCAATAGTTTTGTGATATTAAGATGGTAATATGGGGGAGGTACTAGTAGATGATTGTGGTTTAGTAAGAATAATTGTGTTAAGGTTTGTGATTCCCGAAGCATGCACGTATGATCTGTCGTTATGCTAAGAAGTTGAAGCATGATTTATTATTGATTGTCTACCTTATGAGTGGCGGTCGGGGATGAGCGATGGACCTTGTCCTACCAATCTATCCCTCTAGGGGCATGCGTAGTAGTACTTTGCTTCGAGGGCTAATAAACTTTCGCAATAAGTATGTGAGTTCTTTATGACTAACGTGAGTCCATGGATTATACACACTCTCACCTTTCCGCAATTTGCTAGCCTCTTCGGTACCGTGCATTGCCCTTTCTCACATCGAGAGTTGGTGCAAACTTCGCCGGTGCATCCAAACCCCGTGATACGATACGCTGTATCACACATAAGCCTCCTTATATCTTCCTCAAAATAGCCACCATACCTACCTATCATGGCATTTCCATAGCCATTCCGAGATATATTGCCATGCAACTTCCACTGTTCCATTTTTATGAGAGACATCATCATTGTCATATTGCTTTGCATGATCATATAGCTGACATAGTATTTGTGGCTCAGCCACCGTTCATCATTTTTATACATGTTACACTAGTATCATTGCACATCCTGGTACACTGCCAGAGGCATTCATATAGAGTCATATTCTTGTTCTAGTATCGAGTTGTAATGTTGAGTTGTAAGTAAATAGAGGTGTGATGATCATCATTATTAGAGCATTATCCCAGTGAGGAAAGAATGGTGGAGACTAATGAGTCCTCGAAAAAGTGGGGATGAGGTCCATGAGACCGTTCTAAAAAAAGAGGCAAAAAAGAGCCATGAAAAAATGAGAGAAAAAGAGAGAAGGGGCAATGTTACTATCCTTTTCCACACTTGTGCTTCAGAGTAACACCATGTTTTTCGTATAGAGAGTCTCCTATTTTGTCACTTTCATATACTAGTGGGAATTTTTCATTATAAAACTTGGCTTGTATATTCCGATGACGAGCTTCCTCAAATGCCCGAGGTCTTCATGAGCAAGCAAGTTGGATGCACACCCACTTAGTTTTCATGTTGAGCTTTCATATACTTATAGCTCTTAGTGCATCCATTGCATGGAAATCCCTACTCCTCGCATTGACATCAATTTATGGGCATCTCCATAGCCCGTTGATTAGCCTCGTCGATGTGATACTATCTTCTTATTTTTGACTTCTTTTATTTACCTCTACCACCACACTCTATTCCACCCATAGTGCTATATCCATGGCTTGCGCTCTTGTATTGAGTGGGAGTTGAAAAAGCTGAAGCGCGTTAAAAAGTATGAACCAATTGCTCGGCTTGTCATCGGGTTAGTGCATGATAAATACTTTGTGTGAAGAAGATGGAGCATGGCAGGATTATATGTTTTTGTAGGGATAACTTTTTTTAGCATCGTTATTTTGAAAGGCATGATTGTTTGTTAGTATGCCGGAATATTGATGTCTTTATATCAAATTATAAACTATTGCTTTGAATCATTTGGATCTTATTATTCATACCGTAAGAGAAAGATTACATGATGAAACATGATAGGTAGCACTCCACATCAAAAATTCTGCTTTTATCATTTACCTACTCGAGGATGAGCAAGAATTAAGCTTGGGGATGCTTGATATGTCTCCAACGTATCTATAATTTTTGATTGTTCCATTCTATTATAGTATCAATCTTCGATTTTTTTATATGCAATTATATATCATTTTTTGGGACTAACCTATTAACCTAGTGTAACATCCCCATGTATTAAGCTACAATTATCACCCTTTTGATAATGCCAAGTCATCATGATTAACAGTGCTTGATCATCATTTGTATCATATCTCATTTCAAATTCCAATTCAAATTTAAAGAGAATTTAAAAGTTGTTCAAATCCAGGAACTAAATAGTTCATAATGTTGCAAATATTCCCAAAGCAATTATAAAAATAAAATCAACATTAATTGAATTATTTAAATGACTCTAACATCATGAAACAGTACCAAAATAGCACCATTTAATCCATTCCATTTAATTAAAAATTCAAATGAAAACATTTTACCTCCAAACCTTTTTCTGGCAGTACTACATATTGCATAGTATTTATTGAGACAAGTTACACATTTTACAAAAGTCATTTGGTGTGAAAAGAAATGGTAAACAACAGAGTAAAAACAAACAGAAAAATAAAAAGGAAAAAGGCAAAAACACACTGGTGGACTGGGCCTAAGTGGCATACAGTGCGGCCCAGCCCACCAGGCGCGGCCTTTCCCCTACCTCCCGCTCGGCCACAGTGGCCATGGCGTGCGCGCAGCCGCACGTCCACAGATGGCCACGCGCCGGCCATCCGGTGTTGCCCCGCGAGGATAAGGACCCCGCGTACCCCCCTGGCGAAACCCTAGCTCGGTTCGCCCCCTCCCCTCATTCCTCTCCTTGATCCAGAACGCGCCCGCGCCTACGTCGCCATGCCCGAGCTCGCTGCCGTGGCCACCGCCCTCCCCGGTGCCTGAGGCCGTGTCAGTCCGCTCCGCCACCGTCGACTACTTCGCCTGCGCCCATCCGTTCGACCGGACGACCCCCACCGCGACGCCCACGACTTCTTCTTCAAGCTTCGGCCACCGGACTTCGCCGCATCGATTCGCCACCGTCGAGCCTCCCCCGAGCTCGCTTTGCACACTTGCAGGACCCCGGTGAGCAGCCGCACCGGATCCCCTCCTTCCTTCCCTTCTTCTCGTGCCATAGCCGCCGCTTTCAGCTAGGCCGTACCCGCCGCCGCCGTGCGCTCGTCGCCGTGGCCATCGACGCCGCACCTCACGTCCGAGCACGTATTCATGCTCGGCACGCTCGCACGAATCCAACGCACACACGTGCACGTCTCGCCGTGCCCCGCAACGCCATATCCGCCCGATCCCAAAGTCCGGCGCCGCCCGCGGTGGTCGCCGTCGACGTTCCCGGCCTCCTCGCGTGCTGCAACCGCCGCCATTGGACGCGGCGCGTTCCCAGCGTCCCGTAGAGCCCAAGCCCGACCCCAGCCGTGCCCCGTACGCATTTTCTGGCCAACTCCGGCGAGGCGCCGCCGCGCGTTTTGGTCGTCGGCGCTGTTCCGGCCGCCCGCCGACGAGGCGCTGACGTGGCGCCACGGGGCCCGCCTTGTGCCACTGACGGATGGGCCCAGTTGACCCGTTGACCGGGTCAACTGCTGACTGGGCGGGCCCAGCCACTGACATGTGGGCCCGCACTGTTTAAACATTTTTTATAAATAAATAAAATGCTAATTATTCCGTTAATTAAATTAATTAACTAATCAGTTACTGACTAATGGGGCCCACCCCCCTAATTAACCTATTGTAGTTAAAGTTAATCCCTAATTAGCTACTGTGACACTGACCAGTGGGACCCACTAGTCAGGTTTGACTCTGGTCAGCCGGATTTGACCGATGACGTCACTGTGATGTCATGTTGACGTCACCTGCTACTGTTTCGGATAATTCGAATTAAATAATTCCAGAAATTCCAGAAAATGATTAAAACTTTGAAAAATCATATAAAATAAACCGTAACTCGGATGAAAATAATTTATATATGAAAAATGATCAGAAAAATATGAAGAATCCGAATATGCCACCCACATACCTTCCACACCCCTCTAACCTACTGAACATGGAACCATCCCCTCTGGTTCAGTGTACCGATAATCACCCAGAGCTGGGAGAACACTCCCGGATAATTTCCCGCTCCGACTAACTTGCGTAGTGCTGCATTAGAACACCCCTAGCACTGCATGTTGACATGTCATGCATCCCTGTTGCATTGTTTTCCATGTATTTATTGTTTCTTCCCCCTCCTTCTCTCTCCCGATAGACCCCGAGACTGCCGACGACACTTCAGAGTACGACTACGTCGTCGACGACCAGACCCCTTCAGCTGAGCTTCTAGGCAAGCAAAACCCCTTGATCATCCAGATATCACCTACTCTTTCTCTCTATTGCTTGCATTAGAATTGCTTCTGCTGGTATTCCGATAGCTCCTATTCTGATGCATAGCCTGATTTCGTCGCCTGCTATTGATACCTTACCTATTGCCCTATGATGCTTAGTTAGGTATGCTATGTTTCATCAGCTGGCCCTTCACCCTTGTACGTTTGCCAAGCTTGTTATCGGGCCGTGATCACTCTGGGTGATGATCATGGAAATGTTTACATATTGCAATACTTTAAACTGTAAAGTCGGGCCGGCTCCAAGAGTGCCCGCGAGAGAATAATATTAAAGACGGGTCGGCTCCAAGAGCACCCGCGAGTGATATTGTGGCGGAACGACAGGGCAGGCGGAGACCACGTAGGAGAGAGGTGGGCCTGGTCCCTGGTCGGGTCCGTGTGTTATCAAGTCGGAGCGATAGGGATCCTGTTCGTCTTCGCGGGTTACTAAGCACGCCTAACGGATTTGGGTATTTGACCTGAGTTGGCCGCTGGCCTATATGCACTACCACCACGTGGGATAATGGTTATGGGAACCTCGGCGCCGTATGTATCAGCCGAAAGCTCTGTCAGACGTCCAGTTCAGCATTGTGGCACGGTCGGATCGTGCCGATGGCGCTGGTATCCACCGTCCTCACAACGACCCGGAGTGCAAAGGGCGATGGGCCCAAGACCCCTGCGCACTTAGGATGTAGACCGGCGGGGACCTCTCTATTGAGCCAAGGTAGGACTATGTCGTGTCGATCAGCCGAGGCCGGGCATGACCCGGAAAAGTGTGTCCGGCCAGAGTTAATCGAGCGTGTTGGGTAACAGTAGTGCACCCCTGCAGGGAAGTTATCTATTCGAATAGCCGTGTCCACGGTAACAGGACACTCGGAGTTGTATCCTGATCTGCTACAACTACAAATGAATACGGTTATAATGATAAACTATTACTACTGCTGTCGTGATCACTTTCTCGCAGGGAAGTCGAGGAAGGATCTCAGGGCTTTACTAAAATATAACTGCTATTATAGGTTGCTATACTCTACTCTCTTCTGATGCTGCAATATTGCTTCAAGATGCTAGTCTTCGATAGGCTAGGCCTTTCCCCTCTGTTCTGGCATTTCTGCAGTTTAGTCCAAAGATATAGCCCCATTCCTTTGATACCGATGCATAATTAGTATAGTTCTGATGTCAGTCTTGCGAGTACTTTGGATGAGTACTCACGGTTGCTTTGCTACTTCTTTTCCCCTACCCGGTTGCTGCGATTAGACGACGGAGTCCAGGAGCAGGAGATCCCCGGAGGCACCTTCTTCTACGTTGAGCCCGCCGACCAGGAGTAGTTTGGAGGCCCTAGGCAGGAGGCCTTCGCCTTTTCAATCAGTGTCGCTGTTTGTGCTAGCCTTCTTAAGGCAAACTTGTTTAACTTTGTGTCTGTACTAAGATACTTTTACTTCCGCTAATGCTTGTATGACTCGAGCTTATGTATTCGAGCCCTCGAGGCCCCTGGCTTGTAATATTAAGCTTGTATGGCTTTCATTTGTGTTTAGAGTTGTGCTGTGATATCTTCCCGTGAGTCTCTATTCTCGATCGTGTGCATTTGCGTGTATGATTAGTGCACGGTCGAGTCGGAGGCGTCACAAGTTGGTATCAGAGCCGACTGCCTGTAGAAACCCCCCCTTCCAACTCCTTGGCCGAAGTGAGTCTAGTCTTTCAAAAAAAAACTGTTTTACTAACATGGCTGTGTGGCTTACGGGCCCACGTTGCCAATGGATGGGTTTAGGATCTTTTATTCCTCCTCCTTACTCTGGGACTCTGATCTCTCTTCTATTCGGTTTAAATTTTTTGCTAACACTAACATTAGGTTCTCGTGATCACATGCACCCGGAGATTTCAATCAACCTTCTTTGAATTGTGGGCCAGGTTCTGCTTCACAGTTTTCACGGACCGCAGGATCCTTTTATCGAGGGCACCCTGCGTCGTCCCCTGCAGATTCCTTGCCCCAGTAGTTTTATCCGACATCGATGTAGCCTTTGCTAGGTCTCGTTGTTGTATTCCTCCACCGCGTGCCTGCGTGCCGCCTAGTTTGTCTAGCTGCGTGTGTTTACGAACTCACGTTGTCCGTTGGTATCCAACTCCGTGCATGGTCTGTATGTCTTTAATGACTACTAATAAGTATCTATTGCACTCCTTGTTCATTGCTCATGTTACATCATGAATAACCTCATTCATTGCAGTTGTTCTTGCCTAACTGCCCCTGTTGTTGTAGCAGGATGGCTGACGATCCTCCGCCTCCACCCTATATTGCCGCAATGATGCAGCAGTTTGAACTGAACCGTCAGCTCAATGAGAGTCTGGTAAACCGATTAGAACGCAACGATGCTCGTCAGGAGCCTGGCCCGATATCACTTCAAGATTTCGTGCGTCTCAACCCGTCTGTTTACCGCAACTCCACCAATCCTATGGATGCTGATTATTGGCTACGTGACATCCTGTTTGAGATGGAGTCAGCTAAGGTTGCCCCTGTCAGTTACGTCACCTTTGCGGTATTTCACCTGAAGGGTCCAGCTGCTCAATGGTGGGAAAACCACA
Source organism: Elymus sibiricus (assembly GCA_039707655.1). NCBI lineage: Eukaryota > Viridiplantae > Streptophyta > Magnoliopsida > Poales > Poaceae > Elymus > Elymus sibiricus. Next base: position 359,397,411 of record CM077666.1, read on the forward strand.
TGCGCATGCTGCCTGCTGGAACTGTAACCACTTGGTAGGAATTTCAGTCAGCCTTTCGTGCATGACACATTCCTCAAGGTCTGATCAACCAAAAGAAGAAGGAGTTCCGCAAACTCACTCAGGGCAAAATGACTGTGGATGAATATCAGAGGAAATTTCTCGATTTATCCCGCTATGCTGAAGTTGACGTCTGCACTGATGCTCGTAAGCAGGAGAAATTTCATGAAGGACTACGTCCTGATATAAAGCTTGCACTTGTTGTCCATGATTGCGCGGACTTTGCGACGCTTGTCAGCCAAGCTTTCCGAGCATAAACTGGTCTGAATGAGTACCAGGAGTCGCTTGAGTGTACTCGAGATGTTGGCCCATCCTCGGGTCAGCCTGCTCAGAAACGTCAAGTCTGGATTCCGCACAATGTCCATCACCGACCAGCTCCAACACCAAGGCCGTCTTATGTTGCACCTCGTCTGCCTCCGCCGCCGAGACAGCTCAGAATCCAAGATGACAAACCAACTGTTATGGTACCTTTGCCCAATGATGGCTTATGCCACAAGTGTAGGCAGCCAGGACACCTTGCTCTCAACTATCGCCAGGATCAGCCTCAAAATGCACCGTGATCAGCTGTGGGTCATAAGAAGAGCCGTCGAAGCTATCTTCCCAGAAACTATAATACCGGACCGTCTGCTGTTGTACTTGGCCATGCCAACCATGTCGATGCTGAAAAGGCTCAGAAGGAACCGACTGTCGTGATGGGAACCCTCCCTGTTTACTCAGTACCAGCTTCTGTTCTTTTTGATTCAGGAGCGTCACATTCCTTCATATCTGAGGCGTTTGCACGTAAGCAAGACTTATCATTCGAAAACATGTTCCCTCCGCTGGTGGTTAGCTCTCCAGGATCCAGGTGGAATACCTCGATGATAGCCCACAACAACCACATTGCAATTGGAGGATTAGTGTTTACTGCTTCACTCATGGCCCTCAAGGTTTCTACCATAGATGTCATTCTCGGTATGGATTGGCTGAAAGCACATAATGCTCTCATCGACTGTGCCGCTAAGAAAGTTCAACTCACACACCCTTCTGGCCAGACAATCCAATACTCAGTCCGAGCAGCTCAGAATGCCGAGAGCCAGATATATGCTCTAAATGCTTTGAACGCTTCACCTCTTGAGGGAATTGAGAACGTTCCAGTCGTTCATGATTTTCCAGACGTCTTTCCAGAAGAACTTCCAGGAATACCCCCGGTTAGAGCTGTCGAGTTTGTCATCGACTTAAAACCAGGCACCACCCCTATTGCTAAGCGTCCCTATAAGATGCCGCCACATGAACTCCTTGAGCTTAAGGAGGAAATCGACAAGTCACTTCAAAAGGGTTTCATCCGCCCCAGTTCTTCTGCTTGGGGAGCACCTTCACTCTTTGTTAAGAAGAAGGATGGAACAAACCGATTGGTCCAGGACTATCGGCCTATTAGCCAAGCAACAATTCAGAACAAGTATCCGCTTCCCAGAATCAGCGATCTGTATGATCAACTTGCTGGTTCCTCAGTATTTTCTAAACTTGATTTGAGATTGGGATACCACCAGATCCGGGTTCGTAAAGAGGATATTCCGAAGACAACCTTCGTTACTCGCTATGGTTCTTACGAGTACACTGTCATGTCCTTTGGCTTAACCAACGCTCCAGCAACCTTCTCTCGATTGATGAACTATATCATCATGGACTACCTCGACAAATTTGTCATGGTTTATTTGGATGATATCCTTATATATTCGAAGAAGGAAGAAGAACATGCCGAACATCTTCGGCTTGTACTGGAGAAGCTGCGTGAACATCAACTGTATGCCAAGTATTTCAAGTGTGAGTTCTGGTTATCTGAAGTGACATATCTCGGCCATGTGATTTCCAAGGATGGCATTGCTGTTAACCCAGAACGAGTTTAGGCTATTCTTGAATGGACTCCCCCGAAGAATGTCAAGCAAGTCAGAAGTTTTCTCGGACTCGCCAGTTATTGCCGCCATTTTGTCGAGAACTTCTCTAAGATTGGCATGCCTCTGACTGACCTGCTTCACAAAGGCGTTAAATTTGAGTGGACAGAAAAATGTCAGGAAAGTTTCCAAACTCTCAAGGACAAGTTGACTTCTGCACCAGTGCTAGCTCCTCCAGATTCTCGCAAGGACTTCGTGATTTATTGTGATGCATCCCGCCAAGGATTAGGCTGTGTACTAATGCAAGAGCGCAAGGTGATAGCTTATGGCTCTCGACAGTTGCGTCCTCATGAAGAGAACTATCCAACGCATGATCTCGAACTTGCAGCAGTTATTTATGCATTGAAATTATGACGACATTACCTACTTGGTAATCGTTGCGAGATCTACACGGATCATCAAAGTCTGAAGTACTTGTTCACTCAGCCCTCTCTGAACCTCCGTCAGCAAAGATGGATGGAGGCCATTACGGACTATGATTTGGGTATTTCTTATACCCCTGGCAAGGCTAACGTAATGGCTGATGCCTTGAGCCGTAAGTCCTACTGGTGTGAGCTTGAGGTTCAGCTACAGCAACCACTCTTGTATGAAGAGCTTCGAAAGCTAAACATCGAGATAGTTCCTCAAGGATATCTAAATACCTTGGTTGTTGAACCAGATCTCGAGCTCAACATCAAGACAAGGAAGAAGTATGATTCCGAAGTCGAGAAGATCAAGAGCTATCTCTCCAAAGGAAATTCATCGTTCTTCACTGTTGATGATGATGGTGCCTTGTTCTTCAAAGGCCGCCTAGTGGTCCCCAGAAAGCACAATCTGGACTCGCGTTCGGATGTCATGAAAGAAGCACATGACACACCTTTGTCTATTCATCCGGGTAGTACCAAGATGTACCAAGACATTGAACAAAGATATTGGTGGTCTGATATGAAGCGAGACATTGCTCGTTATGTTGCTGAGTGTGACGTTTGCCGACGCATCAAAGCAGAACATCAAAGACCTGCTGGAACTCTGCAACCACTTGCTATTCCTGAATGGAAATGGGACAAAGTCGAAATGGATTTCATCACTGGTTTTCCCAGATCGCAGAAGGGTCATGATGCTATTTTTGTCGTCATTGACCGATTCTCCAAGGTTGCTCACTTTCTGCCAGTCAAGGAGACAATCACTGCTAGTCAGTTAGCAGACTTGTATGTTTCCATAATCGTGTCACCCCACGGTGTTCCGTTGGAGATCAGTTCAGACCGTGGCAGCCTCTTTACCTCAAGATTTTGGAACAGTTTCCAAGAAGCTATGGGAATTCATCTGTCCTTCAGCACTGCTTTTCACCCCCAGTCCCAGGGACAAGTTGAACGAGTCAATCAAGTGCTTGAAGATATGCTTTGAGCTTGTGTCATCTCATTCGGTAAGAAATGGGAGGAATCTCTCCCGTATGCCGAATTCTCTTACAACAATAGCTATCAAGCTAGTTTGAAGATGGCACCCTTTGAAGTTTTATATGGACGTAAGTGCCGAACCCCTCTGAATTGGTCAGAAACTAGGGAACGGTCACTCTTCGGTCCGGACATTATCCAACAAGCTGAAGAAAAAGTCCGCATTGTCCGGGAACATTTGAAAACTGCTCAGTCCTGTCAGAAGAGCAATTATGACCGAAAACACCAGGTAATGGTCTATCAACCTGGCGAACAAGCATACCTTCGTGTCACTCCGATGAAGGGCACTCATCGTTTTGGAATCAAGGGCAAGTTAGCTCCTCGCTACATAGGCCCCTTCCGTATCCTGGCCAAACATGGAGAAGTGGCCTATCAGTTGGAACTACCGCCGAACCTTTCTCTGGTTCATGATGTTTTCCATGTGTCGCAACTCCGCCGCTGCTTCAAGGACCCGATCCGAGCAGTGGATCATGAAGTGCTGGAATTGCAGGATGACCTGTCCTATAAGGAACATCCGATCCGTATTCTTGATCAAGCTGAACTTCGAACCCGTCAGAAGGCAATCAAGTTCCTTAAAGTTCATTGGTCGAATCATTCTGAAGATGAAGCCACTTGGGAACGCGAGGATCGTCTTCGTGAAGAATACCCCGCTCTCTTTCAGCCTACCTCTTAATTCTCGGGACGAGAATTTCTTTTAGAGGAGGAGAATTGTAGCATCCCCATGTATTAAGCTACAGTGATCACCCTTTTGATAATGCCAAGTCACCATGATTAACAGTGCTTGATCATCATTTGGATCATATCTCATTTCAAATTCCAATTCAAATTGAGAATTCAAATTTAAAGAGAATTTAAAAGTTGTTCAAATCCAGGAACTAAATAGTTCATAATATTGCAAATATTCCCAAAGCAATTATAAAAATAAAATCAACATTAATTGAATTATTTAAATGACTCTAACATCATGAAAAAGTACCAAAACAACACCATTTAATCCATTCTATTTAATTAAAAATTCAAATGAAAACATTTTACCTCCAAACCTTTTTCTGGCAGTACTAGATATTGCATAGTATTTATTGAGACAAGTTACACATTTTACAAAAGTCATTTGGTGTGAAAAGAAAAGGCAAATAGCAGAGTAAAAATAAAATAGAAAAATAAAAAGGAAAAAGGCAGAAACACACTGGTGGACTGGGCCTAAGTGGCATACACTGCGGCCCAGCCCACCAGGCGCGGCCTTTCCCCTACCTCCCGCTCGGCCACAGTGGCCATGGCGCGCGCGCAGCCGCACGTCCACGGATGGCCACGCGTCAGCCATCCGGTGGTGCCTCGCGAGGATAAGGACCCCGCGCACCCCCCTGGCGAAACCCTAGCTCGGTTCGCACCCTCCCCTCGTTCCTCTCCTTGATCTAGAACGCGCCCGCGCCTACGTCGCCATGCCCGCGCTCGCTGCCTTGGCCACCGCCCTCCCCGGTGCCTGAGGCCGTATCAGTCCGCTCCGCCACCGTCGACTACTTCGCCTGTGCCCATCCGTTCGACCGGACGACCCCCACCGCGACGCCCATGACTTCTTCTTCAAGCTTCGGCCACCGGACTTCGCCGCCGTCGAGCCTCCCCCGAGCTTGCTTTGCACACCTGCAGGACCCTGGTGAGCAGCCGCACCGGATCCCCTCCTTCCTTCCCTTCTTCTCGTGCCATAGCCACCGCTTTAAGGTAGGCCGTACCCGCCACCGCCGTGCGCTCGTCGCCGTGGCCATCGACGCCGCACCTCACGTCCGAGCACGTAGTCATGCTCGGCACGCTCACACGAATCCAACGCACACACGCGCACGTCTTGCCGTGCCCCACAACGCCATATCCGCCCGATCCCGAAGTCCGGCGCCGCCCGCGGTGGTCGCCGTCGACGTTCCCGACCTCTTCGCGCGCTGCAACTGTCGCCATTGGACGCGGCGCGTTCCCAGCGCCCCGTAGAGCCCAAGCCCGACCCCAGCCGTGCCCCGTACGCGTTTTCCGGCCAACTCCGGCGACGCGCCGCCGCGCGTTTTGGTCGCCGGCGCAGTTCCGGCCGCCCGCCGATGTGGCGCTGACGTGGCACCACGGGGCCCGCCTTGTGCCACTGACGGATGGGCCCAGTTGACCCGTTAACCGGGTCAACTGCTAACTGGGCTGGCCCAGCCATTGACATGTGGGCCCGCACTGTTTAAACATTTTTTATAAATAAATAAAATGCTAATTATTCCGTTAATTAAATTAATTAACTAATCAGTTACTGACTAATGGGGCCCACCCCCCTAATTAACCTATTTTAGTTAAAGGTAATCCCTAATTAGCTACTTTGACACTGACCAGTGGGACCCACTGGTCAGGTGTGACTCTGGTCAGCCGGATTTGACTGATGACATCACTGTGATGTCATGCTTACGTCACCTGCTACTGTTTCGGATAATTCAAATTAAATAATTCCAGAAATTCTAGAAAATGATTAAAACTTTGAAAAATCATATAAAATAAACCGTAACTCGGATGAAAATAATTTATATATGAAAAATGATCAGAAAAATATGAAGAATCCGAATATGCCACCCACATACCTGCCACACCCCTCTAACCTACTGAACATGGAACCATCCCCTCCGGTTCAGTGTACCGATAATCACCCGGAGCTGGGAGAACACTCCCGGATAATTTCCCGCTCCGACTAACTTGCGTAGTGCTGCATTAGAACACCCCTAGCACTGCATGTTGACATGTCATGCATCCCTGTTGCATTGTTTGCCATGTATTTATTGTTTCTTCCCCTTCCTTCTCTCTCCCGATAGACGCCGAGACTGCCGACGACACTGCAAAGTACGATTACGTCATCGACGACCAGACCCCTTCAGCTGAGCTTCCAGGCAAGCAAAACCCCCTTGATCATCCAGATATCGCCTACTCTTTCTCTCTATTGCTTGCATTAGAATTGCTTCTGCTGGTATTCCGATAGCTCCTATTCTGATGCATAGCCTGATTTCGTCGCCTGCTATTGATACCTTACATGTTGCCCTATGATGCTTAGTTAGGTATGCTATGTTTCATCAGCTGGCCCTTCACCCTTGTCTGTTTGCCAAGCTTGTTATCGGGCCGTGATCACTCTGGGTGATGATCACGGAAATGTTTACATATTAAAATACTTTAAACTGTAAAGTCGGGCCGGCTCCAAGAGTGCCCGCGAGAGAATAATATTAAAGATGGGTCGGCTCCAAGAGCACCCACGAGTGATATTGTGGCAGAACGACAGGGCAGGCGGAGACCACCTAGGAGAGAGGTGGGCCTGGTCCCTGGTCGGGTCCGTGTGTTATTAAGTCGGAGCGACAGGGATCCTGTTCGTCTTCGCGGGTTACTAAGCACGCCTAACGGATTTGGGTATTTGATCTGAGTTGGCTGCTGGCCTATACGCACTACCACCACGTGGGATAATGGTTATGGGACCCTCGGCGCCGTATGTATTAGCCGAAAGCTCTGTCAGATGTCCAGTTCAGCATTGTGGCACGGTCGGATCATGCCGATGGTGCTGGTATCCACCGTCTTCACAATGACCCGGAGTGCAAAGGACGATGGGCCCAAGACCCCTACGCACTTAGGATGTAGACCGGCGGGGACCTCTCTGTTGAGCCTAGGTAGGACTACGTCGTGTCGATCAGCCGAGGCCGGGCATGACCCAGAAAAGTGTGTCCGGCCAGAGTTAATCGAGCGTGTTGGGTAACAGTAGTGCACCCCTGCAGGGAAGTTATCTATTCGAATAGCCGTGTCCATGGTAACAGGACGCTCGGAGTTGTATCCTGATCTGCTACAACTACAAATGAATACTGTTATAATGATAAACTATTACTACTGCTCTCGTGATCACTTTCTCGCAGGGAAGTCAAGGAAGGATCTCAGGGCTTTACTAAAATATAACTGCTATTATAGGTTGCTATACTCTACTCTCTTCTGATGCTGCAAGATTGCTTCAAGATGCTAGTCTTCGATAGGCTAGGCCTTTCCCCTCTGTTCTGGCATTTTTGCAGTTTAGTCCAAAGATATAGCCCCATTCCTTTGATACCGATGCATAATCAGTATAGTTCTGATGTCAGTCTTGCGAGTACTTTGGATGAGTACTCACGGTTGCTTTGCTACTTCTTTTCCCCTACCCGGTTACTGCGATCAGACGACGGAGTCCAGGAGCAGGAGATCCCCGGAGGCACCTTCTTCTACGTTGAGCCCGCCGACCAGGAGTAATTTGGAGGCCGTAGGCAGGAGGCCTTCGCCTTTTTAATCAGTGTTGCTGTTTGTGCTAGCCTTCTTAAGGCAAACTTGTTTAACTTTGTGTCTGTACTCAGATACTTTTGCTTCTGCTGATGCTTGTATGACTCGAGCTTATGTATTCGAGCCCTCGAGGCCCCTGGCTTGTAATATTAAGCTTGTATGGCTTTCATTTGTGTTTAGAGTTGTGTTGTGATATCTTCCCGTGAGTCTCTGTTCTCGATCATGTGCATTTGCGTGTATGATTAGTGCACGGTCGACTCGGAGGCGTCACACCTAGTGCCCAGTGCCAGTTGCTATTTTCTGCTTGTTTTTGGCTTTTCAAAGAATTAGTACCAAACGAAGTCCAAATGCCATGAAACTTTTTGGAGATTTTTTTCTGGACAAAAGAGGCCCTGGAGACTTGGAGAGGTGGCCAGAAGGTTCGCGAAGCCTCCACAAGGCAACAGGGCGCGGCCCCCGGGGGGCACCCTGATGCCTTGTGGGGCCCATGTGGCTCCGTTTGACCTAATTCCACTCCTATAAATTCACAAATATTCGGAAACCATCAGAGAGCCAGAAGAAAAAACCTTTCCGCCGCCGCAAGCCTCTGTTCTTCCGCGATCCCATCTGGAGGCCTTTTCCGGTACTCTGCCGGAGGGGGAATCGATCACGGAGGGCTTCTACATCAACCTTGCTGCCCTTCCGATGATGTGTGAGTAGTTTACCACAGACCTACGGGTCCATAGCTAGTAGTTAGATGGCTTCTTCTCTCTCTTTGATCTTCAATACAATGTTCTCCTTGATGTTCTTGGAGTTCTATCCGATGTAATCTTCTTTTGCGGCGTGTTTGTTGGGATCCGATGAATTGTGAGTTTATGATCAGATTATTCATGAGAAATATTTGAGTCTTCTCTGAACTCTTTTATGCATGATTAAATATAGCTTTGTATTTCTCTCTGATCTATCGACTTGGTATGGCCTACTAGATTGGTTTATCTTGCAATGGGAGAGGTGCTTTGTGATGGGTTCAATCTTGCGGTGCTCAATCCCAGTGACAGAAGGGGACATGACACGTATTTGTATTGTTGCCATTAAGGATAAAAAGATGGGGTTTATTCATATTGCTTGAATTTGCTTCTCTATATCATGTCATCTTGGTTAAATCGTTACTCTGTTTTTATTAACTTAATACTCTAGATGCATGCTAGATAGCGGTCGATGAGTGGAGTAATAGTAGTAGATGCAGGCAGGAGTCGGTCTACTTGTCTCGGACGTGATGCCTATATACATGATCATTGCCATGAATCCGTCATAATTATTTGCTTTTCTATCAATTGCCCAACAGTAATTTGTTTACCCACCGTATGTTTTTGTGCTCGAGAGAGAAGCCTCTAGTGAAAGCTATGCCCCCCGGGTCTATCTTTATCATATAAAAAAACCTAAAAATACCTTGCTGCAATTGATTTACTTTTATTTTAATTAGTATTTTAGTTTATCTATTTACCTCGATAAGATTTAATCCTTGCAAATAACCGCTAAGAGGATTGACAACCCTCTTATTTGCGTTGGGTGCAAGTGTTTGCTCTTGTGTGTGCAGGTGCGCTTAACGGAATTTTGCTTGGTTCTCCTGCTGGATTGATAACCTTGGTTCTTAACTGAGGGAAATACTTATCTCTACTGTACTGCATCATCCACTCCTCTTCGGGGAAATACCAACGCAGACTACAAGTAGCAATATGCAAGAGAACCATGCCCAATGGCATGTTGAGAGAACCACCACCAAGAAGGTTAATGCATAGAAGAAAATAGCTCAGAGTTGACAACCAAGCTAGAAGAACTTATCTCTTTGATGAAAGGTAAAGAAGAGGTAAATGGTAATGCCATCTCTAATGAAGATACTAGTGATGTGAATTTTATTGCTCGTAATAGCTATAATCCCAATTGGAAAAATAATGGATATGCTCCTAAACTTCCTTATCCTAATAATGGAGGAGCATCCAATAATTTTAATGGAGCTAATGGTAGCAATAGAAATACTCTTGAAGAAACTCTTAAAAGTTTTATTGCTAGCCAGACTGAGCAGAATGAAAACTTCAAGAATATCTTGAAGAATCATGCCAACTTACTTGGTCAATTGACCGGTAAGGTTGTTGGACTAACAAATGATGTGCAGATACTTGAAGCCAGATACAAGAATATGGAGGCACAAGTGGCAAAGATAGCAGAGAGCCAAACCTTGATTTTGGCCAAGTTTGCAGGTAAACCGGAGCCTAACCCGGTTGAAGAAGTTAAAATGGTGAGAAGCAACAAAGAGAAAGCTGAGGTACTTTACACAAGCCATGTGCCAGAGTACAATTATACTGTTGCAGATTTTTTCAAGATGATATCCATGAAGTATCCACCACCGGAGGTAACTAACGATGAGGCATATAATGTCTTTGTTGAACAAGTTGCAGCCAAGGTACGTGAACTTGATGATGAAAGAAAAAAGTTATTCAGTAAGTTACCAGCTAAGCAAGAAGATGCTTTTGAACCTACGATAGAGATTGAGATAGGATTTAATAAGTTTAGTGCTTTATGTGATCTAGGGGCAAGTGTTTCCACTATCCCCTAATCTGTCTATGATAGTCTCAATCTTGGTCCTTACGCTAATACTAAGTTTATATTGAATATGGCTAACTCTACTTTTACTCAGGCAGTAGGCATTAAGCATGGAGTTATAGTTCAAATTAATGATTTCCATGTCATGATTTATCTTGTTATAGTAGATATGCCTGAAGATCCAATTGCTCCTATAATTCTCGAAAGACCTTTTCTAAGGACCATCAAAGCTATGATAAATGTGTTTGAGGGAAATGTTCATTTTGATTTACCATATAAAGATCCCTTTATAAGTCATTTCCCCAGGAAAAAGAAATTGAAGACCTACACAGGAGGTGGCATCATTTTGAATGCCAGAAGCTATGGTCTCGGTGTTCTAGCACCACCTTGATCACCACTACGGTCGAGCCATCCGACCGAAAACAAGCGCTTCGTGGGAGGCAACCCACGTGAATAAAGTAGACAAGTAAGTTTTTATTTTTGTTTTTAATAAAAGAGTGATTGAAGTTCCATATGAAGAAGTGAGTTTGGAAGAGTTGTTCTAATGAAGGCCTAGCCTTGTGCAAGATGATTTATAAGCTAGAATGATGTTTGAATGCCTCGAAATATGTCTATGTATTGCTATGGAACTAACACCGCAGGAAAGCGAAGAAAAATAAAAGTTTCGGAAGAAACAGACCAAAAGACGACCCTTCCTGCGACCGCAGCGGTCGTACGGAAGGTCGTTTGACCTGCAGGAGTGCTACTTGTAGTATTTGTTGGTATTTCCCCGAAGAGGAGAGGATGATGCAGTACAATAGAGATACGTATTTCCCTCAGTTAAGAACCAAGGTTATCAATCCAATAGGAGAACCAAGCAAAATTCCGTTATAACGCACCTGCACACACAAGAGCAAACACTTGCACCCAACGCAAATAAGAGGGTTGTCAATCCCCTTAGCGGTTACTTGCAAGGATTAAATCTTATAGAGGTAAATTGCTAAACTAAAATACTAATAAAAATAAAAGTAAATAAATTGCAGCAAGGTATTTTTGGGTTTTTAATATGATAAAGATAGACCCGAGGGCCATAGTTTTCACTAGAGGCTTCTCTCTCGAGCGCAGAAACATACGGTGGGTAAACAAATTACTGTTGGGCAATTGACAGAATAGCAAATAATTATGATGGATTCATGGAAATGATCATGTATATAGGCATCACGTTCGAGACAAGTAGACCAACTCCTGCCTGCATCTACTACTATTACTCCACCCATCGACCGCTATCCAGCATGCATCTAGGGTATTAAGTATGAAACAGAGTAACGCCTTAAGCAAGATGACATGATGTAGAGAAGCAAATTCAAGCAATATGAATAAACCCCATCTTTTTATCCTTAATGGCAACAATACAAATACATGTCATGTCCCTTTCTGTCACTGGGATTGAGCACCGCAAGATTGAACCCATCACAAAGCACCTCTCCCATTGCAAGATAAATCAATCTAGTAGGCCAAACTAAACCGATAAATCAGAGAGAAATACAAAGCTATAACAATCATGCATAAAAGAGTTCAGAGAAGACTCAAATATTTCTCATGAATAATCTGATCATAAATTCACAATTCATCGGATCCCAACAAACACACCGCAAAAGAAGATTACATCGGATAGAACTCCAAGAACATCAAGGAGAACATTGTATTGAAGATCAAAGGGAGAGAAGAAGCCATCTAGCTACTAGCTATGGACCCATAGGTCTGTGGTAAACTACTCACACATCATCATAAGGGCAGCAATGTTGATGTAGAAGCCCTCCGTGATCGATTCCCCCTCCGGTAGAGTACCGGAAAAGGCCTCCAGATGGGATCACGAAAGAACAGAGGCTTGCGGCGGCGGAAAGGTTATTTCTTCTGGCTCTCTCGGGGTTTCCCAATATTTATGAATTTATAGAAGTGGAATTAGGTCAAAGGGAGTCACGTGGGCCCCACAAGGCAGCACGGCGCGCCCCCCTGGGGCGCGCCCTAGTGCCTTGTGGAGCCCTCGTGAGGCTTCTGGCCTCCTCCCAAAGCTTCCAAGGGTTCTTTTGTCCAAAAAAAAATCTCCAAAAAGTTTCGTGGCATTTGGACTTCATTTGGTACTGTTTCTCTGAAAAGCCAAAAACAAGCAGAAAACAGCAACTGGCACTGGGCACTAGGTTAATAGGTTAGTCCCAAAAAATGATATATAATTGCATATAATTGCATATAAAAACATCCAAGATTGATACTATAATAGCATGGAACAATAAAAAATTATAGATACGTTGGAGACGTATCAAGCATCCCCAAGCTTAATTCCTGTTCGTCCTCGAGTAGGTAAATGATAAAAACAGAATTTTTGATGTGAAATGCTACCTATCATGTTTCATCATGTAATCTCTCTCTTACGGTATGAATAATAAGATCCAAGTGATTTAAAGCAATAGTCTATAATTTGATATAAAGACATCAATACTCAGGCATACTAATAAACAATCATGTCTTTCAAAATAAAAATGCTAAAGAACGTTATCCCTACAAAATCATATAACCCTGTCATGCTCCATCTTCGTCACACAAAGTATTTATCATGCACAACCCCGGTTTTAGCCAATCAATTGGTTCATACTTTTTAACGCGCTTCAGCTTTTTCAACTCCCACGCAATACATGAGCGCAAGCCATGTATATAGCACTATGGGTGTAATAGAGTATGGTGATAGGGGATAAATAAGAGAAGTCAAAAATGAAGAAAGTCTCACATCAACGAGGCTAATCAATGGGCTATGGAGATGCCCTTCAATTGATGTCAATGCGAGGAGTAGGGATCGCCATGCAACGGATGCACTAAGAGCTATAAGTGTATGGAAGCTCAAACATGAAAACTAAGTGGGTGTGCATCCAACTTGCTTGCTCATGAAGACCTCGGGCATTTGAGGAAGCACATCATCGGAATATACAAGCCAAGTTCTATAATGACAAATTCCCACTAGTATATGAAAGTGACAAAATAGGAGACACTCTATATGAAAAACATGGTGCCACTCTGAAGCACAAGTGTGGAAAAGGATAGTAACATTGCCCCTTCTCTGTTTTTCTCTCATTTATTTTTTTCTTTTTCTTTTCTTTTTCATGGCTCTTTTTCGCCTCTTTTTTTCTTTTTTTAAAATATATATATATATATATATATATATATATATATATATATATATATATATATATATATATATATATATATATATATATATACAGCCGTTCTATTCTCCTAATATTAGGAGAATAGTTATTCTCATAACACTTCCGCACTGCACGTTCAACGCAAGTGCACGTCATTGTTGAAGTAAGAGCACTGCAGTACTGAGGCGAGCGAACTTCCCGTCGCAAAAAACTGCACGCAGTTTTTTCGGTACTGTTTTCGCTCCAGTTTTTAAACCGTTGGTCGTAACGAGGCGTGTAATATACCATTGGAAAGCTATGGAATAGGCGCAACTTTGCCATGTATAATTGTTTTTGAGATTGCTCATGGTTTAAGAGCAGTTTCGAAAACGGTGCGGCGCACAACGAGTGGCAGCGAGCGTATTTTCGCGATTTTTTCTAAACCGCTCGTCGGAATGAGGAAAATGATACGTCGTTGGAAAGATATCGTCGAGGGGCAAATTTTTCATATATATTTCTTTCTCTAATTCGTTACGGTTTAAGAGCAGTTTCAAATTTAATAAATTGCGAAATTCTGTTTTTTCAATTTTTTTGCAATTTTCGGTACTGTTTTCGCTCCATTTTTTTAACCGTTTGTCCAAACGAGGCATGTGATATGCCGTTGGAAAGCTACCGACGTGGCGCAAATTTCATATGTAGAAATGTTTTTGAGATTCCTCACGGTTTTAAGTTAATTTTGAAAATCGTGCGGCGGACGACGAGTGGCAGCGGCCGTTTTTTCGCTAATTTTTACAAATCGCTGGTCGGAATGATTCAAATGATACGCCGTTGAAAAGATATCAACGAGACGCAAGTTTTTCATGTAGAGCACTCTCTCTAATTCCATACGGTTTAAGAGCAGTTTTGATTTTACCGAAATGCGGACACTCTATTTTTCGCAACACCAAAATCGACGAGTGAACCGCATCGGACAGAAAACCGCACTGCTTCAGACTGAAAACCGCACTGCATCGAACGGGCAAGCAAACTGCATGGTTTCTTTTGTTAAACGTAAATTTTTCCAAACGAGGAAGTGGACCGCGCTTCACATCGGTCTTAAGTGAACCGCAACACCATCGAGAAGTGAACCGCATTACTTTTTTTTGTCATTTCCCTAACAATTGTTTTGCATTTTCACATTAGGAGTAAGTGAACCGCCTAACTACCAAAAGTGAACCGCGTTACTTTTTTTTGGCGTTTCCCTAACATTTTTCTACACTTCACGTGAGGAGTAAGTGAACCGCGACACCAACGAAAGTGAACCGCAACACTACTGAAAGTGAACCGAATTATCTTTTTGTCGTCTCCCTAACATTTTTCTACAATTCAAGTGGGGAGTAAGTGAACCGCGACACTACCAAAAGTGAACCGCAACACTACTGAAAGTGAACCGCATGAGTGTTTGTTGTCCTTTCTCATACTAATTATTTTTTACGCGCGTAGACCGGAACGAGTGGACCGCAGGGACTGATCGAGTGAACTACATGTAATAATAAACGCGTGAACTACATCTTATAATAAGCGCGGGAAAACTGCACTGGAACACCACCCAGCAGTGAACTACACCACCGTGGCAACAGTACTGCAGGTATGCACTGCACCACCGTGAGAATAGTACTGCAGGCATGCACTGCGCACCAAATGCGCTCTGCACCGCACGGACACGGTAACTGAACTGCACGAGGGCTAGGGTGGAGACCGAGCTTCTGGTCAACCAAAATACTGAACTTCTCAACACGCACATACATTTTCTTGCCAAGGAAACATTTCAAACTGCACCAAACAAAGAACTACATAGATATATCTAATAATTACAAACAGTCCTTCAATTTTTTCAGGCAAACTAGCATCAGTGCACCTTTTTCTTGTCTTCTCCTGTAATAGAGTCCACTTGATTTTTCTAAATAAAGAACAACACAAAAACAGTATCGGCTAATAGTGGATTGCCTCCGGCGAACTGCACAAGCAAGGTGCAGAACCACTTTTTTTGTACTAGTTGTTTTTCTCACAAGCGCGTTTGAGAAAAAAATGAACTGCAAGTTAGCAAATACATCAAAAGTGGATTTATTCACAGATTCATGCAATAGAAAATAAGAAACTGTAATTGGATCAACGGTACTGATATATTATTTTTTCATAACTTGAAGTCAATTCTGATGGCATCTCTTCATAGCAAGAAAAATCAAGATTTGACCTTATATACCAGTTGCAAATTAAGCATGCTTCATGGACAAACAATGTGGGCAACATTGAATTGCCCGCAAGTCTGGAGGCCATGTGTTTACATGTTAACCTGCTTCATGCTGAGCCCGGACATCCAAGGAGGGCTAGTCTACTAGTACACATATTCGAGCTCCGGACTTGCATTTTCAGAGGCTGTTCCTTCTGCTACAAAAGTTCTTCAGATGCTAGTATTATATAGACTAGATCACTAGAAAAACATGACAAAGATGCAAGAACTGATGGATGGGACCTTCCATTTTCTGCAGGGATTCATCGGTCTCATCTACTCGATAGGTTTAGTGGGTTCGTTGCTCGGCCGTGAGTGCCGCACTGCGTTGTGGGGAGGATAGTATAGCAGCTGCTCACTGTAGAACTTGTTGGAGAGGATGAAGAGAACCCATCCGTCGCGAGATTGCACTGACTTCACGTGCAATGGTGGGCTTGGGAATGGGTGGCGTGCTGCTTGCACCCACACATTGGACTGCACGGCGCCGGGGGGGGGGGGGGGGGGGGGCGTGCTACGTGCACCCACGTACTAGACTGCATGGCGCTGGCGAGGGAGGGGGGTGCGGTTGATCTTGGATGGGTCAACACATCTGCCGGCGAACTGCAGTGTGGAAGGGCGAATAGCACTGCACTGCACTGCACACCCGACCACGAGCCTCGTGCCACCGGACTGCAAGCACGATCGCCGGTGGACTGGACATCGAGCCGCACCGCACTGACGCCCCAACAGAACTGTAGCGATGTGCCCAAGTGAAATTTGAAAAAGCAAAATAACAATCGATGGGGAGGAGGAGAGGACGCTCGAGGCCGGTGGTTGCGGCGCCGTGGCTGACGACAAGGGAGGCCGGCAGAGGCAAGCGGTGGTCGGCGAACCTGCACGAAGACAGGGGCCGCGACCGAGCTACAATGGAACACAACACCGTCAGCCATCACAATGGATCACATCATATAAAAACGAATCAAATTTTAGCAACCATAGTGGGTGGAGGATGAGTAGGCGGCCAAGGTGGCTAGGGTGCTTACCATGATGATGAGGACTCGGACGAGGACGGCGACGAAGTCGGTGAAGAGGGTGAGCGCGTGCTTGATGTAGTCCATGACGCCGCGGTGCGCCCTCTTGATGATCTCCTGCGTGTCATACAACCATGTTGAACTTGTTGAGTTCTGATTTTTGAACCTTCCCAGTAGTAATACATGTACTGAGCGGTACAGGATTGTTGAGAAGTTGACCTACAGAAACAAAAACACTCCTGGAGTGCACACGCAAAATCATTTACAAAAAATAGTGGCAACAAGAAGCAATAAGCAGCCACACATACACGTGTTTTTGAGAGTGAAACAACAGAGAGGGAAAGGCGTACGCAGAATGAACTTCATCCTATTTTATGTTAAGCACATCCACGGTGCATCCTGTTTTATGTTAACCAAGTCAAAGTACGGTGCTCATTCTGAAGCACAACCACAAGCACTTGTTTCTGTTATATGAAGATGGAAACACAAAGGAAATCGGACTCACCATCGGAAGTAGATGAACTGAAAAGCATACAAAAGATGAACTTGTGCATACAAAAGATGAACTGAACCATCATCTCCGTACTGAACTTATGTATCTATACAATGCAATCCTATTATTATATCTTGTCAAAAATCTCAAATTAAAATTTGAACTTATCAAACATGCACATGGAACGGACAACAATTCACATAAAAACTGTGTTACTTCCCTAGATGCTTCTACAATCACGGGAAATACAAGTCTACCCACACAACTATCCCAACCAGAATTGAAACTTGTATTCACAGGTTGTTGTGGAGTTTTCAACTTGTAATTACTAAAACACTTTAGCCCTGGTGTAAAAAAAGGTCAACCATCAAACAAGTTCACATAGCATTATACTTCTTTCACATAGTATTGTTTAGTAAGTACAGAAGTACCCTTGTCCAGCTGAACTCTAGCTTCTACAGTGATAATATCCCTGCAAAACTAGCCACCCGCATCAGAAAACTGATGTATAATAAAAACGCTTTGTTTTTTTATGCACACACACAGTAATGTCATATGTGTTTTTCATAAACTGATGATAGATCACATACTGAACTAGCACACCTAGTTTGTGTTTTAGGACATAAAATAGACGTCCTCGAGGTGAGTTTATGTAAAAATGCTTTTGAGCTATTTTTTCAGAGAAAACACTGTAAACTGATAATAGAACGAAGAGTTGAGGCGCTGCCGGTGATCTCTTCTATTTTAATACAGTCTGAACTTACTATCCAATGTTATGAACTCTCTCTCGACAATACACCCTGAACTTTGGAGTTTTTAAATGCATAATTTGGTTTTTTTTTCTACTCTTTCTCTAGGACTTCCTGAACTAAACAATTTGAACCCCGCGGAGGTTACTAAACAGAATGTTTTTGAACTTTCTTGACGACAACACATGAACTTGTGTTATAATAATAAAACCGAATGGTTTTCTTTTACCTCTTCTTTTTAACACACTTTTCGCAAACCAAACTTCTGAACTTTCCCGACGACAATATGCGACTTCAATATTTTGACAATTTGAACTTAAAAACAGATATAACCATACAGAGTTTTTTTTAAGGAAGCAGAGCTTCAAATCAACTATTTCCTACTTGATTCTTGATTCTGGAGCAAATATATACCATGGTTTAACAGTGCTTATCATTGTTTAATTTTTTTGTTTTTGCAAGACACAATCTTCTTTCAGAATTATACCAATGAAATTGTTCAGAACAAGTTCTAATCTTTTGTTTTTTGCAAGACACGGTCTTCTTTCAGAACTATTAATACAAGAAGCATAGAAACTGATCATTACTAAATTTGCAGAAAGAGAATAAATGTTTGAATTTCTATTCATAAATATTCATCAGCATTTACAAGGATTTGAACATTCAGGAGCTTGTTCTGACCTGTGGTTCTCACCGTCGGGGAGCTGCCCAATCGTGTGACCTGACGTCCACTCGTGCAAGTGGAACTGACGCACACGCCATCAGGGACCCGCCCACTCGTGCGAGGTCGAACTGAACCAGTTCGTGATGCCGAAGCCGAGTTGAACTTGCATGATGTGCAAATAAGAGCATGACTTCTGTACTTACTGAACAATACTATGTGAAAGAAGTATAATGCTATGTGAACGGGGAGTTTAGCCCCGCTGCTATATCCTCCTGGGCAGAGGCACGCAGCGAGGATGCCACTCCATTGCTCTGCTTACAGGCAAACTGATTGTTGAACTACAACAACAAGTTATGAGCCACATGGTGAAGCAAACAACAGCAGCAGAGGGTGCCCAAATGAACAAAGAACTTGCTGCAGGTTTTATTTTGAACTTGCCTGGAAGTAACACTTGTACTCTAGTCCCAGTACAAGCATCATGCCTATAATTTGTAAACAAAAAAAGATGCAGAATTTACAAAAGAAAAGATTAAAATAAAAGTTGAAACAACAGAGAAACTATGAAGCAAATAGCATCAGTGATCTTCTAGTTGAAGCACTATATTGTACTGATATTTTTTTTGTCAATGAACTTTTGTAATTTAGGTACTAGAACTCACTGATGCTATTTACTCTTTGTTTTTTGAAGGCATTTTTTAGTACATGTTAAACATTTGTTTTTTAAACACACCCACAGTTGAAATGGATCAGTACAAGCTGAAAAATGTCAGTTTTTCATAATCAAAATTTGCACTGAATCGGTTAAACTCTGAATATGTTCAGAGAACATGAGGGTCTCATGCTACTCTAGGCCAAGATGAAAAAATAGTAGTTATAATTCTTGTAGGCATTTCAACAAACAGTGGAGGGGCACCCTAGGGAAGAAGGAATGGGGATCATGCATCACCTTGGACTGCTGTGTGTGCTCGACTTGGACGGCTGCAGCGCATGGTGAAGATGGTGGCCACGATTCTACTTGGATTGTTGTCCGCGCTCCACTTAGACGGCCGCCAGTAACCATGGTGGATGAGCACGTGGCCGAGGGCGGCCAAGGCGACTACCGGGAACTGTAGGTGGTCATGCTTGTTCTCAACAGCGAACCGACACTGAGGCGACGGTGAACGGCCTCGGCTGGCAGGGTTGGACTGCTAGACTTAGCGGTGCCGGACCACTCGCCGGGACGAGGTGGAGTGGTGTCGGGAGCGTCGCCGAGGGCAGCCAGAAGCAGGCAGAGGGTCGACGCCCGGACTGCTTGGACGTGGGAGGTGGCTGTCGCGTGGCTCGGCGGGGAAGATGGCGAGGCGTCGCCGGCTCACGGCGGCCAGGCGCGGAGAGGAAGGTGGTGGGGTGGCTCTGGCTTGCGGGGGCTGCGCGCGGAGAGGTTGGTGGCGAGGCGGCGCTGGTCGCGGCGGCCGACCGCGGAGAGGAAGGTGGTGGGGCGGCTTGCGGCGGCGTGCGCGGAGAGGAAGGTGGTTCTGGAGAGCCCTGGCCGCGCGGGGAGGCGGAGCGGCAGGGGCATGGGAGTGGTGCTCCGGCGGCGGCGTTGGAAGAAGGTGGACGGGGGGTTGGGCGGGGCGTGGCGGCGGCCTGGGTAGTGCTCTGGCGGCGCGGCACAAGGTGGACGGGGGCGGGGCAGCGCGGCAGAAGGTGGGCGGGGACGGGGCAGGGCGGCGGCGGCCTACTTCTTCGGTGGCGACGTGGAGAAAGGTGGAGGGTAGGTGGGGGATTTGGTTCGGGGGTGGCTTTTTGCTGCGGTTAGGGTGGTTCAGTTCGCTGGTGTTAGCAGAATAAGAATAAGACTCTTAAGGGTGTGACGAGAATATATATATTTATAATTTCATATATATATATATATATATATATATATATATATATATATTTATAATTTTGTTCGGAGTCTCATTCCGACTTGTGGGGGAATCATAGTCTCCATCATCCTTTCCTCACCGGGACAATGCTCTAATAATGATGATCATCACACTTCTATTTACTTACAACTCAACATTACAACTCGATACTAGAACAAAAGTATGACTCTATATGAATGCCTCTGGCAGTGTACTAATGTCTACTACACAACTTATTCTTATAGACTCGTGTTGGGCCTCCAAGCGCAGAGTTTTGTAGGACAGTGGCAATTTTCCCTCAAGTGGATGACTTAAGGTTTATCAATCCGTGGGAGGCATAGGATGAAGATGGTCTCTCTCAAACAACCCTGCAATCAAATACAAGAAATCTCTTATGTCCCCAACACACCCAATACAATGGCAAATTGTATAGGTGCACTAGTTCGGCGAAGAGATGGTGATACAAGTGTAGTATGGATAATAGATATAGGTTTTTGTAATCTAAAAATAAAAAAATAGCAAGGTAGCAAGTGATAAAACGGAGCACAAACGGTATTGCAATGATTAGAAACAGGCCTAGGGTTCATACTTTTACTAGTGCAATCTCTCAACAATGCTAACATAATTGGATCATATAACAATTCCTCAACGTGCGACAAAGAATCACTCCAAAGTTCCTATTCGCGGAGAACATAAGATAGAAATTGTTGTAGGGTACGAAACCACCTCAAAGTTATCCTTTCCGATCAATCTATTGAGCCATCCCTAGAAGTGTCACGAACAGCCCTAGAGTTCGTACTAAAATAACACCATATAAAACACATCAACCAACCCTAATGTCACCTAGATACTCCTATGTCACCACAAGTATCCATGAGTTGATTATTCGATATGCAACAAACAACTTCAGATTCATAATATTCAATCCACACAAAGAACTTCAAAGAGTGCCCCAAGATTTCTACCGGAGAAAGTAGGACGAAAACGTGCATCAACCCGTATGCATAGATTACCCCAATGTCACCTCGGGAATCCGCGAGTTGAGTGCCAAAACATACATCAAGTGAATCAATATAATACCCCATTGTCACCACGGGTATTCCTATGCAAGACATACATCAAGTGTTCTCAAATCCATAAAAATATTCAATCCGATAATAGTGAAACCTCAAAGGTAAAAACTCAATTCATCACAACAAGATAGAGAGGGAGAAACACCATATGATCCAACTATATTAACAAAGCTCGCGGTACATCAAGATCGTGCCAAATCAAGAACACGAGAGAGAGAGAGATCAAACACATAGCTACTAGTACATACCCTTAGCCCCGAGGGTGAACTACTTCCTCCTTGTCATGGAGACCGCCGGGATGATAAAGATGGCCTCCGGTGATAATTTCCCCCTCCGGCAGGGTGCCGGAAAAGGGCTGTAGATGAGATCGTGGAGGTACAGAGGCTTGCGGCGGCGTAGTCAAAGTTCTAGGGTTATTTCTGGGTGTTTTGGAATATATAGGAATTTTTGGCGTTGGAATCACGCGAAGAAGGGCCACAGGGGGCCCACGAGGTACCACGATGCTCTTGCCCCCCCCAACCGCGCGGTGGTGGCTTGTGTGCACCTCGTAAGGCTTCTGGTCCTGCCACGAAGCTTCGGGGGTCTCTTTTGGTCCAAAAAAAATCGTCAAAAAGTTTCGTTGCATTTGGACTTCGTTTGATATGGATTTTCCGGAAAACCAAAAACAAGCAGAAAACATCAACTGGCACTGGGCACTAGGTCAATATGTTAGTCCATAAAAATCATATAAAATCCATATAAAAGTGCACCAAAATCATATAAAATTATAATAAACATGGCATGAATACTTCATAAATTATAGATACGTTGGAGACGTATCATGTTCCAGGATGTGCAATGATGCTAGCGTAACATGTATAAAAATGATGAACGGTGGCTGAGCCACGAATACTATGTCAGCTATACGATCATGCAAAGCAATATGACAATGATGATGTATGTCATAAAAACGGAACGGTGGAAGTTGCATGGCAATATATCTCGAAATGGCTATGGAAATGCCATGATAGGTAGGTATGGTGGCTGTTTTGAGAAAGATATAAAGAGGCTTATGTGTGATAGAGCGTATCATATCACGGGGTTTGGATGCACCGGCGAAGTTTGCCCCAACTCTCGATGTGAGAAAGGGCAATGCACGGTACCGAAGAGGCTAGCAAATTGCGGAAGGGTAAGAGTGCGTATAATCCATGGACTCACATTAGTCATAAAGAACTCACATACTTATTGCAAAAGTTTATTAGCCCTCGAAGCAAAGTACTACTACGCATGCTCCTAGGGGGGAGGTTGGTAGGAGTTAACCATCGCGCGCCCCCGACCGCCACGCAAAGGAAGACAATCAATAATAAATCATGCTCCAACTTCCTAGCAAAACGACAGATCATACGTGCATGCTTCGGGAATCACAAACCTTAACACAATTATTCTTACTAAACCACAATTATCTACTAATACCTCCCACATATTACCATCTTAATATCGCAAAACTATTGCAAGGAATCAAATTTATCATATTCAGTGATCTACATGAAAGTTTTTATTATATCCCTCTTGAATACCTATCACATCAGGACCAAATTCATAACCCGTGCATATTACCATTACTATCATGAGACTCTCAAAAAGATATAAGTGAATCATGAGAGTGCAACTATTTCTTTAAAATATAACCACCGCCGTGCTCTAAAAGGTATAAGTGAAGCACTAGATCAACTGCCTAGCTCAAAAGATATAAGTGAAGCACATAGAGTATTCTAACAAATCACGAATAATGTGTGTCCCTCTCAAAAAGGTGTGTTCAGCAAAGATGATTGTGACAAACTTAAAAGCAACCAAAAGCAAACAAACTAATTCACAAGACGCTCCAAGTAAAACACATATCATGTGATGAATGAAAATATAGCTCCAAGTGAGTTACCGATAGATTGTAGACGAAAGAGGGGATGCCTTCCGGGGCATCCCCAAGCTTAGACGCTTGAGTCTTCCTTGAATATTACCTTGGGGTGCCTTTGGCATCCCCAAGCTTAGGCTCTTTCCGCTCCTTATTCCTTTATCCATCATAGTCTCACCCAAAACTTGAAAACATCAGCACACAAAACTCAACAGAAACCTCGTGAGATCCGTTAGTATAACAAACAAATCTTAAACTTTAGGTACTGTAGTAAATTGATTCATATTTAATATTGGTGCAATTCTACTGTTCTCAAATTTCTCCATGACTCATACCCCCCGATACGATCCATAGATTCATCAAAATAAGCAAACTATGCAACAAAAACAGAATCTGTCTAAAACAGAACAGTCTGTAAAGATCTATTTAAAATCCATAATTATGTAACTCCAAAAATTCTGAAAAATTAGGACAACGTAAAAAATTCAT
The DNA here is from genome assembly GCA_039707655.1 of Elymus sibiricus. Lineage (NCBI taxonomy): Eukaryota > Viridiplantae > Streptophyta > Magnoliopsida > Poales > Poaceae > Elymus > Elymus sibiricus. The sequence continues at coordinate 359,421,369 of CM077666.1, forward strand.
ATACCAATTCTTTGTAAAAATTTTAGATTTTTCTGACGCTCCAGTACAGAACTAAAATTCCAGCACTGGATGCAAAACTTTCTGTTTTCCAAACAGCATCAATTCTACTATCATCAACATCATCCCAAAGGCATTACTTGGCACAAACACTAATTAAAACATAAAAACACAATCATAACAGAGGCTATAATTGTGCAAACACACAATAACAGAAGGTAAAAGCAAAATTTTATTTTATTCATTGGGTTGCCTCCCAACAAGCGCTATTGTTTTATGCCCCTAGCTAGGCATAATGCATAGTTTCAAGTGTTGTCATCCTTCGTTTCTAACTCCTCAATCACACATCCATTTTTTCTAATATATTTAGCATAGGAGTTTCTCATTACCACAGTTCTAGGTAAAAAATCAAGAATCTTATTTTATGGGTAGGTTCCTTAATTATATCAATGAAATTGGGGTGCACGCTAATCATTTTAAGATCCTCACTCCCTTTACTAGAAGTAGCACCCTTGACCTTAGGAACATATATAAACTTGCAATTTTTATTTGGAGGAGTCCTATCAATGTTTTTAGTGGAGGAAAAGGCGGAGCCCAAGTTGTTGATCACTTCCTCCAACTTATCAATTCTAGTGGAGCTTTGGTCTATCCTTTCGTTAATTATTGGTTCTTTTTCCTTCAAAGTTTTCAAGGCAATCCCCACCTTAGAACCAAATTGAGTAATATGATTGTGGACTTTTTTATCTAAATTTTCAAGATGTTCAATAGTAGGCATTTTATTTTCTATAGCTTCTAACCTTTGCATAACATGCTAGTGAACCCACTAAATTTCCCATAGCATTGAGAGCGTCCGAAATGGGACACATCAAGAAATTCCCTTTGGTAATAGTGTCAAGAACAAATCTATACCAAGTAGTGATTCCCACATAAAAATTTCGAAGAAGAACGGTAGTGGATTGCTTACGAGTTAATCTATTTTGAGCATTGCAAATGCTATACCAAGAATCCTTTAAATTCTCTCCTCCCCTTTGTTTAAAATTAAGTACTTCATTTTCAGGGGTAGTAGTAATGAGCGAAGAACTAGCCATAATGGTGAGGCAAACAAGCAAACTAGCAAACAAGCAAATAAAATAATTTTGTGTTTTTGTAAAAAAATTAGAAGTGGGGGAGATGAAAACGAGAGGCAAAAGCAAATAAAAGGTAAATAAAGTAAATGCAAGTGAATGATAATTTGTGCAAAGGTACTTGGTAATTTTGATGATGTCTCCCCGGCAACGGCGCCAGAAATTCTTCCTGCTACTTTTAGTCTGCGTTGGTATTTCCCCGAAGAGGAGAGGATGATGCAGTACAGTAGAGATACGTATTTCCCTCAGTTAAGAACCAAGGTTATCAATCCAGTAGGAGAACCAAGCAAAATTCCATTATAACGCACCTGCACACACAAGAGCAAACACTTGCACCCAACGCAAATTAGAGAGTTGTCAATCCCCTTAGCGGTTACTTGCAAGGATTAAATCTTATAGAGGTAAATTGCTAAACTAAAATACTAATAAAAATAAAAGTAAATAAATTGCAGCAAGGTATTTTTGGGTTTTTAATATGATAAAGATAGACCCGGGGGCCATAGTTTTCACTAGAGGCTTCTCTCTCGATGGCAGAAACATACGGTGGGTAAACAAATTACTGTTGGGCAATTGACAGAATAGCAAATAATTATGATGGATTCATGGCAATGATCATGTATATAGGCATCACATCCGAGACAAGTAGACCGACTCCTGCCTGCATCTACTACTATTACTCCACCCATCGACCGCTATCCAGCATGCATCTAGGGTATTAAGTATGAAACAGAGTAACGCCTTAAGCAAGATGACATGATGTAGAGAAGCAAATTCAAGCAATATGAATAAACCCCATCTTTTTATCCTTAATGGCAATAATACAAACATGTGTCATGTCCCTTTCTGTCACTGGGATTGAGCACCGCAAGAATGAACCCATCACAAAGCACTTCTCCCATTGCAAGATAAATCAATCTAGTAGGTCAAACTAAACCAATAAATTGGAGAGAAATACAAAGCTATAACAATCATGCATAAAAGAGTTAAGAGAAGACTCAAATATTTCTCATGAATAATCTGATCATAAACTCACAATTCATGGGATCCCAACAAACACACCGCAAAAGAAGATTACATCGGATAGAACTCCAAGAACATCAAGGAGAACATTGTATTGAAGATCAAAGAGAGATAAGAAGCCATCTAGCTACTAGATATGGACCCGTAGGTCTGTGGTAAACTACTCACACATCATCGGAAGGGCAACAAGGTTGATGTAGAAGCCCTCCATGACCGATTCCCCCTCCGGCAGAGTACCGGAAAAGGCCTCTAGATGGGATCGCGGAAGAACAGAGGCTTGCGGCAGCGGAAAGGTTATTTCTTCTGGCTCTCTGGGGGTTTCCCAATATTTGTGAATTTATAGAAGTGGAATTAGGTCAAACGGAGTCACGTGGGCCCCACAAGGCAGCACGGCGCCCCCCCTGGGGCGCGCCCTAGTGCCTTATGGAGCCCTCGTGAGGCTTCTGGCCTCCTCCCAAAGGTTCCAAGGGTTCTTCTGTCCAGAAAAAAATCTCCAAAAAGTTTCGTGGCATTTGGACTTCATTTGGTACTGTTTCTCTGAAAAGCCAAAAACAAGCAGAAAACAGCAACTGGCACTGGGCACTAGGTTAATAGGTTAGTCCCAAAAAATGATATATAATTGCATATAAAAACATCCAAGATTGATACTATAATAGCATGGAACAATCAAAAATTATAGATACGTTGGAGACGTATCAAGGCGGTTCCAATGCAAAACAACCAGAGGCAACAAAAGAGAAGGGCGTCGTATCAAACGGGCGCACACGCTCGTTTTTGCGGTTGTTTTAATTCTCAGCAGAAACCATCGAGGAGTCCAGAGCATTCGACGGCGTTCCAAACGGGCCCATGCGCCCGTTCGAGCGGTCGTTTGACATCTTCGACCAGGAGCACAAAAAAACAGAACGAACGAGGGCGTTTAAAACGGACGCCGGTGTCCGTTTCAGCAGTCGTTTCATCTACACGCAGGCAAATGTGAGTTAAACCGGGTTGAAGACGGCGTTCCATACGGGCGCTCACGCCCGTATGAGCGGTCGTTTTGCGCGCCGGCGGCTCCAATATGCCCGAGGAAGGAGGTATTTCGCCCCCATCTCTCTCTTTTCTTCTTCTTCTTCTTCCTCTAAAGCTCTCCCAACCCTAGCAAAACTTCGCCCGATCTCTCTACTCATTTGTTTTCAGTTCGAATCCTTCCGTGTGATCGATCTACGGTACGTGTCTGCTCCGATCCCCAATTTATTTTTCATGAATCCATGTTCTACATGCCTAGCATTGCCATGTCTTGGATATGCATATTTTTGATTCAAACTTGAGTTTGGCATGGATTTGTTGATGTTTTTAGAGGAGTATGATGTTGTGAGTACCGTAGGATCATTATTGTTTCATTGTATTGGACTGAAAAACTATTTATAGATTTTTACACGGAGGTCTTCTCGCGTACGCGGTGGTTCGAGTTCATCCACCGCACAACCGCAACAAGTTTTCACTCAGGGGATCGTCTTCACCGACCGTGGAGCAAGGAAGAAGTTCTAGAAGCTCACCACAAGGAAGATCAAAGCAACCAAATGGGCTTGTGCGAATACTCTCGCCAAGCTAGGTATCACTCATGATTTTAATTTGCTTTGTTATAATGCCGGGTTGCATCATTTTGTTTATCAGGGATGTGACACTTATGAAAGATTGACGCTTGAGTTTCTTAGTACTCTCTTGCACAATGTTGGTTTAATGCCAAATGCATATGAGGAGGAGAGGATCACTTTTCGTCTCCTTGATCAAGACTTTAACATCACTTTTGTTGAGTGGTGTAACTACTTTGGCTTCCCCAACAATGATGATGATATTAGATATGTTTATGATTTCACTGACCCGCACCCAAGGCAATCCTTTTACCAGATGTGTCACCATGGCTCTAAGCAAAGAGCCAGTTGCATTGAAAGTCCTGCTATACGTTATTTCTACTATGTTATCACTAACTCGTTGCAGTCACGAGGAGAAGTTTCTAAGGTGAATGATGAGAACATGCTAGTTCTCGGGAAAGCAGCAAACCTGGACGTCGGTTATTCGCCCAACCTAGGGGCAATACTTTTGCTACACCTCGCGCATCAAGCAAATCATGCACAAGGAGATATCGTGTGTGGAGGAGTGATCACCATGTTGGCCAACTCCCTTGGCCTCAACTACAATCATCTCCGCCCCATTGTCGGTAACACCCTTGTTAACATTCGTGTTCTTACTAGCGCAGGTATGGTAGTAGTTCGTAATGGCCATCATTGCATCAAAATTCCTAGAGTGGCATACTTGTTACCCACACCTATGCCTAACCATTTCTCCATCGAGAATGGACAATTGCATTATGTTGCACAGGAAGGAGATGCAGCTTTTGACCAAGAAGGGCTAGAACCTGAACAAGTAGATGAAGAAGAACTCGCCACCGATGAAGAGGAGGAGCAGCCCCAGCAAGACTACACCACCTACGCGGACCTCAATAACCTCTAGGGCTCTATCCATGATATGAGCAACATCGCATCGTCCCTGAGAGGCACGACTGCCAACATGAACATGGACTTCTCCAACTGGAGGCAGGAGTGGGCTCCTGACCAACCGCCACAATGATCTCACCGGTTTGGGCTTGCAAGAGCCTAAGCTTGGGGGAGGTTATCACCACTTCTACATCAAGATGTGGCGGTATTTGAATAAGTTGTAATGAGGTTGTACTTAAGCTCGAGGAGCTTCAAAACACCCATGTTGGTTAGTTCCAATACTTTGCTTTTTATTTGCTTTTGCTTTTTATTTTTGCCTCTGCTATTTTTCAGTTGCAAGTTAGTTTTGAAAAACCAAAAAAACAAAATAAAATAAAATAGAATAAGCTTTGCTTTGCTCTTGTTCTTCATTTAGCCCCTTGGAGTTCGTTTGCATTTTGTTTTCAGAGGAGTTGATCTATGCCAGGACAACGAGGAATGCAAGAGTAAGGAAGAGAAGTGTGTAAATTCGCAACTGTGAAGGTATGTCCTACGACCCCCATCTTTTGCACTTGGATACTTAGAGTAGATGTAGTAGTTGTATGTGTGATATGTGCAGATGGGAGTAAGTCTTGATAGTTGATACAAAGGTTTTGCTCTAGTAGCTGAAATAATTTTGTAGCCTTTGTTTTCTTTAGTTTAGACAACTAAGACTTGCTGTGGGACAGTTTTTGAATGAAATGTTATTAACCAAGTATAACTTTGCACAAGAGAAAGTCTCTCAAGACTTGGGAGTTGAGAAATTGTAGTGGAAGTGATGTTTAACATGCTCAACCCCATGTTGTTAATTTTAATAGACTTGATAGCACTTGTGGATTAAATTGTCTAGAGGAACTTAGTTGAAAGGTGGGTGAGATTATGCCAAAAATCTGTGTTGTATATCTCAACATGGTGTTATAGCCTCCGGCTGGTGCCATGGCCTTTGCTACTATATACGCATTTACGTGTGTAAATGTGGCTTCGTCACCCTTCTTGATGTTATGCTGAGGACTCCGCTGGCCAATGAACGATCCACCAAGAGCGATAGCTCGAATTTCGGCTATGAGTTTGTTACCGTACGTAGTGGCAACACTACAAACAAATATTATTCGGCTTTCTCTTGAGTGGGTGTGTATGTGGTAAATAAAGGGGACTGATCAAAAGAGCTCGAAAGAGACAATATTGCTAAAGGTCCATAGTTCCCAAACATTAAGCCACTGCGAAAACCTATGCATGATCACTTGTTTGGCATAATCTCCTTCACGTGACAATCAAAGTTCTAGCAAACAATGATTGAAACAAAGTGTTTAAGAGCCTAGAGGAGGAGACAATTGTGGGTGTGCTCATGAGCACGTGAGCATCAAATTTTACTACATGCTTTCTACTTCCTAACTTATGTTTTCATGGCTCTATCTAAAGAAACTCTTCCATGCATTCCCGGCAAGCAAGTGTTGTCTAGATTAAATGAAATGAAGTGTTAGAAAGTTGTTTTATCTAGTAGATCAGAAACTTTGTGTTGATTATCTTTGCTTCACTAACACTTGCACTATAACCATGCCACCGCTATATCTATGATAAGTTTTCAGGTCAAGAAGCAGAGGGCTATCTAGGCATACCGATCGTAAGTGAACCAAAACCTTCTCATTATTTCGGTTTAAACAACTGAGTTCCTTATGCTTCGGATTTCTCTCAATGTTGCTCGAGGACGATCAAGTTTAAGCTTGGGGGAGTTGATGAGTGATATTTTTACACTCATTTCAACATTGTTTAAACCAAGATATTTCATTAAAAGAGAGATATTTGCTCCAATATTGCCACTAATGACTAATGAATGCAAAGGATTCCACAAATCCTCTCTTTGATATTTTTCCACAGAAAATGGGCTAAAAAGGGAAGAAATCACGTGGGAGAAAGGAAAGGAAGGAAAATGGAGAAGGAATAAGTCACCAGGAGGCACCAGGAGGCAACCAGGGTCAAAGACGGCATTCCAAGCGATCACACGCACTCGCATGAGCGGTCGTTTAGCGTGGAAACCGAGGCAGGTCGTCCACCTGAACAACTTTTATAAAGAGGACCCCGTCGAAATGTCAACAGAACAGCGTCGAGCATAGCCAAAACCTCTTCATCATCATCTTCATCCACAAACCCTAGCCGCCACCATTTTCATCTCCATAGCCATCTCCACCACCATAGAGCCATCTCATCTAGTTTCATACTTGTAATCGTGCATCGCACAAGGCATCCATTGTAAGACATATTGCAATCAATCAATCCCAAGATGTGTTCTTCAATGTTTTCTTCTCGCGATCTGATCTCCATGTGTGAGTAGTTTGGCAAGGTATGGGGTGACGCATGAGCCTTGCAACCCCAGGTATTTGGTGAAGGGATCAATGGAAGCCTTTGACATAACGTCTCGTATGTGTGAAATAAAATTGTTTCGTGAAGTGTCTCTTGTCTTGTCCGCGATCTTCATCCCTGCAGGTACCCAGGATCATGGAGGTTGAGCACCGGTGAGGCTAGGAGCAAGGGGACCGTGAAGTGTTATACCGAACACCGGTGACAATAAGGTTTAGTAGGGATAACATGGATCATATCCTTGGGGATTCATGAGGTGTAGTCATTAAACACCCAATGCTTTTGTCTGATATTATTATCTTAATTATCGATGCAACCCCGCGAGACGGATAGGGCCTTTAGTAGGACAACTGATTCTTGATGCAGGACTCGTGCCGGTCAAGATGTTATTTGGATACACCCCCACTCCGATATGAAGCAAGCACCTCTTGATGGGTGACTTCCCGAGCACAAACTAATATCATTTTTGATGCCAACACCAATACATGGTTGTAAGCATTAAGACCTCATCCCCGTACCTTCTTTTTATTGTAAGTGTTTGATCACAATTTGCTTCCTGATCCGGTCAAAAGCTAGATTTGACACTTTGGCAAAAGCTTGCTAGAGACCATTGCTTCAAGGGAATCTTCCTCTCATGGGTTCGATACCTAGGGTCACCTCTGGAGAAATAGGTGCGGGATACCCTTTCTTGTTCCAATACCAGATCAATAAAAAGGAGATATCACCCCCTCACGTGTGACTCCCTCAGGCCTAAACGTGGACCGAAAGTGGGTTGCAATTTTTTATTTTTAAATTGCGTCAGCCGGGTCTTGAACTCAAGACCTCTTGGCTCTGATACCATGTAGAAGGAATAGAGAGGGATTGGTGGAATTGATCGATGTATTGCTTGAGCCTTGTGGGCGTATATATAGGAGTACATGACCATCTTGGAGTACAAGACAAGCTAGAACAAATCCTAGTCTATCCTATATTTCCTAAATAATCATGATACTCAACAGTGAGTCATAGGACAAGGTTTTTTGTTGCAAACATCCCCCCACCCGTTCGCGCCGCCCGCAACCTCCTGTTCTCCCGTGCTCCTCGTCTCACTGCCGCTTGAGGTCCTACCGGCGAAATCCAGGCGAGGCCGGGGACGACGGCGACTGGGCGCTTCCCTGCGGTGCCATCCCTCTCTCCTGGTCTGGTTTCTGTTGATGGCTGCGACCCGCGGGCGGTGCCGACTGGATCTACAGGAGACTGCGATGGTGGAAACCGATGCTCTCCGGTGGGTGGCTAGTGGGGATCGGCGACGTTGCGGGAGGCCCCGGTGCGTGGTGGGGCGGCGGTGGGCTGTCGGGCTCAGGGTTGTGGCGCTCTGGTTCTTCTACGTGACAGTTTCCTCAGGCAGTGTTGGGCGGTCTCCTTACTGCGCGGGACATGGGCTGCTTGCGCCAGGCGAAAGCCGGCAATAGCGGTGGTGGCGTGCAGGGGAGGCGGCGATCAGTGGCGTCCTAGACCTAGGGTTAAGTTGTCATGGGCCTTGAGGGCAAGACCAAATCTAGCTCGTGGAGGGCCACCGCTCCAGTAGCCCATCTTCTAGGGCTGCCCCAGAGATGATGCTGGCTGACCACTTGGACCTGCACCCCCGACCGTGGTGGGGCTTTCTGCGCATGGACCGACATTGTTGATGTCCGGTCCGGATCGATGGCGGTGCCACTCTGACATTGTCCGGTTTTTGGCGTCGGGTTCTTGGGCACCTTGTTCCCTCATTAGTGTTGGTGGTCTATCTTGGATGTTGGGGCGGCGGCCCTAGATGGTGAGGATGCGTGCCTGGCTTTCCGGCGAGCAACGCGTCAGCGGTGGTGGCACCTTCTCTTGGCTATGGGGTAGCAAGGGGAGGGTGGCGGGTGAACCTGGCGTCGTCATGGCTTCAGTGGTGGTGGTCCTGTCGTCTGGATCTGGAGGTCTCGTGCTTGCAATGCGACACTTCCCCGGGCTGGGTCGAGCCCGGTGGTACCCCAGGTGACTATGGTGAGGTTTTGAGCGAAAGATTTGCGCTTTTGGCGCCGGCGATGGTGAGGCCTGCGGGTCTGACTTACCCCTTGGGGGCGTCATTGTGGGAACGCTCTCCATGTCAGGGTTCCGGGTGAAATCTTAGCCCTTGGTTCTGGGCTCGGTTGCGGCGGCGCTCTGCGTCGGTACCCTCTTGTGGGCATCATATCGGTTAACTTAGGTACCATTCGGTTGTAGCACATCCTTGATTTCAGGCATGTTTTATCCCTGTAGTCTGATACATCTCCAATGTATCTATAATTTATGAAATAGTCATGCCATGTTTACAATAATTTTATATGGTTTTGGTGCACTTTTATATCATTTTTATGGACTAACTAGCTAGGCATAATGCATAGTTTCAAGTATTTTCATCTTTCAAAGTAATTCCATAGGTGGCTCTCGTGATGGATTCATATGGTGGTTTAATTCTCTTCCTTGGGAAGTGTTCCATTCCTTTCTCTAGTGGAAATTGGAACCCTATATTTCCTTCTTTCATGTCAATAATGGCACCTATGGTTAGTAGGAAAGGCATACCAAGTATTATAGGACAAGACGGGTTGCATTCAATATCAAGCACAATGAAATCCACGGGTACATAGTTTCTATTAGAAATTATAAGGACATCAGTAATCCTACCCAATGGTTTCTTAATTATTGAATCCGCTAAGTGCAAGTTGAGGGAACATTCATCCATATCGGTAAGACCTAGAATGTCACATAAAGATTTTTAATATAGTAGAGACGCTAGCACCTAGATCACACAAAGCATTACATTCATAATCTTTAATCTTAACTTCAATAGTAGGTTCCCATTCATCTTGTAATTTTCTTGGTATTGATACCTCCAATTCTAGCTTTTCTTCATTGGCTTTGATAATGGCTTCTATGATATGTTTGGTAAAAGCTTTATTTTGTTTGTAAGCATTGGGTGGATTTATCATGGATTGCAACAAGGAAATACATTCAATCAAAGAGAAATTATTATAATTAAAGTCCTTGTAATCCAAAGTAGTGGGCACATCGCTATCTAAAGTTTTGACCTCTTCAAACCCACTTTTATTGTTTTTATCATTAAGATCATCACCCTCCGAATAATTGGGACGCCTTCTAATTAAAGTTGACTCATCTCCAGTCCCTTTATCATCAAGTTTTATATTACTAAACAAAGTTTCAATGGGTGTCACACCAATCATTTTAATATCTTCATCATTATTATGGTAAAAACCAGGTGCGAGCACTTTTTCTAGAAATTCACGTTTAGCTCTTAACCTTTCAATTCTTTTTCTACTCTCATCCATGGTGACTTGGATAGACTTAAGAGTTTCAGTTATTACATCTCTTTTAGGTGGCAAAATTTTAATTTTGAGGGTTTCCACATCATGAGAAATTCTATCCATGTTTCTAGACATGTCATCAACTTTGTTTAGTTTTTCTTCTACCATAGCATTGAAAATCTTTTGAGAACTAATAAATTCTTTAATGTTCTTCTCAAGTTCAGTAGGTATCCTATTATTATTACTGTATGAATTACCATAGGAATTACCATAATTATTAGAGGATTACCGGGATACGGTCTAGGATTGAAATTCCCTCTATAAGCATTGTTGTTGAAATTATTTCTAGCGACAAAATTCACATATATAGCATCATTGTTTTTCTCAATCAAAGTAGATAAGAGAATATCATTGGGATCAACATGAGCATTTTTTACTAGAAAGCATATTCATAAGAGCATCCATTTTTCACTCAAAGTAGAAACTTCTTCGACACAGTTTACCTTTTTACCAGTTGGAGCTCGTTCGGTGTGACATTGAGAATAATTTGTTGTCACATTATCGAGAAGCTTTGTTGCTTCTCCCAATGTGATTCCCATAAATGTGCCACATGCAGTAGAGTCTAGAAGATTTCTCGACACAAAGTTTAGTCCCGCATAAAAGTTGTGTATTATCATCCATAAATTTAAACCATGAGTGGGACAATTCTTAATCATTAATTTCATTCTCTCCCAAGACTATGCACCATTTTCTTGCTCATGTTGTTTAAAGTTCATGATTTAATTTCTAAGAGATTATCTTAGCGGGAGGAAAGTACTTAGCAATAAAAGCATCCTTACATTTATCCCATGAATCAATACTATTGCGAGGTAAGGATGAAACCAAGTTTTAGCACGATCTATTAGTGAGAAAGGAAATAATTTCAACTTAACAATACCATTATCTACATCTTTTTTCTTTTGCATATCACATAGTTATACGAAGGTATTAAGACGGGATGCAACATCTTCATTCAGATTTCCAGCAAATTTGTTCTTTCATGATAAGATTCAGTAATGCAACATTAATATCATATGACTCCGCAATAGTGGTGGGTGGAGCAATTGGAGTACTAATAAAATAATTGTTATTAGTATTCGAGAAGTCACACAACTTAGTGTTTTCTTGAGACATAGTGACAATTCAAGCAAGAGAGCAAACAAGATAATTTTTTTTGTATTTTTGATTTTTTAACGAGACTAATAAAAGAAAATAAGAGCAAATAAAAAGTAGAACAAGTAAATGATAATGTGTGTGAGGGGACTTTGCTTTGTTTGATGAAACCTCCTCGGCAACGGCGCTAGAAATTCTTTCTGCTACTTGTAAGCTGCATTGAGATTTTCCCCGAAGCTTCCAGGGTTCCTCCTGGTCCAGAAAAAATCGTCAAAATTTTTCGTAGCGTTTGGACTCCGTTTGGTAGGGATTTTCTATAAAACCAAAAACAAGCAGAAAACAACAATTGGCACTTGGCACTGGGTTAATAGGTTAGTTCCCAAAAATGATATAAATGATGTGTAAAGCATATAAGATTGGTAATATAATAGCATGAAACAATCAAAAATTATAGATATGTCAGAGACATATCAATAAACCTTATGTCATCCACTTGAGGGAAATTTGCTGTTGTCCTACAAAACTCTACGCTTGGAGGCCCAACAGAGTCTACAAGAATAAAGTTCTGTATTAGACATCATAGTCAAGCTTCTTTGGCTCTAGCGTGGAGTAGATTCGTTGGCCACCTATCATTTACATGTGTCCCCGTTGTCATCATCCTCGGTCCTCGCTATCCGCTGGCAGGAATAGAACTTCACGCCCCAGAGTGAGAGGACATATGCTTGTCCTCTCTGGCGGTAACTTGGTGTGTTCGGTGCATTGGGGTCTGGTGATTTCCGAAGGAGGCACGATTTAGTCCTGGTTCGGTGGTCTAGGTCGCCCCATGGTAGGTGTGGCAACTCCTCGTTTCATTTTTTATATTTTGACTTCCTTGTTTGGGGTTCTCCCCACCACCTTGTATCAATTTGGCCGTTTGGTTGCCATTATTTGTAAGGTGGTCAGAACCTGTTTTGTGAGAGTGTCAAGATGATTAGAAGTGGCGAAGAATATTCAGAGGAGCTCGACAAGAGCCATATACTAGAACCTTCATATTCTGTTACAGACTTCGTGAAGATGTTGACTCTCAAGCATCCATTACCCGAGGTATCAAATGATGGGGCGTATAAATGCTGTGTTGCTAAAGTTGCAGGTAAGGTACGTGAAAATTGGATGCTGAAAATAAAAAAAACTATATGGTAAGCTTCCGATCAAACAAGAGGATATATTTGAGCGAACTATTGAAATTGAGATTGGGTTCAATAACTTCAATGCTTTGTGATCTAGGTGCTAGTGTTTCTACTATCCCTAAATCCGTGTATGATAATCTCAATATTGGTCCATTTTTTACTAGTGAAAGTAAGTTTAACATGTCCAATTCTATCATTATGTAATCAGTAGGGATTAAGCATGGTGTAGTCATTTAAATTAATGATTGCCTTGTTATGATTGACCTTGTCATTATTTATATGCCTGAAGATCCCATTGCAACAATCAAATTAGGTAGGCCATTCGTAAGGACCATTAAATCTAATATTAACATTTTTGAAGGAAATGTGAGATTTGATCTTCCGTCAAAGGATCCTTTTATTAAATATTTCCCCAGGAAAAAGAAGATGAAGATATAGACACGAGACGGTATCACCCTAAAAGTGAGGAGTGCTACTTGTGGACTGCGTTGGTATTTCCCCGAAGAGGAGAGGATGATGCAGTATAGTAGAGATAAGTATTTCCCTCAGTTAAGAACCAAGGTTATCAATCCAGTAGGAGAGCCAAGCAAGATCCAGTGAACATCACCTACACACACAAAAGCAAACACTTGCACCCAACGCGAATAAGAGGGTTGTCAATCCTCTTAGCGGTTACTTGCAAGGATTCAGTCTGATAGAGATAAATTGATAAAGTAAATTACTAAACTAAATAAAAGTAAATAAATTGCAGCAAGGTATTTTTAGGTTTTTTATATTATAAAGATAGATCCGGGGGCCATAGTTTTCACTAGAGGCTTCTCTCTTGAGCGCAGAAACATACTGTGGGTAAACAAATTACTGTTGGGCAATTGATAGAAAAGCAAATAATTATGACGGATTCATGGCAATGATCATGTATATAGGCATCACGTCCGAGACAAGTAGACCGACTCCTGCCTGCATCTACTACCATTACTCCACTCATCGACCGCTATCCAGCATGCATCTAGAGTATTAAGTTAATAAAAACAGAGTAACACCTATAACACCCCTGTGTAATGAGCAACAGTGATCCATAATGATTATGCTAAGTCACTGTAATTTGAAATGCTTGATCACATTGGATTAATATCTCATTTCAAATTCCGCCACTGAATTCAATTCAAATTCAAAGTGAAATTTGAAGTTGCTCAAAAATTACTGAAAAATAGTTCATCATTTAGCAAAAATTCCAAAACAAATTCTTGTTCAGGAAAACAACATCACCTATTTGCTAAAATGGACTAGAACATTTAAAACAATGCAAAAACAGCAATTTAAATGCCATTTCAATTATGAAAAATTCAAATGGATTCAAAAATTGCCCAAACTTTTTGTGGCAGTGCAGAATAATGCAAAGTAGTTTTGTGGACAAGTTTCACATTTTACAAAATGCATTTTGGCAGCTCAATTATTTGCAAATCCTTTCTGTAAAAAGAAAAGCAGAAAAGAAATGGGAAAAGGCTGAAGTCTACTGTGCGTTTGGGCTCAAGTTTAAATAGTGCCAGGCCCAGCCCACCTCTCTCTTTCTCTCACCTCCCGCCTCGCTGTCGACGCCGCCATAGCCAGAGCGCGGTGGCTCCGGCCGCTGGCCGTCACCAGCTGCCGCAGGCCCTCGGAGAGGATAAGGCCGAGGCCGTCCACTCCCCCTGCACGCCTCTGCCACTTCTCCCCCTCTCTCCCTCGCTCTCGCGCTTCCTCTCTCCCTCTCCAGTACGTCGCCGTCGCCGCGCCGCTCAGATCCCGCGGCCACCGGCGTCCCCATGCCCGGAAACCGTGTCTGGGTGGATCGCCGTCCACCGCTACGTCATCTACGCCGTCGAACAAGAGCCGAGGAGCTCTACCTCGGGCGGATCGAGCCCATCTTCTTCCTCGGCCGCAACTTCTTCTCCGGCGAACTCCGGTGTCCTCGGCAGCTACTAATCCCCCGCCGGCCTTTCGTGAGCCACTCGGTGAGCTCCGCTCCTCTCTCCTCTCTTCCCCGCACTTATCCGCGCCCGTAGCCACCGCACTCGCCGTGGCCTTACTCACCGCTGCAGCCATGCTCGTCGCCGTCAATGACGTCGCCGTCGAGCTCGTCCAAGCTCGTAGCCATGCTCAGCGCGCGTGTAGGAGTCGAACGCCACCGCCCGCGTCGCTTGCCGTGCACCGCGTCGCCGTTTCCGCCCGCACCCGTACGCCGGCGTCCGCCGCGCTGCTCATCGCCGTCGCCACAGGCCATCTCCGGCCATGCCACCACCGCGGTTCGACGCAGCTTCGTCCGCTCGTTCGAACGCGGAGTCGCACACGCCAAACGGCCGCCCCTAGCCGATTTCTGCCGCTGTCCAGTGCGCGCCGCCGCGTTTTGGCGTCACCGGCGACAAGCCGCCGGCCACCGCCGACGTGGCCACCACGTGGACCTCCCTGGGCCACTGACCAGTGGGCCCAGGGGCCCCAGTTGACTGGTTTGACCAGTCAACTCTGCTGACTGGGAACGCTATGCCACTGACCACTGGGCCCCATGTGTTTATTTAGCCAGTTTTAAAAATAAATTAATCTATTTAACTAATCTGACACTGACAGATGGGGACCACGTGCTAAATAACCCCTAATTAGTTTAATTAACCTCTGTCTAGTCTCTGTGTCACTGACATGTGGGACCCAGCTGTCAGGTTTGAACTGGAACAGCTGGGCTTGACCACTGACGTCATGTTGACGTCATAAGTGTTGTTGTTCTGGATAATGCGAGTTAAGTAATTCATTTAATTCCAGGATTTTCAAAAAATAGTTTAAATCTTTGAAAATTCGTAGAAAATAAACCGTAGCTCCGATCGAAAAGTTTTCTACATGAAAGTTGATCAAAAAGACGAGACGAATCCGATTATGCCCTCTGTTTACCTATCACCTGCCCACAACCATGCAAACATGGAACCTTCCCCTCCGGTTCAACTGTCCGAAAACTGCCTAAGGCCGGGAAAATATCCCCAGATATTTTCCCGCTCCGCCTGCAACGTGTAGCATTGCATTAGGTCACCATCAGCACTGCATACCATCATGCTATGCATCTGAGTTGCATTGTTTGCTTTTATTTATTGTTTCTTCCCCCTCTTCTCTCCGGTAGACCCCGAGACCAATGCAGCTCCGGAGTACGACCACACCGTCTATGACCCCTCTTTTGCCGCAGAACTTCCAGGCAAGCAACCCCCCCTTGAACATGCCAATATCGCCTATTCTTTCTCCCTCATGCTTGCATTAGTATTGCTATAGTTGTTGTTCTGAAATACCTATTCTGATGCATAGCCTGTTTTGTAACTACTGTTGATACCATTCTATCCTAAATGCTTATGCTAGGTTGGTTAATGATCCATCTGTGGCCCCATCATTGTCTTAGTTGCCCCGATTTAGTACCAGTGCCCCGATCGATGAGATCGACGGGTTGAGACCAGCACATCACCGCACACCCCTAAGTTGTACGACTCTGCAGAGCTACCACCGAGTGCCGAGGGTCGTACCTCTTATCTCACTCCTGATGTTGCCTCTGTAGAATAGGTAGTCGGTTGTGGGTTACTGAGGGTGATTCCTCTTTCACCACCTCCGATGAAGTCTCTGTCGTGCAACCCTTCGAGTGTGAACCTATCGAGGGTGATTCCTCTGGGTTCACCTTGACAGATACATCGAGTGGGAATCCAATGAGGGTGATTCCTCGGATACCTTCTTGATGTGTTGGACACATAGTTACCACATAATTATTTCAGTAACTGATTAAAGTCGGGTCGGCCCCGAGGGGTACCCGCGAGTGATGTGGAATCGGGTTGACCATGAGGGTACCCGCGAGATAATTACGTGGCACGGCCGGGCATTCTTAGCCTTTGCCGTAAGTCCACAAGACGGGGCGACGGGGTCACATGATCGTGAGTCTCTGCTCGTTTCCGCGAGCTCCCAACACACTAATGGGTTAGGATATGTGATCTGAGTAGGCCTCTGGCCTTTTCGCACTAACCACCACGCGAGAATAGTATGGGCACTCGGCGCCGTATGTATCAACCGAAGTTCTTCAGACGTCAGCAGTTGAGCGGCACGTGCCCGGGTGGACCGCGAAAGCCTGCGTGTGTATATAGGGGCTAGGTCTGGTCCCGGCCGTCCTCGCAATGCACAGGAGTGCAAAGGGCGATGGGCCCAAGACCCCTGAGCGCTTAGGGTGTTGACCGGCGTGCTGGCCTCTCTGTTGAACCTAGGTAGGGCTACGACGTGCCGATCGACCGAGGCCAGGCATGGACCGAGCAAGTGTGTCCGGCCAGAGTTAATCGAGCGTGTTGGGTAAGTGGGTGCAGCCCTGCAGGGAAGTATATCTATTCGAATAGCCGTGTCCACGGTAACAAGACGCTCGGAAAATATCCCGATCTTCTACAACTAGAAGTGGTTTGAATATGATAGCTCCGGGATTGCTTTCTCGCAGGGAGTCGAGGAAGGATCTCTGGGCAAGGCTACTTATACTTGTTGCTACTACTATATTTATGTACTAATCTACACTCTTCTAATGCCGCAAGACGCTGAAGTTGCTAGTCTTCGATAGGCTAGGCCTTTCTCTCTATTCTGGCAATTCTGTAGTCTAGTCCACAGATACTGCCCCTTCTTTGATACCGATGCATAAGTAGAATAGTTCTGATGTAAGTCTTGCGAGTACTTTGGATGAGTACCCACGGTTGCTTTGCTTCCCCTTTTTCCCCATACCCGATTACTGCAACCAGTTGATGGAGCCCCGGAGCCAGCTGCCCCAGTCGACGACTACTACTACCCCTCTGGTGGAGAGTACTACTACGTGGAGACCGCCGACGACCAGGAGTAGATAGGAGGCACCCAGGCAGGAGGCCTGCGCCTTTTCGTTCCAGTGTCGTTGTTTTGCTTAGCCTTCCTATGGCTAACTTGTTTAAATTTATGTCTATACTCAGATATCTGATGCTTCCGCTGATGCTTGTATGACTCGAGCTTATGTATTCGAGCCCTCGAGGCCCCCGGCTTGTAATATAAAGCTTGTATGACTTTTATTTGTGTTTAGAGTTGTGTTGTGATATTTTCAAGTGAGTCTTTAGGCTTGATCATGTGCATTTGCGTGTATGATTAGTGCACGATTATGTCAGGGCGTCACAAGTTGGTATCAGAGCCAACTGCCTGTAGGAACCCCCCTTTCCAACTCCTTGGCCAAAGTTGAGTCTAGTCTTTGAAAAACGATTTTACTAACATGGCTGTGTGGCTTACGGGCCCACGTCGCCAATGTGTGGTATTAGGATCTTTTATTCCTCTTCCTTACTCTGGGACTGTGATCTCTCTTCTTTTCGGGTTAAAGATTTTGCTGACTCTAACATTAGGATCTCGTGATCACAATCACCCGGAGAGCTGGATTATCGACAACATTTCTTTCCAATGCTATCATATGCTTCTCACAGTGTTGTTTGACTTCTTGCACTCCTTGTTTCAGATGCGGCCCGCAAGACAGCTCGTACGCCACACTATGGCTCTTGATGCGACTGGGTTCCCTGCTATCTTGGTCGATCTCTTGACTAGGCTGGGATATCGCTGGTACCCTGAGTACACAGTTTACGAGGACTACCGCGAGTTCAACCAGGAGCAGTACCACGCTGTGGTTCGCATCTTTGATCGGCAGAACAACTCCATCACTGAGTTGCACACCTTCCATGTTGTTGGAGTGACTGTCGACATGGCCGTCCATGATGCTGCCTATATTGCTATTGCCCGTCTCCGTAGAGAGCACAGTCGCTTGGAGGAGAATGCTTTCAGATATATCCCCTATGCCCCCACTGGGGATGAGAGTGGGTATTACACTCCTGTCTGTACCCCTTATGTGCCACGTCGTTATGACCCACAGGTTTTGGTACAGTACACTCAGGCTCTGGATCGCACTGCCCAAGCTCTTGCTGTCGAGTTGTACGCCACTCGTGCTCGTCTTTACGACGCTCTGACACAGTTGCTACCAGCAGTCAGTGCACGGATGCATCCAGAGTACATCCTTTACCCGCGCAGGACGGAGATGCCACCAGGTCTTGAGTGGCTTGCTGTTGGAGGTTGTACTCCTCCACGTGGTCCTCTTCTTCCAGTTTGGGACCAGGTTCTGCACCAGAGTGTCCACGGAGCACAGGATCCTTATATCGAGGGTACCCTGCGTCGTCACCTGCAGCTGCCTGGCTTCAATGGTTTTCTCCGACGTTGATGTAGCTATCGCTATGTCCCGTTGTTGTATCCCTCCACCGCGTGCCTACGTGCCGCCTAGTTGTCTAGCTTTCCATGTCGCTGTTGTAACGCTGGCTTGTAACCGAATCTATGTATGGACCTGTATGTCATGTTTGACTATGTTGATGTATCTATTGCACTTCCTTTTGTTGTGCGTGTTACTTCATGAATGATTCCATACACCTGCAATGCTCGCTGCTAAACTACCCCCTGTTGAATTTTAGCAGGATGGTTAGACCAGCAGGTCGTGGTCATGGTCGTGGTGCCAACAATCCACCACCGCCCGACTATATGGCTGCAATGATGCAACAATTTGAAATGCACTGTCAGTTCATGCAAGGACTTATGGATCAGTTTCCTCGTCCCAATGCCAACCAGCAGCCAGCCTCAATCACTTTGTAAGAGTTTGTGCATCTCAACCCGACCATCTTTCGCAACTCAGTTCGGCCGCTTGACGCTGATGAATGGCTCCATGATATCACATTTGAGATGGAGTCTGCTAATGTGGCCCATGCCAACTATGTCACTTTCGCACCCTATTTCCTCAAGGGACCCGCAGCTCAATGGTGGGACAGTCACAGGCATACCCTAGCTACTGGAACCATCATCACTTGGGTGGAATTCCAAGCTGCTCTCCGTGCCCATTACATTCCGCAAGGAGTCATGGACCGGAAGAAGCGTGAGTTCCGCAACCTTACCCAGGGCGAAAAGTCTGTGGAGGCCTATCAGCAGGAGTTTCTTGAACTATCCCGCTATGCTGAAGAGGACATTGCTACAGATGCCCACAGCCAGGAGAAGTTCCATGAAGGACTCAACCCAGATATCAAGCTCGCACTGCTAGTCCAAGACTTTGCCGACTTCGCCACCTTGGTGAACAAGGCTATACAGGTTGAGATTGGTCTGAAGGATCACAAGGACGCTCTCAAGCGCACCCGTGAAGCGGGTTCATCTTCGGGCTCGTCTTCCTAGAAGCGCCGTATTTGGATCCCTCACAGCATGTACCGCCCGACTGTACCTACTCCAAGGCCATCGTATGCTGCACCTCGTATGCCTCCTCCACCTCTGAGGCAGCCAAGACCTCAAGCTGCACCGTTTCGAGCTCCTGCTCCCCGTCCCGAGGATGGACTATGTTTCACTTGTGGACGTCCAGGTCACCATGCCAAAGACTGCCGTCAGAACCAGAATCAGTTGGCACTTCCATCTGCTGGCCGTGGTAATGGCCGTGGCAACAACCAGCCCCGCATCAACAATGCCAGGCCTTCTTATGGTCGTGGTCAGGCTTATCATGTCAACATGAATGAAGACCAAGACCAACCAGCTACTGTGATGGGTACACTTCCTGTTAATTCAGTACCAGCTTATGTTTTGTTTGATTCAGGAGCATCGCATTCTTTCATATCAGAAGAGTTTGCATTCATGCATGGAATTAAACATGAAAATTTGCACCAGCAGTTAGTGGTTAACACTCCCGCGGGTCATTGTCGAACCTCTTTGTTCAGCCCCGATGTCACCATTGAAATTGAATGGCTGGAATTCCATGCTTTTCCCATTATTTTGAAGTCTTCCAAGGTTGACCTCATTCTGGGAATGGATTGGTTGAAGGCTCACACCGCCTTAATCAATTGTGCCACTAAATCCGTCCAACTTCTGCACCCTTCGGATGAGATAGTAAACTACCATGCTCATCTCGTTCAAAATGCCGAGGCTCAGATTTATGCACTGAATGCGTTGAACGCTTCTCCTCTTGAGGGGATCGAAAACGTTCCAGTCGTTCGCAACTTCCAAGATGTCTTCCCAGAAGAACTTCCAGGAGTACCCCCTGCTAGAGTTGTCGAGTTTGTCATCGACCTAAAACCAGGCACCACTCCTATTGCGAAGCATCCTTATAAGATGCTGCCGCATGAACTTCTTGAGCTTAAGGAGGAACTCGATAAATCACTTCGCAAGGGTTTCATTCGTCCAAGTTCCTCTGCCTGGGGAGCACCTTCTGTCTTTGTCAAGAAGAAAGATGGTGCTAACCGATTGGTCCAAGATTATCGACCTATCAATCAGGCAACCATTCAGAACAAGTATCCGCTTCCTCGGATCAATGACCTGTATGATCAACTTGCTGGATCATCAGTGTTCTCTAAACTCGACTTGAGGTTGGGTTATCATCAAATCCGCGTCCGCAAAGAGGATATTCCCAAGACTACCTTCGTTACTCGCTATGGTTCATACGAGTACACCATCATGTCTTTCGGCTTAACTAATGCTCCAGCAACGTTCTCCCGTCTGATGAACTATATCTTCATGGATTACCTCAACAAATTCGTCGTGGTTTATCTGGATGATATTCTGGTATATTCTAAGAATAAGGAAGAACATGCTGAACATCTTCGTCTTGTTCTAGAAAAGCTTCGAGAGCATCAGTTATATGCCAAATATTCCAATTGTGAATTTTGGTTATCTGAAGTAACCTACCTTGGTCATGTGATTTCCAAGGATGGCATTGCTGTCAACCCAGAGCGAGTTCAAGCTATTCTTGACTGGACTCCTCCAAAGAATGTCAAGCAAGTCAGATGTTTTCTCGGACTCGCCAGCTATTGCCGCCGTTTTGTCGAGAACTTCTCAAAGATTGCCAAGCCTCTAACTATTCTGCTTCACAAAGGCGTTAAGTTTGAGTGGACAGATAAATGTCAGGAAAGTTTCCAAACACTCAAGGACAAGCTGACTTCTGCACCAGTGCTTGCTCCTCTGGATTCTCGTAAGGACTTCGTGATCTATTGTGGCGCCTCTCGTCAGGGATTAGGCTGTGTTCTGATGCAAGAACGCAGAGTGATTGCCTATGCCTCCCGACAGTTGCATCCTCACGAAGAGAACTACCCAGTGCATGATCTTGAACTTGCTACAGTGATATATGCATTAAAGCTGTGGCGACATTACATTCTCGGTAATCGATGTGAAATTTACACGGATCATCAAAGTCTGAAGTATTTTTTTACTCAGCCGGATCTCAATATCCGTCAACAACGATGGTTGGAAACAATTACAGACTATGACTTCGGTATTTCTTATACCCCTGGCAAAGCTAATGTGATGGCCGATGCCTTGAGCCGCAAGTCGTATTGTAACAACCTCATGGTTCAACGAGTTCAACCCCATATGTATGAAGAACTTCGCAAGTTGAACCTTCATATCATTCCACATGGTTCTCTTAATACCATTGTTTTACAGCCAGATCTTGAGAAAGCTGTTAAGTCTGTGCAAGCAAAAGATGCTGAAGTTGATCAGATGAAAAGAGATATTGACCTTGAAAAGTACAGAGATTTCTCGCTTGCTGAAGATGGAACCTTGTATTTCAGAGATCGCATTGTAGTACCTCGGTTCGAGCTTACGACGGATAAAGTTATGAAGGAGGCACATGATACACCACTGTCTATTCATCCGGGTAGTACCAAGATGTATCGTGACCTTCATCAAAGGTACTGGTGGTCTAAAATGAAATAGGACATTGCTCACTATGTTGCTGAACGTGACGTCTGCCGTCGCGTTAAAGCAGAACATCAGAAGCCTGCTGGAATTCTGCAACCGCTTCCAATCCCTGAGTGGAAATGGGACAAAGTTCAAATGGATCTCATTACTGGTCTTCCCAGGTTTCAAAAGGGTCATGATGCTATTCTTGTCATCATCGATCAACTCTCCAAAGTTGCACACTTTCTGCCAGTCAAGGAGACGATCACTACTAGTCAGTTAGCAGATTTGTATATCTCCAGAATTGTATCACTCCACAGTATTCCAAAGGAGATCAGTTCAGATCATGGCAGCCTCTTCACCTCTAAGTTCTGGGCAAGTTTCCAAGAAGCTATGGAAACTCATATAACCTGGAGTTCAGTTTATCACCCCCTGTCCCAAGGCCAAGTTGAACGAGTGAATAAAGTGCTTGAAGATATGCTGCGTGCTTATGTCATCTCATTTGGCAAGAAGTGGGAGGAATCTCTCCCGTATGCTGAATTTTCATACAACAACAGCTATCAAGCTAGCTTGAAAATGGCCCCCTTTGAGGTACTTTATGGACGTAAGTGTCGGACCCCTCTGAATTGGTCAGAAACTGGGGAACGGCCGCTCATTGGCCGGATATTATCCAACACGCCGAAGAGCAAGTCCGTATTGTTCGAGAAAATCTCAAGGCGGCCCAGTCTCGCCAGAAGAGCAATTATCATCGTAAACACTGGGGATCAATCTATCAACCTGGTGAGCAAGCTTATCTGCGTGTCACTCCTATGAAGGGCACTCATCGCTTTGGAATCAAGGGCAAGTTAGCTCCTCGCTACATTGGTCCCTTTCGCATTCTCGCCAGACATGGACATGTGGCATATAAATTGGAGTTGCCACCGCAATTCTCTCACATCCACGCGTCTTCCATGTGTCGCAACTTCGCCGTTGATTCAAGGAATCTCCGCACCGAGCAGTGGATCATGAATTGCTCGATTTGCAGGATGATCTATCTTATAAAGAGCATCTGATCCGCATTCTCAATCAAGCTGAACGTCGGACCCACCAGAAGACAACCAAGTTCCTTAAAGTGCAGTTGTCGAATCATACTGAAGATGAAGCCACTTGGGAACGCGAGGATCGTCTTCGCGAGGAATACCCCTATCTTTTCCCTTCTACCTCCTGAATTCTCGGGACGAGAATTTATTTTAGAGGAGGAGAATTGTAACACCCCTGTGTAATGAGCAACAGTGATCCATAATGATTATGCTAAGTCACTGTGATTTGAAATGCTTGATCACATTGGATTAATATCTCATTTCAAATTCCTCCACTGAATTCAATTCAAATTCAAAGTGAAATTTGAAGTTGCTCAAAAATTGCTGAAAAATAGTTCATCATTTAGCAAAAATTCCAAAACAAATTTGTGGCACCCCGGCTCAGAGAGACCGGAACACCCTGTATTCCAGCCCAGAGATCAAGTCTTCTGGAATACGGCACTGCTTGGCATAGAACAAATCAGCTCTTTATTACGAATAAACGGGGTACAAGGGTCTGATATTACAAAGGTTACAGGGGCACGGCGACACTTCGCCTGCTCAAATAGCTCTATGCTAGCAGCGGGACATCTCGAAGCGGAATAAATTCTAGCAGCGGAACAACGACGACGGTGATGAACTCCACTCCGCAGGGACTCTGGCTGGGACGTATCCTAGAGTGCAACCTCGGGATCCTCGACAAGCAATCAATCACGGCATGACCTGCAATCTGGCATGACACGCCAGGTGAGTACTTTGAATGTACTCGCAAGCTCACAGCAACCAAAGCAATCAAGACATACAACAGCATGGCATTTACAGGTTAATCATCAAAGATGAACACGATACTACTAGAACAACATGAGCATGGCAACAACATGAGCATGGCAACAACATGAGCATGGCATGTACATATAATTTATGATATGAACATGATGATACTAGCAATAGCTTGCAGGGGGGGGGGAGTCGACGTTTAAGGTCTCATGGACCAACTTACTCTGCTCTGAGGTTACCTCGTAACCACCATAGATATCAATCTTTCTTACCATCGTGATCATCACACGATCACCTCATGATTAACCATCATCAAGAATACCATCGTGATCATCTCGTGACCTCACATAAAGATCAACCAACTTCTTTTCTCATCGAACCGGGGTTGTTTATTATTCAGGTTATTATTTCTGTTGACCCATAGTGTGACCTACTACGAACTGTGTCCATATCCGAGGACGCGGCTATCGATAGATTATACACTCTGCAGAGGTTAGTACACTGTACCCACACCACGAAAATCATGGCCTTGTGCCCCCATTCGGGTGGACCAACGACATTCCGACAAAACCAATCTATTGCATGACACTCTCCCGGCCACTCCGACAAACTCCCCTTTGGGCTATGTCCTGGGTTACCCCGATGCCAACTCGTGACATCCGCCACCTCTGTGGCTGCCACCGTCGTGGCGAAACATAAACATCGTCCCAAACGGGGACCTCGGATCCATACAACTCGGGTACTCAAGGCTTATGGCCGCCTACCTGATCAGGGTAGCGCGCGCACATAACCTTCCCTAGTAGGAGGCACCGGCGAGAGGCATGAAAATAGACCGCATTAGGGCCTCCCCATCCAGGCGAGTGTGGTTGCACTGGTGAGCTCGATTCGGTGGCACCATGACTCAGCCAACAAATTTGTTCAAGTTCGATTAATGTCAGGTTTAACTTGAATGGTGATGAGCTGAGTCACAATAAAATACATAATGAAATAACAATGCAGATGAGCATGATATCAGTGTAACCATGGATGGGCAACATAACCATTTAACATCAACAATGATAAATCATTTACTTTACGGGATGCAAATGAGCATAGCATAATGATGATCACAAATATCACAAGTATTTTCATATTAAACCATAATGATCCATATGAGCATATCATTATCACTAGCATCTAATATGAGTACAAGAATACAATCTGATAAGAACATCCTTAGCAATTGATCATAACACTTACTAGATGAAAATGAACATGGCATAAGCAATGAGCATGGTTTCACAAACATATTCGAAGCAATCACAATAAAGACATGAACAAATAATTATTCGAACATTCAAGTGGAAACCATAGCTATTGCAATGCCATCATGCAAGTGGCTGTCGTGGCTTGCCTGGGGGTGGAGGATTCATCGGGGAGAAGTGCAATGAACTCGCAGAAAGGATCGCCGAAAAAGTTTCCCTCTCGGCGGAGCTGTTTTAAGGGCAAGGGAAAAATGGTCATTTTCACAGTGTGACAACCTCATGAAAATGGTACCATCGGAACGGTCTCGACGAACAGAGATCGTGGGCTTTGGAATCACCTGAATCGGAGTTACGGTTGCCAAGTTACGGCCGTTCGTTCGTTAGGTAGAAATTTAAATAAAAAAATTCATTTCTGCTGCTAACTGGCGAACGCCCGCAATATAAGGGTTTCGGCGGCGGCTGCTAAAAAATAGAAAGCGTATTCTGGAGTGTACGCTTTCCATAGGAGAAAACGTATTTTGATCTGAAGAAGCAACGAAGTACGCTTTCGTTAAACGAAAGCGTATTATCGGAAACTCCACTTCCACTTATCCTAGTCAGCGCCGGCTGAGTCTCTGACGCCCGGGACCCACTGGCAGGCGACGACGCTTGTCTTCAATCTCTCGCGCCCGCGTTCGGCCGCGGAACAGGGGAGCTCGTCCGGCGATCCCCGGAGCTACAGGGGGTCCCTGGCGGAGCTCCGGCTACCGATGAGCTCAGGGAGGAGCGCTGCACCTGTCCCCGCACCACACAGACGCCGAGGAGGCCCGTAGCTGCAGCGGCTTGGACGCCCGCGGAGAGGTCGGCGATGGTTGAGCTCAGCTCGAGGGCACAGCCCACCAGAGGAGGAGAGGAGGTGCTGGGGTGGTTCTAAGAGGTCGAGGGAGCTCTCTGGTGGTGGAAGAAGAGGTAGGAGGGCTCAGCATTGAGCCAATTTAAGAGGAGCTCGGCGGCGGCCATGGCGGCAATGGTGGCCGTGGAGAAGAATGGAGGGCTCCGGGGCTTGTTGGAGTGGTCTAGGAGGGCTAAGGGAGAGAGGAGAGGAGCTTGGTGAGCTCGGATGGTTCGGGGAAGGGCTTATATAGCCGCGACGGCGATGCCCTCGCCAGATGCCGACGGGAGCGTGCGGTTGATGCCCCTGGTGTGACCGCGTGCGCGCGCGCGTGCGCGCGCGCATGCGCGGAGAGGGAGAGAGGTCCAGGGGAGGTTCATTCGGTGCTGATATGCTGCGTGGAGGAAGAGGACAAGGGCAAGGCGACGATGGCCACGGGCATCCCGGGCGGCGTGGCTCGCCGGAGAGGAAAGAGGAGAGGGGGAGGGGTCCAGAGGGGACACGCGGACGCAGGAGAGGGAGGGCTACGCGGTGGACATGGTGCGGTGGCGATACGTCGTGGTTTGGACGGCGACAGAGGGCCCCGACGTCCAGAGCGCGCTTTCGGCGCGCCAGACCATGTGGTCACCGCGTGCACAGGCGCACGCGGTGCATCCTGGCCCACAAAAAGATGTGTAGTGTATTGACCCTGGTTTATGGAGAAGCACTGTGGCATTGGTTAGGTTAGATCACCTCTGTGATGATGGGTAGCATCCACTGAAGTTTGCTACAGCAAACTTGGCCATGAAATTGTGGTAAAATGGGATGGGCTAAGGGTTAACCAGGATGTCACAGAGGGTTAGGGTAGGAAGGACTATAATCCTGTGGATTTTGAAGGGATTTGGACCAGAATTTAACATGGTTGCTTTACAACTGTCAAATCTGGCCCAGAAGCTAGATCAGGAAGTAGCACTCACATGGTTGCTTGGATTGGGCTGAAAATTGGTGTAGGATGATTATTTGGGCATATGAAGGTGCCATAAAAATTTCATCCCAATTGGATGAATAAAAATGGTACTTCCTTCACAATGCTACCCACTGGACAGAAACTTGGGGAAATTTTGTGGAGAAAATGACTTGGCCAAATGATGTGAATTTTGGCATGCCCAATGGATATAGGAATATTTAGGTCCTGGATTAATTTCAGAATTTTTGAAGCAATATAATATATAGTTGCTTCACAAATTGAAATTGTGACCAGAAACCAAGATTTGAAGGTGTACTCACATAGATGGTTGGATGGAGATGAATTTTGGTGGAGGGTAATTATTTGATCATATGGATGACATACCAAAATTTCAACTCATTGGATAATCCTAGCTAGTACTTCCTTCACAAAGCTTCTCTTTGGACAGAAACTTTGGAAATTTGCTGAGGAAGATTTACTAGGCAAATGAGGCTGAATTTTGGCATGTGGCAATTATTTAGATAGGAAAGAGTGCCCAAAATTTTTGGGGTCAATCAAGAAAATATAAATAGCACTTCCTTCACAAAGTGCCCTGCTGGACAGAATAGGAAATGAATATTACTGAATTATTTTTGAACTAGGCAAGGATGGATTTTGACATATTGGTGGAAGATATGACCCAAAGAATTTATGAGAATTTTGTGGGAATTTTTGGAATGGCAGAAATATAGGTTGCTTCACAACCTAGAGAAAACAGGGTTATTCCTTTAATAGAAAAAGGAATATTCCTAATAAATAAATATTGGAGTTGGGCTAAGATGGAAATGACATGGCCTTGGGATAGATTTGAGAGTGACAAGCCACTTGGAAGTGGCAGGGGAGAAGATCTTCCCAGGTTTCAAGACCACATAGCCACGGAAAAAAGAACTCCAAATAAAAATTCGAAGAAATCCAAAAGAAAAAAGAAAGGGCCAAAAATCGGGTTGTTACAAAATTCTTGTTCAGGAAAACAACATCACCTATTTGCTAAAATGGACTAGAACATTTAAAACAATGCAAAACAACAATTTAAATGCCATTTCAATTATGAAAAATTCAAATGGATTCAAAAATTGCCCAAACCTTTTGTGGTAGTGCCGAATAATGCAAAGTATTTTTGTGGACAAGTTTCACATTTTGCAAAATGCATTTTGGCAGCTCAATTATTTGCAAATCCTTTCTGTAAAAATTAAAGCAGAAACGAAATGGGAAAAGGCCGAAGTCTACTGTGCATTTTGGCTTAAGTTTAAATAGTGCCAGGCCCAGCCCACCTCTCTCTTTCTCTCACCTCCCGCCTCGCTGTCGACGCCGCCGTGGCCAGAGCGTGGTAGCTCCGGCCGCTGGCCGCCACCTGCCACCGCAGGCCCTCAGAGAGGATAAGGCCGAGGCCGTCCACTCCCCCTGGACGCCTCTGCCACTTCTCTCCCTCTCTCCCTCGCTCTCGCGCTTCCTCTCTCCCTCTCCAGTACGTCGCCGTCGCCGCGCCACTCAGATTCCGTGGCCACCGGCGTCCCCGTGCCCAGAATCTGTGTCTGGGAGGATCGCCGTCCACCGCTACGTCGTATACGCCGTCGAACGAGAGCCGGGGAGCTCTACCTCGAGCAGATCAAGCCCGTCTTCTTTTTCGGCCGCAACTTCTTCTCCGGCGAACTCCGGCGTCCTCGGCAGCTACTAATCCCCCGCCGGCCTTTCGTGAGCCACTCGGTGAGCTCCGCTCCTCTCCCCTCTCTTCCCCGCACTTATCCGCACCCGTAGCCACCGCACTCGCCGTGGCCGTACTCGCCGCCGCAGCCATGCTCGTCACCGTGGCCATACTCGCCGCCACAGCCATGCTCGTCGCCGTGGCCGTACTCACCGCTGCAGCCGTACTCGCCGCCGCAGCCATGTTCGAACGCGGGGTTGCACGCGCCAAACGGCCGCCCCTAGCCGATTTCCGCCGCTGTCCAGTGCGCGCCGCCGCGTTTTGGCGTCGCCGGCCTCCGCTGACGTGGCCGCCATGTGGACCTCCCTGGGCCACTGACCAGTGGGCCCAGGGGCCCCAGTTGACTGGGTTGACCAGTCAATTCTGCTGACTGGGCACACTGTGCCACTGACCAATGGGCCCCACATGTTTATTTAGCCGATTTAAAAAATAAATTAATCTGTTTAACTAATCTGACACTGACAGATGGGGCCCACGTGCTAAATAACCCCTAATTAGTTTAATTAACCTTTGTTTAGTCTCTGTGTCACTGACATGTGGGACCCAGCTGTTAGGTTTGACCTGGAACAGCTGGGGTTGACCACTGACATCATTTTGACGTCATAAGTGTTACTGTTCTGGATAATGCGAATTAAGTAATTAATTTAATTCCAGGATTTTCAGAAAATAGTTTAAATCTTTGAAAATTGGTAGAAAATAAACCATAGCTCGGATCGAAAAGTTTCCTACATGAAAGTTGATCAGAAAGATGAGACGAATCCGATTATGCCCTCCGTTGACCTGTCACCTGCCCACAACCAAGAAAACATGGAACCTTCCCCTCCGGTTCAACTGTCCGAAAACTGCCTAAGGCCGGGAAAATATCCCTAGATATTTTCCCGCTACGCCTGCAACATGTAGCTTTGCATTAGGTCACCATCAGCACTGCATATCGTCATGCCATGCATCTGAGTTGCATTGTTTGCTTTTATTTATGGTTTCTTCCCCCTCTTCTCTCCGGTAGACCCCGAGACCGACGCAGCTCCGGAGTACGACCACACCGTCGACGACCCCTCTTTTGCCGCAGAGCTTCCAGGCAAGCAACCCCTCCTTGAACATGCCTATATCGCCTATTCTGTCTCCCTCATGCTTGCATTAGTATTGCTACAGTTATTGTTCCGAAATACCTATTTTGATGCCTAGCCTGTTTTGTAACTATTGTTGATACCATTCCTGTTATCCTAAATGCTTAGCCTAGGTTGGTTAATGATCCATCTGTGGCTCCATCCTTGTCTTAGTTGCCCCGCTTTAGTACCAGTGCCCCGATCGATGAGATCGACGAGCTGAGACCAGCACATCACCGCACACCCCTAAGTTGTATGACTCTGTAGAGCTACCATCGAGTGCCGAGGGTGGTACCTCTTATCTCACTCCTGATGTTTCCTCTGTAGAATAGCTAGTCGGTTGTGGGTTAACGAGGGTGATTCCTCTTTCACCACCTCCGATGAAACCTCTGTCGTGCAACCCTTCGAGTGTGAACCTATCGAGGGTGATTCCTCCGGGTTCACCTTGACGGATACATCGAGTGGGAATCCAATGAGGGTGATTCCTCGGATACCTTCTTGATGTGTTGGACACACGTTTACCACATAATTATTTCAGTCACTAATTAAAGTCGGGTTGGCCCCGAGGGGTAACCGCGAGTGATGTGGAGTCGGGTTGACCATGAGGGTACCCGCGAGATAATTACGTGGTACGGCCGGGCATTCTTAGCCCTTGCCGTAAGTCCACGAGATGGGGCGACGGGGTCACATTATCGTGAGTCTCTGCTTGTTTTCGCGAGCTCCCAACGCACTAATGGGTTAGGATATGTGATCTGAGAAGGCCTCTGGCCTTTTCGCACTAACCACCACGCGGGAATAGTATGGGCACTCGACGTCGTATGTATCAGTCGAAGTTCTTCAGACGTCGGCAGTTGAGCGACACGCGCCCGGGTGGACCGCGAAAGCCTGCGTGTGTATACAGGGGCTAGGTCTGGTCCCGGCCGTCCTCGCAACGCGCAAGAGTGCAAAGGGCGATGGGCCCAAGACCCCTGAGCGCTTAGGGTGTAGACTGGCGTGTTGGCCTCTCTGTTGAACCTATGTAGGGCTACGACGTGTCGATCGACCGAGGCCGGGCATGGACCGAGCAAGTGTGTCCGGCCAGAGTTAATCGAGCGTGGTGGATAAGTTGGTGCACCCCTGCAGGGAAGTATATCTATTCGAATAGCCGTGTCCACGGTAACAGGACGCTCGGAAAATATCCCGATCTTCTACAACTAGAAGTGGTTTGAATATGATAGCTCCGGGATTGCTTTCTTGCAGGGAGTCGAGGAAGGATCTCTGGGCAAGGCTACTTATACTTGCTGCTACTACTATATTTATGTACTAATCTACATTCTTCTAATGCTGCAAGACGCTGAAGTTGCTAGTCTTCGATGGGCTAGGCCTTTCTCTCTATTATGGCAATTCTGCAGTCTAGTCCACAGATACAGCACCTTCTTTGATACCGATGCATAAGTAGAATAGTTCTGATGTAAGTCTTGCGAGTACTTTGGATGAGTACTCACGGTTGCTTTGCTTCCCCTTTTTCCCCATACCCGATTACTGCGACCAAATGACGGAGCCCCGGAGCCAGCTGCCCCAGTCGACGACTACTACTACCCTCTGGTGGAGAGTACTACTACGTGGAGACCGCCGACGACCAGGAGTAGATAGGAGGCACCCAGGCAGGAGGCCTGCGCCTTTTCGTTCCAGTGTCGTTGTTTTGCTTAGCCTTCCTATGGCTAACTTGTTTAACTATATGTCTGTACTCAGATATCTGATGCTTCCGCTGATGCTTGTATGACTTGAGCTTATGTATTCGAGCCCTCGAGGCCCCTGGCTTGTAATATAAAGCTTGTATGCCTTTTATTTGTGTTTAGAGTTGTGTTGTGATATCTTCAAGTGAGTCTTTAAGCTTGATCGTCTGCATTTGCGTGTATGATTAGTGCACGATTAAGTCGGGGCGTCACATGCCTTAAGCAAGATGACATGATGAAGAGAAGCAAAATCAAGCAATATGAATAAACCCCATATTTTTATCCTTAATGGCAACAATACAAATACGTGTCATGTCCCCTTCTGTCACTGGGATTGAGCACCGCAAGATTGAACCCATCACAAAGCACCTCTCCCATTGCAAGATAAACCAATCTAGTTGGCCAAACCAAATCGATAAATCGGAGAGAAATACAAAGCTATATTTAATCATGCATAAAAGAGTTCAGAGAAGACTCAAATATTTCTCATGAATAATCTGATCATAAACTCACAATTCATCAGATCCCAACAAACACACCGCAAAAGAGGATTACATCGGATAGAACTCCAACAACATCAAGGAGAACATGGTATTGAAGATCAAAGAGAGAGAAAAAGCCATCTAGCTACTAGCTATGGACCCGTAGGTCTATGGTAAACTACTCACACATCATCAGAAGGGCAGCAAGGTTGATGTAGAAGCCCTCCGTGATCGATTCCCCCTCCGGCAGAGTACCGGAAAAGGCCTCCAGATGGGATCGCGGAAGAACAGAGGCTTGCGGCGGTGGAAAGGTTTTCTCTTCTGGCTCTCTGATGGTTTCCGAATATTTGTGAATTTATAGGAGTGGAATTAGGTCAAACGGAGCCACATGGGCCCCACAAGGCATCATGGCACACCTCCTGGGGCCGCGCCCTGTTGCCTTGTGGAGGCTTCGCGAACCTTCTGGCCTCCTCTCCAAGTCTCCAGGGTCTCTTTTTTCAAGTAAAAACTCCAAAAAGTTTCATGGCATTTGGACTTTGTTTGGTACTGATTCTCTGAAAAGCCAAAAACAAGAAGAAAATAGCAACTGGCACTGGGCACTAGGTTAATAGGTTAGTCGCAAAAAATAATATATAATTGCATATAAAAACATCCAAGATTGATACTATAATAGCATGGAACAATAAAAAATTATAGATACGTCGGAGACGTATCAAGGAGCTATGGACTATGTGGCCCAACGCTCATGGTGGCTCCAAGTTAGGTCAAATTTTGACACTTTGGACGAGAGTTGGAGTCCTTTTATTGTATATGGGAAGTCCATTCGCCTAATTTATAGATGAGAGGTTGATATGTCTCCAACATATCTATAATTTTTGATTGTTTCATGTTATTATATTATCAATCTTGGATACTTTATATGCTTTATATGCAATTTTATATCATTTTTGGGAACTAACCTATTCACTCAGTGCCCAGTGCCAGTTGCTGTTTTTTGCCTGTTTTTGTTATTTTTGGAAATCTGTACCAAATGAAGTCCAAATGGAATAAAAATTTAATATGATTTTTTCTGGACCAGAAGGGACCCTAGAATGTTTGGGAGGAGGCCAGAAGCCCTACGGGAGAGCTACGAGCTCACCTGGTGTGCCCCTGGGGGGCGCGCCACCTGAGCTCGTGGGTCCCACGTGATACGTCTCCAACGTATCTATAATTTTTGATTGTTCCATGCTATTATAGTATCAATCCTGGATATTTTTATATGCAATTATATATTATTTTTTGGGACTAACCTATTAACCTAGTGCCCAGTGCCAGTTGATGTTTTCTGCTTGTTTTTGGTTTTTCAGGAAATCAATACCAAACAAAGTCCAAATGCCATGAAACTTTTTGGAGATTTTTTTTGGACAAAAGAGACCCTAGAGACTTGGCGAGGAGGGCAGAAGCTTCACGAAGCCTCCACAAGGCAACAGGGCGCGGCCCCAGGGGGCGCGCCCTGATGCCTTGTGGGGCCCTCGTGGTTCCTTTTGACCTAATTCCACTTCTATAAATTCTCAAATATTCGGAAACCAACAGGGAGACACCCCGAATAACTTTTACGCCGCCGCAAGCCAATGTTCTTCCGTGATCCCATCTGGAGGCCTTTTCCGGTAATCTGCCGGAGGGGGAATCGATCACGGAGGGCTTCTACATCAACCTTGCTGCCCTTTCGATGATGTGTGAGTAGTTTACCACAGACCTACGGGTCCATAACTAGTAGCTAGATGGCTTCTTCTCTCTCTTTTATCTTCAATACCATGTTCTCCTCGATGTTCTTGGAGTTCTATCCGATGTAATCTTCTTTTGCGGTGTGTTTGTTGGGATCCGATGAATTGTGAGTTTAGGATCAGATTATTCATGAGAAATATTTGAGACCTCTCTAAACTCTTTTATGCATGATTGTTATAGCTTTGTATTTCTCTCTGATCTATCGATTTGGTTTGGCCAACTAGATTGGTTTATCTTGCAATGGGAGAGGTGCTTTGTGATGGGTTCAATCTTGGGGTGCTCAATCCCAGTGACAGAAAGGGACATGATAAGTATTTGTATTGTTGCCATTAAGGATAAAAAGATGGGGTTTAATCATATTTCTTGAGTTTACTTTGTCTACATCATGTCATCTTGCTTAAGGCGTTACTCTGTTTTATACTTAATACCCTAGATGCATGTTGGATAGCGGTCGATGGGTGGAGTAATAGTAGTAGATGCAGGCAGGAGTCGGTCTACTTGTCTCGGACGTGATGCCTATATACATGATCATTGCCATGAATCCGTCATAATTATTTGCTTTTCTATCAAATGCCCAACAGTAATTTGTTTACCCGTCGTATGTTCTGCGCTCGAGAGAGAAGCCTCTAGTGAAAACAATGGCCCCCGGGTCTATCTTTATCATATATTAAAAACCAAAAATACCTTTCTGCAATTTATTTACTTTTATTTTATTTAGTATTTTAGTTTATCTATCTATCACTATCAGAATTAATCCTTGCAAATAACCGCTAAGAGGATTGACAACCCTCTTATTTGCGTTGGGTGCTAGTGTTTGCTTTTGTGTGTGCAGGTGCTGCTAAAGGGATTTTGCGTGGTTCTCCTACTGGATTGATAACCTTGGTTCTTAGCTGAGGGAAATACTTATCTCTTCTATATTGCATCATCCTCTCCTCTTCAGGGAAATACCAACGCAGTCTACAAGTAGCAGGAAGAATTTCTGGTGCCGTTGTCTGGGAGACATCACCAAAATTTATCAAGTACCTTCGCACAAACTATCATCCACTTGCATTTATTTTATTTGCCTTTTTATTTGCATTTGTCTCTCATTTTCATCTCCCCCACTTCTAATTTTTTTTACAAAAACACAAAAACATTTTTATTTGCTTGTTTGCTAGTTTGCTTGTTTTGTCGCGATGTCTCAAGAAAACACAAAATTTTGTGACTTTTCCAATACTAATAATAATGATTTTATTAGTACTCCTATTGCTCCTCCCGCAACTAGTGCGGAGTCATGTGACATTAATGCTGCTTTGCTTAATCTTGTTATGAAAGAACAATTTTCTGGTAGTCCTAGTGAAGATGCTGAATCCCATCTAAATACTTTCGTTGAACTTTGTGATATGCAAAATAAAAAAGATGTGGATAATGATATTGTCAAATTAAAATTATATCTGTTCTCACTATGAGATCGTGCTAAAACTTGGTTTTCATCCTTGCCTAGAAATAGTATTGATTCTTGGGATAAGTGTAAGGATGCTTTTATTGCCAAGTATTTTCCTCCCGCTAAGATTATTTCTTTAAGAAATCAAATTATGAATTTTAAGCAACTTGAACATGAATTTTAAGCAACTTAAACACAATCTTGGGAGAGAATGAAATTAATGATAAGAAATTGCCCAACATATGGTTTAAGTTTATGGATGATCATACAAAAAATTTATGCGGGACTAAACTTTGTTTCTAGAAATTTGCTAGACACTGCCGCAGGTGGTACTTTTATGGAAATTACATTGGGAGAAGCTACAAAACTTCTTGACAATATTATGACAAATTATTCTCAATGGCACACTGAAAGAACTCCAACTGGTAAGAAGGTAAATTCTGTTGAAGAAATTAATAATTTGTGTGATAAGATGGATGCTCGTATGAAATTGGTTGCTAGTAAAAGTGCTCATATTGATCCTAATGATGTGCCATTGTCTACTTTGATTGAGCAAAATAATGATGCTATTGATGTGAATTTTGTCTCTAGAAATAATTTCAACAACAATGCTTATACGGGTAATTTCAATCCTAGACCGTTTCCTGGAAATTCGTCTAATAATTATGGTAATTCCTATGGTAATCCATATAATAATAATAGGATACCCTCTGATCTTGAAAGTAATATTAAAGAATTTATTAATTCGCAAAAGATTTTCAATGCTATGATAGAAGAACAATTGAATAGAGTTGATGAAATGTCTAGGAACATGGATAGAATTGCTCATGATGTGGAAAATCTCAAAATTAAAATTTTGCCACCCAAGCATGATATAAATGAGTCTATTAAAGCTATCTATGTCTCCATTAATGAAAGTAAAGAAAGGACCGCTAGGTTGAGAGCTAAGCGAGAATTTCTAGAAAAAGCTATTCCACCCGGTTTCTATCGTAGTAACGATGAAGATATTAAAATGATTGGTGTCTCACCTATTGAATCTCTATTTAGTAATATAAAACTTGATGAAAAAGGGACTGAATATGAGTCAACTTTAGATAGAAGGCGTCCCAATCATTTGGAGGGTCAAAATCTTAATGATAAAAATGAAAAAAGTGGGTTTGGAGAGGTCAAAAATTTAAATAGTAATGCACCCACTACTTTGGATTACAAGGACTTTAATTATGATAGTTGTTCTTTAATTGAGTGTGTTTCCTTGTTACAATCCATGATTAATTGACCAAATGCATATGAAAAACATAAAGCTTTCACTAAACATATTGTAGAAGCTATGATGAAAGCTCATGAAGAAAAACTTGAGTTGGAAGTTTCAATTCCTAGAAAATTACAAGATGAATGGGAACCTACTATTAAAGTGAAAATTAAATATTATGAATGTAATGCTCTATGTGATCTTGGTGCTAGCGTTTCCACTATACCAAAATCTTTGTGTGCTGTGCTAGGTCTCACCGATATGGATCCTTGTTCCCTTAATTTGCATCTAGCGGATTCCACTATTAAAAAACCATTGGGTAGAATAAATGATGTACTTATTCTTGCTAATAGAAATTATGTGCCCGTGGATTTTATTGTTCTTGATATTGAATGCAATCCTTCTTGTCCTATAATACTTGATAGGCCTTTCCTTCGAACCATAGGTGCTATTATTGATATGAAAAAGGTAATATAAGATTTCAATTCCCATTAAAGAAAGGGATAGAACACTTCCCTAGAAAATAATTAAGCCACCATATGAATCTATTATGAGGGCCACCTATGGAATTAATTTAAAGGATGACAACACTTGAAACTATGCATTATGCCTAGCTAGGGGCATAAAACAATAGCGTGTGTTGGGAGGCAACCCAATGAATAAAATAATTTTTTATTTTACCTTCTGTTTTTGTGTGTTTACACAATTATAGCCTCTGTTATGATTGTGTTTTTATATTTTAATTAGTGTTTGTGCCAACTAATACCTTTGGGATGATTTGGAAGATAGTATAATTGATGTTGTTTGAAAACTGAAACTTTTGCGTCCAGTGCTGGAATTTTGATTTTTCGCTGGAGAGTCATAACCATCTTAATTTTTTACAAAATATTGATATATGAATTTCCCACGTTGACCTAATTTTTCAGAATTTTTCGAGTTACAAAAGTATGACGTTAATTCAGATCTTTACAGACTGTTCTGTTTTAGACAGATTCTGTTTTTGTTGCATAGTTTGCTTATTTTGATGAATCTATGGATCGTATCGGGGGGTATGAGTCATGGAGAAGTTTGAGCACACTAGCATTATGCCAATATTAAATATGAATCAATTTACAACAGCACCTAAAGTTTAACATTTATTTGTTATACTTACGCATCTCACGAGGTTTCTGTTGAGTTTTGTGTGCTGAAGTTTTCAAGTTTTGGGTGAGACTACGATGGATAAAGGAATAAGGAGCGGCAAGAGCCTAAGCTTGGGGATGCCCAAGGCACCGCAAGGCAATATTCAAGGAAGACTCAAGCGTCTAAGCTTGGGGATGCCCCGGAAGGCATCCCCTCTTTCGTCTACAATCTATCGGTAACTCACTTGGAGCTATAATTTTATTCATCACATGATATGTGTTTTACTTGGAGCGTCTTGTGATATAGTTTGTTTGCTTTTTAGTTTATCACAATCATCTTTTCTGAACACACCTTTTTGAGAGGGACACACATTATTCGTGATTTGTTAGAATACTCTATGTGCTTCACTTATATCTTTTGAGCTAGGAAGTTGCTCTAGTGCTTCACTTATATCATTTAGAGCACAACGGTGGTTATATTTTAAAGAAATAGTTGCACTCTCATGCTTCGCTTATATCTTTTTGAGAGTCTAATGAATAGAAATGGTAATATGCACGGGTTATGAATTTGTTCCTAATATGATAGGTATTCAAGAGGGATATAATAAAAACTTTCATGTAGATCACTGAATATGATAAGTTTGATTCCTTGCAATAGTTATGCGATATTAAGATGGTAATATGTGGGAGGTGCTAGTAGATAATTGTGGTTTAGTAAGAATATTGGTGTTAAGGCTTGTGATTCCCGAAGCATGCACGTATGATCTGTCGTTATGCTAAGAAGTTGGAGCATGATTTATTCTAAATTGTCTACCTTATGAGTGGCGGTCGGGGACGAGCGATGGTCTTTTCCTACCAATCTATTACCCTAGGGGCATGCGTAGTAGTACTTTGCTTCGAGTGCTAATAAACTTTCACAATAAGTATGTGAGTTCTTTATGACTAATGTGAGTCCATGGATTATACACACTCTCACCTTTCCGCAATTTGCTAGCCTCTTTGGTACCATGCATTGCCCTTTCTCACATCAAGAGTTGGTGCAAACTTCGCCGGTGCATCCAAACCTCGTGATATGATACGCTCTATCACGCATAAGACTCCTTATATCTTCCTAAAAACAGCCACCATACCTATCTATCATGGCATTTCCATAGCCATTCCGAGATATATTGCCATGCAACTTCCACCGTTCTGTTTTTATGACACACATCGTCATTGTCATATTGCTTTGCATGATCATATAGCTGACATAGTATTTGTGGCTCAGTCATCGTTCATCATTTTTATACATGTTACACTAGTATCATTGCACATCCTGGTACACCGCCAGAGGCATTCATATAGAGTCATAATTTTGTTCTAGTTTCGAGTAGTAATTTTCTTTTGAGTTGTAAGTAAATTAGAAGTATGATGATCATCATTATTAGAGCATTGTCGTAGTTAGGAAATAATTAAAAAAAGGAAAAAAAAGAGGCCAAAAAGAGCCCACGAAAAAAAGAAAAAAAAGAAAAAAGAAAGAAAAAAAAAGAAAAAAAAGAGAGAAAAAGAGAGAAGGGGCAGTGTTACTATCCTTTTCCATACTTGTGCTTCAAAGTAGCAGCATGTTTTTCATACACAGAGTCTCCTGTTTAGTCACTTACATATACTAGTGGGAATTTTTCATTATAGAACTTGGCTTGTATATTCTGATGATGGGCTTCCTCAAATGCCCGAGGTCTTCATGAGCAAGCAATTTGGATGCACACCCACTTAGTTTTCATGTTGAGCTTTCATACACTTATAGCTCTTAGTGCATCCGTTGCATGGCAATCCCTTCTCCTCGCATTAACATCAATTGATGGGCATCTCCATAGCCCGTTGATTAGCCGCGTCGATGTGAGACTATCTTCTTATTTTTTACTTCCCCTTATTAATCTCTACCACTACACTCTATTCCACCCATAGTGCTATATCCATGGCTTGCGCTCATGTATTGTGTGGTGGTTGAAAAAGCTGAAGCGCGTTAAAAAGTATGAACCAATTGCTCGGCTAGTCATCGGGGTAGTGCATGATAAATATTTTGTGTTAAGAAGATGGAGCATGACAGGATTATATGAGTTTGTAGGGATAACTTTCTTTAGCATTTTTATTTTGAAAGACATGATTGTTTATTAGTATGCCTGAGTATTGATGTTTTTATGTCAAACTATAGACTATTGCTTTGAATCATTCGGATCTTATTATTCATACCGTAAGAGAGAGATTACATAATGAAACATGTTAGTAGCATTCCACATAAAAAATTCTGTTTTTATCATTTACCTGCTCGAGGACGAGCAGGAATTAAGCTTGGGGATGCTTGATACGTCTCCAATGTATCTACAATTTTTTATTTTTAAATGCTATTATAGTATCAATCTTGGATGTTTTTATATGCAATTATATATCATTTTTTGGGACTAACCTATTAACCTAGTGCTCAGTGCCAGTTGTTGTTTTCTGCTTGTTTTTGGTTTTTCAGGAAATCAGTACCAAACGAAGTCCAAATGCCACGAAACTTTTTGGAGATTTTTTCTGGACAAAAGAGACCCTGGAGACTTGGAGAGGAGGGCAGAAGCTTCACGAAGCCTCCACAAGGCAATAGGGCGCGGCCCCAAGGGGGGCGCCCTGATGCCTTGTGGGGCCCTCATGGCTCCTTTTGACCTATTTCCACTTCTATAAATTCTCAAATATTCGGAAACCAAGAAGGAGCCACCCTGAATAACTTTTACACCGCCGCAAGCCTCTGTTCTTCTGCGATCCCATCTGGAGGCCTTTTCCGGTACTCTGCCGGAGGGGAAATCGATCACGGAGGGCTTCTACATCAACCTTGCTGCCCTTCCGATGACGTGTGAGTAGTTACCACAGACATACAGGTCCATAGCTAGTAGCTAGATTGCTTCTTCTCTCGCTTTGATCTTCAATACCATGTTCTCGATGTTCTTGGAGTTCTATCCGATGTAATCTTCTTTTGCGGCGTGTTTGTTGGGATCCGATGAATTGTGAGTTTATGATCAGATTATTCATGAGAAATATTTGAGTCTTCTCTGAACTCTTTTATGCATGATAGTTATAGCTTTGTATTTCTCTCCGATCTATCGATTTGGTTTGGCCAACTAGATTGGTTTATCTTGCAATGGGAGAGGTGCTTTGTGATGGGTTCAATCTTGCGGTGCTCAATCCCAGTGAGAGAAAGGGACATGACACATACTTGTATTGTTGCCATTAAGGATAAAAAGATAGGGTTCAATCATATTGCTTGAGTTTACTTTGTCTACATCATGTCATCTTGCTTAAGGCATTACTCTGTTTTATACTTAATACCCTAGATGCATGCTGGATAGCGGTCGATGGGTGGAGTAATAGTGGTAGATGCAGGCAGGAGTCGGTCTACTTGTCTTGGACATGATGCTTATATACATGATCATTGCCATGAATCCGTCATAATTATTTGCTTTTCTATCAATTGCCCAACAGTAATTTGATTACCCACCGTATGTTCTGCGCTCGAGAGAGAAGCCTCTAGTGAAAACTATGCCCCCGGGTCTATCTTTATCATATATGAAAAACCAAAAATACCTTGCTGCAATTTATTTACTTTTATTTTATTTAGTATTTTAGTTTATCTATCTATCACTATTAGAATTAATCCTTGCAAATAACCGCTGAGAGGATTGACAACCCTCTTATTTGCGTTGGGTGCAAGTGTTTGCTTTTGTGTGTGCAGGTGCTACTAAAGAGATTTTGCGTGGTTCTCCTACTGCATTGATAACCTTGGTTCTTAACTGAGGGAAATACTTATCTCTACTATACTGCATCATCCTCTCCTCTTCGGGAAAATACCAACGCAGTCTACAAGTAGCACCACGCAGCACCGTTTGACCTAATTCCACTTCTATAAATTCCCATAATTCCCAAAACCAACAGAGAGCCACCTGAAATAACTTTTCCTCCACTGCAAGCTTCTGTTCTTCCGTGATCCCATCTGGAGGCCTTTTCCGGTGATCAGCCGGAGGGGGAATCGATCACAGAGGGCTTCTACATCAACTTGCTTGCTACCCTTCCGATGATGTGTGAGTAGTTTACCACAGACCTACGGGTCCATAGCTAGTAGGTAGATGACTTCTTCTCTCTCTTTGGTCTTCAATACAAAGTTCTCCATGATCTCCGTGGAGTTCTATCCGATGTAATCTTCTTTTGCAGTGTGTTTGTTGGGATCCGATGAATTGTGGGTTTATGATCAGATTATTCATTGAAAGTAACTGAGTCTTTTCTG
The DNA here is from genome assembly GCA_039707655.1 of Elymus sibiricus. Taxonomy (NCBI): domain Eukaryota; kingdom Viridiplantae; phylum Streptophyta; class Magnoliopsida; order Poales; family Poaceae; genus Elymus; species Elymus sibiricus. The sequence continues at coordinate 359,463,488 of CM077666.1, forward strand.
AACTTTATTACGCATGATTGTTATAGCTTTGTATTTCTCTCCGATCTATCTGTTTGGTTTGGCCAACTAGATTAATTTATCTTCAGTGGGATAGGTGCTTTGTGATGGGTTCAATCTTGCGGTGTCCACACCCAGTGATAGAAGGGGTAGTGAGGCACATATTTGTATTGTTGCCATTAAGGGTAAAACAACGTGGTTTATTCATATTGCTTGAGTTTATTCTATCTACATCATGTCATCTTGCTTAAAGCGTTACTTGGTTTGTTATGAACTTAATACCATAGATGCATGCTCGATAGCGATCGATTAGTGGAGTAATAGTAGTAGATGCAGGCAGGAGTCGGTCTACTTGTCACGGACCTGATGCCTATATACATAATCATTGCCATGAATAACATCATAACTATGCGCTTTTCTATCAATTGCCCAACAGTAATTTGTTTATCCACCGTATGCTATGTTTCGAGAGAGAAGCCTCTAGTGAAAACTATGGCCCCCGGGTCTACTTTTATTATATTAGAAAACCCTAAATTACTTTGCTGCAATTATTTTACTTCTTATTTACTTTTCAATTTATATATCTATCACTATCAGATTTAATCCTTGAAAGTAACGAGTTCAAGGGGATTGACAACCCTCTTGCCCGCGTTGGGTGCAAGTATTTGCTCTCTTGTGTGTAGGTATTGCTTGACTAGGATTTGCTTGCTTCTCCTATTGGTTCGATAACCTTGGTTCTCACTAAGGGAAACACTATCCGCTACTATATTGCTTCACCTTTCCTCTTCGGGGAAAATCCCAACGCAGCTCACAAGTTGCAGAAAGAATTTCTGGCGCCGTTGCCGGGGAGACATCATCAAATACCTATAGGTCCCTTCACACAAATTATCAATTACTTGTTCTACTTTTTATTTGCTTTTATTAGTCTCATAAAAAAAATCAAAAACACAAAAATATTTTATTTTGATTGCTTGCTTGAATTGCCACTGTGTCTCAAGAAAACACTAAGTTGTGTGACTTCTCAAATACTAATAATAATGATTTTATTATTACTCCAATCGCTCCTCCCGCCACCAGTGCAGAGTCATATGATATTAATGCCGCATTGCTAACTCTTATTATGAAAGATCAATTTGCTGGAAACCCTATTGAAGATCCTGCATCCCATCTTAATACCTTTCTTGAGTTATGTGATATGCAATAGAAAGAAAGATGTGGATAATGATATTATTAAGTTGAAATTATTTCCTTTCTCACTAAGAGATCATGCTAACACTTGGTTTTCATCCTTACCTCGCAATAGTATTGATAAATGTAAGGATGCTTTTATTGCCAAGTATTTTCCTCCCGCTAAGATTATTTCTCTTAGAAATCAAATAATGAACTTTAAGCAACTTGAGCAAGAACATGTTGCACAATCTTGGGAGAGAATGAAATTGATGATTAAAAATTGTCCCACTCATGGATTAAGCTTATGGATGATAATACAAAAAACTTATGTGGGACTAAACTTTGTGTTGAGGAATCTTCTAGACTCTGCTGCAGGTGGCACCTTTATGGGAATTACATTAGGAGAGGCAACAAAGCTTCTCGATAATATGATGACAAATTATTCTCAATGGCACACTAAACGAGCTCCAACTTGTAAGAAGGTAAACTCTGTTGAAGAAGTTTCTACTTTGAGTGATAAAATGAATGCTCTTATGAATATGCTTACTAGTAAGAATGCTCATGTTGATCCTAATGATGTGCTAGTATCTACCTTGATTGAGCAAAATAATGATGCTATTGATGTGAATTTTGTTGCTAGAAATAATTTCAACGACAATGCTTATAGAGGGAATTTCAATCTTAGACTGTATCCTGGTAATTCCTCTAACAATTATGGTAATTCATATAATAATAATAGGATACCTACTGAACTCGAGAACAACATTAAAGATTTTATTAGTTCTCAAAAGATTTTCAATGCCATGGTAGAAGAAAAACTACATAAAGTTGATGATATGGCTAGAAACATGGATAGAATTGCACATGATGTGGAAACTCTTAAAATTAAAATTATGCCACATAAAATTGATGCTACTGAAACCTTAAATTCTATCCAAGTCACCAGGAATGAAAGTAAAGAAAGAATCGCGAGGATTAGAGCTAAGCGTGAATTCTTAGAAAACGCGATTCCACCCAGTTTTTATCATAATCATGATGAAGATATTAAAATGATTGGTGTGACATGATACGTCCCAAACGTATCTACTTTTCCAAACACTTTTGCTCTAGTTTGGACTCTAATTTGCATGATTTGAATGGAACTAACCCGGACTAACGTTGTTTTCAGCAGAATTGCCATGGTGTTGTTTTTGTGCGGAAATAAAAGTTCTCGGATGGACCTGAAAATTTACGGAGCATTATTTCAGAATATATAAAAAATACTGGCGCAAAGATCCACCAGAGGGGGGGCCACCAGGCGCCACAAGCCTGGGGGTGTGCCTGGAAGGCTTGTGGGCCCCTGGCAGCTCCGTTTGCCCTAACTCCAACGCTATAAGTACCTATTCGTGGAGAAAAAATCGGGGAGAAAGAATCATCATGTTTTACGAGACAGAGCCGCCGCCACCTCCTGTTCTTCATCGGGAGGTCTGATCTGGAGTCCGTTCGGGGCTTCAGAGAGGGGGATTCGACGCCGTCGTCATCATCAACCATCCTCCATTACCAATTTCATGATGCTCACCACCGGGCGTGAGTAATTTCTTCGTAGGCTTGCTGGACGGTGATGGGTTGGATGAGATTTACGATGTAATCGAGTCAATTTGTTAGAGCTTTGATCCCTAGTATCCACTATGTTCTGAGATTGATGTTGCTATGAATTTGCTATGCTTAATGCTTGTCACTAGGGCCTGAGTGCCATGATTTCAGATCTGAACCCTCTATTTTTTCATGAATATATTTGAGTTCATGATCCTATCTTGCAAGTTATATGCACCTGTTACGTGTCATGATCCGCATACCCCCAAGGTGACAATAATTGGGATTCTTTTCGGTGATTGTCGTAGTTTGAGGAGTTCATGTGTTCACTATGTGCTAATGCTTTGTTCCGGTTCTCTATTAAAAGGAGGCCTTAATATCCCTTAGTTTCCTTAAGGACCCCGCTGCCACGGGAGGGTAGGACAAAAGATGTCATGCAAGTTCTTACTATAAGCATGTATGACTATATACGGAATACATGCCTACATTACATTGATGAATTGGAGCTATTGTGTATCGCCCTAGGTTGTGACTGACTAGGAGGTTTGTTATAAGGAATATCACTTTCATCAAACTTTATAAGAGAATTTACCTCTACTACCTGTGGCGGTGTGTCAAGACCATGTATTTCTTCAATAGGTGGTAGATTCTTAACATCCTCGGCTTTAATACCTTTTTCCTTCATACATTTCTTTGCTTCTTGCATATCTTCAGGACTGAGATATAAAATACCCCTCTTCTTCGGAGTGGGTTTGGGCGGTGGTTCAGGAAGTGTCTAATCATTATCATTCTTCAATATATTATTCAATAATTCCTCAGCTTGTTCACTAGTCCGTTCCTTGAAAACACAACTCGCACAACTATTTAGGTAGTCCCTAGAAGCATCGGTTAGTCCATTATAGAAGATATCAAGTATTTCATTTTTCTTAAGAGGATGATCATGCAAAGCATTAAGTAATTGGAGAAGCCTCCCCCAAGCTTGAGGGAGATTCTCTTCTTCAATTTGCACAAAGTTAAATATTTCCTCTAAGGCAGGTTGTTTCTTATGAGCAGGAAAATATTTTTCAGAGAAGTAATAAATCATATCCTGGGGACTACGCACAAATCCAGGAGCAAGAGTATTATACCATTCCTTAGCATCACCCTTTAATGAGAAAGGAAACAACTTAAGAATATAGTAATAGCGGATTTTTTCCTCATGAGCAAATAGGGTGGCTATGTCATTTAATTTAGTAAGATGTGCCCCAACGGTTTCAGTTTCATAACCATGGAAAGGATCAGATTCAACCAAAGTAATTAACTCAGGATCGACAAAGAATTCATAATCCTTATCAGTAACAAATATGGGAGAGGTAGCAAACTTAGGATCATATTTCATTCTCTCCCTCATAGATTTTTCTTTCATATCAGCAAGCAACTTTATAACTTCATGTCTATCATTACAAGCAAGAATAGCTCTAGATGTCTCCCTATCAAAGCAGTGTTCATCAGGTGTTTCCACTCTAGTAGGGGAGCTAGGCATAATAGGTGAATCATAATTCTCAAGAGTTTCAACATTTTCAATTTCTTTAGCTTTAGCAATTTGTTCAGTAAGAAATTCACCAAGTGGAACAACATTATCAAGCATAGTACTAGCATCATCATGAGTATCATTCATAGCCGAAGTGGTATCATCAATAACTTGCGACATATCAGAATTAATAGCATGTGGTGGTGTTGCAAGTTTACTCAAAACAGAGGGTGAATAAAGTGCAGAGCTAGATGGCAGTTCCTTACCTCCTCTCGTCTTAGAGGAACGATCTTGGTCTTAGCATCTTTCAGATTCTTCATAGTGATCAACAGATATAAATCCCAAGTGACTTAGCAAATAAAGCCATGCTCCCCGGGAACGGCGCCAGAAAAAGGTCTTGATAACCCACAAGTATAGGGGATCGCAACAGTTTTCGAGGGTAGAGTATTCAACCCAAATTTATTGATTCGACACAAGGGGAGCCAAAGAATATTTGCAAGTATTAACAGTTGAGTTGTCAATTCAACCACACCTGGAAACTAAATATCTGCAGCAGAGTGATCAGTAGCACAGTAGTATGATAGTTTGATAGAAGTAGCAATAATAGTAACAGTAGCAGTAATGGTAGCAACAGTAGTTTGGTAGCAATTGTAACAGTAGTAGCAACAGTAGTCACTTAGCAAAGATCAATATGTGAAAAGCTCGTAGGCATTGGATCGGTGATATTGTTGGATAACTTTCATGATGTAACTGTCATAACCTAGGGCGACATAGAACTAGCTCCAATTCATCAATGTAATGTAGGCATGTATTCCGTATATAGTCATACGTGCTTGCGATAAGAACTTGCATGACATCTTTTGTCCTACCCTCCCGTGGCAGCGGGGTCCATAAGGATACTAAGGGATATTAAGGCCTCCTTTTAATAGAGAACCGGATCAAAGCATTAACACATAGTGAATACATGAACTCCTCAAACTATGGCAATCACCGGAAAGAATCCCAATTATTGTCACCTTGGGGTATGTGGATCATAACACATAGCAGGTGTATATAACTTGCAAGATCGGATCAAGAACACAAATATATTCATGAAAACATAAAGGGTTCAGATCTGGAATCATGGCACTCGGGCCCTAGTGACAAGCATTAAGCATAGCAAAGTCATAGCAACATCAATCTCAGAACATAGTGGATACTAGGGATCAAGCCCTAACAAAACTAACTCGATTACATGATAAATCTCATCCAACTAATCACTGTCCAGCAGGCCTATGAAGGAATTACTCACTCCCGGCGGTGAGCATCATGAAATTGGTGATGAAGGATGGTTGATGATGACGATGCCGGAAGATCCCCCTCTTCGAAGCCCCAAACGGACTCCAGATCTAGCCTCCCGATGAAGAACAGGAGGTGGCGGCGGCTCCGTATCGTGAAATGCAATAAAACTTCCTCTCTTATTTTTTTCTCTAGAATTGTGAATTTATAGCGTTGGAATTAGGTCAGACGGAGCCACGTGGGCCCCACGAGGTACCAGGGCGCTCCTGGGGGGGGTGGCGTGCTCTGGTGCCTCGTGGGCACTGGGTGGCCCCCCTCCAGTGGGTCTTGGTTCCAGTATTTTTTATTTATTCCATGGAAAATCTCCAAAAAGTTTCATCCAATTCCAAGAACTATTGTTTCTGCACAAAAAACAACACCATGGCAATTCTGCTAAAAACATCGTCAGTCCGGGTTAGTTCCATTCAAATCAGGCAAATTAGGGGCCAAAACAAGAGCAAAAGTGTTTGGAAAAGTAGATACAATGGAGACGTATCAGGATCCTCTTTATCCTGAAGGTCATCCTAAAAGAATTGAACAAGATTCTCAAAGAATTAATACTGATGCACCTAGTCCATCTAAGAAGAAAAAGAAATAGAAAAATGATAGGACTTTGCATGCTGCTAGTGAACCTGAGACCGAAAAACCTCCTGAGAATCATAATGATGCTTCTATTTCTGATGCTGAGACGCAATCTGGTAATGAACATACACCTAGTGATAATGATAATGATAATGATAAGGATAACGATAATGATAATGAAGATGTTCATGTTGATGGTCAACCAGATAATGATGTAGAAATAAAACCTGCTGTTGATCTTGATAACCCACCTCCTAAGAATAAAAGATATGATAAAAGAGACTTTGTTGCTAGAAGTCATGGAAAGGAGAGAGAACCATGGGTGCAAAAACCTATGCCTTTCCCTACTAAACCATCTAAAATCAAGGATGATGAAGATTTTGAGCGCTTTGTTGAAATGCTTAGACCTGTCTTTTTGTGCACTCGCTTGATTGATATGTTGAAAATGTCTCCCTATGCTAAATACATTAAAGATATTGTCACAAATAAAAGGAAAATACCGGAAGCTGAAATTTCCACCATGCTTGCTAATTATTCTTTTAAGGGTGGAATACCTAAGAAGTTAGGAGATCCAGGAATACCTACTATACCATGCTCCATTAAAAGAAAGTATGTTAAAACTGCTCTATGTGATTTGGGAGCCGGTGTTAGTGTTATGCCTTTCTCTTTATATAGAAGACTTGATTTGAATAAGCTCACAACTACTGAAATATCTTTGCAAATGGCTGATAAATCCACTGCTATACCTATTGGAATTTGCGAGGATGTTCCCGTTGTAGTTGCAAACGTTACTATCTTGACAGACTTTGTTATTCTTGATATGCCCGAGGACGACAACATGTCGATTATCCTTGGTAGACCCTTTTTGAACACTGTAGGGGCTGTTATTGATTGCAACAAAAGCAAGGTCACTTTTCATGTCAATGGTAATGAGCATACGGTTTATTTTACGAAGAAACAAAGTTCGGTGAATGGTATCAATTGTATTGAAAAGGTTTCGACAATCACTATTGGGGGATTCAAATTTCCTCTTCCTACCGTCAAAAAGAAATATGAAATTCTTATTGTTGGGGAGATGCATATCCCCATTGAGGTAACCTAGTATTATACGAAAATTCTTTGGTTTCATGTCATTCGGAAATAGTTTGTTAATAAGACTTGATCAACTTTATTAATGGATTCTTTTTGAGGGACATGTGGTCGATGAATTTAGTAAGCACAACTTTCTGTACCCACCTTTTACCATCTGTTATTTTTAGTAGAATAAAATAAAATGCCATGATTATTGTGACGCCCCCGACTTAATTGTGCACTAATCATTCACGCAAATGCACACGATCAATCCTAAGGACTCACTTGAAGATATCACAACACAACTCTAAACACAAATAAAAGTCAGACAAGCTTTATATTACAAGCCAGGGGCCTCGAGGGCTCGAATCCATAAGCTCGAGTCATACAAGCATCAGCGGAAGCATCAGATATCTGAGTACAGACATAAAAGTTAAACAGATATGCCTTAAGAAGGCTGGGCAAAACAACGACACTGGAACGAAATGGCGCAGGCCTCCTACCTGGGTGCCACCTATCTACTCCTGGTCGTCGGTGGTCTCCACGTAGTTGTACTCTCCACCAGAGGGGTAGTAGTAGTCGTCGACAGGGGCAGCTGGCTCCGGGGCTCCGTCATCGGGTCATAGCAATCGGGTATGGGGAAAAAGGGAAGCAAAGCAACCGTGAGTACTCATCCAAAGTACTCACAAGACTTACATCAGATCTATTCTATGTATGCATCGGTTTCAAAGAAAGGCTATGTCGGTGGACTAGACTGCAGCATGCCAGAATAGAAGGGAAGGCCTAGCCTATCGAAGACTAGCATCTTCAGCGTCTTGCAACATTGGAAGAGTGCAGATTAGCATAATATAAAGTAGTAAGTAGGTAGTAGCAACGCCCAGAGATCCTTCCTCAACTCCCTGCGAGAAAGTGATCCCGGAGCCACATATTATAGCATCTCAAGTAACCATTTCTACTTGTAAAAGATCAGGATATTTTCCGAGCGTCCTGTTACCGTGGACACGGCTATTCGAATAGATATACTTCCCTGCAGGGGCGCACCAACTTACCCAACACGCTCGATTAACTCTGGCCGGACACACTTACTCAGTCCATGCCCGACCTCGGCTGATCGGGACGTCGTAGCCCTACCTAGGCTCAATAGAGAGGCTAGCACGCCGGTCTACACCCTAAGCGCTCAGGGGTCTTGGGACCATCACCCTTTGCACTCCTGCGCATTGCGAGGATGGCCGGGTGCAGACCTAGCCCCTGTATACACACGCAGGCTTTCGCGGTCCAACCTGGGTGTGTGTCGCTCAACTGCTGACGTCTGAAGAACTTCGGCTGATACATACGACGCCGAGTGCCCATACTATTCCCGCATGATGGTTAGTGCGAAAAGGCCAGAGGCCTACTCTGATCACATATCCTAACCCATTAATGCGTTGAGAGCTCGTGGAAACGAGCAGAGACTCACGATCATGTGACCCCGTCGCCCCGTCTCGTGGACTTACGGCAAGGGCCAAGAATGCCTGGCCGTGCCACGTTATTATCTCGCGGGTACCCTCATGGTCAACCCGACTCCACGTTACTCGCGGGTACCCCTCGGGGCCGACCCGACTTTAGCAAGTATCTGTAGTAAATTCAAGGTAACCGTGTGTCCATAACATCAAGAAGGAATCCGAGGAATCACCCTTGTTGGATTCCCACTCGATGTATCCGTCAAGGTGAACCCGGAGGAATCACCCTCGATAGATTCGCACTTGAGGGGTTGCACGACAGAAGCTTCATCGGAGGTGGCGAAAGAGGAATCACCCTCGGTAACCCACAACCGACTGGCTAGGCTACAAAGTTATCATCAGAAGTGTTGTATGAGGTATCACCCTCGGCACTCGATATCAGCTCTGCAGAGTCGTACAACCTAGGGGTTGTGCGGAGATGTGCTGGTCTCAGCCCATCGATCACATCGATCGGGGCACTGGTAACTAAGCGGGGCAACTAGGACAAGGTAGAGGGGCCACAGATGGTTTACCAACCAACCTATACTAAGCATTTAGGATAGCAGGTAAGGTATCAATAGCAGTTTACAAAATCAGGCTATGCATCAGAATAGGTATTTTGGAACAACAACTGTAGCAATTCTAATGCAAGAAAGAGGGAGAAGAATAGGTGATATAGGCATGTTCAAGGTGGTTTTCTTGCCTGGAAGCTCTGCGGCAAAAGAGGGGTCGTCGACAGTGTGGTCGTACTCTGGAGCTGCGTCGGTCTCGGGGTCTACCAGAGAGAAGAGGGGGAAGAAACAATAAATAAAAGCAAACAATGCAACACAGATGCATGACATGGCAATATGCAGTGCTCGGGGTGACCTAATGCAATGCTACTCGTTAGGGACGGAGCGGGAAAATATCTGGGGACATTTTCCCGACTTTAAGCAGTTTTCGGACAGTTGAACCGGAGGGGGAAAGTTCCATGTTCATCTAGTTAGGAATGATGGTCAAGCATTTTGACAACATATTCGGATTCGTCTCATTTTTCTGATCAACTTTCATGTAGAAAACTTTTCGATCTGAGCAATGGTTTATTTTCTACGATTTTTCAAAGTTTTAAACCATTTTCTGAAATTCCTTGAATTAAATCAAATTAATAAATTCGCATTACCCAGAACAGTAACTTATGACATCAGCATGACATCAGGATGACGTCATCAGTCAACCCAGCCGGTCCAGGTCAAACCTGACCGCTGGGTCCCACTTGTCATACACAGAGGGGTTAAACAGGGTTAAATTAAACTAAACAGAGGTTAATTAGGGATGGGCCCCACATGTCAGTGTCTAAGCTAATTAACAGATTAAATTTAAAATCAAATTAGTTAATTAAGCGGGTGGGGCCCGCCTGTCAGTGACACTGTGCTGCCCAGTCAGCAGGGTTGACTGGTCAACCCAGTCAACTGGGGCCCCTGGGCCCACTGGCAGTGACCCAGGGGGTACCCACGTGGTTGCCAGCTCGGCGGTGGCCGGCGATTCGTCGCCGGCGACGCCAAACGCGGCGGAGGTCCTCGGGACCTCACCGGAAAACGGCTAGGGGGCACCGTTTCGCGCGCGGTTAGGCGCGTTCGAACGTGCCCTTGACGGCGCGTCGTTCTACGCTGGTCGCGCGGGCTGGGGTGGCCGGAAACGGCGACGGCGAGCGGCATAGGCGGCGGCGCGTTCGGGCGATCTCAGCTAGGCCGCTACGGGGCACGGGGAGAGGCGTGCGAGCACGCATTGAGCTCCTGGGAACCCCAGGAGCTCGATGGTGAGCTCGGGCGAGTGTGACAGTGGCTAAGCCCACGGCAGCGAGCTCGTCGGCGGCAGCGCGTTCAGCCACGGCGAAGCAGCTAGCTAGGAGGCGTGCGAGAGCAAACGGAGAGGGGGGAGAAGGGAGGGAAGCTCACCGGGTAGGCACACGGTGGCCCGGCGAGTGAACGGTAGCGCAGGGCGGCCGGATTCGGCGGAGTTCGCTGGCGACCCGAGGAGGAAGAAGATGGCATGGATCCGCGCGTTGGGGCTCCTCAGCTTGCGTTCGACGGCGAGGATGACATAGCGGAGCACGGCGAAGACGGCGGGCACGGTGGCGAGGCGAGGCGAGGTGAGTAGCCGCAGTGGGGCAGCGGCGCGGCGACGGCGTCGTACTGGAGAGGAAGAGAGGGAGCGCGAGAGCGAGGGAGAGAAGGGGGAAAGTGGGGGAGGACGACGGGGAGGCCGAGGGGAGTCTGCCTTATCCTCTCGTCCGGCCTGTAGCGTCGCGGTGTCGCCTCCTCGACGGCACACGCACGCGCGGCCACGGCGATGACGACACGGGGAGGAGAGACGCAGGAGGAGGGAGAAAATGAGAGGTGGGCTGGGCCGGGTGCACTGTGCACTTAGGCCCAGTCGGTTTAGGCCTTTTCATTTATCTTTTCTATTTTTCTTTTTACAGAAGAGTTATGCAAAATAAATGAGCTGCCAAATGCTTTTTGTAAAATGTGAAACTTGACAAAATACATTGCATTATTCTGCACTGCCACCAAAAGTTTGGGCAATTTTTGAATCCATTTGATTTTTTCAAAAATGGAAAGGCATTTGAATTGCTGTTTTTGCACTGTAATAATTGCCCTAGTCCACATTTAGCTTGATCGTGATGTTGTTTTCCTGAACAATAATTTGTTTTGGAATTTTTGCTAAATGATGAACTATTTTTCAGCAATTTTTGAGCAACTTCAAATTTCACTTATGATTTGAATTGAATTCAGTGGAGGAATTTGAAATGAGATATTAATCCAAATGATCAAGCATTGCAAATCACAGTGACTTAGCATAATCATCATGGATCACTGTTGCTCATTACAGAGGGGTGTTACAATTATCCTATTTTCTGAATTTTCTGTGCAATAAAAAATGGCCCAAAAATAAAATTCCTCAGAATGCCATCAAAATTTAGTATGATTTTTTCCAGAATATTTAAGAATTTTTGGCACTGAACACACCCAGGGGGGTGCACCTGTGAGCCACAAGCCCGCAGGGCGCGCCCACCCCCTGGGCACGCCCAGCAGGCTTGTGGGTCCCACAGGGACCCACTCACTTATGCCAGCCACCCATCTCCTTCTTCTTCCTCCAGAAAAAATCAAACTTGCTCCCAAGCCCGTGTTCTTGCTCATTTTGCTGTGATTTTTGATCTCCTTGCTCGGAACTCCATTTCCAAAACTGTTTTGAGGAATTACTCCTTGGTATGTGACTCCTCCAATGCTCCAATTAGTTTTTGCTCTAGTGCTTTATACTTTGCAAATTTTTGCTGCTGTGGTGACCATGTTTATGAGCTTGCATGTTGAATTTGTATGGTCCAAAGTAGTTTTGATGCATGATATATCTTCTAGATACTTGTGGGAGTAGTTGGTATCAATTTTGTTGAGTTTCATTCACTTTTATTTTGATTCACTAAAAAATTCAGAAATTTTCAAAAAAAGAAAATGCTCAAGTGGAGGTTGAGGGGTTCTTCGAGCCGGAACCCCAAGGAGGCTCCTAAGCCCAAGTATACACTTCCTCGTGCGGCCGAGGTGCGGCCGTGCGAATGGCCAGGCGACACATTCTTGAGGGATGCAGGATTTATGACGATTTCTATCATTTGGCGAACAATGCCGGCATTATCCCGTTCCTCGAAGATAAGTGTGACCAGTATCTTCTCCTCATTAATACTTTCGTGCAAAGCTTTCATTTTCATGCTAGGAGAGATACACCCACCATGACATTTAATTTGTATGATGTTCCCAAAGAGATGACACTTGAGGATTTTTGCGAGGTATGCAAACTTCCCAACGAGGGCAACCCATTAGAGCCACATCCCAGGGATGTCTCGGAGTTCATCTTTGAGGTTACCGTGGGGTAGTAGAGGGGAGTTTCTAAGGCTTGGGTTGCTAGTTTACATTTCCCTATTTTGCTCTATTATTCACTATTTGCTGGGAGGCATTTGATTGGTCGGTGGGAGAGTGGCACACTCAGTTCGCCTGACCTTGCTATTTTGCGCCACACCCTTTATGCTGATAGGACCTTTAGTTTGGGTGCTATGGTTGCCCAGCGGTTGCACACTAACCGTTCGAGGGGCGCTATTTATGGTGGTATTTATGCTTCCCGTCTCGCTAAACATTTCGAGATTCCTATTAGGCATGACGAGAGGGAAGAGAGGCTTTTACCCGTTATGCATGTTGATTATGACAGTATGGTTGGGCATGAATTCATTGATGAGGGCCCCGTTCGTTTTAGATATAACTTGGTGTTCAGCCAGGGCACTCGTGAGGTTATTATTCTTCCTGCGCGTACTTTGTTTGATATTCACAGGCGCAGATACACCATCATGGCTGAGGACATTTATGCTTATTGGGGCTTGGACTAGTCCCAAGCACCTGAGCCAGCACCAGCACCAGAGCCGTACTAGGAGCCCATCTATCAGTGGAAGCCTCAGGAGGCCATTTACCAGTGGGATCCTCAGCAGCCTCCGCACTATCCGGGAGGTGCTGATTTTGACCTGTGGCCGTAGACCAACTTAGGCCAAAAGCCTAAGCTTGGGGATTACGTATCTCTCACCGACATTACATTCATGTTCACACATTCATTCCAGTTGTCGGTGTTCATCCTTTTTCATTGTATTATCCATGTTAGTTTTATTTTCGCTTTCTTCTTGTGTGTTTGAAAAACTTTCAAAAATCCAAAAAAATTAGTTGTAGTTTCTTTCTTGTCTAGTTAATTCTTAGTAGTAAAAGAAAACCCAAAAAGATTTCTCGTTTCTTCTTTTACTTGTTGGGAGGTTTCCCGTGTAAATAGTTTTTCTCCTTTTTTTCGTTTCCCTTCGTTAATTTGCTTCCTTTAGAAAAACCAAAAACTCCAAAAATATTTCAGTGTGTTTCTGTGATAGCCTGGCTTAATAGGGATGATAGACTACTCATATCAATAAGGAATTCCTTCTTTTCCGGGAGCCCATTCGGAAAGAACTCCAAAGTTAAGCGTGCTCAGCTTGGAGTAATTTCAGGATGGGTGATCGACCGGGAAGTTGGACCCGGGTGCACACGAGTGAGGACAAAGTGCGCAGGAAAGACTAGTATTGATCTGGGGGCCAGTCTAGATCCCGCCAGGAGTAACGACCACCGGCGGGTATGTCCGGGGCGTTACAAGTTGGTATCAGAGCCGACCCTCGCGGTTACATGGATGTTTGCGGGTCAGGTGCGCGGTCATGTTGTGCATGACGTTTGTGACCTGTCGTGGCACACGGCATGGCACATGTGCCGGACTGGACGCACAGACGTATGTGCCAAGAGGGAACGTTCCTGTGCCCGACAAGGACGTCGGTTCCTCTGAGTGGGGGTGTATGTGATAGCCTGGTTTAATAGGGATGATAGACTACTCATATCAATAAGGAATTCCTTCTTTTCCGGGAGCCCATTCGGAAAGAACTCCAAAGTTAAGCGTGCTCAGCTTGGAGTAATTTCAAGATGGGTGACCGACCAGGAAGTTGGACCCGGGTGCGCACGCGTGAGGACAAAGTGTGCAGGAAAGACTAGTATTGATCTGTGGGGCCAGTCTAGATCCTGCCAGGAGTAACGACCACCGGCGGGTGTGTCCGGGGCGTTACAGTTTCTCTAAATTTCTTTTATTTTCGTTGAGTCGTCATAAGGAGAAAGACCACGATGAAAATGTTGAGTGGCTCCCATATGCTTTATTGTTGATCTAACAAAGAGCCACAATTACTTTGTCTTCTCCTTTGAATAAATGTTTGCAGATTCCAGCTTAGTCCACGGCACACTTGCACTATTATTATTATCACATCATTCGGTCGTGCAAGTGAAAGGCAATAATGACGATATTTGATGAAGTGATTGCGGTGAAGAAAAGCTGGTATGAACTCTTCTTGTTTTTGTCTTTGTAAATATGTTTAGCTCAGTATTCATGATTCAACATTATTATGAGTAAACATATTTGTGATGACAATTAGAGATTATAGTTGCTCATGCCATGCTTAAGTAGCTAGGAGTGGATAATGATTTATCTTGAGTGTCCGCATGCATTAAAATGGTTGTGATGTAGTATGTTAGCATGGTATCCTCCTCTGTGTAATTCAAGTGGCTTGACTTGGCACATGTTCATACATGTAGTTGAATCAAAACCAACATAGCCTCCATGATATTTATGTTCAGGGTGTTGATATCCTACTCATGCTCGTGTTCAATGTTAATTATTCGCAATGCATGTCTATGACCGTTTTCGCTCTCTAGCTGGTCGCTTCTCAATCTATTTGCTAGCCTTCGCCTGTACTAAGCGGGAATACTGCTTATGCATCCAAATCCCTAAACCAAAGTTGTTCCAGATGAGTCCACTATATCTACCTATATGCGGTATTACTCTGCCGTTCCAAGTAAATTTGCAAGTGCCACCTCTAAATATTCAAACGAACATCTGTTTTGTGTGCCAGTACCGCTCATGGAGCAACAGGGGGCGGTCGGTATCTTCCATGCTAAGTGGGTTACTCTCAGATGAGTGTTTATTCACTTGTCATTGCACGAGAGAGGAAGGTAATCGGGATGCCCAGCCCTATGCTCAAATCAAAATCATATAATGCAAACAAACTCCCCCGAAAAGTTGTTGGTATGGAGGGCACCCGTGAATTCGGCTAGCCATGGCTTGTGTTGGTACGGTGGAGGGGGAGTAAACTTTACCTTTCCACTTGGGAACCACCTATGATTTGTTTAGCATGGAAGATATTGAAAACTCTCGGTCGTGACGTTGACAGGAAAAGCATACCTCTCAAAATTACTTTTAATCTCTATTTTAAGCTTCAAGCTTTGGCACCGCTGCAAATCCATGCTTCCCTCTGCAAAGGGCCTATCCATTTACTTTTACATTATTTTACTTTTATTGTTGAGTCATCACCTTCTCATTTAAGCACTAGTTGGAGAGCACTATTGTCATTTTTATGCATTGAGTATAGTTAATGTTGGGTGTGACCATGACTGGATATCCTCTACCCTGAATTACATTATTTAGTCGTTGCTTGAATCTCAGAGGTGCTCTGCATTTATGTTTTGTGGTCTCAGAAAGGGCTAGTGAGATACCATTTTATCATATTATATCATGATTGTTTTGACAAAGTGTTGGCATCCAAGATATCTTATTATTGCTCTCTTGTTGGTTATGTTATTGTCATGAGTAAATGTGAGACCTAAGTATATATACAGACAACAAGAACAAAAGAGTTTGTAAAAGTTTTTCTTGATCACTTCCAGTTTGTCAATTGAATTGCTTGAGGACAAGCAATGAGTTAAGCTTAGGGGAGTTGATACGTCCCAAACGTATCTACTTTTCCAAACACTTTTGCTCTAGTTTGGACTCTAATTTGCATGATTTGAATGGAACTAACCCGGACTGACGCTGTTTTCAGCAGAAT
This sequence comes from Elymus sibiricus, assembly GCA_039707655.1. Lineage (NCBI taxonomy): Eukaryota > Viridiplantae > Streptophyta > Magnoliopsida > Poales > Poaceae > Elymus > Elymus sibiricus. The sequence continues at coordinate 359,479,632 of CM077666.1, forward strand.
TGCCATGGTGTTGTTTTTGTGCAGAAATAAAAGTTATCGGATGGACCTAAAAAATTATGGAGAATTATTTCATAATATATAAAAAATACTGGCACAAAGATCCACCAGAGGGGGGCCACTAGGCGCCACAAGCCTGGGGAGCGCGCCCACCCCCCAGGGCGTGCCTGGCAGGCTTGTGGGCCCCTGGCAGCTCCGTTTGCCCTAACTCCAACGCTATAAGTACTTATTCATGGAGAAAAAAATCGAGGAGAAAGAATCATTGCGTTTTACGAGACGGAGCCACCGCCACCTCCTGTTCTTCATCGGGAGGGCTGATCTGGAGTCCGTTCGGGGCTCCGGAGAGGGGGATTCGACGCCGTCGTCATCATCAACCATCCTCCATCACCAATTTCATGATGCTCACCACCGGGCGTGAGTAATTTCTTCGTAGGTTTGCTGGACGGTGCTGGGTTGGATGAGATTTACCATGTAATCGAGTCAATTTGTTAGGGCTTTGATCCCTAGTATCCACTATGTTCTGAGATTGATGTTGCTATGACTTTGCTATGCTTAATGCTTGTCACTAGGGCCCGAGTGCCATGATTTCAGATCTGAACCCTCTATGTTTTCATGAATATTTGAGTTCTTGATCCTAGCTTGCAAGTGTTATGCACCTGTTACGTGTCATGATCCGCATACCCCTAGGTGACAATAATTGGGATTCTTTCCGGTGATTGCCGTAGTTTGAGGAGTTCATGTGTTCACTATGTGCTAATGCTTTGTTCCGGTTCTCTATTAAAAGGAGGCCTTAATATCCCTTAGTTTCCTTAAGGACCCCGCTACCACGGGAGGGTAGGACAAAAGATGTCATGCAAGTTCTTACTATAAGCATGAATGACTATATACGGAATACATGCCTACATTACGTTGATGAATTGGAGCTATTGTGCATCGCCCTAGGTTGTGACTGTTACATGATGAATGTCATCCAACATAATTATCCATCACTGATCCAATGCCTACGCTTTTCGCATATTGATCTTTGCTAAGTTACTTTCGTTGCTGCTGTTGTTACAATTACTACAATACTGCTACTGTTACTGTCACTACTGTTACTATTGCTCTTGAAACTATCATACTACTGTGCTACTAAACACTTTGCTGTAGATATTTAGTTCTCCAGGTGTGGTTGAATTGACAACTCAACTGCTAATACTCGCAAATATTCTTTGGCTCCCCTTGTGTCGAATCAATAAATCTGGGTGAAATACTACCCGCGAAAACTGTTGCGATCCCCTATACTTGTGGGTTATCATGACACCTATTGAATCTTTGTTTAGTAATATAAAACTTGATGAAAAAGGGACTGAAGATGAGTCAACTTTAGCTAGAAGGCCTCCCAATTGTTCGAAGGGTGATGATCTTAATGATAAAAACAATAAAAGTGGGTTTGAAGAGGTCACGATTTTAAATAGCAATGTGCCCACTACTTTGGATTACAAGGACTTTAATTATGATAATTGCTCTTTGATTGATTGTATTTCCTTGTTGCAATCCATGATAAACTCACCCAATGCTTACGAACAAAATAAAGCTTTTACAAAACATATCGTAGAAGCAATGATTAAAGCTCATGAAGAAAAGTTAGTGTAGCGACCCGACCCAATACGGTCAAGTCTCTGTGCTTCCTGTGCCATCCCTGGATCAGTATGCTGGCACACATAGTACTTCGATGAAATACCATAACATCACATGTAAAATAAATACCGTAGAACCAGAGTATACCTTATATATCACAGCAGAACAAATCAATACGGGTGTGGATTCCCATCAACGCCAACGGCAAGTTGAGTGTAGACCGTAACCCTACAACGTAATTCTTACTCGTCATAGAAATTCCTGCAACATGATAAGTTGCAGCCGTGTAGGTCAGTACATGGAATGTACTGGCAAGTCACATCATAAATGCACCTATTTGTACATGCAATTTGGCTGGTGGAAAGGCTCTAAGTTTAACTTTGCATAAAGCTGATTTATCCCTATCATAAAATAATTTATGCTACTACTACTACAAAAAAATGGCATAAGATTGAGATGGCAACCCAACTCAATCCATTCCCAAAGTTTATTTAAACCCAACTAATTAAATTAAGGGTGATGAGATCTCCCGGCATTTCCACTATTAAGAGCTCAAATTGTCCGTAACCGGGGACACGACTAATCGATTAGGTTTGACACTCTGCAGAGGTTTGCGCACTTTTCCCCACAAGACTCGACCACCTCCTTGATCAAAAGATCGAGACATAGTCTTTCGAAAGCATTCCCTCTTAACCCACGGATAGGCCGGTACACCTACTCATTCTACATCTGCTAGCTTATCCCGGAAGAGGTCACACTAACTACTCAACTAAGCTAGAGCCCATATTGGCTTGTGGCTGCACACGTAAGCTTCTAGACATGAAAACACGTTTGATCCCTTTGAGCCTGGGCGGCCGACCACTAGTGGTGCACCACCATGGATTTCCCATGCATGCTCCCACTGTACTTCGCCACCATTCAAACCAATTTCCGCCCAGGTAGTTCATTTAAAAGTCTAGGTCCTGATTACTACTTTGTCACTCATGTCTCACCATGAACACTTCCCAATCCACGTCTACATTAGCGAGGCAAAAATAAACTTACACGGTGGTGACAAAGGGTATATAGTTCAGGCCTACCTCAAATGAACTACTAGGTAAAAGCATAGCCATCCAGCATAAAATTCCTACCATGCAATCCTAACACAAAGGACTAAGTGGATATATAAAACATATGTAATTGAAAGAATGGTCAAATGTGAACTTGCCTTGGTACTGGTGGTTCAAATCTAGAGAATGATAATATTCTGCTTCGCACTCCGGATAATCTATCGCCAAAGTAAATAAATGCATATAAGCAATCATTCCAAAGAACCAAAATAACATGCAACACGAAAAGACTCGAAAAACCCAAATGAGAATCCAACACACTCAACTATCACAAAATATTCCAGGTGCAAAACAACATGTGACATAGGGTTCAAAGATGTGATGTGAACTAAAGTGCATACATGGCATCGGAAAAATATTCACGGACAGATCCTAGTTGTGTGAAAAGTGCCATGATAAATAAAGTTCAGGTCATCGGATTTGGCTACGGTGACATAGTGCAAAAAGAATTAATTCAAACGGAGTTACCGTTTAAAAGATATGGCCAAAATGAGTTTGAATTCAAATCTGAATAAATTCAAATTTGAAATTGGAAAAAGTTTGCAAAGATGGGTTCTCTGGATAGATCTAATCAAGATGAACATTGTGCCGCTGGTTTCATCTAATTTGGATCTACGGTTGAAAAGTTGTGGCTATTTGAAGTTTAGGGGCAAATCTGTAAATAAAACTACATCAACTAGGTCCTGGCCACGTGGCGCGTTGTGAATGGCCGAAAACTATCCGCTGCATAGCCAAACTGGCGGATGGCCGCAATCTAACACATACCGATTCGTAAAATAAAAAAACAATTCGTATCTAATCTAGGCCGTCGATCTACGATCTAACGGACGTGGAAGGAGGCAGCGGCTTACAGTGGGTCAACGGCGTCGGCGACGAGCAGGGGATGGCGGCGCGGCGACGGGTGATGAAGGGGCGGCGGCTACGGCGGTCTCCGGTGTCTGTGAAGTAGACGGGGAGATGCGGCTTGTTGCGGGCGGTCCGGTGGTGGAGGTGGCAATGCTCGAGGGCGTCGGGGTCATGCAGCGCGGGAACGGCGGAGCTCCGTGCTCCGGCGAGTCGGGTGTCGTCGAGGCGGCGTCTCCGGCGTGGCCTAGGCGACAAAAACGTGTCAAAGGGGTGCGCGAGAAGACGAGCAGTCGATTGACGAACAAAACGGGGGCTGGGATGGCTTACGAGCGACGGAAAGCTCCGGCGAGGTCAGCTCGGCCGGCGAGATCCTAGCGACGACGGCTAGCGGTGCGAGCGGTGTGGGGTGAGCGTGACGGCGAGATTCGAGAGAGGGGCACCCAGGGCTTTTATAGGCGAGGGCAGGGGGCGCGGGGCTGCGGGATAAGCCCTATCCCGAGCGGAGCGGCTGGCGGTTGCTGGCGGCGCGCGGCGAGTTCATCCCGAGCGGGTTGCGCGGGAGGTTAGGGATGGCCTGGGGGCTGGCCCCCATGCGTCAGTGGTAGCAGCGGGAGAGCAGAAGAGACGGCCGGCCGACGCGAAAGGGATTCGGCGCGGGGCAGGCCTGGGCCGTTTGCGATGCTGGGCCGGCGGCTAGCGCCTGGCTGGGTTTTCAGCTTTTTTTATTTGTTTTTTTTAAATAAACAGAGAACAAAAATGCTCCAAAACTAATTCAAATGGACTCCAAATTAAATGAAATTGTGTACAAAAATACACTGGCATATATGGGCCACTGTTCACATTTTATTTTACAAAAATAGAGTAAATAAAAATTACTAAAATTCCAACAGTGCTTCTGTTGCAACAAAAATCAGTCAAATTCATTTTTTGAAATACCAAAATGATTTCAAATTAATTTTCTCCTATTTTTAATTTGGAGGGAGTCATTTTACCCTCACTCATAGTTAATCATTTTCAGAGGAAAAATATTTTGAATAAAACCTAATGAAAGCAATATTCAATAATTTCAAGAAATGGCTATGCAAATGATTTCAAATATTTTTCAAATAACTTTCTGTTGGTTTCATAATTCATTTTCGACATTTTCTCTCTGATATTTGAAGGAGTCATATTTCCTTCTCTCTTTATTTTATTTTAATAAATGGGAATGAATTTGAAACTCAAAATGGAAAAACTCTTCAAAAGTGGTTCAAATCAATTTTTAAAAGGGGTCCTCATCACTCCCCACTTTATTTCATATATTTTGAAGAGGTCATGTTATCTTCTCTCATGAAAATCCTTGAGTGGCATAAAGTTTCTGAGTTGGACTATTTTCAATTGGAATTGAAATATTTTTTTCAAAACCCCTTTTCATTTCTTTAAATGGAAGAAGTCATATTATCTTCACTGTAGGGTTTTGTGATGAAATGAATTTGAATTAATGGAGATCAAAATGCAAGATGAAAGTTTTGGGAAAGTCCTTTTATTCCCTCTCATTCAACTTTCAAAAAGTTTTAATTTCCACTCAATTTCACACAACAATCACACACTATCAAACAAACAATCATAATTATTTATTTAATATAACATTCCAAAATTTAGAATTTTGGGATGGTACAGACTACCACCCTTAAAATGAATCTCGTCCTCGAGATTCGGAGAGGCTAGAAAGAAGGTTAGGTTTGGGCCGGGGGTCTTCTTGAAAATACATTAATCAACACAAGGTATGGGGTCCTACCACCCTTAGAAGCATGGTTACGGTTCTAACAAAACTCATGTACTCCGTCCTTTGGGTTGACGGTGTCGGTCTTCTCATATTCTCCGGGATAACTCCTTCACTGGTCCTCTTCCGGTAAGGGCATAACCTTTTCCTCAAAATCTTGAGTCCTTGCATCAAAATAAGGTCCTTCCGAGACTGGGTCTTCTTAGCTGATAGGTCTGTCGCCAATGCTAAACAACTATCAAAAATCTCATGGCGGTCAACAATTACTGGTTCCTCCTGCAGGAAATGGGTCTGGGTTGAATCTCACCGTATAACCTACGATTGGCAACGGGCGCCTGTACAGGGCTTCCATCGTCCTGCCATTCTAAGGTTTTTGGCTTCTCGTGTCGACACTCTTCTAGGGATTTAAGGCTCTCTGATTTTCCATCAACATATGATAGTTCATGATAGAAGTCTCCGGTATGGGGGCCAATCCATCCCGTACTTGAATCATTACCACATACACAGATAGTGAAGCACATATTCTAGCACTTGGGCATCCTCACAAGCATTGCAGACTTTCTCTTGTCCTCGAACTGGGTTCGGGTAAAATCCATTGGTTCTGCAAGCCAAACAAAACCTCTATCGTTTCTTCACAACTCTCGGGTTTTACGTAACCTCCTATGAAACGTCTACTGATGAAATCACAGCTTCTTCCAGAATTCTTGCTTCAACAAGGTTGTGCTTGCTCCTTTTCAAATCCTAGGTCCTGTGGGTTATGGGCCCACTTCAACAGTTGTATAGCTTTAACTCTTCCTAGGGTTTACTATTGTTCCATATTCCAACATTACACCCCTTTTAAATCCAATTGTACTTCATTCCTTCATACTCTTGGGGTAACCATCATATCACAACAAAACTCCAACTCATTTTGTCCAAACTCCACTCTGTGGAATACATTTTCCTTTCCATTGGTCAAGTGTTCACACAGAAAAGTATCGCCAAAAAAATGCACTGGTTCATCCATAATTCATATTCTCTTCATATCAAATCCTTTATTACATCCTTAACCACTACTCAAAACTCAAATTTCAAAAGTACTTTATTACAAATGTTGCCATCCACATAGTTTGGTATGGTCAAGCATTAATTCCATCTTTATTCATTTGCCCTTCTTGAAGATGCTTCAGTCCCACTGGAATTGTGCGATGTGATCCTTGAAATCATCGATCTTTTGCTTCATCATGGTGGCCATGAGCTTCATCTCCATCATCTTTGCATGCACCTCTCTCAGGTATTCCTGAGTATGACGAAGTCTTGCTTCAAGTATTTCTCCAATCTGACGTATGGCTTCCATAGCAGCTTCACGAACAGAGTCGAAGAATGTTGCTCGTGGTACTCGAGAAATGAAAAAGTATTGTCCCATAGTCTTTGGGCAAACTCCTTTCTCACGGTGGAGGTGTAACTCCACGTACCAAAGTTCAACTCCATTCTCCATGAAAGGATAACCCTTGTAGACTGCATCTCCTTCAAGGTGAATATGCCTCATCATGTCCTTCAGGATATTTGGGTAATCATGATCACTAGTCAGGGTCATGATCGTTTCCGGTCCCTTGAGAAAAGACTCGTAAAGGGTTGTCATCTGCAGGTATAAGATAGAAGGGGTACTCAGGATAATGTATGTATTTCCTTGGGTGAAATGTGGTTGCTTTTCCGGGAAAGGTTTTGTGGTCGGCTTGTCCATGGGTTCAAGGTTTAAGTCTGGGTGAGATAGTGAGAGAGGCACTCACAATCAACAAACAACTCATAACATTTCATATGAGATTCCAAACATATCAACTTTTATTGCTTCACGAACTATTACAATTTCCATTTCAATACTTAACTCAACATCCCCAATGAAAATAAAAGTGCGTTCCACATTTATTGCATTCTTTATTCCAATATCAAGATCTCAACTACTCAGCTCAAGCTTTCCTCGGGTCTGAACATTCTCTGGCAAAATGTCCTACTTCCTTGCAGCATAAACAAATGACGTCAGACAAATCCAGGGGCTTCCTGGTGCTTATCTTGGCTCCTCAGGTTCTTGGCTTCCTTTCTGGGCATTTTCTAGCGTAATGACCTGTATTCTTGCACTTGAAACATGTGATATGACTCCGGTCCTTCTTTGCAGAAATTGGGTTGTTCAGGGGATACATGCTCTTTCTCTTCCTGGACTTCTTCGTTCTGATCAATTCTTCTATCTCCTGTGGATCAAACTCCACTTCTACCGTCGGAAAGTTTCCCAGATACTCCTTTCTTTCCTTCGTACAATTCTGTGAAAAATGTCCTTCTTCTCCACAGGAATAGCAGGCATTGGAGTAAAATCTGGTTAGGCCTTCTCCATCAGGGTCGTCAACATCTTCCTTCATCAAAGGTTCTTTTAAACTTCCCTTGAGGGCTTCTTTCATTGCTCCCTTTTGCTGCTTGGTAATTTCTTGTACCTTGGCGTAAATATGACACTGGGAAGGGTAATGCGTAGTTCCTTCACACAAGAAACAGGTAACCTGCCAAGTTGGGCATCCTTCAGCTCGGTGATTTCCTTCACAATGAGGGCATCCATCCTTGTGTTATTCATGGGTGTGTCCTATCTCTCCGCAAATCTTGCATGCACAAGGTTTCTTCATTTTATTGCCATAGGGATTCTGGATAAGACAAGACCTCAATAGAGTCATCTTGAATTCCTCCCAAGGTTTTGTTCCATTCCATCCTTGTATAGCTTGATGCATTTTCCACCATGTTGCAGCACTTTTCGTAAAGTACTGAAGAGCGTATTGAACTTCATACTTCCTTGCAATCAAATTTTCCCCGAAGTGCTTCTCCATGTTCTGAATCCATAGTTCTGCCTCCGGTTGAGTCATCGGTCCAGAGAATACAAGTCCACCTTCATTCATCATCTATTGGGTCCAAGGGTTTTGGGATGAGATACGAGAGAGAGGTAGAGAGATACACACAATACAAACAATAGTTTAAAATAGGTTTTATTTGTGGCTGTCAGAAAACACAAAATATGACAGCTCACAAATCATCGCATCTAATGTGAGTATACAACAGGGGTTTGGTCTTCTAAAGGTCATATAAATCTTGAAATTCGTCAATGTCTTCAAATTCTTCAAGTCTTCGGAGTCCTTGATTGTTGTAGCTTCAATTCTTCTAGCGTATGGTGAAGTCCTCTTTACTCTGAAGTGGTCCTCAGTTGTCCGATATCCTATCCTCCTCGGAGTGGTCTCATCAGTTGATCCTCCGTGTAGTCAAAGGGGAAAGGGTATTGTCTAACTATTTGAGGTAAAAGGAAAGATTGGATGAAGCTCAGAAAAGAAGAGAGGTAAAGGATCTTTTTGAAAATAAAGTTTTAGAGAGTTCCTTTCCTAAGAGCTTTCTAGTTTCTAGGGTCACGTCCTACAGTCAATATGTGCTCTGATACCATCTCTGTAGCGACCCGACCCAAAAAGGATCGAATCTCTGTGCTTCCTATGCCATCCCTGGATCAGTATGCTGGCACACACAGTACTTTGATGAAATACCATAACATCACATGTAAAATAAATACCGTAGAACCAGAGTATACCTTATTTATCACAGCGGAAACAAATCAATACGGGTGTGGAGTCCTATCAACGCCAACGGCAAGTTGAGTGTAGACCGTAACCCTACAACGTAATTCTTAGTCATCGTAGAAATTCTTGCAACATGATAAGTTGCAGCCGTGTAGGTCAGTACATGGAATGTACTGGCAATTCACATCATAAATGCACCTATTTGTACATGCAATTTGGCTGGTGGAAAGACTCTAAGTTTAACTTTGCATAAAGCTGATTTTTCCCTATCATAAAATAATTTATGCTACTACTACAAAAAAATGGCATAAGATTGAGATGGCAACCCAACTCAATCCATTCCCAAAGTTTATTTAAACCCAACTGATTAACTTAAGGGTGATGAGATCTCCTGGCATTTCCACTAGTAAGAGCTCAAATTGTCCGTAACCGGGGACACAGCTAATCGATTAGGTTTGACACTCTGCAGAGGTTTGCGCACTTTTCCCCACAAGACTCGACCACCTCCTTGATCGGAAGATCGAGACATAGTCTTTCGAAAGCATTCCCTCTTAACCCACGGATAGGCCGGTACACCTACTCATTCTACATCTACTAGCCTATCCCGGAAGAGGTCACACTAACTACTCAACTAAGCCAGAGCCCATATTGGCTTGTCGCTGCACACGTAAGCTTCTAGACATGAAAACACGTTTGATCCCTTTGAGCCTGGGCGGCCGACCACTAGTGGTGCACCACCATGGATTTCCCATGCATGCTCCCACTGTACTTCGCCACCATTCAAACCAATTTCCGCCCAGCTAGTTCATTTAAAAGTCTAGGTCCTGATTACTACTTTGTCACTCATGTCTCACCATGAACACTTCCCAATCCACGTCTACATTAGCGAGGAAAAAATAAACTTACACGGTGGTGACAAAGGGTATATAGTTCAGACCTACCTCAAATGAACTACTAGGTAAAAGCATAGCCATCCAGCATAAAATTCCTACCATGCAATCCTAACACAAAGGACTAAGTGCATATATAAAACATAGGTAATTGAAAGAATGGTCAAATGTGAACTTGCGTTGGTACTGGTGGTTCAAATCTAGAGAATGATAATATTCTGCTTCGCACTCCGGATAATCTATTGCCAAAGTAAATAAATGCATATAAGCAATCATTCCAGAGAACCAAAATAACATGCAACACGAAAAGACTCGAAAAACCCAAATGAGAATCCAACACACTCAACTATCACAAAATATTCCAGGTGCAAAACAACATGTGACATAGGGTTCAAAGATGTGATGTGAACTAAAGTGCATACATGGCATCGGAAAAATATTCATGGACAGATCCTAGTTGTGTGAAAAGTGCCATGATAAAGTTCAGGTCATAGGATTTGGCTACGGTGACATAGTGCAAAAAGAATTAATTCAAACGGAGTTACCGTTTAAAAGATATGGCCAAAATGAATTTGAATTCAAATCTGAATAAATTCAAATTTGCAATTGGCAAAAGTTTGCAAAGATGAGTTCTCTGGATAGATCTAATCAAGATGAACATTTTGCCGCTGGTTTCATCTAATTTGGATCTACGGTTGAAAAGTTGTTGCTATTTGAAGTTTAGGGGCTAATCTGTAAATAAAACTACAGCAACTAGGTCCCTGGCCACGTGGCGCATTGTGAATGGCCGAAAACTATCCGCTGCATAGCCAAACCGGTGGATGGCCGCAATCTAACACATACCGATTCGTAAAATAAAATAAAACAATATCCAAACCGACGGATGGCCGCAATCTAATTAATCATTTTCAGAGGAAAAATATTTTGAATAAAACCTAATAAAAGCAATATTCAATAATTTCAAGAAATGGCTATGCAAATGATTCCAAATATTTTTCAAATAACTTTCTGTTGGTGTCATAATTCATTTTCCACATTTTCTCTCTGATATTTGAAGGAGTCATATTTCCTTCTCTCTTTATTTTATTTGAATAAATGGGAATGAATTTGAAACTCAAAATGGAAAAACTCTTCAAAAGAGGTTCAAAACAATTTTTAAAAGTGGTCCTCATCACTCCCCACTATATTTCATATATTTTGAAGAGGTCGTGTTATCTTCTCTCATGAAAATCCTTGAGTGGCATAAAGTTTCTGAGTTGGACTATTTTCAAATGGAATTCAAATCTTTTTTTCAAAACCCCTTTTCATTTATTTAAATGGAAGAAGTCATGTTATCTTCACTCTAGGGTTTTGTGATGAAATGAATTTGAATTAATGGAGATCAAAATGCAAGATGAAAGTTTTGGGAAAGTCCTTTTATACCCTCTCATTCAACTTTCAAAAAGTTTCAATTTCCACTCAATTTCACACAACAATCACACACAATCAAATAAACAATCATAATTATTTATTTAATATAACATTCCAAAATTTAGAATTTTGGGATGTTACAGTTAGAATTGGAAGTATCTATACCAAGAAAATTGCATGATGAATGGGAACTGATACGTCTCCAATGTATCTATAATTTTTGATTGTTGCATGCTATTATAGTATCAATCTTGGATGTTTTATATGCCATTATATACCATTTTTTGGGACTAACCTATTAACCCAGTGCCCAGTGCCAGTTGCTGTTTTCTGCTTGTTTTTGCGTTTTCAGAAAATCATTATCAAAAAGTGTCCAAATGAGAAAAAAAACTTATGATTAATTTTTTTTGGACCAGAAGAGACCCACGAAGCTTCGGGAGAAGACCAGAAGAGTCACGAGGAGGCGACAAGCCTGGAGGGCGCTCCCAAGGGGGTAGGGCGCGCCCCCCAGGCTTGTGGACCCCTCGTTGGCCCTCCTGACCTAATTCTAGCGCTATAAATTCTAAAATATTCCCAATATACCAGAGGGACGGAAGATAAACCCTTTCCGCCGCCGCAAGCCTCTGTTCTTCCGCGATCCCATCTGGAGGCCTTTTCCGGTACTCTGCCGGAGGGGGAATCGATCACGGAGGGCTTCTCTATCAACCTTGCTGCCCTTCCGATGATGTGTGAGTAGTTTACCACAGACCTACGGTTCCATAGCTAGTAGCTAGATGGCTTCTTCTCTCTCTTTGATCTTCAATACCATGTTCTCCTCGATGTTCTTGGAGTTCTATCCGATGTAATCTTCTTTTGTGGTCTGTTTGTTGGGATCCGATGAATTGTGAGTTTATGATCAGATTATTCATGAGAAATATTTGAGTCTTCTCTGAACTCTTTTATGCATGATTATTATAGCTTTGTATTGCTCTCCGATCTATCGATTTGGTTTGGCCTACTAGATTGATTTGTCTTGCAATGGGAGAGGTGCTTTGTGATGGGTTCAATCTTGCGGTGCTCAATCCCAGTGACAGAAGGGGACAAGACACGTATTTGTATTGTTGCCATTAAGGATAAAAATATGGGGTTTAGTCATATTGCTTGAGTTTACTTTGTCTACATCATGTCATCTTGCTTAAGGCGTTACTCTGTTTCATACTTAATACCCTAGATGCATGCTGGATAGCGGTCGATGGGTGGAGTAATAGTAGTAGATGCAGGCAGGAGTCGGTCTACTTGTCTCGGACGTGATGCCTATATACATGATCATTGCCATGAATCTGTCATAATTATTTGCTTTTCTATCAATTACCCAACAGTAATTTGTTTACCCACCGTATGCTATGTGTTCAAGAGAGAAGCCTCTAGTGAAAACTATGGCCCTCGGTTCTACTTTATCATATATAAAAAACCTAAAAATACCTTGCTGCAATTTATTTACTTTTATTTTATTTAGTATTTTAGTTTATCTATTTATCTCTATAAGATTTAATCCTTGCAAATAACCGCTAAGAGGATTGACAACCCTTTTATTTGCGTTGGGTGCAAGTGTTTGCTTTTGTGTGTGCAGGTGCGCTTAACGGAATTTTGCTTGGTTCTCCTACTGGATTGATAACCTTGGTTCTTAACTATGGGAAATACTTATCTCTACTATACTGCATCATCCTCTCCTCTTCGGGGAAATACCAACGCAGTCTACAATTAGCAGGAACCTACTATTAAAGTAAAAAATTAAAGATTATGAATGTAATGCTGAAAGTGCAACTAATCCGCGGGTGGTTTTGGTAATCAATAACAACATATATATCATTGATCTAATTCTTATTGCTAGTAAATTTCAGAAAAGACCAATGATTGGCATGGCAAGGATTAATGGATGTGGACCCCTCAAAATGCTAAGGACAAAGATTGGCAAAGCTTCAAGACTCTACATTTTTGGTTAAGTCATCCAAGATCACATTGAGTCCATAGGAAAAGCCAATACTATTAAAAGGGGATGAGGTTTTGGTTATGACTCGATTGCTCAAATGCTTAGTGATATTGCTCCAAAACTCTCAAATACTTCTCCACTTCATTCCTACCCAAAACCCTTAAAGTTGATCTCGGTCCCACCGAAACACTCTTATCCGGACCCACCAAGATTGCTATCCACTATGCCACATAACAAACCCTAACAGATCGGTGCAACCAAAATGGTTCTCAGTCCCACCGAGAAGGCTTGACCAACTTGCTGTAACGATGTTACTTCACTTTGGAATTTCCGAGATGAAATTTTCAGTCTCACTGAAACCTGGTCTTGCCCTAGCCATTGCACTTCGGTCTCACCAAGATGTTTTGATCGGTCCCACCGAAAAGCCTAACGTTCATGTCTTTTACACTAGTCGGTCTCACCGAGATTTTCAGGTCGGTGTCACCGAATTGGGTCAAAGACTTGTAACGGTTGGATTTTAGGTGAAGGCTATTTATACCCCTCCACCACCCTCTTACCAAGTAAGAGAGCCATCAGAACGTGCCTACACTTACACCATACGATTTCTGAGAGAGAACCACCTACTCATGTGCTGAGATCAAGATATTCCAATCCAATCATTTGAACCTTGATTTTTAGCCTTTCCCAAGTTGCTTTCCACTCAAATCTTTCTTCCACCAAATCCAAATCTGTGAGGAGTTGTTTGAGTGTTGGGGAGACTATCATTTGAAGCACAAGAGCAAGGAGTTCATCTTCAACACACCATTTATTACCTTTTGGAGAGTGGTGTCTCCTAGATTGGTTAGGTGTCACTTGGGAGCCTCCAAGATCATGTGGATTTGAACCAAGGAGTTTGTAAGGGCAAGGAGATCGCCTACTTCGTGAAGATCTACCCCGAGTAAGGCTAGTCCTTCATGGACGGAAGCCATGGTGGAATAGGCAAGGTTGCTTCTTCGTGGACCCTTCGTGGGTGGAGCCCTCCGTGGACTAGCGCAACTGTTACCCTCTGTGGGTTGAAGCCTCCATCAACGTGGACGTACGATAGCACCACCTATCAGAACCACGCCAAAAATCATCGTGTCTTCATTGCGTTTGAAATCTCCAATCCCCTCCTTTACTTACATGTGCAATGTTTTACTTTCCGCTGCTACACTCTTAGAATTGCATGTGTAGGGTGTTACTTGACTTGTTGTACTTGCTAAAATCTGCCCTCAACTAAAATTGGGAAAAGGATAGATTTTTATTTAGTCAAGTAGTCTAATCACCCCCCTCTTGACATACTTTCGATCCTACAAGTGGTATCAGAGCTTTGGTCTCCATTGCATTGGTTTCACAACCTAGGAGAGTATGGCGTATAGTGAGCATAACTATCACCATACAGGTCCATATTTCGATGGTACAAACTTTGCTAGTTGGAAGCATAAGATGAAAATGCATATTCTTGGTCATTACCCCGTCGTTTGGGCTGTTGTTTGTGTTGGCTTGCAAGGTGAATTATTTGAAGATGGTAAGGAACCGGATCGTGAAGCAACCTCGGAAGAATTGAAGATGTAGCAATACAATGCTCAAGCTTGTGACATTCTCTTCAACGGTTTGTGTCCCGAAGAGTTCAACAAGATCAGCCGCCTTGAGAATGCAAAGGAAATTTGGGATACTTTGGTTGATATGCACGAGGGTACCGAGTCCGTCAAGGAATCCAAGTTGGATATGCTTCAAAGTCAACTTGACAAGTTCAAGATGAAGGATGGTGAAGGAGTCGCTGAAATGTACTCTAGGCTTGCTCTCATCACAAATGAGATTGCCAGCTTAGGAAGTGAAGAGATGATCGACAAATTCAGCATCAAGAAGATCCTTAGAGCCTTGGATGGAAAATATGATACCGTGTGCACTTTCATCCAAATGATGCCAAATTATTAAGATCTCAAGCCCATGGAAGTCATTGGAAGGATTGTTGCTCATGAGATGTCACTCAAGGACAAAGAGGAGCTACACAACAAATCAAGTGGTGCTTACAAAGCCTCAACCGATGCTCCCACAACTTTAAGCGACAAGCTAGTATCCAATGAAGAGATAAGCCTAATGGTGAAAAGGTTCAACAAGTTTTGCAAGAACAAAGGAAAAGAAAGAAGCTCAAGCTCAAGCTCAAGACACTATGAGAAAAGATCATCAAGTCATGACCGAAATTGCTATAATTGTGGAAGACCCAGACACTATTCCAATGAGTGTACGGCACCTCACAAGAAAAGAGACGAATCACCAAGAGGAAGACGTAGAAGAGATGAATCACCTCACAAGGAGAGAAGGAGTAGGGATGATCGTTATGAACGAAGATCTTCTCATAGGAGCAAAGATTCAGAAAGGAAGGACAAGTCATCCAAGAGCTACACTAGAAGAAGACATCAAGCTCATGTCGGTGAATAGATTTCTGGCTCCGACTCCAACAACCACTCCAAGAGAAGCTATCACTCCGACTCCGACTATAGTCAAGATTAAGGTGTTGCCGGACTTGCTCTCGTATCCTCCAACTCCTATGACCTATTGGACTCACCAAATGAAGGAATTGGAAGATGCTTCATGGCAAAAGGCCCCAAGGTATCACACCCCGATTACTTTGACTTTAATAGTGATGAGGATGATTTGCTTGGTGATGATGATTTACTTGTTGATAAGGCTAGTGATGTGAGCTATAATGAACTTGCTAGTAATCATAGTCAAGAGGAAACGAATGACAATGCTATGAAGGAGATTGAGCATCTAACTAAAGAACTAAACACTCTTAAGTTAGCTCATGAAACAACTCAAGAGGATCATAGAGAGCTTTTAAGATCTCATGAGAAGCTATGCTTCGAGAAGCTAAATTTAGAGCAAGAGCATGAGTTTCTTAAAGCTATCAATGATGATCTTCGAAAGAAGAGTTCTTCATATCTTGCCAAATGTTTACTCTTGTCTACCTTTATGCCACAAGTTAAATCTAAGCAAACTAGTAACAAGGGTAAAAAGGGTTCTACCTCTAGTAGTAACAATAACAATGCTAAATCCAATGTTGTTGCTTCTAGTAGTTCTATTGAATACACTAATGATTCTCTTAGCCAAGTTACATTTGAGCAAGAAAACGATTTATTGAAAGGAATTATAGAAAAGGGTGTCTACAAGAGCCTTGCCGGAAGTAAGCAATTTGAGGAAATTGTGCGCAAGCAAGGAAGGCACCGGAAGAACCAAGGTATTGGTTTTGAACGAAAGTTCAATGCCAATGGAGTTGAGTGGGAGGAAGATCAATATCCCAAGACGAAGTTTGTTCCTCAACAAGAGAAGTATGATCCTAGTTCTTTCAAGGGGACACAAGCTCAAGATGATCTTCCACCTCAAGACCACAAGCTAAAAGGCAAGGACAAGCTTCAAGAAGAGATTGACTCATTTGAAGGACCACCTCAAGATTTGGTCAAATGGGTTCCAAAGGCTTCATCAAGTTCTACTTCATCAAGTGCTACTACAACTCCAAGGATTCCCATCAAGTTGATGTGGGTCCCAAAGAAGAAGAACTAGAGAGTTCTTAAGGGTGACACCGCCAACAAACTTCACTCACATTCATTTATGGCAAGAACTTTTGCAACCAACATCAACATCTTGCACTAGTTCATGGAGTCACAAACCCTCTTGTTGGTAAGGCAAGGGACAAGGTATTCAATGCATTCATGGACATCATAATGTGTGCATTTCACTCTATGTCTATGGATATCTTTGTATGTTCCTTGTGTGGGACTAACCCATGTAGGTATTGAAAGTGCAAAACTCCAAGGATTGCTCCCAACTCTTGATGGTCTACATCAACATTGAGCATCCACATCTACAACATCTACATGAAGTCAACATTGACAAAACCCAAGGTTAGTTCATCCCTCCTTGGGGGGATATCACATCTAGGAGGAGCTTTACTCTAAGACTTGAGTCAAAGCAACTCTAATGGTGTGAACACATTAATGCTTTATGTAAAAGTGGTAACCCCACTTGTGCTTAAATGATGAGTATGACCTATGATCAAATGTTCTCATTTGGCTCCAAAGTCAATATACTCATATATAGATGACTATGTCATCGCCCATTGCTTGATAGTTGCTAGAATTGGTTGTGCATGTTTGACACATATTTCATTTGCTATCTTATTGTGTGAGCATGTTGCTATGCATATTTTCTCATTCGAGGACATCCATTTGTAGTTTGATTGATTTGGTTTTATTTGGCCAAATGGGTGTACAAGAATGCCTAAGAACCCTCTCTAGCTATCTATCTCAACTTGTCTAAATTCTTTCTTGCTATATCACAAAAACTTGAACAAGTCACTTTCGGACCCTTCGGGTGAGGAGCACTCAGAGCCACCGATCCTCTTAGGGATGACCTCCAAAACCTTCTAAGTGTCTTTCGGACAGACCAACTCACACGCATCCGGTCTCATCGAAAACACTTGGACTGATCTGATTTTCCAATCTCGGAGAGACTGATTTAAAACTCTCGGTTTCACCGAAGCGATGTACTCACAGCAGTTATTCACTTCGGTGCCACTGATTCGTTTCGCTCGGTCTCACCGACAGCACATGGGTATATATATGTCTGCGGCCCGTACGTTGAAAATTTCTTCAACCGTCACGTTCCCGCACCCCATTGCTGCCGTCGCCCAGGTCTCCGGATCGTCGCCTTTGACTCCAGCGCGCCCTCGCCGCCGGATTCCGTCGCCGTCAATGGCATTCTCCTCCGCCGTTGCCGCCGTAGAGGATCTCCACCAAGTTAGGGTGAGATTCAACCCCCTCCGTGTTCTAAATTCTGATTCAATGCATGGATGGATTGCCTCGCCACGGATTGAAATTCATTATCCACTGATATTCCTAGCGTTAGATTGAATTTGAACTTTAGGGTTAGGGTTTCTTAGATTTTATCTCGGATTGACCGGATTGAAAGACTCGGGTTCACCGATTTGGCCTCTGGCCATTGCACTCAGTACACTTCGGTGCCATCGAGATATACTGGTCAGTGAAACCAAAACTAAAGTTTTAGTAGAATCTTAGCACTTTGGAGAGACCGGGACACACATCGGTCTGACCAAAATAGTGTGGCTAAGTCTCTATTGCTGCTTTCGGTGCTACCGAGACTATCAAATCGGTGACTCCGAAATACCATCTGTGAAAAGCTAAAACTAAAGTTTGGATTCAAATTGTTTTCAAAATGCTGTGTTTTTGTGATGCTCATCTACTCCACTCTACCCCATCTACTTCACAGGTGCAGGTGTCAAGATGTCAGATGCCAGTGACAGCCAGAACAGGTCAGAACAGGAGGCTGAGCTGAGTGCAGGGTCAAGTCCTGAAGCAAGTTTCTATGAGAGAGAAAGAAGCTCACCAGACTTGCCAAAGGCAGCCACCAGGACAAGGAAGAAGAAAAATTCAGATGATGAAGATGAGGATTTCGCTGCTGAGGAAGCTACCTCAAAGAAGAAGAAACTAGCTGTTGTTGCCAAGGAGTATGGCACAAGGAAAGAGAGAGGTACCACAAGAAAGGTTTCTGCTTCCACAGTTGCCAAGAGAAACATCATGTCAGATGATACGTCTCCAACGTATCTATAATTTTTGATTGTTCCATGCTATTATAGTATCAATCTTGGATGTTTTTATATGCAATTATATATCATTTTTTGGGACTAACCTATTAACCTAGTGCCCAGTGCCAGTTGCTGTTTTCTGCTTGTTTTTGGTTTTTCAGGAAATCAGTACCAAACGAAGTCCAAATGCCACGAAACTTTTTGGAGATTTTTTTCTGGACAAAAGAGACCCTGGAGACATGGAGAGGAGGCCAGAAGGTTCACGAAGCCTCAACAAGGCAACAGGGCGCGGCCCCAGGGGGGCACGCCTTGATGCCTTGTGGGGCCCTCGTGGCTCCGTTTGACCTAATTCCACTTCTATAAATTCTCAAATATTGGGAAACCAACAGAGAGCCACCCGGAATAACTTTTACACTGTCGCAAGCCTCTGTTCTTCCGCGATCCCATCTGGAGGCCTTTTTCGGGACTCTACCGGAGGGGGAATCGATCACGGAGGGCTTCTACATCAACCTTGCTGCCCTTCCGATGATGTGTGAGTAGTTTACCACAGACCTACGGGTCCATAGCTAGTAGCTAGATGGCTTCTTCTCTCTCTCTGATCTTCAATACCATGTTCTCCTCGATGTTCTTGGAGTTCTATTCGATGTAATCTTCTTTTGCGGTGTGTTTGTTGGGATCCGATCAATTGTGAGTTTATGATCAGATTATTCATGAGAAATATTTGAGTCTTCTCTGAACTCTTTTATGCATGATTATTATAGCTTTGTATTTCTCTCCGATCTATCGATTTGGTTTGGCCAACTAGATTGGTTTATCTTGCAATGGGAGAGGTGCTTTGTAATGGGTTCAATCTTGCGGTGCTCAATCCCAGTGACAGAAAGGGACATGACACATATTTGTATTGTTGCCATTAAGGATAAAAAGATGGGGTTTAATCATATTTCTTGAGTTTACTTTGTCTACATCATGTCATCTTGCTTAAGGCGTTACTCTGTTTCATACTTAATACCCTAGATGCATGTTGGATAGCGGTCGATGGGTGGAGTAATAGTAGTAGATGCAGGCAGGAGTCGGTCTACTTGTCTCGGACGTGATGCCTATATACATGATCATTGCCATGAATCCGTCATAATTATTTGCTTTTCTATCAATTGCCCAACAGTAATTTGTTTACCCACCGTATGATATGCGTTCGAGAGAGAAGCCTCTAGTGAAAACTATGGCCCCCGGGTCTACTTTTATCATATATTAAAATCAAAAATACCTTGCTGTAATTTATTTACTTTTATTTTATTTAGTATTTTAGTTTATCTATCTACCACTATCAGAATTATCCTTGCAAATAACCGCTAAGAGGATTGACAACCCTCTTATTTGCGTTGGGTGCAAGTGTTTGCTTTTGTGTGTGTAGGTGCGCTTAACGGGATTTTGCTTGGTTCTCCTACTGGATTGATAACCTTGGTTCTTAACTGAGGGAAATACTTATCTCTACTATACTGCATCATCCTCTCCTCTTCGGGGAAATACCAACGCAGTCTACAAGTAGCAGGAAGAATTTCTGGCGCCGTTGCCGGGGAGACATCATCAAAATTACCAAGTACCTTCGCACAAACTATCATCCACTTGCATTTATTTTATTTGCCTTTTTATTTGCATTTGCCTCTCGTTTTCATCTCCCCCACTTCTAATTTTTTTTACAAAAACACAAAAAAATTATTTGCTTGCTTGCTTTTATTGCCATGTCAACACACAAAATATAGAAAGTAAAACAAAAATTTAAGATCACTATGGATCACCTTAAAGTTTTCTACTTGGATCATTTTTTATCCATTTGTGCTCGTGCTGAAACCCCAACTAGTTTAGTTGAGGGAAAATCATTAGATGAGCATGCTCATTTTGTGAGCAGACTCTTATGGAATCAAATAAATTGTTTGCTATGCTATGCTTGGAATCTATGTGAAATTCATGATTTTACTTATTGCTGTGAGAACCCTAAAAAATACCTTCCCTACCTATGTGAGTTTAATGATAATGAAATCTTATCTGCTTATGCCAAGGGTGTTTATAGCTATTATGATATCGAACAAATTGAAGAATTTTTTGCTTTTAAGGGTGCCCATGAAGTTGCTTCTTTGATTGAAAAGTATGATATTACTCTCTACAAATCTGAAAATTTTGCCATACTTAAATATTGCGATGAAAACTATGCTTCCAATACCTATGTTAGTGAATTCATTGGGAGAATGTTTGCTTCTTTGGAAGAGAATAATGATATGCATCAATCTATAGATAATTGTGATTCCTTTGATTCGATTGAAATATCCCCTCTTGATGAATGTGATGCTTGCTATTCTTATGGCCATGATGCCAATATTAATGATGCTTATAGAGATCAACTTGCTATAGTTCCTTATGTTAAAAATGAAATTATTGCTATAGCACCCATACATGATAGCTTCTTGAATGAAAAGCATGATTACAATGATGTTATTATAAATCCTATTAATGTCAGTTGTGCTAATGATATGCAAAGCTACAAGCTTGGGGATGAAAATTTTGTTATGTGCACTACATATTGCAATGATCATGATTGGGGTGATGATGCTTCTTATGATCTTGAAAATTTATTTAAGCCTCATGATGAATATGTTATTGATAATAAAATTTGCAATACTACTAAAAGTGGGTTTGGAAGAGCGTCAACTATAGGTAATAATGATCCCACTGCTTTGGAGAGTGTTCAATCTTATGAATTTTTTGATAAAAGTGGATTTGGAGAGGTCATGACTTTAGTTGATGTTAATCCCACCATCTTGGAAGATTATAAAACCTTTATGCATGTGGATCGTGAAGAGAATATTTTATATGATAGCTATATTGCTGAATTGGACTATGATCCTATATGTAATTATTATGAGAGAGGAAAATATGGTTGTAGAAATTTTCATGTTACTAAATTACCTCTCGTTGTGTTGAAATTGTCAATGTTTTATTCTTCTTCCTTGCATATGCTAGATATTTCTTGTCTTGATAATTTGTTTGCCTATAAAATGCCTATGCATAGGAAGTATGTTAGACTTAAATATGTTTCTTACATGCCATATGATGCTTTCTTTGTGCTTCAATTCTTATCTTTTATGTGAGCATCATTATAATCTCGAAGCCTATCTTAATGGCTATAAAGAAAGAGCTTGTTGGGAGACAACCCAATAGTTTCTATTTTTGTGTGTTTACACAATTATAGCCTCTGTTATGATTGTGTTTTTATCTTTTAATTAGTGTTTGTGCCAAGTAATACCTTTGGGATGATTTGGATGATAGTATAATTGATGCTGTTTGGAAAAAGAAACTTTTGAGTCCAGTGCTGGAATTTTGATTTTTCACTGGAATGTCAGAACCTTCTTAATTTTTTACACAGTATTGATATGTGAATTTCCCACGCTGTCTTAATTTGTCAGAATTTAAAGAGGTACAGAAGTATGACTTTAATTCAGATCTTTACAGACTGTTCTGTTTTAGACAGATTCTGTTTTTGTTGCATAGTTTGCTTATTTTGATGAATCTATGGATCGTATCGGGGGGTATGAGTCATGGAGAAGTTGGAGTGCAGTAGCATTATGCCAATATTAAATATGAATCAATTTACAATAGTACGTAAAGTTTGAGATTTGTTTGTTATACTAACAGATCTTACGAGGTTTCTGTTGAGTTTTGTGTGCTGAAGTTTTCAAGTTTTGGGTGTGACTACGATGGATAAAGGAATAAGGAGCGGCAAGAGCCTAAGCTTGGGGATTCCCAAGGCAACCCAAGGTAATATTCAAGGAAGACTCAAGCATCTAAGCTTGGGGATGCCCCGGAAGGCATCCCCTCTTTCGTCTACAATCTATCGGTAACTCACTTGAAGGTATATTTTTATTCATCACATGATATGTAT
Organism: Elymus sibiricus; assembly: GCA_039707655.1. Classification (NCBI taxonomy): domain Eukaryota; kingdom Viridiplantae; phylum Streptophyta; class Magnoliopsida; order Poales; family Poaceae; genus Elymus; species Elymus sibiricus. Next base: position 359,502,367 of record CM077666.1, read on the forward strand.
TTTACTTGGAGCGTCTTGTGATATAGTTTGTTTTCTTTTTAGTTTGTCACAATCATCTTTGCTGAACACACCTTTTTGAGTGGAACACACATCATTCGTGATTTGTTAGAATACTCTATGTGCTTCACTTATATCTTTTGAGCTAGGCAGTTGCTCTAGTGCTTCACTTATATCTTTTAGAGCACGGTGGTGGTTATATTTTAAAGAAATAGTTGCACTTTCATGCTTCACTTATATGTTTTTGAGAGTCTAATGAATAGCAATGGTAATATGCACGGGTTATGAATTTGGTCCTAATAGGATAGGTATTCAAGAGGGATATAATAAAAACTTTCATGTAGATCACTGAATATGATAAGTTTGATTCCTTGCAATAGTTTTGTGATATTAAGATGGTAATATGTGGGAGGTGCTAGTAGATAATTGTGGTTTAGTAAGAATATTGGTGTTAAGGTTTATGATTCCCGAAGCATGCATGTATGATCTGTCGTTATGCTAAGAAGTTGGAGCACGATTTATTCTTGATTGTCTGCCTTATGAGTGGCGGTCGGGGGCGAGCGATGATCTTTTCCTACCAATCTATCCTCCTAGGGGCATGCATAGTAGTACTTTGCTTCGAGGGCTAATAAACTTTCGCAATAAGTATACGAGTTCTTTATGACTAATGTGAGTCCATGGATTATACGCACTTTCACCTTTCCACAATTTGCTAGCCTCTTCGGTACCGTGCATTGCCCTTTCTCACATCGAGAGTTGGTGCAAACTTCGCCGGTGCATCCAAACCCCGTGATATGATATGCTCTATCACACATAAGCCTCCTTATATCTTCCTCAAAACAGCCACCATACCTACCTATCATGGCATTTCCATAGCCATTCCGAGATATATTGCCATGCAACTTCCACCGTTCCATTTTTATGACACACATCATCATTGTCATATTGCTTTGTATGATCATATAGCTGACATAGTATTTGTGGCTCAGCCACCGTTCATCATTTTTATACATGTTACGCTAGTATCATTGCACATCCTGGTACACTACCAGAGGCATTCATATAGAGTCATATTTTTGTTCTAGATTCGAGTTGTAATTTTCTTTTGAGTTGTAAGTAAATAGAAGTATGATGATCATCATTATTAGAGCATTGTCTCAGTGAGGAAATAAAAAAATAGAGGCCAAAAAGAGCCCAAGAAAAAAAAAGGCCAAAAAGAGCCCACAAAAAAATGAGAGAAAAACAGAGAATGGGCAATGTTACTATCCTTTTCCATACTTGTGCTTCAAAGTAGCACCATGTTTTTCATATAGAGAGTCTCCTGTTTAGTCACTTTCATATACTAGTGGGAAGTTTTCATTATAGAACTTGGCTTGTATATTTCTATGATGGGCTTCCTCAAATGCCCGAGGTCTTCATGAGCAAGCAAGTTGGATGCACACCCACTTAGTTTTCATGTTGAGCTTTCATACACTTATAGCTCTTAGTGCATCCGTTGCATGGCAATCCCTACTCCTCGCATTGACATCAATTGATGGGCATCTCCATAGCCCGTTGATTAGCCTCGTCGATGTGAGACTATCTTCTTATTTTTGACTTCCCCTTATTGATCTCTATCACCACACTCTATTCCACCCATAGTGCTATATCCATGGCTTGCGCTCATGTATTGCGTGGGGGTTGAAAAAGCTGAAGCGCGTTTAAAAGTATGAACCAATTGCTCGGCTTGTCATCGGGGTAGTGCATGATAAATATTTTGTGTTAAGAATATGGAGCATGACAGTATTATATGATTTTGTAGGGATAACGTTCTTTAGCATTTTTATTTTCAAAGACATGATTGTTTATTAGTGTGCCTGAGTATTGATGTCTTTATGTCAAACTATAGACTATTGCTTTGAATCATTTGGATCTTATTATTCATACCGTAAGAGAAAGATTACATGATGAAACATGTTAGGTAGCATTCCACATAAAAAATTCTATTTTTATCATTTACCTACTCGGGGACGAGCAGGAATTAAGCTTGGGTGAAAGACCATGTGGTGCCCCCATGTTTGGTTTTGGTAATTGATGACAATCTCTATGGACTAATGGTTGCCATGAGTTATATTGAAGGGTTTGTCCATAGGCATTTCTTGAAGTCCATTTGTTGGTTTGAAGGAGATTATGTGATGACCAAGGTGCTATTCAAGGATTTATCCAAAGATTAGTCATGTGAGAGTTGACCTATTGCAAGCATTTCTTGAAGAAGAAGATTGTGTGAACATTCATGTTTACCTTCAAGACATCATCCTAATGAAGAGAGTTGGAAAGATTCAAGGTTGATCAAGACTAAGTACAAAGAGTGATTCAAGTTGATCAACACACAAAGCGTAGAAAATGTACCGGGTGGGATCAAGTGATCCCATGTTGTGGTAAGCATTGTCCATTACGCTTTGTGTACTAACCCATTGTCTACGTGAGAGTTCTATGTGGGGTTAGGTATGTTTCCATGGGCTTGCGTCAAGAGGAAGATCTCATTCAACCCACGGAGGATGACATCAAGTGGTGATCGTCATCAAGTTTGCGGTGTGCAAGTTCAAGTGGAGCATCACGAAGAGATCATGCTTGAAGCTTGCCGTCCATTGTGGTGACAATGGACTTGTGAAGATGTGCCGAAGAGTGGCTCACCCATAGTGGACTATGGGGGAGCAATCAACTTGTCTTCATCGAGCCAACGCAATCAAGAAAGGTGGTCCAACTTGAGGAAGTCAAGATCGTCATCATCTAGCTCAAGTGGACTATGTGCAAGGCAAAGGTTTGCCCTTGATAGGTTTTCTATTTCACCGGTCTCGTGGTGGTAGTTGGGAGACCGGGTTATAGGATCGATTGCCGTACTATCAAGGGGGGCTCTCGGATGAGTAGCTTGATCGTATCATTCGTAGAGAGCTCAAACCACTGCATCCTTGCATCATCTTTCTTGGTTCTTCTTTGGTGTTTCTCTTTGTGAGTTTTTGAGCTTATGGTCATCTTCATCACAAGCTCGAGTTCATCGAAAACGGAGTTCATATTTGCTTCTTCTATGATGTTTTCGATGTTGGAGTTTATGCCGGTTCTTCACTGATAGAGGTTTCTCATCTCTATATCATAGGCATATCTCTACTGCCACTTCTTATTATAACCGCTGCTTCTGGGAACTCGACTTTCGTGTCGGGTTTGCGCGGAAGTGCAACGGTAGTGCGAAGCGGTAGTACCGCCCTCTACTACCGCTGCACTATCGCTCCCTCCAGGTCTCGATGCACTCTCAACAGAAGTGAAGAGGCAATGGAGAGCAGCACTACTGCCTATAAGCGGTAGTACCACTCAGGTGGGCGGTAGTACCGCTGTAGCAGTTCTACTGCTTCTCCCCTGTTCCTGCTTTGCTTCTGAGTAACCCCGAGCTGCAACCCCAGCGGTAGTGCCGCTGGGGCGAGCGGTAGTACCGCTCCGGCTGCACTACCGGCTCGTGGCTTCGTGCCATTGCACTGCTTTTGGGTTACTACCGCCCGAGCGGTAGTACCGCTCTGTGGAGCGGTAGTACCGCTCTGTGGAGCGGTAGTACCGCTCTGTGCGGGCTGAGAGCAAGGTAACGGTTGGATTTTCCCCCTCCTATAAAAGGGGGTCTTCTCCCCCCTTGAACCTTATCCTTCTAGCTCGTGTTTGCCCCCATTGTTGACCTTCTTCGAGCTTGCTATCTCTAGATCCCTCCAATGATTCTTGCTAGTTCTTGAGGGAAAAGAGAGAGGAGATCTAGATCTACGTTTCCACCAATCACTTTCTCCTCTATGTGAGGGGAACCCCTTGGATCTAGATCTTGGAGTTCTTGGTGTTCTCCTTGTTCTTCCTCTCATATTCCTCCATAGCTTTTGTTGCTTTGGTGGGATTTGGGAGTGAGGGACTTGACCACTTCGTGTGTTCTTGCCATTGCATTAGTTGCATCAGTTTGAGTTCTCCACGGTGATACGTGGTGGTGAAAAGTTGAGAAGCTTATTACTCTTGGGTGCTTGGTACCGTAGAGCTTGTTCCTCTTGGGTGCTTGGGCGCCCTAGACGGTTGGTGGTGCCTCGGAGCTCAATCATTGTGGTGTAAAGCGTCGGGGTCTCCAATTAGGTTGTGGAGATCGCCTCGAGCAATTTGACGAGTACCGGTGACCGCCCCCAAGGGTTGACAAAGTGTACAGGTCTGGTGACCGCCCCCAAGGGTTGCCATTTGTACGGGTTCAGTGACCGCCCTCAAGGGTCCCTTAGTGGAATCACGACATCTTGCATTGTGCGAGGGCGTGAGGAGATTACGGTGGCCCTAGTGGCTTCTTGGGGAGCATTGTGCCTCCACACCGCTCCAAACGGAGATTAGCATCCGCAAGGGTGTGAACTTCGGGATACATCATCGTCTCCGCGTGCCTCGGTTATCTCTTACCCGAGCCCTTTACTTATGCACTTTACTTTGTGATAGCCATAGTGTTTCATGTTATATATCTTGCTATCACATAGTTGTATATCTTGCTTAGCATAAGTTGTTGGTGCACATAGGTGAGCCTAGTTGTTGTAGGTTTTGTGCTTGACAAATTAACCGCTAGGTTTATTCCGCATTTGTTCAAGCCTAAACCGTAATTATTTTAAAGCGCCTATTCACCCCCCCCCCTGTAGGCGACATCCACGATCTTTCATTGGGGATGCTTGATACGTCTCCAACATATCTATAATTTTTGATTGTTCCATGCTATTATAGTATCAATCTTGGATGTTTTTATATGCAATTATATATCATTTTTTGGGACTAACCTATTAACCTAGTGCCCAGTGCCAGTTGCTGTTTTCTGGTTGTTTTTGGTTTTTCAGGAAATCAGTACCAAACGAAGTCCAAATGCCACAAAACTTTTTGGAGATTTTTTTCTGGACAAAAGAGACCCTGGAGACTTGGAGAGGCGGCCAGAAGGTTCACGAAGCCTCCACAAGGCAACAGGGCGCGGCCCCAGGGGGGCGCGCCCTGATGCCTTGTGGGGCCCTCGTGACTCCGTTTGACCTAATTCCACTTCTATGAATTCTCAAATATTGGACGTGATGCCTATATACATGATCATTGCCATGAATCCGTCATAATTATTTGCTTTTCTATCAATTGCTCAATAGTAATTTGTTTACCCACCGTATGCTATGCGTTCGAGAGAGAAGCCTCTAGTGAAAACTATGGCCCCCGGGTCTACTTTTATCATATATTAAAATCAAAAATACCTTGCTGCAATTTATTTACTTTTATTTTATTTAGTATTTTAGTTTATCTATCTACCACTATCAGAATTAATCCTTGCAAATAACCGCTAAGAGGATTGACAACCCTCTTATTTGTGTTGGGTGCAAGTGTTTGCTTTTGTGTGTGCAGGTGCGCTTAACGGGATTTTGCTTGGTTCTCCTACTGGATTGATAACCTTGGTTCTTAACTGAGGGAAATAGTTATCTCTACTATACTACATCATCCTCTCCTCTTCGGGGAAATACCAACGCAGTCTACAAGTAGCAGAGGAGAATCCAGAAGGATCTCAACAGGCTCCTACACAGTCAAAGCCTAAGACAGCAGGCAAGAAGAGAGAAAGAAAGCAAACTGCTCATGTGATTTTCAGACCTACATCCATGAGAAGGGATGATGCAACAGATGAGGAAGAGCAAGTTGAAAATCCTCCTCCTCCCAAGCAGCAGAAGCTTAAGGGAGATGCAATCAAAAGAGCTGCTCCCTCTAAGGCCAAGCCTGCAGCTGCAAAACCAAAGAGAACAACCAGAGATGTTCCAGCCAGAGAAAAGAACAAGGCCCCAGTGCCTGAAAGAGAAGCTGAAGAAGAAGAAGCTCCAGTACTCATGAAGCTAAGGCCCAAGTTGCTGAGAACATGAAGAAGAGAAAAGATGCGGGTCTCAGGAAATGGAGGGAATCAGACCCTTACTCCATCAGAAGAAGGACTGCTGTTGATTACAAATTCTACACCAAAGACCAGCAAGATTTGTATGAGACAGTGTTGCTTGACAAGAAGCCAATTGTAAGTGACATGAAATGGGTGGATTGGAAGTATATTGATGCTAATGAGGATCACTTCCCCCATGTTCATGAGGATTTCAAATTCATTGATCTCGATGAGTTCATTGGGAAGAAGCTGACCAACTGGAATGATGAGATGATTATGCAGTTCTACTCTACAGCTCACTTCTACCCCAATGGGAGAATTGTCCAGATGACAGAGGGTGTCAAGTATCAATCAAGTGTGCTTGAGTGGGCCACATTGCTTGGAGTGCTAGAAGTTGACAAAGATGACATTGATGTGTATGCAAAGTCCAAGATGGATCATAATTCTATGGCCAACATGTACACAGAGATTCCAGAGAAGGAGAAGGAGAATCACAAGCTTGGTTCAGTGTACTATCTGCTTGCAGGATGATAACCCACAAGCATAGGGGATCGCAACAGTTTTCGAAGGAAGAGTATTCAACCCAAATTTATTGATTCGACACAAGGGGTGCCAAAGAATATTTGCAAGTATTAGCAGTTGAGTTGTCAATTCAACCACACCGGGAGACTAAATATCTACAGCAGAGTGATCAGTAGCACAGTAGTATGATAGTTTGATGGCAGTAGCAATAATAGTAATGGTAACAGCAATAGTAATAGCAATTGTAACAGTAGTAACTTAGCAAGAACAATATATGAAATGCTCATAGGCATTGGATCGGTGATTATGTTGGATAACATTCATCATGTAACAGTCATAACCTAGGGCGACACGGAACTAGCTCCAATTCATCAATGTAATGTAGGCATGTATTCCGTATATAGTCATACATGCTTGCGATAAGACCTTGAATGACATCTTTTGTCCTACCCTCCCGTGGCAGCGGGGTCCAAAAGGAAACTAAGGGATATTAAGGTCTCCTTTTAATAGAGAACCAGAACAAAGCATTAGCACTTAGTGAATACATGAACTCCTCAAACTACGGCAATCACCAAAAAGAATCCCAATTATTGTCACCTTGGAGTATGCGGATCATAACACGTAGCAGGTGCATACAACTTGCAAGATCGGATCAAGAACACAAATATATTCATGGAAACATAAAGGGTTCAGATCTGAAATCATGGCACTCGGGCCCTAGTGACAAGCATTAAGCATAGCAAAGTCATAGCAACATCAATCTCAGAACATATTGGATACTAGGGATCAAGCCCTAACAAAACTAACTCGATTACATGATAAATCTCATCCAACTCATCACCGTCCAGCAGGCCTACAAAGGAATTACTCACTCTCGGCGGTGAGCATCATGAAATTGGTGATGAAGGATGGTTGATGATGACGATGCCGGAAGATCCCCCTCTCCGGAGCCCCAAACGGACTCCAGATCTGGCCTCCTGATGAAGAACAGGAGGTGGCGGCGGCTCCGTATCATGAAACGCAATAAAACTTCCTCTCCTATTTTTTTCTCTGGAATTGTGAATTTATAGGCCAGAGATTAGGGTTAGCGGAGCCACGTGGGCCCAACGAGCCACCAGGGCACGCTTGGGGGGGGGGGTGGCGCGCCCTGGTGCCTCGTGGGCACTGGGTGGCCCCCTTCTGTTGATTCTTGCGCCAATAATTTTTATATATTCCATAAAAATTCTCCAAAAAGTTTCATCCAAATCCAAGAACTTTGATTTCTGCACAAAAACAACATCATGGCAATTCTGCTAAAAACAGCGCCAGTCCGGGTTAGTTTCATTCAAATCATGCAAATTAGAGTCCAAAACAAGAGCAAAAGTGTTTGGAAAAGTAGATACGACGGAGACGTATCAACTCCCCCAAGCTTAACTCATTGCTTGTCCTCAAGCAATTCAGTTGACAAACTGAAAGTGATAAAGAAAAACTTTTACAAACTCTTTTGTTCTTGTATCTATATATATGCTTAAATAGTGCCCAAGTTTTCATCAAAGATTATAGCTAACCATGCAAATGATAACTCTTAGAAATTATATTCACTCATATCAATGGCATAATCAACTAGCAAGCAATAATAAGATATCTCAAATGCCAACACTTTGTCAAAACAATCATGATATAATATGGCAACATGGTATCTCGCTAGCTCTTTCTGAGACCGCAAAACATAAATGCAGAGCACCTCCAAAGTTCAAGCAGCGACTAACCATTGTAATTCATGGTAGAAGAGATCCAGTCATGATGCACACAACATTAACTATTCACAATGCATGAGAATGACAATAGTGCTCTCAGGTCTGGTGCTTGTTTGAGATGGTGATGACTCAACAATAAAAGTAAAATAACATAAAAGTAAATAGATAGGCCCTTCACAAAGGGAAGCATGGATTTGCAGAGGTGCGAGAGCTCGAAGCTTAAATCAGATATAAATATAATTTTGGGAGGTATGCCTTTCCTGTCAACGTCACGACCGAGAGTTTTCAATATCTTCCATGCTAAACACATTAGCGGTGGTTCCCAAGCGGTAAAGTAAAGTTTACTCCCCCACCACCAACAAACACAAGCCATGGCTAGCCGAATCTTCGGGTGCCCTCCATACCAACAACTTTCCGGGGGAGTTTGTTTTATTATTTTGCAATTTTAATAATGGGACTGGGCATCCCGATTACCAGCCCCTCTCGTGCAAGGACAAGTGAATAAACACTCGTCATGAGAATAACCCGCTAAGCATGGAAGATACTGACCGCCCCCTGTCGCTCCATGAGCGGTACGGGCACACAAAACAGATGTTCATTTGAATATTTAGAGGTGGCACATGCAAATTTACTTAGAACGGCAGAGTAATACCGCATATAGGTAGATATAGTGGACTCATCTGGAATAACTTTGGTTTAAGGGTTTTGATGCACAAGCAGTATTCCCGCTTAGTACAGGCGAAGGCTAGCAAATAGGTTGAGAAGCGACCAGCTAGAGAGCGAAAACGGTCATAATCATGAATTATGAATAATCAACAATGAATACTAGCATGAGTAGGATATAAGCACCATGAACATAAATATCGTGAAGGCTATGTTGGTTTTGAATCAACTACATGCGTGAACATTTGCCCAGTCAAGCCACTCGAAACATTCGGAGGAGGATACCATATCATCATACTACATCACAATCATTTTAATGCATGTTGACACTCAAGATAAATCATTATCCACTCCTAGCTACTTAAGCATGGCATGAGCAACTATAATCTCTAATTGTCATCATAAACATGTTCAATCATAGTATGCTAAATCATGGATACTGAGTTAAACATATTTACAAAAACAAAGAAAAAGTTGAGTTCATACCTGCTTTTCCTTGCCACAGTCACTTCATCAAGTCATCGTAATTATTGCCTTTCACTTGCACGACCGAATGATATGAAAATGAAAATAGTGCAAGTGTGCCGTGGACTAAGCTGGAATCTGCAAGCATTTTATTCAAAGGAGAAGACAAGGCAATATGGGCTCTTTGTTAGATCAACAATAATGCATACGAGAGCCACTCAACATTTTCATCGTGGTCTTCTCCTTACAATGACTCAACAAAAGAAAAGAATTTCAGAGAAACACACTGAAATATTTTTGGAGTTTTTAGTTTTTTCTGAAGAAAGCAAATTAAAGAAGAAAAACGAAAACGAGAAAAGAAAACTATTTACACGGGGGAACTCCTAACAAGCAAAAGAAGAAACGAGAAATCTTTTTACGTTTTCTTTTAATTCTACAACTAATTAAGCTAGAAATAAAAACCGAAAAGAAATGAGATATGTTTTTGGATTTTCTCAAAGTTTTTCAAACACACAAGAAGAAAGCGAGAAAAATAAAATTAACATGGATTATACAATGAAAAAGTATGAACACCGACAACTGGAATGAAATGTGTGGACATGAATGTAATATCGGTGAGAAATACGTACTCCCCCAAGCTTAGGCTTTTGGCCTAGCTTGGTCATTGCCATCCCTGGTCTGGGTAATAATCGAAGTGGTAGCTCATAGAGGCGTTCTGAGCCGCCTCCTCAGCCAGACGGGCAGCCTCGACCGCCGCCTTGTACTCGTGCACCTCGCTCTCCAATACATAATATCTCTGTTTGTTCTGAAAATCAAAGAGGGCAGGAGCAGGCAAAACAACATTCATAGATCGAGATTTATTAAAAACTAAGTTATATTCATATCCATGTGCATTGCGTTTTAAAAACTTATGTTCTTGCATTGTTTCAAAATTTAAATATTTGTAGGGTAAGAGGGGATCATTGGAATTGGGCGAGACCCCTAACCTTGCAGCTACGCAGGAGGCATAAATTCCTCCATACAAATCACCATTACCCGCGTTACGCTGCAGCCTACGTGCGACAATAGCCCCAAGATTATAATACTTGCTGCCGGTCAAAGCCGTATGAATAAGACTCAAATCAGGGGCGCAAAGCATACTGCAGTCTTGTTTACCAACAATGCATTTACCATTAAAGAGTGCAAAATACCGAATAGCAGGAAAGTGGATGCTAACTATTCTAGCCTGCGTAACTCCCCTATCCTCACCGTTGCAAAGGCTGTTAAGAAATGGCTCATAATCATATTTTTGTGGTTCATCTAACGAACCCCAATACGGAATTTTGCATGCATTACATAATTCTTCTAGAGACATTCTATAGGATCTCTCATAGAGGTGAAATAAAACTCTAGAAGTGCGCGGATGATATTCAAAGTTTTGAGTGAATGAATGAGTGAGGTAGTAATGCTGTGGTGGCTTATCTGCAACGAAGGCGGATAGCTCGGCGTTGTGAATATATTGGTCAAATTCTTCCTTGATGCCTGCACCTAGCATGAATTCGTTGCATGGCCATCTACATGATTTTGCTTCGACACCTCGCACCGAACTTGCCCTTGGTTCAACGTAAGATTAACGTGCGGGGTCTTCGCTAGATGATGCCTCGGTGGACCTCCTCCTCGAAGAACTCCTCCAGAAGATGTTCATTTTCCTAAGAACAAATTTTTGAAAAATTTTGGGTCACAAAATGATATCAATAAAACTTCACAAGATTGATAGCAACTACTCATATGGATGTCTAGAGGCTATATCAAGCATTCAAACTACTTGGAACTCAAATAATTCAACATGCAAGCTCATTTTCAGTAGCACCAAGAGTAGCTAATTATGCAAAATATAATCCAACAGAACAAAAACTAATTGGAGCAATGGAGGAGTCACATACCAAGTAGCAATCTCCCAAAACAGTTTCGGAAACGGAGCTCCGAGCAAAGAGATCGAAAATTTCAGGTTTGTGAGCAAGAACACGAGAGAGAGAGCTACCAGGAATTTTTGCTGGAGGTAAGAGACGAAGTGGGCTGAAGGAATAAGTGAGGGGTCCCTGTGGGGCCCACGAGCCACCTGGGCGCGCCAGGTGGGGGGGGGGGTGGCGCGCCCTGGTGCCTCGTGGGCACCTGGGGCACCCCCTGGTATGTTTCCAGTGCCAAAATTTCTTAAATATTATATAAAAATTTATATCAAAATTTTATTGCATTCTGAGCACTTTCATTTCTGGACATTTTTTTATTGCACGATTAATTTAGAAAATAGGGTAATCATGGCATTTTTTTGCATTTAACTAAAAATAACAGAAAACAAAGAGTGGGTATAGAAGGTTGTGCTTACTAAATTCATCGACCACATGCACCTCAAAAAGAATCCATTAATAAGGTTGATCAGGTCTTATTAACAAACCATCTCCGAGTGACATGAAACCGAACAATTTTCGTATAACGCTAGGTTACCTCAACGGGGATATGCATCTCCCCAATAATAAGAGTTTCATATTTCTTTTTAACAGTAGGAAGAGGGAGTTGAAAACTTCCAATAGTAATTGTCGGAGTCTTTCCAATAACACGAATACCATTTACTTGAAATTGTTTCTTCGGAAAGTGCACCGTATGTTCATTACCATTGATATGAAAAGTGACCTTGCTTTTGTCGCAATCAATAACAGTCCCTGCAGTATTCAAGAAGGGTCTACCAAGGATAATTGACATGTTGTCGTCCTCGGGCATATCAAGTATAACAAAGTCTGTTAGGATAGTAACATTTGCAACTACAACGGGCACATCCACACAAACACCGATAGGTATGGCAGTTGATTTGTCAGCCGTTTCCAATGATATTTCAGTGGGAGTGAGTTTATTCAAATCAAGTCTTTTATATAAAGAGAAAGGCATAACACTAACACCGGCTCCTAAATCACACAAAGAAGTTTTGACATAATTTTGTTTAATGGAGCATGGTATAGTTGGTATTCCTGGATCTCCTAGTTTCTTAGGTACTCCATCCTAAAAAGAATAATTTGCAAGCATGGTGAAAATCTTAGCTTCAGGTATCTTTCTTTTCTTTGTGACAATGTCTTTCATATATTTAGCATAAGGGGGCATCTTTAAAATATCAGTCAAACGAGTACGCAAAAAGACTGGCCTAAGCATTTCAGCAAAGCTTTCAAATTAGTCCTCATCTTTTTTCTTAGATGGTTTAGACGGAAAGGGCATGGGTTTTTGAACCCATAGTTCTCTTTCTTTACCATGTTTTCTGGCAACGAAGTCTTTTTTATCATAATGTTTATTTTTAGTATGTGGGTTATCAAGATCAACAGCAGGTTCTATTTCAACATCATTATCAGGTTCTTTATCATTATTTGGTTGGGTATCCACATGAGCATCATCATTATTATCATCAGGTGAATGTTCATTACCAGATTGTGTTTCAGCATCAGAAATAGAAACATCATTACTATCCTCCAAGGGTTTTTATACCTCAGGTTCACTAGAAGTATGCAAATTCCTATCATTTTTCTTCTTCTTTTTCTTTTTGGATGGACTAGGTGCATCAACATTAATTCTTTGAGAGTCTTGTTCAATTCTTTTAGGATGACCTTCAGGATAAAGTGGCTCTTGAGTCATTCTACCTCCTCTAGTCATTACTCTAACAACATGATCATTCATATTGTTATTCATTTCATTGAGCAATTCACTTTGACATTTAGCAACTTGTTCTAATTGGGTTTGAACCATAGATGCATGTTTACTTACACCTTTAACATCATTAGCAATTCTAAATAATAAGTCACTCAAGCGATCAATCATGTAGGCATTTCTTTTCAATTGTTTCATAACATTGGCATTGAAGTGATCCTTGCTTAGTAATATAATTGTCAAATTCATACATGCATTGACTAGGAGATTTGTTATAAGGAATATCACTTTCGTCAAACTTTATAAGAGAATTTACCTCTACTACCTGTGGCGGTGTGTCAAGACCATGTATTTCTTCAATAGGTGGTAAATTCTTAACATCTTCAGCTTTAATACCTTTTTCCTTATGGCATTTCTTTGCTTCTTGCATATCTTCAGGACTGAGATATAAAATACCCCTCTTCTTCGGAGTGGGTTTAGGCGGTGGTTCAGGAAGTGTCCAATCATTATTATTCTTCAATATATTATTCAATAATTCCTCAGCTTGTTCAATAGTCCGTTCCCTGAAAACGCAGCTCGCACAATTATCTAGGTAGTCCCTAGAAGCATCGGTTAGTCCATTGTAAAAGATATCAAGTATTTCATTCTTCTTAAGAGGATGTTCAGGCAAAGCATTAAGTAATTGGAGAAGCCTCCCCCAAGCTTGAGGGAGATTCTCTTCTTTAATTTGCACAAAGTTAAATATTTCATGTAAAGCAGCTTGTTTCTTATGAGCAGGAAAATATGTTCAGAGAAGTGATAAATCATATCCTGGGGACTACGCACACAACCAGGAGCAAGAGTATTATACCATTCTTTAGCATCACCCTTTAATGAGAAAGGAAATAACTTAAGAAAATAGTAATAGCGAATTTTTTCCTCATGAGCAAATAGGGTGGCTATATCATTTAATTTAGTAAGATGTGCCACAACAGTTTCAGTTTCATAGCCATGGAAAGGATCAGATTCAACCAAGGTAATTAACTCAGGATCAACAGATAATTCATAATCCTTATCAGTAATAAATATGGGAGAGGTAGCAAACTTAGGATCATATTTCATTCTCTCCCTCATAGATTTTTCTTTCATTTCAGCAAGAAGTTTTATAACTTCATCTCTATCATTACAAGCAAGAATGGTTCTATCCGTCTCCCTATCAAAGCAATGTTCATCAGGTGTTTCAACTCTAGTAGGAGAGCTAGGCATAATAGGTGAAGCATAATTTTCAAGAGTTTCATCATTTTCAATTTCTTTAGCTTTAGCAAGTTGTTCACTAAGAAATTCACCAAGTGGCACAGCATTATCAAGCATAGTACTAGCATCATCATGAGTATCATTCAAAGCAGAAGTGATATCATCAATAACTTGCGACATATCAGAATTAATAGCATGTGGTGGTGTTGCAAGTTTACTCAAAACAGAAGGTCAATCAAGTGCAGAGCTAGATGGCAGTTCCTTACCTCCCCTCATCTTAGAGGGAACGATCTTGGTCTTAGCGTCTTTCAGATTCTTCATAGTGATCAACAGTTATAAATCCCAAGTGACTCCACAAATAGAGCTATGCTCCCCGGCAACGGCGACAGAAAAAGGTCTTGATAACCCACAAGTATAGGGGATCGCAACAGTTTTTGAGGGTAGAGTATTCAACCCAAATTTATTGATTCGACACAAGGGGAGCCAAAGAATATTTGCAAGTATTAGCAGTTGAGTTGTCAATTCAACCACACCCGAAGACTAAATATCTGTAGCAGAGTGATCAGTAGCACAGTAGTATGATAGTTTGATAGCAGTAGCAATAATAGTAACGGTAACCACAATAGTAATAGCAATTGTAACAGTAGCAGCAACTGTAGTAACTTAGCAAGAACAATATATGAAAAGCTCGTAGGCATTGGATCGGTGATTATGTTGGATAACATTCATCATGTAACAGTCATAACCTAGGGCGACACAGAACTAGCTCCAATTCATCAATGTAATGTAGGCATGTATTCCGTATATAGTCATACGTGCTTGCGATAAGAACTTGCATGACATCTTTTGTCCTACGCTCCCGTGGCAGCGGAGTCCATAAGGAAACTAAGGGATATTCAGGCCTCCTTTTAATAGAGAACCGGAACAAAGCATTAGCACTTAGTGAATACATGAACTCCTCAAACTACGGCAATCACCGGAAAGAATCCCAATTATTGTCACCTTGGGGTATGCGGATCATAACACGTAGCAGGTGCATACAACTTGCAAGATCGGATCAAGAACACAACTATATTCATGGAAACATAAAGGGTTCAGATCTGAAATCATGGCACTCGGGCCGTAGTGACAAGCATTAAACATATCAAAGTCATAGCAACATCAATCTCAGAACATAGTGGATACTAGGGATCAAGCCCTAACAAAACTAACTCGATTACATGATAAATCTCATCCAACTCATCACCGTCCAGCAGGCCTATGAAGGAATTACTCACTCCCGGCGGTGAGCATCATGAAATTGGTGTTGAAAGATGGTTGATGATGACGATGCCGGAAGATCCCCCTCTCCGGAGCCCCAAACGGACTCCAGATCTGGCCTCCCGATGAAGAACATGAGGTGGCGGCGGCTCCGTATCGTGAAATGCAATAAAACTTCCTCTCCTATTTTTTCTCTGGAATTGTGAATTTATAGGCCTGAGATTAGGGTCAGCGGAGCCACGTGGGCCCCATGAGCCACCAGGGCGCGCCTGGGGGGGAGGTGGCATGCCCTGGTGCCTCGTGGGCACTGGGTGGTCCCCCTTTTGTTGATTATTGCGCCAATAATTTTTATATATTCCATAAAAATTCTCCAAAAAGTTTCATCCAAATCCAAGAACTTTGATTTCTGCACAAAAACAACATCATGGCAATTCTGCTGAAAACAACGTCAGTCCGGGTTAGTTTCATTCAAATCATGCAAATTATAGTCCAAAACAAGAGCAAAAGTGTTTGGAAAAGTAGATACGACGGAGACGTATCACAGGACTTGCTACCTCCAACACCAACATGAGGCATACCTTGATGCCCAAGTCAGGAGATGACAGGATGATTAGAGGCCACTCCATCAACATGCTGCATCACATAGACCAACATGAGAAGATCAAAGTGATGGATCTCATAGTAGAAACTATCAAGAGGACAACAACAGATCAGAAAAGGTCTTGTGGATTTGCCCCCCATATTCAGTTGCTCATCAATTCCAAGGGTGCAAACAAGTCTTTTCAGCTTGATCGTGAGCATTTGCCACTCAGACCCGAGTTCGAGGATAACACAGTTACTATGGATGCATCTCATCCTACCTTAGCCGAAGGACAGGCTAGTGCAGAAGCTGCAAGAACTTCAACGCCAAGTGCTCCATCTGCCCCAGTGCTGAAAACCAAGGATCAGATACAACATCTATTTCAAACCACTCAGAGAATTGAGAAGAGTTTGGCTGACATGCTTGCAACCAGAAGAGCCTTGAGACTATCATTGAGACAAAATTTTATGATCTAGACATTAAGGTCACAGAGATTCAGATAGTTGTTGAGACTCTGAAGTCACAAGTGGATGAAGTTAGGAAGGGTACCGGCAGTGATGACGAGGAGCATCAGGGTACAGGTTTTCCTATGACTGTTCAGTTCGAGAGGATACCCAGATCAGCAGCTATACCAGTCACTTCTAGAGCCATTGTTTCTGCCCCTGCTGCTGCTCCCACCATCAAACCTTCTGTTCCTCCAGTGTCTACACCTCCAGCTCCACAGACTTCAGTAGAGATCTTCGCAGATGCAGTCATCTCTACTCCAACCACGTCTACGCACACCGGCACTGCAAGTCAGAGGACTTCATCACCAGGAGCTACCAGAGATCGAGCCTAGAGCGACGATTAGCTTTATACATATTTGAAATTTTTGGTACTTGTTGCCAAAGGGGGAGAATTTGTATAGATCATTAGGCTTCGAGAGAGAGAGAGGGTGCTTTGCTTTTTGATTTGGTTTTTCTTGAGATACTTGCTACTTGGTTTATCGCTTTGTTTGATGCTTGTATGAGATACTACGTTATTTGTGTGCTTGATAATACCGTACATTAATGCTATGCTTGCTTGAATATCCATTTGCATGCTCTTGTATGATCATTCACTTGTTCGATTAGTGATGAGTGCAAATTGCTATGCAATCTTATTATTTTGAGCGCTCCACCAAGATGTATGTGACATGGAAGAGTAACCCACTATCCTAATCGATTGTTCATTTGCATTCAAACACAAATTTTAAATAATGCACAAATTTAGGGGGAGCTCTTACTTATCACATACTTCTCAAAGCGACGATGTATTTCAATGATTATATTATTTGTCGAAGCTTTGATCTATATGTTGTCATCAATTACCAAAAAGGGGGAGATTGAAAGTGCAACTAATCCCCGGGTGGTTTTGTTAATCAATAACAACATATATATATATATATATATATATATATATCATTGATCTAATTCTTATTGCTAGTAAATTTTAGAAAAGATCAATGATTGGCATGGCAAGGATTAATGGATGTGGACCCCTCAAAATGCTAAGGATAAAGATTGGCAAAGCTTCAAGACTCTACATTTTTGGTTAAGTGATCCAAGATCACATTGAGTCCATAGGAAAAGCCAATACTGTTAACAGGGGATGAGGTTTTGGCTATGAATCAATTGCTCAAATGCTTAGTGATATTGCTCCAAAACTCTCAAATACTTCTCCAATTCATTCCTACAAAAACCATAAAAGTTGATCTCGGTCCCACCGAAACACTCTTATCCGGACCCACCAAGATTGCTATCCACTATGCCACATGCCAAACCCTAACAGATCGGTGCAACCGAAATGGTTCTCGGTCCCACCGAGAAGGCTTGACCAACTTGCTGTAACGATGTTACTTCACTTCAGAATTTCCGAGATGAAATTTTCAGTCTCACTGAAACCTGGTCTTGCCCTAGCCATTGCACTTCGGTCTCACCGAGATGTTTTGATCGGTCCCACCAAAAAGCCTAATGTTCATGTCTTTTACACTAGTCGGTCTCACTGAGATTTTCATGTCGGTGTCACCGAGTTGGGTCAAAGACTGGTAACGGTTGGATTTTAGGTGAAGGCTATTTATACCCCTCCACTACCCTCTTACCAAGTAAGAGAGCCATCAGATCGTGCCTACACTTCCACCATACGATTTCTGAGAGAGAACCACCTACTCATGTGTTGAGATCAAGATATTCCAATCCAATCATTTGAACCTTGATTTCTAGCCTTTCCCAAGTTGCTTTCCACTCAAATCTTTCTTTCACCAAATCCAAATCTGTGAGGAGTTGTTTGGGTGTTGGGGAGACTATCATTTGAAGCACAAGAGCAAGGAGTTCATCATCAATACACCATTTATTACCTTTTGTAGAGTGGTGTCTCCTAGATTGGTTAGGTGTCACTTGGGCGCCTCCAAGATCATGTGGAGTTGAACCAAGGAGTTTGTAAGGGAAAGGAGATCGCCTACTTCACGAAGATCTACCCCGAGTGAGGCTAGTCCTTTGTGGACAGAAGCCATGGTGGAATAGGCAAGGTTGCTTCTTTGTGGACCCTTCGTGGGTGGAGCCCTCCGTGGACTCGCGCAACCGTTACCCTCCGTGGATTGAAGCCTCCATCAACGTGGACATATGATAGCACCACCTATCAGAACCACGCCAAAAATCATCATGTCTTCATTGCGTTTGAAATCTCCAATCCCCTCCTTTACTTACATGTGCAATGTTTTACTTTCCGCTGCTACACTCTTAGAATTGCAAGTGTAGGGTGTTACTTGACTTGGTGTACTTCTTAAATTTGCCCACAACTAAAATTGGGAAAATGATAGATTTTTATTTGGCCAAGTAGTCTAATCACCCCCTAGACATACTTTCGATCCTATAAATGCTTTGTGTGATCTAGGTGCTAGCGTCTCCACTATACCAAAATATTTATGTAATGTGCTAGGTCTCACCGATATGGATGAATGTTCCCTTAACTTGCATTTAGTGGATTCAACTATTAAGAAATCATTGGGTATAATTAATGATGTTCTTATAATGGCAAATAGAAATTATGTGCCCGTGGATTTCATTGTGCTTGATATTGAATGCAATCCGTCTTGTCCTATAATACTTGGTAGGCCTTTCCTACGAACCATAGGTGCTATTATTGACATGAAAGAAGGAAATATAAGGTTCCAATTTCCACTAAAGAAAGGGATGGAACACTTCCCAAGGAAGAGGATTAAACCACCATATGAATCCATTATGAGAGCTACCTATGGAATTAATTTGAAGGATGACAATACTTGAAAGAATGCATTATGCCTAGCTAGGCGCATAAAACAATAGCGCGTGTTGGGAGGCAACCCAATATTTATCTTTATTGAAATTTTTATTTTATTGAGTCACACAATTATTGCTACTGTAATTATTGTGTTTTTATCTTTTAATTAGTGTTTGTGCCAAGTAATGCCTTTGGGATGATTTAAATGATAGTATATTTGAAAACAGAAAGTTTTGCGCCCAATAATTGATTTTTAGTCTATTACTGAGACTTCAGAAAAATCTGACCTTTTACATAGTATTGGGGTACAAATTGTTTACATTTTCCTAATTTTTTAGAATTTTTGGAGGTACAGAAGTATGGATAAATATTCTGTCTTTGCGTACTATTCTGCTTTAGATAGATTCTGTTTTTATTGCATAGTGTGCTTGTTTTAATGAAACTATGGATTATATCGGGGGGTATAAGTCATGGAGAAGTTAGAATACAGTAGGTATTATGCAAGAACAATTATGAATGAGTTTATAACAGTATCTAAAGTGGATGATTTATTTATTATACTAACGGATCTCACGAAGTTTCTGTTGAGTTTTGTGTGCTGAAGTTTTCAAGTTTTGGGTGAGATCACGATAGATGAAGGAATAAGGAGCGGCAAGACCCTAAGCTTGGGGATGACCAAGGCACCCCAAGGTAATATTCAAGGAAGACCCAAGCGTCTAAGCTTGGGGATGCCCCGGATGGCATCCCCTCTTTCGTCTACAATTTATCGGTAACTTACTTGGAGCTATATTTTTATTCATCACATGATATGAGTTTTACTTGGAGCATCTTGTGCCATAGTTTTTTTAATTTTAGTTTGCTACAATCATTGTTTGCTGGACACACCTTTTGAGAGGGACACACATTTACCGTGATTTGTTAGAATACTCTTGCGCTTCACTTATACTTGTTAGAGCATGGCAGTGGTTATATTTGATAGAAATTATTGCACTCTCATGCTTTACTTAAATCCTGTTGAGAGTCTTAAATATGTAGTGGTAATGAGCATGACCAAAAAGGATAGGTATTCAAGAGTGGTATAATAAAAACTTTCATGTAGATTACTAAATATGAAACGTATGTTTTAATTATATTGAAGTCATAATATCAAAGGGTATTAGTTCATGATCATTGGTTAGTAGAAATATCGAGATTAAAGCTTGTTATGCACTACTCATTTAAGTGTCCATTATGGCATGATGGGGATGTTTGATCATTTTTATGTCTGATTGAAATCCTTGAGTGTTGTCATAATCGGGGGTGCGCGATGGTTAACTCCTACCAACCTCCTCCCTAGGGGCATGCGAGTACTACTTTGCTTCGATGTCTAATAAAACTTTCACGATAAGTATATGAGTTCTTTATGACTAATGTGAGTTCGTGGACAATTGTGCACTCCCACCTTTCCGAACTTTGCTAGCCTATTCGGTACCGTGCATTGCCCTTTCTCACCTCGAGAGTCGGTGTAAACTTCACCGGTGCATCCAAACTCCGTGATATGATACGCTCTATCACACATAAGCCTCCTTATATCTTCCTCAAAACAGCCACCATACCTACCTATCATGGCATTTCCATAGCCATTCTGAGATATATTGCCATGCAACTTCCACCGTTCCGTCTTATGACATGTGTCTTCATCATCATATTGGTTTGCATGATTATATAGAGCTGGCATGATATTTGTGGCAAAGCCACCATTCATCATCATTATACATGTTACGATAGATCATTGCACATCCTGGTACACTGCTAGAGGCATTCATATAGAGTCATAGTGTATCAGTTTGTCTAGTTGTAATATCGAGTTGTAAGTAAATAAAAGTGTGATGATCATCATTATTAGAGCATTGTCCCAGTGAGGAAAAGAATGATGGAGACTGATGAGTCCTCCAAAATGAGGGGATGAGGTCCATGAGATTGTTCCAAAAAAATGAGAGAAAAAGAGAGAAGGGACAATGCTACTATCCTTTTACCACACTTGTGCTTCAAAGTAGCACCATGTTCTTCATATAGAGAGTCTCCTGAGATATCACTTTCATATACTAGTGGGAATTTTTCATTATAGAACTTGGCTTGTATATTCCGATGACGGCTTCCTCAAATGCCTGAGGTCTTCAAGAGAAAGCAAGTTGGATGCACACCCACTTAGTTTCCACTGAGCTTTCATACACTTATAGCTCTTAGTGCATCCAGTTGCATGGCAATCCATTGATGGGCTCCTCCATTGCCTATTGATCCGCCGAGTTGATGCGAGCCGTTCTTCCTTTTTGACTTCTCCTATATACCTTTACCACTGCATTCTATTCCACCTATAGTGCTAATGTCCATGTCTCACGCTCATGTATTGAGTGGAGTTGAAAATGCTGAAGCGCGTTAAAAAGTATGATACAACCGCCTGGTTTGACACCGGGGTGCTCATGATTTATATTTATGCGGTGAAGGCGGAGTCATGCCATGCTTACCTAACTCAATGAGTAGGGATAACATTCGTTGAGCATCGTATATTTTGAAAATGTAATGATTATGTTCTTGTATTCATGGATATTATTACGTTGATATCAATTACTTCATCGTTTATCAATATTTACACCATAAGAGAGATTACATGATAAACATGCTAGGTAGCATTCATCATCAAAAATTCTGTTTTTATCATTTACCTACTCAAGGACAAGCAGGAATTAAGCTTGGGGATGCTGATATGTCTCCAACGTATCTATAATTTTTTATTGTTTCATGCTATTATATTATCAATCTTGGATACTTTATATGATTTATATGCAATTTTATATCATTTTTGGGAACTAACCTATTAACTCAGTGCCTAGTGCCAGTTGCTGTTTTTTTGCCTGTTTTTGGTTTTTTAGGAAATCAGTACCAAATGAAGTCCAAACGGAATAAAACTTTACGATGATTTTTTCTGGACCAGAAGGGACCCTAGAAGGTTCGGGAGGAGGCCAGAAGCCATATGGGAGAGCCACGAGCTCACCTGACGCGCCCCTGCGGAGGGGGGCACCACCTGAGCTCGTGGGTCCCACACAGCTTTGTTTGACCTAATTCCAGTTCTATAAATTCCCATAAATATCAAAACCAAAAAAGTGCCACCCGAAATAACTTTTCCTGCGCCGCAAGCTTCTGTTCTTCCGCGATCCCATCTAGAGGCCTTTTTCGGTGATCAGCCAGAGGGGGAATCGATCACGGAGGGCTTCTACATCAACCTTGCTGCCCTTCCGATATTGTGTGAGTAGTTTACCACAGACCTACTGGTCCATAGCTAGTAGGTAGATGACTTCTCTCTCTTTGGTCTTCAATACAAAGTTCTCCATGATCTCCATGGAGTTTTATCCGATGTAATCTTCTTTTGCAGTGTGTTTGTTGGGGTCCGATGAACTGTAGGTTTATGATCAAATTATTCATTGAAAGTAATTGAGTCTTTTCTAAACTTTATTATGCATGATTGTTATAGCTTTGTATTTCTCTCCGATCTATCCATTTGGTTTGGCCAACTAGATTGATTTATCTTCAGTGGGAGAGGTGCTTTGTGATGGGTTCAATCTTCCGGTGTCCTCACCCAGTGACAGAAGGGGTAGCGAGGCACGTATTTGTATTGTTGCCATTAAGGGTAAAACGACGGTGTTTATTCATATTGCTTGAGTTTATTTTGTCTACATCATGTCATCTTGTTTAAAGCGTTACTAGGTTTGTTATGAACTTAATACCATATATGCATGCTGGATAGCGATCGATTGGTGGAGTAATAGTAGTAGATGCAGGCAGGAGTCGGTCTACTTGTCACGGACGCGATGCCTATATACATGATCATTGCCATGAATAACATCATAACTATGCGCTTTTCTATCAATCGCCCAACAGTAATTTGTTTACCCACCGTATGCTATGTTTCGAGAGAGAAGCCTCTAGTGAAAACTATGGCCCCCGGATCTACTTTTATTATATTTGAAAACCCTAAATTACTTTGGTGCAATTATTTTACTTCTTATTTACTTTTCAATTTATATATCTATCACTATCAGATTTAATCCTTGTAAGTAACGAGTTCAAGGGGATTGACAACCCTCTTGCCCACGTTGGGTGCAAGTATTTGCTATCTTGTGTGTAGGTACTGCTTGACTAGGATTTGCTTGGTTCTCCTATTGGTTCGATAACCTTGGTTCTCGTTGAGGGAAATACTATCCGCTACTATATTGCTTCACTTTTCCTCTTCGAGGAAAATCCCAACGCAGCTCACAAGTAGCAGAGGTGCGGGGCGATTGAAAAACACACAAACATCAAATCAATTTTCCACTTTATGCGTTTACATTTTTATCTCTCTCTTGTTTTATTCTACCTCATTCTTCATTTTTCTTCGTGTTCGATAACCGCGAGCCACGAGGCCCTAGGGGCGACCAGGTCGACCTATGGCAGCCCATAGCCATCATGTTCCTTGACGGTGTCCCTCCCAGGCATGTGGGGTTTTGGGTTCTCAAAAGACCTCGTTAGCATGTCATGCAGATCGTGCTCCCAGCGAGGCTCCTTCGGTGACGTTGTCTTGCATATTGATCACAACGGCGGGGGTTGATACATCTCCGTCATATCTACTTTTCCAAACACTTTTGCTCTTGTTTTGGACTCTAATTTGCATGATTTGAATGAAACTAACCCGGACTAACGCTCTTTTCAGCAAAACTACCATGGAGTTGTTTTTGTGTAGAAATCAAAGTTCTCGGAATTGGACGAAACTTTTTGGAGATTTTTTATGGAATAAATAAAAATTATTGACACAAGAATCAACAGAAGAGGGGCCACCTGTTGCCCACATGGAAACAGGGCGCGACCTCCCCTAGGGCGTGCCCTGATGCCTTGTGGGGCCCACAGGCGGCCGTCTGACCTAATTCCAATGCTATAAATTCACTTTCCCTGAGAAAAAAAAATAAGAGAAGAAGTTTCATCGCGTTTTACGATACGGAGCCGCCGCCACCTCCTGTTCTTCATCAGGAGGGCTGATCTGGAGTCCGTTCGGGGCTCCGGAGAGGGGGATTCGACGCCGTCGTCATCATCAACCATCCTCCATCACCAATTTCATGATGCTCACCACCGTGTGTGAGTAATTTCTCCGTAGGCTTGCTGGACTGTGATGGGTTGGATGAGATTTACCATGTAATCACTACAAAAAAAAGACACATCCGTGACATTATGGCCCGAACAAAAACTTTTTCTGTCATGGTTGTGACACTTCTATGACAATAGTTGTGACAAAAACACGTATCATCATAGATGTGGTGGGCTCCTACTTCTATGACTAAAAATTATGATATAAAATGGGATTTTCGTCCTGGGCGGTCCGGAGACGCACCCGCATGACATTCTTTGGGCCGTCCATGACGTAAAAAATCATGGTAGAACTGAGGGCTAGGAAATTTTCGGGGAGTTCCCGGTTACGGTGGGTGGTCAGGGCCGAACGATGCAGTGTAGTTTGCGCATTTCTCTCGTATACGCGCGTGTGTGGGCGAGGCACTTGCTAACTGAACCCGATGTGAGGCATTCGCTTACTGAACCCGAGCGATCGATCGCCCTCGCACTACATACTAAACACGAGCGATTGATCCCTCGCACTACATACTGAACCCGATCGATCCCTTCGCTGCTAACTGAAGTCGATCGATCCCTTCGCTGCTAACTAAACCCGAGCGATCCCTTCGCTACAAACTGAACCCAATCGGTCCCTCGCTGCTTACTGAAGCCGATCGAGGCTCCGTGCGAGACGTAGCTAGTCGGCTGGGTTGCCTCTCGATGAATAGTGCATGTTGCTGCCGCGCGCGCGATACACGTAGACACGAGTCGAGACGCATCGATCGAGCCGGTTGGTTAGCTGTGGATGAACAGTTCCCGTTACTGCCGCCCGCTCGTACGCCCCACCCCAGCCACTGGGGGTTCGATGAACAGGACCCCGGTCATGTAGGCGGCTAGCGCTAGATGAACAGGACCCCGAGGAGGCCGTGCCGCGGTACGCCATACCCCAGCCGGTTGGGGGTGGATGAACAGGACCCCGTGGAGGTTGGATTAACAGTAGCCGATGCAGGCTGGATGAACAGGACGCCGTGGAGGCTGGATGA
This sequence comes from Elymus sibiricus, assembly GCA_039707655.1. Lineage (NCBI taxonomy): Eukaryota > Viridiplantae > Streptophyta > Magnoliopsida > Poales > Poaceae > Elymus > Elymus sibiricus. Next base: position 359,527,828 of record CM077666.1, read on the forward strand.
ACAGTAGCCGGTGGAGGCTGGAGGAAGTCGACGGTGGATGAACAGTAGCCCGTGGAGTCCCGTTTTGCGGTACGCCACACCTCTCCCGATGAACATGACTCCGTTTCGACCGTAGGCAGTTGGGTAGAAGTCCGTTTCCTCCATTTTGTGGTACGCCAGACCCCTCCCGATCAACAGGACCCCTTTTCGACCGTAGGCGGTTGAACAGAAGTCCGTTTCCTCCATTTTGCGGTACGCCAGACCCCCAACCGATGAACAGGACTCCGTTTCGACCATAGGCGGTCGAACAGAAGGCTGTTTCCTCCGTTTTGCGGTACGCCAAACCCCGAGTTGATGAACAGGACCCCGTTTCCGCTGTTCCGTCCAAGTAGGTTGGCTCCCGATGAACAGGACGCATTCCGACCCAGTCGCTGGCCTCCCGATGAACATGATGTTGTTTCTCCATTCCGACCCAGCCGGTTGGCTGCCGATGAATAGGAGGCCGTTGCTGCCATACGTTGACTCTCCATGTACACGAGCCCTGGCCGTACGTATGCGCGAGTACGCGTTTGAGACCCCGCCCGTATGTACGTACGTGCCCGTATTTTTTGCTGTGTGGCTGTACGTACATGTACACGATTTAGACGGGGCTGCCTGAACTGCTACGTCGGGGGCTCTACTACGACACGTGCCGCTCCTTACATGCCCACAGTTCATCATTGCAGAGAGACTGATCGACCAGTATGTACGTACACGTTCGCGACCAGAAAGACAACGCTACGTACGCTTCGACCAGGTGGGTCCCAGCTGTCAGGGAGGATAAGGAGGCACTTCCTTGCGTGCAAAGTGGTAGCTGCTGGGTCCCAGCTGTTAGGGGGGAGGAATCATTTTTTTTGCGTCTAATAAGGAGGCACTTCCTTGCGTGCGAAGATGTAGCTGGTGGGTCCAACTGTCAGCCTCACCGCGTACATTCCACGCCGCGCCGAGAGCACCAAGGCGGTGGACGATGGCGAGTCCTAGGAAGGGAACTACGTGGAGCCAGGGAAGACGCGACAGTGGATGCCCACACGAAGGGGAGTACGAGGGTTGACTGGTTCGGCTGCGGTGTGAGGCTGCCGTTGCGGGAGAATAACATGGGATGTGGGTGAGTAGAGGGAAGGCCTGGCCAGCGGTGGGAGTAGGGTGGGGCGGTGAGGCCTGCGCGGCAGCATAACCGGCCACGGGAGGCAGGAGCAGGCGGTCCCGCGGGGGCTGGTTTGGGCGGCTAGAGCAAGAAGATTAGAGATTGAAGAAGCAGCATGGACGTTGGATTAACATCCAACGGTCGCTGCTGCTATAATCGTATGTTGACTAAGTTGAAAAAGCCCTGCGTACGCGTCAACTTAGTAGGCCCACAAGTTAGCCTACAAATATGGTGAGTCCACCTTGTCGTGGTAGGAATATTTTTTTCGCGTAATAAGGAGGCACTTCCTTCCGTGCGAAGATATAGCTGGTGGGTCCTAGCTGTCAAGGGGAGGAATCATTTTTTTCGCGGAATTGCTTGCATGCGGCCATGGACCATGTGGGTCCCTACTGTCAGCCTCTCCACATACATTCCTCTTTCGATGGCTGTCGTTTGTTGACCACGTTGACCATGGCACACCGAGAGCACCAACGCGGTGGACGACGGCGAGGCCCAGGAAGGGAACGACCCGGAGCCGGCGAAGCCACGACAGTGGATGCCCACGTTGAGGGGAGTACGAGGGTTGACTGGTTCGGCTACGGTGTGAGGCCTGTGTCGCCGGAGAATAATAGGAGGTGTGGGTGAGTAGAGGGATGGCGTGGTCAGCGGTGCGGTAGTAGGAGGGGGCGGTGAGGGCTGCGCGGCAGCACAGCCGTCCACGGGAGGCGGCAGCAGGCGGTCCCGCCGGTACTGGTTTGGGCGGCTGGAACAAGAAGATCAGAGATTGAAGAAGCAGCACAGCCATTGGATGTTATCCAACGGTCACTGCCGCTAGAATCCTTTGTTGACTTTTTTTAGAACTTCTCGTTTGTTGACTAAGTTCACATAGCCCTGCGTACGCGTCAACATAGTAAGCCCACAAGTCAGCCTCCAAATCTGTGGCGAACAACATACAACTCATTTGCCATTATTTTTAATAATTTACAGCCCATTTGCTAATTCTTACGGATTTTTTATGCCCATATTCTTTTTGTTAGCATTACAGCCCATATTTTGGCCACTGTTAAAAAATTCAACAAAATTTTGCATATTACGGTGGGGTCCGAACTGTTTTTAATCCCAAAATTTGGAGTCAGATTCAAACTAATTTGAAAAAGTAATTTATATTAATTTAAAATCCAACGAAATTTTCCCCATAGAAAAATCAATGAAATTAAAAATTTCGAAATCCCAGAAGAACCGTAATTTGAAACTAATTGCCGGTTTGCATTTTTTTTTGAGTGGCTATTGCCGGTTTGCTGTGTTGTTCTTAAAATTTACAGCCCATTTCTTACTACTTATAGCCCATTTTCTAGCCAAACCCCTAATACATCCCTCTTCGTCTTGAAAGATTTGCGGCCCAGCAGTGCTGAGAAAAGCAAGTAGGCCTCGGTTGGGTATTCTTCAAAGAAAATAGAACTGGGCTAGCCATTTTCAGAAAGAGAAAAAAACAACTGGGCTGGTCATGTGGTAAACAGAAAATATAAGCCTGGGCTTGACGGGATACAGCCCCCGCACAACCCTGTTGATACCCTGCGCCATCTCAAAAACAAAAAAAACAACTGTGTGAGCTGCTGGGTCCCTGGTGTCAGCCGCTCGTTGGGCAATTCTCTCGCTTATTGACTACGTTGACAATGTCGTGGGACCCAGATGTCAAACCATTAGGAGGAAGCATTTTTTTGGCTTGTAATAAGGAGGCACTTGCTTGCGTACTGCAATGACCCTCGTGGGTCCTTACTGTCATCCTCTCCACGTACAGTCATCTCCTGATTCCTCTCGGTTGTTGACCATGTTGACAACGCCAGACGGCGGCGCCCGGCGAGCGAACCAAGGCGGAGGACGACGGTGAGGCCTCGGACGGGAATGAACAGGAGCCGTGGAAGACGCGACAATGTAGTCACAGACTCGCAGGCAGAGGGGAGTATGAGGTATTGACTGGTTCGGGTGTGGGTGCGGGTTGGGGCTGACGTCGCCGGAGAATAACAGGACGTGTGCGGGAGTGGAGGGATGGACTGGCCAACGTTTGAGGGTACGGTGGGGCGGCAATGCGTGGGCGGAGGCGCAGCTAGCCGTGGGAGGCGGGAGTAGGCGGGACCGATGGCGTGGTTTCGTTTGGGCATCTGGAGGAAGAAGACAAGAGATAGAAGAAACACGACAGATGTTGGATGTCAATCCAACGGCTGGCAGGCACAATCGTTTGTTGACTAAGTCGACACCACCTTGGATAGGCTTTTTCCTTGTGGGTTCCAAATGTCAGAATCCAAATCTGTCACGGCGATGCAGCCTTTCTTATTAGGAATTACAGCCCATTTGGTGTGCTAGCTCAAAATAAGTTTGTGGCTGCTAGCGGGCACTAGGCACTTCGGTTCTATAATGCACAATGAGCTCAAGGAGCCGACGAGAGTGATGTTATTTCCCTTGGTTGGGATTTGTTACAATATTTCTCACTTAATTAAAGAAATGACAAGCCATTTGCCTTGTTTCAAAGAAAATATGACAGCCACAACGGAGTTGAAAAGGGCAACAACATCTAACTCCAGCTTACAAACTGTACAAAAGCATGAGGGTTAATTGTTCATCAGGTTTAGACAAAACCCAGATTGAAAAGGGCAACAACATCTAACTGTGGCAGTGTTTTTTTTTGAAACAAAGATGGGCTTCCCCCTTCCGATTTCCATTAAGGGAAACCAGCGTCGAGCTACAGGGTCCAGTTCGAGCACAAACAGCAAACGAACACCCTAAACAACTACTAGTAGGAGCAATAGGGAAAGCAGAGAAGGAGCAGCTCGAGGCACAGCCCGTCTACCACCATCCCTGCTTAAACGCCAAATATCAGTAATATTACAGGGCATAAGTGCAGCAAAACACACGACAGACCACCACAGGAACCGGCTAAAACAAAAAACAACAGCGCCCGCTACACAACAGCAGGTTGAAGTCCTCCAGCGCCACCATCATTCAACCTAGGCACTGCTGCAGTGTTTTCGGTAGTCACGATCAAATGGATCGGTCAGATCCATAAAATGAACATCCTGGGTCCTAAAATTTAATGGAATGTGACCACAAGATGATGTAAAAAGAAGACTGGTACGTTCAGAAGCCCATTTGTCCACCTGAAACTCCTTTTTTGGCTCTTCGACATATCCATCCATCAAAATTTTGTTGTTAATAAATTTAAGCCTGGTGGACAATAGTGTCCTCGCATTCAACAGGAAGAATGTGACAAATCTAGTGTTTGCATGGGTGGCTACATATCCTTCCAGCGTTATTGTCTTCAAACGAATGTCATGAGAACTGAGAAAATCCCGGTGCTTACGATGCCACCGATTGGTTATACCTTTTGTACCCCGTCCTGCTGCCTAAATAGACATGAAGATTGAAAACAGTGAAGGTCTAAAAAAAGAGTATGTCGAAAGAGCAACAACTGAACGGTTAATTCTTGCACACTATATATGGGCTTCCAATGTGCGTGAAATCATCACCTTTACATACAACTTCTCCAGACATGGAAAGCATCGCAACAAGCCAATAATCTTGTTCAGATCAAAAGTATTCATACTGATATATAAGATCTTGACAGAATCTAGCACCACTGATAGGCTATCCATGGACAAACTCTTCATTAAGCATAGAACATAATATTAGTACAAAAAGTGTACTCCAAGATGATATAAAACTTATGCGCACAAATGAAAAATGCAGCTTATGATTACAAAAGTGTAGATGATAATATACAGTACCTGGATAACTGTGGAGCCAAACACCATCTTGAAATGATCACACAGATCATGAATTACACCCAAGGTCTCCAGTTTAGGTGCAGAGACGACAGTTATTTGTGAAGGTGGATAACAAGAATAAAGGATCAACCTTTGAAGTGAAGGGGCATCTTCGATGATGAGCTCCCCTATGTCAAAAGAAATTCCAATTCTCACAAGGATAGGCGACTTTATTCGGAGACAACCGATTTTAACTGTCAAAAGAAGCATTAAGCACTCCAGGGCAGGGCAACTGGATTGGATGATGCTGTGCAGTGAGGCCTCCGATATATGAACCACCACAAGTGAAAGTTTTTTGAGAAGCGGGAGTCAAAGCTTTTGTACCAGATTGTCTGGTAGTTTGCACAGGGCGAAGGTGGCGGTGTGGAGAGAGGAGCAAAACCGCGAGATGGACATCGGTGCTGAGGGCACAAGTACATGGCGTTCGGAATGTGGTAGGTGATTTATGTGGGAATAGTACAACTCAAGCAGCTGGAGTTTTTCGTATTCAGGGGATTTCAGCCAGGCATCCACCATGCAGGGCTTGCACAGGTAGCATGCCGGGATGCAGAGGCATTGAACGGAGCCCTGGTGGGGGGAGATGATGGCTCCGGGGAGTTCAAAATCATTGAACAGAGATAGGCCACCATAGTCGAGATTAAGAGGCGCGGCGCGCCATAGAGGGCGCCACCGAGATACGAGGACTTTGGTGCGGCAGGAATCCTTGTTGGGGAGAAGCGAGATGATCTCCACAAGGATGGCATCCGAGAGATCGCTGATGCGGTCCGCCCGAGATTCTTCGGGTTCCTCAGATCCAGGGGGAGGCTCGCCGCTTCTCCCCGTGCTGCCGGGTGCGGGAACTACAACCGGCGTCGCCGCTGGCGGGAGCCTCATCTTCTTAACGATGGGGCCAACCGACTCCATTTTCCTTGCGGGCGCCACATCGAGCTCACAGATTTGAGCAGAGTAGCGAAAGACGAGCCTAGTTAAGGGGGGCTGGGGTTTTCTGTAGGGGTGAGGAAGAAGGCAAGCAGGGGTTTTCTGTAGGAGTGACGAAGAAGGGGAGCAGGGGGTTTCTGTAGGAGTGAGGTGAGGAAGAAGGGGAGCGGGGGTTTTCTGTAGGAGTGAGCTGCAGTGAACAGTGAAGTGGGAGCGAGGAGGAAGGAGTTTTTTGGGAGCGCCCCTCTTCAAGTAATATGGGCTTTTCCTACAAAAATATGGGCTTTAAGATGGATCGGCTCTTGTACTGGTCGGTCTTAACACTAGAGATAGCCCATTAGAGACACTCGCCAGCTCCCCAGCTTATGGCCCATTCGCAAAAAAAAAGACGCACTCTCGGTAACCTTTTTCAACTTGAAAAAAAACTTATGGCTCCTCCTTGGGCCCGCTTGGCATCCACCAAATTAGAGGGTGCGGTAATACATGCAGACACTCACACTGGTCGAAGCGCGGCACAAATGAGGCGTAAAATAACAGGCCCACAATATAGATTCTAAATGTTCACACGGTAGTCAACATTCACATTAAACTAAGCTTCACAAGATACAGTATGCATACTAGCTAACATTCACAAGCACATATATAAGTTCGGCATGTTTATGCATCTCAATGATTCACCAGACTATATCCAAGACAAAGCTGTGAGAAGGTGTAGAAATCAAGAAAAAACGATCGATGCTTCTCTGAGCAAAGGGCCTCCCTACGCATTAATTTCCTGGGCATGCTTCTTTCTTCTCAATGTTGAGTGCACTTTGAGCATGTTGGCAACTCCACAGCTAGCTCGCTGGCTCATCTTGTAATTGACGCTGACACATTGCAGCAAACAGAGGAGGCAATAGAGATCACTCAACATCAGACCAGTTTGTGCAGTTCTACTGAAATCATCTTCATTGCCCTGAATGTGAAAAGAAAGGAAAACAATAGCTGTACTTAAATGGTGTTGCAAAACAGTAGCACATATCAATAGCTCGGTATGACAAAAGACGATCATCTGGACAAAGGGGTACTGACCTGCGTGAGGAAGATTATCCATAATTTTATAAGTGGTTAGTTGATTTCCACCTTGGGGTCTCATCTCATGCCATGGAGGAAATTCGATCCAATCGATCAGTGCAATTCCTTCCGTCTGGCTGTAGAAAATTTGTCCAACTCACCCCAATATCTTTTTTGTGCAGTTCCACTAAAATTATGCACCGCTGTTTGCACGACCCCTACTCACCGGCCAGGCCATCTATGACCCGGTGTCTTTTATCTTGCATTGACGGGGCGGGTACAATGTTGGTTCGCTCCTCCACACATGACAGGCTCGTTCTACACTGCGATCAGCAAGGTAACGTACGAATAAGCTTATTTCATCTTGCGTTGGTCATTCTACCTAGTTACGAATGTAGGAATACCTCGAGCATTATGAGGTTAGCTGACAGCAGGTAGATGCAGCCATCTAATTTTGTGTGGTTCTACTAAAATTGTTTGCAGAAATAGAAACCACATGGAGATAGACAACCCTGTTTGCAGAAATATGTGATAGGGTTATTTAAGCAGTGTCATTTTTTCTGTGGTATATGATTAACAGCAGCATCTCATATGTTATCAATGGCATTACATTGACAGCATGAAAAATGCCATTTACTAAGAAGTGCCATCACATCAGATCAACACGGGCACTAGATTAATGGGGGCTTAGATTAACATGCACAACAATTGCATTATAACTCTATGATGACAGTAGCACATGATCAGTAGCTACGTGCACGGTTAATAGGAACGATCGTTCTAACAAAGGGTGATACGGAAAGGAGAAATACATCGTCGTGTCAACCAAATGTGCAATTAAATTTCTGCAGTTCCACTGAGATGAAGCTATGTTACCGGCGTGAGATTTAAGTGTAACACCCCACAGCACTCTTCATGGGAAATAAAGCAAGACAGAAGCATTTCATAAAACAGTGGTGGCATTGCTTCAGTTTATCAATGGCAATAGATTGATAGCAACATTACTTAAGAGTGACATCACATTAACAGTGTCATTGTTTCATTTTACCAGATATTACATTAACAGTTGCAGTAGGGGCATAGGGACACGTGAGGCACAAGCATAAAGTGGTGAGGCAGAGGTGGTTGCCGAGAGCGGCAAACATGCAAGCAGAATGTCTGGATTTGTGCCATTTTTGTTCTCGTGATCTCGTCAGTGACCTTTTGCTACGTGACCACAGGAAATCTAGCCGTGCTCATTCTCAGTTGCATTGTCCACCCAACACCCCCTCACTTTCTTTCCTTTTTTGACCAAGAGACTGGTCAGGCCAGAATCTTACTACTCTTCAACCCACCCTTCGCCCCACACCACTTTATTGCCCTTTTCAACAAAGAGATCGGTTCGTTAACCAGTCTTTGCTACCCCGCCCAGCCAAAAAAAATCCACATTCAACCAGGCCATCTATTTATCCTCATGCATTACCTTTTTTCCTCTAATAGTAAAAATTTAGGTGGTGTTGAGTGTTCAACAAGCCGACGGGGCTATCTAGATACATGGGGAGCTTTGGACTCAAGAATGGTGGGAAAAAAGGATGCAGTGACGTGGGGAGCTGGCCCATTAGAAGAAGGCCGGTTCTAAAAGAAGTTATACCTCCGGTCGGTGGCATGTGGCGAGGCAAGCGGCGGGATCTGCCAACACGACGGCAGCGATCAAAAGTGCGGAGGACCACCCACGCCAGCGCCAGGTCAGAGAAGACGGCGCGTGTCGGCCTCCTCCCTCGCCAACAGCGACTGCGTCAACGTTGCACCTCCTACCCTACCTTGCGGAAGGGATTCGGCCAGATCTGTGACCACCGATGAGAAGAGAGATAGACAGAGAGATTGGACACCACCGTCTTGTTTAGATCTGGAGAGGGTGAGAGAGTGAGAAGAAGAGAGCAACCCTAGCAAGCAAGTCCCGAAGCTCCAGCCTACATATATAGTGGAGTAATTTTTTTCCTCTCCGTAGCAATCTTTTTAAATTGAATACGCGCGGAGCCATCTTTTCATTTAACGTACCAGTAAAAAAACTCGACCAATAACCGTGCCACCGCGTTCATGTCGCACTTTGTATGGCTCACATGTGGTCCCAGACCCTACATTAAGTGGACAACTAGATGGGTCAAATTATCATAGCTGCCTCTTCGTGTGCAAATGCGCTCCACCGTGTACCCGCATGTGTGTGTGAGGGAACAAGTGCGTGAGTGCGCCTCTTCTCTTCGTGTATGTGCGTGTGTGTGTGTGTGTGTGTGTCTCTCTCAGAGACAACGAGACCTTGACCTAGACAGAGATGGTGTGTACAAAAAGTCGCGAGCGTGTGTGTGTGTGTGTCTCTCAGAGACAATGAGACACTGACCTAGACAGAGATGGTGTGTACAAAAAGTCGCGAGCGTGTGTGTGTGCGCGCGCGTGTGCGTGAGAGCGGTCACGGATGCGGGAGGATGCCATCCAACCATAGCCGCATACATTTTCACAACAGTTCGAACCAACAAGACGAAAATCGTGCAAACACGGCCGGATTTCATATAAACATGACGGATTTCATTACATTTACATCAACTAAGCAGTGCTAGTCCGGCTCTAGAGGTATAATTAATAACTAATCTAAATGGTCGCCGGCGGCTCCTTTTGTCTTCCTCATGTCCGGTAGCCCGATTACTGGACTGCCGGGAGCCCCGGAGGTATATGCTTTAGCACAAAGGGCGGCTCGCTTCCCCACCGCTCATCAGAGTGGAACCCCCGGCCAATGCTTCAGCCGGAGGGGAAGGGGGTGCCTCCGCTTCCGTGGAGCCCATGCGGGGTCGACGATGGTCTGCGCTGAAGAAGAACTGTGCAAGACACCGGCTGTGTACGTCGGCATCGCCTCGGCGGTGCCGCTCATGGGATACAAGCGGCGGCAGCCTCCCGTGTTCTACTTCTCCTCGATGATGGCGGTGGGCGCGGACGTGCGGGCCGCCACCTCATCGACATCCACGTAACCGACTTCTTTCTCTGCCTGCATGGCGCGGCTACGCGCGCATCGACGGCGGATGGCGCGGTCGCAGGCACTGGAGGCGCCGTGCGGGCGTGGAGCAACTCACCAGTCCTCCTTGAGCTGGCCTGGAGCGTTGAGTTGCTGAACCACGCGCTGGCTGGGGGTGGCAACTGGCTCCATCGGGCTAGGCGAGGGAGGTGGAGCAGCGAGCTGCCTCGCTCGTAACTGCCGGGCTAGGCGGGCCACCCAGCCGGCTTTTATGCCGGAGAACTGCTCTTCCTGCTCGTCGGATGCCATTGAAAGAGTGGAGAAAATGGTGGAAGGAGGAGCTTGGCCGGCGTTGCTTTTAAGGCCGGCCCGCTCCTGAACGGACGTGTGGATGTAGTAGGTTCTCGGCTTCGATGCGGGTTTAATGGAGGCGTTTGAATGCGGCGTGGAGGTGCGTTCAGCCGGGCATGAAGCGGGCGGCACCCTCGGCCAACACGCCGCTTCAATGGCGGACGCGACCTATCACTCTCAATGCGTCCGCCCTGAGCCACCTTCAATGTGGAGTGGCGCGCTCTACAGCGGCGTGAATGCGGGCAGCTGGCGCCGGGTGGGAAGCGCGCGCGAGGAGGGGGAGGGTTTTTTGGTGGGCCAGGGCGGTCAGAACCTCAGAACGGGGCTTGGGATCGGTCCGAACTCCTGATCTATGCCGCTTCAGCTAGGATGAAACTCCATCGTGTGGAACCACACTAGAAAGCTGCGACCATGGTTCTCGTTGCCCGCCGCTATGGATCATGCCTTCTATGAAGAACGCCTGGGACTGGAACCAGGTGGTGTACATGGAGTCCATCGATAACGTCTAAGTGGAGTAGTCGTGCACAAAATTATGGGAGCGTTGTTAATCTATGTACAGTAGTGCACAAATTTTAATACAGGAATGGGGTATGAACTTGTGTGTCATGTTAGAATATGTCCCTTAGAACTTCCTACAGTAAATGTGTACGTGCTACTTGTGTGGCTGTTGCACGGGCTCCGACACGCTTTGTGAGATTACTAAAAGGTGGCACAGCTTTGGCTAAAGCTGACCTTACGCTTGGCTCTTCGCCTCTTCCGGAAGTCGAACAATGATGATGGTAGTACTACTAGTACTACAGTAGTACGTACTCCTACTACTAGTACTACTCTAGCAATTTGACACCAAATGAACTGCTGCACGTCCACCGTGTAGTAAGCAAAAGCTTCTCCTCGTCCTCCGAGCTACCGAGCGCGCATGGGCGAGGGAGAGGGCGTAGTAAGGCTGGTCATAGTGGGTTGTAGTGCCATTTCGAAAAGAAAAAAAATAGTGGCTAGTAGTAACTTAGTAACATGCACATGTTACTAGTTTATGTTACTATCTCCATAGTGGGGAGTAACATATATGTGTTGTCATGCAAATGTTCATTTATTAGGCTGTAGGCTTATATTGCGTTGGAATGTGTGATGTTATGGTAACTACTACCTCCGTCCTAGTTTATTAGGCCTCTTTGTATTTTGGGTCCAAGTTTGACCATGTATTTAACTAAAAATATATAAAGTAGTATATGGTACCCAAAATATATTGTTAGATTTGTATTTGAAAGAGGTTTTCTATGGTATAGTTTTTGTAACATATAGTTTATATTTTATTAGTTAAATTCATGGTCAAACTTTGGCTCAAAATGGAGGGGTTGACTTGTATAGGATCGGACCTTTAGGTGAGATCGTAGGATCAACACTAAAATTTCATATTTAGACAATCCGAAAAATTTGCGTATGTGCCATTGAAGGAAAAAACTTTATTTATAAATAACGCGCCACCGCATCATGGTCGAACTTTGATTCATTCACGCGTGGTTCCCGACCCTCCACTTAAGTGAACAACTACTACACGCGTCAAATTAACACGTGAGCTGCCTCTTCATACAGAAAATGAGCTCCACCGTGTACCCGCGCGTGTGTTAGGGAAAGAGGCAAAGAGTACGTGCGTCGGTGCGTGCACCTCTTCTCTTCGTGCACGTACTCCTTTTTTTGCGGGTGATTCGTGCACGTACTCCACCTACGTTGGTGACCGTTGCTGAGTCTCACTTACACTACTTATCTCCATATTCTTGCATAACACGTGGACTTGGATGCTGGATGTCTCACGTGTTGGCAAAAGGAAGAAGAACGATTTCCAACGATCAAGAAGGAGCCAGGAACCGCGTGGTGGAGTACTAGATAGGAGGAGTCCGAAACACGGCAGCCCAGTGTAGTTGCATCATACATGGCCCACCTCACGCTATCACCATATTCTCGGCCTTCGTGCAACACCTAGCTCCACCAGCCCGTATCGCTTCTAGCTCCTCTTCTCTCTCAAAGAGCGGCGGGTTAGCGATTTTGCCGTCAATTGAGGTTGGTTTGCTCCCACTCCCTCCCACATGTTAGTGATATGCCAAAAGCATTATAAAAAAATGATATATGCCAAGAGGAAGCGCTTTGACCGACGGACCAAACGCGACACGCGTGCCGTGAGTGAGTCCAGTTTCTCGTTTTGAACTTGTTTGGTGTAGTAGTAGTAACACTTGGTTTTGCACCTTCGTAGATTGATGCAAATCCCCGCTAAAAAGGCGCTTCGCTTTCTACTAATCCCGTCAACCGTGTTGCTACTGTATATCACTCACATCTGGTTTATAGAGCTTAATCTCCAAATTTTTGTATTACTATACCATTTTGTCAGTCTAAATTTTACTGGTCACACTCACATGTTTAGATTTCAAAGCGCATTAAATTGTTGCGTGCAAGAATTAACAGAAAACTAACCAATGCATGTAAATGTTATTGGTCATTGTACTACTCATGCATGCATGCGTTGATACGTACTACTACTACTACAGTATACTCCAAATGCTCACCATCTAGTAGTTCATTGGTTGGTTTCAATTTTTGACTTGAGCCCCATAAACCCATACACTTGATGCTGTGCTACTACCGTCCAATATTCGCGTGTGGTAGTTTCTAGAATAAAAAGGAGGTACTTACTGTGGGAAAGGTGACATGATGGTTGCTTCGTCCGAAACTTACTGTGGGAATATTGGAGTACGAGCGGATTCAACGAATAGTGAAATGGTGGTTGCTTCGTCCGAGCAACTTACTCTGGCAAAGGTGGGGCTCTGTGATTTGACTGCTCAATAGTCCATATTACTATGGCGCAACGACCTGGGTGAACCTCCCCTGCGGTTGTGCACTCAATATTGGTGCATGGGACGTGGACTAGGATGCTGGATGTCCCACATGTCGGTGAAAGGAAGTTCAATGGTTTCTGGCATTGCTATCAAGCTTTCAGGATTTGTTTATATGTGACATACATTTTCCAGTGTAACAAATTATACTGTAATGCTATGAAGCTTTCAACTTTGGTTTCTTGTGTCCACTTTCCTCCAAGGTTGTCTCGTTACAACATTCCATCAAATACAAGGTTGTCTCGTTACAACATTCCATCAAATACAAAGAAAACTTACATGGATGCTAATGCATCACAATGATTCACAGATCAGCCCCAATATTTACATCACAACTGAAGAAAAAGTTGTGAGAAGGTCTACAAATAAAGAAAAAATAAAAATTGATCGATGCTCTACGTAGGCATGGTTCCATTTCCTAGCCACGGTGTTCATTGGTCGGCAGCTAGTTTCACGCAGCTCTGTCAAACTGAACAAGACATGTTAGCCAAGAAAGAAGTCTATGGAGGACATGGACCATCCGATCATTTTGTGCAGTTCCACTAAAATCGAGCTGAGCATCCATGTTTGCAAAGATATAAATAAGTGATTTTACAATAATAGCGGCACTAGTTGATGAAACATACACACACAAATCGAAGCCGACCAACTTTGCAATCTCTCGTAAAACTAACTACTTGTTGGAGAAGATTAGGCTCGGAGTTGGATGAGGAGGATAGCACAACCAATCTTCCTTTGTGCAGTCCCACTAAAATGTAGAAACGTTGCCCGTGTGACATTTTAGTGGAACTGCACAAAACACTCTTAAGAAAAAAGTGATTTGTGCAGTTCACCAAAAGGTCGCAATAGCAACGTGGTGAAATGGATAGCCCCGTTTGCAAAAAGTGGTAGAAAGAAAAAAATTACTGGTCAATAACAGTTGATGACACATACGCCGACAAAAAGAAGCATATTAATTGTCTTCAGGGGGAGACAGCAGCACAGTGGTTTCTCTCAAACGGTGTGAGGACGAGATTGCATAATGGGAAGTACTACGCCGGCCGAGCTACATTTTAGGAAAAGAACTAGAGAAGATTCACATGCAGGATTTTCCACATGCAGCGACCTGGGAAGTTGGGAAGTGGAGCAAGGCCGGTTCCAGAGGACACTGTACCTGAGGGTCATCGGGATGTAACTAGGAGGGCGGCGGCGGCCGGGATCTGCTGCGGCAGCGAGCAAGGGGCGAAGGCCCTACCGCGCCAAAGCTTGGTCGGAGAGAACGGCTGGTACCGCAGATCTGGACACGCCGGCAGTGAGTTTCCTGCCTCGACACCGGCGACCGGAGCAACGCTGCACATCGTCCCTTTCCGCCGGTGGACGGGATCCGGCCGGATCAGTGACCAACGGTGAGAGAGAGATATTGGCCACTGCCGTCTTGTGTGAGAAAGTGTGAAGAGACGAACCCCAGCATGCAAGCATTGAGGCTCCTGCATATATTTTATAGTATAGTAGAGCGGTGTTCTTTTTTCTCTCGATAACAATCATTTTATATTCTGTACGTGCCATTGAGGATTAAACTTTATTTAAAAATAACGCGCAAATGCGTCAAGTCGCAGTTTGTTTCGTTCACGCGTGGTACACGACCCTCCATCCAGTGAACAACCGCTACACGCGTCAAATTATCACGTGGGCTGCCTTTTCGTACAGAAATGAGCTCCACCGTGTACCCGCGCGGGTGTGGTTTGGAACGAGACGTGAGTACATGCGTCGTGCGTGCACCTCTTCTCTTTGTGCACGTAACCCACCTACGTGTGTGTGTGTGTGTGAGAGAGATACAAACCTAGAGAGAGCTGGTGAGTGCGTTCGGGAGTGTTTTTTTTTGGGGGGGGTGTGATTTCGTAAGTGTATTTGTGTGCGTGAGAGATAGACAGGGAATATGAGTCGATGATATCCCAAAAAAATATGTAACATATGCAATGTGTGTGAAATGAAGGCCTAGATATATCATATATAGAGGGGTCGATCCACGAGAAGAGAGGGGAGGGATCATCGGCGTGAGATATATATCGATATAATTGAAGAGAGGGATGAAGGTGTATGGGTGCAAGATCAATAAAGAGGGCCAGCGAAATTGTGTGTGCGCACGTCAAAGATATAGGGTGGCTGGCCTACTGGAACATGAGAGGGGACAGGTGCAGTTTGTGTGTGGCAGGGAGACCTAACTAGAGCGTTCGACTATCGGTGTGTGTGGGGGGGGGGGGCAGAGACCTAACAAGAGAGGTAGATCGACTGGTATATGTGTGGAGAAGGAGAGACCTAGCTATGTATTGAGGGAGAACGATCGGCATCCATAAATATGTGTAGGAGAGGAATAAGATTGGGAGAGAGATGGAGCTAGAGTGCCGGAGGGGTGGTGGTGGAGTTGCTTCTCGGAGATGGTGGGAGAGGCCTACTAGACAAACGGAGGGTACGACTGCAATATCAATAAGAGAGGGGATGTGTGTCTGTGTGTGCGCGTGTGTGTGAGACACTACTGTAGGATGGTCCTAACGTGACACATGCAATAGAGACCCCTCGACCAAACTGTGTGCGATGCATTAATCGCAAACGGTGTCATATTAAAACCGTCACCAATAAGACGAACTGTGTGCGACGGCGGAGACATCAAGCACGATTCAGATTAGAGTTGCGTGTGCGATACGTGGCATACAGTTGATCCATACGAACCATTTGCAATGATCCAGAACAACAGAAATGGTCAGCTAGTTCGAGGTGTGTGCGATATAAGGCATACAGTTCACTCGGATGAACTATTTGTGATTACCCAACACAACAGAAACGGTCAGCCAGATCAAGGTGTGTGCGATAGACGGCAAAAAGTTCACTCGAATGAACTGTTTCCGATGAGCCGAAACAATAGAAACGGTCAACCAGATCAAGGTGTGTGTGATAGAAGGCAAACAGTTCACTCAGATGAACTGTTTCCGATGAGCCAAAACAACAGAAATGGCCAGAGCATCTCCAATAGCCTTTGTATATTGGATTGCTAAAAACATGTTATAGCAAGAGGAGAGAGAAGGTTTGCAAAGCCAACATGTTTGTTGCTTTGGTAGCCTTTGTATATCGGATTGCTATATTTGCACAAAGCACACAATGACATGTGGGGACAGTTTGTCATAGACATATCACACGAATACTAGCACAACTCGTGTACACGTGTGCACACGCGTATGCGTACACAGACGCAACACACACGCATACATGTACACACATGCATACAAGTACACACACGCGTACACGTACACACACGCTTAGACGTACACACGCATGTACACGTACACGTACAATACACACGCACGCATCACACACATACACGCACACACGACGTACATATGTAGCTCACACATACACGTACACATCACACACAGGCCCACTAGTCATTGAGACAAAAATACGAAGGGGACCACTTTTACAAAGCCTTGCCAAAATTTAGCAAGTGCCCTTTGGGTTTGCAAATATACAAAGTGGGATGTCCGATTTAGCAAGCTTTGTAAAAAAAATTAGGTGGGGGACCACTTATACAAAGGCTGTTGGAGGAGGTTTTATGCCCAAGGTTGCTAAAACAGTACAAGTGAGTGCAAATATAGAAAGGCTGTTGGAGATGCTCTCAGCCAGATGAAGGAATCTGCGATATACGGGCACACATTCTAATTAAAAGAATTGTGCGCGATGGTAATAATAAGCACACACGGTTGATGGAATAAGTCATGCGCTGACATCGCCGATTGCGGTACACATGCCACGTATGCATATGAGAACGCTTGCCCACGTTACACCATCCGGGAATCGTGACGCACTTCGAAACCGGAACCGTCAATAAATTTTGAGCTTGTTTCCCATCACATTCCAAATTACCACGCAATATTTAATTGCAAACCTATTCACACCAATCAAAACCTAAACGTTTTCCCACTTAGCAGCTTATTACTAGGTTATAAATACTACCTACTAGAAAATGACTGCACAGTCCAGCTCAATTCCTCATCAACAAACAAACAAATCTTTCTTCGTCGTTCCTTGCGTCTGCCATGGCCCACAGGAGTTCTTCATCGAGAATTGACCAGGGAGCGGTGAGCATGGAAGCGGAAGCAGCAGAGATGTCCCGCCTCACCGCGATAGCAACCGCGAGGTCCCGCCGCGCCGCCGATGCAGCACAGAGGTCCCGCCACGCCGCCTAAGCAGCACAGTGGTCCGGCCACGCCGTGGAAGCAGCAAGGATGACCCGCCACACCGTAGAATTAACAGAGAGGTCCTGCCGCACCGCGGTGGCCTGGGAAGATCTCTTCCGGGAAGGCGAGGGCTCTCGCAGGCTCATGCACGCTGAGCTCGATACGCTAAAGGATGAGATCTTCGGCTGGGCGAAGCTGCATGAGGAGATCAATGCCTCATTTGATAAGGTGATCGGCGTCATCCGGGGACTAAGGGATGACAAGGCGAAGCTCCACACCCAGCGCGACTTGCTGAGGGCGAAGATCGCCGGCAGTGCGAAGTAGCATGAGGAGAACACTACCTTGATGAAGAAGACGGCCGCCATGGTCGAGAAACTTATGGACGATAATGCCAACCTCCGCATCGAGCGCGAAACACTGGTGCGGGAATCCACAGCTGCTGTCAAGCAAAGTATTGAGGACGTGAAAGAGATCATTGCCGCTCGCCGCGAGAACTCCGTCGCCATGGTTGAAATGACGAAGATGTCAGAGGAGAGGCAAAAGAAGGTGAAGGTCGTGGAGGCGATGAAGAAGGAGTTGGACGAACTCCGTGCCCTGTAGCAACCCATCAAGGAGTATAGCAACGACCCAGATTGTTGTCTGCATCTTCTTCCTTCTTCTTTTGCCCCTGTGTCTTTCGAGCATTGCCGCGTGTGGCATTTTAAATTGTCTTCCTGAATAGTATGTAAGACAATTACTATCCATTGCCATCGTCATCATATATAACAGTCTTGCTAAGTCTTCGTTAAGTTTCAGTCGAGGCTATGTCTGTGAGTTATCCATGCAAATTTTTGTTTTCAAATTTTCTTTTTTCTCCCTTAAATCTCAGTCGACTGAGACCTAGCCACACCATTAAGCGCCTATAAAATAGGGGCTTGGGCACCATTAAGGGAGAAGTTGGGAGCGAGGTGGGTGATACGTCTCCAACGTATCTATAATTTCTGATTGTTCCATGCTGTTATATTATCAATCTTGGATGTTTTTATATACATTTACAGCAATTATATATCATTTTCTGGGACTAACCTATTAACTTAGTGCCCAGTGCCAGTTGCTGTTTTCTACCTGTTTTTGGTTTTACAGAATATCAATACCAAACGAAGTGCAAATGCCATGAAACTTTTTGGCGATTTTTTTCTGGACATAACCAACACTAGAAGCTTCGGGAGAAGGCCAGAAGTCCCAGGAGGTGGCCACGAGCCACCAGGGCGCGCCTGGGGGGGGCAGGCGCGCCCTGGTGCCTCGTGGGCCCACCTCTGACTCTTTTGACCTAATTCCACCACTATAAATTCCCAAAAATCGGGAAACCAACAGAGGAGTCCACGAAATACTTTTTCCGCCGCCGCAAGCTTCTGTTCTCGAGAGATCCCATCTGGAGGCCTTTTCCGGTACTCCGCAGGAGGGGGAATAGATCACGGAGGGGCCCTACATCAACCTTGCTGCCCTTCCGATGATGCATGAGTAGTTTACCACAGACCTTCGGGTCCATAGTTAGTAGCTAGATGGCTTCTTCTCTCTTTTTGATCTTCAATACAATGTTCTCCTCGATGTTCTTGGAGTTCTATCCAATGTAATCACTTTTTGCGGTGTGTTTGTTGGGATCCGATGAATTGTGAGTTTATGATCAGATTATCCATGAATATTATTTGAGTCTTCTCTAATCTCTTTTATGCATGATTATTATAGCTTCATATTTCTTCTCCGATCTATTGATTTGGTTTGGCCAACTAGATTCACTAC
Organism: Elymus sibiricus; assembly: GCA_039707655.1. NCBI lineage: Eukaryota > Viridiplantae > Streptophyta > Magnoliopsida > Poales > Poaceae > Elymus > Elymus sibiricus. The sequence continues at coordinate 359,546,958 of CM077666.1, forward strand.
AGGAATCAGCTGATTTGCCGTCTGCCATGGCAGACGGCAAAGGACCATAAAGCGGACGGCAAAGGTCTTTGCCGTCAGCCGCAGACGGCAAACATGGACGGCATTGTAAGTTACGGTAATGAGCTTCTTTGCCATCTGTTTTCCCATAGCGGACGGCAAAGACATTTGCCGTCAGCTTTCCTGGGCCAGCAGACGGCAAAGAAAGTTGACGGCAAAGGATAGACGTTAGCCACGTTAGGTGGCTAACGGGAGGCTTTGCCGTCTCCCGGCTGATGGCAAATGTGCCCTCCCCTTTGCCGTCTGCTTCATGACGTCATCAGACCCATCACCCTCCCCGCTCTTTGCCGTCTGCCGCTGCCACTCTTTGCCGTCCGCCACAGACGGCAAACCACACCATCCTTTGTCGTCTGCCACAGACGGCAAAGTGACCAAATGGGTCAGCCCCCAGTGCTCCCAGGTTGCACAGGTTGCTGCCACGTGCCCACTTTGCCGTCTGCGGCAGACGGCAAAGAGCCCTTTGCCGTCGGTGGCAGACGGCAAAGAGCCTGCATTGCCTCTTTTTATTCTGTTTTTTCTTATATCCAAGCATTGTCACAGCAAATATATGATATATATATATATATATATATATATATTTCACAGGGCAAGTTTCACAGCAAACATATGAGATATCCAACACATAAGTTTCTTCCATACATACATAGTTCCATCCATACATACATAGCAAGTTCCACATACATATTTTCATCCATATAGCAAGTTCCACATATGTTCAAAGGTACAGAATCAAAACAGAAAGTAAAAAGAAGCACTCCATCAATGAAAGCTTCCGTGAAGTGAATGAAATCTGCAAAATGGGAAATAAGAAAGTTAGAAGAAGAAGACTAGAAGAAGAAGAAGAAGACTAGAAGAAGAATAAGAAGAAGAAGAAGAAGAAGAAGAAGACTAGAAGAAGAAGAAGAAGAAGAATAAGAAAGTAAAAAGAAGCACTCCATCAATGCGAGCTTACCAAGGTTATCATGCCATTTATGAGCTAAGTAAGCTAAGTATATGACATTTATGAGCTTACCAAGGTTATCATGCCATTTTTGACCTAAGTAAGCTAAGTATATGACATTTATGAGCTTCATGTCATGTATGAGCTAAGTAAGCTAAGTATATGACATTTATGAGCTTAGCAAGGTTATCATGCCATTTATGAGCTAAGTAAGCTACTTATGTCATAAATGAACTAAATAAGCTAAGTATAGGTCATTATTGAGCTAACCTAGGTAATTATGCCATTTTTGAGTTAACTAAGCATATTATGCCATTTTTGACATAAGTAAGCTAAGTATAGGTCATTATTGAGCTAACCTAGGTAACTAAGCATATTAGAGCTAACTTAGGTCATTTTGGAGCTAACTTAGGTAAAATGGATCATTTTGGAGCTAAGTAAGCTTATTATGTCATTTTGGACGAAAATAAGCTAAGTATATGACATTTATGAGGTTACCAAGGTTGTTATGCCATTTTTGACCTAAGTAAGCTAATTATGCCATTTTTGACATAAGTAAGCTAAGTATATGTCATTATTGAGCAAACCTAGGTAACTAAGCATATTAGAGCTAACTTAGCATATTAGAGCTAACTTAGGTCATTTTAGAGCTAACTTAGGTAAAATGGATCATTTAGGAGCTAAGTAAGCTTATTATGTGATTTTGGAGGAAAATAAGCTAAGTCTAGGTCATTATGGTAAGAATATTGGAGGAAATAAAGCTAAGTCTAGGTCATTATGCATTTGTTAAGCAAAACAGTAGAGAAAACTTACCGTCATCACGGAGCTGAAGCACCGAGGGTGCTCGTGCCGGTACCACCTGGAGAAGGATCGTGCGATGCTTGTCTGGAGTTACGCTGCACCAAAGATAATTTGCAATGTCTCGTTAGCATGATGACACTGAAATGTTAAGACTAGTAACTAATGACCATTCAAATGAAACTCACCGTGGTCCCCGGAGCAATGACTGGCATCGGCGGAGGGGTCTGACCGGTCTTCTCGCACACAGACTGCACATTTGGTTTTGACGAGTCAGTCATATTAGTTAGTAATGAAACGACCATTAAGTGCATGATTTGGCTAATATGCAGAAGAAACTTACCACGAGGAGCTCGTACATGGCCCGGTTCGCCATGTCATTCCGTGACCTCTCCTCCTCCAACATTTTGGCCGTCCTCTCCTCCAACTCCCGCTCCTTCTCCGCCGCCTGCCGGTCCCTCTCCGCCGGAAGATCCTTGGTTGCCTCTCTCTCTTTCTGAATAGCAGCCTGCAACACCACTCCTCGTTAGCATTGTAATCATCGAGCAGACAAACACACAATGTAATGGAGAGGAAAGGTATCTGAGTCCGTATAACTAACCTCGATGGCGAGCTCTAGTGGCCGTGGACGAGGCCTTATCTCAGGACAGGAGCTCGTTTGGCGCGACTTGATCTCCGGGAGAGTGCGAGGACAACGTATCAGTCCATCTCCAATGGCTATCGAGCCATGGGGCCTCCCGCCACCAGATATCATCACCAGCTCTGGATCAATAGGCTGTTGGCTCGGGTTAAAGTCCTCCCCTTTCCTCGCCTTCCCCTCCTCTCTGTACCTCACGAGCTTGTGGTGGGAGGAGATGTTGGTGAAGTTCTCTGGATTATCGAGGTCAGACTCAGAGAATGCCTTGGCCTTCTTGTACTTTGCAGTATGGGCCATGGCATAGAGGTCGTACACCTGTGGCACCTCCGTGTTATTTTGTCGCGCCTAAAAGAGAGGAACAAAGTATTAGTAAATGACGCGGGCTCAGATACCTGAAGCTAGCATGAAGAATGAATTGCATGAATCATGAAGCAAAACACATACCCAGTTCCGCCCGAACTGATATAAGTTGGCGCTGCCTTGATGGTGTGGCACACCAACCATTTTGCCACGCCGGTCCTTGGCATTGTTGTGGACGGCTAGCCATTCATCTGAGCACCACTCATTCACCAACGCCTCCCAACAATCCATCTTATCCGCACACCATCTCGGGGGCACCTAAGTCAGTAAAGAGAAATTCGAGCGCTACGCTTACGAATCAAATCAAGAAAACTAAGTAAAAGGCCTTAAGAATAGGTAATTACCTGCATGTACGGCTCCTTCTTCAGAAACTTTTCGCGGCACGACGGCTTGTCCTTCTTAATACCACGTGAGGCATAGTAGTCTCGAACAGCCTACAGTCGAGCCTCGTGTCGTAAGTTCTGTAGTAGGCGCTTGCACTCGGCATCGAAAACATGTGCCGCGGCCTCCTCGTATCCCTCCTCACACCTGTAGAAGGTCTGCAATCAAACGAGACAACACTGATTAGTACAATAACCAGCTATTGTTGATTTTTAATTGTGTAAAGGATGAATTACCCAAAACTTTCTGTGCACGATCTCGGCCCTCGTTGTGCACAAGACACCGTCGATCCTCTCCTCCGGCAGGGCCGGGGCAGCCAAGTAGTGCTCCCAGCTCAATCCTAGCTGTGAAAGCTGACCCTCACCGGGCAACGTGACAAACCCCGGGAAGTTTTGCCGGCAAATCACACCAAGGACGGTGTTGGGCCTGCGGACTTCCTTGGCGTGGTGCCAACCCCTGCAATATGACAAGGCCAACGCATTAGATATTTCAAGAAACGTGAAGGCAAAAGGTTAAAAAAAAGTAAATGCACTTACTTCTCCCCATACGCTGGTAGACGGTGCGCCCCTCAACCACCTCGCCCTCGCTATCAGAAAACCGATCCCCGCCACCATCAGCATGGCCACTCGACTCCGGCCAGGCATCCCATCGGGTCTCCTGATACGTAGCCTGATCCCTGCCCTGGTCCGGAGTCTCGTGGGACGAAGCCTCTGGGACAGGAGTCTCGCGGGTCGAAGGCTCGTCGACCCGAGGCTCGTGGACCGGAGTCCGCGTAGCCTCCACCTCAGACGGGTAGTCCACCCTAGAAGTCCTGTGCTCGGGTGAATCAGCTGGGGGTGGCGGCGAGGAAGGCATAGCAGCCTGCCTACCTCTCACACGGCCACGTCCAGCTCTACTAGCTCTCTTCTTCCCCCAACCTCCTTTCTCGGTGGGCAACGACACCGACGAAGAAGTGCCCACCGGTGTCTGCAGACTGTCGATCAACGCTCTCCGGAGAGACGGGGCTGGAATGGAAGTACCCCTCCCACCACGTGCCGACGAAGAAGGAGCCGCGGAGCGCTCTCGACCCGCGCCCACCATCTTCCAACACCTGCCATGACAAAGAGTAAACGAAATTAGTACAACATAAAAAAATTGAATACCTGACATGAATAATAATATGTATATAATTTAAGTGTATCATCATCATGTATATATAATAAAAATTGAATACCTAACATGAACCAATAATATGTATATAATAAAAATTGAATACCTGACATGAACTATTAATATATATGTATATAATAAAAATTGAATACCTGACATGAACTAATAGAAATCTTGATCGTCTATATATGCTCCGGGATCAATAAATGCATCATCATCATCACTATCTTGGATGACGTGGTCATCAGGTTCAGCGGCATCAACATGTGGAAGGCCTCCTTTATGTAATCGGTCAAGCATTGACAGGTCATCCGTAGCAGTAACCTCTTCTTCTTCCGGCTCTTCTTGTTCCGGCTCAGGGGGGAAGTCGGATTCACCGTCGCTGTCTACTTCAATGTTCTGGGGTGAAGTAGAGCGGTTCTTGAAACGTTTTTTGGAAAGACGTGTTTCTTGGAAGAATTCTCCTTCATATGTGTCTGGGTTAATGTGAGGTTCATAATCCTCTTCATTGGGGGGAGGTGGTCTAACACGTGGCGGCACTTCATAAACGACATCCCAACCATTCAGATTTGGATCAGTTTGGCAGGCCCACGGTAGATAGAAAACTTGGGTCGCCTGTTGAGCCGTAATATAGACATCGGGGACATCTAAATGGGTGCTTTGTTTGATTTCGACTAGCCCTAAATGTTCATGAGTCCTTCTAGTCTCCTTCGGCTGGAACCAATAACATTTGAAGACTACGACATTCGGTGGGTTTTCACCATAGAATAGAAGTTCATAAATTGCTTCAACTCTTCCATAATACTCGGTATCTCCTTCGCCGATAGCAGAGACACAACAATTTGTAGACTTTCGGTCGGCCATAGATAGCTCTTGGCCAAAGGTACGAAAGCGATACCCGTTGATGTCGTATTTGTCAAATGAACGGACCTTATAGTCAAAACCATTAGCGACTTGTCTCAATTCGGCGTCCATTGACTCTGAATTAGCCTACAAGTTTAATACGGAAGGATTGTTGCATTAGCCGCAAATTAGACGAAGAAATGGAATGGTGAAATGGAAATTACCGTTTGTTTGAACCAAGAGATGAAACCGGGATAGCCGCCTCCATGCTTTGCCAGAAGCTCATACTCTTCGATGGAATCCTTTTGGATCACCGCTCCCTCCGAGAATTTGGTGACGTATCGACTGTATCAAATATCCGGGAATAAGAGTAGTTCAAAGGAATTAGAAGTTGCGAAACAATGTACCGAGAACTTACTCGATGTACGGCCGCACTTCTGTTAGGTTGTTGAAGATATACAATGAAATGGTCCGCCATTCTTCGACATCCAACCCTACTGGTTTCGAAGCACCGGCTGGTGCGAGCTTCCCTTTGAATAGGCTGAGGTTGGATCCACCTTTTTTAGGGTCGCCAGCATTGTATCGAGGCTTCGGATTATGCAAAGGACGATTTTTGGCTTCGTAGTGTGCTGTCACGAAGTTTGCCGCCTCCTCAGTAATGAATGCCTCGGCCATCGATGCTTCAATTCTACGTTTATTTTTACATTTTGCTCGAAGCGTCTTCTGCATCCTCTCAGTTGCGTAGCACCAACGATTCTGCACGGGCCCCCCTAATCTTGCCTCGGTCGGGAGATGCAAAATCAAATGCTGCATTGGATTAAAGAAGCCCGGTGGAAAGATCTTCTCTAACTTGCAGATCAACTCCGGCGCCAACTCTTCCATTTAATCTAGCAAGCCAGGCGATAGTTCTTTCGCACAAAGAACACGGAAGAAATAGCTCAGCTCTGCCAGTACTAGCCATTCATCCTCAGGGATAAAGCCACGCAACATCATCGGCATTACCCGCTCAAGCCATATGTGCCAATCATGACTCTTGAGACCAAATATTTTCAATTTTTCAAGACTCGCTCCCCTCTTTAGATTCGCTGCATACCCATCGGGGAACATCAACTGCATTTCACCCACAAGATAATTTGCATCATAGCTGGCCTTCCAAGATTGAACCAGGCCTTTGGCTACGTCCAGTTCTGCTTTCCTTTCGGTTGTCGCATGTTTTGTAACGGTCTATCACATAGAGCCTCCTGATCGACTCTAGCCTTAGGATTATCCTTTGACTTCCCCTCTATGCCAAACAATGTACCAAAAAGGGCCTCGGCGATATTCTTTTCAGTGTGCATCACGTCGATGTTGTGTGGGCAAAGGAGGTCTTTGAAGTAAGGCAGATCCCACAAGCATGTCTTGTGAGTCCAGGCGTGTTCCCAATTATACCCCTTCAAATACCCTGGACGCTCTGCATCAGGCTCGAGAGCATTTAACTGATCCAGGATCTGTTGGCCTGTCAACGCAGGTGGTGCTGAGTTTTTCACAACTCTACCTTTGATGAAGTTCTTCTTGTCTTTTCTGAACTTATGGCGAGGATCCAGGAACGGTCTATGCAAGTTGAAGCAAGAATACTTGCGACCCGCCTCCAGCCAATGAAACTGAAGAGCTGCCTTGCATGTGGGGCACGGGAACCTTCCATGCACACACCAGTCAACGAATAGCGCATACGCCGGCAAGTCATGCATCGAGTACATGTACCAGACACGCATTATGAAGTTTTGTTTGCTAGCGGCGTCGTATGTCTTGAACCCATTATCCCAAGCTTCTTGCAATTCATCCTTAAGCGGCTGCATGTACACATTCATATTCTTCCCCGGATAGTTGGGCCCTGGAATTATCAACGTCAGGAAAATGTTCTTTCTTTGCATAATCTGTCCGGGGGGGAGATTGAGTGTAATGACAAATACATGCCAACAACTGTATTGGGTTGCCGTCATACCAAACGGATTGAACCCATCCGTGCCGATGCAGACTCGAGGGTGCCTTGGATATGCCGCTTTATCCCCATGTAATTCATCAAACTTCTTCCACGCAAAAGCATCCGATGTGTGTACCATCATCTGATTCCCATCTGCATCTAGTTCGGTTCTTTTGCCCAATTTGTGCCATGTCATCTGTCTGGCCGTCTCTTCGACCATGAAAAGACGTTGAAGTCTTGGTATGATTGGCATATACTGAAAAACATTAACGGCGATTTTGGTCTGCCTCTTCTCACCCATACCGTTGTCTACCACAACATACCTGGAAGACTTGCAAATGGGACAATAGTTCAAGTCTGCATACTCAAGCCTAAATAAGGCACATCCATTCTCACAGGCATCTATCTTCTCATAGGGCATCTTAAGTACACGGAGGATTTTGTCCGACTGGTACATGTTTGCAGGCATTACATGGCCTTTGGGTAGAAAGCGTCCAAATAGTGTCATCATCGCGTCATAGCATTCTCTGCCCAAGTTGAATTGAGCCTTCAGAGCCAATACTTGTGCGATGGCATCCAGCTGACAAAGCTCAGTGTGCTCGTGGAGAGGACGTTTTGAAGACTCCAACATTTCATTGAAGGCCTTTGCAGATTCCTCCATCTCATCGTCCGAATCCCGAGCATCATCAAAGTCTTGCACCATGTCTTCGATCCCGGTACCATGCTCGTCCGTGCGACGACGAACCACCTCAGCTCTGGCACGTTGGGCAGACTCACCATGAAATGTCCACACCGTATAATCAGGCGTAAAACCCCACTTCTGCAGGTGTTTACCCATTTCAACCTCTGTGCTCTTTTGAAAGTTGTCGCACCGGACACAGGGGCACCAGGTTTTTCTCTGGCCATTTGCAAATGCGGCTCTCACAAACCCCTTGGTTTTTGTCTTCCATTCATCGGTCATGTCTTTCGGACTAGTGTGACCGGTGTACATCCACGCACGATCACTCATCTTGCCTAGCTACTGGACACACAAGAAATATATACATAATTCAGCAAACCATATTCATCAGTTAATGGAGTTTGTCAGTTTTATTACGTCCATGCAACCTACACTCTAATAGGTAAAGATAGGTCCTAATCCCACCCGAGTATGTGTAGATTGGGTTCATTTTCCCATGCTCTGCTCCGAATCCGACGCAAAATTTTGGCAGCACCTCCCCGCTGTTCTCCTCATACACATCTCGGCAATAAGCAGAGAGGATGTGTACACGGAGAACAACAGGGAGGCACTGACGAAATTCTGCATCGGATCCGGAGCAGAGCATATGGGAAAACGAACCCAATCTACACATACTCGGGCTGTCCATGGATAACGTTGGACAATTCGAAAGAATCATGGTTATAAATATGCAAATGCATGCATATTTATAACTGCAACCCTTTCGAATGGGAGACGCATACTGGTCACGCATACTGATGATTGAAGACACCTATAGCTAGCAAGTTTCATCGGCACGAAGACCGAAACAGAGCAAATGAAGGGGGGAGGAGGAGAGGTCATTTGTGCTCACCCACGAACGCAGGGGCGGAGCTCGTCGAACGCACGGGGAGGTCGTCGAACACCAGACCCTCGCAGCGACGAAACATCTGCACATTTAAATCCACCCGATCAAAAAAAATATGATGTTTTTTTATAACAAAATCGAAAAATATATGACCTAACTCATAATTCACAAATATATGACCCCGTCGGCCTCTGGAAGGCCGAAGAGCACCTTTTCGGTCAACAAGAGGCCGAAGAGGTGTCGGGGGTCGGGGGTGTCGGGTGTGTCGTGTCTGGGTGTCGTGGTGTCGGGGTGTCGGGGTGTCGGGGTGTCATGTCGGGGTCGGGGTGTCGGGGGTGTCGTGTCTGGGTGTCGTGGTGTCGGGGTGTCGGGGTGTCGGGCTGTCGGGGTGTCGTGGTGTCGGGTGGGGTGTCGGGGTGTCGGGGTGTCGTGGTGTCGGGGTGTCGTTTTCTTATTCTTCCCCTCTTCTTCTTTCTTTTTTCCTCTTTTTTCCTTTTCTTCTTCTTCCTCTTCTTCCTCTTCTTCCTCTTCTTCTTCTTCCTTTCCTTTTTCCTCTTCTTCTTCTCCTCCTCTCCTCTTTCTTCTTCTTCTTCTTCTTCTTCTTCTTCTTCTTCTTCTTCTTCTTCTTCTTCTTTTTTCTTCTCCTCCTCCGCTTCTTCTTCTTCTTCCTTTCCTTTTTCCTCTTCTTCTTCTCCTCCTCTCCTCTTTTTTTCTTCTTCTTCTTCTTCTTTTTTCTTCTCCTCCCCCTCTTCTTCTTTTTCTTCTTCTTCTTCTTCTTCTTCTTATTTTTTCTTCTTTTCCTTTTTTCTTTTTCCTTTTTTTCCTTCTTCTTTTTTTTTCTTCTAGGTTTTTTTCTACCTAAATGTCTAAATATTTTTTTTCTATTTACCTAAACATCTATTTACCTAAAAACAGAAAACTAAACATCTAAACATCTAAAAACCTAAACATCTATTTGCAAAAATAGAAAAAAAATAAAAAAACAAAATAAGGAGAGGGGCGGGAGGGGGGAGCTCACCAGAGGGGGGGCAGGGGGGCGGCGGGGAGGGGTGGCCGGCCGGCGGGGAGGGGCGGCGACGGGGCAGCCTGGGCCCCCGGGGCGGCGACGGGGCGGCGGGGTTGCGCGGCGACGGGCGGCGACGGGGCGGGGTCGCAGGGAGGGGCGGCGACGGGCGGCGATGGGCCGGCAGGGAGGGGCGGCCGGCCGGCGGGGAGGGGCGGCGACGGGACGACGGGGAGGGGCGGCGACGGGCGGCGGCGGCTGGTGGCTGGTGAGAGAGAGAGAGACAGAGAAGTGGGGGTTTCAGGCGGGGGGCAGCCGTTACGGCAAACCCCCGCTTTGCCGTCTGCCAGCAGATGACAAAGAGGGTGCCCCGTTAGCGAGTGGACGTCGTGCCCCTGTGCCCCCCCCTCTGCTCTTTGCCATCTGCTGGCAGATGGCAAAGAAGCAGAAGACAGCAAAGGCCTTGACCTAGCCAACATCGTGCCCCGTGGGGCCCACCAGAGTCTTTGCCGTCTGCCATATGCCTCTTTGCAGTCTGCTAGCAGACGGCAAAGACGCAGCTGACGGCAAAGACTCTCTTTGCCATCAGCTGCTTCTTTGCCGTCTGCTTTGACAAGGTAGACGGCAAAGACACTCTTTACCATCCGCTGGCAGACGACAAAGAGGGGGCAGATGGCAAAATGCTAGATTCCAGTAGTGATTGATTTATCCTGCCATGGGAAGAGGTGCTTTGTAATGGGTTCGATCTTGCGGTGCTCAATCCCAGTTACAGAAAGGGACATGACACGTATGTATCGCTGCTATTAAGGATAAAAACATGGGGTTTATTCATGCGTGAGTTAACTTTGTCTACATCATGTCATCTTGCTTAAGGCGTTACTCCGTTCTTTATGGACTTAATACACTAGATGCATGCTGGATAGCGGTCGATGTGTGGAGTAATAGTAGTAGATGCAGACAGGAGTCGGTCTACTTGTCTCGGACGTGATGCCTATATACATGATCATTGCCTTGGATATCGTCATGATTATTTGCTTTTCTATCAACTGCCCAACAGTAATTTGTTTACCCACCGTATGTTATTTTCTCGAGAGAAGCCTCTAGTGAAAACTATGGCCCCCGGGTCTATCTAAATCATATATTAAAAACCCTAAAAACCCTTGCTGCACTTTTGTCTTATTTCTTTTATTTTGTATTTTTGTTTTAATCTATCTATCTATCACATACAATTTATTCTTGCAACTTACCGCCAAGGGATTGACAACCCCTTGTTTGCGTTGGGTGCAAGGATTTGTTGTTTTGTGTGTAGGTGCTGCTAACGAGGTGTTGCATGATTCTCCTACTGGATTGATAACCTTGGTTTCATAACGGAGGGAAATACTTATCTCTGTTGTACTGCATCTCCCTTCCTCTTCAGGGAATTACCAACGCAGCTCACAAGTAGCAGGAAGAATTTCCGGCGCCGTTGCCGGGGAGACATCATCAACATCTATCAAGTACCTACGCATAAAACTCTCATCTCCTTGCATTTACTTTATTTTCATTTGCCTCTCGTTTTCATCTCCCCCACTTCTAAAAAGTTTTTACAAAAATACAAAAATATTTTCCGTTTGCCTTTTTCTTGTTTGCTATCTTTGCTTGTGTTGCCATGTGCCTTCTATTTGCTTGCATCTTCGCTTGCTAAAAATCTATTGATATGGATCCTCATCCACTTGCTAATCTTTTCAAAAGACCCAATTATGTTGAACCAATTGCCAGTGAGTTGAGTGCACTTGATTTCCTCTATGAAGTTTTGCTTGAAAATCATGAATCTGAAAATTATGATGAAGTGTTGAAAGAAGAAATTTATAAAGTGATTCATGATAGCTCCTTCAATGAAAAGCATGGTTGCAATGATGTTATTATAAATTCTATTAGTTTCAATTGTGCTAATGATATGCAAAACCACAAGCTTGGGGATGATAATTTTGTCATGTCCACTACTTATTGCAATGATCATGATTGGGGTGATGATTATGGTGCTTCTTGTGATCTTGAAAATTTATTCGAGTTTCATGATGAATCTATTATTGATAATGATTTTCAAAATGCTATTAAAAGTTTTATAATCTTCCAAGGTAGTTTGATAAAAGTTGATGTTAATCCCACTACCCTGGAAGATTACAAAACTCTTATGCATGCGGATCATGAGGATAATATTTTACAGGATAGCTATATTGTTGAATTTGATTATGATCCTACATGTAATTATTATGAGAGAGGAGAATATGGTTGTAAAAACTTTTATGTTACGCAATTACCTTTCTTGACATTGAAATTATTAGTGTTTCATTCTTCCTATTTGCATATGCTAGATGTTGTTTGTCTTGATAAATTGTTTACTTATAAAATGCCTATGCATAGGAAGTATATTAGACTTAAATGTGTTTTTCACATGCTTCATGATGCTCTCTTTGTGTTTCAATCATTATCTTTTATGTGAGTATCAATAAAATCTGAAACTTATCTTAATGGCTATAAAGAAAGAGCTTGTTGGGATGATTTGGAAGATAGTATAATTGATGCTGTTTGGAAAACAGAAAGTTTTGTGTCCAGTGCTGGAATTTTTGTTCTGTACTGGAGAGTCAGAAAAATCTGAAATTTTTACACAGTATTGGTATATGAATTTCCCACGTTTTCCTAATTTTTCAGAATTTTTGGAGTTACAGAAGTATAGCTTTTAAATAGATTTCTACAAACTGTTCTGTTTTTTGACAGATTCTGTTTTTGATGCGTTGCTTGCTTGTTTTGATGAAACTATGGATTGTATCAGGGGCTATAAGCCATGGAGAAGTTAGAATACAGTAGGTATAATGCAAAAATAAAATATGAATGGGTTTGTAACAGTACTTAGAGTGGTGATTTGTTTTGTTATACTAACGGATCTCACGAAAGTTTTGTTGAGTTTTGTGTGATTGAAGTTCTCAAGTTTTGGGTGAGATCACGATGGATGAAGGAATAAGGAGTGGCAAGAGCCTAAGCTTGGGGATGCCCGAGGCACCCCAAGGTAATATTCAAGGAAGACTCAAGCGTCTAAGCTTGGGGATGCCTCGGAAGGCATCCCGTCTTTCTTCTACCAACCATCGGTAATTTTACTTGGAGCTATATTTTTATTCGTCACATGATATGTGTTTTGCTTGGAGCGTCTTGTATTATATGAGTCTTTGCTTTGTTTGCTTTTTAGTTTGTCACAATCATCCTTGCTGGACACACCAATTTGAGAGAGCCACACGTTCATCATAATTTGTTAGAATACTCTATGTGCTTCACTTAAATTTTTTGAGCTAGGCAGTTGCTCTACTGCTTCACTTAAATCTTTTTGAGCACGGTGGTGGCTAAATTTTGAAGAAATAAACTCTCATGCTTCACTTATATTATTTTGAGAGTTGATAAGATTAAAATTTTGAAGAAATAAACTCACATGCTTCACTTATATTATTTTGGGAGTTGATAAGATTAAAATTATAAAGAAATATTTGCACTCTCATGCTTCACTTATATCTTTTTGAGAGTTTATAATAGTAATGGTAATTTGCACAAGATATGAATTTGGTCCCAAAGTGATGAATATTCAAGAGGGATATAATAAAAACTTTCATATAGATCATTGGATATGATAAGTGTGATTCCTTGCAATAGTTTTGCGATATGGAGATGATAATATGTGAGTCATGTTAGTGAGTAATTGTGATTTAGTAAGAATATTAGTGTCAAGGTTTGTGATTCCCTATGCATCAACGTTAAGTCAATAGTTATGCAAAGAAATTATATCCTACTTATCGTGCATTATTCGGTGTTAGTTATGTTCAATGCATGTTTATGGCCGTTTTCGCTTTTTGGTTGGTTGCTTCTCAATCTATTTGCTAGCCTTCATTTGTACTAAGCGGAAATACTTCTTGTGCATCCAAACTCCTTAAACCCAAGTTTTGCCAAATGAGTCCACTATATCTACCTATATGCGGTATTTCCATGCCGTTCCAAGTAAATTTGCGTGTGCAAACTCTAATTTTCAAAATAATTTTTCCATTTTGTGTGCCCGTACCGCTCATGAAGCGGCAGGGGGTGGCCAATATTTTCCTTGCTAGGTGTGTTATTCTCACGATGAGTGTTTATTCACTTGTCATTGCATGAGAGAGTGGCTGGTAATAGGGATGCCCAGTCCCACAATGAAATCAAAATTAATAACAACAAAATTCCTTGGAAAGTGTTGGTATGGATTGTGAAAGTATGGTGGAAAGGAAATAAACTTTACTTTTTGTTTGGGAACCGCCTATGATGTGTCTAGCATGGAAGATATTGGGAATTCTCGGTCGTTTTCATTAACAGGAGAAGCATGCCTCTCAAAATATTTTTATCTCTCTAATTTAAGCTTTGAGCTCTGGCACATTTGCAAATCTTTGCTTCCCTCTGCGAAGGGCCTATCTATTTACTTTATGCAATTTTTATTTTTACTTTGAGTCTCCATCTTCTCTTATAAAGCACCAACTAGAGAGCACTATTGTCATACTTGTGCATTGTGTGTAGCTAATATTTGAGTTTGTTTCATGAATGGATCAATGATTGAGCATAATGGGCTTGGGATAACTTTCTTTAGCGTTGAAATTTTGAAAGACATGGTTGCTTGTTAGTATGCTTGAGTATTTATATCTTCATGTCAAACTATAGACTATTGCTTTGAATCATTCAAGTCCAAATGTCCATGCTATAAAAAAAGAATATATGATGAATATGATAGGCAACATTCCACATCAAAAATTCTGTTTTTATCATTTACCTACTCGAGGACGAGCAGGAATTAAGCTTGGGGATGCTGATACGTCTCCAACGTATCTATAATTTTTTATTGTTCTATGCTGTTATATTATCAATCTTGGATGTTTTTATATACATTTACATCAATTATATATCATTTTTTGGGACTAACCTATTAACTTAGTGCCCAGTGCCAGTTGTTGTTTTCTGCCTGTTTTTGGTTTTACAGAATATCAATACCAAACGAAGTCCAAATGTCACGAAACTTTTTGGAGATTTTTTTCTGGACATAACCAACACTAGAAGCTTCAGGAGATGGCCAGAAGCCCCAGGATATGGCCACGAGCCACCAGGGCGCGCCTGGGGGGGGGCAGGGACGCCCTGGTGCTTCGTGGGCCCACCTCTGACCCTTTTGACCTAATTCCACCACTATAAATTCCCAAAAATCGGGAAACCAACAAAGGAGTCCACGAAATACTTTTTCCGCCGCCGCAAGCTTCTCTTCTCGAGAGATCCCATCTGGAGGCCTTTTCCGGTACTTCGCCGGAGGGGGAATCGGTCACAGAGGGGCTCTACATCAACCTTGCTGCCCTTCCGATGATGTGTGAGTTGTTTACCACAGACCTTCGGGTCCATAGTTAGTAGCTAGATGGCTTCTTCTTGTGACACCCCGACTCAACCGTGCACTAATCATACACGCAAATGCGCATGATCAAGCCCAGGGACTCATGGGAAGATATCACAACACAACTCTAGACACAAAATAAAATAATACAAGTTTTATATTACAAGCCAGGGGCCTCGAGGGCTCGAATACATAAGCTTGCGAACAAGCGTTAGCGGAAGCAACAATAACATTTGAGTACAAACATAAAGGAATCAAGTCTGCCTTAAGAAGGCTGAGGAAAACAACGACACTAGATTGAAAGGCGCAGGCCTCCTACCTGGGAGCCTCCGAAGCTACTCCTGGTCGTCGGTCTCCACGTGGTAGTAGGCTCCACCGGTAGGGTAGTAGTAGTCGTCGGTGGGAGCAGCTGACTCCTGGGCTCCGTCATCTGATCGCAGCAATCGGGTATGGGGAAAAAGAGGTAGCAAAGCAACCGTGAGTACTCATCCAAAGTACTCGCAAGTCTTACATCAGAACTATTCTATTTATGCACTGGTTTCAAGTGAAGGGGCTGTATCTGTGGACTAGACTGCATAAATGCCAGAATAGGGGGGAAGGCCTAGCCTATCGAAGACTAGCAACTTGCAGCATCTTGCAGCATTAGAAGAGTGTAGATTAGTACATAGTAAAGTAGTAAGCAAGTAGTAACAACGCCCAGAGATCCTTCCTCGACCCCTGCGAGAAAGCGATCCCGGAGCCAACATATTCTTAAGCATCACAAGTATCCAGTTCTAGTTGTAGTAGATCGGGATACTTTCCGAGCGTCCTGTTACCGTGGACACGGCTATTCGAATAGATAACTTCCCTGCAGGGGTGCACCAACTTACCCAACACCCTCGATTAACTCTGGCCGAACACACTTTTATCGGGTCATGCCCGACCTCAGCTGATCGACACGACGTAGTCCTACCTAGGCTCAACAGAGAGGCCAGCACGCCGGTCTAACTCCTAAGTGCGAAGGTGTCATGGGCCAATCGTCCTTTGCACTCCTGCGCATTGTGAACACGGCCGGGAGCAGACCTAGCCCGCTTAATACAAGCGCAGGCTTTCCCAGTCCAACCCGACGTGCGCCACTCAATTGCTGACATCTGAGAGCTTTCGGAAGAATCGTACGACGCCGAGTGCCCATACTTATTCCCGCGTGGTGGTTAGTGCGAAAAGGCCAGAGGCCTACTCAGATCACATATCCTAACCCATTAGTGTGCCGGGAGCTCGCGGTGACAATCAGTGATCCACGATCTGTGGTCCCGTCACCCCGTCTCGTGGGCTTATGGCAAGGGCCAGCAATGCTCGGCCGTGCCATGTAATTATCTCGGGGGTACCCTCACGGTCAACCCGACTCCACATCTCTCGCGGGTACCCCTCGTGGTCGACCCGCCTCCAACAAGGTACTGTAGTAAAAGTCAAGGTATCCGTGTGTTCATCACGTCAAGGGAGAATCTGAGGTATCACCCTCGTTGGATTCCTACTCGATGTAATCCGTCAAGGAGAACCAGGAGGAATCACCCTCCAGGGTCCACACTTGAGGGGTTGCATGACAGAGTCATCATTGGGAAGGGGACAGTGAGGAATCACCCTCTGTAATCACCACCGATGTGCTATACTACAGAAATATCATCAGGAGTGCAGTATGAGGTATCACCCTCGGCACTCGATAGTAGCCCTGCAGAGTCGTACAACTAAGGGGGGTGTGCGGTGATGTGTCGGTCTCTGCACATCAATCACAATGATTGAGGCACTGGTAACAAAGCGGGGCAACAGGGACAAGGGTGAGGGGTCATTGATGGATCACTAACCAACCTATTCTAAGCAGTTTAGGATGACAGGTAAAGTAACAACAGGAGGTTACAAAAGCAGGCTATGCATCAGAAAAGGAGCTACCTAGTACAGTAGCAAAATCTAATGCAAGCATAAGGGGGAAAGAATAGGCGATATAGGTATGATCAAGGGGGCTTGCTTGCCTGGAAGCTCTGCTGAAAGGGACTGATCATCAGGGGCGTAGTCGTACTCGAGAGCAGCGTGAGTCTCGAAGTCTACCAGAGAGAAGAGGGGGAAGAAACAATAAATAAAAGCAAACAAATCCAACACAGATGCATGGCATGGCAGTATGCTGTGCTAGGGGTGACCTATCGCAGTACTACACGTTGCACACGGAGCGGGAAATATCTGGGAATATTTTCCCGGCTTTGGGTATGTGTCAGACAGATGAACCGGAGGGGATGGTTCCATGTTTACAGTGTTGTGGGCATGTGACAGATACATGGAGGGCATATTCGGGTTCGTCTCGTTTTTCTCATCAACATTCATGTAGAAAACTTTTCGATTCGAGGTACAGTTTATTTTCTATGATTTTTCAAAGTTTTAAATCATTTTCTGGAATTGTTTTAATTAATAAATTCGACAGAAAAGGAAATATGATGTCAGCATGATGTCTAGGTGGCGTCAGCAGTCAGCTCCAGCTGGTCCAGGTCAAACCTAACCACTGGGACCCAGATGTCATACACAGTGAGCTAATTAGAGATTAATTAAACTAATTAAAGATTAATTAGAGGGTGGGCCCCATCTGTCAGTTGCTAATTAGGAATTAGATTAATTTTAAATTCAAATTAGTTTAATTAGCGGTGGGGCCCGCCTGTCAGTGACTCAGTTTAATTAACAGTTTTAATTAACAGAGTTAATTAGCGGGTGGGCCCAGTGTGTCAGTGGGTCATTAGCTTATAGGGTTAATTAGTATTAAACCTAATCGCTACAGTAGTGGGTCCACTTGTCAGTGGTTGTTTAGGCCCGGGTTAGTGCTAACTATCTGACTCGCGGGCCCCACCAGCGTTTAAACTCCGACGCGAGCTCCGGCGAGGCCACAGAGGCGTGCGGCGACGCGGGAGCCCACCGGAAACGCGGCTCCGGCGGCCATTTGGCGCGCGGAGACCACCATTCGAACGGGTGCATCGTCGCGCATCCAAAGAGACGAACGGGAGGTCGAGACGGTGGCCGGAGTTGAGCACGGCAGCGACCTGGGCGGCGACCGGAGCTCGCCTGAGCATGGGCTCGTGGCGACGGCGCGCTAGCGGACGATGTAAGGGGCGCAACGGCTTCCTGGGGTCTCCAGGAGCTCGAGCATGAGCTCGGATGCGACGAATGCACGCTATAACGACGGCGGCGACTAGGCAGGCGGAGGCGAGCTCATGGCAATGGCGGGGGATGAAGCTAGGCGGCACGGGGAAGGGAAAAAAGGGGCGTGGAGGCCCGGAAGCTCACAGGGGTGCTCGTGGGCGCATCGGGGAAGCCGGGGAAGCAGCGACGGTGGCGGATCGAGGCGGCGATGGACGGCAACAGGAGGTTGAAGAAGGGGTCGGATCCGGTGCGGTGGGGCACTCCAGCTCGACCTGAAGTGCGTGGTCGACGTAGACAAAGCAGGGGAGGCTCGGGGACACGGCGGCTCGACGAATGGTGGCCGGTGGCCACGCCTACGACGAGGCGTCGGCGACGAGCCCGCTCGGGCGAGCGAGATCGGAGAGGGAGAGAGAGGAGTGAGGGGAACAGGGGGAGGCTAGGGTTTGCGGGGGAAAGAGAGAGCGCCGGGGCTTGCTCTTATCCTTCCAGCGAGACGGGCGCGGCGTCGTGTCGACCGCGGGGCCAGGGGGGCCATGGCGTGCGGGTGTTCTACAGGCGACAGCAGCAAGAGGAGGGAGATGACGCGGGGAGCTGGGCCGGCCTCCCTGGGCCGACTCAAAGCCCATGGGTACAGTGCCCCTCCCTCCTTTCCCTTTTCTTTTTCTGTAAAAAGGGAAAAAGCTCCTGTTGCATTTTATTGAGCCACTATTCGACTTTTGTAAAATTTGCAATTTGTCACATAATCAACATTGCATTATGTAGCACTGCCACAAAAAGTTTGGGGGCAATTGGAATTGCCTAACTATTTTTGAAAATTGAAGAGGCAAATTTAAATGCTGTTGGACCACTGTTTTAAATATCCATGGGCACTTTGGGAATCCAAATAAGGTTGGTATCCACATGACAAATAATTAGGGATTATTTGCCATAATGTGAACTATTTTGCTGGCTCATTTGAAGATGCAAATATTTGACTTCTATTTCAAATAGGAATTTGAGTTGGATTTTGGACAAGTGGCGTATCTGGATTAGAAAGCATGATGACATGGCATCATTAGTATGAGGTCACTGTAGCTTGACACTGGGGGTGTTCCAAATCTCCTCCACTACAAGAAATCTCGTCCCAAGATTTTAGAGGTGGAGAAAGGGATATCTTCGGGAGAACGGACCTTTGCAAGGTCGATTATCTGGTGGATAACTCTGAGAATGTGGTAGAAAGTATTTCTCGAATTGAATCTTAGAAAAACCTTGAGAGCAAAGTTACATGGTACAACAAGGAGTTTCAAGCGGATAGGCAGTCGTTTGATGCCCGAAACAGAGTGCGAAGGGGTTCAGAGCAACGAAGAAAAATGTTGCATCTGATACTAGAATAGATCATCTCTCGGAAGGTGGCTAAAGAATTACATACGGAGCCAAGCATGAGGAATAACTTTGGAAACAGGGATGTATAGGAGAGTCAGGTTTCGATCCTGTGGAACGATGGTGAGTGTGGATTAAGAGTAAGGAAGACGGTGACATCTTGCACGGTCATGATAGCAAGACATGTCGGAGGATAGCTTGTCAGATATGTCGGCAACAATGTCGGTTCCAAGGGCGGGGGACGAAGAGAACCATTTTCCTGCTCGCGAGGCGAGGCGGACCAATAGGCAAAGTTCTCGTCCACCGGTGTTACCGGAATGTCATCAACAATAGTAACAGGGTCTTACTGACAGAGTGGTACACCGGAGTGTTTACATAAGCAGGGAATTATCACTGCTCAGATAAGTTAGATTTCACGAAAGGTTCAACAGACGAATGGAAAGGAAAATGTGATTATCAGATTAAACAGATCAATGGAAAGGAAAATGTGATCATACAGAAGTATTAGGTGTATATCCTTTCCAAGGAAAAGCAGAGCATGATATACATGGCAGGACAGCAAGTACAAAATCATTTAGATAAAGGGGCGAAGAAATTCATGATGTTACCCATACAATGGTGTTTGGATAATTGATCAACAAACACTTAGCATTGTGCTTCCAATGTTCTTGTTGATATTCGAAATACCACAGTCATGCTTCGGGGTAGCAATGATATGGTGTTAAATAAAGATTGGGTTTAAAGATCACAAGAAATACAAAGGAACAATTCCAAGAATAGCAAGAAACCCAAGGTATAACCAAAACAAGACCAAGTCTGTGTTGGCAAGAAGGCAAGAATGTTGTTGGGGATAACACAATTCATCGAGCGGCAAGGATGGTATTTCTCACCATGAATTCAATTGACATCTTAGAATAAGTCAAAATATTGACGCTGACCACGACACATTTTGTCCAGAGGTTTCAAGAGGATGCAATCGAACAGCGATGGCATCAAGCAAGAGAATGACGAAGTGGAAGGTTATGGAATCAAAAGATAAGATGCAAGCTCGGAATCAGAGTTTCTTTTCAAGAAAACAAAACGATGTTGAAAACTCGATGTAAGCCTTGCTCACAGTCTGAAGAATTCGTGCACCAAGAAGGACGAGGTAGCACGGTCAAAGGTAGCCTGCTAAGGATGTACCCAGTAGTCTAGGAATGACAAGATCGAGTTTTAAATTTCCCAGCAACAATTTACCAAGGGTAGAGGATACAATTTACCAAATGCATTATGTATCAGGGGGGGGGAGTTCACAGAATTTTGAATGTGAAGGACACTGTCGGATAATAATCCAACAAAGGATTTGGCGGTCTAGAAGGGATCTGATGTGAGTATCAGTACTCAACCAGAAGAAGGAAGAATGCAAAGGCATCGGATTATAGAAACATCTGAATAATTTGACGGTTAAATACAAAGAAATTATGATATCCAGATCGGTGTAAAAGAATCAGATGCTTTGATTAAATATGAGTGAGTTAAATAGAACTAGAGGGACAATCAATTGCAACTTGATTGGCCAAGAGTCAACTCATGTCCAAAATGACGTCTGAGTCGGAAGGACGAAGTCTAGGAAATAATTGATGATAGCGAGAATTCACATACATATTTAATCAATAGGCTCGGAATGACAAAGACAAAGGATGTTAATGAATATTGCTAGACATATGGAATTAACCATAATGCAGGCATGCAAGACTTTACAAAGCAATAGGTTGCAGTGGATTCTCGGGAGATCAGATAGTATTTCAAAGTATTTTGGGAAGCACATGAACAACTGGGGATAAACGAATCCCGGTAAGTGTGAGGAATTACCCGCAGTGCGAAAAGAAGCTGCAAGGCAGTAGGCACAAGGGATTTTCGGAATAACGGAGGGTATTTCAGGGTATCTTGTAATAACAAGAGCAATTGGGAATGAGGATACAAACGGCAAGGATGTGAGGTTATCCACGGGAATTAATCAGTGGTAGGGAGCTGCAAAAATAGTGGGCACAAGGGTCTCGGGAAACATCGAGGAGTATCTTCGGAATCTTCTGGTGAATCAAGCCAGCATCTGGAATGAGGGGGCTCTTCGGGAGGAAGTGGTTATGAGAACCTAAAGTTAGAGTTAGCAAAAAAATTATCCCGAATAGAAGAGAGATCAGAGTCCCAGAGTAAAGAAGAGGAATAAATGATCCTAAAACCACCCATTGGCGACGTGGGCCCGTAAGCCACACATCCATGTTAGTAAAACAGTTTTCAAAGACTAGACTCAACTTCGGCCAAGGAGTTGGAAAGGGGGCTACCTACAGGCAGTCAGCTCTGATACCAACTTGTGACGCCCCGACTTGACCGTGCACTAATCATACACGCAAATGCGCACGATCAAGCCCAGGGACTCACGGGAAGATATCACAACACAACTCTAGACACAAAATAAAATAATACAAGCTTTATATTACAAGCCAGGGGCCTCAAGGGCTCGAATACATAAGCTCGCGAACAAGCGTTAGCGGAAGCAACAATAACATCTGAGTACAGACATAAAGGAAACAAGTCTGCCTTAAGAAGGCTGAGCAAAACAACGACACTAGATCGAAAGGCGCATGCCTCCTGCCTGGGAGCCTCCAAAGCTACTCCTGGTCGTCGGTCTCCACGTAGTAGTAGGCTCCAAGGTAGGGTAGTAGTAGTCGTCGGCGGGAGCAGCTGACTCCTGGGCTCCGTCATCTGATCGTAGCAATCGGGTATGGGGAAAAAGAGGTAGCAAAGCAACCGTGAGTACTCACCCAAAGTACTCGCAAGTCTTACATCAGAACTATTCTATTTATGCATTGGTTTCAATTGAAGGGGCTGTATCTGTGGACTAGACTGCAGAAATGCCAGAATAGGGGGAAGGCCTAGCCTATCAAAGACTAGCAATTTGCAGCATCTTGCAGCATTAGAAGAGTGTAGATTAGTACATAGTAAAGTAGTAAGCAAGTAGTAACAACGCCCAGAGATCCTTCCTCGACCCCTGCGAGAAAGCGATCCCAGAGCCAACATATTCTTAAGCATCACAAGTATCCAGTTCTAGTTGTAGTAGATCGGGATACTTTCCGAGCGTCCTGTTACCGTGAACACGGCTATTCGAATAGATAACTTCCCTGCAGGGGTGCACCAACTTACACAACACGCTCGATTAACTCTGGCCGGACACACTTTTATCGGGTCATGCTCGACCTTGGCTGATCAACACGACGTAGTCCTACCTGGGCTCAACAGAGAGGCCAGCATGCCAGTCTAACTCCTAAATGCGAAGGTGTCATGGGCCAATCGTCCTTTGCACTCCTGCGCATTGCGAACGCGGCCGGGAGCAGACCTAGCCCCCTTAATACAAGCGCAGGCTTTCCCAGTCCAACCCGGCGCGCGCCACTCAATTGCTGACGTCTGAGAGCTTTCGGAAGAATCGTACGACACGAAGTGCCCATACTTATTCCCGCGTGGTGGTTAGTGCGAAAAGGCCAGAGGCCTACTCAGATCACATATCCTAACCCATTAGTGTGCTGGGAGCTCGCGGTGACAATAAGTGATCCATGATCTGTGGTCCCTCGGGGAAGACCCGCCTCCAACAAGGTACTGTAGTAAAAGTCAAGGTATCCGTGTGTTCATCACATCAAGGGGGAATCCGAGGTATCACCCTCGTTGGATTCCTACTCGATGTAATCCATCAAGGAGAACCAGGAGGAATCACCCTCGAGTGTCCACACTTGATGGGTTGCACGAGAGAGTCATCATCAGGGAGGGGAGAGCGAGGAATCACCCTCTGCAATCACCACCGATGTGCTATACTACAAAAATATCATCAGGAGTGCAGTACGAGGTATCACCCTCGGCACTCGATAGTAGCCCTACAGAGTCGTACAACTAAGGGGGGTGTGCGGTGATGTGTCGGTCTCTGCACATCGATCACAATGATCGAGGCACTGGTAACAAAGCGGGGCAACAGGGACAAGGGAGAGGGGTCACTGATGGATCACTAACCAACCTATTCTAAGCAGTTTAGGATGACAGGTAAAGTAACAATAGGAGGTTACAAAAGCAGGCTGTGCATCAGAATAGGAGCTACCTTGTACAGTAGCAAAATCTAATGCAAGCATAAGGGGGAAAGAATAGGCGATCTAGGTATGATCAAGGGGGTTTGCTTGCCTGGAAGCTCTGCTGAAAGGGACCGATCATCAGGGGCGTAGTCGTACTCAGGAGCAGCATCAGTCTCGGAGTCTACCGGAGAGAAGAGGGGGAAGAAACAATAAATAAAAGCAAACAAATGCAACACAGATGCATGGCATGGCAGTATGCTGTGCTTGGGGTGACCTATCGCAGTACTACACGTTGCAGACGGAGAGGGAAAATATCTGGGGATATTTTCCCGGCTTTGGGCATCTGTCAGACAGATGAACCGGAGGGGAAGGTTCCATGTTTGCACTGTGGTGGGCATGTGACAGATACATGGAGGGCATATTCGGGTTCGTCTCATTTTTCTGATCAACTTTCATGTAGAAAACTTTTCGATCTGAACTACGATTTATTTTCTATGATTTTTCAAAGTTTTAAATCATTTTCTGGAATTCTTTTAATTAATAAATTCGACAGAAAAGGAAATATGACGTCAGCATGATGTCAGGGTGACGTCAGCAGTCAGCTCCAGCTGGTCCATGTCAAACCTGACCACTGGGACCCAGATGTCATACACAGTGTGCTAATTAGAGATTAATTAAACTAATTAAAGATTAATTAGAGGGTGGGCCCCATCTGTCAGTTGCTAATTAGGAATTAGATTAATTTTAAATTCAAATTAGTTTAATTAGCGGTGGGGCCCGCCTGTCAGTGACTCAGTTTAATTAACAGTTTTAATTAATAGAGTTAATTAGCGGGTGGGCCCAGTGTGTCAGTGGGTCATTAGCTTATAGGGTTAATTAGTGTTTAACCTAATCGCTACAGTAGTGGGTCCACTTGTCAGTGGTTGTTTAGGGCCGGGTTAGTGCTAACTATCTGACACGCGGGCCCCACCAGCGTTTAAACGCCGGCGCGCTCGCCGGTGAGGCCACAGAGGCGTGCGGCGATGCGGGAGCCCACCGAAAACGCGGCTCCAGCGGCCATTTGGCGTGCGGAGACCACCGTTCGAACGGGTGCATCGTCGCGCATCCAAAGAGACAAACGGGAGGTCGAGGGGGTTGCCGGAGTTGAGCACGGCAGCGACCTGGGCGGCGACCGGAGCTCGGTTGAGCACGGGCTCATGGCGACGGCGCGCTAGCGGGCGATGTGAGGGGCGCAACGGCTTCCTGGGGTCTCCAGTAGCTCGAGCATGAGCTCGGATGCGACGAATGCACGCTATAACGACGGCGGCGACTAGGCAGGCGGCGGCGAGCTCACGGCAATGGCGGGGGATGAAGCTAGGCGGCACGGGGAAGGGGAAAAAGGGGCGTGGAGCCATGGAAGCTCACAGGGGTGCTCATGGGCGCGTCGGGGAAGCAGCGATGGTGGCGGATCAAGGCGGCAAAGGACGGCGACAGGAGGTTGAAGAAGGGGTCGGATCCGGTGCGGTGGGGCACTCCAGCTCGACCTAAAGTGCGTGGTCGACGTAGACAAAGGAGGGGAGGCTCGGGGACACGGCGCCTCGACGAATGGTGGCCGGTGGCCACGCCTACGACAAGGCGTCGGCGACGAGCCCACTCGGGCGAGCGAGATCGTAGAGGGAGAGAGAGGAGTGAGGGGAACAGGGGGAGGCTAGGGTTTGCGGGGGAGAGAGAGAGCACCGAGGCTTGCTCTTATCCTTCCAGCGAGACGGGCGCGGCATCGTGTCGACCGCGGGGCCAGGGGGCCATGGCGTGTGGGTGTTCTGTAGGCGACAGCAACAAGAGGAGGGAGACGACACGGGGAGCTGGGCCGGCCTCCCTGGGCCGACTCAAAGCCCGTGGGCACTGTGCCCCTCCCTCCTTTCCCTTTTCTTTTTCTGTAAAAAGGGAAAAAGCTCCTGTTGCATTTTATTGAGCCACTATTCGACTTTTGTAAAATTTGCAATTTGTCACATAATCAACATTGCAGTATGTAGCACTGCCACAAAAAGTTTGGGGGCAATTGGAATTGCCTAACTATTTTTGAAAATTGAAGTGGCAAATTTAAATGTTGTTGGACCACTGTTTTAAATATCCAGGGGCACTTTGGGAATCCAAATTAGGTTGGTATCCACATGCCATAATGTGAACTATTTTGCTGGCTCATTTGAAGATGCAAATATTTGACTTGTATTTCAAATAGGAATTTGAATTGGATTTTGGACAAGTGGCATATCTGGATTAGAAAGCCTGATGACATGGCATCATTAGTATGAGGTCACTATAGCTTGACACTGGGTGTTACACTTCTCTCTTTTTGATCTTCAATACAATGTTCTCCTCGATGTTCTTGGAGTTCTATCCGATGTAATCACTTTTTGCGGTGAGTTTGTTGGGATCCGATGAATTGTGAGTTTATGATCAGATTATCCATGAATATTATTTGAGTCTTCTCTGATCTCTTTTATGCATGATTATTATAGCTTCGTATTTCTTCTCCGATCTATTCATTTGGTTTGGCCAACTAGATTGATTTATCTTGCCCTGGGAAGAGGTGCTTTGTAATGGGTTCGATCTTGCGGTGCTCAATCCAGTGACAGAAAGGGACATGATACGTATGTATCATTGCTATTAAGGGTATAAATATGGGGTTTATTCATGCATGAGTTTACTTTGTCTACATCATGTCATCTTGCTTAAGGCGTTACTCCGTTCTTTATGGACTTAATACACTAGATGCATGCTGGATAGCGGTTGATGTGTGGAGTAATAGTAGTAGATGCAGGCAGGAGTCGGTCTACTTGTCTCGGACGTGATGCCTATATACATGATCATTGCCATGGATATCGTCATGATTATTTGCTTTTCTATCAATTGTCCAACAGTAATTGGTTTACCCACCGTATGCTATTTTCTCGAGAGAAGCCTCTAGTGAAAACTATGGCCCCCGGGTCTATCTAAACCATATATTAAAAACCCTAAAAAACCTTGCTGCACTTTTATCTTATTTATTTTATTTTGTATTTTTGTTTTAATCTATCTATCTATCACATACAATTTAATCTTGCAACTTACCGCCGAGGGATTGACAACCCCTTGTTTGCGTTGGGTGCAAGGATTTGTTGTTTTGTGTGTAGGTGCTGCTAACGAGGTGTTGCGTGATTCTCCTACTGGATTGATAACCTTGGTTTCATAACTGAGGGATATACTTATCTCTACTGTACTGCATCTCCCTTCCTCTTCAGGGAATTACCAACGCAGCTCACAAGTAGCAGTGGGCGGCGGTGGAGGTCAAAGGGCTCGCCTCCCGGTAAGCCTGCGTAGCGATCTGCTCCACGCCTCCCGCCTAATCAAATAGCTACCCCGCACAGCGCCTCCTAGGCAGTAAAAATGGGGACGCGTGGCGGCTCGTAAATGGTTAGTACAACGCCCACGGTTTGAAGAACACTTGTGTTTCCGATTGTAACATGGCAGCTCTTTGTTCCAAAATGACTTTGTTGGTTGTTAATGTGTGCACCTTAAAAAAATGGGACTAAATTTTACCACAGCATGTTGGTGCCATATCAAGGCAACATGCCAAGTTTCATGATTTTCAGGCAAGTTTTGGATTTACAGGAATTTAAAAACCAAGTTTGTCAATGTTTTCGGCCGAGCCACGACGCCCGGATGTGTGAAATTCATTTCCATTTCTTGCATGGGACCTAAACATTCACCCAAGGACACATATACCATTTTTCAACCCATATTGGTGCATTGGAGCATGTGCATGTAGTTCAAATTTGAATTATGCACATTAAATGCCTAGAAAACTCAATAAATGTATAAAAAGGCCAGACGAACCCCGAATAATTCCAAATTGTAGTGCGACACTCCTATTGGTCTTTGTTGCCTCTATTAAAAAATCAAGGCAGGAAGAGGCAGCGTATGTCGTTTTGCCCACAAAGGTGACACATTGCCTATCGGAACCATGAGCCTTCTTGAGAGAAGCTCCGGTTTGTAAGAAGCTTATAACAAAACTTGTCCCAAATCGAACAAATTTTTTACCACGGCATGTTGGTGCCATGCCAAGACACCATGGCAAGTCCCGTGATTTTTAGGCAATTTTTGGATTTACAGGAATTTAAAAACCAAGTTTCTCAATGTTTTCGGCCGAGCCACGACGCCCAGATGTTTGAAATTCATTCCCATTTCTTGTATGGGACCTAAACATTCACCCAAGGACACATATACGATTTTTAACCCATTTTGGTGCACTGGAGCATGTGCATGTAGTTCAAATTTGTATTCTAAGCATCTAATGTGCATAATACAAATTTGAACTACATGCACATGCTCCCTATCGGAATCTTGAGCCTTCCTGGGAGAAGCTCCGGTTTGTAAGAAGCTTATACCAAAACTTGTCCCAAATCTAACAAAAAATTTACCACAGCATGTTGGTGCCATGTCAAGACACCATTCCAGGTTCCGTGATTTTAGGCAATTTTTGGATTTACATGAATTTTAAAACCAATTTTCTCAATGTTTTCGGCCGAGCCACGACGCCCAGATGTTTGAAGTTCACTCACATTTCTTGTATGGCACCTAAACATTCACCCAAGGACACATATACAATTTTTCAACCCATTTTGGTGCACTTGAGCATGTGCCTGTAGTTCAAATTTTAATTATGCACATTAAATGCTTAGAAAACTCAATTAATGTATAAAAAGGCCAAACGAACCCGGAATAATTCCAAATTTTAGCACGACACTCCTATAGTTGCATGTTCACTGCAGATAAATGTTCTAGCAATTCAAACACCGACCTTTCCTGCCGTAACCCCATTTTGTCTTTCAAATCAAAATGAAAAAATTCAAGTACACCACAAACAGTTTATTAGCAAGAATCATGTGCAATGCAGTATAAAATATCTTGGGGCTCCCTCATGTATGGCTTACACTGGAAGATTCATCGGCTACAGTCCACCAGCCGCGCGTCAATCTCACATTATAATGGTGATACACATGGTGTGGTTATGAACATGTTATACTATATATATTATATATTTATCGAACAAACTCACATTTATTTGAATTTGTGATAATGTGTGGCTTTTGCAGCTCACAGCTAAGTACTTGTAGGCGTAGGGGCGGGGCACTATACATTGTGTGATAAACACATTATACATATGAAACATGGTTTAGATTATGAAGATCTAGCTAGAGCTTGAAATGTACTATTATTTGAAATCTGTATAAAGTGGATTCAAAAATTTGAATTCGAGTTCATATAGAACACATAGTTCATATCTAACTTGACAGTAATCATGTGGTGTGTTGTGAAGATAATATACAGATGATGGTTTAACTTGACAACAATCATTATTGTAGATTATTATTCAAATAGTGAAACGAATTCCAATTTAGTTCATATTGCAGCGGCAGTATATACATTTGGAATGCACTAAAATGTTCATTTGAGTAGGTTACATGCATTATGCACCTAGCGAAATATTTTAATTGAACATAACATGGATTCAAAGTTTTGAATGACATTTGTAATAATTCATACAGTAAAATGGGATAAGACCCTCTCTTGTGTGGTGCAAATTGATTTTTTTTGTTTTTTTTGTTGAGGGAAGTGCGAATTGATATGGTACCGTACACGTTAGCCTTGTCCCGAAATTTCAACCTGCGCCTTATTATGCCAAAATTTCAAGATATCTCTTTGTCTGTTTGTGCTCCGAAAACTCCCTCCTTCTCAATCCGCGCCTTGCTATCCCGAAATTACAACGCGTGCGAAAACTCCCTCCTCCTGTGAAATCCCGACACGCGAAATCCCCTTTCTACCCCTGGGCGGAAAGAGCCGCTAGTTCAAATTGGTGGGGGTACTTTTGTAACTTACCCTACATTTCGGACAAGCGCGTCCCTAAGTCATGGTTCCCCCTCCCATCCCCTTATTATCCCCATTCGAAAACCGAGGCCGCCAAAACCTCTCTCCACCAGCCGCGAAACCCCACCCACCTCCGTTCGCCCCCCATCGCCGCCCAGCCGGAGCCTCTTCCCCGATGACGTCATCCACCGCAATAGCTCGACGTCCCTCATCCACCGCACTGGATGAGGATCCGTCGTCGATCTCGTCCTCCCGCCGGTTCAGCTGTCTCGTCCTCCACCTCCAAGGAGCTGCTCCGACGATCGCCTCGTCTATTGCAGCTGCTCAATTCCCACAGCGCCGCCTTAACCTGCCCCACCGGAATCGCAGCATCCTCACCGACTCCTCGGATGAAGCCGAGGCCTACTCGGCACCACCAAAGAGGTTGTACACTCATCGCATCTTCTCCTTCACTGGACCTCATGGCGCCGCCGGTGCTCGATCCCGCTCCGCCATGGCGCGGCTCCCTCGACGCTGGCGCCACCGGCGACATCCTCCACGGCGGATCTCCCCCATTGCGAGGCTCCCTCGGCGGCAGCGGCCATACCAGCTGGAGCTGCTGCTGCTGCTCCGGCTCTCGCTGGCGCTGCTGCTCTGGTCTTGCTCTTGCTCGCACTGCTATTGCTGGTACATGGGCTGCTGCAGCTACACGAGTTGCTGTTCTGGCTCTCGTTCACGCTGCTGCTTCGGCTGCTATCTGCTAGTGCGTTCCCTGTTGAGCGGCTGCTGATTTAGATCACTGCTTCTCTGCTACCACTAGTGCTCGAGTGGCCTAAACTACCAATGAAGTGCTTCTCTACTACTAGTGCGTTCAGTTTCGACACTAAAATTCAGTTTCGACAGTAAAATTCAGTTTCGACAGAAACAGTCAGTTTCGACAGTAAAATTCAGTTTCGACAGTTAAATTCAGAGTCAACAGTTTTTACATCTTCTGTTGGAGTTGGTTGTTTTTTGGTGATGTAAATTTTATAGCTAGCACTTTTTCGTGATGTATTTTACATCATCTATTGGAGATGGTATTAGAATCCCACTTCTGATTAACGATGTCTGCGTTGTTCTGCTTCAGTCGTGACATCGCACTGCTCACCGGAGTTGCTCCAATGATGGAACCATCCATCACAACAGAGCAGTACCCTCGATGCCGTCTACAGATGCCTTAGATCTTCTTCCCCAGCTCCGATAGCCACCTTCGCCGCAACATCTTCAGCGACTGACCCAATGATGCTGAGGTCGAGACGGCTACGCCAAATAGGTTGTACAATTGTCACAACACTTTTTACTCTACATTCATGTCAACCCCTTAGGGCTATTTGGTTCAAAGGAATTAGTGAAGGAAAAACATAGCAATAGGAACTTTTCCTATGGAACTCTACTATTCAGTTATTCATGCATTTGGTTGAAACGAATGGAGCAAAATAGAACTGAAGGATTTTTTTCCTTTCGTGTCTGTTTCAAAGGAAAAACACAGATATTTTAACATCCACCTAGACCTACTTATCAAAATCCTATGCATGAAAAGAAGACTAAGTGCATTAGTGGCATAATAACATTCTAACTTTACACATTTGCAGGTGATTTGACTTTAATTTGGCCATGTTTCTTTGCATTCCTGTGCTCTTCCTGCAAGCCAAAGGAGCCCTTACAGAACTACTTCAGTTACAGATAGGTGTCGAAGAAAACTTTGTGTTGTTTGTCCTGCTCCTGCCGCGCCGTCGTCCACCTCACCTGAGCTGCTCCATCGACAGAAGTGTCCACCATACCAGACATCATGACTCCTTACCGTGTTTCGCCGCCTTAGATCTCCTTCCCCTCCACCGGCAGCCACCGTAACTGCATCACCATCATCGACTTAGCAGATGAACCTAAGGAGTACACGGGTCCGCAACAGAGGTCGCACTCTTTTGTTTCTGCTTACTTTATGCATTGCTTAATATTACCTGCTAGTTTATCATCCTATTCATCTCTTAGACACTAAGTCAGGTCCAAATTAATGTTCAAACTTGAGTTTTAAAATGCTTGTGGGGCACATATCGAGGCACCAATGAATAGTATATTGATCTACTATCTGTTTCATCTAGGGTATCTACTATGTCGTTCATCTTGGGTGGGAAACAAACAGTAAAGCAGCCATCATCTGTCTTTTTATTAAATTAAGCTATCATTTGCCTGCTATCATTATTTTTGAATCTATCCACTGGTTGTTACCATCACTCTAGATTTCTGCATGCTCTCCTTACTTAATCTCACTATATATTTTTTGTATGCATCTCAGTTATTGTACACAGTCATGCTGAACCTGTAGAGAAAAAGAGAAGAGTCTTGCGCGGCAATACAATGTCATGCAGACATCGCTCCATGGTGGGTGCAATGGCAACCCCACCCCCTCCTCCAGATTGTAATCCAGAGGAAGATAGCTGTTCAGAGGTGGAGTCAGAGGGAGCTGACCACTCCTATTTACCCCCCAAGGTGTTTGCTCTAACTTGGCATGATGATGTTGGTCATATCATGCATAAGGTGCCTTGCTTTGCTTAATTTCGACATCATATATGTCATCTGCTTAGTTTAGACATGTTCTGTAATGCTGTTTAGTTTCTATATCATATATGTGAATTATGCAATGCCATCTTTTTTAGCCAGCCATAATATATGTGAAATATGCAATGCCATCCTGTTTAGCCAGGCATCATATATTTTAATTATATCTTGCCATTCCTTTTTTTCATTACATTTCCATTTGACGACAATGTTTGTACATTCAACTACTCTTCCTGTGAATCAGCCATTTGAGTGGGTGATGAAAAAATCTGGAGTGAAAACAAGTTCTTCAGAGCAGACAGTGCTACCTGTCGAAGCAGATCTCTTGCTGGGTCCAGATAGCTCCTCAGAGGAGGATTCAAAGACAAATGACCAGTCTTATCCCCCCCCCCCCCCGAGGTGTATGCTCTAACTTGGCAGGGTTATACTGCTCGTATCATGCATATGGTGTCTTGCATTGCATAGTTTAGACATCACATACACAATATTCAACACCATCTGCTTAGTTTAGACATCATATATGCGAATGCCATCTGCTTAGTATATAAATAACATATGTGAATTATATCATGCCATCCTGTTTACTTAGATAACATGTATGTGAATTATGTCATGCGAACCTGTTTACTAAAGACATCATATAATTATCTCATGCCATCCTTTTTAGTTAGTCATCATATCTTTGAATTATGTCATGCTATACTGTTTAGATAGACATCATATATGTGAAATTATGTCATGCTATCATGTTTAGTTAAACAACATATATGTGAACTATTTCATACCCTCTTTTTTCCTCACTATCTATTGCATCTCTCTCATACAAGATCTGTACATTCAACTACTTTTCTTGTTTATCAGCCATTTGAATTGGAGGGTGTGATGGCAGTGTCTAGCGGAGTAAAAACACGGTCTTCAAATAAAACAGTGCTACCTGTCGATGGAGATAACACCCCGGTTGTACTTGCACAAGAACTAGCCCTACCATACATAACCCAGACTAGCGTAGATTGTACCCCTACTCCGATGGACAGAGAACTAGCTTCACCCAATCTAACCCCAACACCAGCAGATAGTAACACAGTTCCAGCTGACACAGCACCATCTCCACGACAGAGCTCCCAAACAAGAGCAGTTAGTAAGGCAGCTCCAGTGCCCAAAGTGCCAGGAGTACCACGGCGAACCCCAACTCCACCAGTTAGTACATCTATTCCTATGGACAAAGCAGAACCAGTCATCCGTAGTTTAGCGTCTATCGCATTTGATGTTGTTAAATCCTATGTGCGTATCTTCCCATCATGGAAATATTATACTGAAGATGAAGGAAAAAGCCAGTTGGAGGTGTTTCTCCAGGAGTTTTGTGTAAGTATTCTTGGCAATTACTTTGCTTTGTCCCATACTTTCTACCTCCCTGCTGATTATAACACAGCAAATGTTCCCATTTTTCTGTGTAGAGAACGACCGATTTGGAAACTCAGGATGAGGTAATCTGTGCTAATACCTCTGCTATCTTCAAGAATGCTTTGCGGCAGTATCATAATTACCTGAAGAAAATGTATTTCACTGGCAAGGAAACTCATCAAATTCCCTTACTTTCTCCGGAGACACATTTACGGGACGATGACTGGGAACGCCTTGTTCTGTATTGGTCTAATCCCATGAATCTGGTAGGGTCT
The DNA here is from genome assembly GCA_039707655.1 of Elymus sibiricus. Lineage (NCBI taxonomy): Eukaryota > Viridiplantae > Streptophyta > Magnoliopsida > Poales > Poaceae > Elymus > Elymus sibiricus. The sequence goes on from CM077666.1 coordinate 359,580,806, forward strand.
ATGAAATCATATTTAATTTTGAAGTACTATATGGCTGCGTCTTACTGTACTCTCTTCTTGTAGAACAAGTGCTTAAACCTGCAGAACAACTGTTCTCAGGTAAGATTCCATAGCTGTGATGCATACTGCTTTGCTCTTGTATCACTGTATTTACTCATACCAACTAATTTTTAAATAGAAGGATCCAATCGAAACTCCAATGGCACAACAGGTGTGTTTAAACATGTTTCTTTAACTGGTTTGCTCTTCTAAATTGCTCTATGTTGATTTCAATTTCAATTGTGTAGACAGTTGTCTTCTCATATCATGCACATTACTAGCATCAAAACAGAGCCAATAATGTTGTTAGTTGTACACGTATACCCGTGGTACCCATCTGAAATCTTGTGGTGCCGTGTAGTTTCCCACACTTATATTCTTTCAATGCTATTTTGTCTTGAACTGATATGATTTGAACTGTGTCTCTATTTTGATTTGGCAAGACAATGCAATGACAGTAGCACATAGATATATGTTTGTTTGATGCTTTTATAATGTACTACTTTGCAATAGAAGACTTGATAGTTTAATCATGTCCACCTTACTACTGAACTGGTTCACCAAAATGAGTTTCATATACTACATGCTAAACCTGTTATGTGTCTGCTTGTTTCTTCTTTTAGAATGCTGACAGAATATTGGAGAAGAGTACCACATTAAGCAATGGTAAAGGAAGTAATGCAGATAAGGTTGAAGATAGTGAGGCAACCTTGCTGGTCTTCAACAAAGCTGATAAAACAGAAAAGGAAAACTATCTTGAAGACAGTGAGACAACCCCGAAGTCCTGTCTTGATGTAGTGTTCGAGTTACTGGCCACTACTGCTTGCACAAGCTCTTCAAACTCGCTGTCTGAATCAGTTTGGTTTCTTGAGTCTGAACTACAAGCTGAAAGACATCGGTCAGCTGTCCTGTGACAAGAAGCCGAAGGACTGAGGAAGTCCCTGGAGAATTCAGATGCATACTTTCTCCTGCAACAGCAAGCGTTGGAGGATTTTAGCGCCAAACAAGAGAAAGCTAATAAGCTTGCTAAGCTTATAGCCAGCATGGTGGATACCCAGGATAACGTTTCTTGAGCTCTTCTGAAGTTGTTTCAGTTCTGGACTTGTTTTGCTGCCGCGTTTATTTGCACTGCTGGCCAATTTAGACGCCTAGTGTATGTAATATGCTGCTTTGTTGATCCCTTTATTTGCACTGGTGGCGAACTTTGATGCCCAGTGGACGTAATGTATGTAATCGCCGTAATAGCCTAGCATTAGTTGCTTGCTTATTTATTTATTTACTTATAGTCTTGTTTATTTGTTTCCTTATAGTCACTGCAGTTCTTTTTCCTCGGTTTGCTAGTGGCCGCAATAACCATGGGCCACATATGGGCCGTGGTAACGATGGGCCTCCTACGGGCCATAGGATCCATGGGCCTCGTACGCACTGAAGGATCCATGGGCCGTACTGTTCATGGGCCAAAACCGGATCGCAATATGGACCGGAAACGGGCCAAAATTGGAATCATCCGTTTATGGGCCAGACCATAACATGCCGTCAACCGGCCGGAAGACAGCACAGGCTTAATTCTATCAATAGGCATGATAGGTCATTAATGGGCCGGATTACAGGAGAGGATGAAAACGGCCCAACGGGTTAAAGGGCCATAAACGGACCGATTGTTACCACGGGCTGAATTTGGCCCATTAGCATAACAGGCCAACAACGGACCGTAAGTAATCGAGGGCCGGAAATGAGCCCAAGAATTTATGGGCCCTTAGAAGGCCGAAAGAAAAGACTGGCTGGAACCGGCCCAACTGAATCATGGGCCGTTAATGGGCTCAAAGCAGTTTACTGTTCATGATGGGCCTGATTCACTACGGGGCGTTATTGGGCCCAAAGATGCAAAAGGCCTCGTATGGGCCGAAAGACTTCACGGGCCATAGATGGGCCGAAAGTGACAACGGGCTGGAATCATATGGGACGGCCCACATGACGCTACTGGGCCTAATTTTGAAAGGCCATAACGGGCTGTGAGTACCCGGGCCGTAAATGGGCAGTATGCGAACAGCCGGTAACAGGCTTTCCATGGGCCGGCCTGCTAACTTTTAACCAAGTCAAATGAGCCGGCCTTTTTTAACCTAAATGGGCCACTGTTGGGCCGTGCCACATGTCGAAGTATCAAAGGCGTCTCTCGTCCAATGAATGGATGACATCTGTCGCAACGCCGAGCTGACACGTGGATCCGCCGGCGAATGAGAAATTTACGTGTGGAAAATCGCCATTGGTCAGGGCTGCTAACGGGTTATTGGATCCAAACCCGCACCTGATAGCTTAACGGCGACCCGTTACAGTGGATGCCACGTGTCGGTCACCCTTGACGAAAACACTTCCATGACAGGAAAATTATCGTCATGGAAGTGGACACTTCCGTGATGATAATTTCAGTATTGTCATGGAACACTTCTACGACAGCACATGTATGACTATCTTGATTCTGTCATAAAATTGTCATGGATGTACATGCATGATAGAAAACTTGACCTACTGTGACAAAGACGTATCATCACAGAAGTGTTTCTTTTTGTAGTGAATCGAGTCAATTTGTTAGGGCTTTGATCCCTAGTATCCACTATATTCTGAGATTGATGTTGCTATGACTTTGCTATGCTTAATGCTTGTCACTAGGGCCCGAGTGCCATGATTTCAGATCTGAACCCTCTATGTTTTCATGAATATATTTGCGTTCTTGATCCTATCTTGCAAGTTATATGCACCTATTACGTGTTATGATCCGCGTACCCCAAGGTGATAATAATTGGGATTCTTTCCGGTGATTGCCGTAGTTTGAGGAGTTCATGTATTCACTATGTGCTAATGCTTTGTTCCGGTTCTCTATTAAAAGGAGGCCTTAATATCCCTTAGAGTTCCTTATGGACCCCGCTGCCACGGGAGGGTAGGACAAAAGATGTCATGCAAGTTCTTACTATAAGCACATATGACTATATACGGAATACATGCCTACCTTACATTGATGAATTGGAGCTATTGTGTATCGCCCTAGGTTGTGACTGTTACATGATGAATGTCATCCAACATAATTATCCATCACCGATCCAATGCCTACGCTTTTCGCATATTGATCTTTGCTAAGTTACTTTAGTTGCTGCTGCTGTTACAAAACTGCTACTGCTACTGTTACTATTACTACTGCTATTGAAACTATCATACTACTGTGGTACTAAACACTTTGTTGCAGATATTTAGTTCTCCAGGTGTGGTTGAATTGACAACTCAACTGCTAATACTCGCAAATATTCTTTGGCTCCCCTTGTGTCAAATCAATAAATCAGGGTGAAATACTACCCGCGAAAACTGTTGCGATCCCCTATACTTGTGGGTTATCAAGACCTTTTTATGGCGCCGTTGCCGGGGAGCATAGCTCTATTTGTTGAGTCACTTGGGATTTATATCTATTGATCACTATGAAGAATCTGAAAGACGCTAAGACCAAGATCGTTCCCTCTAAGACGAGGGGAGGTAAGGAACTGCCATCTAGCTCCGCACTTGATTCACCTTCTATTTTGAGTAGGCTTGTGACACCACCACCTGCTATTCATTCTGATATGTCCCAAGTTATTGATGATACTACTTCTGCTGTGAATGAAACTATTATGATGCTAGTACTATGCTTGATAATACTATGCCACTTGGTGAATTTCTTGATGAACAAATTTCTAAAGCTAAAGGAATTGAAAATGTTGAAACTCTTGAAAATTATGATTCACCTATTATGCCTAGCTCTCCTACTGGAGTTGAAATGCCTGAGACATCTGATGGTTATGTTTTTGATAGGGAGACAGCTAGGGCAATTCTTGCTTGTAAAGATAGAGATGAAGTTAGAAAATTGCTTGCTGAGTTGAAAGAAAAATCTATGAGGAAGAGAATGAAATATGATCCTAAGTTTGCTACCTCTCCCATATTTGTTACCGATAAGGATTATGAATTCTCTGTCGATCCTGAGTTAATTACTTTGGTTGAATCTGATCCTTTTCATGGTTATGAAACTAAAACTATTGTGGCACACCTTACTAAATTAAATGATATTGCCACCCTATTTGCCCATGAGGAAAAAATTCGCTATTACTATATTCTTAAGTTGTTTCCTTTCTCATTAAAGGGTGATGCTAAGAAATGGTTTAATACTCTTGCTCCTGGTTGTGTGCATAGTCCCCAGGATATGATATATTACTTCTCTGAAAAATATTTTCCTGCTCATAAGAAACAAGCTGCCTTACAGGAAATATTTAACTTTGTGCAAATTGAAGAAGAGAATCTCCCTCAAGCTTGGGGGAGGCTTCTCCAATTACTTAATGCTTTGCCTGATCATCCTCTTAAGAAGAATGAAATACTTGATATCTTTTATAATGGACTAACCGATGCTTCTAGGGACTACCTAGATAGTTGTGCTGGTTGTATTTTCAGGGAACGAACTATTGGATAGGCTGAAGAACTATTGAATAATATATTGAGAAATGCCAATGACTGGACACTTCCTAAACCACCACCAAAGCCAACTCCGAAGAAAAGAGGTATTCTATTCCACAGTCCTGAAGATATGCAAGAAGCCAAGAAATCTATGAAGGAAACAAGCTTTTAAATCTAGGCCGATATGACCGATATATAGGCCGATATATCAGTTTTGGGGCTCTACCGATATAAACATAATATATCATTTTGTAAATATCATTTTCACACATATCATCCGATATGGACCGAAATATCGACCGATATGGCCGATATCTAACCCGATATTCCCGCTGATATAGACCGGTACGTCGATGAACACAATTATTTATCAGAAAGCGGTGAAAAAAAAGATTATATATTTACAACTTCATTTCATTATCAAAGTCATGCATAATGTTCCGTAGAACACATATATAACGTATTGTTCTTAATCTTAGAGTGAGAATTTTGTGAATCTATCTTCAATAGTTTATTAATTAACAAGTTCATAAACTAGGAATTTAAATTTGTTATGCTAGAGCGTTGACACCATACATTTTGTTTTTACTAAAAATAAATTTTTGAACAAAAATATTGGAAAAAAACTAGATATATTTCCTCCGATATATCACCCGATATCCGACATCCGATATGTTCAAGCCAAACCGATACGAACCCGATATACGATATTTTGAACCTTGGAAGGAAAAAGGTATTAAAGCTAAAGATGTTAAGAATTTACCACCTATTGAAGAAATACATGGAATTGATATCCCGACACAGGTAGTAGAGGTAAATTCTCTCCATAGATTCAATGAAAGTGATATTCCATATAATAAGTCTGCTAGTCAATGCTTGGATGAATTTGATAACTACATTGTTAAGCAAGAGAATTTTAATATATATGTTAGCAATCAATTAAAACAAAATGCCATCAGGATTGAACGCTTGAGTAATTTGATGTTTAGAATTGCTAATGATGTTAAGTGCTTAAGTAAACATGCTTCTATGATTCAGACTCAGTTAGAACAAATAGCTAAGTCACAAAATGATTTGCTTGATGAGATGAATAATAAAATGAATGATCATGATGTTAGAGTAGTTACTAGAGGCGGTAGAATGACTCAGGAACCCTTGTATCCTGAAGGTCATCCTAAAAGAATTGAATAAGATTCTCAAAGAAATAATATTGATGTGCCTAGTCCACCGAAGAAGAAAAAGAAGAAGAAAAACGATAGGACTTTCCATGCTTCTAGTGAACCTGAGATAGAAAAACCTCCTGAGAATCATAATGATATTTCTATTTCTGATGCTGAGACACAATCTGGTAATGTACATACACCTAGCGATAATGACAATGATAATGAAGATGTTCATGTTGATGCTCAACCAGAAAATGATGTAGAAATAGAATCTGCTGTTGATCTTGATAACCCACCTCCTAAGAATAAAAGATATGATAAAAGGGACTTCGTTGCTTGGAAACATGGAAAAGAAAGAGAACCATGGGTTCAAAAACCTATGCCTTTTCCTACTAAACCATCCAAAAACAAGGATCAGGAAGATTTTGAGCGCTTTGTTGAAATGCTTAGACCTGTCTTTTTGCACACTCGCTTGATTGATATGTTGAAAATGTCTCCCTATGCTAAATACATGAAAGATATTGTCACTAATAAAAGAAAGATACCTGAAGTTGAAATTTCCACCATGCTTGAAAATTATTATTTTAAGGGTGGAGTACCTAAAAAGTTAGGAGATCCGGGAATACCTACTATACCATGCTCCATCAAAAGAAGTTATGTTAAAACTCCTCTTTGTGATTTGGGAGCTGGTGTTAGTGTTATGCCTTTCTCTTTATATAAAAGACTTGATTTGAATAAGCTCACACCTACTGAAATATCTTTGCAAATGGCTGATAAATCCACTGCTATACCTATTGGAATTTGCGAGGATGTGCCTGTTGTTGTTGCAAATGTTACTATCTTAACGGACTTTGTTATACTTGATATGCCCGAGGACGACAACATGTCGATTATCCTTGGTAGACCCTTTTTGAATACTGCAGGGGCTGTTATTGATTGTAACAAAAGCAAGGGCACTTTTCATGTCAATGGTAATGATCATACGGTTTATTTCCCGAAGAAACAAACTTCAGTGAATGGTGTCAATTGTATTGAGAAGGTTTCGACAATCACTATTGGTGGATTCAAATTTCCTCTTCCTACTGTCAAAGAAATATGAAATTCTTATTGTTGGGGAGATGCATATCCCCGTTGAGGTAACTTAGTGTTATATGAAAATTCTTCGGTTTCATGTCACTCGGAAATAGTTTGTTAATAAGACTTGATCAACCTTAATAATGGATTCTTTTTGAGGGGTATGTGGTCGATGAATTTAGTAAGCACAACTTTCTGTAATCTTAGTTTGCTCTCTGTTATTTATAGTTTAATAAAATAAAATGCCATGATTATCCTATTTTCTGAATTATCCGTGCAATAAAAAATGGCCCAAAAATAAAAGTGCTCAGAATGCAATAAAATTTTAAAATGATTTTTTCTGGAATATATAAGAATTTTTGGCACTAAAAACAACCCAGGGGGTGCACCTGTTGCCCACAAGGCAATAGGGCGCGCCAAGATGCCTTGTGGGCCCCACAGGGACCCACTCACTTATCTATTCAGCCCACTTCATCTCCTACCTCCAGAAAAAATCGTGGTAGCTCTCTCTCTCGTGTTCTTGCTCCCAAACCTGAGATTTTCGATCTCTTTGCTCGAAGCTCCGTTTCCGAAACTGTTTTGAGGGATTGCTCCTTGGTATGTGACTCTCCCATTGCTCCAATTAGTTTTTTGCTTTAGTGGATTATATTTTGCATAAATTGCTGCTATTGGTGCTATTGAAAACGAGCTTGCATGTTGAATTCTTTGAGTTCTAAGTAGTTTGAATGCTTGATATAGCCTCTAGGCACTTGTATGCGTGGTTGCTATCAATTTGGTGAAGTTTTGTTAACATCTTTTTGTGGTCCAATTTTTTTCAGAAATTTGTTCTTAGGAAATGAACTTTCTTCGGAGGGGTTCTTCGAGCCAGAGCTCCAAGGGTGTCCTTGGGGATGCCCATGACCACGACCTCAACATTCCGCGCAGGACGAAGGTCTGACCGTGCGAGTGGCCGCACAACACCTTCATGAACGGAGCCGGGTTCCGTCAAGAGTTCGCACAATTTGTTGCGAACGCCGGGCTGACCGACTTCCTCGCAGATGAGTGTGACCAGCACCACATCCTTAGAAATTCCTTTGTGCAATTTTTTTACTTCATGCCTAGGCTCGATATCCCCATGGTGCGTTTCGATTTATATGCTGAACATCATGAGTTAATGCTAGATGAGTTTTGTGAGATATGCTTGATCCCTTCTGATGGGGATTTGAGGGAGCCTCGGCCCGAGGAGTTCGAGGACTTCCTTCACACTTTGACTGTAGGGGAATTTAGGGGCGTGTCGAAAGCCCGTGTTACTAGCTTGCATTTTCCTGTTGTGCACTACTTTGCTTTATTCATAGGGAATTGCTTGACTACTACGGAGGAAGGTGGTACGCTCAGTGCCCCTGACCTCGCCATCTTGAATCGTGCTATTCACAGCGATAACACTTTTAGCTTGGGAGCTATCATTGCACGGCACCTGCACACCAACAGGACTAAGGGTAAAGTCCATGGCGGTATTTATGCTTCGCGTCTTGCGAAACATTTTAATGTTGCTATCCACCCAAATGACTACTTGCTGCCGAAGGCTTATTTAGACCAACAGTGCATGATCGATCACCACTTTATTGATGAACCTGAACCTCCTCAGTATATTTGTTATAACCTGATTTTCAGCGAGAGAACTCGCGATATTATTCCGTTGCCTGCACCCTCTTTGTTTGACTGTCATGCCAGGAACGGATACACCATCATGCCGGCGGACATCATAGCTAACAGGAACGAGCTGGCCGCAGCGGAGAACGAGGTCCAGCAGTGGGACCCTCAAGTGCTTCCGCCCCAGTACTATCCACCCGGTCCTGATGGATACTACGGGTGGTGATTACCAAGCTAGGCCAAAAGCCTAAGCTTGGGGGAGTACGTATCTCTCACCGACATTACATTCATGTTCACACATTCATTCCTGTTGTCGGTGTTCATCCTTTTTCATTGTATCATGCATGTTAGTTTTATTTTCGCCTTCTTCTTGTGTGTTTGAAAAACTTCAAAAACCCAAAAATATTTCTCGCTTCTTTTTGGTTTTTCTTTCTTGTTTGTTAGTTTGTAGTATTAAAAGAAAACCCAAAAATATTTCTCGTTTCTTCTTTTGCTTGTTGGGAGTTCTCCCGTGTTAATAGTTTTTCTTGCTTTTTTTTTCTTATTTAATTTGCTTTCTTCAGAAAAACTAGAAACTCCAAAAATATTTCAGCGTGTTTCTCTGAATTTCTTTTCTTTTCGTTGAGTCGTCGTAGGGAGAAGACCACGATGAAAATGTTGAGTGGCTCTCATATGCTTTATTGTTGATCTAACGAAGAGCCAATTTTACCTTGTCTTCTCCCTTGAATAAAATGTTTGTAGATTCCAGCTTAGTCCATGGCGCTCTTGCACTATTATTATTTTCACATCATTCGGTCGTGCAAGTGAAAGGCAATAATGACGATGATTTGATGAAGTGACTGTGGCAAGGAAAAGCTGGTATGGACTCTTCTTGTTTTTGTTTTTGTAAACATGTTTAACTCAGTATCCATGATTCAGCATATTATGAGTAAACATGTTTGTGATGACAATTAGAGGTTATAGTTGCTCATGCCATGCTTAAGTAGCTAGGAGTGGATAATGATTTATCTTGGATGTCAACATCCATTAAAATGGTTATGATGTAGTATGTTAATATGGTATCCTCCTCTGAATGTTTCAAGTGGCTTGACTTGGCACATGTTCATGCATATAGTTGATTCAGAACCAACATAGTCTCCACGATATTTATGTTCAGGGTGTCTATATCCTACTCATGCTAGTATTCAATGTTAATTATTTTCAATGCATGATCATGACCGTTTTCGCTCTCTAGTTGGTCGCTTCACAGTCTATTTGCTAGCCTTCGCCTGTACTAAGCGGGAATACTGCTTGTGCATCCAAAATCCTTAAACCAAAGTTGTTATAGATGAGTCCAGTATATCTACCTATATGTGGTATTACTCTGCCGTTCCAAGTAAATTTGCATGTGCCACCTCTAATCATTCAAATAAACATCCGTTTTGTGTGCCCGTACCGCTCATGGAGCGACAGCGGGCGGTCAATATCTTCCATGCTAAGCGGGTTATTCTCAGATGAGTGTTTATTAACTTGTCATTGCACGAGAGAGGCTGGTATTTGGGATGCCTAGTCCTATGCTCAAAATTGAAAATACATAATGCAAACAAACTCCCCCGGAAAGTTGTTGGTATGGAGGGCACCCGAGGATTCGGCTAGTCATGGCTTGTGTTGGTATGGTGGAGGGGGAGTAAACTTTACCTTTTCACTTGGGAACCGCTTATAATGTGTTTAGCATGGAAGATATTGAAAACTCGCAGTCATGACGTTGACAGGAAAAGTACACCTCCCAAAATTATTTTTCATCTCTGATTTAAGCTTCGAGCTCTGGCACCTCTGCAAATCCATGCTTCCCTCTGTGAAGGGCCTATCTATTTACTTTTATGTTATTTTACTTTTATTGTTGAGTCTCACCTTCTCATTACAAGCACCAATCCTTATGCATTGAGTGTAGTTAATGTTGTGTGCATCATGACTGGATCTCTTCTACCCTGAATTACAATGTTTAGTCGTTGCTTGAACTTTGGAGGTGCTCTGCATTTATGTTTTGCGGTCTCAGAAAGGGCTAGCGAGATACCATGTTATCATATTATATCATGATTTTTTTGACAAATTGTTGGCATTTGAGATATGTTATTATTGCTCTCTAGTTGATTGCCATTGATATGAGTAAATATAGTTTCTAAGTGTTATTATGAGCTTGGTTAGTCATTATCTTTGCTGAAAACTTGGGTGCTATTTAAGCTTATATACGGATACAAGAACAAAAGAGTTCCTAAAAGTTTTTCTTTATCACTTCCAGTTTGTCAACTGAATTGCTTGAGGACAAGCAATGAGTTAAACTTGGGGGAGTTGATATGTCTCCATCGTATATACTTTTCCAAACACTTTTGCTCTTGTTTTGGACTATAATTTGCATGATTTGAATGAAACTAACCCGGACTGACGCTGTTTTCAGCAGAACTACCATGGTGTTGTTTTTGTGCAGAAATCAAAGTGCTCAGAATTGGACGAAACTTTTTGGAGATTTTTTATGGAATAAATAAAAATTATTGGCGTAAGAATCAACAGAAGAGGGGCCACCTGTTGCCCATAAGGCAACAGAGCGCGACCCCCTTAGGGCGCGCCCTGATGCCTTGTGGGGCCCACAGGCGGCCGTCTAACCTAATTCCAACGCTATAAATTCACTTTCCCTGAGAAAAAAATAAGAGAAGGAGTTTCATCGCGTTTTACGATACGGAGCCGCCGCCACCTCATGTTCTTCATCGGGAGGGCTGATCTAGAGTCCGTTCGGGGCTCCGGAGAGGGGGATTCGACGTCGTCGTCATCATCAACCATCCTCCATCACCAATTTCATGATACTCACCACCGTGTGGGAGTAATTTCTCCGTAGGCTTGCTGGACGGTGATGGGTAGGATGAGATTTACCATGTAATCGATTCAATTTGTTAGGGCTTTGATCCCTAGTATCCACTATGTTCTGAGATTGATGTTGCTATGACTTTGCTATGCTTAATGCTTGTCACTAGGGCCCGAGTGCCATGATTTCAGATCTGAACCCTCTATGTTTTCATGAATATATTTGTGTTCTTGATCCTATCTTGCAAGTTATATGCACCTATTACGTGTTATGATCCGCATACCCCAAGGTGACAACAATTGGGATTCTTTCCAGTGATTGCCGTAGTTTGAGGAGTTCATGTATTCACTATGTGCTAGTGCTTTGTTCTGGTTCTCTATTAAAAGGAGGCCTTAATATCCCTTAGATTTCCTTATGGACCCCGCTGCCATGGGAGGGTAGGACAAAAGATGTCATGCAAGTTCTTACTATAAGCACGTATGACTATATACGGAATACATGCCTACATTACATTGATGAATTGGAGCTATTGTGTATCGCCCTAGGTTGTGACTGTTACATGATGAATGTCATCCAACATAATTATCCATCACCGATCCAATGCCTACGCTTTTCGCATATTCATCTTTGCTAAGTTACTTTCGTTGTTGCTGCTATTATAATCACTACAAAACTACTACTGCTACTGCTACTGTTACAGTTACTATTGCTATTGAAACTATCATACTACTGTGCTACTAAACACTTTACTGCAGATATTTCGTTCTCCAGGTGTGGTTGAATTGACAACTCAACTGCTAATACTCACAAATATTCTTTGGCTCCCCTTTTGTCGAATCAATAAATCAGGGTGAAATACTACCCGCGAAAACTGTTGCGATCCCCTATACTTGTGGGTTATCAGGGGTACACCGCTCCATGTTCGTGTTCGAACATATACAAAGTAAATAAAAATAAAGGTAGTACCTATAACCTATGTAAAATCAAGTATTTATTCCTTTGTCTTTTCTTTTGTTGGCATTGAAACCGGGTTTAATTGATTAAGAATCATATAGGTACAATCAGCCTGTAGGGCAGTTCGCTATTAACTTAGGACATTTATCGATCCAAGTCCCAGACAAGTCAAGGGTGCAAGCGAGCTTAGCACATTCATCTGCTGAGTTGTTTGCACTTCTAATATGATAGGAGGAAAAAAGGAATAGGTCTTTTAGCCAGGTCATGAAATCAGGGGGATATGCCTACAAGAAACACATGGAATCTTTATGCCCAAAACCCTGATTCGAGTAACCATTTATTTGGTACTTCTCAAGGAGCGGTAACTGCAAGTTATCGAATCTTCTTAGGGGATTCCATCCACAAACTCTAATTTAGCGAAAATGAAAGGAAATGGTCGACCCAGACATGGACGGCAATCCACATGGATATATGCTATAAAATATATTCTGCAGAGAGCGTAGTTAAATGGTAAACCATCTCCTTGCCAAGGACAAGATACAAGTTTGACTCTCGTCGTTGTGATGCAATCATATCCCACCTTAACTGGGTATGTATATTTCTAGGTTTCCACTTTTTTGGCTAGTACATTCATGATTATACCATGATTGCTTTAGTCCATCCACAAGACCCGTTTTTGTACCGTCATACAATTTACAACCTATCTTTGTTCAATGGGTTCAAAAAAGACAACACAAACATAAAAGATTCAACTCTAATTTTGTTACTAAGTGAGCAGTTTTGCTACCTGAAAAAGGTTGGTTTCATTGATATTCTTGAGGAGCATGTGTCATTATCTGCACCGACAAATGATGATAGTGATGAGGAGTTGTAAGCGAACAGAAACTGCCATGCGAGGTCTAGGGGTAATCAACATCTATGCAATCCTCCTCCATGGTGATGCGAGAGAAGCCTCGAAGACGAGCAAAACTAACACATTCATAAAAAATAGCATCTCGGCAATAAGAGGACCAATCACACTCGGCAGAGATTTGCACCAAGCAAAAGCAAAGCTCACATGTGATCTAGCCACACCTCGAGCACCACCCTTTGAGAGGTCATGGTCATGATACATAGCCAACGTATCTACTTTTCCAAACACTTTTGCTCTTAGTTTGGACTCAAATTTGCATGATTTGAATGAAACTAACCCAAACTGACGTTGTTTTTAGCAGAACTACCAAGGTGTTTTTTTTGTGCAGAAATAAAAGTCCTCGGAATTGGCTAAAAATTTACGGAGAATTATTTTGGAATTAATAAAAAATAATGGCAAAAAGATCTACTGGAGGGGGGCCACCACAGGGCCACAAGCTCAGGTGGCGCCCCCCTAGGGCGCGCCACGTGAGCTTGTGGGCCCCTCGAGCCTCCGTTTGCCTACCTCCGGTCCTATAAGTTCCGTCTCGTGGAGAGAAAAATCAAGGAGAAAGAATCATCACGTTTTATGATACGGAGCCACCGCCACCTCCTGTTCTTCATCAGGAGGGCTGATCTGGAGTCCGTTCGGGGCTTCGGAGAGGAGGATTCGTCACCATCATCATCAACAACCCTTCTCCATCAACAATTCCATGATGCTCACCACCGGGAGTGAGTAATTCCTTCGTAGGTTTGCTGGACAGCGATGGAGATGGATGAGATTTATCATGTAATGAAGTCAATTTGTTAGGGCTTGATCCCTAGTATCCACTATGTTCTGAGATTGATGTTGTTATGACTTTGCTGCGCTTAATGCTTGTCACTAGGGCCCGAGTGCCATGATTTTAGATCTAAACCCTTTATGTTTTCATCAATATATTTGAGTTCTTGATCCTATCTGCTAGATGTATGCACTTGTTATTGTTCTGAACCGTAGACCCCAAGGTGACAATAATTGGGACACTCTCCGGGGATGACTATATTCAAGGAGTTCATGTATTCACCATGTGGTAATGCTTTGATCTGGTTCCCTATTAAAAGGAGGCCTTAATTACCCTTAGATTTCCTTAAGGACCCTGCTGCCATGGGAGGGTAGGACAAAAGATGTCATCCAAGTTCTTATTATAAGCACGTATGACTATATACGGAATACATGCCTACATAGAATTGATGAATTGGAGCTATTGTGTATCGCTCTAGATTGTGACTATTGCATGATGAATGTCATCCATACAAATATCTGATGAGTGATATTTTTACACTCATTTCACATATGTTTAAACCGAGATATTTCATTTAATAAGAGATATTCGATCCGATATTATCACTAATGGCTAATAAGTGCAAGGGATTCCACAAATCCTCTCTTTGATGTGCTTCACAGGAAATGGGCAAAAAAGGAAGAAGTCAAGAGTGGAAATGGAATGGAAGGAGAATGGAGGAAGAAGCAATCAACAGGAGGCGTTTCTGCAAAGACAGAACAAAAGACAGAGTTCCATACGGGCGCAAGCGCCCGTATGAGCGCCCGTTTGGCATGAATTCCGAGGCAGATCGTCCAGCTGAACAACTTTTATTAAAGGGACCCCGTCGAAATGTGAACAGAGCTTTGAGCAGAAGGACGAGAACAGAAGCCAGAACCTCTTCTTCATCCACAAACCCTAGCCGCCGCCATCTCCATCACCATAGCCATCTCCACCACCACCATAGTGCTCTTCCATCTCATTCACACTTGTAATCGTGCATCGCAAAAGCATCCATTGTAAAACATATTGCAATCAATCTCAAGATGTGTTCTTCAATGTTTTCTTCCCGCGATCTGATTTCCATGTGTGAGTAGTTCGGTAAGGTATGGGTTGAGGCATTAGCCTTGCAACCTGAGGTATTTGTTGAGGGGATCAACGGAAGACTTTGATATAATGTCCCGTATGTGTGAAATAAAAAATTTCCATGAAGATGTCTCTTGTCCTGTCTGTGATCTTCACCCCTGCAGGTACCCACGATCATGGAGATCGAGCACCGGTGAGGCTAGGAGCAAGGAGACCGTGAAGTGTTATACCAAACACCGGTGATAGTAACGTTCAGTAGGGTAACATGGATCATATCCTTGGGGAGAAATGAGGTGTAGTCATTAAACACCCAAAGCTCTTGTCTGATTTGATTATCTTAATTATTGAGGCAACCCCGCGCGATGGATAGGGCCTGCGGTAGGACAACTGATTCTTGATGCAGGACTCGTGCCGGTTAAGATGTTATTTGGACACATCCCCCACTTCGATCCGTAACAAGCACATCTCGATGGGTGACTTCCAGCGCTTAAACTAGTATCTTATTTGATCCTAGCGCAAATACAAGGTTGTAAGCATACGACCTCATTCCCGTACCTCTTTCTATAATAAGTGTTTGAACCACTATTTGCTTGCTGATCCGGTCAAAAGCTGGATTTGACACTTTGACAAAAGCTTGCTAGAGACCATCGCTTCAAGGGAATCTTCCTCTCGTGGGTTCGATAACCCAGGGTCACCTCTGGGGAAATAGGTGTGGGATACTCTTTTATGTTCCAATACCGGATCAATAAAAAGGAGATATCAAGCCCTTTTTCTGGCGCCGTTGCGGGGGAGGAGTTTAGTATTCCTAGTCTTTGTGTTTAGAGTTTTTGTTAAAGTTAATTTTCAGTTTTTGTTTTAACTTTTTTGTTTTAAATTTAAGTTTTAATTTTTACATGTCTTGTTCATTGAGAAAAACCAAAAAGATTACTATGGCTCGTAATCTTGGGAGTTTTGCTACTCCCAGCAACAACTTCATGCGTGAACCTATAGCACAACCTGAGGTAGCAGCCGCTGAGTATGAGATTAAACCGAACTTAGTTTCCATGGTTCAACAGGACCAATTTGGAGGCTCTGCTTCTGAGGATGCCGGTATGCACTTACACAATTTCACTGAATTGTGCAACATGACATGCATAAAGGATTATGATCCTGATGCATTGAAATTGCGTCTATTTCCTTTCTCCTTGAGAGGAAAAGCTAAGGAATGGCTTCTTGCACTACCTAAAGGCAGTATTACTTCTTGGGTTGATTGTTGTAGTAAATTTTTCTCTAAGTTTTTCCCACCTGCAAAGATTATGCAATTATGTTCTCAGATTACAAGTTTCAAGCAGGAAGAATGTGAGCCACTAGCGCTTGTGTGGGATAGAATGAAGGAAGCTATAAGAAACTGTCCCAATCATGGAATGGAGGAATGGTTAGTCCTTCATATATTTTATAATGGCTTGAATCATATGTCAAAAACTATGCTTGATACAGCTGCAGGAGGAACAATCATGGGAAAGCCCATAGAAGATGTCAAGAAACTACTAGATGGTATGCAAGAAAACCATGCCCAATGGCATGTTGAAAGGACCGCCGCTAAAAGAGTGAATGCCATGGAAGAGAGTAACACGGAGTTGACAGCCAAGCTTGAAGAACTTATCTCCGTGATAAAAGGTAAAGAAGTGGTGAAAGAACATGCACTGCCCCCATGTTTGGTTTTGGTAATTGATGACAATCCCTATGGACTAATGGTTACCTTGAGTTATATTTGAAGGGTTTGTCCATAGGCATTGCTTGAAGACCATTTGTTGGTTTCAAGGTTATTAGAAGAAGAATATGTGTTGACCAAGGTGCTATTCAAGGATTTATCCAAAGATTGGTCATGTGAGTGTTGAGCCTATTGCAAGCATGTCTTGAAGAAGAAGATTGTGTGAACATTTATGTTTACCTTCAAGACATCATCTTAATGAAGAGAGTTGGAAAGATACAAGGTTGATCAAGACTAAATATGAAGAGTGATTCAAGTTGATCAACACACAAAGCGTAGAAGATGTACCGAGTGGGATCAAGTGATCTCACGGTATGGTAAGCATTGTCCATTACGCTTTGAGTACTAACCCATGTTCTATGCGAGAGTTCTTTGTCGGGTTAGGTTTGTTTCCATGGGCGTGCATCAAAAGGAAGATATCATACAACCCATGGAGGATGACATCAAGTGGTGATCGTCATCAAGATTGCGGTGTGCAAGTTCAAGTGGAGCATCACGAAGAGTGGCTCACCCATAGTGGAGTATGGGGGAGCAATCAACTAGTCTTCATTGAGCCAACACAATCAACAAAGGTGGTCCAACTGGAGGAAGTCAAGATCATCATCATCTAGCTCAAGTGGACTATGTGCAAGGCAAAGGTTTGCCCTTGATAGGTTTTCTATTTTGCCGGTCTCATGGTGGTAGTTGGGAGACCGGGTTATAGGATCGATAGCCGTACTATCAAGGGGGGCTCTCGGATGAGTAGCTTAATCGTATCTTTCATAGAGAGCTCAAACCATTGCATTCTTGCATCATCTTTCCTGGTTCGTGTTTGGCCTTTTGCTTTGGGAGTCTTTGAGCTTATGGTCATCTTCATGACAAGCTCGAGTTCATCGAGAACGGATTTCGTTTGCTTCTTCTAGTATGTTCTTGATGTTGGGGTTTATGCCGGATCTTCACTGATAGAGGTTTGGATAGTACTCGTCGTCGTCTATCCAACAAGCTTGAGTTTGCTCAATTCGGAGCTCATTTGCAGAAGTTCTTCATGTTCTCTTCTTCGTTCTTCCTCTCATTTTCCTCCCTAGCATTAGTTGCTTTGGTGGGATTTGGGAGAGAAGGACTTGGGCACTCCGTGTGCCCTTGCCATTGCATTAGTTGCATCGGTTTGAATTCTCCACGGTGATACGTGGTGGTGAAAAGTTGAGAAGCTTATTACTCTTGGGTGCTTGGTACCCTAGAGCTTGTTCCTCTTGGGTGCTTGGGCGCCCTAGACGGTTGGTGGTGCTTCGGAGCTCAATCATTGTGGTGTAAAGCTCCGGGCAAGCGTCGGGGTCTCCAATTAGGTTGTGGAGATCGCCCCGAGCAATTTGACGGGTACCGGTGACCGCCCCCAAGGGTTGACAAAGTGTACGGGTTCTGTGACCGCCCCTCAAGGGTTGCCATTTGTACGGGTTCGGTGACCGCCCTCAAGGGTCCCTTAGTGGAATCACGGCATCTTGCATTGTGCGAGGGCGTGAGGAGATTACGGTGGCCCTAGTGGCTTCTTTGGGAGCATTGTGCCTCCACACCGCTCCAAATGGAGATTAGCATCCGCAAGGGTGTGAACTTCGGGATACATCGACGTCTCCGCGTGCCTCGGTTATCTCTTACCTGAGCCCTTTACTTATGCACTTTACTTTGTGATAGCCATATTGTTTCATGTTATATATCTTGCTATCACTTAGTTGTTCATCTTGCTTAGCATAAGTTGTTGGTGCACATAGGTGAGCCTAGTCGATTTAGGTTTTGTGCTTGACAAATTAAACGCTAGTTTTATTCTGCATTTGTTCAAGCCTAAACCGTAATTATATTAAAGCGCCTATTCACCCCCCCCCCTCTAGGCGACATCCACGATCTTTCAAGTGGTAAACATAAATGCCATCACTAATGAAGAAACTAGTGATGTGAATTTTATTGCTCGTAACTGCTATAATCCTAATTGGAAAAATAATGGATATGTTCCAAGACTTCATTATCCTAGTAATGGAGGAGCATCCAATAATTTTAATGGAGCTAATGCTAGCAATAGAAATACTCTTGAAGAAACTCTTAAAAGTTTTATTGCTAGTCAGACAGGGCAGAATGAGAACTTCAAGAATATCTTCAAGAATCATGATAACTTACTTGGTCAATTGACCAGTAAGGTTGTTGGACTAACAAATGATGTGCAAGTACTTGAAGGAAGATCCAAGAATATGGAAGCACAAGTGGCTAAAATAGCAGAGAGCTAAACACTAATTTTGGCTAAGTTTGCAGGTAAACCGGAGCCTAACCCAGTTGAAGAAGTTAAAATGATGAGAAGCAATGAAGAGAAAGTTGAAGTGCTTGACACGAGCCATGTGCCAGAGTACAATTATACCGTTGCAAATTTTGTGAAGATGATATCCATGAAGTATCCACTACCGGAGGTAACTCATAATGAGGCATATAATGTGTTTGTTGAACAAGTTGCAGCCAAGGTACGTGAACTTGATGATGAAAGGAAAAAGCTCTATAGTAAGTTACCAGCTAAGCAAGAGGATGCTTTTGAACCTACAATAGAAATTGGCATAGGTTTGAATAAATTCAGTGCTTTATGTGATCTAGGGGAAAGTGTTTCCACTATCCCCAAATCTGTTTATGATAGTCTCAATCTCAGTCCTTATGTTAATACCGAGATTATTTTGAATATGGCTAATTCTACTTTTACTCAGGCAGTAGGCATCAAGCATGGTGTTATAGTTCAAATTAATGATTGCCATGTCATGATTGATCTTGTCATAGTAGATATGCCTGAAGATCCTATTGCCCCAATAATTCTTGGTAGACCTTTTCTAAGGACTATCAAAGCTGTGATTAATGTGTTTGAGGGGAATGTTAGATTTGATTTACCCGTTAAAGATCCTTTTGTAAGACATTCCCCAGGAAAAAGAAAACAAAGACCTACTCAGGAGAAGGCATCATTGTGAATGCCAAAAGCTACGGTCTCGGTGTGTTTGCACCACCTTGATCACCACCACTACGGTCGAGCTAACCGACCAAAAACAAGTGCTTCGTGGGAGGCAACCCACGCGAATAAAGTTGACAAGGAAGTATTTATTTTTGTTTCAATAAAAAGAGTGATTGAAGTTCTATATGAAGAAGTAAGTTTGGAAGAGTTGTTCTAGTGATGTGCAAGTTAAATTACATGTTGAATCGATGTTTGGATGCCTGGAAATATGTCTATGTATTTTCTTGGAACTAACCCTACAGGAGAGTAAAGAAAAAGAAAAGTTTCGAAAGAAACATATCAAAAGATGGCATTTAAAATGACCGCAAGCGGTCGCATGAGCGGTCACATGACCTGTGGGAGGTTCCAGCGCAATACAACCAGAGGCAGCAGAAGAGAAGATGGTGTTTCAAATGAGCATGAGCGTTCGTATGAGCGGTCTTTTAACTCTTTTGCAGAAAACGAAGAAAAATTCCAGAGCGTTCGACGGCATTCCAAACGGGTGCATGCGCCCGTCCTAGCAGTCATTTGACACCATCGACCAGAAGAAGAAAAAGAACAGAACGAACGAAGGCGTTTTAAACGGGCGCTGCCGGTCGTATGAGTGGCCGTTTATATGAGCACAGACGCAGGTAAGTCATCAGGAAGAACGAAGACGTTCCATGCGGGCGCTAGCGTAGATATGAGCGGTCGTTTCGCCACTTGGCGGCCACAATAAGCCCAAGGAAGAAGGTAAATCTTTCCCATCTCTCTCTTTTCTTCTTCTTCTTCTTCCTCCAAACCTTTCCAAACCCTAGCAAAACTTTGCCGGATCTCTCTACTCGCTCGATTTCAGTTCAAATCCTTCTGTGTGATCGATCTACGGTATGTTTCTCCTCCGATCCCCAAGTTATTTTTCACGAATCCATGTTCTACATGCCTAGCATTGCCATGACTAGGAGATGCATATTTTTGATTCAAATTTGAGTTTGGCTTGGATTTGTTGATGTTTTTAGAGGAGTATGATGTTATGATTACTGTAGGATCAATATTGCTTAAATGTATTGGACTGAAAAATAGTTTTGTAGATGTTTACACGGAGGTCCTCTCGCGTACGTGGTGCTTTGAGTTGATCCACCGCACCGCCACAATAAGTTTTCACTTAGGGGATCGTCTGCACCGACCGTGAAGCTACACTACTAGGAAAATGCTTATACGTAGAACTTTACCAGTAGCGCCTATTTGAGCCCCCATGCTACTAGTAAGTACCAGTAGCGCTTGGTACAAAACGCGCTACTGGTATAACTTAGCAGCAGCGTTGGTTTTGCTCGGACGCGCTACTGGTAAGTGTGCCACACCACACCCCCAGGTCAAGATATATTAGCAGCGTGGGCGATCTACCCAGCGCTACTGTTAAAGCATTATCTGTAGCGCCTGGTCTACAAAGTGTGCTACTGCTATTTCTTCTGCGTGTTAACTTGTGGGTCCATTTAGCAGTAGCGTGTTTTGCAACCAGCGCTATAGCTAGTGCAGATACCAGTAGCGCGCGTTGGGTGACAGCGCTACTGCTATGGTCGCCAGCCAAAATATCTGTCACCTTCCCCCCCCCCCCCCCTCTTCTCCCTCCCCCTTCCTTTTTCCCCCTCCTCTTGCACTTGCTTGTTGGTTCTTCCTCCTCCCCCTCTCTTCTTTGCCCCTCCACCCCTCCATTAATGCCCTCCCTCCTCCCTCTCTCTTTCTTTGCCCCTCCACCACCTCTCCATTAATTAATGGCCTCCCTCCTCCATCTCTCTTTCTTTGCCCATCCACCCATCTCCACTAGCTCCCTCTCTCCCTAGTTAGAGCTATATGTAGGTACCTCACTATCTAGAGCTACTAGCTAATTAAGAAGGTGCTCGATATCGATCCCTCTCGACACATAGGTGAGCAAAAAAAGAGTTGTGCAAGAATGGAAATATGTGTGTGTGCGATTAGGACCAAAACTATGCGCGATATGAATATACCGAATTGTGTGTGGCATGTTAGTGACATGAGTTGCCTATGTTTTGCCGAAATGTCGATTCAATTCCGTTTCGGCGAATTTTGGGCAAACTCAATATGTCCTATGTTTAGGGAAGGTCATGTCGAATTTTTGTATGAATTTGATCCATGCATGCGTACGTGGTTATAATTCTTTTGCTCCGCGCATGCAGGTGATCATGAAGGTCAATGGAAGGATGGTGGAAAGATACTGGCAATCCGTGGTGGACGACATGTATGAAAAAAGACTGAAGGATGTTTTATGTCCGTGTTGAAAATGCAAAGGAGGAGTCAGGCTCGACCCCTTTAAGGGTGGTAAATTCAAGGCGCACCTGCTCATGCATGGTTTCATGGATGGCCATGCTCGGTGGATAAGTGAAGATGATGATGATGAGGACGTCGACGGGGCAGGAAATAACGACATGGGGCCAGACGAAGAGATGACCGATTATGGGCCCGAAGAAGAGGGCCTTACAAATGGTGATGGCGAAGAGGCAGTACAAGGCGAAGAAGACGCGGACACGCCGCAGCCTTCGTCGCTACTAAGTTCAGCCATGCGGGACCCGCATGTTTGAGACCTGCTTCGCAAGGAGACGACTAGCGACAGAGCTGCTTCTAGAGAGGAGGCCAAACTGGCGCAACTGGAGGTAGACTCGATGACTCCATTGTATGATGGTTGCGATCCCGAGGTGACCCGCTTGAGTTTCACACTAGAACTTCTAAAGACGAAGGCAAAAAACAAATGGACGGATGCAAGCCTGGATGAGCTTCTTAAGTATCTAAAGAAGGTTCTTCCCACGGGAAGCCTGTGTCCTACTAGTGTCGAGGAGGCAAAGAAAATCGTGTGCCCTCTTGATCTGCCACACATTAGATATCACGCATGCATCAACGATTGCATCATATATCAGAACGAGCACGCGGAAAAAACCATCTGTCCAAAGTGCAATGCTTCACAATATAAGAAGGCCGGAAAGAAAGCTCCACAGAAAGTTGTATGGTACTTTTTGATCACTCCGCATCTGCAGCGGTATTTCGTAGATCCTAAGGAAGCAAAGCTTATGCGCTGGCACGCGGAGAGGGTGAAGCCAGATGACGGAGATGATCCGAAGTTGAGACACCTCGCAGATGCTAGCCAGTGGAGAGCATTAAATGCTAAATTTAATTTTTTCGCAGATGATGCAATGAACATCGTGCTTGGCGCTAGTACTGATGGCATGAATCCGTTTGGCAACCAGAACACCAATCATAGCACATGGCCCGTGTTTGTATGGATGTACAACCTCCCCCCCCCCCTGGAAGTGCATGAAGGAAAAATACATACACATGACTATTCTTGTTCAAGGGCCGAGACAACCTGGAAATGATATAAATCTGTATCTCGGGTTACTCAAAGAGGAGCTACAGACCTTATGGACAACGCCGGCCAAGACATGGGACGCAAGCAAAGGAGAGTATTTCTACATGAGAGCCGCGCTGATCATGACGGCGCAGGACTATCTCGGTTACGGCTATATCTCCGGCCAGGTGTGCCACGGATATTGCGGATGCACCAGGTGCATGGATGATACAACTTCTCAGCAGCTATCGAAA
This sequence comes from Elymus sibiricus, assembly GCA_039707655.1. Lineage (NCBI taxonomy): Eukaryota > Viridiplantae > Streptophyta > Magnoliopsida > Poales > Poaceae > Elymus > Elymus sibiricus. Next base: position 359,604,069 of record CM077666.1, read on the forward strand.
GATGGCGAGTCTTCGAAAATCGTGTACATGGGGCATCGAAGATGGCTCGAGAAGGATGACCCGTGGAGAAAGCGTGGAGATCTATTTAATGGTAAGGCTGGGCATCGAGGTCCTCCACGTAAGCGTAGCGGTGCCGAAATATATGAGTTATTGAAGAACTGGGAAGAGTGCCCCTCACCGGGAAAGACGAAGAAAAAGGCGCCGGAGCCGCTGCTGAAGGTATGGAAGACGAGGTCTGTTTTCTGGGACTTAGAGTACTGGCCCAAACTCGACACGCCTCATAGCCTTGATCAAATGCATATCACGAAGAATATCCTCGAGAGCTTGCTTGGAACATTGATGAACATGCCGGAGAAGACCAAGGATGGGCCGAAGGCAAGAAAAGACTTGGAATTTTTGAATATCAGGAAAGATCTCCAAATGCCCGGTAAAAAGTTGTCGGAGGAGACGGAGACAGAAGATAGGGGGGGAAAAGTAAACAAGAAGGAAGAACAATATTACCCCCCCCCCCTCTTGCTTCACCTTACATCCGAAGGAGGTCGATCAATTGTTCAAGTGCCTTGCCGGAATCAAAGTTAGTTCCGGATACTGTGGGAAGATTAGCAGATACCTGGACACCAAGAAAAAAAGGTTCAGCGGGATGAAGTCTCACGACTGTCACGTGATGATGACGCAGTTACTCCCGGTTGCACTTAGAGGGATTATGGACACACACGTCCGTGAGACGCTTACTGACCTACGCCACTTTTTTGATGCTATCTCTCGAAAGTCGATCAGTGTCAAGCAACTCCATAGGCTACAGGAATAGATCGTTGTCATACTAAATGAGCTAGAGATGTACTTCCCGCCCGCGTTCTTTGATGTCATGGTGCATCTATGTGTCCACATCGTGGACGACATCATCGACCTAGGGCCGACATTCCTGCACAGCATGATGCCGTTCGAGAGGATGAATGGGGTCATCAAAGGATTCGTTCGTAACATGTCCCGTCCGGATGGAAGCATAGCCCAGGGATATCTGACCAAAGAGTGCATCTCTTTCTGCGAGAGTTATCTAGGCACCAGAGACCCTATTGTTGGTTTGCCTGTCAGCAAGCACTGTGGAAGGCTCGAAGGCGAAGGTCAAACCAATGGTCGGAGGGATGTGAATGTGTTCCGCTCGGGCCGACAAAACGACTTTGACAGGGCAAACTTAGTAGTGCTACAACACCTAGATGTGCTAGAAGATTTTGTGACACTCCACAAAGAGAACATCGCAAAGAACTACCGTGACCGTGGGGTGCACAGGACGGACGCTGAAGTTATTAGAGAGCACAACTCCACTTTCTTGCGTTGGTTCAAAGAGCGAGTTCTGGCTAATCCCCCGGAAGAGGGCTGTCCGGACGGAACGCTCATATACGCCTTAGCACATGGCCCGTTGGTCAACCTCGCGACTTATCAAGCATACGATATCAACGGATACACGTTCTACACGGAGGCCAAAGATATAAACAGTGATAACCAGAACTCAGGGGTGACGATAGAAGCCATGACCGGGAACGTAATTGAAAGATATTACGGAAGGGTCGATGAGATCTGGGAGCTTGACTACCATGTGTATACCCGACTCCGATAGCGGTATCGTCAACGCCACCGCCAAAAATGAGCCATGGGTACACGCTAAACATGTGACACAATGTTTCTTCATAACCGACCCGAGCAATCCCAGCCGTGTTGTCGTGAGGAGAGGCAAAAGGAGCATCGTCGGAATGGATGGAGTCACCAACGAGGAAGACTACGACCAGTACGGTGACTCGATGAGGGAAGATGATGCTGATGCAGAGGACCCCGAGGCCAAAAGATAGAGAAAGAAGTTAAGTCAAGTGACTATCGACGAGAAGGTGGCGCGGGCGATCGAGAAAACAGGAGCTGGTACCAAAGCTGAGACAATCCGGGAAGCGGTAGCTGCCTGCAGAAATGATATGGCAGCTGCCTTTACAAGCTTGATTCCAAGTGTGGTCAGCTGGTTGCAACAAAATCCAAATGCGGCACCAACTGATTTTCCCATGCCCAGCTTCACCGGGAGCAACTCAATGAACACCGCACCCACACCCGTACCTGATATGGCAACCGCACCCGCACCTACTCCAGCACCTACTCCCGCACCCTCTCACAGAAGCCCTAGCTCCGTCTCTGGCTTGAATGCCGGGCCGTCGACATTGGCTGAGCTCGATGCCCTCATGGTAAATACGCTTCACACCCTCATCAACACAACTAATTAATCTTCAGTTCCCGTTCTTTTTGGATCTCTGACGCCGCACACGTACATGTCTTCGCAGGCCGACTCCACTCCGTGCACCCTCCTTTACCACATGAAGGGCGGGTTGGTGGATGTGGGGAAGGGTACTATAGTGAAGCCCAAGGATCGATTGTTCCACGGCCGGCAGATGCCTGATAACGCCTTAAGGGTCTCTGTGGCGAGTGTGAAAGCGGGCTACGAGGGTTTTCCTCGTCCCATACAAACCGGTGGAGAGGATGACGAGACCCCCACATAGCTTGGCCAATGCAAAAATTGGCCAATCCTGTGGCCGAAGAATCTTCTTCGTGTGGAGGTGGCCGGGAGCACACCAACGGGACCTCATCAGGAAGGTATGACCACAACCCCACCTACACAACTACAACAACCATCGTCTGTGCTGCTGGGTGAGATCGAGAGACACGAGGAAGGAGGGCCAACCGTTCCGGCGGATGTTGACATCGGCCCCATGGAAGAGGATATGGATCATGACATGGAGGAGGATGACCCTCTCCAGTATCTCAATACCGGCTTTGACCACGAAGTAACGATGAGTCAACCATATGAGATGCATGGTGTACCAGAGCCGGAACGTCCTCGGGAGTGCAAGAAGTCTTTGTTCATGCAATCCTCGCAGGACACGCCTCCAAATGCCGGTTCCACCCAAGCTCAACTAATTAGCCTGAGGCGTTCAATGCTGAGCCCGACAACACTAGGGGCGGTAGTCAGGGAGGGTCTAACAGACCCACCAGCACCTGAGCCCACCAAGAAGAAGCAGAGGAAGAGACCGATGAGAAAAGGCCATAAAGCTGCCAATGTTGCTTCTAGCAGCCAGCCGCCTCCGCAGACCAGGGTTGACAGTGTACCGATGATACATGCGCCATTACTCCATGTCGCGGGAAAGCCAATGGTACCGGCGGATGCGCTAGCTGCCATAACAGGGGATCTCAGGAGACTCCATGACCATGTGATGTCGACAGAGAGAAGCCTCCTCGCCTCGGATGATCCAGGATACCCACTTTATACGGTTAGTGTGCCGTGCAGTGGCAAGATGTACATCAGCACATGCCCCGCGGACCTGTTCTTCCTGCGATTTGATTACATCTTCGAGATGTTTCAAATGAGGAGACTCAATTTTACGTTTGTCCGCCTGTATGCGCTGCACATGAACTACATCGTCAGGAGAGAGCAAATCACTGGTCTTGCGGTCGCGGACCCATACTACATGCATGAGGGCTTCTTGTCAATCAACGAAGCCAACCGTCAATATGCGAGGGAGTACATCGAAGAATTCTTGGTCATCAATAAGGACAAAGAAAAGATTCTCCTACCTTATCATCCCGGGTAAGTCATCCGCCGATAGCCACTATAACACATACATCCTTTCGTGCATTTCAATAATTACTTTGCACGCATGGAGGCTAACTTGATCATGTATTTTGCACAGCGGGGGGGGGGGGGGGCGTGCCGTTCTCATCATTCTTTACCCGCATTTCTCCCATGCTCTATATTTGGACCCATCGAAGAACATAGAGAAGAAAGATTAGACACACATAAAGTATGTTCTGGATAGAGCTCTCATGGGCTTCAGCATGCGGGGTGGCTACATCCAAGTCAAAAAACAAGTAAGGCCGGGCTGTGTTTCGGCCATAAGACTGACTTCTGGTGCCTCCAGCGACCGGCAACAAGTGATAATGATGGATTCTACGTCATCCATCTAATGATGGAGTACAGAAGGGATGTGCAATCACTTTGCATGACATCTTCATCCGATGCCCATATCCGGAGATGGGCCGAAGCCTTTGGAACCGTGCCGGATAATCGACTTCGAAATGATTTCTACCGGATCCAGCCGGAAATTGCGTCCATCATCATGAAAGACGTCCTCGAAGAGAATGGGATGTTCTACGCCGGACCAATATCGCGAGCTGACGTCCGAACCCGCATAGCCCTACAGCGTCAGGACATGACGCCTTTCACTAAGCTTGGGTGCATCCTCCCGGATATGGCCGGATGGGAAGAGTGCACTGCTTGAAGACAATGTGTCTATTTAGTTAGTTGTTACTTTCTGTACGACGAAACTTTTGAATGTCTTTGTACGAAGAAACTATTAGATGTAAATTAATGGTGCTGCGCTAGTTAATTAGTTTCGGTACGATGAATTTCGTTAACTATGTTTACTATATGTTGCTTCTATTTCATAATTGTTTCTCTCCACAGGCCGATGTATCTTACGCTGCATATTATATATCGTTGAATTCGCTTGATGATATATGTGCATCTCTGATAGGTATATAGATCAACGATGGCGAGGAAGTGGTATGCCGTGTATGTAGGGCATGTTCCGGGTGTGTACGATGAGTGGCCGGAGTGTCAGGCCCAAGTGTACCGCTTCCCGGGCGGAAGCCAGAAAGGGTTTGATAGCAGAATGGAAGCCGAAGCTAGTTACTTGAGATTCATAGCGCAACAGAGGATTCAGAACCGGCGCCGCAAAAACTACTACATAATCCCGCTTTTGCTCATCGTGATCGCTCTTCTCTTCTATGCGATCATATCATAGTCTACATAGATAATGAAACATGAGTATGTGACCATGTAGTTGCATGTATTCGGAACTTCTAATAACTTGTAACGCTATTTCGAGACATGTGTTCGACCATGATTGATGATGATGAGATACTGTAGTCGAGACTTCTAATAACTTTTGCTCATCGATGCCTCACTTGTTTTTCAATGAATATGCATGCATGTTGTTATTGTATAAAAGATGTATCTGTTTAAACATGTACAGTGCCAAAACATAGAAAAAAAACTAAAACTTTAGCAGTGGCGAGGGGGCAAAGTTTACCAGCAGCGCTCAATTAACAGTAGCGCTTATTATCAACACTCGCTGCAGATAATTACCAGTAGCGCGCTACAAAAAAAACGCTACTGCTATGTTCAGTTACCAGTAGTGCTGGGACAGACAAGTGCTACTGCTAAAAAATAGCTGTAGCGCCGTAGCAGTAGCGCGTCTGCCAGCGCTATTGGTAGCAAAAAAACCTGCGCTACTGGTAAGCATTTTCCTAGTAGTGCTAGAAGAAAGCTTAGGCAACTAAGCTCAAGGAAGATCAAAGCAACCAAGTGGGCTTGCACGAACACACTCGCCAAGCTAGGTATTACTCATGATTTCAATTTGCTTTGTCATAATGCCGGGTTGCACCATTCTGTTTATCAGGGATGTGAGACATATGAACGCATGACGCTTGAGTTTCTTGGTACTCTCTCGCATAATGTTGGTTTGATGAACAATGCATATGAGGAGCAGAGGATCACTTTCCGTCTCCTGGACCAAGACTTCAACATCACTTTTCAAGAGTGGTGTGATTACTTTGGCTTCACCAACAATGATGATGACATCCGCCATGTTTATGATTACACTGAACCGCACCCGAGGCAAACCTTTAATTTGATGAGCACGCCAGGCTCAAGAGCTAGTTGCATTGAAAGTCCTGCTATACGTTATTTCTATTATGTTATCACTAACTCGTTGCAGGCGTGAGGAGAAGTTTCTAAGGTAAATGATGAGAACATGCTAGTTCTCGGGAAAGCAGCAAACCTTGATGTTGGTTATTCGCCCAACCTAGGGGCAATACTTTTGATACACCTCGCGCATCAAGCAAATCATGCACAAGGAGATATCGTGTGTGGATGAGTAATCACCATGTTGGCCAAATCCCTTGGTCTCAACTACAATCACCTTTGCCCCATTGTCGGTAACACCCTTGTTAATATTCGTGTTCTTACTAGCGCTGGAATGGTAGTGGTTCGTAATGGCTGTCATTGCATTAGAATTCCTAGAGTGGCACACTTGTTGCCTACGCCTATGCCTAACCGTTTTTCCATCGAGAATGGACAGTTGCATTATGTTGCACAGGAAGGAGATGCAGCCTTTGACCAAGAAGGCCCAGAACCAGAACAAGTTGATGAAGAAGAACTCGCCACCGACGTAGAAGAGGAGCAGCCCCAAGGACAGCAACAACAAGGAGACTACACCACCTACGCGGACCTCAACAGCCTCCAAGACTCTATCCAAGATATGAGCAACCTCGCCGAGTCTCTTCGAGGCACGTCCGCCTACATGAACATGAACTTATCCAACTGGAGCCAAGGATGGGCTCCTGACCAACCGCCGCAATAATCTCTCCGGTTTGGGCTTGCAAAAGCTTAAGCTTGGGGGAGGTTATCACCACTTCTATATCAAGATGTGGCGGTATTTGAATAATTCGTAATGAGGTTGTACTTAAGCTCGAGGAGCTTCAAAACACTCGTGTTGGTTTGTTCCAACACTTTGCTTTTATTTGCTTTTGCTTTTTATTTTTTTATTTTGCCTTTGCGATTTTTTGGTTGCAAGTTAGTTTTCAAAAACCCAAAAAACAAAAAAAATTAGAATAAGCTTCGCTTTGCCCTTGTTCTTTATCTTGTCCGTTGGAGTTCGTCTGCATTTTGTTTTCAGAGGAGTTGATCAATGCTGGACAACGAGGAATGCAAGAGTAAGGAAGAGAAGTGTGTAAATTCGCAACCATGAAGGTATGTCCTACGACCCCCGTATTTTGCACTTGAAATACTTAGAGTAGATGTAGTAGTAGTATGTGTGATATGTGCAGATGGGAGTAAGTGTAACATCCCAAATTTTCAATTTGGAATGTTTTACAATTATAGCTAAGCATCTATTGCATTTTGTTTGAATTGTGGTGAAAATTGAAATTTCAGAGGCATTGGAGTTTTCTGTTTGAATTTGAATTCATTTCAAACTGGCATTTGAAGTTCATTTCAAAAATTCCTGACAAATACTTTGATCAAAAAGTATGAGAGGAGGTAATATGACACCCCAAAGGTCAGAAGAAAAATAATGCCAAAAGTATTTGAATTCAAATTTGAGTTTATTTGGAATTTTCAAAAAAATGATTTTTATAAACTTTTTATTTTGCCTCTGAAAAATAGTTCATCATTTAGGATTTGTTTTTCTAATCTTTTTGATATATTATATGTATATGTAAGATTTTTATTTATTTTCTAGTAATTACTTTTCTCTCTCTGTTTAAAAAAAAGAAATTAGAAAAACCCCGGCGGCCCATCTCTCTCTCTCTCTCTCTCTCTCTCTCCCTTCCCTCACCCGCAACCCACCGGCCGCACCCGGCCCAGCTGGCCTGCCCCGCCCGAGTTCCCTTCACCTCGGTCGCCCGACCCGCTCGCCGTCGCCCGCACCCGCTGCCATGCCGACCCCACCTCTTCCTCCTTCCCCGCAACCGCCGCGCCGTCTCCCGCACGCACCGGAGCGCGCCGCCCGCTCCGATCTTCTCGGGATAGCGCACCGCGTCGACCCCCTCCCAGAGAACCATGCCCTATAAATACCCTCACCCCTCCTCTCTCGATCCCCTTCGAAAACCCTCGCCAAAACCCCCCACGTCCGCCGCCCTCGCCGTTCCGATCTCACCTCGGCCGCCGCCGTTCACCGCCGCTTTTCGTCGTCGGTGAGAACCCCGAGCTTCTCAATCTCCGGCCATCGGCCTAGCCCAACTCTATGCTCCCCTTTGACAACTTTTTGCCCGTCGTTATAATCTACAGGGAGCTACTCGAGCTCGCGCGCCCTCGTCGGAGCCCCGAAGCTCAGCCACGCCACCTAGTCGCCGTCCGTCGTCGTCCACCTTCGCCGAGGCCATCCCCGACTTCACCTCGCTCCGCCACATCCAGCCACCGCCGTCACCCCTGACCACCGGAGCAACGCCGGTGACCACACCCGACCCGCCTCCCGCCGTCGTTCCCCACAGTAAGCACCGGCGAGCTCCTCCTCCGTTAGATCTTGCTTAAACGGCCTAGATTAGATCTAATCGAACAGTTAGGTTTTTTTATATTTTAAGATCGGTTTTAGTTCAGTTTAGATCGAACCGGCCCGACCGGTTTTCTGTTAATTAAACGCTCGTGCGCGATTTTGTTAGATCTCGGCCGAGTGCCGTATAGTTTCTGTCGCACTCCTCCCTAGCCCAATGACAGCATGCCACGTAGCCATAGCCGATCGGTAGCGTTTTTCTTTTATTTTCGTTTCTGTTTTAAAAAACAGAATAGTTTTAATCTTAGAACATTCATATCTATTAGGATTTTTAGTGTTTTGATTTGATTCCTTTTGCATTAGATTAAAAAATTTATTAAGTTTCTGTGGATATCAAGTTTGACTAGATTTGAAAGTTTGAATTTGAATTTGCATGGAATTTGCTTGAATCACTAGATTGGCTATAACTTGAGCTAGGAATATTATTTTTGAGTGATTCTTTTTGATCTTTGTGACTTTGTTTATCAGTAGAAATTAACTGGTGAATTTTAGGATTACATAAAAAAATTAAGTTTTAACGAAAACAGTACTGTTTTAGTGTTTTATAGGTTTTGTTCTATTTCTTTTAATTTTAATTGCTTTAAATTGTTTTCTTTAGTTATTTTTGTCATATTCCTTTTAGTTTCTGTTAAGTTATCAGTAGAAATTTTATTTGTAGTAAAAAAATATATATTTTTTGTATTTTATTTCTTTTATCTTACTATAAAACTTGTTTTGATCATTATAGGAGTTTTACAAATGATTTTAATATGATTCTTTTTGCATAAAATTTTCTATGCGTTTTTCATTCTGTTATTTACTAAAAACTTTATTTTTGTTCTGTTAAAAATTTATTAGTGGCAGAAAACTTATTTTGTAGCTTGTTTTACTTGTAGAAGACTTTGCATTGAGTTTTAGAGTTTTCTTTGGGTTTTGTTTTTGGTTTTCTTTGTGTGTTTCATTGTTTGTTTTATTATTAGTTTTACTTGCTATTACGTTTTTATTTTTGTGTGATGGTATGCTTATGTATGTCTTGTTTGTTTCGATAGAGTATCCGGAGTGCGAGGCTTGTTACTACGAGTCTTTAGAGTTTGAAGATCGTCACCAAGGCAAGTCATTTGATCATGTATTTTATTACCTATGGTTTTATTGCATTAGTTGTTATCCTCCCCACCATGCATGCAAGTAGGTGAATTTGAGTTATCTTCTTGAGTAGTATCATGTGGTAGGTTGAACCCAAATCCCCATGTTACCAATGCCCGGGAACGTTGTAGTTATTTTGCTATGCTTCGTAGACGGGGTTGGTTGAGTGAATTACATGGGAGTTGTGAGAGTTTAGTTGATGACTACAACCCCAAGACTTCAAGATCTCAAGACAGACTTCAATTCACTACTGGGTGGAGGACGGATGGAAGGGCACCCTGGAGTACCCAGTGGTTGACCCAGGGATGCATGGAGAAGCGCCATGACATCTTGCGGAAACCTTCACCCAGACACGAAGAGACGGGTGGATATACCTTGACCGGAAGCTTACCTGTGCAGCCGCAAGTCACTATGGGCTCTGGCTTGGACGCCCCTAGGCGTGACTCTGGACGGACGGTGCTAGCAGATGTAAAAGAACGGTAGGAAATGGATGGGCACCAGCAGTGTCCTAGAGAAACTCTACGGAAGGCCATGTTTCGTTCGTCCCGTCTTCAAACACCATGCAGTGCGAGGACATAAAGGAGGGAACGATTCTTGCAGGTAAAGTGCACAAGACTCTGCAGAGTGAAACCTAATCGATTAGCCGTGTCCCCGGTTACGGACATCTGAGCCTCTGGAATTGGACTTATTCGGAACTCTCAACACCAATCATAATTAATTAATTGTTGGGTTAGTAAAGATTTCGGGTATGAGACACTGGTTGGCGGAACCATCTCATTAAGAACAAATATTTTGTAGTAATTGCAAGTAAGTCCTTTTGTTGTAGGGAAAATTTTGCTTTTCGCAAAAACTTAAACTTAGAGCCCCACAGCCAAACTTGCATATAGTGATAGCATTTTATTATTGTTTCCTCTCTGTGACTTGCCGGCATATTCAAAATGCTGACCTACACGGCTGCAACGTCTCATGTTGCAGAGGTTTATTCTGACCAGGAGTGAGGCTACGATCTACGCTCGGTGATTGCCCTTTGGAGTCGGATGGACTCGCCTTTCGTCTACGCTTCCGCAGTAGTTTATCTCATGAGTTGGCCTTCGGCCGAATTTATTCTGATGTAATAAAGACTCTATGTGAGATTCGATGTAATAAAACAGGTGTGATTGAACTTTGACATTTTTCATCAATGTACCGTGTGTGCCAACATGATCTTGGGATGGTACAGTTACACAGAGACTTGACCATTTTCGGGTTGGGTCACTATAGTAAGTCTTGATAATTAAGACAAATGTTTTGTTCTGGTAGCTAAAATAATTTTGTAGCCCTTGTTCTGTTTTTAAATGAAATGATATTAACTAAGAATAACTATGCACAAGAGAAAGTCTTTTCAAGACTTGACAGTTGAGAAAATTGTAGTGGAAGTAATGTTTGAATTGCTCAACCCCATGTTATTAATTTTAATAGACTTGATAGCACTTGTGGATTAAATTATCTAGAGGAACTTAGTTGAAGGGTGAACGAGATTATGCCAAAAAATTGTGTTGTATCTTTACATGGTGCTTCAGCTCCTTGCTGGTGACATGGCCCGCTACTCTATACACGTGTACGTGTGTAAATGTGGCTTCGTCACCTTTCTTGATGTTATGCTGAGGACTCTGCTAGCCAATGAACGATCCACCAGGAGCGATAGCTCAGATTTCGGCTATGAGTTTGTTACCGTACGTAGTGGCAACACTACAAACGTGAAAGTGCAACTAATCCCCGGGTTGTTTTGGTAATCAATAACAACATATACATCATTGATCTAATTTTTATTGCTAGTAAATTTCAGAAAAGATCAATGATTGGCATGGCAAGGACTAATGGATGTGGACCCCTCAAAATGTCAAGGACAAGTATGGCATCCACAAGACTCTTCATTTTCATTTTAGTGATCCAAGATCACATTGAGTCCCTTAGGAAAGCCAATACTATTAAAAGGGGATGAGGTGTTAATGATGAGGTTGTTGCTCAAAGTGCTTAGTGGTATTGCTCCAAAAACCCTCAGTCATTCTTCCACAATCACATCTGTCCAAACTCTAAACTCCAATCTCGGTCCCACCGAAATCATCCCATCCGGACCCACCGAGATACCCACTTCTTATTGCCACAGCCAAACCCTAGCAAATCGGTTTCATCGAAAAGGATCTCGGTCCCACCGAGATGGCATGACCAAGTTGTTGTAACTCAATTATTTCACTTCGGAATCACCGAGTTGAAATAATCAGAATTACCGAAACTGAGTCTGCCCTAGCCATTGCACTTTCGGTCTCACCGAGTTGTTCCATTTCGGTCCCACCAAAAAGCCTAAAGTTCATACTTTTTACACTAGTTGGTCTCACCGAGTTTACATTCGGTCCCATCGATTTTGGGTCAAAAGTGTGTAACGGTTGGATTTTTGGTGAAGGCTATATATACCCCTACACCACCACTCACTCTTAGAGAGAGCCATCAGAACGTGCTTATACTTCCACCATACATTTTCTGAGAGAGAACCACCTACTCATGTGTTGAGATCAAGAGATTCCAATCCAACCACTTGAACCTTGATTTCTAGCCTCTTCAAGTTGCTTTCCACTCCAATCCTTCTCCTACCCAAGCAAAATCTGTGAGAGAGAGATTGAGTGTTGAGGAGACTATCATTTGAAGCACAAGAGCAAGGAGTTCATCATCAACACACCATTTATTACCTTTTGGAGTGTGGTGTCTCCTAGATTGGTTAGGTGTCACTTGGAGCCTCCAAGATCATGTGGAGTTGAACCAAGGAGTTTGTAAGGACAAGGAGATCGCCTACTTCATGAAGATCTACCCCGAGTGAGGCTAGTCCTTTGTGGATGGAAGCCATGGTGGAATAGGCAAGGTTGCTTCTTCGTGGACCCTTCGTTGGTGGAGCCCTCCGTGGACTCGTGCAACCGTTACCCTTCGTGGGTTGAAGCCTCCATCAATGTGGACGTACGATAGCACCACCTATCGGAACCATGCCAAAAATCATCATGTCTTCATTGCGTTTGAAATCTCCAAACTCCTCCTTTACTTACATGCGCAATGTTTTACTTTCCGCTGCTACACTCTTAGAATTGCATGTGTAGGGTGACACTTGACTTGGTGTAATTGCTAAAATCTGCCCACAACTAAAATTGGGAAAAGGATAGATATTTATTTGGTCAAGTAGTCTAATCACCCCCCTCTAGACATACTTTCGATCCTACAAAACGCATATTATTCAGATTTCTCTTGAAATGGTGTGTATGTGGTAAATTAAGGGGACTGATCAAAAGAGCTCGAAAGAGACATTTATTAGAGGTCCACAGTTCCCAAACATTAATCCACAGCGAAAATCTATGCATGATCACTTAGTTAGCATAATCCCTTCACGTGACAATCAAAGTTCCAAAAAACAATGATTGAAATAAAGTGCTTGAGACCCTTGAGGAGGAAATGATTGTGGGTGTGCTTAAGAGCATTAAAGCATTATATTTTACTACATGCTTTCACTCCCTAACCTATGTTTTATTGGCTCTATCAAAAGAAAACTTTTCCGTGCATTCCCGACAAGCAAGTGTTGTCTAGAATAAATAGAATAGGGTGTTGCAAAGTTGTTTTATGTAGTAGATCAAAAGCTTTGTGTTGATTATCTTTGCTTCACTAACACTTGCACTATATCCATGCCACCGCTACAGCTATGCTAAGTTTTTAGGTCATGAAGCGGAGGGCTATCTAGGCGTGCCGATCGTAAGTGAACCAAAACCTTCTCGTTATTTCGGTTTAAACAACTGAGTTCCTTATGATTCAGATTTCTCTATATGTTGCTCGAGGACGATCAAGTTTAAGCTTGGGGGAGTTGATGAGTGATATTTTTACACTCATTTCACCTTTGTTTAAACCGAGATATTTCATTTAATAAGAGATATTCGCTCCGATATTATCACTAATGGCTAATAAGTGCAAGGGATTCCACAAATACTCTCTTTGATGTGTTTCCATAGGAAATGGGCTAAAAAGGGAAGAAATCAAGTGAGGAAATGGAATGGAAGGAGAATGGAGGAAGAAGCAATCAACAGGAGGTTTTTCTGCGAAAACGCAAGCGCCCGTATGAGCAACTTTTATTAAACGGATCCCGTCGAAATGTGAACAGAGCATCGAGCAGAAGGACGAGCATAGAAGCCAGAACCTCTTCTTCATCCACAAACCCTAGCCGCCGCTATCTCCATCACCATAGCCATCTCCACCACCACCATAGTGCTCTTCCATCTCATTCACACTTGTAATCATGCATCGCACAAGGCATCCATTGTAAAACATATTGCAATCAATCTCAAGATGTGTTCTTCAATGTTTTCTTCCCGCGATCTGATCTCCATGTGTGAGTAGTTCGGTAAGGTATGGGTTGAGGGATAAGCCATGCAACCCGAGGATTTTTTGAGGGGATCAATGGAAGACTTTGATATAACGTCCCATATGTGTGAAATAAAATAGTTCCGTGAAGATGTCTCTTGTCTTGTTCGCGATCTTCATCCCTGCAGGTACCCAGGATCATGGAGATCGAGCACCGGTGAGGCTAGGAGCAAGGAGACCGTGAAGTGTTATACCGAACACCGGTGACAGTAAGGTTCAGTAGGGTAACATGGATCATATCCTTGGGGAGAAATGAGGTGTAGTCATTAAACGCGCAAAGCTCTTGTCTGATTTCATTATCTTAATTATCGAGGCAACCCCATGCGATGGATAGGGCCTGTGGTAGGACAATTAATTCTTGATGCAGGACTCGTGCCGGTCAAGATGTTATTTGGACACATCCCCCACTTCGATCCGTAACAAGCACATCTCAATGGGTGATTTCCAGCGCTCAAACTAGTATCTTATTTGATCCCAGCACAAATACAAGGTTGTAAGCATAAGACCTCATACCCGTACCTCTTTTTATTATAAGTGTTTGAATCACTATTTGCTTGCTGATCCGGTAAAAATCTGGATTTGACACTTTGACAAAAGCTTGCTAGAGACCATCACTTCAAGGGAATCTTCCTCTCATGGGTTCGATAACCCAAGGTCACCTCTGGGGAAATAGGTGCGGGATACTCTTTTATGTTCCAATACCGGATCAATAAAACGGAGATATCAATATCCATCGCTGATCTAGGTGCGGGATACTCTTTTATGTTCCAATACCGGATCAATAAAAAGGAGATATCAATATCCATCGTTGATCTAATGCCTACGCTTTGCTCATATTGTCTTTGCTAAGTTACTACTATTGCTACTACTATTACAATCATCACAAAACTGCTGCTTTTACTGTTACTGTTACTACTGCTACGGTTACGTTACTATCAAAACTAACAAACTAGTGTGCTACTAAACACTTTGCTGCAGAGAAACAACTTTCCAAGTGTGGTTGAATTGACAACTCAACTACCAAGGCTTATAAATATTCTTTGGCTCCCCTTGTGTTGAATCAATAAATTGGGTGAAATACTTCCCTCGAAGACTGCTACGATCCCCTATACTTGTGGGTCATCAAGACTATTTTCTACCGCCGTTGCTGGGGAGCATAGCTCTATTTATTAAGTTCACTTTGGAGTTAAATATCTGCTGATCATTATGAAGAATCTTAAGGACCCTAAGACCAAGATCGTACCCTCTAAGACGAGGGGAGGTAAGGAATTGCCATCTAGCTCTGCACTTGATTCATCTTCTGTTTTGTGTCGACTTGCGACACCACCACCTGCTATTCAATCTGATATGTCGCAAGTAATAAACACTGCTTCTGCTATTGATGATACTCATGATGATGCTACTACTTTGCTTGATGAAACTGTGCCACTTTGTGAATTTCTTGATGCTCAAATTGCTAAAGCTAAAGAATTTGAAAATGATGAAACTAATGAAAATTATGATTCACTTGTTATACCTAGCACTCCTACTAGGACTAAAATGGTGAATGTACCTGAGGGTTATGTTATGGATGGGGAGATTGCTAAGGAATTTCTTGCTTGTAAGGATAGGGATCATCTTAAGAAACTACAGTAAGCTTAAAGAAAAGGCTATGAATGAAATGATGAAATATGATCCTAAGTTTGCAACTCCTCCTATCTTTGTTACTGATAAGGACTGTGACTTCTCTGTTGATCCTGAACTTATTACTTTAGTATAATCCGATCCTTTTCATGGTTATGAATCTGAAACTGTTGTGGCACATCTTACTAAACTAAATGTTATTGCCATCCTATTTGCTCAAGAGGAAAAGATTCGCTATTACTATATACTTAAGTTGATTCCTTTCTCGTTGAAGGGTGATGCTAAAGAATGGTTTAATACTCTTGCTCCTTGTTGTGTGCATAGTCCCCAAGATATGATATACTATTTTACTGAAAAATATTCTCCTGCTCATAAAAAACAAGCTGCCTTACAGGAAATATATAACTTTGTGCAATTTGAGGAAGAGCATCTCCCTCAGGAGGCTTCTCCAATTGCTGAATGCTTTGCCTGATCATCCTCATAAGAAGAATGAAATACTTGATACCTTTTATAATGGACCAACTGATGCTTCTAGGGACTACCCAGATAGTTGTGCTGGTTGTGTTTTCAGGGAACGAACTGTTGAACAGGCTCAGGAATTATTGAATAACTTATTGAGAAATGCCGATGATTGGACACTTCCTGAACCACCACCCAAGCCTACTCCAAAGAAAAGAGGTATTCTATTCCTCAGTCCAGAAGATATGCAAGAAACCAAGAAATCTATGAAAGAAAAGGGTATTAAATTTGAAGATGTTAAGAATCGACCACCTATTGAAGAAATACATGGCCTCGACATCCCGACACAGGTAGTAGAGGTAAATTCTCTTTTATAGGTTTGATGAGGGTGATATTCCTTATAATAAATCTCCTAGTCATTGTTTGGATGAATTTGATAATTTCATTATAAAGCAAGAGAACTTTAATAAATACATAAGTGAT
Source organism: Elymus sibiricus (assembly GCA_039707655.1). Classification (NCBI taxonomy): domain Eukaryota; kingdom Viridiplantae; phylum Streptophyta; class Magnoliopsida; order Poales; family Poaceae; genus Elymus; species Elymus sibiricus. The sequence continues at coordinate 359,620,328 of CM077666.1, forward strand.
CAACTGAAACGCAATGCTATTATGATTGAACGCTTGAGTGACATGATGTTTAGAATTGCTAATGATGTTAGAGGCTTATGTAAACACTCATCTATGGTTCAAACACAGCTAGAACAAGTTGCTAAATCACAAAATGATCTGCTTAATGAAATGAACAATAAAATCAATGATCATGCTATTAGAGTAATCTTTAGAGGAGGTAGAATGACTCGGGAACCCTTATATCCTGAGGGTCATCCTAAAAGAATTGAACAAGATTCTCAAAGAATTAATGATGCTGCACCTAGTTCACGAAGGAAGAAGAAAAACAAAAAGGATAAGGATAAAACTTTGCATGCCTCTAGTGAACCTAGTACAGAAAAACCTTCTGAGAATCCAAATGATATTTCTATTTCTAATGCCGAGACACAATCTGGTAATGAGCATGTGCCTAATAATAATGATAATGAAGATGCTAATGATGATCATGTCGATACTCAACCAGACAATAATAAAAAATCTGATAATGATGTAGAAATAGAACCTGAAGTTTAGCTTGATGACCCACCACCTAAGAATAAAAGATATAATAAAAAGGATTTTGTTGCCAGGAAGCATGGTAAAGAAAGAGAACCATGGGATCAAAAACCTATGTCCTTTCCTGGTAAAGCATTAAAAACTAAGGATGAATACGCTTTTAATCGCTTTGTTGAATTGCTTAGACCTTTATTTTTGCAAGTACTTTTGACTGATGCTATGAAAATGCCTCTGTATGCTAAATACATGAAAGACATTGTTACCAATAAAAGAAAAATACCTGAGGCTGAAATTTCTACTGTGCTTGCAAATTATTCATTCAAAGGAAAAATGCCTCAGAAATTAGGAGATCCAGGAATACCTACTATACCTTGCTCCATTAAAAATAACTATGTCAAAACTGCTTTGTGTGATTTAGGAGATGGTGTTAGTGTTATGCCTTTATCTTTATATAAAAGACTTGACTTGAGTAAGTTGACACCTACTGAAATTTCTTTGCAAATGGCTCATAAATCAACTGCTATACCCGTCGGTATTTGTGAGGATGTTCTTGTAGTTGTTGCCAATGTTACTATATTAACGGACTTTGTTATTCTTGATATGCCTGACGATGACAACATGTCGATTATAATTGGTAGACCTTTTCTGAATACAGCAGGGGCTGTTATTGATTGCAACAAAATCAAGGTTGCTTTTCATGTTAATGGCAATAAGCACACGGTATATTTTCCAAAGAAGACGCATAAAGTGAATAGCCTTAATTCTATTGAAAAATTCATGACCATTACTATTGGAGATTTCGAGTTCCCTCTTCCGGTTCCCGAAAAGAAATATCAAACTCTTATTGTTGGGACAATGCATATCCCAGTTGAGGTAACCTAGTGCTATACAAAAGTTCTTCGGTTTTATGTCACTCGGAAACAGTTTGTTAATAAGACTTGATCAACCTTGTTAATGGATCCTTTTTGAGGGGCATATGGTCGATGAATTTCATGAGCACAACTTGTTGTACCCATAGTTTGTCCTCTGTTATTTTAAGTTTAATAAAGTAAAATGCCATGTTTTTCCTGTTTTCTGAATTATCTATGCAATAAAAAATGTCCCAAAAATTAAAGTTCTCAGAATGTCTTGAAATTTTAGTATGATTTTTTCTAGAATATATTAGAATTTTTGGCACTGAACACATCCGGGGGGTGCACCAGTGAGCCACAAGCTCACACGGTGCACCCACCCCCTACGTGCGCCATGTGAGCTTATGGGCCCCACATGGCCCCACTCACTTAGTGCACTTGTCCAGTCCTTCTCCTACCTCTAGAAAAATTCGTGCTTGCTTCCATTCCCGTGTTCTTGCTCATTTTCATGAGATTTTTGATCTCTTTGCTCGGAACTCCGTTTTTGAAACTGTTCGGAGGAATTACTCCTCGGTATGACTCCTCCGATGGTCCAATCAGTTTTTGTTCTAGTGGATTATATTTTGTGTATTTTGCTACTGTTGGTGACCATGAATATGAGCTTGCATGTTGAATTTACTTGGTTCTAAGTAGTTTTGATGCATGATATAGCCTCTAGGGACTTGTGGGAGTAGTTGCTACCAATTTTGTTGAGTTTCATTCACTTTTTATTTGGGGACTAAAAATTTTCAAAAAAAAATCAGAGAAAGAAAATGCTCAAGAAGTTTTTCTCGCGGGGTTCCTCGAGCAAGAGCTCCCCAAGACTTGCATATTGTGAACCTAAGGATGCCCTTCCTCGCGATGCCATAGTGAAGGCCTGTGAATGGTCGTCCGAAATTTTCATGACTAATGTTGGCATCAAGGAAAAGTTCGACATGTTCGTACAAAATGTCGAGTTGATGGATTTCCTCTTAGATAAGTGTCCGCAATGCCGTGATCTTACTGATTCCTTTGTGCGGAGATTCAAGTATGTATCCCATCGCTCCTCTCATGATGTTGTCTTCAATCTTTATGAAAAATCTTATCGCATGAGTATTCAGGATTTTTGCACCGCATGTAAAATTCCCTTTTGGGGAACCTGTCTTGAACTTCATAAATCTGATTGTGAGGAATGCCTTACGAGTATTACTCAAGGGGAAACTAAAGGTGTAACGCAAGCTAGAATTGGGAGCATACATTTTCCTGCCATTCATTACTTTGCATTGTTCATTGGAAGATGCATAACTGATAAACATGATCTTAGTACTGCTTGTGCTCCTGATTTGAGTATTTTAAAAAGTGATGTACTTTGTGACAGACAATTTAATCTTGGGGCAATAATTGCATGTTGCTTGAATAAAAATTCCTTTGATGGTGATCTTTATGGGGGGATTTACGCCACCTGCTTAGCTGCCTACCTTGAAGTACCTATTAGAGATGACAACCATCAGTTACCTGTTAGTTTCCTAGATTATGATGCTATGGTCCGCCATCAATTTCTTGAAAGAGAAAACCCAACATACCGGTACAAGCTAATATTTAACAAAAGGCATGCTATCCATGTTACTCTGCCTACCCCTTCTCTGTTTAACTTTTAGGATAATAGGAGATATTATATACACTTGGAGGAGACCGAGGCATATAGGGCAGCCGAGGAGGCCGCTTGTCAGAGTGAGGCTGCTCACCAGGCGGTGGCTGCTGCACTGGAGTATGACCCGAACTATCGCTACGATTTCCAGAAGTGGCCATGGACCAAGTTAGGCCAAAAGCATAAGCTTGGGGGAGTAAGTATTCTCACTGACATTTCATTCATGTATCACACATTCATTTTGTTTGTCGGTGTTCATCATCTCCTTTGTGTATTCACTTTTGCTTTTGTTCATTTCTTTTGTGTGTTTGAAAAACTTCAAAAAATCCAAAAATATTTCTCGCTTCTTTTTGTTTTTATTTTTTCTTTCTTGTTTAGTTAGTTCGTAGTATTAAAACAGAACACAAAAAGATTTCTCGTTTCTTCTTTTGCTCTTTGTTGAGAACCCTTCGGTGTAGTTTTCTTTCGCCTTTTGTTTTTCTTCTTTCATTTGCCTTCTTCATAAAAACTAAAAAACTCCAAAAACATTTCAGTGTGTTTCTCTGAATTTCTTTTCTTTTCCTTGAGTCGTTGTAAGGATAAGACCTCATAAGAATTGTTGAGTGGCCCTTTATTCACTATTGTTTATCTAATGAAAAGGGCCAATATCTGCTTATCTTCTCCTTTGAATAAAATGTTTGCAGATTCCAGCTTAGTCCATGGCACCCTTGCACTATTATATTTTCATAGCATTCGGTCGTGCAAGTGAAAGGCAATAATGACGATGATTTGATGAAGTGACTGTGGGGAAGAAAGGCTGGTATGAACTCTTCTTGTTTTTGTTTTTGTAAATATGTTTAACTCAGTAGCCCCAATTCAGCGTATTAGTAAACATGTTTGTGATGACAATTAGAGATTATAGTTGCTCATGCCATGCTTAAGTAGCTAGGAGTGGATAATGATTTATCTTAGGTGTCAACATACATTAAAATGATTATGATGTAGTATGTTAGGATGGTATGCTCCTCTGAAAATTTCAAGTGGCTTGACTTGGCACATGTTCACACATGTAGTTGATTCAAAACCAATGCAGCCTTTATGATATTTATGTTCAGAGTGTTTATATCCTCCTTGTCGTGGTTTTGTCACGGCAGATGTCCTCATGAAAGGACTTACTCGTGAGGCCATCGCAGTTGTCTGGAAGCTTAAACGGGGTTGAGCGGAAAAGAGGGACACAGGTTTACCCAGGTTCGGCCCCTCACAGTGGAGGTAAAAGCCTACTCCTGCTTGATTGATATTGCTCTAGATCTCGATTACAAGGATGCAGATTCGCTCACCTAGCTTTCGAGAGATTGCGACTTAGTATTTTTCGTCCCAGGGGCTCCCCTTTATATAATAGGTCGAGTCCCTGGTTTTACATAAGATTTTGGGTCATATCGTTAACCCGTATCCTACTCTAACTCTTGTTCATCTTGCCTTCCAAGTTAGTAAATTCTCTATCTAGGCCTTCTCTGCAAGCCGGCCCACAAGGCTCCTCCATGAGCCGGCCTTCAGCCGGGTCTCGTTATGGGCCTTTAGTCCTTTTCTTGTTGTATCATCGTGACCCGAAAAATAGGGTGATGCATGATGCCTTTGGCACCTTGTCGGGTCATGCCCTGTGCCGGGTCTTGGTCATGGGGAATATCCCCAATATTAGCCCCCAGTTTGGCTTGGATTTATCCATGCTAAACTTCATCCTAAAAATAAAACAAGGAAAAGGAAAATGTGAAAGGTTAAGTTCCGGGTCTGGTTTTCTGAACCGGCATTTTCTCGTCCCTTCAATCTTCATCATTTCTGATATGAAACATCCATCCGGGTCAATCTATCTTCCGGGTCGTGCAGCTTACTCCACACTTAGCGCCTTTCTGCCTTTCAACACCATGACATCACCTTACTGGCCTCCGATTTGCATGGGTGACCTCACAGCGAATCTTTGGGTGGATACGTCAGATCTTGTCTATTATGAAAATTGAGGCGTCCCTTTAGCCCAATTTTATTGCGCTCCCTGGGGTTTCGCACCTGCCGTTTTGGGTCCTCTTCCCTTATAAATAATACAGCAGGCCCCCAGGGTTCACTTTTACCTTCTCTGCCTCCTGCTCTTCTTCTACCTCCGGCAACTCAACGCCGCTGCGCCCCTTTCGAGCTCGTCGCCGCCGGAGTCATCAACAGCACCAGAAAGAAACATCGTCGCCAGAGCTCATCGGGGACGCCGCGGCCGCATCCGCAACCTTCAACATCTTCAAACTTCACCTCACAGATCTGTAAGCACCTCACTTATCCTCTGTGCCATTGCTGTTCAACTCAAGTTCATCACGGTTCATCTCAAAATGAGGCTGTAGATCCAATCTAGCAACAAACGGCCACCCGTAGGGCATTTAGACATCATCGCGATGTAGTTTATCACATTGATACGTCCATTTTGCATCATGTTTTGCTACTGTTATTTATAGTGTTTTTAATCAATATAACACTTTGTGGAGCAATTCTAATGCATTTTCTCTCTTAATATGCAAGATTTACACAAGGAGGGAGATTGCCGGCAGCTGGAATTCTGGACCTGAAAAAGCTATGTCAGAGATACCTATTCTGCACATCTCCAAATGAGCTGAAATTTTACAGAGATTTATTTTGGAATAAATAAAAAATAATGGAAGCAAGAAGTACCAGAGGGGGCCACCCAGGTTCCCACGAGGCACCAGGGCGCGCACCCCCCCAGGCACGCCACCCCCCCCCCCCCCAGGCGCGCCCTGGTACCTCATGGGGCCCCTGGCCAGCCTCTGGCCCCCATTTTCTGGTATATAAGTCCATTTTCCCTAGAAAAAATATAGATAAGACTTTCGGGATGGTGCGCCGCCGTCTCGAGGCAGAACTTGGGCAGGAGCACTTTTGCTCTCCGGCGGACAGATTCTGTCGGGGAAACTTCCCTCCGAGAGGGGGAAATCGTCGCCATCGACATCACCAGCGATCCTCTCATCGTGGAAGGACTAATCTTCATCAACATCTTCACCAGCACCATCTCATCACAAACCCTAGTTCATCTCTTGTATTCAATCTTTGTCTCAAAACCTCAGATTGGTACATGTGGGTTGCTAGTAGTGTTTATTACACCTTGTAGTTGAAGCTAGTTGGTTTATTTGGTGGAAGATTATATGTTCAGATCTATTATGCTATTCAACACCTCTTTTTTCTTGGACATGAATATGATTTGTGAGTAGTTATTTTTGTTCTTGAGGACATGGGAGAAGTCTTGTCATAAGTTATCATGTGAATTTGGTATTTGTTCGATATTTTGATGATATGTATGTTGTTGATTCCCTTAGTGGTGTCGTGTGAACATCGACTACATGACACTTCACCATCTTTGGGCCTAAGGGAATGCATTGTGGAGTAGTAATTAGATGATGGGTTGCTAGAGTGACAGAAGCTTAAACCCTAGTTTATGCGCTATTCCGTAAGGGGCTGATTTGGATCCATATGTTTAATGCTATGGTTAGAGAAATCTTAATTCTTCTTTCGTAGTTGCGGATGCTTGCGAGAGGGGGTAATCATAAGTGGGAGGTTTGTTCAAGTAAGAACAGCACCCAAGCACCGGTCCACCCACATATCAAATTATCAAAGTAGCGAACGCGAATCAAACAAACATGATGAAAGTGACTAGATGAAATTCCCATGTCTCCTCGAGAACGCTTTACTTACTATAAGAGATTGTTCGGGCTTGTCCTTTGCTATAAAAAGGATCGGGCCACCTTGCTGCACTCTTTGTTACTGTTGCTACTTGTCACTTGTTACAAATTATCTTGCTATCAAACTACTCGTTACCGATAATTTCAGTGCTTGCAGAAAATACCTTGCTGCAAACCGCTTGTCATTTCCTTCTGCTCCTTGTTGGGTTCGACACTCTCACTTATCGAAAGGACTACAATTGATCCCCTATACTTGTGGGTCATCAAGACTCTTTTCTGGCACCATTGCCGGGGAGTGAAGCGCCTTTGGTGAGTGGAATTTGGTAAGGAAACATTTATATTACGTGCTGAAATTTACTGTCACTTGTCACTATGGAAAGTAATCCTTTGAGGGGTTTGTTCGGGGTATCTTCACCTCGACCGAAAACACAAATAGTTGCTCCTCAACCTACTGCATCTACTGAAAATATTTATTATGAGATTCCTCCGGGTATGATAAAGAAACTGCTAGCTAATCCTTATGCAGGAGATGGAACGGTACATCCTGATATGCACTTGATCTATGTGGATGGAATTTGTGGATTGTTTAAGCTTGCAGGTTTATCCGGAGATGGAGTTAAGAAGAAAGTATTCCCTTTATCTTTGGAGGGAAAGGCATTGATGTGGTATAGGCTATGTGATGATACTGATACATGGGACTGGAACCGATTGAAACTAGAATTCCATCAAAAAAATTATCCTATGCATTTGGTTCATCGTGATCGGAATTATATATATATAATTTTTGGCCTCGTGAAGGAGAAAGCAACGCTCAAGCTTGGGGGAGGCTTAAGTACATGATGTACACATGCCCCAATCATGAGCTCTCAAAAGAAATTATCTTATAGAATTTTTATGCTCGGCTTTCTCATGATAATCAAACTACGCTCGATTCTTCTTCGACTGGCTCTTTTATGAAGAAAACTATTGAATTCAGATGGGATCTTCTGGAAAGAATTAAACGCAACTCTGAAGATTGGGAACTCGACAAAGGTAATGAGTCAGGTATAATACTTGAGTTCGATTGTGTTAAATCTTTTATGGCCACCGATGCTTTTCATAAGTTTAGCACTAAATATGGACTTGACTCTGAGATAGTAGCTTCCTTTTGTGAATCATTTGCTACTCATGTTGATCTCCCTAAGGATAAGTGGTTTAAATATCATCCCCCGGTTAAAGAAAAGATTGAGGAACCCGTTAGTGTTAAAGAAGAAACAATTGTTTACCATGTTGATCCAGTTGTGCCTACTGTTTATATTGAGAAACCACCTTTTCCTGTTAGGATTAAGGAACATGCTAAAGCTTTAACTATGGTTAACAAAAGTAATATTAGAGCACCTAGAACCTCTGAACAAATTAAAGTTGAACCTGATGTTGCTATGGTTAAAGATCTCTTAGTCGATAATATAGATGGGCATGTTATTTACTTTTGTGAGGAGGCTGCTAGAATTGCCAAACCTGTTAGAAATGAACGAGATAAGTTAGACAATAACAAGCCCGTAGTTGGTATGCCTGTTGTTTCTGTTAAGATTGGAGATCATTGCTATCATGGTTTGTGTGATATGGGTGCTAGTGTGAGTGCTATTCCATTTTCTTTATATCAAGAAGTAATGCATGAAATTGCACCTGTTGAGATTGAAGATATTGATGTTACTATTAAGCTTGTGAATAGCGATACTATTACACCACATGGGATTGTTAGAGATGTTGAGGTCTTGTGTGGCAAAATCAAATACCCTACTGATTTCCTAGTACTTGGATCACAACAAGATAATTTGTGTCCCATTATATTTGGTAGACCTTTCTTGAATACCGTTAATGCTGAAATTGATTGTGTTAAAGAAAAGGTTCGAGTTAAGTTTGGTGATATATCTCACGAGTTTAATTTCTCCAAGTTTCGTAGACAACCTCATGATAAAGAATTGCCTAGTAAAGATGAAATTATTGGTCTTGCTTCTATTGCCGTACCTCCTACTGATCCGTTAGAACAATATTTGCTAGACCATGAAAACGATATGCATATGAATGAAAGAAATGAAATAGATAAGATGTTCTTTGATCAACCACCTATCCTTAAACATAATTTGCCTGTTGAAACTCTTGGAGGCCCTCCTCCGCATAAAGGTGATCTTGTATTTGAATTTAAGCAATTGCCCGATACATTGAAATATGCTTATCTTGATGAAAAGAAGATATATCCTGTTATTATTAGTGCTAACCTTTCAGCTCATGAAGAAAAGAGATTACTAAAAACTCTAAGGAAGCACTGAGCTGCTATTGGATATACTCTTGATGATCTTAAGGGCATTAGTCCCACTCTATGTCAGCATAAAATTAATATGGAGCCTGATGCTAAACCAGTTGTCGACCACCAACGACGATTAAATCCTAAGATGAAAGAGGTGGTAAGAACCGAAATATTAAAACTTCTGGAAGCAGGTATAATCTATCCCATAGCTGATAGTAGATGGGTAAGTCCCGTTCATTATGTCCCTAAGAAAGGAGGTATTACCGTTGTTCCTAATGATAAAAATGAACTCATTCCACAAAGAATTGTAACTGGTTATAGGATGGTAATTGATTTTAGAAAATTAAACAAAGCTACAAGAAAAGATCATTACCCCTTACCTTTTATTGATCAAATGTTAGAAAGATTGTCTAAGCATACACACTTTTGTTTCCTAGATGGTTATTCAGGTTTTTCTCAAATACCTGTATCACAACCCGATCAAGAGAAAACCACCTTTACTTGTCCTTTTGGAACTTATGCTTATAGACGTATGCCTTTTGGTTTATGCAATGCACCTGCTACCTTTCAAAGATGTATGACGGCTATATTCTCTGACTTTTGTGAAAAGATTGTTGAGGTGTTCATGGATGATTTTTCTGTTTACGGAACTTATTTTGATGATTGCTTAAGCAACCTTGATCGAGTTTTGCAGAGATGTGAAGAAACTAATCTTGTCTTGAATTGGGAGAAGTGCCACTTTATGGTGAATGAAGGCATTGTCTTGGGGCATAAAATTTCCGAAAGAGGTATTGAAGTTGATAAAGCTAAGGTTGATGCTATTGAGAAAATGCCATGTCCTAAAGATATTAAAGGTATAAGAAGTTTCCTTGGTCATGCTGGTTTGAATAGGAGATTTATTAAAGACTTCTCTAAAATTTCTAGGCCTCTTACCAATCTATTGCAAAAAGATGTTACATTTGTTTTTGATGATGATTGCCTAGAAGCCTTTGAAACACTTAAGAAAGCCTTAACCACTGCACCTATTGTCCAACCACCTAATTGGAACTTGCCTTTTGAGATTATGTGTGATGCTAGTGATTATGCTGTTGGTGCTGTTCTAGGACAAAGGGTTGATAAGAAATTAAATGTTATCCATTATGCTAGTAAAACTCTAGACAGTGCCCAAAGAAATTATGCTACCACTGAAAAAGAATTTCTAGCAGTTGTGTTTGCATGTGATAAATTCAGATCTTACATAGTTGATTCTAAAGTAACTGTTCACACTGATCATGCTGCTATTAAATATCTTATGGAAAAGAAAGATGCTAAACCTAGACTCATTAGGTGGGTTCTATTGCTACAAGAATTTGACTTGCATAATACTGATAGAAAGGGAGCTGAGAATCCCGTAGCAGATAATTTGTCTAGAATGGAAAATGTTTTTGATGACCCACTTCCTATTAATGATGATTTTCCTGATGAACAATTAGTTGTCATAAATGCTTCTTGTACTGCTCCATGGTATGCGGACTATGCTAATTACATTGTTGCTAAATACATACCACCTAGTTTCACATACCAACAAAAGAAAAAGTTCTTCTTTGATTTAAGACATTACTTCTGGGATGACCCACATCTTTATAAAGAAGGAGCAGATGGTATTATTAGACATTGTATACCTGAGCATGAACAGGAACAAATCCTACGGAAGTGTCATTCCGAGGCTTACGGAGGACACCATGCGGGAGACAGAACTGCACACAAGGTATTGCAATCTGGTTTTTATTGGCCTACTCTTTTCAAGGATGCTCGTAAGTTTGTCCTATCTTGTGATGAATGGCAAAAATTGGTAATGTTGGTAGACGTCAGGAAATGCCTATGAATTATTCACTTGCTGTTGAACCATTTGATGTTTGGGGATTTGATTATATGGGACCTTTTCCTAAATCCAATGGGTATACTCATATTTTAGTTGTTGTTGATTACATTACTAAGTGGGTAGAAGTTATTCCAACTAGTAGTGCTGATCATAACACTTCTATTAAAATGCTTAAAGAAGTTATTTTCCCGAGGTTTGGAGTCCCTAGATATTTAATGACTGATGGTGGTTCACATTTTATTCATGGTGCATTCCGTAAATTGCTTGCTAAATATGATGTCAACCATAGAAGTGCATCTACCTATCACTCTCAAACTAGCGGTCAAGTTGAATTGAGCAATAGAGAAATAAAATTAATTCTGCAGAAAACCGTCAATAGATTTAGAAAGAATTGGTCTAAGAAACTTGACGATGCATTATGGGCCTATAGAACTGCTTATAAAAATCCTATGGGTGTGTCTCCTTATAAAATGGTTTATGGAAAAAGTATGTCATTTACGTCTTGAGTTAGAACATAAAGCATATTGGATTAAAGAACTCAATTACAATTTTAAACTTGCTGGTGAAAAGAGGTTATTTGATATTAGCTCATTAGATGAATGGAGAACCCAAGCTTATGAAAATGCCAAATTGTTTAAATAAAAAGTTAAAAGATGGCATGATAGAAGAATTCAAAAACGGGAATTTAAAGTAGGTGAGCAAGTTCTATTGTACAATTCTCGTTTGAGATTCTTTGCAGGAAAACTTCTCTCTAAATGGGAAGGACCGTATATCATCGAAGAAGTTTATCGCTCCAGAGCCATCAAAATAAATAACTCCGAAGGCACTAATCCGAGAGTGGTGAATGGGCAAAGAATTAAGCACTATATTTCAGGTACTCCCATTAATGTTGAAACTAATATTATTGAAACAATTACACCGGAAGAATACATAAGAGAGACTTTCCGGAACACTCCAGAACCCTGAAAAGGAAGAGGTATGTGATACGGTAAGTAAACCGACTCCAAAAATTCCATAAAAAATACTTTTTGTAAGTTTTGGAATATTAGAAAAAATACAAAAATAAGAAACTGCCGAGGGGACCCACCTGGTGCCCACGACGCACCAGGGCGCGCCACCCCCCTCCAGGCGCGCCATGGTGGCTCGTGGGCCCCACGTGAGCCTTCCCAACTCCGTTTTACTTCTGGATTACTTGTTTTGCAAGATAAAAAATCTTTATATATACTCCCGTATGTTTTGACCACCGTATCGCAGAAATCTCCTCTGTTCTTGTTTCGTGCTATTTTTCTGACAGATTTAGATCGCCATGGCTCCCCAAAAGCTCCGTGCCAAGCACCGCATTGTGCAACCATCGCCGGGCAAACGCCCCTGCAGCGAGGTTTACTACGAGTTGTCGTCAGGAGAAGAATACAATGGCAAGGAGGACAAGGTCGAGGAAGTTGCAGGAGCCCAGGCTCCGGAAGGAGGGCAAGCCATCCCCATGGAGGAGACCGCAGAGAAGGGAGATATCCTTCAACCTTTATATGATCATCTCTCCCCATCCGTAATTGAAGCCCTAAGAGTCTTTGAAATAGTTAGTGCTCAGAATACATCTCTCACTCGTGAAGTTATTTTGTTGGAAAAGCAAAACATCGCCCTCCGGAGCATCAACCGCAGATTGATGTATCTGCTTGAGCTGAAGGACAAGCCCACCACTTCATCACCACCACCATCACCGAAGAAGGAGACTTGAGCACATGGGTATGGGCACTCCCCTTGGCTTGTGCCAATCTTGGGGGAGGTGCCCCTGTATCGTATCACCATCACTTTTATTAACATTACCTATTTTTAGTTCGTTCCTTAGTTATTTCGTGATCTGGTTGAATAAAAGTTTAGTATGATCTATTTTTGAGTATTAGCTTCGTGATCTATCTATCTATGTAATCGAGTTGAGAGTTATATAATAAAGAGTAGTTTGAGTTTTTGTTTCTTTACTTTCATGTTTCAATTCTAGCAAGAAAATAATGAAAAAGATCATATGCTAATCTTATGGAAAGTAATGACATTACATAAAGAAAAGTATAAGTGGTAAAATTTATTGGAAGTTAACAAACGTAGCATTAGTCAATGATGCAATTCATGAAAAAGTTAATAAGGGAAGAGAAGATTCACATGCAAATATACTATCTTGCACATCTTTTATGATTGTGAGCCCCCATTAAGTATTTTATGCCAAATTGTTGATGTTGGACAAGGAAGACAACTTAATGAATTATGTTTATTCATATTCACATAGAAGTTATATTGTTATAGATCCTCCAACATGTGGTGCTTGCCCAATATCTTTGCTAGCCAAAAATCCGCACCAAGTGGAGATACTACTTGTGCATCCAAAACCTTTAAACCCAGTTTCATGTCATGAGAGTCCACTATATCTACCTATGGATTGAATAAGATCCTTCAAGTAAGTTATCATCGGTGCAAAAAGCAATAAAAATTGCCTCTAAATATGTCTGAACTTTTATTGTAAGAGAAATAAGCTTTGTGCGAACTTGTGATGGTAAAGAAATAAAAGCGACAGACTGCATAATAAAGGTTGCTATCACAAGGGGCAATATAAAGTGACATTCCTTTGCATTAAGAGCTCTTGCATCCAACAACAAAAAGCGCATGACAACCTCTGCTTCCCTCTGCGAAGGGCCTATCCTTTACTTTTATGTATTTACTTTTTATGCAAGAGTCAATAGTGTTCTCCTCTACTTCCTTTTTATTTTTCTCTTTTGCAAGCATCATGTGGTGGGGAAAGATCTAGGCATATATATCCAGTTGGATATGAGTGATCATGAGTTATTATTGTTGACATCACCCTTAAGGTGAATAAGTTGGGAGGCGAAAACACAAGCCCCTATCTTTCTATGTGTCTGGCTGAAACTTTTTGCTCCATATATATGTCGTGAGTGTTAGCAATCATAGAAGACTAAATGATGGTTGAGTATGTGGACTTGCTAAAAAGCTCCTACATGAGACCCTTCCTGAAAATATGATGAATTGCAATTGCATTGTTGACTGAGAACATAGTTTGTTAGTTTTCAAGAAAGTTTATGCCTTATACTCCATTGTTGTGATGAATTGTTACTTGCTCATGAGAAGTTTATGATAATAAATATTGCTATTACAATAATGATCATGATGCTACTATGTTCGTATTTTGTTTTTATCGACACCTCTCTCTCTAAACATGTGGACATGATTATCGATATCGGCTTTCGCTTGAGGACAAGCGAGGTCTAAGCTTGGGGGAGTTGATACGTCCATTTTGCATCATGTTTTGCTACTGTTATTTATAGTGTTTTTAATCAATATAACACTTTGTGGAGCAATTCTAATGCCTTTTCTCTCTTAATATGCAAGATTTACACAAGGAGGGAGATTGCCGGCAGTTGGAATTCTGGACCTGAAAAAGCTATGTCAGAGATACCTATTATGCACATCTCCAAATAAGCTGAAATTTTATGGAGATTTATTTTGGAATAAATAGAAAATACTGGAAGCAAGAAGTACCAGATGGGGCCACCCAGGTGCCCACGAGGCACCAGGGCGCGCCACCCCCCCAGGCGCGCCCAGGTACCTCGTGGGGCCCCTGGCCAGCCTCTGGCCCCCATTTTCTGGTATATAAGTCCATTTACCCTAGAAAAAATATAGAGAAGACTTTCGGGACGGTGCGCCGCCGTCTCGAGGCGGAACTTGGGCAGGAGCACTTTTGCTCTCCGGCGGAGAGATTTTGCCGGGGAAACTTCCCTCCGGGAGGGGGAAATTGTCGCCATCGACATCACCAGCGATCCTATCATCATGGGAGGACTAATCTTCATCAACATCTTCACCAGCACCATCTCATCTCAAACCCTAGTTCATCTCTTGTATTCAATCTTTGTCTCAAAACCTCAGATTGGTACCTGTGGGTTGCTAGTTGTGTTGATTACACCTTGTAGTTGATGCTAGTTGGTTTATTTGGTGGAAGATTATATATTCAGATCTATTATGCTATTCAACACCTCTCTGATCTTGGACATGAATATGATTTGTGAGTAGTTACTTTTGTTCTTGAGGACATGGGAGAAGTCTTGTCATAAGTAATCATGTGAATTTGGTATTCGTTCGATATTTTGATGATATGTATGTTGTTGATTCCCTTAGTGGTGTCGTGTGAACGTCGACTACATGACACTTCACCAACTTTGGGCCTAAGGGAATGCATTGTGGAGTAGTAATTAGATGATGGGTTGCTAGAGTGACAGAAGCTTAAACCCTAGTTTATGCTCTATTCCGTAAGGGGCTGATTTGGATCCATATGTTTAATGCTATGGTTAGAGAAATCTTAATTCTTCTTTCGTAGTTGCGGATGCTTGCGAGAGGGGGTAATCATAAGTGGGAGGTTTGTTCAAGTAAGAACAGCACCCAAGCACCGGTCCACCCACACATCAAATTATTAAAGTAGCGAACGCGAATCAAATAAACATGATGAAAGTGACTAGATGAAATTCCCATATGTCCTCGAGAACGCTTTACTTACTATAAGAGATTGTTCCGGCTTGTCCTTTGTTATAAAAAGGATTGGGCCACCTTGCTGCACTCTTTGTTATTGTTGCTACTTGTCACTTGTTACAAATTATCTTGCTATCAAACTACTCATTACCAATAATTTCAGTGCTTGCAGAAAATACCTTGCTGAAAACCGCTTGTCATTTCCTTCTGCTCCTCGTTGGATTCGACACTCTCACTTATCGAAAGGACTACGATTGATCCCCTATACTCGTGGGTCATCACACATTCTAAATCTCCTTTGTTGCACTTAATGGACCCCCGTGCTGCTACACTGCCTAGCCACTCTGCCATAACTAGGGTTTTTCTTTTCTTTTTCAGACATTTTTCAGATCTATAATTATAACCAAATCCAAACATTTTCTGTTTGCGACTGCTTTGACCCGGATATTACTTCATCACCTGTGGGATTGCAACTGTAATGGTGTCTTTTTGCCGGCTTGAACCGTTGCCGGCTCGCAGATCGTAGTTTAGCCTGCTACTGTCATGACCCGGCATGCTTTCATAGACTCTCCGACTTATGCTTTCTGAAACCATCCTTAATGCTTTGCTTCATATATCTCAGCCAGCTTATATCGTGTCTCTCGTGTTTTGTAGCTGGGTTTCATTGCGCTTAAGCTTATGGCTCCTAAGACAAACAAAGCTGTCAACTGGACTAAATCAGGCATGACTGCACTCATGCTGGATGACCTGGTGAATTCTGAGTTGCTTCCAGCTCAATCTGAAATAGAATGGCGTATTCCGGTTGAAGAAACACGTACGCAGCCAGGTCAGAATGAGGTTGTCATATTTGGCCATCACTTGAACAGGGGCTTCCGACCTCCGGGTTCAAAGTTCTTCCGCAATATACTTCAACATTTTGGCATCAGGCCTCAAGATCTCAGACCCAACTCAGTTTTGAATTTGTACCAGTTTCAAGTGTTCTGCGAAGTTTATCTCCAAATCGAACCAACTGTCAGCTTCTTCCAAGAATTTTTCTATCTCAATCATCAGACATAATACAAAGCCGGACCAAGCATAGAACTTGGGGGAGTAACCATCCAAAGAAGGAAAAAGTCGGCCTTTCCTGAGGTAGCATTAGCAAGCCATCCTAAAGGATGGCACGGGATTTAGTTCTATTGCAAGGACACCTCTCCAGAACAGCAACACAGACTATCGGGTTACAGGCTAGACCGGCTTGATGCTTCCACTAACTTTCCGGGTTTCACCTCCAAGGCAAAGAGGAAAGCATTGGAACCTTTGTACCCAAGGATAAATGCTTTGATAGCTCATGGCCTCACTGGAGTCGATTTGAGCCGGTGCTGGATTGATTGGCGGATCCAACCCCTCAGCCTAAGGGGCCGCCTTATGTATGAATATACTAGTGAGCCGGCAGACGCCTTGCGCTTCAGCCAGGTTAATTTAAAAACTACTGATGTCACCAAAGCCACCAAGAAGTTGCTAGGCGAGACCCGGGACCAATGCGGCCTTGTAGGCTTGGCCCCTTTCTTTGCAGGCAACCCGGTACCTCCAGTGAGTCATCTCCCTGACCTTTGTTTACACATATAATTTGGCTCCCCCCTTGATCTTTACTTACTTTACCAAATTGTCTTTTGCTCAGGAGGACTCTGAGTGGTGGCAAACTGAACCTCGAGTCCCCACTCCTCCCCAGGATGACAATGGAGAAGAGCCGGAAAATGAAGAAGAATATGAGGTAGAACTCGACTCTCTTGGCCGCCTCTTTAATCAACTTCCCGATGCCACCTCTCCTTAGGAACAAGTCGAATCCAGCCGAGCCGGCGAGGCAGAGGTAAATCCATTTCCCGACTTGGAAACGATTGTCGAGAAGAGAGAGAGACGGGCAGTCCGAAAAGTACCTTTTTTCACATCCAGATGCTCACTTAGACCCACAATTTCTTTTGAAACAAACTCAGCATGCTGGCACCTCCAAGCGAATGACCCGGAGCAGTTACGAAGAGCTATCCGGCGGCTTACCAAATGAGCCAGTTTCACGAAGGGCTCGGATTGAAGAACCACATAGTCCAACTCCCTCACGCCCTCAAGCCGGCCAAATGAGAGAGCCGATCCATCCTTCTGACCCAAACTACCAACTGACCTCGCCATCTTCCGATGAGTCTAGTGCCACTCACGCGCCAGTTTTTAACATCAACCGCGGGTAAGTGTTTCAACAACTTTTGGCACTTCATATTACATTTCTCCTTTGTATTAATTCTTATATCTGTGTTGAACCAGAGCCAAGACCTTTATTAAGAACAAAATTGATGGGTCTTCTGCTGCCATGGAGACTGAGGAAATCCCTTCTCATGATCCACTAATGGACAACCCAGACACCACCGTCAACCCGGCAGGTGAAAAAAAAAGTAGCTCACCAGGACGACCCAGAGATCTATGTCAACCCGGCAGGTGAAGAAGAGGCGGCTCATCATGACAACCCAGTGAGCCCTGTCCGCGCTTCCACACCTCCTATTATGGAGGAAAATAAAGACACTTCAAAGGATAACTCGGCTGCTGTTGAGCCAGAGACCAAGGCCCAGGACGATGTGGTTATTGTTGGTGAACACCACGGCCCAGTACTTGAAACTTCAACAACCTTGGCAAAAATTATAGCAAAGAATGAGTCGCCAAGCCAAGAGAAGGGAAAGGCCAGTCTTCAATCCCTTGAAAATTTGGATGTGAACTCTCTGCATCGAGGCTTCATGACCCGGCTATCTGAGAACCGGGACACTGAAATGGCTATGGTTAATACTTTGAGGAGAAAATATGAGGTATGTCCGCGCTGCACTCTCCTTTTACTCACATATATATGCAACCCCAAGTCATAAGTAGAGAAGTGCTAATATACTTGAGACTTGCTTTTATGTAAACTCTGAATTTTGTCAGATTGACACCTTAACCCGGCTAGTAGAAATATCTTTTGACTGTACTTAGGTATAGCCCCCAAGGGCTGGGTCATTATGTAATAATGAACCCGGGCTTCCGTAGATCTGCACTTTATGAATTTGAGCAATAGGTAGCTGCTACTTGTGAGCTGCGTTGGTAATTCCCTGAAGAGGAAGAGAGATGCAGTACAGTAGAGATAAGTATTTCCTTCAGTTATGAAACCAAGGTTATCAATCCAGTAGGAGAATCACGCAACACCTCGTTAACAGTACCTGCACACAAAATAACAAATCCTTGCACCCAACGCAAACAAGGGGTTGTCAATCCCTTGGCGGTTAATTGCAAGATTAAATTGTATGGTGATAGATAGATTGAACTAAAATATAAAATAAAATAAATAAAGTAAAAGTGCAGCAAGGCATTTTTAGGATTTTTAATATATGATAGAAGTAGACCCGGGGGCCATAGTTTTCACTAGAGGCTTCTCTCATGAAAATAGCATACGGTGGGTAAACAAATTACTGTTGGGCAATTGATAGAAAAGCAAATAATCATGACGATGTCCAAGGTAATGATCATGTATATAGGCATCACGTCCGAGACAAGTAGACCGACTCCTGCCTGCATCTACTACTATTACTCCACACATCGACCACTATCCAACATGCATCTAGTGTATTAAGTCCATAAAGAACGGAGTAACGCCTTAAGCAAGATGACATGATGTAGAAAAAGTAAACTCATGCATGAATAAACCCAATCTTTTTACCCTTAATAGCAACGATACATACGTGTCATGTCCCTTTCTGTCACTGGGATTGAGCACCGCAAGATCGAACCCATTACAAAGCACCTCTCCCATTGCAAGATAAATCAATCTAGTTGGCCAAACCAAATCAATAGATCGGAGAGAAATACAAAGCTATAATAATCAAGCATAAAAGAGTTCAGAGAAGACTCAAATAATATTCATGGATAATCTGGTCATAAACTCACAATTCATCGGATCCCAACAAACACACCGCAAAAAGTGATTACATCGGATAGAACTCCAAGAACATCGAGGAGAACATTGTATTGAAGATCAAAAAGAGAGAAGAAGCCATCTAGCTACTAACTATGGACCCGAAGGTCTGTGGTAGACTACTCACGCATCATCGAAAGGGCGGCAAGGTTGATGTAGAGCCCCTCCGTGATCGAATCCCCCTCCTGCGGAGTACCGGAAAAGGCCTCCAGATGGGATCTCTCGAGAACAGAAGCTTGTGGCGGCGGAAAAAGTATTTCGTGGACTCCTCTGTTGGTTTCCTGATTTTAGAGAATTTATAGTGGAGGAATTAGGTCAAACGAAGCTGTGTGGGCCCCACGAGCCACCAGGGCGCGCCCGCTTGGGGCACGCCGTGGTGCCTCGTGGGCCACTGCTTCATCTTCTCGTCTCCTCCCGAAGCTTCTAGTGTTTGTTATGTCCAGAAAAAAATCTCCAAAAAGTTTCGTGGCATTTGGACTTCGTTTGGTACTGATATTCTGGAAAACCAAAAACAGGCAAAAAAACAGCAACTGCCACTGGGCACTAAGTTAATAGGTTAATCCCAAAAAATGATATATAATTGCTGTAAATGTATATAAAAACATCCAAGATTGATAATATAATAGTATGGAACAATCAAAAATTATAGATACGTTGGAGACGTATCAGTAGCCCCCAAGGGCCGGCTCATCATCATGTGATGGGCCGGGTCTTCAGATATACTGGTATTAAAAAATGATAACGCATTAGCCCCCAAGTGCCATGTTGAGTGCTTGCAGCTTCATGGGACTTGATATAAAATAGGACAGAACTGACTGATGTAGCCCACAAGTGCCGGGTCGATCGCCTGCAGCGGCTCGGAACTTGATGAATAATGTAGCCCCCAAGTGCCGGGTCGATCGCCTGCAGCAGCTCGGGACTGTCAATAATGTGCCCGACCGTGTGAATGTTGTATGCATGATATGTTGAACCAGGCCGAGTCACAGGCAGTCAGCTTACAGAAAGAGCTGAAAAAGGAAAGGAAGCTTCGAGAAAAGGCAGAAAGCCTATCTTCAGATTTCCACAAATCCCTGCTTACTGTGACGGACACGCTAGAGAAGACCAAGTATGCCTTTGAAGAAGAAAGAGCCGCCTTACTGAAGCGAACAGAAGAGGCCGAGTTAAAACTCGAGCCGGTGACCCAAGAACTGCAGACACTTAAAGGTCACATTACTGATATGTGCATAGCCATCTTCGGTAAGTCTGACTTCTTTTAGGTCATAAGCCGTCCAACTTTCCCGGGTTGATCTCTTAACCTAGTCAATGACTTATATAATGTGCCAACAGGTCGAAGAAATCATAACGCGGTTGAGCGCCCTCTGGTGAAGTTAAAAGCCATGTACAAATTCCTTGAACAGCTATATGTAGGTGGTGCTTACTGTGTTATGGCAGTCAAGAACGTGAAAGCACCACCTCACTATATCATGGAGATGCTTAAGGAGCTGTCAATTGTGCCTGAGTGGATCGAAGAACTGAAGAAGGCGGCTTGTCGTCAGGGAGCCATGTACTCACTTGCACGCGCCAAGGCTTACCTCCCGGAGATGGCGCCCATACTACTAGCTGACGGGTTCCCAGAGTTCAACGCTGATAACACCCGCTTCACTGAAAAGGACTACGTGCGTTGTGTGAAAGAAACCAGAGTGGCAGCGACAAAGATTGCGGAGGAACTGGACTTGTCCAAGTTCCAAGCCGGCTACTCTGAAGCCGGGAAACGCATGAGCCTGCCCAATCGAAAGCCTATTGAGCTTACTCAACCATGTAAGCAAAACTTCGCTCCCGATGTCAGCCCTGCAACTGTGATGAGAGAAGACTCAGTTTTTGGAGCTTTGTCTTCAATCCAGTGGGTGGCAGACGACCCCCAGACCCAGAGAGCAGAAGCAGCGGCTTCTGAAGACCTCGACGAGCCGGCACATGCGGACCCGCCAACCACTGGCGCAGGAGGAGAAATGAACATCAACCCGGAGAGCAGAACTGCCGGCTCACAGCCATCGTCTACGCCACAAGTCTGAACTTTCTGGCATGACCTGGTTGTGTGAAAGTAGCCTCATAATGGCTTGTAAGAACTTTGATAGAAAACCGTTGTATTGCTTCTAGTGCCATCGAGCACTGAGTACTTTTACTGCAAAACTTGGTCGCTTCAATGAATGACAAGAAACCCCTTTTGTGCTGGAAATCCAAGTACAACTCTTGTTTTGAATGCATAGTTTAAGTAATCCGGATGTTGTGCCAACCCGGCATCTGTGAGTGCAATGCAACCCGCCATCCAGTAGAGCGACATATATCTTTGTACGAGTCCTGAGACCCGGCAAGTATGGCGACTCGTTTTACCTTGTCAAAATCTGTTGGTACTTGGTGACACATCATAAACTGTGGTTGCAGTACAACCCAGCAAATCATGTTGCCGTTATAACATCACAAATAAGGAGACCCGGCTTTTCTGAGAATAAAGCCGGTTTCTGCAAAAGATGTAATAAGCACAAATAATTGTAATATAGATGCAAAATATATAACATGGGAAATACACATAATGCAAACTATAAAGATAAAAGCCGGCTTTCGAGGCACGACATAAAGACTGGCTTTCGAGGCTCGAGTCTGAATTTGCTTTCCGGTGGAAGCAGGCCTTGTAACCTCATTTGGTTTGTCCTTGCTCTCTGAAAGCCGGCTCTCACGTGACTTTAACCAGTGTTTTAGCTTTGATGAACTCAGGGTCAACAATGTGATTGACTCATCAAGTGTTCAACCGGGTCACCTTGGTGTGAGTAGCATCAAGCTAACAGGCAGGTTTAACCAAGCATATACTGGCTTTTTGCCGGGTTAAAAGGGATGTTAATAGCTAAACTCGATGAGTTGGAAGCCTCCAAGTAACCAATGATCAAAGAATAAAGACTCAACACACAGCTTTTGAGGCGAAAAGCAAACCTATGAAACTTCGCTGGCGTGGTAGCAATCACGGGCGCTTATTCGTATTGGGATCTGGTCCCTCCTCTTTCCTTCTTTGCATTTTCGTTTTATTAAGCCTTAGATGGTTATTTCCTCTTATAGTGGTTCTAGGACCACACTGCTATGGGAGAGCCAGTAGTGCCCAGGCACTAGGCTGGCACGATGGCAGACCGGCAGACGGGGCCCATCCAGCCATGCTCGTTCGGTTCCAGCCGGTTCGTCTATTCTGGAGAACCCAAGGCACAAGGTGCGAACCACTAGTAGAAAAAGGCCCATTAGTCCCGGTTCCAGAGGGGCTTTAGTCCCGGTTCTGGAACCGGGACTAAAGGGTCGGGACTAAAGCCCAAAACCTTTAGTCCCGGTTCGCTTACGAACCGGGACCAAAGGGGCTCCACGTGGCTGCTGTGGGGAGCCCAGGCAGGAGGACCTTTAGTCCCGGTTGGTAACACCAACCGGGACTAAAGGAGCTCCACGTGGCCGCTTCGCAGCACTCAGGCAGGAGGACCTTTAGTCCCGGTTGGTAACACCAACCGGGACCAAAAGGCGCTGGGGTTTTTGTTTTTTTTAAAGGGGGGGTTTAGGGGTTTTGGAGGGTTTAGGGGTTTCATATTGTGTTAGCTAGCTAATAGAGAGAAGTGACCTCTCTTTCTCCGTGCTTGGTCGACGCTAGCTACTTCATATAGAGAGAACTCTACGCTAGCTAGTAAGCAAATGAAGGAAACCATTAATTACACAAGATCGTCATGAACATATACAGAGAGAAGTGACCTCTCTTTCTCCGTGCTTGCTCGAAAAACAAGTTTTCGTAAATCTATCCGACGCTACTACATATATACAATATAACATCCCTGACATCATCAAGCGCCAAACTCCCATTGAATTTCCGCATGGTATTCTCCCTTTTCATGTATGACGTGGTCAAGAAAGAATCCCGCCAATTCCTCTTGAATTGCTCGTATGCGATCATGTGGTAGGAGTTCATCCCGCATCTGCCAGATCTAATTTAAAGAAGGGGGTCAATACATATATATGAATGAAACTCAACACAATTGATGGTAATAAAAAAAATGTGAATATTGTTTACATACTTCAAATTGTTCTTCAGATCTGCCCCGCTCAGAGGTCCCGTGGCAAATGTACTCGCAAACGTAGTATCCACATAAATTATTCCCGGGTTCCTGCCACAAGAACTTTACGAGAATAGAGTTCAATCAAACTGATAATCAAGCACGATAATGGTATTGATGAAACTGGAATCAATGAGAGATATGCGGAACTGGCTAGTACTACTTACTTTGGGGTGTGTAAATCGCAGCTCGTTCTTCAGACCCGGAACCTGTCCGGTGAACTGTTTCCAAACCCTGCCAGGCAAAGAAAATGATTACTTGATATCAGGAAATGAACGAAAGTTGTCGATATGGTCCCGGTATTGATTGAACTTACTTCTGGAGCATTGCAGTCATGTCTGCATAATCCTTGGGATCTTTACGTCTCGAGTCAAAGACAGTTACTACTCCCCCGTCAAGCTTAATGGATAGCAGAATATAGTGGAAACTGCGCACGCATAACTCATCAATTACAGTACTTAACCTCGAGTAAGCGAAACCGAATATGCACAAGACAGTAACACTCACTTGAAGTTGTAAGGAAAAAGTATTTCCCTTTTGTTTTGATGTCGAAGGAACGCTTTTAGCAAGTTTTCCTCGGTATATTTAACTCTTTCTTGTACCGCCCATTCATTTACGGTATTTGGGCTAATGAACCCAATGTCATAGATTTGTCTTTTTGGGCATTCGAAGATCTTCAATCTGCATAATATAGTGAGGATAATTATATATACATGCAATGAACAAGTTGAGCTAGAGACTTAATTACAGAAGTAATACTTACAGACAGTAGCAAGTCATGATTTGTTTGTCGAGGGCCTTTTGATTGAATAACTGAAATAACTCCACAAATTCAACAGGCATCAGGTCGACTCCAATGAGGTCGTGCTCATCTTTAATTCTCACCAGCAAACTATCGGACCCATTCTTCCTGCAGGTTTCCAAGTACCACTCATGCAATTTGTACATCATCGTTGTTAGAGGAGGATGATCAGGTTTGACGAGAGGCTTCCCGTGCACGTATTTATATTCTTCTTTTGGTAACTCAGCCATTTCAAAAATTACATCATCCCCCAAGTAATCACCAGGATTGGTACCGAGCACCATCCCCGGATGATTAGCGACGATATCGCTAGACACCTTGAGCGGGGGGCACGATTTCTTCTCCTGTTCGCCGAGCTGGGGAATTGTTTTCCCACTTCTTCCTTCTGCTAACCTTGCATCACTAGAAGTACTTCCCGACCGCCGCGCTTCATCATATGTCTTTTGAATAATGCGGTCATAGTTGGATTGCGGCGGAGGCGGTGGTGGTCGCTTCAGGGCATCGATAGTGCGCTTCACTTTCACTGGATCTATTGTTTCCTTCGGAGGTGGAGTTTTCTTTGCAAAATGGGCCCTCACTTGGGCACGAACTATGTCCTCGTTTTCCTGCTCGGTCCTCTCATATGGTAACTTTTCCAGAGGCTTGAGAGATGGACCGTATCTAAATTCCCTCCCGCCTCTGCTTGTACTGCTAGCCGCCGGAGCGGCGGCGTCTCTGTTCCGTCGTTGCTGACGAGGCTGAGAAGTAGGCGGAGTGCTCCGACGCCGGAGGAGCCGGACCGGCGGCGTCTGTCTTCCGCCGTTGCCGACGAGGCGGAGGAGGAGGCGGACTGCTCCGACGCGCCGGAGTAGGCGAAGGAGGAGGCGGAGTGCCCTCACGCGTCGGAGGAGCCGGAGAAGGAGGCGGAGTGCCCTGATCACTCGCCGGAGGAGGAGGAGGAGGAGGCGGAGTGCCCTGACTCGCCGCAGGAGGAGGAGGAGGAGGCGGAGGCTTCCAGTTTGGAAGCTTGATGTACTCCTTCTGCCATAGACATGTACTCCTCAGAGCACGAACCAGCTGATTCTCCCCTTCACCTGTAGAGTGGTCAAGCTCGAGCTCCTCAAATCCCTGCATTACTTCATCCACCATCACAACAGCATAGCCATGTGGAATCGGAAGGCAGTGAAAAGTTCCGTTGGGTTGAGGAGGTGCAACAGAGCCGACAGCCGCCTTGAAAGTGAGGTTCCGGCATTTCGTCATAAGCTCGCAATTTTGAGCCTCCGTGATAGTATCCACGGGGTAGATAGGAGCCGTGAAGTCAGTCTGAACGGGCTCCGTGGAAGCCACGCTGCTTCTCCGCTGAGATGGCGGGGTAGCTTCTGGGGTAGCTTCGTGCCGCTGAGATGGTTGGCCGGCAGCTCGCTGGCTCTCAAGTTCTTCCTCTAGCTTTTGTACACTTGCACTCATCTTCTGCATGTCGCTCAGCTCCGCTTTCCTCTTTCTCTCGTGGCTTCTGTAACCGCTTGCGTCGGGAAACCCAACCTTCCACGGAACGGAGCCTGGTGTGCCTCGTGTTCGTCCAGGGTGCTCAGCATTCCCTAGGGCCTCAGTCAGCTCGTCCTTCTCTCTGTCGGGAATGAACGTCCCTTCCTGCGCTGCGGTGATATACTTCTGAAGCTTCGTGACGGGTATTGCAAGTTGCTCGTCCGTCCAACGGCACTTCCCTGTTTCAGGGTCCAAAGTTCCCCCAACCCCGAAGAACCAAGTCCTTGAACGGTCTGGCCAGTTCAATGTCTCTGGTTCGACCCCTTTAGCAATCAGGTCATTCTCAGCTTTGTCCCACAACGGCCGGGCTTTGAGGTAACCACCTGACCCCGTGTGATGGTGATACTTCTTCTTTGCAGCATTGTTCTTGTTTGTCTCTGACATTATCTTACTCTTGTCCGATGTCTTGTAGGCCACAAATGCGGTCCAGTGATCTCTTATCTTCTCAAATCGGCCGATGAATTCTGGAGTCTCACCTTTGTCGACAAACTTTGATTTCAACTCCTTCTTCCACCTCCTGAATAGATCTGCCATCTTCTTAAGAGCACACGCCTTGACCAGTGGCTCTATAACTGGCTTATTCGGATCCTCCTCTGGCGGTAGGGTGAAATTTGCCTTCAGCAAGGTCCAAAGATCATCTTTCTGTCTATCGGTGACATAATCACCTTCAGGGGCGTCGTCCTTAGGCTTATTCCATTGCTTGATGCTGATCGGGATGTTGTCCCTAACAATAGCTCCGCACTGAGCAGAAAATGCGTCCTTGGTCCGCTTGGGTTCAATCGGTAGGCCATCGTCCGCGAGTGCTGTGATCGTGAACCTTTCATCCTTGCGCAACCTCTTCTTCGGGCCTCGTCTCGTTACCGAAGTTTGGCTCGATCCGGAGGGCTATAAAAGAAGAAAGAAGAGTTAATATATGTACATACCAAAACAATTAATGCATCAATTAGCTAGTCAGCACCTTCGGAGCCATCATGATCATGTCACCGGAGCCATCATGATCATGTCCTTCCTCCTCCATTGTTCCATCGGTGTCGTTGAGAAACGACAAGACAGCATCACCTCCGGCGAGGATTATCTCCCCCAACAACTGTTCTTGTTCCAAGTCTCTTTGATCCATAGTTTCTGCAAATATTACAACATGGCAATTAATATACAAACATGAATGTCCGACGTCCGGACCGCCTCTCTCATGAATGTCCGACGTCCGGACCGCCTCTCTCATGAATGTCAAACAAGGGATTCTCTTAACCTTTAAGGGATTTAACAAAATGGCGCCATTCTGAATGTGCAGAAAATGGTCCATATTTTTCCTGATCTCATCTACCCTTCTATATGTCACGTTGTCTAGTGTCAAAGGATTCAAGAAAACCAAGGCTTCATCATTAGCCGGAAGTAATAGGCGCATAATGGTACGAAGCTCAACGGCGAGCCAAACGCGGCGGCGCGGCTCGGGCTTCGGTCGGAAATCGCCCACAGGACATCATTCGATGCGCGGCTGGGCTCGTTCGAACGGCAAGACGACGGCGCGTCGATTGGCGGTGGTCGGAGCGGCTGAAACGGCCAGAGTCGAGCGCTACGACCTCGACGGCGGCGAGCTTCTCGGGTGAGCTACGGGGATGCGGTGGGTGGGGTGGCCTCGACAACGCTCTTTCAGTCACGGTTTGGGTGGACTCGAGAGTTTCTATGAGCATAAAAAAAATCCTCCCCCCTCATTTTCCCGAGAGAGTTAGGGGACATACTTGCGGACTCCTCCCCCCTCATTTTCCCGAGAGAGTTAGGGGATACTTGCGGACTCCTCCCCCCTCATTTTCCCGAGAGAGTTAGGGGATACTTGCGGACTCCTCCCCCCTCATTTTCCCGAGAGAGTTAGGGGATACTTGTAGACTCCTCCCCCCTCATTTTCCCAAGAGAGTTAGGGGACATACTTGCGGACTCCTCCCCCCTCATTTTCCCGAGAGAGTTAGGGGATACTTGCGGACTCCTCCCTCCTCATTTTCCCCGATTTACGCTCTTTCTTAATATGAACAAAAAAAATCATGAACGTTTAGTGAAGTTGCCCCTCCCCGATTTAGGCAAAGTAAAACCCCTTCGTGAAGGAACTTCTTTTTAGCCAACTTATTTTCTGCCAACAAAATACATATATCATATATACAAAAACATGGGATACCTTAATTAGTTCAATTTTTTGCCTTGACAAATCATTGAACCTTTTGACAGAAAGCTCCCATAAACTCTTTCATAATTTTCTTTAGCATACATCCATGGAAAAAAAACAGGAAGCTACGATATATTTTTTATATCATATTTATATCATATTTTCTTTAGCATACATATATCATATGATCATTTTCTATATATATACATCCATCCATCCATCCATCCATACACACACACATATATACATGGACCAAAAATGCTATAAAAAAATTATATGAACAAAAAAAAGCATACATCATCTATCATCAACATCATCAGCTATCATCAACATCATCATCTAACTATCATATATCATCTATCATTTATATATCATCAAAATCATCAAAATCAACAGGGGACAGGGAGGACAGGAAGGAAAGGGGGCCGGCCGGACCGAACGGGGAGGAGGGGCCGCGTCGTCGGGGCAGGGCAGTGGCGCCGGGCGGCGTCGGGGAGCGGCGCCGGCGTCGGGGCACGGGGCGGCGCGTCGGGGCAGAGGCGCGCGTCGGGGCAGGGCGCGCGTCGGGGAGCGGCGCCGGCGTCGGGGCACGGGACGGCGCATCGGGGCAGAGGGCGTCAGGGCAGAGGGCGTCGACGGCGAGCTCGGGCAGCCTGGCGGCGTCGATGTGCTCGGCGTCGTCGGGGGCAAGTGCTAGATGAAATCTGAAAAAATCGCAAGTGTTGCTTATATACACAGAGTATTGGTCCCGGTTCGTGGCACCAACCGGGACCAAAGGTCTCTTTTCGTCAGCCCAAAGGGCGGGAAGCAGAGACCTTTGGTCCCGGTTGGTGCCACCAACCGGGACTAAAGGGTGGCATTGGTCCCGGTTGGTGGCACCAACCGGGACTAAAGGGGCGCATTGGTCCCGGTTGGTGCCACCAACCGGGACCAAAGGGTGGTGCTGCCCGGGGCCAAATTTTTAGTCCCACCTCGCTAGCTGAGAGGGCTCGAGAGTGGTTTATAAGCGCTGCTGCGCACACCCTCTCGAGCTCCTCTCAACAGCAGGCTTCCGGGCCTAATCTGTCACTGCCTGTGGGCCTATTGGTTCTTCTGCGGGCCTGAATCCTGGCCCAACAAGCTGGTTGGGTTTCTAGTCGTATTCAGGCCGCTGTGGCCCAGTAGGCGGCATTTTTTTCTACTTTTTTTGTTTTCTTTTTTGCTTTATTTATTTTCTTTTGTTTCTACTTACAGTTTTTCAGTGATTCTTTTTGCTTTTAGGTCACAAAAATTATAAACTTTCTGTTAGTGCCATTAGTTTCCAAATTTGAATAGTTTAAATTTGAATTCTTTTAAATTGGTGTGAATCACTAGTTTGTGAATAACTTTACTATAAAAATAGATTTTTGAGTGATTCTTTTTCCTGCTATTTAATATTACTGTGTTTTCTCATTATATTCAATTTGGTAATTTTTAGGTTATTTTAAATGTCTGTTTTAACCAAAAACAGATTTTGTTATTTTAGTTCTAAAAAAAATTCTTTATGAAAATTCTTTTTGCTATTAATGTTTTGAACAAAAAATACTTTGATAACTTTAGTTGCATAAATTTTATATAATTTTAGTTTCATAAATACTAGAGGTTTATAAAATATTTTTAGTTGATTCCTTTTGCTATTAGAGTTTTATAAAAGCTTTTTAGTTGATTCTTTTTGCTATTGAAGAATATTATAGTTTTATTTTAGTTGATCATAACAGAATTTTTTAATTGATTATTTTTAGTTCATTATTTTTTCTATTAGAGTTTCATAAAGGTTTTCTAGTTCATTCTTTTTGCTATTAGTTCATTCTTTGAGCTAAATGACCCTGAAATTGAAAAACACTTCAAATGAACTCTGAAGAGGTTGAAAGTTGGCATGGTATCATCATTTCACCCACATAGCATGTGCTAAAAAGTTGAGAGGGTTACGTAAAAAACTGGATGCACTTCGTGTACAAAACGGACAATCTCTTTCGAAGTATCAGGGTTTCGGACGAAAACTCATCTGTTACAAAGGGATTTCATTTTTTTGAACTTATTTGAACTCCAGACTTTTTGTGTGTTCAAAAAGCACCATTCAAAGCCACATCATCAATTTTCAACCCTTTCTGACTTCATTTCCTATTTTTCATGCATTTACTGATTTTTTTAAGCTAAATGACCCTGAAATTGGAAAGCACTACAAATGAACTCTGAACAGGTTGAAAGTTGGCATGGTATCATCATTTCACCCACATAGCATGTGCTAAAAAGTTGAGAGGGTTACGGCAAAAACTGGATGCACTTCGTGTACAAAATGGACAATCTCTTTCGAAGTATCAGGGTTTCGGACGAAAACTCATCTGTTACAAAGGGATTTCATTTTTTTGAACTTATTTGAACTCCAGACTTTTTGTGTGTTCAAAATGCACCATTCAAAGCCACATCATCAATTTTCAACCCTTTCTGACTTCATTTCCTATTTTTCATGCATTTACTGATTTTTTAAGCTAAATGACCCTGAAATTGAAAAGCACTACAAATGAACTCTGAACAGGTTGAAAGTTGGCATGGTATCATCATTTCACCCACATAGCATGTGCTAAAAAGTTGAGAGGGTTACGGCAAAAACTGGATGCACTTCGTGTACAAAATGGACAATCTCTTTCGAAGTATCAGGGTTTCGGACGAAAACTCATCTGTTACAAAGGGATTTCATTTTTTTGAACTTATTTGAACTCCAGACTTTTTGTGTGTTCAAAATGCACCATTCAAAGCCACATCGTCAATTTTCAACCCTTTCTGACTTCATTTCCTATTTTTCATGCATTTACTGATTTTTTAAGCTAAATGACCCTGAAATTGAAAAGCACTGCAAATGAACTCTGAACTTTCATGCATTTACTGATATAGTTGTGGAGAGAAAGTCTTCACGTTTTCTTCGCTTGTGTCCTTTGCTTATTGCGCCGTAACCATGGATAATCTTCATCGTTTAACAGGGTGCTTGGGTCATACTTGACTTTGAAGGGAGGAATTTCATGAAACTTTTCATAATCTTCAGACATGTCTGTCTTGCCCTCCAATCCCACGATGTCTCTTTTTCCTGAAAGAACTATGTGGCGCTTTGGCTCATCGTATGATGTATTCGCTTCCTTATCTTTTCTTTTTCTCGGTTTGGTAGACATGTCCTTCACATAGAAAACCTGCGCCACATCATTGGCTACGACGAATGGTTCGTCTGTGTACCCAAGATTGTTCAGATCCACTGTTGTCATTCCGTACTGTGGGTCTACCTGTACCCCGCCTCCTGACAGATTGACCCATTTGCACTGAAACAAAGGGACCTTGAAATCATGTCCATAGTCAAGTTCCCATATGTCCACTATGTAACCATAATATGTGTCCTTTCCCCTCTTGGTTGCTGCATCAAAGCGGACACCGCTGTTTTGGTTGGTGCTCTTTTGATCTTGGGCGATCGTGTAAAATGTATTCCCATTTATCTCGTACCCTTTGTAAGTCAATACAGTCGAAGATGGTCCCCTGGCCAACGAGTACAGCTCATCAAAAACAGTGTTGTCACCCATGAGACGTGTTTGCAACCAACTGCCGAAAGTCCTGATGTGTTCATATGTAATCCAGTCGTCACACTGCTCCGGGTGTTTGGAGCGCGGAATATTCTTGTGTTCATCGACATACGGGGTCACCAAGGTAGAATTCTGTAGAACTGTGTAGTGTGCTTGAGACCAAGAATGCCCGTCCCAACATATTATTGAGTCCGCTCCTAGCGTGCCTTTTCCAGTCAGTCTCCCCTCATACCGCGATTGAGGGAGACCAATCTTCTTAAGGTCAGGAATGAAGTCAACACAAAACCCAATGACATCCTCTGTTTGATGGCCCATGGAGATGCTTGCTTCTGGCCTAGCGCGGTTACGAACATATTTCTTTAAGACTCCCATGAACCTCTCAAAGGGGAACATATTGTGTAGAAATACAGGGCCCAGAACGACAATCTCGTCGACTAGATGAACTAGGACGTGCGTCATGATATTGAAGAAGGACGGTGGGAACACCAGCTCGAAACTAACAAGACATTGCACCAAATCACTCCTTAACCTTGGCAGGATTTCTGGATCGATCACCTTCTGAGAGATTGCATTGAGGAATGCACATAGCTTCACAATGGCTAATCGAACGTTTTCCGGTAGAAGCCCCCTCAATGCAACCGGAAACAGTTGCGTCATAATCACGTGGTAGTCATGAGACTTTAGGTTCTGGAACTTTTTCTCTGCCATATTTATTATTCCCTTTATATTCGACGAGAAGCCAGACGGGACCTTCATACTGAGCAGGCATTCAAAGAAGATTTCCTTCTCTTCTTTGGTAAGAGCGTAGCTGGCAGGACCTTCATACTGCTTTGGATGCATGCCGTCTTTTTCATGCACACGTTGCTGTTCCTCCCGTACCTCCGGTGTATCTTTTGTCTTCCCATACACTCCCAAGAAGCCTAACAGGTTCACGCAAAGATTCTTCGTCACGTGCATCACGTCGATTGCAGAGCGGACCTCTAGGTCTTTCCAATAGGGTAGGTCCCAAAATATAGATTTCTTCTTCCACATGGGTGCGCGTCCCGCATCGTCAGTCGGAACAGATAGTCCGCCAGGACCCTTTCCAAAGATTACATGTAAATCATTGACCATATCAAGTATGTGATCACCAGTACGGAGGGCGGGCTTCTTCCGGTGATCCGCCTCACCTTTGAAATGCTTTCCTTTCTTTCGACATTGATGGTTGGTCGGAAGAAATCGACGATGCCCCAGGTACACATTCTTCCTGCATTTGTCCAAATATATACTATCGGTGTCATCTAAACAGTGTGTGCATGCGTGGTATCCCTTGTTTGTCTGTCCTGAAAGGTTACTGAGAGCAGGCCAATCGTTGATGGTTACAAACAGCAACGCATATAGGTCAAATTCCTCATGTTTGTGCTCATCCCACACACGTACACCTTCTCCATTCCACAGCTGTAAAAGTTCTTCAACTAATGGCCTTAGGTACACATCAATGTCGTTGCCGGGTTGCTTAGGGCCTTGGATAAGCACTGGCATCATAATGAACTTCCGCTTCATGCACAACCAAGGAGGAATGTTATAGATACATAGAGTCACGGGCCAGGTGCTATGATTGCTGCTCTGCTCCCCAAAAGGATTAATGCCATCTGCACTTAAACCAAACCATACGTTCCTTGCGTCACCTGCAAAGTCCCCCCACCTTCTCTCGATTTTTCTCCACTGCGACCCATCAGCGGGTGCTCTCAACTTCCCGTCTTTCTTACGGTCTTCTTTGTGCCATCGCATCAACTTGGCATGCTCTTTGTTTCTGAACAGACGTTTCAGCCGTGGTATTATAGGAGCATACCACATCACCTTGGCAGGAACCCTCTTCCTGGGGCGCTCGCCCTCAACATCACCAGGGTCATCTCGTCTGATCTTATACCGCAATGCACCGCATACCGGGCATGCGTTCAAATCCTCGTACTCACCGCGGTAGAGGATGCAGTCATTAGGGCATGCATGTATCTTCTGCACCTCCAATCCTAGAGGGCATAGAACCTTCTTTGCTTCATACGTACCGCCGGGCAATTCGTTATCCTTTGGAAGCTTCTTCTTCATTATTTTCAGTAGCGAACTAAATCCCTTGTCAGATACACCATTGTCTGCCTTCCATTGCAGCAATTCCAGTGTGGTACCGAGCTTTATGTTGTCATCTTCGCAATTTGGGTACAACCCTTTTTTGTGATCCTCTAACATGCGATCGAACTTCAACTTCTCCCTTTCACTTTCGCATTCTCTCTGTGCATCAACAATGACCCGGCGAAGATCATCATCGGGCACATCGTCTGGTTCCTCTTGATCTTCAGCTTCCCCCATTGCAGCATCACCGTATTCAGGGGGCGGGTAGTTGTCATCATCCTCTTCTTCTTCGTTGTCTTCCATCATAACCCCTCTTTCTCCGTGCTTGGTCCAAACATTATAGTGTGGCATAAAACCCTTCTCAAGCAGGTGGAAGTGAAGGGTTTTAGAGTTGGAGAAAGCCTTCGTATTCTCACAGACAATACATGGACAATGCATAAAACCATTCTGCTTGTTTGCCTCAGCCGCTTCGAGAAAATTATGCAGGCCCTTAATATACTCGGAGGTGCGTCGGTCACCGTACATCCATTGCCGGTTCATCTGCGTGCGTTATATAGTTCTCATTATTGAACAACATATAACTCTCTAGAGCATCTAATTAAAACATACAAGTAAGAACTTTTTTCTTTTAGAAAGAAGATAAGAAGAAGAGGCTAACCACGGTGGTGCCGGCGCCGAGATGGGCGCGGGCGATCGACGGCGGTGAGGACGGGGACGGGACAGGACGGACCGCCAAACCTAGACAAATCTTGAGGAAAATGGAGCTTGGACAAGGAGCTTCGAGAGGAGAAAGCTTAAGTGTGGCTCGGGCATTTCATCGAACAACTCATGTGCATAGGAGGTGAGCTAAAAGCTCTCCCACGGCCGGGCAAAAAAACAGAGCGCTCTGCTCGCGGGCAGGGGCTATATATAGGCCAACCATTGGTCCCGGTTTGTCATTTGGTCCCGGTTCCAGCCACAAACCGGGACCAATGGTTGTGGGCCAGGAGCGAGGCGCATTGGTCCCGGTTTGTGTCTGGAACCGGGACCAAAGGGGTCAGACGAACCGGGACCAATGGCCCACAAGGCCCGGCCGGCGCCCTGGCCTCACGAACCGGGACCGATGGCCCCCGGGACTAATGGGCTTCTCAGGGGTGGACCGAAGCCCTGTTTTGTACTAGTGAACCTTCCACCCCAAGTTCCTTTTCTCGCATGTGTGTTTTCCTACTGGCATTAGAAGGCCGTATCTCATGGTCATGTGTGCGTGTCTGGTTCTTTCGGACACAGGCGATGCTATGGGCTCAGAAGTAAGCCGCTAATTCTAATGAGAAGATGTGAAGTAGGAGTAATAGGGAAAGAAAATAAAGAAAGCGGCAAGTTAGCAATTAAGTCAGCTTGCTACATGAATTAGCGGCTTGTCGGACAAGGACGAACAGGATAGGCAGCAGCTTCCTCAGGCGTGCGACCATGTCGGACAACCACGCGACGAGCAGACGTTGGTGCGAACTCCACCTCACCCTGCCCATGGGTCTGTGTCTCGTGCGCTCCACGCTCGACGGCCGGGTCGTCGCTACCGACCTCAGTGGCACGGACATCGCCGCCGCAGCGTCACAGTGACCCCACGACGACGCGCTATCGCTGGAGCAGCTGGAGGCCATCTGGCCATGCCACCCCTCCACCCGAGTGACGCTACCATGGCCGCGAGAAAGACTCCATCGAGCTGTGCGTCGTCGGCGGCCTTGCCGGTGCCGCCGGCAGTGCCGAGCGAGGCGAAGCACTCATACACGGCGCGATCGATGCAGTGGAAAGACGACACGTCGTGCACGTTAGGCTCCATGAACGGCCAATGAGCACATACGTGTGTGTCCATGGTGAGCCGCTCATGGTTTTCTCCAACAACACAGTCATTAACGCTGGCCATGCCACCTCAGTATGCTTGTGAGAGATGCTGAAGAGTAGCTACCACATCGTGTAGATAGAGAGAAGAAAAGAATAGAGGAGATACTGGACTACTGGGTTAGAGCCCGCAGAGCTGCTCAGCATCACAGCAGC
Organism: Elymus sibiricus; assembly: GCA_039707655.1. NCBI lineage: Eukaryota > Viridiplantae > Streptophyta > Magnoliopsida > Poales > Poaceae > Elymus > Elymus sibiricus. The sequence continues at coordinate 359,656,000 of CM077666.1, forward strand.
CGCTTCAACGGACCATGACAAGGATAGTGGCATCCGGTAAGATCCATCTTGTCGGCAGCACGACTCCGTTGTAGGCGTTGAGCATGGAGACCTTGATGGGTGCGCGCGGTGGATCCTGGGAACGTTTCCAACTCTGGATAGTCTCGACCACGGCTCTTCTCTGGACATGGTACCACCGTCTTCATCGCGCCCAGCGCCTCCTGCAAGGCCGCGACCGCGAGCCCTCGCATGCTCCCAGCTTAGCTCAGGGCGACACCACGGCCTCGTCTAAATCCTCCGGTTGCTGCGACCACCCTGTGCGTGGACACCGGCCTCTTCATGGACGCCAGACGACATATAAGATGGCACACAGCATACAATCACGAAGGAGCAAGTAAAGCAGCGGATTACAAACACACATGACACAGCACTATTTTCCATTTTGTGTCCTATGCTGTGTACCATGTTTTATTAACACGGCGACCGCGCATCCAAGCAGACAAACTGCACTAACACGGCGACAGCCGTCGCCATCCGCAGTGCTATTATTGGCTCTATACCTGTTGCATCGCCACGTCTCTCCGCTGACGTCTAGACGCGGATCTTTCAGCGATCATTAGCATGCACTGCCCACGGACGGAATCATTAACATGCATTAACTTGCAATTCAACCCTGACATCAACTTGCGCTTGCACGTGTCAAGGCCACAACCGCACTCGATTAGAGGAGGATCGTAACCGAGGTGGTCGTTGCCGCCGTCGGCCATGGACTGGCTTGCTATGCTAGAGTACATGGTGGCGGTAGATGTAAGATGACTTTCCATTGCCGTTTTACCACGCAGCATTGTTCATGAAGCAGCCGATCCAGTACACTGGATGCCAGCCAGGAGCACGAGTCAAAGTCATAACCGGAGCGAGCATTCAGCCACAACAGTATGCAGCGACTGCACCTGCTTCAACTTTCCAGTCCGCAGCAGTTTCAGGCACCCCTTTCCTAGTAAGAGACAGCCGACCCCCCATAGCCCTAACACCCCGTGGTATCGAATGAGGCACGTATGGGGCGCAGTCAAGACAAATACTAACCGACAAAACATGAGATTCGTTTTACGCGGATGATTTATTGCGTCACTCTATTCCCATCCATTTCTTAGTTAGTACTCTCTCCGTCTCAAAATAAGTGTCGCAAGTTTACTATAACTTTGTATTAAAGTTAGTACAAAGTTCAGACACTTATTTTGGGACGGAGGGACTATTACATTTCTGTCAACACGATACCCGAGCTGCTATAGATACAAGGCATTAGCATTTGTTTGAAACGATCGGAGCTGATATATATGTTAGTCGAAAACCTGTTTATTAACAAGATAAATAAAAAAAATAAGGGAAAAAATGCAGAGTTGGTCTATCCCGTGTCGCTCCCGCGAGCGACCGGGGGAAACCCTAGCGCCACCGTCACTCACTCCCCCTCTCTCGGCTTCCTCTCCTTGCGTCTTGTTAGCCAGCGCGGGATGGCCTCGCGCATGGAGACACTTTGCTGCCGCAGGGCCTGGCGGCGGAGCGGCCGCGTCCTGGTGCTCTAGTCAGGCGCGGCGGCTGCGCATCTCTTTTCTCCGGGTGGCGACGGGCAGGACGGCATCGGACCGATCTGGACAGATCTCGCGTGGGTCTGCCGTCGCGCGGCGAGGGCGGAGGGCAGCTTGGGCTGCGTGCGGCCGGCTCCACTATGGCCGTTGGATGGTGGAGGGGGTGGCGTGGTTGTGGTGGTGGCGGGGCAAAAACGACAAATCTGACCTCAGGGCGAAACTAATTCACAAACTGAATTGCTTTTGAAAAAATTTCACTCAGCTGACCCTTTTGTGTAGCGCCCGACAGCTAGGCGCCACACTACACTGTGCAGCGCCTGACTGACAGGCGCTACACGCCTGGCCATCGTCGCACCCCGGGCTGCCTGAAAAATGCTAAGTCAGTGTGCAACGCCTAAGAGCTAGACGCTACACTGTGCAACGCCTGAGAGCTAGGCGCTACACTGTACTTGCACTAGTGGCCGCTCCGGCTACTGCTCCGTCCTCGCACGGCAGGCGGCAGGCGGCCCTGCCCTGACAGCCGTGCCCGTGCTGTCGCCGCCTCGCTGCTCCGGGGACCCTTGCATGCACCAGCCACGCACAGGGCAGACCGTCGTAGTGCGGCGTAGGCCGGCTTTGCTTATCTCATTTCGGGGTCCACACTGTCTTATCTCATTCGTGGTACGGAGGCCGAGCTCAGCCCCACACCGACGCGAGGTTCGTCGCGTCTTTGGTGGCAGCTTGCTGGAGCCTGGAGGCCTCCCGCACTGGTGGAGTCTGCATGCACACGTACGTGCAGGACAACGGGGAGAGCTAGCTCTCGACCCAAAGCCAAATTCCATGGATCCGGGGGCAGGGGTCTTTAAAATATCGTCCCCCATTCCATATCTGCCATAGCTGTACACTCATTCGAATAATTCTCGCGACGTAATGACACTAATATGGTAGATAACGGTTCTTTTGTCAGTGCAACGCCTAGACTCTAGGCGCTACACTGTATAGTGTAGCGCCTAGCTCTCAGGCGTTGCACACTGACTTAGCATTTTTCAGACAGCCTGCGGTGCGACGCTGACCAGGCGTGCAGCGCCTGACAGTCAGGCATCACACAGTAGAGTGCAACGCCTAGCTGTCGGGCGCTATACAAAAGGGTCAGCTGGGTGATTTTTTTTCAAAAGCAATTCAGTTTGTGAATTAGTTTCGCCCTGAGGTCAGATTTGTGGTTTTTGCCTGGTGGCGGGGCGTGTTCAGGACGGCGCTGGGGGACCTGTCAGATCTAATCTGGCGTGGGCCTTGTCCGGTCGGTGCTTCGTGGCGGCAGAGGCGGAGCCAACATTTCTCAAAGCCTAGGGCTAAAATTAAGCGGCTATAAAAAACGCCTAAAACTTTTATACCACAAGTATCAATGCGTATTAGAAGTACACCACATATTCACAATTCCAAGGAAAAACCAGCTTCATTATTACCACGAGAGAAAATTCGACAAAAGGATGTAAACAATTCGATAAAGTACCTCATTTCAAAAGTGGGTACCAAATTTATGAAGATTTATTCATTTGAGCCCATTGTTTCTTCATCGGCATTTGTAGAAAGACCTAAAGCTTAAAGATAAAATTCAGTTTTCAAAATAAAGACACTGGACATAGGATAACTTATTTTTTCATAAATTTTAGAGATAAGAATATAATATACTATTACCATAAAATGCGTGAGGTAGTAGCCCTTTCATTTCCTCAATTTTTCATAGCATTGTATAATCTTACTATCATCTACGCTTGCAAATACATCACACTCTTCATCTTGGATATTTAATTTCGTGTTAACAGTAAAATGAAATTGACTCAAGTTACCTTGTACAATTCAAAATCACCAACTAGTTGATTTTGGCTGATTCAGAGGAACTAGGGTTTGGGGGGGGGGGGGGGGGGGGGGGGGGGGTCGGATGATACGAGTAGAGATTATTTACCTGCAGAGGCGGCCAAACAGATTGTCAATTCGCAGTAGGGGAGTACTCCGGTTGGGGAGGGGGCTGCTCTGCGGTGAGATGATCTGAGCCCGAGCCGCCTGGCTGCTTGGCCGCAGCCGCGCAGATCTGTTCCGCCCTTGGGAATTGACGAGGGTCCACGAAGGCACGAGGAATCTACGCAGATGTGATTTTCTTTTCCTTTTTTAACGGACGATATGACCAGCGATTCATTTTTTGTAGCCTGGGTCTGCTTACGTGATGAGATGCAGAACTCATTGGGTAGAGCGTGGGGCTGGGCCTGCACCTGCACGCCTGGGGCTGGGCTTTCTATAAGTGTAAAATTCAGAAAAAAATACTACTGAGTATAAGCGATAGTTGGGCCACGCCTGGGGCTATAGCCCCAGTTGCCCCAGGCCCAATTCCGCCCCTGCGTGGCGGCGCCGGTTGTGGCGGCGTGGGTCATCTGTCTCTGGTGGCTTCGGGTGCGGGGTGGTGGTCCGATGTGGTGGGACGCCTTGGTGGGCTTATCTGGCCGTGGAAGCCGCGCTGATGGGCTTGGCGGGGCGTGGGCGGTGCGGGTCTGGGGCGGCGCCGCTCTAGTGTCAACACGTAGTAACGCGCACCATGCGGTCTACAGTAACCTGGTACACATGCATGCACATGTACAGGGCCTCAACGACCGGAGTTCACACAGAACAATAACCGGCATCACCCAAATAACCGCACGCGGGGTATTACTCATCGAGTCTTCCATGGCCCTGCACCCTACACGCTATTCTTTTCAACTCTCCCGTGACACAGGCATGTTACAAGTCAAAAGGCGCTCAACGCGCTGCTCGCGCGCCTTCGTCTTGTCTTTTCCCGCCACAGGTCCCAAGGTGCATGCATGCGCGCAACAGGCCGTTTTTCGGTCGCCTCCCATGTTGTTTTGGGCACGCACCGCGGAGGGGATACGCCACCGTGCCAGCTAGCAGGAAGCGCCAGATTCATCACTCTTCGCCACACACACCCATGCGTCCTTTCGCAGCAGCCATGTCCACCATCGTCCCACACACCACAAGCGATGGCGAGGGATCCATGGCTAAGGTCCTTCGCTTAAGCGAGCTCCTCGAGCAAGTGCTTCTCCGCGTTGATGGCTTGAAGAGCCTTCTGCATGCTAACGCGGTGTCGAGGGAGTGGTTAAACCTAGCTTCAAAGGAGTTCCATCTGGAGTTCATGGCAACCCGCAGCCAACCTCTGCTTGGGGCCATCGACTCATCGTGCAGTTCGTTGTATGGGAGAGCGATTGGAAGCACCTTGAGTTTGCCCAAATGGAGGGCCTGGACCAGGCGCTCCAAAGACCTCGGAGGTCGCGGCAGCGCTCGCCGGGCAAGCCGGTTACGAGACCGTGCTCTCATGCGGCGATCGCTTGAGATGCTCTTACCTGACTGAACGCAACGATTGCATAGTCGATCGCAAAAAGCGATGGATGAATGCTTACTGAAATTGTCAACCTATTTGTAAGGCATGATCCTTATGATTTCTGCGATGCGTAGTGTGAAAAAAATAGTGCCGGTGCTGTTGTCGATAATGAAGTTAATCCCTTCTGTCAGATCCCTACGGTTTCACATCCTACCAAGTAGTTGCGCCTACAAAAAAACATGGGCGCAGGATTTTTTTGTTCAGTTAGTACGAAAATCGCCAAAACCCACACGCCCTTATGTACGTTTTTCCATACCATGCTGACATGCATTCCATGGATCGACATCGCCCAACCATACTCAACCGAAGGAATTAGCATGAAAAGTTGCTTCACGGTGAGAGGGAACAAGTTGTTCGGCGGGTCAACATATACTGGAAACAAAAACTAACATGCAGCAAAAAATCTTCCGTTAATAATCAAAGCGGCCGAAACCACTGAATACGTACCTGCTCGCCGCTGTTGTGGATAGCTGCAACACTGCCGGGCTGGACGAGCGGTGCGGCGGTAGTAATTGCATGCACATACTGTTGTTTGCACGGCCGAGGCAACGGAACGATATTTACTATGCACACTCTTTTGGATGCATGCCACGGCTTTTCGTCTGCAAAAACGACTTCATCATGCCGTAGTTTATTTACTACTAGTACGAACGGGGCAGCACTGTCTTCTTTAGCTCGACGAAAACGACAGGATTTAAATGTCCGAACCAGCACGTCGCAGTCCATTTACTAGCCCAGACAGTGCCGAACGTGGACAAAATTGACCTGATGACGAAAAGAATTCACAAACTGAACTGTGTTTGAATTTTTTTTACCCAGCTGACCCTTTTGTGCAGCGCCTGACCCTCAGGCGCTGCACTCCTGGCCAGCGTGGCACAGCTGTGCCCCGCACCGAGCAGTGCAGCCCCTTGGTGCTAGGCGCTACACAGAGATAGGCGCTGCACTATGACTTTGAAACAGCCACGCGCTGGCCCTCCCCCCCCCCCACCCCACCCCATTCCTTCCAGTCAAAGAACAGAGCGCGGCGGCGGCTTCCTCCTCTCCCCCTCTCAATCCTCTCTCCCAAAATCCTCAGATCTGACGATTTGTTGCGTGCATTTCTTCACCAATCCATCCTATAAGATATTCTCCTCCGATCCCCTTCTTTATATCCAGAAAATGTTACGTATTTTTCAGATTTGTGGAACCCTTATTTGGTTGGATTAGAAATTTGCATGAAATTTTGAAATAGATTTGTGGGATCTAGGATTTGTAGATGATTTGTAATCATTTTGTAACCCTAGTTTAGTTGATTTGTATTGACAATATATGCTTCCATAGTGAAAACCTAGATTGTTGAGATGAACCCTATACATAGTGAAAATCTAGTTTGTGTTGATGTTTTTTAGATGCGTGAGATGAAATCCTAGATTTGTATTGACAAGGATGCTTTCGTTCCGGAACCCTACATGTTGAGATGTTTTTGAGATGAGTGAGATGAAACCATTATGGAACCTTATATTGTTTTGGATGCATATGTGTTTTGTGATGCTTATTGCTATGCTTTGATTGTTTGTCTTACGCAGCCGCCACCGCCACCGCCGCCGCTTCTCCAAGCATCTCCTTCCCGCATACCCCTCCCCATGGCCCATGCCTCCAGATCTACCGGGTGCCATTGGGGGAGGGGAGGGGGTACCGAATCCCGCTGCCTCTGGTTTACCAGGCGTTTCCAGATCTCCTGCAGCCGCTCGATTCGCTCTCGGCGGAGGCCCAAGCAGAGACCAGGGCGCAGCGCTGGAGGGAGCGGGCGATGCGGATCAGAGACGATGTTCTCTCATGGTCGCTGTGCGTGAGGGAGTGGAAGGAAGCAGAGGAGGAGGTGGAAGAGGGGCCAGATCAAAATTCCGTCGCCAGGAGACATGCTCGGGTGTGCAAGGATCGTGCAGATCGAGAATTGCTGAATCTCGCCTGGAGAATTTGGTTCGAGGGCAACTGGGCGGAGAAGCGCAGGATGCCGCATCCATCGGAGCCGCCAGTAGCGTTCGCCGATTGGGCAAAGCAGGAAGCGAAGTCAACAGATCGGAGTCGTGCAGAGAGATGGGATTGCATCATAGGTCGGATGCCTACCCGCACCACGCCGCCCCCGGAGCCGGTGGATCCCTTGCCATACCGCTCACCACCGCCGGCAATGGATTGAGGGAGTGGACAGTATCTGCAGATGAGGGCATGGAGTTTGTGAAAGGAGGCAACCACCTATCTGCTAACATTTAGAACTAGTCGTCGGTTTCTTTGTGAACTTCTTGTCTTTGTTGATGAACTGTTAGTAATGTGCTACTTCTGTTTGAAATGATGTTGATGAACTCTTAGTAATGTGCTACTTCTGTTTGAAGTGATGTTGAACTTGAAGTGATGTTGAAATTGTCAATGTATGACAAAATTGCTTTATGTTAGATCCATGTTATATATTATGAATAAAAAAATTGGATGAAAAAGAAATGAACAGCAAATCTGCTGTTTCTGCAGTGAACAGAAGAGTGACGCCTTTGAATCAGGCGCTGCAGTACACAGTGCAACGCCTAGGCGTCAGGCGTCACACTGTGTAGTGCAGCGCCTGAGCCAAAGGCGTTGCAGCAACACTTAGACAATTTTTTGGCCGAAAACCTACTGGAACCTTTCGGTTGCTGATATCCAGATTGCAACGCCTAGGCGTTAGGCGCTGCACTACACTGTGCAGCGCCTAAGAGCTAGGCACTCCACTACCATGTGCAGCGCCTAGCCCTTAGGCGCTGCACAATGACTTAAACCGCCGCGGCCCGCCAACCCCCTCCCAACCCCCCATTACTTCGTTCCAGTAACCGCACACAGCAGCGCGGCGGCGGCCATCTCCTCTCCCCCTCTCTATCCCCTCTCCAAAATTCTTCCGATCTGAAGGTTTTGGCCGTGGATTTATTTCCTCATTCCTCATAGAAGGTAAATTCCTCCGATCCCCTTCTTTGTATCCATAAAATCGTTCACTTTGTTTTAAGATTTGTTTGCAAGTTAGGGTGAAACTCTTGATTTGGTTGGATTAGGATTTAGGATTTGTATTGAAATAGTGTTGTGTGATTTAGGATTTCGAGATGATATGCAATCTTTTTCGAACCCTAATGTTGTTGATTTGTATTGTCAATCTTGGTTCCATACAAATTTGTACGTATATATGGAAAACAAGTCACATAGGAAGTCATATTTGGTTGTTGAGTATTACATTAGAATTTAACCGTTGTTGCGTATATATGGAAAAGAAGTCACATAGGAAGTCACATTTGAACTCTAGTGTTTAAATTTCTTTTAGTACCTAGTGTTTTAGTATGTATACATGAAAAATGCTCGCATGTGAAATAATGAATAGGAAGTGTTTTAGTTTTGTCATGTATGTTTACTGTTTCAAAATTGTAGGATGGTTTGGCTTCTCAAAGATTACTATGACGTTCAACACCGGGCCTACATGATGTCGGAGAAGAAACAGGTAATAATCATAGTAGTTCCGCTCAAATAGGCATGCCTATATGTAATCATCTGATTTGCGTGTTTGCAGTTCCTTCAACCTCTGAAGATTCGGTCTCACGGGGTCTCTGGTCCTGTCATGCCTTACGATGAGCGGTACACACCGTACATCAGGCAGACAGGACTCCTCCCGTTCATTCAGCTGGTCAGCCGGTCGACGCCGAACCTGAATGCTGCAGCAATCACCACGCTTGTTGATCGGTGGAGGACAGAGACGCACAGTTTCCATCTTCGCACCGGCGAGATGACCGTGACGCTCCAGGATGTCGCGATGATCACCGGTCTTCCTATCGAGGGGAAGCCTCTCTGTATGAGCACCGATTCTGATGGGTGGCGCCAGCAGATGGAGGCCCTTATAGGTATGGCTCCTCCAGAGGCTCAGGTTCAAGAGGGAGATAAGAAGAAGGAGAGAGTCGCAGCCGGAGCTCCTTTCACGTGGATTGTAGCAAACTTTGCGCATTGCCCTCAAGGTGCTAATGCTGATGTGATCCAGATATATGCTCGTGTCTACATGTGGTACGTTATCTCCTGGACTTTGTTTGCCGACGCCACTGGCAAGAACGCTCCATGGATGTGGCTTAAGGCGTTGACCGTCTTCGACAACCAATGGAGTTGGGGTTCGGCGGCACTGGCGTACTTGTACCGACAGGTAGTCAGTTGTTTGTTTTTCACTTCATTTCTACATTATGAATGCAATCTTGCTCTTGAGTGAACCATGTTTTCCTTAATGTGCAGTTGGACGATGCTTGCTGTAGGATCTCGAAGGATGGATGTATTGGTGGTTGTATGCTCGTACTCTCGGTATGGAGCTGGGAGCGCCTGCCGGTCGGACGCCCGAAGGACGTTAAGTTCAATGAATGGGACGACAAAGAGGACGAACTACGGCTCCCCACTTGGGCTTACAAGTGGGATGTGGTATCCGAGATGACGAGCGATGTCACTCTCATGTATAGGCAGTACACCAACGAGTTGGACACGATTACGGCTGAGCAGGTAAACATTGACATTACATCACTTATTCTCGTGCTTTTATGAAAACTCGATATCAATGTTGCGTTGTTGTGCTATGTTCCAGGTGGAATGGGAGCCATATGGCGCCAAGGATAGACTAGGTGATGCACGAGAATTCATCCTGAATCCAATGTGCTTGCGGGATAGGCATCTTTGGCTTATGCGGTGCCCGCTCATATGCAACTGGGCGGTTGAGCTTCACATGCCACATCGTGTGTTCCGCCAGTTTGGTCTGTTCCAGGGTCACCCGTCGGAATGGGAGGACACGGACAAAGCGCTTCACAGGTAAGAGAGAATGACCCGTGTGCACTTAGCATCGTCAGGTCCTTTTTGATGGTGCTAATATTTGGTTTCTTAACATGCAGGTTGGATAGGAAAAAGCAGCGAAAGATCAAGGACTGGGACAAACATCATAAGAAGTATGTCACCATGTTCGAGCTAAGTGTGGAGCGAGCTCAATCGACTGCAGGATCCCAGCTTCGTGAGCACTGCCCGCTCGCCTTCAACAACTACCTTAAATGGTTTCTTGCAAATACTCGTGTGGAGATATTGAAGCCGGCGTATGATGACGAGATTTTGGAAGAACCCACCGTCTTTGATGAGCTAGCCCAGACCGAATACAACAAATATATTAGGGAAGGCACCCGAGTCCCTCATGCTCCAGTGATCAACTTTGTGGTAAAGTGTTCCCCTCTTCGCGTTCCCGTTGTCCCTATTAGATAACTTTACTTGCCTAACATGTTTATTTCATTCCCGTGAACAGCGCAAGCAAATCAAGAAAGCAGCTGATGAAACCCAGGATATTCTGGACACAACCCCGGTTGGACAAGGCAATGAGGAAGGTGCACTTCGATCATTCATGAAGGTACATATCTCATTAAGTTGTTCATGTTACATATGTAGCAAAGTTCGATATCTCATTCACTTGTCCATGTTACAGCGTCAGGGCCAAAGGTTAAGGCGGTTGGCCAACCTTATCGGTTGCCGTGACCCCGAATATTCAGAACCAGAGCTGTCTAGGTCCGCTACACCATCTGACTATGGGGTTCATCTGGATGATGAGACTACCTCGACAGCTCATTTGGAGGATGAGGGTGTGGTCACCCAAGAGGTATGACAATAGCACATATTCATAGCTCGGATGCATTGGTCATTTCGTTATGACACACGTTCTTGACCATATCATTTGCTTGTATGATAGGTTGACGATGACACGACATTGCAGGACTATCAAGTTCGTTCACAATACATGTTGAAGCCTAGGAAGGGATTCAAACGCTACACGCCCGAAGGCTAAAACACTAGAGGCAAGAGGGCGCTCGCTGGGAGCTCGCGGATGGCGAGCTTGGAGGATGATGTTGTGAACGATGAGGAGGAGGAGGCACCGGAGCTGGTTGCTCCTCCCAGGAGGAAGAAGATAACCAGAAAGAGGGGAAAAGCCGGCAATACAACGCGCTGAACGAACTAGTCGCCGTCGTTCTTTGCTTAAGAAACTGAACTTGTCGTCGTTTTATTTGGTTGATGAACTTGTTAGGTTATGTAAGATGTTGAGAGGATGTTGATGAACTCTTAGTAATGTGCTACTTGTGTTTGAAGTGATGTTGAACTTGAAGTGATGTTGAAATTGTCAATGTATGAAATTGTCAATGTAAGATGTTGAGAGGATGTTGATGAACTCTTAGTAATTGCTTTATGTTAGATCCATGTTATATACTATGAATACAAAAATTGGATGAAAAAGAAATGAACAGCAAATCTGCTGTTTCTGCAGTGACCAGAAGAGTGACGCCTTTGACTCAGGCGCTGCACTACACAGTGCAACGCCTAGGCGTCAGGCGTCACACTGTGTAGTGCAGCACCTGAGCGAAAGGCGTTGCACCCACACTTAGACAAAAATTAGGAGGAAAACCTACTGGATCTTTGTGTTGCTGATATCCAGATGTGCAACGCCTAGTAGTCAGACGTCACACTGTGTAGTGCAGCGCCTGACACCTAGGCGTTGCACACCTGGATATCAGAACAACAAGGTTCCAGTAGGTTATGCAGATGTGCAACGCCTAGTAGTCCGGCGTCACACTGTGTAGTGCAGCGCCTGACACCTAGGCGTTGCACACCTGGAGATCAGAACAGCAAGGTTCCAATAGGTTATGCAGATGTGCAACGCCTAGTAGTCAGGCGTCACACTGTGTAGTGCAGCGCCTGACACCTAGGCGTTGCACACCTGGATATCAGAACAGCAAGGTTCCAGTAGGTTATGCAGATGTGCAACGCCTAGTAGTCAGGCGTCACACTGTGTAGTGCAGCGCCTGACACCTAGGCGTTGCACACCTGGATATCAGAACAACAAGGTTCCAATAGGTTATGCAGATGGGCAACGCCTAGGAGTCAGGCGTCACACTGTGTAGTGCAGCGCCTGACACCTAGGCGTTGCACACCTGGATATCAGAACAGCAAGGTTCCAGTAGGTTTTGCTCCAAATATTTGTCTAAGTGTGTGTGCAACGCCTTTGGATCAGGCGCTGCACTGCGTAGTGCAGCGCCTAGACCTCAGGCGCTGCAATGTTGGCTTTTTTAGAAAACTGAAAACAAATACATTTTGAGGTTCAAATCCTATATCAAGAAGCACATAGCACAAATACACATAAATTAGTCCACAACACATAGCACAAATACACAGAGAGTAGTCCATACCACATATTAGTAGACATAGAGGAGTCATAGCACATCCTAGTAGACTTACAAGAGTCATAGCACATGGAGGAGTCCATAGGACATACTAGAACACATAGAGGAGGTTGGCGGACATGGAAGTACACATAGAAGAGTGATAGCACATAATACTACAAACTTTGGTGGACAACCAAATCGAAGATCATAGCGTAGTAGACAACAAGGTCACATTGCTCTATTGTGTCGAGCAAGGTCCCTTTCCCTTCTTCTTCTTACTCTCCTCTTCTTCTTCCTCATCCCTTTTCCTTATGAGATGAGACTCATGAACCACCTTCTCTATGAATACCTTATGCTCCCTCTCTTTATTTTCCTTCTCAAAAGCCCAAAGTTTCTTGCATTTTTCTTCAAAATCCTTTTGCCGTTGCGCAGCTGCCTTCTCACATGCAATCCTCAACTTGTACTTCCTCGTGATCTCCTCAAATATCCCTCTCTTTTTCCTTCATCTTCTCTTCGAACTCATGTTGCTTCTTCTTCTGTATTGCGGCTGCATCCTCCTCTCTCAGCTTCCTCGCAGCCTTCTCCCACCATCCCGCCATCTCACCTTCCCCATCCTTCTCCTCCACCCCCTTCATTGTTGGTTTGTTGGGTTGAGAAGCCGCCATACCTATGATGACAGAAACATAGTGGTTAGTAATGACAAGAAGACCATATAGAAAAACATGTAAATTGCTACATACTAGTGAATAAGGACAAGAACAACATATGAAATAATATGTAAATTGAAACATTATAGTTAGTGAGCCACATACGGAAATGCTCCATCTAGGTATCCAAACATTCCTCTATGACGACCTTGGCCAAGACCACCACCAAGGCCAAGACCAACACCACGGCCTAGAGCATCGCCACGGCCAAGACCACCACCAAGGCCAAGACCACCACCACGGCCTCAAGCATCACCACGACCAAGACCACCGCCACGGCCTAGAGCACCGCCATGGCCAAGAGCACCACCAAGGCCTCTACCACCACCACGGCCTCTACCACCACCTCGTCCTCTTGTAAGTCCTAGTTGCCTCCCTCTTTGTTGCCTAGTTCCTCCTTGTCTTGCCCCTTGTTGGCTACTACTTGGTTGGTTTGGCACTTGTTGGCTACCACTTGCTTGGCTTGGCCCTTGTTGAGTACTATTTGCTTGGCTAGGAACTTCTGTATCTCCTTGTTGGCTTGTGCTTGCATCATTTTTCTTTGATCTCTTTCTTGGTTTGGTACAAGTTCTTGTGTTGTGTCCCCCACCTTTGCAGTCACCACAACGGGATCTCTCACGAGGCTCTTGGAATTGGCCGTTGCCTGATTCTCGACCGCCACCTGTTGGAAATATGCCCTAGAGGCAATAATAAATTGGTTATTATTATATTTCCTTGTTCATGATAATCGTTTATTATCCATGCTATAATTGTATTGATTGGAAACTCAAATACATGTGTGGGTACATAGACAACACTGTGTCCCTAGTAAGGCTCTAGTTGACTAGCTTGTTGATCAAAGATGGTTAAGGTTTCCTAGCCATGGACATGAGATGTCATTTGATAACGGGATCACATCATTAGGAGAATGATGTGATGGACAAGACCCAAACTGTAAACGTAGCATTTGATCGTGTCAGTTTATTGCTATTGTTTTCTGCGTGTCAAGTATCTGTTCCTTTGACCATGAGATCATGCAACTCACTGACACCGGAGGAATACCTTGTGTGTATCAAACGTCGCAACGTAACTGGGTGACTATAAAGGTGCTCTACAGGTATCTCCGAGGGTGTCTGTTGGGTTGGCATGGATCAAGACTGGGATTTGTTACTCCGTATGACGGAGAGGTATCTCAGGGCCCACTCGGTAATACAACATCACAATGAGCCTTGCAAGCAATGTGACTAAAGTGTTAGCCACGAGATCTTGTATTACGGAACGAGTAAAGAGACTTGCCGGTAACGAGATTGAACTAGGTATAGTGATACCGACGATCGAATCTCGGGCAAGTAACATACCGAAGAACAAAGGGAACAGCATACGGGATTAACTGAATCCTTGACATAGAGGTTCGACCGATAAAGATCTTCGTAGAATATGTAGGAGCCAATATGGGCATCCAGGTCCCGCTATTGGTTATTGGCCGTAGAGGTGTCTCGGTCATGTCTACATAGTTCTCGAACCCGCAGGGTCTACACACTTAACGTTTGGTGACGATTAGTATAATTGAGTTATTATGTTGGTGACCGAAAGTTGTTCGGAGTCCCGGATAAGATCCCGGACATGACGAGGATCTCCGGAATAGTCCGGAGGTGAAGATTGATATATGTGATAATCTCTGGAAGGGTTCCGGAGTTCACCGGAAGGGGTTCCGGATGTTTACCGAAGTGTTCGGGTGCAGCAACACTTTATATGAGCCAAAGGGATAAAGCCCACAAGGTATTGGAAAGTGCAAAAGTAGTTTTGCTGCCGCGTAAGCGGTACTACCGCTTGGTGAAGCGGTACTACCGCCGAAGCGGTACTACCGCTTGTGTGAAGCGGTACTACCGCCCAAGCGGTACTACCGCTTGTGTGAAGCGGTACTACCGCTTGTGCGCGTCTGTGCACGGTTCGGCAGGGATCCGAGTTGGACTCTTTCCCTGCGGGCCAAACCGACCTTGTGCGGGCAAAACCGACCCGGAGGAGGCTTTTACTCCAAGTTTAGACCCCAAGGCTCAACATATAAATAGAGGGGCAGGGCTAGCACACGGGATACATCAAGATTTCCCCAAGCCGTGTGCGGCAACCCTAACCCTCTAGTTCCTCCGTCATAATCTCCGTAGTGCTTGGCGAAGCCCTGCAGAGATTGTTCCTCACCACCATCACCACGCCGTCGTGCTGCTGGAACTCAACCACTACTTCACCATCGCTCGCTGGATCGAGGAGGTGAAGGCGTCATCAAGCCGTACGTGTGTTGAACGCGGAGGTGCCGTCCGTTCGGCGCTAGTTCGTGATCGGATCGAGGGACGACTTGCGATTTGGATCGCGGAGACGTTCGACTACATCAACCGCGTTTCTTAAACGCTTCCGCTTAGCGATCTACAAGGGTATGTAGATTCACTCTCCCTCTCGTAGATGCTCATCACCATGGATAGATCTTATGTGTGCGTAGGAAATTTTTTGTTTCCCATGCAACGTTCCCCAACAGTGGCATCAGAGCTAGGTCTATGCGTAGATGAGATCTCGAGTAGAACACAAACGAGTTGTGGGCGTGGGTGTATACATATTGCTTGCCGTTACTAGTTGATATTTGATTCGGCGGTACTGTGAGATGAAGCGGCCCGGACCGACATTACGCGTACACTTACGCGAGACAGGTTCCTTCAACTAAAATGTAACTTCGTTGCATAAAGATGGCTAGCGGGTGTCTGTCTCTCTCACTTTAGTTGAATCGATTTCAATGAAGAGGGTTCTTTTAGAAGATCAAAAAGCAATCACTACACCACGTTGTGGTTTTGCGTAGGTAAGAACGGTTCTTGCAAACCCGTAGCAGCCACGTAAAATTTGCAACAACAATTAGAGGACGTCTAACTTGTTTTTGCAGGGTATGTTGTGATGTGATATGGCCAATTACATGATGAGATATGTGTGATGTATGAGATGATCATGTGATGTATAGAATATCACGACTTGCATGTCGATGAGTACGGCAACTGGCAGGAGCCATAGAGTTGTCTTTAATTATTGTATGACCTGCGTGTCAATCATTAAGCGCTATGTAATGCTTTACTTTATCGCTAAACGTTAGCTATAGTCGTGGAAGCAACAGTCAGCGCGACAACCTTATGGCGACACGTTGATGGAGATCAAGATGATGGAGATCATGGTGTCATGCCGGTGACGATGGAGATCATGCCGGTGCTTTGGAGATGGAGATCAAAAGCACAAGTTCATGGCCATATCATGTCACTTATGATTTGCATGTGATGTTAATCCTTTTATGCATCTTATTTTGCTTAGGACGACGGTAGCATTATAAGGTGATCCCTCACTTAAATTTCAAGATAAATTGTGTTCTCCCCAAGTGTGCACCGTTGCGAAAGTTCGTCGTTTCGAGACACGCCGTGATGATCGGGTGTGATAGACTCTACGTTCGCATACAACGGGTGCAAGCCATGTTGCACGTGCGGAACACTCGGGTTAAACTTGACGAGCCTAGCATGTACAGACATGGCCTCGGAACACAAGAGACCGAAAGGTCGAACATGAGTCATATAGTAGATATGATCAACATGAAGATGTTCACCATTGAAACCACCTCAACTCACGTGATGATCGGACTTGAGTTGGTGGATTTGGATCATGTTACACTCGAATGATCAGAGGGATGTCAATTTGAGTGGGAGTTTTTTTAAATATGATTAACTAAACTCATTATCTAAGAACAATAGTCTAAGTTGTCTTTGCAATATTTATGTTGTAGATCATGGCTCGCGCAGTAGCACCCCTGAATTTTAATGCGTTCCTAGAGAAAGCTAAGTTGAAAGATGATGGAAGTAACTTTGTGGACTGGGCCCGTAATCTAAGGATTATCCTTACGGCTTCCCAGAAGGCTTATGTCCTTGATGCACCGCTTGGTGATCCACCCGCTCCAGTTGAGTCTCTAGACGTTGTGAACGCCTGGCAGGCTCGTTCTGATAATTACTCAATAGTTCAATGTGCAATGTTGTATGGCTTAGAACCGGGACTTCAAAGACGTTTTGAACGTCATGGAGCATATGAGATGTTCCAGGAGTTGAAGTTTATCTTTCAGAAGAATGCCCGGATCGAGAGATATGAGATCTCCGATAAATTCTATGCTTGCAAGATGGAGGAGAACGGGTCTATCAGTGATCACGTGCTCAGAATGTCTGGGTACTCCACCCGTCTGGCTGAGTTAGGGATGTCCCTTCCGCCAGAGGCTATCACTGACAGAGTTCTTCAATCATTGCCACCGAGCTACAAGAGCTTCGTGTTGAACTATAACATGCACGGGATGAACAAGTCAGTCGCCGAGCTGTTTGCGATGCTGAAAGCCGCTGAGTCTGAAATTCAGAAGGAACATCAAGTGTTGATGGTCAATAAAACCACTAGTTTCAAGAAAAATGGCAAGGGTAAGAAGGGTAACTCCAAGCAGAGTGGCAAAGCAGTTGCTCCTCTCGTGAAGAAACCCAAGGCTGGACCCAAACCAGAAACTGTGTGTTTTCATTGCAAGGGAACTGGACACTGGAAGCGGAATTGCCCCAAGTATTTGGCTGACAAGAAGGCGGCCAACAACAAACAAGGTATATATGATATACATGTTATTGATGTGTACCTTACCAACTCTCGTTGTAGTGCCTGGGTATTTGATACCGGTGCGGTTGCTCATATTTGCAACTCAAAACAGGAACTGCGGAATAGACGGAGGCTGGCAAAGGACGAAGTGACGATGCGCGTGGGAAATGGTTCCAAGGTTGATGTGATCGCCGTCGGCACGCTCGCTCTTCGATTACCGTCGGGATTAGTGATGAACCTAAATAAGTGTTATTTGGTGCCTGCGTTAAGCATGAACATTATATCTGGATCTTGTTTATTGCGAGACGGTTACTCATTTAAATCAGAGAATAATGGTTGTTCTATTTATATGAGTAATATCTTTTATGGTCATGCACCCGATGTGAGGGGTTTATTCTTATTGAATCTCGATAGTAATGATACACATGTTCATAACATTGATGCCAAAAGATGTAGAATTGATAATGATAATACCACTTTCTTGTGGCACTGCCGTTTAAGTCATATTGGCGTAAAACGCATGAAGAAGCTCCATGCTGATGGACTTTTGGAGTCACTTGATTTTGAATCACTTGACACATGTGAGCCATGCCTCATGGGCAAGATGACTAAAACGCCGTTCTCTGGAACAATGGAACGGGCAAGTGACTTATTGGAAATCATACATACTGATGTGTGCGGTCCGATGAGCATTGAGGCGCGCGGTGGTTATCGTTACTTTCTCACCTTCACTGATGACTTAAGTAGATATGGGTATATTTACTTAATGAAACACAAGTCTGAAACATTTGAAAAGTTCAAACAATTTCAGAGTGAAGTTGAGAATCATCGTAACAAGAAGATTAAATTCCTACGATCTGATCGAGGAGGAGAATATCTGAGTTATGAGTTTGGCAGTCGCTTAAGACAGTGTGGAATTGTTTCACAATTAACACCGCCTGGAACACCACAGCGTAATGGTGTGTCCGAACGTCGTAATCGAACCTTATTGGATATGGTGCGATCTATGATGTCTCTTGCCGATTTGCCACTATCGTTTTGGGGTTATGCATTAGAGACAGCTGCATTCACTTTAAATAGGGCACCATCGAAATCCGTTGAGACGACGCCATATGAACTTTGGTTTGGCAAGAAGCCAAAACTGTCGTTTCTTAAAGTTTGGGGATGTGATGCTTATGTCAAAAAGCTTCAGCCTGAAAAGCTGGAACCCAAAGCGGAGAAATGCGTCTTCATAGGATACCCAAAAGAGACAGTTGGGTATACCTTCTACCTCAGATCCGAAGGCAAAGTGTTTGTCGCTAAAAACGGAACATTTCTTGAGAAAGAGTTTCTCTCGAAAGAATTGAGTGGGAGGAAGATAGAACTTGATGAGGTTGTTGAACCTTTACTTCAACCTGAGAGTAGCGCAGCGCAGAAAGTTGTTTCTGTGGTGCCTACATTAGCTGAAGAGGAAGTTAATGATGATGATCATGAAGCTTTGGATCAAGTTGCTATCGAACCTCGTAGGTCGACAAGGACGCGTACTGCTCCTGAGTGGTACGGCAACCCTGTCTTAGAGGTCATGTTGTTAGACAACGATGAACCTACGAGCTATGGAGAAGCGATGATGGGCCCAGATTCCGAGAAGTGGTTAGAGGCCATGAAATCCGAGATGGGATCCATGTATGAAAACAAAGTCTGGACTTTGGAAGTATTACCTGAAGGGCGTAAGGCCATTCAGAACAAATGGATCTTTAAGAGGAAGACGGACGCGGACGGTAATGTCACCGTCTATAAAGCTCGACTTGTGGCAAAGGGTTTTTCACAAGTTCAAGGAGTTGACTACGATGAGACCTTCTCACCCGTAGCGATGCTTAAGTCCGTCAGAATCATGTTAGCAATAGCTGCCTTTTTCGATTATGAAATTTGGCAGATGGATGTCAAAACAGCGTTCCTTAACGGTTACCTTAAGGAAGAGTTGTATATGATGCAACCAGAAGGTTTTGTCGATCCAGAGAATGCTGACAAAGTTTGCAAACTCCAGCGATCCATTTATGGACTGGTGCAAGCATCTCGGAGTTGGAATCTTCGTTTTGATGAGGTGATCAAAGCGTTCGAGTTTATACAAGTTTACGGAGAAGCTTGTATTTACAAGAAAGTGAGTGGGAGCTCTATAGCGTTTCTAATATTATATGTGGATGACATATTGCTGATTAGAAACAATATAGAAATGCTGGAAAGCGTAAAGGAATATTTGAACAAGAGTTTTTCAATGAAGGACCTAGGAGAAGCTGCTTTCATATTAGGCATCAAGATCTATAGAGATAGATCAAGACGCTTAATAGGACTTTCACAAAGCACATACCTTGATAAGATTTTGAAGAAGTTCAAAATGGATCAGTCCAAGAAGGGGTTCTTGCCTGTTTTGCAAGGTGTGAAGTTGAGTAAGACTCAATGCCCAGTGACTGCAGAAGATAGAGAAAAGATGAGTGTCATCCCCTATGCTTCGGCCATAGGCTCTATCATGTATGCAATGCTGTGCACAAGACCCGATGTCAGCCTTGCCATAAGTATGGTCGGAAGGTTTCAAAGTGATCCAGGAATGGAACACTGGACGGCGGTCAAGAATATCCTGAAGTACCTGAAAAAGGACTAAGGACATGTTTCTCGTTTATGGAGGTGATCAAGAGCTCGTCGTAAAGGGTTACGTCGATGCAAGCTTTGACACTGATCCGGATGACTCTAAGTCGCAAACCGGATACGTATTTATTCTTAATGGGGGTGCGGTTAGCTGGTGCAGTTCCAAGCAAAGCGTGGTAGCAGATTCTACATGCGAAGCGGAGTACATCGCTGCCTCGGAGGCGGCGAAGGAAGGTGTCTGGATGAAGGAGTTCATGACAGATCTTGGAGTAGTGCCTAGTGCGCTTAACCCAATGACTCTGTTTTGTGATAATACTGGTGCCATTGCTCTAGCCAAGGAACCAAGATTTCACAAGAGGACCAGACACATAAAGCGACGTTTCAATTCCATCCGCGATTACATCAAGGAGGACGACATAAATATTTGCAAAGTACACACGGATCTAAATGTTGCAGATCCGATGACTAAACCTCTTCCAAGGGCTAAACATGAACAACACCAGAACTGCATGGGTGTTAGATTCATTACAATGTAAATCACATAGTGATGTGAACTAGATTATTGACTCTAGTGCAAGTGGGAGACTGTTGGAAATATGCCCTAGAGGCAATAATAAATTGGTTATTATTATATTTCCTTGTTCATGATAATCGTTTATTATCCATGCTATAATTGTATTGATTGGAAACTCAAATACATGTGTGGGTACATAGACAACACTGTGTCCCTAGTAAGCCTCTAGTTGACTAGCTTGTTGATCAAAGATGGTTAAGGTTTCCTAGCCATGGACATGAGATGTCATTTGATAACGGGATCACATCATTAGGAGAATGATGTGATGGACAAGACCCAAACTGTAAACGTAGCATTTGATCGTGTCAGTTTATTGCTATTGTTTTCTGCGTGTCAAGTATCTGTTCCTTTGACCATGAGATCATGCAACTCACTGACACCGGAGGAATACCTTGTGTGTATCAAACGTCGCAACGTAACTGGGTGACTATAAAGGTGCTCTACAGGTATCTCCGAGGGTGTCTGTTGGGTTGGCATGGATCAAGACTGGGATTTGTTACTCCGTATGACGGAGAGGTATCTCAGGGCCCACTCGGTAATACAACATCACAATGAGCCTTGCAAGCAATGTGACTAAAGTGTTAGCCACGAGATCTTGTATTACGGAACGAGTAAAGAGACTTGTCGGTAACGAGATTGAACTAGGTATAGTGATACCGACGATCGAATCTCGGGCAAGTAACATACCGAAGAACAAAGGGAACAGCATACGGGATTAACTGAATCCTTGACATAGAGGTTCGACCGATAAAGATCTTCGTAGAATATGTAGGAGCCAATATGGGCATCCAGGTCCCGCTATTGGTTATTGGCCGTAGAGGTGTCTCGGTCATGTCTACATAGTTCTCGAACCCGCAGGGTCTACACACTTAACGTTTGGTGACGATTAGTATAATTGAGTTATTATGTTGGTGACCGAAAGTTGTTCGGAGTCCCGGATAAGATCCCGGACATGACGAGGATCTCCGGAATAGTCCGGAGGTGAAGATTGATATATGTGATAATCTCTGGAAGGGTTCCGGAGTTCACCGGAAGGGGTTCCGGATGTTTACCGAAGTGTTCGGGTGCAGCAACACTTTATATGAGCCAAAGGGATAAAGCCCACAAGGTATTGGAAAGTGCAAAAGTAGTTTTGCTGCCGCGTAAGCGGTACTACCGCTTGGTGAAGCGGTACTACCGCCGGAGCGGTACTACCGCTTGTGTGAAGCGGTACTACCGCCCAAGCGGTACTACCGCTTGTGTGAAGCGGTACTACCGCTTGTGCGCGTCTGTGCACGGTTCGGCAGGGATCCGAGTTGGACTCTTTCCCTGCGGGCCAAACCGACCTTGTGCGGGCAAAACCGACCCGGAGGAGGCTTTTACTCCAAGTTTAGACCCCAAGGCTCAACATATAAATAGAGGGGCAGGGCTAGCACACGGGATACATCAAGATTTCCCCAAGCCGTGTGCGGCAACCCTAACCCTCTAGTTCCTCCGTCATAATCTCCGTAGTGCTTGGCGAAGCCCTGCAGAGATTGTTCCTCACCACCATCACCACGCCGTCGTGCTGCTGGAACTCAACCACTACTTCACCATCGCTCGCTGGATCGAGGAGGTGAAGGCGTCATCAAGCCGTACGTGTGTTGAACGCGGAGGTGCCGTCCGTTCGGCGCTAGTTCGTGATCGGATCGAGGGACGACTTGCGATTTGGATCGCGGAGACGTTCGACTACATCAACCGCGTTTCTTAAACGCTTCCGCTTAGCGATCTACAAGGGTATGTAGATTCACTCTCCCTCTCGTAGATGCTCATCACCATGGATAGATCTTATGTGTGCGTAGGAAAAATTTTGTTTCCCATGCAACGTTCCCCAACACCACCATGGCCCCATCCGTCCATGTCACCTCTAAAACGCTTTGTCTTACGTCTTCCCCGTTTAACGACCTTCAATTCCGGATCGGGTCATAGTTGAACTCCATGGTACTCCGGCCATTGTGATTGGTCGAAGTATGGGTGAAATCGGGGAGCCCATGTATTCTTAACCGTCATGATTGAGAACTCGGACTCCCTCACGGTGAGCGGGTGATTGACGTCCACATTCCTAACGCAAGCTGCGGTATACAAGTGCGAGCATGGGAGATGAAGCAACAATGGCCTCTGGCAAGAGCAATTACACCGTGTTACGGAGACCTTGAAAGCCCGTCCTCCGTGTTGGCGGCCATCGTTTGTGGTTCCTCCTGGCTCTTTCACTTCGAACAACCAATCGTCGTCATTATATAATATAGCTTCTTGGGAGTCCGCCTTCCGTGATTGAAATTCCAACCATTCATCAACCTTTGGTGTGAACTTGTTCTTGTACTTCTTCTTGTTCTCACCCGCAATCTGCTTATCCGTTTCCATTGAGTGCTTTAGAAAGTACGCATTCATCTTGTCGAATGTGTATTGAACTATTGCCGTCACGGGTATTGCACGTACACCCTTGAGCACCCTATTGAAGCATTCGCCCATGTTGCTTGTCATTTGACCATACCTCCGGCCATCTTCATCAAAAGCACGTGCCCACCTATTCCTTTCTTGAATGTTCCTACTGAGAAACTCAAGACCCCCGGGATCAAGTTTTTTGTGTGTCAGCAATTTGTTGTACAAGTTGGCGAACCGCTTGTCGGAGAAAGCGAGACAACAATCTTGAAGGTCATCGGCCAACTCCTTAAGGCCACATGCCCTATAGATGTTTGAACAAAAGTGCCTCATGCACCATCGATGGTGCAACGAAGCATGCCCGGGAATGTCAATGTCCACCGCGTTAGGAATTCCTTGATGGCGATCCGATATGACACAAATTTCCCTTTGAGCCGGTAATACCTGGGTTCTCAAAAGACGCAAGAACCACTCCCAGTTATCATTGTTCTCCACCTCAACCAAAGCAAAAGCCAAAGGCAACACCCGATTATTGGCATCACTTGATATTGCAACCAACAAGGTGCCCTTGTATTGTCCGGTCAAGAATGTGCCATCAACGGCGATGACCAGCCGACAGTGTTCGAAAGCCCTCACGCATTGCTTGAACGCCCAAAATGCACGGCCAAATACTCGCACGGTCCTTCCATCGTGAATCGTTGTTTTTTGCCCATGAGGCTCGACCACATGAACCATGCTCGGGTTAGTGGCGGCCATAGCTAACAACAACCTAGGGATTCGGTTATATGCTTCATCCCAATTACCATACAACATCTTGAATGCGGCTTGCTTCGCCTTCCATGCCTTGCCGTATTTCACCTTGTAATGAAAGATGGCTTTCACAAGGTCCATGACGCTCTGAATGCTCATGATTGGAAGTGTGGATATTGTGTTGGAAAGCCTGTAAGCGATGAACTCGGACGTGAGTTGTCTATGGTCTTGGGACACAATCTTGCCATCCACCTTCTTGCCTCGGCACATGTGACTTGGGACACAACTAACTATGTGCCAAGTGGGCCCTCCTTTCCATGGTCTTGCACGCACAATCCATGGACATCGGTCGGCCTCACATGCAACCGTGTAACGCACATTGAAGTCCAAGTGAACCACCTTGTGTGGACGATAATGCATGACCGAGTAGTTGTCGAGCCACATCTTCAATTCCAACAAGGTTTCGAATTTCGACCCGGGAGAAATCCCGTTCTTGCCGTCTACCAAATCCCGGTGAGAAGATGGCCTAACTCCAAGACATACACCTTTGCCACCGTCCACCACGGCTTCATCCGCGAGACTAACATCCTTGAGCAATGGCGTCCGATGATCCCGCCCGAATACCTTCTCGAAAGCTTCGGCCTCCTTCACCGTGAACCCCTCCTCATCAAGTTCTTCATCGGGACCTTCGTCATCCGACTCCGATGCATGGCCACGGGAATAAGGGATGGAATGGTCCATTGTCTCTTGCATGTGATATTTGTCGAGATCACCCACATTGTTGTCATGGAGATCAACTTCATTCTCATCATCCTCATACTCATCATTCTCCTCTTGCAAAGCTTCATTTTGGTTGTTTGAAATCGGGCTCAATATTGGCCTTCTTGTTGAGTCAAAGGAGGTTCACTCATTTCATCTTGCTTCATGGGTGGGGGACTACTAGCAACCAACGGGGAGGCGTTTCGGTTCAAGTCCAAATGCAAACTAGACTCAACCTTCTTCGTAGCAAATAACTCAAGAGCCTTGTCCAGTGATTCGGCCACCGTCTCCTTGTATGCAACCCAACGTTGATCGGAGTTCACACGCATGGTCTTTCAACGGATGTGCATTCCAAAACCCACATTATGCCTTCCCTCCTACTCAACGATATCACTTGGGTCCATCCAATTCAAATCTTTCCTCACTTGTTCCAAGACCTCGACATAGCTAGGACTACTCTCAAACACCATGTCAACCTCATCCGGGTCCGGTTCAATATTGCCTTTCAAAAAGGCGTCTTTGTCCACATGATGAACATAAACACATGTTCTTCCCATCCCTAGAATAATTAAAACAACACAACGTAACATAGATTCCATAAGTACTCATCCGGAGATTAACACAAAATAAAAAGCCCTAACATGTATATGAAACAATAACCCTAACCCCCACTAAACAATAACCATAAGCATAACCCTAACATACTAACAACCCTAACCCTAACCCCAACATAACAACACCCATAACCCTAACCCTAACATACTAAGAAGCCTAACCCTAGTAAATTGGCAAACAAACATCTCATATCTCCATACAAATTTCAACATCCATAAAAAAACTAGGGTTTCCCCAAACTAGCAACAAATGAGCAAATGTGAGCATTTTTTGGATGAAAACGAGGGGATCGGAGGAGATTACCTTGAGGGAGGGATTGGGTTGGAAAACCACGGAGAAAATCTTCAGATTTGGAAGATTTGAGAGGGGGAGAGAGGTGTTGGGGTTGGGGGGTGTGTGGGAGGGGGGGGAGGGGGGGACCAGCCTACATGTAATAGAATGTGCAGCGCCTAGATGTCAGGCGCTGCACATCTCACGTGTAGCGCCTAGCACCAAGCCGCTGCACTGCTCGGTGCGGGGCCCAGCTGTGCCACGCTGGCCAGGAGTGCAGCGCCTGAGGGTCAGGCGCTGCACAGTGGAGTGCAGCGCCTGACTGTCGGGCGCTGCACAAAAGGGTTAGCTGGGTGAAATTTTTTCAAACACAGATCAGTTTGTGAATTCTTTTCGTCATTAGGTCAATTTTGTCGTTTTGCCCGCCGAACGTTTGTTCAGTTGGTTGTACGAAAATGGCAGGTTTTACATTCCCGTCTGGCATGCCATAGCTCAGAACTTTTGGTAAATTACCACCATCAGTCAAGTCAAAAGACTGCTCGAAGTAGCCACTGGCGATCTCAGCTATAGTTGAGAAAGGTGCAACTCCTTTTGTTCTGACTACAACTGGAAAGTCAGATAGTAGGTTGCCATTTTTGGGCTACTACTACAGAAAGGTGCAGCCTAGCATTCCTTCTCTGTCATGGCGAAATTCAATAAATGGTAAAATCAGAACCTTATCCATCTAAAGGTGCGAATCCCAAAGTGAAGGAACGGTTCTGATAACAACCATCCGAGCTAGCGTGGATAGCAAATCCATCCTCTCTCTCTCTATATATATATATACTAGCAAAAGAGCCCGTGCGTTGCAACGGGAGAAGAAAATACCGCTCGGCACTAACCCAATAACCATGACATGGGTTTTATGCGACATTTCTTAAACCTAGACCTATTTCCAAATCATGCCCACAACTAATTTTCTTGGGTCACACATATTTCAAGGATCCGAAGAAATTTATCCCTTGTACAGATTCATCCCCTAACCCTCTCACCCCTCAAAAAAAATCCCCTAACCCTCTCTATCTCATATACTTTTTTTCCTTTTAAAGATATATAAAGAAGAGGAGCAGCAGCGCAGCACAGCAGCTCGGTCTGCCCCGCAATCGGGCTCAGCGGCCCACCTAAACCCCTTTTTCTTAACCCTAACCCGATCCCCTTGTCCTCCTCCTCGATCCCCTTCCCTCGTTACTCTCGAGCGCCGCCTCAAGGAGAGAAAACGCACCCCACCGAGCGCCGCCTCCCCCTGCTTCCCCGCGCGCGCCTCCAACTTCTCGCGCCCGCAGCCTCCGGCGACCTCGTCGGCTAGCAGCCGCCGACCATCAACCACCTGGTCGCCTCCTTCCTGGAATCTCCGGTCCCTCCTAGTCGCCTCCTTCCTGCCATCTCCGGACCCTGCCTCGCTCCATCTCCTCTCCCGTGTTGGCCAACACAACATCCCGTATAGCATCGGTGCTCCTCATGCCTTTCCTTGTTGACTCTCGTGGCGGCTTGTAGATTTAAAATCAAATACGTATAAAAATTGGTTCATCAGGATGTAAGGGGGCGAGGTGGGATTATTAAATAAGCGGACGTATACACACAACGTGCCTTGGCTCTGTGGAATGTGCCTTCGATTCTCGAGTGTAGGTGGGGAGTTCGATCCGGTCCGCTGGCAATTTTGGTTTGGGCTGGCACCGCATACATGACAACTTTTTTAATACCACCTCGGATAAGCACGGTAGAAATAGAAAAAAGGACTTTTCTGCAAAAACGCCACGACGGTGAACCCGACAGAAGCAATGCATGCTTTATTAGTGGGTAAAGATATACATGATAAAGGTATTTACAAGAGATACTACCAAGTCAGTGACTTAGGTATAGTATGTAGGGGAACGCAGCAGAAAAGAAAAAATTTCCAACCTACGCACCAGCCCAGGACCACTATGGAGACTGCATACAAGGTATGATCTTTTCGTTACCGACTCGTAGCGCAGCGGAAGTAGAGTCGATGACGATCGGCGATGCAGATCTCCGCAGCTAGGATTTATAACCTCCCAACCGTGAGGATGTACTCCCTCGTCAGCTCACCGGACGGATCTCCGGGCAGCCCTTCGGGAGGCCTCGGGCAGTCCCTCAGATAGTCCCATCGGACGGATCCTCGGACAGCCCTTCGGGAGGCCTCTGGACAGTCCCTCGGATAGTCCCACCGGACGGATCCTCAGACAGCCCTTCAGGAGGCCTCTGGACAGTCCCTCGGATAGTCCCACCGGACGGATCCTCGGACAGCCCTCCGGGAGGCCTCACGGACAGCCCTTCGGGCGGGTCACTCGGACAGCCCTCCGGGCAGGTACTCGAACAGCCCCTCGAGCAAAGGATCAAAACTACGACCTCTCTACGGGGTTGCACACATACGGTGTCAGCTATCTGGCAGGGCTTCGCCGTCCAGAACTAGTTCCTGCCTGAACCCAGACAGCCTTTCGGCTCTACGAAACTATTTCGCGGGGAGGGAGAGAGAAGGCCAGATCATGCATGGCTTGTGTATGTTGAGAAAGAGTGTCTCTTTAGGCAGCCCCCTCCACCCCTATTTATAGGCCAAGCCCAAGGGTGGCTTCTCCAAGAAGCCAAGGGGAAAAATACCAAAAGGCCCTCAAGGTGGCTTCTCCAAGAAGCCACCCAAAAAGCACTTTCACTATTCACGGAAACATTTTTCCGCGACCGTTAAATCCGAAAATATTTCTGTGGGTCTTAGAATAATTCCAGTACCCACTAAAATGATTTTGGACGCGTTCCGAAACAATTCCGGATTAGTGATTTTCATCTGCGAAAAGCAACCAAACCGGTTCCGGCAGCTCCGGAACATTTCCGGTTTTTATCCCGGAAAAATCCCAGAAGTTTCCAGAACAATTCTGGCACCCTCCAAAAATTTCCAGACGTGTGCCGAAACCAATTCGACTCAATGGTATACCCTGAAACAACTTTTCAGTTTTACCGAAACTATTCCGGTGCTCTCTCTCCGGAACTTTTCCGCTGTCTCCGAAACTTTTCCGGTGACTTTCTCTCAGACTCCCTGTCTATTATTCAGCAGATAGATGACCCTTAAGCTTGTGACCCTATAGGTTCAGTGAAGCATAGACATGACCGGAACTCTTTCCGATCAATGATCAACATCGGAGCCGTGGACACCCATATTGACCCCTATACCCACACGAATGAATATTCGAGTGAACCTCCAGTTGCCGTGTGCTATTCATGTTGCTTCGCGATATGTTACAAATACCCGAGGTGAGAATCATCGGCATCCCCGTGGATCAACACTTGTCCACAATGCCAGTTACCTCGTTACCGGTTTTGTTCTCTTTTCTCGTTCCCGTGTTCCGGCATCCCTGTGATCAAATCACAATGTGTCTGGCCAGATGATGGTGGATACCGTAACACCGAGAGGGCCCAGAGATATCTCTCCATCGTCGGAGGAGCAAATCCCAATCTTGAGCTATCAAGTTACTTGACATACTTTTCCATGAACCCGTAAGCCGCCGTAATAGCCACCCTTTTACGGATGACGTTTAACAAACCCCAAAGTTCATGAAGCAAGCATGAAGAAACTCGATACTCTCATGGTCTAAGGAATTATGCAAACGTTAACTTTCTCTGTGTTATTAACCATTAACTTATGACGAATGTATCTCATAGCATAACATCAATTCGGGTCGATTCAACACAAGTGTTCTCCTAACATTGTGCCCTCAAAGTTACCGGCATAGACATGCCTATGATCAGGAAAACATAACCATCATGCAACACTTGAGCTAGTCTTAGAGGCATGACTAGGAATACATTTTACCGTTTATTATTCCACACGTGCATATGAGTCTTCCTCCGAGCCTCGTGGTTATTGCAGACTCGAGAACCATAGCAGTTATAGCATGGAACATAAACATAATTATGAACATGGAGATAAACAATAACATTTATTATTGCCTCTAGGGCATATCTCCTACAGACTCCCACTTACACTAGAGTCAATAATCTAGTCAATGCTAATGCACTTTACTCCTATGGCATACCGGTGTAAAAATGCTTCGCTTGTGGTATAGCCTGATGTCCAACGGATCTGACAACTTCAGCTCCGTGTGTATCTTTGCATATCCTCGCGTTTTCACGCTTTCACAAAATTCATATTTTGTGTGGACTTGGCTTTGTATATATGTGAATCACAGGTCAAACCTTGATTCCTCAGACTGAGCTATGGAGCAACTATCTGCAATAGTGTCCCATTGACCAAAGCCATCTTGGAACCATACTAAGTTCATGAATGAACTATATGATTCAACATCTTCGATGTCGCTTTGAAAACGGCAACATACTTAGCCTTTGTTTTAGAATTCGCCACAGTAACCTGTTTGGAACAATTTCCAACTACTGCGCCACCATATCGTGTATTACACAAAACCCTTAACTTAAATCGAAAATCGCATGGAGCATTAATGAAGACTGTATCGATGTAATTTCTTACAATGAGCACTTCATAATCTCTGCTTGCGAGAAAACATGTCATCAGTGCTACTATAGTACTTAATGACAATTTTCACTGTTGTCTCATGATCAGTACTTTGATCACTTTGGTATCTTTACTCGCAACTCCTTGGGAGTACTGGACATATCTGGTTGTTTTACATACCATGGAATACATGATTAATCCAAACACAAAGTGTGTGGGATCCATCATGTATTTTGCTCATCAGTGTTTTGGGACACCGAGTCTTGCAAAACTCTTTCCATGTGACTTCGGCAAGAATCACTCCTTGGCGTTCTTATGCTAAACTGTTTTAGCATGTTCTCATTATGTATTTTTTGCTTAGCCTATTAGGCAATTCTATCTCGCAGATAAATATGCCTAATATCAAGGCTATTTAGCCCAAGCACTTCATCGAAAAACTATTTTTTATGAAGTCCTAATTCGTGTCAAGAAATTTATATTATTTCCAATCAACAATGTGTCAAGCACACAAAGTTTTTATAAATATTATTATGCTCCAACTTACTTCCTTGTAACCACAAGCATCTTTGTTATCCATTGATGAAATCAAACTCTTTTGACTATTTCATCAAAACAAAGATTGCAACTCCATTTTGCTCTCTTCTGTCCATTGCTGGAACTCTGAAGTTTGCATACTTACTAGCATCCTCTGGATTGAAAAAATACTTTGGACTGTATCACATGCAAGTCCTAGGTTGCATTTCCATCACATGGAAATCCTTTTGGCATCCATGTATCATATCTCAAGATTGAGATATGTATTAATTGCTAGTTTAACCCGATCTGACTTTAAGCATCGCTACGATGAGACAACCTCATCGTAGTCAACTCCTTGAAGTTGTCATTGCAACAAGTCGAGCTTTATGGATAAAACATTTTATCCACATCAGTTTATAGTTCCATTAATGTTTGTTAGACTCTAAGTCTTCCGAAGGGTTCATCAAGATATGATCTTGAATCATTTATATGGAAACTATCTCGGATTGTATTGGCATTTAGCCAATTCTGGAGTCAGGGCCCATCAACGCTTCCTTGTGTATCATAGGTATACTATTGTCTAACAAAAATATCTCGCTTGCGCACCTGAGAGGTTTGCACGAGTTTTGCCTACGTGGTTTAGTTGCAAGTTCGACCGAAGTCCATACATCTCATGTAGAGGCTTCCGTATCAGTCGCAGTAGGAAACTATGGAATTACTTCCAAGGTTTCTTTCCTTTGATCTGATGACGAAGATACTGTTATCTCGTCGAGTCGCACTGTCCTCCCACTCACCTTTTTGCAAGAACCATTCTCTTTAAAAGCATACCGTTCTTTGTGGCAAAACCTTTTGCCTCGGTATAGTGGTGGAGGAATTCCCAATAACTTGGGATAACCTACAAAGTAGCACTTGTCTGATTTGGAATAGGTTTGTAAATATTTTACACAAGCCCCATATTCCAAATGTTAAGAAAAGACACAACATGGTTGGGAGTACCATACCATGGAGTCATTTCAATAGATCTGATGGTGCTCTTTTCAGTGTAAAAGCCGCAGTCTCTAAAGCATTACTTTTAAATGGGATAATGGCAAATTGATTTATGTCATCCTTGATCTTACCATGTCATAAATGGTTTGATTACATCTTCACGGATATTCCACTCACGGTGGTGCTCCGTGAGGTGTAAGTTATGAAACTCTTTTCACAACTCATCAGACATCCGCTAAACTTGTAACTCAAATATTCCTTTCCGCAATCAAATTGCAGAAACATAATTTTCTTGTTACAATAATTTCTACTTCATATTGAAAACCTTACGAATGATTTCAAAAGATCCAGACTTATGTCTCATCAAGTAAATATCCATATATCTACTTGAGTTATTTCTGAAGATAGATAAATCCACTGCTAGCAACAACATTTATCGGACTACATACATCAAAATGTATGATCACCAATAAGTTTGTTGCTCGTTCCTTATGGCCTGTGAACGGTATTTCAGTCACTTCACTTTTTGGAGGAAAGTTGCAAGTGTCAGATGATTCGTAATCAAACGACTTCAAAATCCTTCATTATGGAATTTCTCCATGCGGGTTTCTCCTATGTGACCAAATGCAGTGCCACACATGTGTGGTATTCTCTCAGTCTTGCGACATTTAGCGTCAGTGTTATGGATGTATCATATTACCATCAATTTTCATAACATACATCCCATCCACGATGGAAGCATGGCCCTTATGTTATTCATGACACCGAACAACAATTGTTCTTTTATGAACAACCCTTTTGCAACAAACATTATGCAATGGGCTAGAGTGTGTAAAACTCTAAAATGAATTATGAAAGTAAATACAGAGGTAATGTATTATTATCAATATTCATAACATACATCTCATTCGTAATGAAAGTATGGCCCTTCAGTTATTCATAACATCAAACATCAAAAGTTCTTTTATGAACAACCTTCTTGCAAGATACCTTATGCAATGGTCTAGAGTGTGTAAAACTCTAAATGAATTATGAAAATAAATACAGACGGAAATACACCGATGGAAGGTATAGTAACATTTACTATATTCCCAGCACGTATCTGAACCTCACTCCGGCCAGTCTTTTAGGCCGTAGTAGTTCTTGCATCGACTTGCAATGGAAAGCAATCGAGCGGGTATCTTTGTGATCAATTCACAATACCCACGAATTAGTGACTAACAATTTAATCACAATTCCCAAGATCTATTTCTTTGACCAGCCTTCTATACATCAATAGGTTGTATGACTTTCATACATGAGCTGAATATTCCAGTCTTCTCTCCTTTTTCCTTTACACTTCTAACAGTTTAACTTTCAGTATTTCTCCTACTCTCAGAATAAGCACTCAACTTAAGAGTCTCGTTAGCCCCGGACTTCCTAGGTGTGTAAGTCACACTAACACCCTTTGGACATTTCCTTTCCCTTAAGTTGTTGTTTTATTCACCATCATCATATGACAGGCGTTCTACTAGATCCCTCTATTATTAGTCAAATGCATAGAAAACACTTTTACTAATAGTTTGCAAAACAAACATTGCTTTGGATATCACATATCTTTTAGCCTTTGTTTGTGTCTGAAAATGATTTTCAGTTCCATGAATATCACATAGCTATCCCAAACTTTTGAAGTTCGGGTCTCATGGAAGCAAACATATTACACTTGACCGTAACGGAATTCTAGCTTTTGGATCGAAGGACGAGAGTCACATCTTCCATAGCATCAGCGGGAGAATACCGAAAAGCATGCGATAGGACAAAGTCCTTCTCGGCACTTTTGAGGACAATCCTCACATTACGTTACCAATCGTAAAGTTTTAACCAGATATTTAACAGCTTATTCAATTTTAATAGGGAAGGTGGAAACGCGAGCCATTATTCTACAACTATTATGCAAATTTCACTTAGACAAAGTTCATAATTAATTGCACTGAGAATTAAGCAAGTTAATTCTACAATGCGCTCCCACTCAAATCAATATCTCTCATAATTGATTGTGAGTGATACAAGATCCGCATTTCAATTGTTCGCCATTGGTGTAACACCACTGATGACGAAAATTTCAACCGGTAGGCCAACTTGCCAATCACATCTCTATGTGATTCTTGTTCATCTTTCGATGGGCGTGTTCCGAGCTCATGACGGTCATGCCTGAACGTCAAGACAACCAAGTGATCTTGCTGCGAGGTCTCAACTCACCCGCCTCATACTTCTCTAATCGTTCGTACCTGTGTGACATGGCGCACCCCGAAAAGATAGGTGCCGTGACGGTGCTACACTTGGGTGAACACTAACTACTTGATATTTTTGTGAGAGATCACCCTAATAAAAGCGACTACCGCGCAATCAAGAAGGGTGCAGATAAACATCTCAGGCAATTCATAATAGCATGATATGGTATAGCCCTTTCTGACGGAGAAGTCTTGTATTTCTTCGTCTTCGGCATTCGCGTCGGTGTTCACCTTCGCGAAGTTTGCCACCACCTTGTCGATGCAACAGATAATATTGCTATCTCTATAGCTAATAAAATAAGTGCATTACTTAAGGTTGACACGCGGGTCATTAAAGTGACAATCATATGGCTCCAGCCATCATGCCGAATCATGACACGCAGGTCATGTTAATTTACATTATATAGTCATCTCATACATAATGAAATTATTACGAGCACTACTATACCACATCACATGCACATCTTATGTCATCCTGCAAAACCAAGTTAGACGCCTCTAATCGGTTCATAAAAAATTTCATTTTACGTGGCTTCTAAGGTTTCGAAGCAAACCGAAGCTACCAACGTCCATCATCAAGTATGATTATTCAAGTCGCTAGATTAACTTTGCGGGGTGTATGAAACACGACATAATAAAATCTTGAGCCCCATACTGAACTTCATCATACGCATGACCCCCGTGCAGATCATATCTGCATTGCCCTTTTGTCTGCGAAATTTCATCTTTCTCTCTAACTATGGTGGAATTCAACGAACTATTAGCACTTCGTTGATCACTCAAGATCGCGGATTGCCAGAACTTTGAGATTCCACCATGCTGTTATCAAGATCAGAAATATGCAAATTCCACGGAAGCAACAAGAACATCGGGTAACAGATTTCATCTGCTACCCGCACAAATAATTATCAGCAGTAGAACTCATCTACTACAAATTATATTGTGCAACACCCATACATCTCTATGTATTCTAGATCGTAACCTGCATCTACGCATAGCACGGCTCATGATGCCACTCTAGGGAAACACAACAGAAAACAAAAATTTTCCGACCTACGCACCAGCCCAGGACCACTATGGAGACTGCATACAAGGTTTGATCTTTTCGTTACCGACTCGTAGCGCAGCGGAAGTAGAGTCGATGACGATCGGCGGTGCAGATCCCCGGAGCTAGGATTTACAACCTCCCAACCGTGAGGATGTACTCCCTCGTCAGCTCACCGGACGGATCTCCAGGCAGCCCTTCGGGAGGCCTCGGGACAGTCCCTCAGATAGTCCCACCGGACGGATCCTCGGACAGCCCTTCGGGAGGCCTCTGGACAGTCCCTCGGATAGTCCCACCGGATGGATCCTCAGACAGCCCTTCGGGAGGCCTCTGGACAGTCCCTCGGATAGTCCCACAGGACGGATCCTCGGACAGCCCT
The DNA here is from genome assembly GCA_039707655.1 of Elymus sibiricus. Classification (NCBI taxonomy): domain Eukaryota; kingdom Viridiplantae; phylum Streptophyta; class Magnoliopsida; order Poales; family Poaceae; genus Elymus; species Elymus sibiricus. Next base: position 359,691,185 of record CM077666.1, read on the forward strand.
CCGGGAGGCCTCACGGACAGCCCTTTGGGCGGGTCACTCGGACAGCCCTCCGGGCAGGTACTCGAACAGCCCCTCGAGCAAAGGATCGAAACTATGACCTCTCTACGGGGTTGCACACATACGGTGTCAGCTATCCGGCAGGGCTTTGCCGTCCAGAACTAGTTCCTGCCAGAACCCAGACAGCCTTTCGGCTCTACGAAACTATTTCGCGGGGAGGGAGAGAGAAGGCCAGATCATGCATGGCTTGTGTATGTTGAGAAAGAGTGTCTCTTTAGGCAGCCCCCTCCACCCCTATTTATAGGCCAAGCCCAAGGGTGGCTTCTCCAAGAAGCCAAGGGGAAAAATACCAAAAGGCCCTCAAGGTGGCTTCTCCAAGAAGCCACCCAAAAAGCACTTTCACTATTCATGGAAACATTTTTCCACGACCGTTAAATCCGAAAATATTTCTGTGGGTCTTAGAATAATTCCAGTACCCACTAAAATGATTTTGGACGCGTTCCGAAACAATTCCGGATTAGTGATTTTCATGTGCGAAAAACAACCAAACCGGTTCTGGCTGCTCCGGAACATTTCCGGTTTTTATCCCGGAAAAATCCCAGAAGTTTCCAGAACAATTCTGGCACCCTCCAAAAATTTCCAGACATGTGCCGAAACCAATTTGACTCAATGGTATACCCTGAAACAACTTTTCAGTTTTACCAAAACTATTCCGGTGCTCTCTCTCCGGAACTTTTCCGCTGTCTCCAAAACTTTTCTGGTGACTTTCTCTCAGACTCCCTGTCTAGTATTCTGCAGATAGATGACCCTTAAGCGTGTGACCCTATAGGTTCGGTGAAGCATAGACATGACCGGAACTCTTTTCGATCAATGATCAACATCGGAGCCGTGGACACCCATATTGACCCCTATACCCACACGAATGAATATTCGAGTGAACCTCCAGTTGCCGTGTGCTATTCCTGTTGCTTCGCGATATGTTACAAATACCCAAGGTGAGAATCATCGGCATCCCCGTGGATCAACACTTGTCCACAATGCCAGTTACCTCGTTACCGGTTTTGTTCTCTTTTCTCGTTCCCGTGTTCCGGCATCCCTGTGATCAAATCACAATGTGTCTGGCCAGACGATGGTGGATACCGTAACACCGAGAGGGCCCAGAGATATCTCTCCATCGTCGGAGGAGCAAATCCCAATCTTGAGCTATCAAGTTACTTGACATACTTTTCCATGAACCCGTAAGCCGCCGTAATAGCCACCCTTTTATGGATGACGTTTAACAAACCCCAAAGTTCATGAAGCAAGCATGAAGAAACTCGATACTCTCATGGTCTAAGGAATTATGCAAACGTTAACTTTCTCTGTGTTATTAACCATTAACTTGTGACGAATGTATCTCATAGCATAACATCAATTCGGGTCGATTCAACACAAGTGTTCTCCTAACATTGTGCCCTCAAAGTTGCCGGCATAGACATGCCTATGATCAGGAAAACAGAACCATCATGCAACACTTGAGCTAGTCTTAGAGGCATGACTAGGAATACATTTTACCGTTTATTATTCCACACGTGCATATGAGTCTTCCTCCGAGCCTCGTGGTTATTGCAGACTCGAGAACCATAGCAGTTATAGCATGGAACATAAAGATAATTATGAACATGGAGATAAACAATAACATTTATTATTGCCTCTAGGGCATATCTCCTACATAGTATGGTCGAAGATGTGCAATATTCCAAGGTGGACTGCCCTCCTCTTCAGAGGTACGTGACTTATTTGCTCCACGTATATCAATAAGGTAATATGACCCATTGTTGAGGTTCTTGCTGATGACGAAAGGTCCTTCCCAAGGAGGGGAAAGCTTATGCATGCCTGTCTGGTCTTGTATCAGACGGAGCACTAAGTCGCCTTCCTGGAAGGTACGGCTGCGAACTCTACGGCTGTGGTAGCGACGTAGGTCTTATTGATATATTGCAGATTGGGACGTTGCCTAATCACGTTCTTCTTCTAAAGCATCAAGAGCATCTTGGTGAGCTTGTTCATTATCAGCTTCCACATAAGTTGTTACTTTGGGGGAATCATGACGAATATCGCTTGGAAGCACTGCTTCTGCTCCATAGACCAGGAAGAAGGGCGTATAGCCTGTTGACCTATCTGGAGTAGTCCGTATGCTCCAAAGCACTGCAGGTAATTCCTCCTCCCAGCATCCTGGCGTTCGCTCAAGAGGCACCATGAGTCTTGGTTTAATCCCACATAGCAACTCTTGATTAGCTCGCTCTGCTTGTCCATTGGACTAAGGATGTGCCACCGACGCCAAGTCAAGTCGGATATGTTCTCGCCGGCAGAACTGCTTCATAGCTCCCTTGGACAGATTGGTACCATTATCAGTGATGATGCTATGTGGATAGTCATAATGGTAAATCAACTTTTTCAGGAACTTGACAGCTGTAGCATCATCACAATGACTAACCTGCTCAGCTTCAACCCACTTGGTAAACTTGTCAATTGCAACCAACAAGTGAGTATGCTTATTCTTGGATCATTTGAAAGGTCCAACCATATCAAGCCCCCAGACTGCAAAAGGCTAAGTAATTGGGATCATCCGTAACTCTTGAGCCAGCACATGGGCTTGCCGAGCAAATTTCTGGCAACCATCACACTTGCAAACAATCTCCTCTGCATCTGCGTGAGCCGTAAGCCAGAAAAAGCCATGTCGAAAAGCCTCCGTGACCAGAGACCTTGAGCCGGCATGATGTCCACAATCACCAGAATGTATCTCATTAAGGATCTCTCGGCCCTCCTCAGTAGAAACACAACGTTGAAAAATGCCTGTAACACTTCGTCTGTGCAACTCACCATCGACTATAGTCATGGATTTAGACCTCCGGATGATCTGTCGGGCGATGATTTCCTCTGCTGGGAGCTCGCCACGGGTAAGATATGCCAGGTAAGGTACTGTCCAGTATGGGTGGCATGAATAGCGGCCACCAATGCTGCCTCCGAGTCAGGAATAGCAGTGTCCTCCTCCATTGGTAACTTGACTGACAGATTGTGCAGAACATCCAGGAAAACATTAGGTAGAACAGGCTTGCACTGAGACCCCAAGCGAGACAGTGCATCTGCTGCCTCGTTGAGCCGGTGATCAATATGACCGACCTGGTATCCCTTGAAGTGTCCAGCGATATTAGTAACATCGTGTCTGTAAGCCGCCATGAGGGGGTCCTTGGAATCCCAAGTCCCAGAAACCTGTTGAGCCACCAAATCTGAGTCACCCAAACATCTGACACGGCTTAAGTTCATCTCCTTAGCCATTCGGAGACCATGAAGCAGGGCCTCATATTCTGCTGCATTGTTAGTACAGGAAAACATGAGTCGCAAAACATAACAAAACTTATCGCCTCGCGAGGAAGTTATCACAACTCCAGTCCCCAAGCCTTCCAATTGCCTGGACCCATCAAAGTGAATCGTCCAATATGTGGTATCTGGCTTTTCCTCCGGAGCTTGCAACTCAGTCATTGATGAAGTCCACCAGAGCCTGAGATTTAATGGCGGTCCGTGGTACATACTTGAGATGATGTGGGCTAAGCTCAATAGCCCACTTTGCAACCTGGCCTGTCGTCTCCCTGTTCTGAATTATATCCCCGAGAGGTGCAGAACTGACGACAGTAATGGGATGCTCATGAAAATAGCGCTTCAATTTCCGACTCGCCATGAACACGCCATAAACCAGCTTCTGCCAATGCGGGTACCGTTGCTTGGACTCTATTAAAACCTCGCTGACATAATACACCAGTCGCTGGACTGGGTATTCCTTGCCTTCTTCCTTGCGTTCTACAACAACTGCAATGCTGACAGCTTGTTGTTAGCAGCAATATATAATAACATTGGCTCCTTATCCTGAGGAGCATCAAGGATTGGCGGCTCAGATAATTGCTTTTTGAGGGACTCAAAAGCTTTATCAGCAGCATCATTCTAGACAAAGTTATCTGTTTTCTTGAGAAGCTGATACAGAGGGATTGCCTTCTCACCGAGCTGGCTGATGAACCGGCTCAAGGCTGCAACACAGCCTGTCAACTTCTGGACCGCATTGATGTTAGCCGGCTTCTTGAGAGTTGTAATGGCCTTAATTTTTTCTGAGTTAGCTTCAATGCCACACTCAGAGAAAAGGAAACCAAGCAGCTTTCCAGCTGGAACACTGAACACACACTTGGCCGAGTTGAGCTTCATCTGGTAAACTCGCAGGTTATCAAACGTCTCCTTCAGGTCATCCAGCAAAGTTTCCCTCTTCTGAGACTTGACCATGATATCATCAACATATGCATGAACGTTACGCCCGATCTGCTTGTGGAAACAATTCTGGACACAACACTGATAAGTCGCCTGTGCACACTTCAGACCGAACGACATTGACGTATAACAAAAAGCTCCAAAGGACGTGATAAAAGCTGTCTTTTCCTGGTCCTCCTCCTTCATCTTGATCTGATGATAACCGGAGTAAGCATCCGAAAAACACAAACACTCGCAGCCAGCCGTAGCATCAATGATCTAGTCAATACGGGATAGAGCGAATGGGTCGCTAGGACACGCTTTGTTTAAGTCGGTGTAGTCAACACACATCCGCCAAGTCCTTTTTTCTTCAGAACAAGCACTAGGTTAGCCAGCCACTCAGGATGAAATACTTCAACGATGAACCCGACAGCCAGGAGCTGGGCCACTTCTTCTCCAATGGCCTTGCGTCTCTCTTCGTTAAAATGACGGAGGTATTGCCGTACAGGTTTAAACTTAGGATCAACATTATGGGAGTGCTCAGCGAGTTCTCTCGGTACACCAAGCATGTCAGAAGGTTTCCATGCAAAGATGTCCCGATTCTCATGGATGAACTCGATGAGCGCGCTTTCCTATTTAGGATCCATATTCGACCCAATGGTGAACTGCTCAGAAGAATCACCAGGGGTGAAATCAACTTGCTTGGTGTCTCTGGCCGACTTGAACTTGAGCAAAGGATCAGACTCTGTTGTCGGTTTCTTCAGAGAGGCCATATCAGCCGGGTCAACATTGGTCTGGTAGAATTTCAATTCCCCAGCCGCACAAGCCATCTCAGCATAAGCTGCATCTCCTTCCTCACACTCGAGGGCAACTTTCTTATTACCATTGATGGTGATAGTGCCTTCTCGCATAGGCATCTTCAGCTTTAGGTAAACATAACATGGCCGTGCCATGAACCGTGCATAAGCCGGCCTCCCGAAGAGGGCATGATACGGAATCTTGAGCTTGACCACCTCAAATGACAAGAACTCCGAGCGATAGTTGAACTCAGTGCCAAAGGCGACTTCCAGAGAGATTCTGCCAATAGGGTAAGCCGACTTGCCCGAAACAATGCCATGAAAGACTGTAGAGGAAGGGGTGAGCTGTTTCTCAGACAAGTTCATCCGCTTGAAAGTATCGTAATAGAGTATATTGATACTGCTTCCTCCGTCCATGAGTACCTTGGTCAGGGTGCAACCGCCGACTTGCAGGGCAACCACCAATGCAAGACCCCCTAGATTCTCAATCCAGGGGGGTGATCTTCCCGACTCCAAGTCACTGGTTGCTCTGACCAGTTTAAGTAGTAAGGGACTGTCGGCTCAACTGTATTGACAGCTCGTCGCTGAAGCTTCCGGTCGCATTTACACGTACTTGTGGTGAAAACATGATATTGTCCACTATTCAACTGCTTAGGATTGCTTTGACACCCAGACTGACCTCCTTGATTCTGATTTCCCTGATTACTGCGCTGATGGTTACCTCCGCCATTGCCAGCCCCCTGAAAGCCGGACCCTTGACCAGTATTACCTTGGAAGCCGGCGTTGTTGAAGGGCCCCTGGAAGCCGGCTCCAGATCCACCTAGCCTGGGGTTTCCTGGAGGACCACCATTATCACCACCATTGTGATGATTCTGAAGAGCGCGGTTCCGGTACTCCTGCATGATGTAGCAGTTTTCCCAAGAGTGACTTGATGGCTTTTCATCCGTGCTATGTTTGGGGCAGGGGCCTTTCAGAGCCTCCTCATAACTACGAGGTCGATTACCAGAAAAGGGTTTCCTGGATTTATTGTTCTGACGCTGATTCTGGAAACCAGTATTGGTATTAGCAACAAAATCAGAATTGCCCTCAGGATTCTTGCGCTTGTGGTTGTTACTGTTGTTACCATTACCATTTTGCTGGTGACCCTTGCCACCGTTTTTGCCCTTAGCGGACTTCTCTTCATCAGAAGTTGGATCCTTGGTGTTGTCAGACTCAGCATACCGGGTTAAAACATCCATCATATCACCCATATCCTTGACCTTCCTTTTGAGCCGCCCGAATTTCTGGACCAAAGGATGGAACTTATAGTTCCTTTCAAGGACAAGGACAGCCTGCTGAGCCGTGATGCTATCCGAGGAGTGGATAATTTCTACAACCCGGCGTGACCAGTGATGTGCAGACTCATCATCACGCTGAACGCAATGCTCAAGATCAACAATTGTAGTTGGACGCTTGCAAGTTCCCTAAAAATTCTTGATGAAGCACTCTTTCAGCTCCTGCCAGGTATTGATGGAATTTGCAGGCAAGTTTTTCAACCATGTCCGTGCTGGTCCTTCCAACATCAGAGGCAAGTAACGAGCGCACACAACATCGCTGGCTTCCAACATATCCATGGCTAACTAATAACTTTCAATCCACTCGGCCAACTCCAAATCTGCTATATAATTGGGCACCTTCGTGGACCTTTGAAGTCCGGAGGCATACGAGCATCCCTAAGAGCCAGGACTAAACATGGAGTTCCGATGGTTCGCCCAGTTATTTCGGTAGTTCGGACTACAGGCTAGGTTGAGGCAGGTGGGGGTTGCACCATAGGCTGAACATACGCAGCTCCTGCGTTTCCTGCCTCTGCTGCCCGCAGAGCACGAGCGGCGTCCACAATTGCCTGTGCTTTCGGGACTCCTGGCTGTGTTTGATGTAGGGGCAGATCCTGCACCCTTCGCTGCTACGCACTGCTGGAGACAGCCGGTGACTCGGCGTGTCTGCTCTTGCTGCGACTCTGATGAGGGGTGGAATGAAGTCGATGCTGGCTGTGGGAGTAATTTGCCTGCTGTGTGATTGCCGTCTTTAACATCTCAATGGCGTTCCTAGCTTCGACCTCCACGGGACTATTCCCCATGATTGGGATCGCAGCCAGATTGTGACTCTCTGCTAGTACATTGTGCACCGGGTTGGAGTAGTGCCCAGTCGGCGTCTGGAAATGTTGAGGTGGAGCCGGTGGCTGCTGCTGCTGCCGGACCGGCGGCTGCTGCTGTTGCTGAGCCGGCTGCTGCTTCTGTTGCACCGGCTGCTGCTGCTGCTGCTGCTGCTGCTGGACTGCACTAGGAGGAACATTTTGAGTCAATTGAGGTATGACACCCAATGGTCCGGCGCCTGAACAGCTGCGTCGGCTCAATATTTGCCGGAAGCCGACTCTGATGCCTCCTCCGGTGAACTGCCTCCGACTCGTTTTGGCGAAAGGTGAGGTGCACGGCGCCTGCCTCCAAGCGCCTGGTTTCACTAAGGATGTGAGCCTGTCTTTCAACCATACGCGCTTTCTCTGCATCGATATCCTCCTGAATCTTAGCCAGCTGCTCGCGGCACTTTGTAATCTCCGTGTTGCGAGCTTCCACGTTCTCAGCAATTACTGGCTCCGATAAGAGTGTCCAAAGGTTGGTCATCATCTCAGAGACTGCCTGGGCTCCTGACTTCTGAGAGCCGGCAGCCGCTGAGTCGGCCGCTATGGGTTTCTGTCCCGCCACCGGGTCTGCCGGGCCATGAGCCGGCTGCTGCTGCTGGACTGGTGGCTGTTGTTGCTGAAGCGGATTTTGGCTCCCTGCCATGTAGACCGCAGTGAATCGAGTCGGCTCAGAGGACTCAGGGAAAACTTCCTCGTCCGAGTAGCCTCCCAGCTTCTCATCGAGCAGCGGACGGATGGACTCGGTCTCTCCAACCAATGTGTCGGGGGGATGACCCTTCTTTTCAAAACATCGGGGTAGGCCGAGCCTCTCAGTCAGGCTAGCCTGCGCGCCGGCTCCCCAGCGCGAGCCGGCTCGGCGTGGCGACCCGACTGGCCGGCTGGCCCATGCCGGCTGGCCACCAGAGAGCAAATCCTCATGACAAGACAAGTAAGGCAACAGCGCCCCCTCCTTTACACCGGCCCCGGCGGGCATGGCGACAGCATTCCCTGTGCCCCCGTACGGGGCGGGCGGTGTCCGGGCGGCGCAACCCTGTTGTTAGGCAGCGCCGACCGCCCTATGACGAATGACAAGACCTGCCATAGTACCGAGCCCGTGCCCGGCAGGCCCGGCGCACCCGGCGGACCCGGCGCATCCGGCACACCCGGCGCACCCGGCGCTCCCGGCGGACCCGGCGACCCGGCGGTCCCCACCGCCGGCTCCTAGGCAATGACACCCGGGCCCCGCTCCCGTGCATCTTTACCCATGTAACCCTGGGGGTCGGCCTATAAGACCCCCCGGGAGGCCTCCATGCAAGGGGGTTGATCTCAGTTGATAGTCCACTCACACACACAAACACAGCTCCAGGAGCAACCATGTAGCCCTTGTGCTTCCTATACTCCACTCAGCAGGACTAGGGGTATTACCTCTCCGGAGGGCCCCGAACCTGGGTACGTCTTGTGTCCCGCACTCGCGCGTGCCAACCTCGCCTCCGAAACCCACCGGCGTCCTCTCGTAACCCCACCTCTTTAGCCATCTTATGGCATCTGCCGTGAGAACACCACGACAGTTGGCGCCCACCGTGGGGCTGGTCGCGGCGCCGGCCGGAGTCAAGTTCCGGACGAGGCCCTTCACCAGCTCCGGCGAGCGTATCGTGCACGGTTTGGTTTGTGCGCCTCGCACGGCCAACCCGGCCGACTGCAGCGCTGCGCCGAGCGCGGACGTCGCCTACCCCGCAGGCTGCCTCGTCGTCCCTTTCGGCGCGCTGCGCATCTTCGTTGCGCTCGTCCCCGACGTGTTTCCCAGCGAAGTGCGCAGCTTCGTCGACTCGCCTGTCCCCGTTAGCTGCGCCGTCTCCGGCGACGTCGCGGCTCTCTGCGTCCGCGTGGAAGTGCTGACCATCGGCACTAGCGTCAGCTCCCCGCGCGACAAGGAGAAGGCCGCCGCGGCCGCCGCCACGGCAGCTGCGGCTCCGCCACGCCGGGCTGACCCGCTCCGCGAGACGATCCGGAGTCTGCAAGCCCCCATCACGCCCGACGCCGACACGGCTGCTGCAGCGGCTCAGCTCAACGAGGACCGCCAGCATCTGCTGGTCGAGGCCACGGAGCTCGCGGCAACCCGGCGCCGGCTGGAGTCCGCCCAGCGAGAGTATGACAGCGCCCACGGCTTCACGCCGGCCGCCGCCGAGCCCAGCCGGGTCGCGGAGGTGCGGATCCGTGGGGGCGCAATCGCCCGTGCGCTAGGCGCAAGCCGGCTCGTCTACAATACCCCCGTCAAGAACATGCGTGCGGCGCAAGCGGCCATGGCGGATCTGGAATTCCTGGAGGGCGAGGAGCTGCTGCAGCAGCAGCAGTGCATCCGCGACCTCATCACCACGGCGAACGAGCAACAGCAGCGCTTCGACCCGGCCTAGCCATCCGCCTCCGCCTCAGGAAGAACCGGAGACCCGGAGAGGGCTCTCCGGGATGCGCGGCAGACGTCCTCGCACGCCACTAGCGCGAGCCGCTCTGGCCGGCACCGGTCCAGTCGGAGCCGGCACAACCGCGCCACCACCTCTGGAGACGGCAACGCTGGCGAGACGGCCGGCGACGGCCGGGTTCAGCAGCCGGAGCCCCCCCGTGCGGCTGGCTCGGCGGCCCGAGCCGGCCTCGGAAGCCCCTGCGCCCCGCGGTCCCGTGGCTGACCGACTCGGCCCCCGCGAGCCCTACGACGAAAGTGACGCCCGTCACCGCATCGACCGGCTGGCGCGCTCCACGGCCCTGGAGGAGGAGAGCTCTGTCGGCCCGGCGTGCTTTGGCCCCCGCATTCGCGAGGAGCCCTTCCCCAAAGGTTTCTCGCTGCCCCACGACTCCCCAAAGTACAACGGCGCCACCAAGCCGGAGGACTGGCTGACCGACTACACCACGGCTGTCGGCATAGCCGGCGGCAACCGGCGCGTGGCTGTCCGATACGTCCCCCTCATGCTGCTCGGCTCGGCCCGGACGTGGCTTAACAGCCTCCGAGCCGGCAGCGTGAACTCCTGGCTGGATTTCGAAGACGCGTTCATTCGCAACTTCACCAGCACCTACAAGCGTCCTGGCAAGCCTCGCCAGCTCTCCATGTGCGTCCAGAAGCCGGGCGAGCCTCTCCGTGACTTCCTCATGCGGTGGACGGAGCTCCGCAACTCCTGCGAGGGCGTCCACGAGGTCCAGGTCATCCAGTACTTCATCGACGGGTGCCTAGACGGCACTCTGGTCAAGCACCGGCTGGTGTGCGACGAGCCAGAGACCCTGGCGGAGCTCATGGCCGTGGCAGACAAGTACGCTACGGCCGACTCCGTGATGAATGTGAAGATCACGATCGATGCAGACGGCAAGCTCCTCCCGGCCTAGCCGGCTCCCCCCTAGCCGGCTGGCGACAACAATCAGCGCCGGCAAGACAACAACAGCAACAACAACGGCAAGCGCCGGAACGACCAGCAGGCACCCCGCTACGACAACCGGCAGGTTGCCGCCGTGGAAGGGGAGCAGCCGGCTGAGCAAGGCTCCAGCCAGCGCCCGCGCACCGGCAAGGCCGCCTGGCAGCCCAAGCTGTCCTTCGAGCAGATGCTCGACACCCCCTGCAAGAACCATAGCGGCGCGAAGCCATCGACGTACACGCTCCGGCAGTGCAGTTTCACCCAGCGCCTGTTGAAGGGAAACCTTCCGCTCCCGCCGCCTCCGCCGCCACCCGGCGCCCTCGCCGACAACCCTTTCCCGCGCCCGGACGTGTCCTACGTCGTCTTCACGAGCGAGGGGGAGGACAAGCACGCCAAGCGCAAGCGCGCGACCGAGGTGAACGCCGTCGTCCCTCCGGTTCCCCAGTACATGCACTGGTCTAACCAGCCGGTCAGCTGGACCCGGGAGGACCACCCGGCCGTCATGCCCATGCCGGGTGGCTACGCCCTCGTGCTCGAACCCACCTTCGTCTTCGAGAAACGCACCTGCCGCTTTTCGCGGGTGCTGATCGATGGCGGTAGCAGCATCAACATCCTGTACCGCGACACCATGACCAAGGTCGGCATCGAGGCGCGACAGCTGGAGCCGACCCGGACAGTGTTCCACGGCATCGTGCCGGGTCTCTCTTGCTCTCCGATCGGCCGAATCCGGCTTGACGTCTTGTTCGGCTCCAGCAGCCATTTCCGCCGCGAGCCGATCTGGTTCGAGGTGGTCGACCTGGCCAGCCCCTACCACGCGCTGCTGGGCCGGCCCGCAATGGCCAAATTCATGGTGGTCCCCCACTACGCCTACCTGAAGTTGAAGATGCCGGGTCCCAAGGGCCTCATCACCATCGTCGGCGATTACAAGAAGTCCCTCGAGTGCGCCAAAGCCGGCTCCCAGCTGGCCGAGTCGCTGGTCATCGCCGAGGAGAGGCGCCAGCTCGACCGAATCGTGGCGCTGGCTAACGCGCAGTCGGCCGTGCCGGCTCCGCCCAAGCCGGCCGCCAACGAAGCCTCCTTCAAGCCGGCTAAAGACACGAAGAGGGTCCCGCTCAACCCGGCCGACCCCAGCTCCAGCAAGTACGTCATCGTGGGCACCGGCCTCGACAGCAAATAGGAAGATGAGCTCGTCGATTTCCTCCGTGAGAATCGGGATATCTTTGCATGGTCCCCCAAAGACATGCCGGGTGTCCCGAGGGAATTCGCCGAGCACAAACTTCACGTCCGCAAGGATGCCAAGACTGTCCGACAGCCGCTACGCCGCTTCTCCGAGGAGAAGCGAAGAACCATCTGTGAAGAGATCGCCCGGCTGCTCAAAGCCGGGTTCATCATGGAAGTGTTCCACCCCGAGTGGCTGGCCAATCCAGTCCTCGTCCCGAAGAAAAATGGCACCTGGCGCATGTGCAACGACTACACCAGCCTGAACAAGGCATGCCCCAAAGACCCGTTCGCTCTGCCCCGGATCGACCAAGTCATCGACTCCACAGCTGGCTGCGAGCTCCTGTCCTTCCTGGACGCCTACTCCGGCTACCACCAGATCAAGCTAGACTCGGCCGACGCCCTCAAGACGTCCTTCATCACGCCCTTTGGGGCGTACTGCTACATCTCCATGTCGTTCGGCTTGAAGAATGCCGGCGCCACCTTCCAGTGCTGCATGCAGAAATGCCTGCTACCCCAGCTCGGCAGAAATGTGCACGTCTACGTCGACGACATCGTGGTGAAGACCAATCAGCACCTCACGCTCCTGGCCGACCTCAAAGAAATCTTCGCCAACCTGCGCCGGTTCCAGATCAAGCTTAACCCGGAGAAATGCGTCTTCGGCGTGCCGGCTGGCCAGCTCCTCGGCTTCCTCGTCTCGGCGCGCGGCATCGAAGCCAACCCGGAGAAGATCAAGGCAATCGAGCGCATGCGCAAGCCGACCCGGCTGCGTGACGTCCAGAAGTTCACCGGCTGCTTGGCCTCTCTCAGCCGGTTCGTCAGCCGGCTGGGGGAGAGGGCCCTGCCCCTGTATAAGCTGATGAAGAAGACGACGGCGTTCGAGTGGAGCGACCAGGTGGACGAAGCTTTTCGCGACCTCAAGCGCATGCTGTCCACCGCACCCGTCCTGGCCGCGCCGGCTGAGAAAGAGCCACTCCTGCTGTACATCGCCGCCACCTCCCGTGCGGTCAGCACGGTGCTAGTCGTCGAGCGCCCTGAGGAGGGCAAGGTGCAGCCGGTCCAGCGACCAGTGTATTACCTGAGCGAGGTTCTCTCCGCCTCCAAGCAGAACTACCCCCACTACCAGAAGATGTGCTACGGCGTGTACTTTGCCGCCAAGAAGCTGAGGCAGTACTTCCAGGAGCATACCATCACCGTGGTGAGCACGGCCCCCATCGGCGAGATCATGGGCTGCCGGGATGCCTCAGGCCGGGAGGCCAAGTGGGCCATCGAGCTAGCCGGCCACACGATCCTCTACGAGCCGCGCACCACCATCAAGTCCCAAGCGCTGGCCGACTTCCTCGTCGACTGGACCGAGACCCAGTACCTGCCGCCGGCGCCCGAGTCGACTCACTGGCGCATGCACTTTGACGGCTCCAAGATGCGCAACGGCTTGGGAGCCAGCATCGTGCTGTCCTCCCCCAAGAACGACCGGCTGGCCAGGGAGATCGGCATCCGGCGCATCCTCTGCTACGGCGACTCGGACCTGGTGGTGCAACAAGTTTCCGGCGACTGGGATGCCAAAGACGCCAACATGGCCAGCTACCGCTTCCTGGTCCAGCAACTCTCCTGCGGGTTCGACGGTTGCGAGTTCCTCCACGTCCCACGCGCGGACAACGAAGCAGCCGACGCCCTGGCCAAAGTGGGTTCCACCCGGCAAGCCATCCCGTCCGGCGTCTCCCTCGAGCACCTGCGGAAGCCGTCCATCAAGCCGTCTCCCGAGTCGGAGTCAATCTTCATCCCGGACGACCCCGACGCGCCCCCACCCGACCCTGGAGTTCCCGGCTCCGGCTCGGGGACTGCTTGCTCCGGCTCGGGGGCTGCCGGCTCTGGCTCGGGGACTGCCGGCTCCGGCTCAAGGACTGCCATCTCCGGCTCAGGGACTGCCGTCTCCGGCTCGGGGGCTGCCGGCCCAAGCTCGGGGACTGCCGGCTCCAGCTCGGGGGCTGCCGTCCCGGGTCCCATCCCGGCGGCCGTCTTCACGGTGGTGACGGCGCCGTCGTGGGCTCAGCCAATCCTCGCCTTCTTGGAAGACGAAGACCTTCCCATCGACGAGACTGAAGCCCGGCAAGTGCAGCTGCGCGCGTCCGCCTACAGCATCATCAACCACGAGCTCGTCAAACGCAGCACTACGGGCGTGTTCCAGCGCTGCGTCGAGCAGAGCAAGGGGATCGAGATCCTCCTCGACATCCACCAGGGCGAGTGCGGGCACCACGCCGCCTCGAGATCCCTGGTGGCCAAAGCTTTCCGCCACGGCTTCTACTGGCCCACGGCCCTGCAAGACGCCGAGGAGCTGGTCCTCAAGTGCGAGGGCTGCCAACGCTTCAGCAAGCGCAGCCACCAGCCGGCCTCAGCCCTCCAAACCATTCCGATCACATGGCCCTTTGCCGTCTGGGGGCTCGACATGGTGGGGCCCTTCAAGACCGCCCGAGGCGGCATGACGCATCTCCTGGTCGCCGTCGAGAAATTCACCAAATGGATCGAGGCCAGACCGATCAAGAAGCTCGACGGGCCCACGGCCGTCCGGTTCATCAAGGATATCGCGGTTCACTACGGCGTTCCTCACAACATCATCACGGACAACGGCACTAACTTCGCCAAAGGTGCGCTGGCCCACTACTGCTCTGCATCCGGCATCCGGCTCGACTTGGCCTCCGTCGCACACCCCCAGTCGAACGGCCAGGTCGAGCGGGCAAACGGCCTCATCCTAGCCGGCATCAAGCCGCGACTCGTTGAGCCACTCGTGCGCTCACCCGGCAGCTGGCTCGACGAGCTGCCGGCCGTCCTCTGGAGTCTCCGGACGACACCCAACCGCTCCACCGGGTTCACCCCGTTCTTCCTCGTCTACGGAGCCGAAGCAATCATTCCAACCGACGTCGAGTTCGACTCATCTCGGGTGACCATGTACACCGAAGCCGAGGCAAGAGAAGCACGCGAAGACGGCGTCGACCTGATTGAGGAGGCGCGCCTCCTGGCCCTCAGCCGGTCAGCCATCTACCAGCAAGGCCTGCGCCACTACCACAGCAAGAAGATCAAACCCCTCGCATTCCGCGAGGGCGACCTCGTGCTCCGGCTCGTCCAGCGGACAGCAGGCCAGCACAAGCTGGCCTCCCCCTGGGAGGGCCCCTTCATCGTCAGCAAGGCTCTCTGCGACCGGAACGCCTACTACCTCATCGACGCGCAGAAGCCGAACAAGCGCAAGCGAGATGCAGCCGGCGAGGAGTCCAGCCGGCCCTGGAACGCGAAGCTCCTCCGTCCATTTTACAGTTAAACTCATGCATGTATGTATCACCACCTTTTGGATTTAATGAAAGCAGCAAGCCCCCCCATTTTCGTTTCTCCCACCGAGTCGGCCCAGCCGGCTCGGGGGCTCGGGGCTTCCTTTTCCGTTTTACTCTGTGTCTATGCAGCTCTCCGTTTTTTGATTCTCCCGCCGAGTCGGCGCCGCCGGCTCGGGGGCTAGCCGGCTAGACCGCGCCTCGCCATTTTTCCTTAAGTCCATTCCGCAGCGTACGACCGCCAAAGCCCTCTCTTCGCTAGCCACAGTCGGCTCCCGGCTGTCCGATCGGCAAGAGCTAAAGGCCGGAAGCATCGTCACGCTAGAAAGGCTAAGGAGGACGGCCCGGCTCGGCCAATCCGGCACACCCCTGCCTCTCTCACTAATTTGCCGCACGACCGGCTGCGCGCCAGGCGGCTTCGCCTCCCGCCGCCAGCCGACCCAGTGGGTGTTTCGCTCGCGCTCAACGTCTGGAAAAGCCTAAGTATTGTACGTC
This sequence comes from Elymus sibiricus, assembly GCA_039707655.1. Lineage (NCBI taxonomy): Eukaryota > Viridiplantae > Streptophyta > Magnoliopsida > Poales > Poaceae > Elymus > Elymus sibiricus. The sequence continues at coordinate 359,706,828 of CM077666.1, forward strand.
CGCTCTTAAAGCTGAATCCCCGTCCTAGCCACAGTTCGCAACCCGGCTGTCCAGCTAGGAGGAAGGAAGTCGAGAGAAAAGACAAACAAGAAAAGGCCCAAGGCCGAATAGCAAATAGTGAAATCACATGCAAAATTTATATACAGCATGGGCCTTCGGCCACAAGTTCATTACATCGAACTACACCCGCAGTGGGTGGACCTGCTACCTAACTAAGCTCGAGTACAGGAAAGATAAAAAGGAAAAGAAGCTTAAGCGGCGCCCGCGTCGGCTCCGGTAGGTGCCGGATCGGCTGAGGTGGATGCGGCCGCCAGGTCGGGTCCGGGGCTCTCCGTCCTCTCGGTCGTGGCGGCGTCGTCCTCGCCGGCCTCGTCGTCGGCATAGGCCCCCGTCTCGGCCGAGCTGCCGTCTGGATCGTCGAGCAGCAGGCCGAACTCGTCGGCGGGGAGCTCCTCGCCGTCCTCCATCCGCTCCAGGCCAAAATCATCGTACAGGGTGAACGACGCCAGATAACTGGCCCGCCCGGCGATCCGTCGCGCCCGCGCCGCTAAGTCCTCCTCCGCGCCGGCTCGCTGCGCCGCCAGGTGGTCGAGGTCCATGCCCGGATACTAGGACACGACGAAGCGCAGCGCCATCTCCGCGCCGGCCCGGGCCGCGGAAGCCCTCCACGCGCCGAGTCGCTCTACCCCGGCCTCCAGCCATCGCGCCAGCCGGGTGACGCTGTTCGGCACCACCGCACTCGGCCAGAGGCCGCTCGCCATGCCCACCCCGGCCTCGAACAGGCGGTGCATGTGCCCCTCCATGGCTCGAAGACGGGCCTCGCAGGCAAGGACGATCTCCGAGAGGCTCCAGGCGGCGTAAACGTCGATCTCCGCCCCTGTCGCGCGCAGGTCCGCCCGATGGGTATACACAGCCGCATCGGCCGCCTCCCGCGTCTCCGGAAAGACCCCTGGCAAAGGAAGGAAACAAATCAGTCAAAGAAAACGACTTGCCGGCTACGCCAGCCAGAGCAAAGAAAGAATAGCACTTATGGGCGAAGGTCTCGTCGAGGTGCTGCGCCTTGCCCAGCATCCCGTTCTCCCGAATGGCTGACGCGCGTGCCTGGGCCTCGAGATCCTTCTCGAGCTGGGCGATCCTCCTGCCGGCGTCCGCTAGCTCCTCGGCCGCCTTGCCGCGCCCCTCTGCCAGCCGGCCCAATTCCGCCTGGTGGGCGTCCTCCGTCTTGGCCTTCTCGGCCACCAGCCGGTCCACCTTGGACTGGAGCCGGTCGCGGTCGCCGACGGCGCGATCGCGCTGCTCGCCGGCTTCAGCAAGCCGGCCTCGGAGGCCTGGCACCTCGGCCGCATCGGCTGCGCGACAGGGTTCCCGGTCAGATGCCGGAAGCAAAGATTAGAAGAAAAAGACAAAGCTCTAAGATTTGACCCGGCTGCTCCGCAGTCCGGCCCGAATCTCGGGGGCTACACCCAGTGGGTGCGCTGGCGCGCCCCCACTGAAGGCATGCAAGACGTAGCTTGGACCCGGCACAGCTACTCTTCCTTGGCGGCGAGCTGGGTTTTGGCCTCGCGGTACCGCTCCCGGAGCCGGTTGTACGCGCTGGCCCGGAGGTCGTACAGATGCTGCGCGCAGAAACAAGATTAGAAGAATGCAAAAGACAAAGCTATAATATTCGACCTGGCTGCTCCGCAGCCCGGCCAAACCACGGGCGCTGCACCCAGTGGGTGCGCTGGCGTGCCCCCACTGATTCAAAAGCCAAGACAAGCAAAGAAGAATAAACTCACCGCGATCGCCTACTACAGCTGCCGCGCCCGGTCCTGCTCCTCCCGGACGAAGGCCCGCAGGAGCTCGCTCCGACCGCGAAGCTGCGAGCGCAAGGCATCCGCCGTGTCGTCCTCCTGGGTTCGCGGCCCGATCACAACTTCGCCGGAGCTCGCCCATGGCTGCTGGATCGCGGTCCCGGCGCCGGATCCGTTTCCACCCGGCCGCTCGGAGTTCGTGGCGGTTTGGGGCGGCACGACCACCAGGGTGCCGGCGTCCCCGGTCGCGGCCTCTGGGGCCGGCGTCGGCTGCGCTTGGCCGGATGGGGCGGAGTCCGCCTCGCGCCTCTCTCCGCCGCCCTCGCCTCCTCCCGCCGGGTCGGCTAGGGGCGGCGTGTCCACGACGATATTCTCATCGACGTCCGACTCGCCGCCGGCCGGCTCCGTCCACCCCTCCGGCCCGCCTGCTCCCTCCGGCTGCCGAGCCCCTTTCCATCTCCGGCCAGGCCGGGTCCGTAGTGATCCTAGCACGCTTCGCGGAGGCCCTCTCCCACGCGTGGGCCGAGGCCTCCTCCATCGCTTTCTCGGCCTCCGCCCGATCCCGCCAGGTGTCGCGCACTGCCGCGTCAAGATCCCGGCCAGACCGACGGGCCTCGAGGTCCTCCTCCGCGGTCCAGCCCGGCTCGCGGTCGATGGCGCTACTCCGAGTCTTCCTCCAGACGGCCTCGCCCGCCGCGGCCTCTGTCGCCGCCACCGCCAAGTCAAGAGCCGACCTGTACACGACAGATTTGTCACGGCAAGGCATAAGCAAGAAAAAGACAAGCTATAGGATTCGACCCGGCTGGTCCGCAGCCCGGCCGAGCCTCGGGGGCTACACCTAGTGGGTGCGCTGGTGCGCCCCCACTGATTCAACAAGCAAGGATCAGAATAAGACAAGAGACGCTTACCCAATGACCGTCGGGACCTCCCGCTTCTGCCCCACGGACGGGGCGAGCCGACGCTTCTTCTTGACGACGGCCCTCTCGCGCGCCGGCCCCGCCGCCGGGCGCTTCGCAGCCGGCCTCGCCTCGACCGCCTCCTTCCCATGCGGCCGGCTGCCGGACGCCGCCGCGCGAGCCGGCCCGGCGCTGGCCATCTTCCGCAGCCGTCTTGGGGGATCGACGCTGGCGTCCTCCCCGGCCGAGGGCGCTGCACCGTGGGCACCGGTCAGGCCCTCCTCGTCGTCATCCGGCCAGTCTCGCAGTAGATCTGGGGGCGGAGACTTACCAGCATTCCGCGACCCGCCGGCCGCGGCGTCGGCCAGGCGCGCTTCGACCGCCCCCTCCTCCGCCTCGGCGCCGGCCTCCTCCACGTCCGGGTCGGGCAGGTCGGCCAGCAGGATCTGGGGATTCAGCCCGTCGTGATTCCGCTGGCTGGCAAATAGCTGTGGTCCTCCCGCAGCGTCAGGACACAAGAATAACGTCGAAGCGGCAAAAAATAAAGACCAGGGACTCACCGCCGGCGCCGGGTTCCCCGGTGATAGGGTTCCTTCCCAAAGCTCCACCCCTCCGCCTTCAACCCGGCCTTGGAGACGTAGTTCACCCGCTGGGTGATCCCGGCCGGCGTCAGCTCCTTGGTCGACATCTGGGTCGGGTCGTGCCGGCCGCTCATGTCGCAGATCCGGTGTGCCCGACGCTGCAGCGGCAGCACCCGGCGGGCGATGAAGGCCGCGATGAGGTCGACCGGCTTCAGCCCCTCGCGATCCGCCAGCTCCCCGACCCGGTGGCAGATGTTCACCATCTCTTGCGGCGGCTTCTTAGGGCAGTAGCCCCAGTTCGGCTTCTCGAGCGGCGGCACGTCGACGAAAGGCGGAAGGTTGATGACGTCCTCCGCCGGGTCGGCGTTCCGGACGTAGAAGAACGTCGTCTACCACTTCTTGGCCGAGTCCTCAAGAGGCAGCTTGGGAAACGGTCCGTTCACTCGGCCGGTAACCACCGCCGCGCCGCAGTCGGACATGACGCCGGCTGACGCTCCCTGCTGCTTGAGGAAGAACATCTTCCCCCACAGATCCACAGTCGGCAGCATGCCGAGATAGCCTTCGCAGAGCGTGGTGAAGCCGGCAACCTGCAGCACGGCGTTGGCACCGAGGTGATGCGGCTACAGCCCAAAGAAGTCGAGCCGAGCGTGGAAGAAGAGGCTCGCGGGGAGGCCGAACCCGCGCTCGAAATGCGAGAAGAATACAATGTGCTCGCCCGCCCGCGGCTGCGGCACCCTCTCCGAGCAGGGCGCGCGCGCAATCAGCGCCTCCGCCGGCGGCAGCCGCTTCATGTGGCGGAGGTAGCGGATGTTCTGCTCGGTCGTGATGGAGTCCTCCCAAGAACCTTTCGGCAGCGCCATTTGAGGGCTCTATGGGCGTCGAGATGCGGCGATGAAGAAGAAGAGGGAGAAAGAGCGGTGCGCTGCGGGCTTCGGGCGCGGTGCGCAGAAGCAGGCGTGGGCAAGGCGCGCGATGCGGCAGCACTTCGCTCGAGCTCGGGTATGGCGGAGACGAAGCAGGAGCGGAGGAGAAGCGAGGGGCGGGGGTGCACACGTGAGTGTCTCCGTCGCACTCTTCCCCCTCTCATTTATAACCACGGGAGATCGTGGGGGAGTGGGATCGATTGCGCCCACGATCCCCACTCCCCCTCACTGTGCGCGCTCGTTCCCCATGCACATTAACTGTGCGGGGAAGTGCAATCGCCAAGCGTCGCCACAGTTAATCCCTCGCGCGCGGGCCGAGGGCGCGTCGTGGCGGGCCCGGTCCGCAGTCACGTCCCGTCGCGCGCGTGGGATGGCAGGCCTCACCTGCCGCGAGGCAGCACGTGGCGGCCTGTCAAGTCGCGGCGGGCGCGAATAGTTGTGCGAAGCAAGACTCGTCTGGCGGGCGTTTCCGTTTCCCGCCCAGGCCGGGTGCCGCTGCCCGGCTTTCGGAAGCCGGCCCCCAGCGGGTGTTCCCGGCGTCCGCTGCTGCCTTGCCGGCACGCGGCCGGGCGGAGCCGCTCGGCCGGACTCCCGCACTTCACCAACAAATCGACTCCTCGGGGGGGTAAGCTGCGAAGGCCCCCCCTGCCTGAAGCCGGCGAACCTTCAAAGCTTCGGGGACTACTGTCGGGGGTATGACCCCCGGGTAGGCAACGGAGCCCGGATCCCCTTCTTTTCAAAATATCGGGGCAGGCCGAGCCCCTCAGTCCGGCTAGCCTGCGCGCCGGCTCCCCAGCGCGAGCCGGCTGGCCGGCTGGCCACCAGAGAGCAAATCCTCACGACAAGACAAGTAAGGCAACAGCGCCCCCTCCTTTACACCGGCCCCGGCAGGCATGGCGACAGCATTCCCTGTGCCCCCGCCTGGGGCGGGCAGTGTCCGGGCGGCGCAACCCTATTGCTAGGTGGCGCCGACCGCCCTCTGACGAATGGCAAGACCTGCCACAGTACCGAGCTGCCGACCGAGCCCGTGCCCGGCGGGCCCGGCGCAACCGGCGGACCCGGCGACCCGGCTGTCCCCACCGCCGGCTTCTAGACAATGACACCCGGGCCCCGCTCCCGTGCATCTTTACCCATGTAACCCTGGGGGTCGGCCTATAAGACCCCCCGGGAGGCCTCCATGCAAGGGGGTTGATCTCAGTTGATAGTCCACTCACACACACAAACACAGCTCCAGGAGCAACCTTGTAGCCCTTGTGCTTCCTATACTCCACTCAGCAGGACTAGGGGTATTACCTCTCCGGAGGGCCCCGAACCTGGGTACGTCTTGTGTCCCACACTCGCGCGTGCCAACCTCGCCTCCGAAACCCACCGGCGTCCTCTCGTAACCCCACCTCTTTAGCCATCTTATGGCATCTGTCGTGAGAACACCACGACACAATGACTCACCATCAGAATAAACGAGCGTGTCCTCCCCAGATGTGGAATTGCTTGCCAGGTCCACTCCCTGCGTGAAACCGACGAAGACATGCTTCCGGTGTATGGTACGGGTCCGCCGACTCAACGGTGTCGAAGAAGACGTCTGACTCGGGACCAGACTCGCCAATTACACCGATGAAGAAATGGATCTTGCCGAAGGGAACCCGGTACCCGTACTCGATTGAGTCAGCCTTGGGGCCCCAGCCATAATCGTCGATGTAGAGCTTGCCACGGCGACTCTTGGTCATCTGACCAATCGCGTATCCCTCGATCCCTGAAGGAGCTCCCGCCAAGAACCCAACTCCACTGTGCGCTGGCCCCACGGTGGGCGCCAACTGTCGTGGTTTTGTCACAACAGTTGTCCTCATGAAAGGACTTAGTCGTGAGGCCATCGCAGTTGTGTGGAAGCTTAAACGGGGTTGAACGGAAAAGAAGGACACATGTTTACCGAGGTTCGCCCCTCACGGTGGAGGTAAAAGCCTACTCCTGCTTGATTGATATTGCTCTGGATCTCGATTACAAGGATGCGGATTCGCTAACCTAGCTTTCTAGAGATTGCAACTTAGTCTTTTCGTCCTAGGGGCTCCCCTTTATATAATAGGTCGAGTCCCTGGTTTTACATAAGATTCTGGTTCGTATCGTTAACCCGTATCCTACTCTAACTCTTGTTCATCTTGCCTTCTAACTTAGGAAATTCTCAATCTGGGCCTTCTCTGCAAGCTGGCCCACAAGGTTCCTCCATGAGCCGACCTTCAGCCGGGTCTCGTTACGGGCCTTTAGTCCTTTTCTTGTTGTATCACCGTGATCCGGAAAATAGGGTGACCCATGACGCCTTTGGCACCTTGTCGGGTCATGCCCTGTGCTGGGTCTTGGTCATGGGGAATATCCCCAACACTCCTCATGCTCATGTTCAATGTTAATTATTCGCAATGCATGAGTACGAACGTTGTTTCTCTCTTGTTGGTCGCTTCTCAATCTATTTTCTAGCTTTTGCCTATACTAAGCGGGAATACTGCTTGTGCATCCAAACCCATGAAACCAAAAGTTGTGCCAAAAGAGTCCACCATATCTGCCTATATACGGTATTACCCTGCCGTTCCAAGTAAATTTGCATGTGCCAACTCTAATTATTCAAATAAACATCTGTTTTGTGTGCCCGTACCACTCATGGAGCGACGGGGTGGTCAATATCTTCCATGCTAAGCGGGTTATTCTCACGATGAGAGTTTATTCACTCGTCTTGCATGAGAGAGGCTGGTAATTCGGATGCCCAGTCCCGTTAAACAAAAATAAAGAAAAATATAATAAAACAAACTCCTGCTGGGAAGATGATTGTTTGGAGGGCACCCGAGGATTCGGCTAGCCATGGATTGTCTCTGTATGGTTCTGGGGGAGTAAACCTTTTCCTTTTTGCTTGGGAACCAAAAATAATGTGTTTAGCATGGAAGACGTTGAAATCCTTTGTTGTGACATTGACAGGAAAAGCACACCTCTCAAAATGTATCCATCTCTGTTTTAGCTCTAAGCTCTGGCACCTCTGCAAATCCCTGCTTCCCTATGTGAAGTGCCTTTCCATTTACTTTCATGTTATTAACTTTATTGTTGAGTCATCACCTTCTCATTCAAGCACCAACATAGAGAGCACAATTGTCATTCTTAGTTTAACATGCATTGAGTCTAGTTAATGTTGGGGGTGAGCATGACTGGATCTCTTCTACTCTGAATTACAATGTTTAGTCACTGCTTGAACTTCAGAGGTGCTCTGCATTTATGTTTTGCGGTCTCAGAAATGGCTAGCGAGATACCAAACTATCATATTAATCATGGTTATTTTGACAAAGTGTTGGCATTTGAGATATATTATTATCGCTCGCTAGTTGATTATGCCATGTCATGAGTAAATGTGAGATCTAAGTGTTATCATTCATATGGTTAGTTCATGATCTTTGCTGAAAACTTGATTACTGGTTAAGCTTATATACAACAACAGAAACAAAAGAGTTTGTAAAAGTTTTTCATTATCACTTCCAATTTATCAATTGAATTGCTTGAGGACAAGCAGTGAGTTAAGCTTGGGGGAGTTGATACGTCTCCAACGTATCTACTTTTCCAAACACTTTTGCTCTTAGTTTGAACTCTAGTTTGCATGATTTGAATGAAACTAACTCGGACTGACGCTGTTTTCTGCAGAACTACCATGGTGTTGTTTTTGTGCAGAAATAAAAGTTCTCAGAATTGGCTGAAAATTTACGGAGAATTATTTTGGAATTAATAAAAAATACTGGCAAAAAGATCTACTGGAGGGGGGGCCACCACAGGGCCACAAGCTCAGGTAGCGCCCACCCTAGGGCATGCCACGTCAGCTTGTGGGCCCCTCGAGCCTCCATTTTCCCTACCTCCGGTCCTATAAGTTCCGTCTCGCGGAGAGAAAAAAAATCAAGGAGAAAGAATCATCGCATTTTACGATACGGAGCCGCCGCCACCTCCTGTTCTTCATCGAGAGGGCTGATATGGAGTCCGTTCGGGGCTCTGGAGAGTGGTATTCGTCGCCATCGTCATCAACAACCCTGCTCCATCAACAATTCCATGATGCTCACCACCGGGAGTGAGTAATTCCTTCGTAGGCTTGCTGGACGGTGATGGAGATGGATGAGATTTATCATGTAATCGAGTCAATTTGTTAGGGCTTGATCCCTAGTATCCACTATGTTCTGAGATTGATGTTGCCATGACTTTGCTATGCTTAATGCTTGTCACTAGGGCCCGAGTGCCTTGATTTCATATCTAAACCCTTTATGTTTGCATCAATATATTTGAGTTCTTGATCCTATCTGCTAGTTTTATGCACTTGTTATTGTTCTAAACTGTAGACCCCAAGGTGACAATAATTGGGATACTCTCCGGGGATGACTGTATTCGAGGAGTTCATGTATTCACCATGTGTTAATGCTTTGATCCGGTTCTCTATTAAAAGGAGGCCTTAATTACTCTTAGATTTTTCCTTAAGGACCCCGCTGCCACGGGAGGGTAGGACAAAAGATGTCATACAAGTTTTTATAATAAGCACGTATGACTATATACAGAATACATGCCTACATTGAATTAACGAATTGGATCTATTGTGTATCACTCTAGGTTGTGACTATTGCATGATGAGTGTCATCCATACAAATATCCATCGTTGATCCAATGCCTACGCTTTGCTCATATTGTCTTTGTTATGTTACTACTGTTGCTGCTACTGTTACAATCATCACAAAACTGCTACTGTTACTACTGCTACTGTTATGTTACTATCAAAACTACCAAACTACCAAACTACTATGCTACTAAACACTTTGCTGCAGAGAAACAACTTTCCAAGTGTGGTTGAATTGACAACTCAACTGCTAAGGCTTATAAATATTCCCTCGAAGACTGTTACGATCCCCTATACTTGTGGGCCAGTAGGTCATTAGCACCATCAATATTTATCCTCAAGCATCCTCGTTCAGGTGTTTGCCAACATTGGAAAGTAGGTAGCTTGCTTCGCTCCGTCGACAGTTCAAGCAAAGACAGGATTTCCTATGCTGATGTCACTTATTACAAAGGATCGACCACCCCACGATCATGCGTCCAACGTTTTCTGGATAGCCAAAGCTTGTACATTACGGAGATAATCGTACACCGATCCCTATCGTTGAACATATGAGGCATCAGAACATATTTTCCACGCATCCGGGTGCGTCTCGGGATTTTTAGTTGAAACCGATCGTGAGCTGCATTACAGAAACTCTTCGCAAAGCAATGATGCAATGCATGTATCAAGTTTTCATCCATTGCTGGGAACACTTCAGAACGTCCTATTTCTTTGATATGGTGGTATTTCAACGTGAAAAAATCTGGAAGGATGTCGCGAAGCACTCTCCACCAAAAGACACGCACCTTGGGAATGTCATTTACCCTCCAAAGGGCTTTCCACAACTATTTGTTTGTCGAGAGAGCATGATATGAGGATTTTACCATGTAGCTACCCATTTTTTGGCGCCCATGACATGAAATTCCCCGTCCTGATGAACTCAGTGGGATATTCAGTATAGAATCCACATTAGGCACAATGAAATTCCTGTGTATAACATCATGTCTCCAACCTTTCATGTAATAATCCATAAGGTATAGCCCATTTCCAAAGGATCATTGTCCTGCCGACTCATTGGTTTTAGAGTTGCAGTGTTTGGAATCCATGTATTGATGAGCGATATTTTTGCATTTATTCTACCATTGTTTAAACTAGATAATCTCGGAATTTCTGAGAGAAGTATTCCAATATCAATACTAATGACAAATGACTGCAAGAAACCATGAAATCCTTTGGTTAATGTGTTTCCACAGGAAATGGGCTCAAACATGGAAGAATATCATCGCATAGAAGGAAATACGAAGTTTTGTGAAGCAATTACCAAGTCAATAGGAGGCGCCACAAGCATTCCAGAGCTCAAGACGGCGGTTGGTATGAGCACAAGCACTTGTACCAGCGGTCGTACTGCGCACCACCGACACTAGTGCTTCCACCTTAGCAACTTCTATAAAGGGGGCCACGTTAGAATCTCTTCAGGAGAGCCAGAAATCGTGAAACAAAGAACCATAAGCCATCTTCCAACCGTAGCCGCCGTCATTTCCCATCTCACCTCCATAGCCGCCACCAGCTTCATCACCGCATCCATTCTCTCTGAGTTAGTCCTACTTATAATCGGTGCATCACAATCGGCAACTATTGTAAGACATATTATCAATCAATCATTTATCTTTATGTCGTCTTCAATGAGTTCATCTTGTGAACCGATCGCCATGTGAGAGTAATCGATCAGGCAATGGGTTGAGGCAAGGCCTTATAAACCCTATGTATTTGTGCACGAGATCATTGGAATGGAGTTTCGTAATTGATGTTATTTGTATGTGTCTAATTGCAATAGAGTTGTCTTTTGTGTTCTTCTCATTCTAGGGCCCTGCAGGTACCCAAGATCCCGTAGATCGGTCAAGGAGGAGGTAAGAAGCGAGGATGTGTGGAACGCTATTCTGAATAGCAGTGAGAGAAAGGATTAGTATGGTAGCGAAACGTAATTCTTTGGGGGATAAATGAGGTGTAGTCATTACATGCCCAATGCTTTGTCTGAAGTAATTCTTAATAATTGAGGTAACCCCGCGCAAAGGTAAAGACCATGGGTTGGACAACTGACTCTCAATGCAGGTTGTAAACCGGCCGTGACATACTTTGGACACATCCCCCACTTCATCGTGTTGCAAGCACATAGTAACCGTTGTCTTCCAGAACTATGTTTATTATCAAGATGAGATCCCATGCACAAGTATAAGGTTGTGAGAGTAATACCTCGTACACATGCCTATTTTTCATATCGGTGTTTACATCCAAAAAGGTGTTAAAGGTCCGGTTAAAATTTTGGAATTTAATTCGATAACAATAACTTTTTTGATTCTTTGTCGTAATGCACATCCTCTCGTCAGTTCGATACCCTGGGTCACTCCTTGGGGAAAAGGTACGATAACCTTCTGCTATCCAAATCGGATCTCAAAGGGCATCAACCATGTTTTGGCGCCGTTATCGCGGAGGCATCGTGTCACTAGTCATTGCTTTAAAGTTATTGTTTAAGTCTTTATTTTAGTTTTTGTTTAAGTTTTTGTTCTTGTATGTATTTGTTTCTCTAGTAGTGTTGTTACTGAAAACAAAAAAAAATCATGGTATGTAAACTTGGAGGCTTTGCCTCTCCAAATGAGAACTTTATGCGTGCACCAATCACACTACCTAATGTGGCTGCCGAACAATTTTAAATTAAGCCCCACTTAGTCACTATGTGTTGGAAATATTCCCTAGAGGCAATAATATTTTATTATTATATTTCCATTTTCATAATTAAGATTTTATATTTCATGCTATAACTGCTATGATTCTGGAATATGCGATTCAGTGGAAAACTCATATGCACGTGTGGAATGATAAACGGTAAAAGAATAGGTTCCTAGTCTTGCCTCTAAGACTGGCTCAAGTGTTGTTGGTGATCATGTTTTCCAGATCTTAGGATAATGTTAAGTGTAACGATAATCCTAAAACAACATTGAGAGTATGACGTTAGAAGAACGATCATATTGAATCGACCCAAACTTGTTTGTTATGCTATGAGATAATATCGTCTGAAATAAATTGTTATAACACGGAGTGTTAGCATGTGTTTTTAATTTCCTGAGATCATGAGAGTATCATAGTCACTTCCTACCGTATGGTGTACTTTGGGGGTTGCCCAAACGTCATCTGTAACTTGGTGATCATAAGGACAACTTACAGGTTCATCGGAAAGTTTGATAAGAGACTAGGTAGCTCGAGAGTGGGATTTGCTCCTTTGATGATGGAGAGATATTCTTAGGGCCCTCATCCATCATCGTCTGGCCAGACACAGGTGACTACGTCACGGGGATGCCGGAACATTTTAACGAGAAAGAAGAACAAAACCGACAACGAGATCAACGGTATAGTGAGCATGTGTATGACTCAGGAGGATACCGATGCATCCCAGGTTTTTGTAAAGTATCGCGAAGCAAAGGGAACAACACATGATAACCAAAGGTTCACTCGCATGTCATTTGTGTAATCATAGGGATCGATATGGACATCCACGGTTGCGCTATCGGTCATTGAACGAAGGGGTTTCGTTCATGTCTATGATTTACCGAACCTACGGGGTCACAAGCTTAAGGTAATCATGATTTGCTGAGTGTTAGTAGGACGAGAGTATCAAGGATTTATTTGTGGAATTGTTTCATTAATATTCGGAATAGTTTCAAGATGAACCAAAAGCATTTCGGGGTCACCGGAAGGGTTTCAGAGTTTATCGGGCAATACCGGGTATTACCGATAAATAATATATAGGTGGAAAATGTTTACAGAGGTGTTAAATTATATATAATATGCTCTAGTAATTGTTAGAGGGCTTTTATATTTAATTTAATATCAACGGGCCTTAAAAGGCCAAGTGGTGGAAAGTAACTTGGGCCACAAGGGCCCAAGTGGGTGGCGCCCCCCTTTCCAAGGGGGGCAGGCCGAATTGGACTAGGGGGAGGATTCCTCCTCCCCCTCTTGGCCGACACCCCAATGAGGGAGCCCCTCCTCTCCCCTCAGACCTATATATACTATAGGATTTTCTCCATAGAGACACACAAGTTTTGGAGCCTCCTCTAGTTCATCTAGTTCTAGTTCTAGTTGTTTCTAGTCGACTAACTAGAGCTAGACCTAGTTCCTCTAATCCTTATAATTAGAAGCCCAATGTGGTTCTAATATCCTCCCTCTAATTCTCCGGCGATGATTAGCTCTGGACGGCGAAGCACTGCCGGATCGTGAAGACCGTACGCTTGCAACCAAGTTGAGAGGCCGTGCTTTCGGTCTTCCGTTTGAGGGATCGTTCGAGGGCGGTTCGCTGGATCTTCATCAACGGTTCGAGGGACTCCAAGTATGATCTACACCGACTTGTCTATTTCTGTAGCACTCCGGAGTCAGTAACGATCGTTGATCGAAACCCTATATGCATCTTCATATTGTTCCTGGGTGATCGTAGGGCGAAATTTTTGTTTTCTACTACGTTTCCCAATAGTGGCATCATGAGCGGTTCTATGAGTAGATGCAGGTTTCGATCTAGATCACATGTGGATGTGAGGGTTGATGTACTTGCTATGTGTAAGTGCATCTAGTGCCCCCTTAGTTGTTTCGGAGTATTGAAGACAAATGGGTTAAGGGACTAATGTGTTTGTGAGTGTACACAGGTGTTATAGTCCCTGAAGATTTGGTTTAACCGACGGAAGATGACCCCTAAAAATGTATTTCTTCAAATGAAGAATTTGGTACGACCTATGAAGAAATTGAAGTGAAGAATTGGAAGCTTGAAGACTTTTGTTTTCATAGTTTCTTTTCTTCTTAGTTGAGTCATAGGAAACACCGCACTATTAAAGGGGGTCTAGGTGATACATAATCATATTTCCAAAGTGATGCTCAAACATATACACAACCTACCACTTCTAGTGAAGACTTTGGAAATCTCTTGCAGTGCAGTCGAGTTCCTTAGTGATAGAGACGAGTTCTTCTGGTCGCTGATGAAATTGATCTGACTGCGGAGTTAGGAGTTCACCAGTGCGTTCTGCCTACCGTGAGGAAATTGAGTGCCTCGATGAATTTGAGAGTCCAAATTTTCGACCGTTGCTGCAATGTGTGCCAGCTGTCGAGTGGATCCTTATCTTGACAATTCATGTGGGGTTGCTCCCTGGCTATAAATAGCCGCCCTCACAACCACTTGTTGGTTTGCTGCTCTAGAGAGAGATTGACACTTGTCATTTGAGAGCATCCCGTCCTCTGACAACTTTGTGAGAATCCTAAGTGAGGAAAAACCCAACCAGAGCCAAAGTGATTGAGCATCACTATAGAGATTGATTTGTGTGATCTGATGTCTGTTACCTTTGAAGACTGTCATTCTTCCATACGGTTGGGCGTCAAGTTCTGAGCACACAAGAGTAACTGTGGCGTGCCGGTGAACAAGTCTGTGAAGGTTTTAGAAGTCTACCTTGAAGAGTTACCAAGAGTGATTGGGCGAGGTCTGTTGTGACCTTAGCTCAAGAGGAATATGTTGAAGACTAAGTGTCTTCGGAGTTCAATCTCAAGCCGCCTCAACCAGACATACAGTTGATACAGCAACTGGAACTGGTCTACCAAATCGCTGTGTCTTCACCAAGCTTACCTGGTTTCAAATTCCTCAACTCTTTACTTCTTGTTATTTTGCTGCTGAAGAATTTGTGATCTACATTCTGAAGAATTTGAACTAAAGAATTTCATCATGTTGCCTTTCATTTCTTCAGTTCATCTTATGTATGCTTGAATGCTAGTATGATTGCTTGTTCTTCACCTGCATCTATCTTGTATGCATGATTTACTCATTGGTGATGATCTAGCTTTGCCTCTATCTCTATTTTGGCACCTTGGGTTCTATCAAATTCTTCAGAGTTTGACAGAATTCTAAAAATCTCCCATTCACCCCCTCTGGGAGTAAACTTATGCTTTCACTATGCTTCCCTTGAGTGTTGCTTTGGTTCAATTCATTGACGGCATGATGTCGCTTTTCACAAGGTTATGACAATCGATCGACTCTGGCTGTCGACGATCTGCTAACAGTTCCTTGGGCTTCATCATAGTCAAGAATAGTGAACCATCGCGTACACAAGAGGGTGATGAAGATGAATGATCTTCTAGGGGGTCACGCGTATTTGACAAAGTTTAGTGTGGGGGACGAGATTTTTAATTAAGTCTCTTCTTTCACACACCCCAAAAGTTAATCTAGCAACAAGAATTATCGCCTTGATGGTGTGCGTCGGTAGCTAGTGTTGTCTGGAAACCCTAGAAGCCGCGTAATTAAAATTTGCCAAAACTATTAGAGGACGCCTAACTTGGTTTTGCAGGGTTGCATATGATGTGGTATAGCCTTCGTCATGATAATGAGTTTATGTGTGAGATGGTTATATGTTGTAATGTTAAGTGGCCTGCGTGTCATGACATGATAGCTGGAGCCACGGGATTGTCACCTTAATGTAATAGACGTAGAGATAGCCTACAGGTTACACGGAGGACCCGGAGCTTCACCAGGCGCAGGAGAGCAAAATCGGTGCCACGGCGGTAGTTTTCAAAATTGTCGCCACGGCAACGCTTTCGGAGAAAACTTCATGAAGACCTCGAAGGACCGTGGAGACGTTCCCTACGCCCAGGTATATACCATATCATGCTATTATGAATTGCCTGAGATGTTTATCCCTTTGTTGTTTGCGCCTTTTGATTGCGCAGTAGTCAATTATTAGGGTGATCTCTCATAGTAAATATCAACTTAAAAAGGTGCCCTTCCTAGTGTTGCAACCGTCTATAACACGTAGCGTTCCGGAGTGCGTCATGTCCACATGAGTACAAACGAGATGTGAGGTGTAAGACGGGGATGGTCAGACCATGTATGCAGATAGCACTCGGTTGTCTTGAAGTTCTGGCAGAATCGTTCTGAGCTCGGAGCACAAAGCATCGAAAGATGAACAAGAGTCTGTGACGACCCAGTCCCGGTAGGGGCCCTGAATCTCTGCGCTTCATGTGCCAGTCCCTGGATCGATTGCTTGCATGCAAAGTTCACGATGAAATACCAGAAAATATCACATGTCATAGTATTACATCGCAGATCCAGTCTTGGAAATGTTACATACCTGCTAGCTCAAGGCTAGCTTGATAAATTATGTAGTGGGAATACAATAATATCTTGTGGCAACCATCCACTCACAGGCAGCAGTTGAGTATAGCATCGTAACCCTACTTCATAACTCTTCTTCGATATGGAAATTCCTGCACCATGATACGTTGTAGCCACGAGGGTCAATACATTGAATGTATTGGCAAGCTATACCTAAAGACAACATATTCTCCAAAGCAGCGAATGAATAATGGAGTTTCCAACTTGTTTTGGTCAAGCAAGGGTGAAGAAGTCCTGTCTACCATTTCTAGCTATTGATGAGAACCATTCCGATTCCCAGAGATGACAAGGGCTTTGTTTTCCGAGCGCACTCTATCAATAGTGCAACACTGGGGACTCTAGAGCGCATCTACCATTGCCGCATATCACTCGAAAAGGAAAGGTCCCAAAATACAGTGTGCACTCTGTCACTGGTGCATTCAATGGGGACTCCAAAGTGCATCTACCAATGACGCATTCACCTGTTGTCAAGTCCCGAGCCTACACTACGTCGTAGACTCAACATTCAGGGTAAACATGTGGCTAACCTATTCCAGGTTCAGCATAGTATGGCAGCAAAATGAAACATAGGAAGCTTTATCATAAATGCAACTTGCCTGGTAATCGTCGATATTCTTCACATAAACATATTTTGGTAATTGATGAAGTTCTTCACACACACAATCTTGATAAAACTACTCTTCGCTCTTCGAACAATCTATTGTAAGTAAAGAGCAATCATAAACAACCATACAATACAATCAAACATACAACAAGTGTTGTGTATGGTTTCAGTGTCATGGTGCTCTGAGATCATGTGTCATAGTTAACTCACAAGAGTTTGGAAACAACATAGTGGTTGTTAATTGGAATACATGTGACATAAGGGTTCACATGCAAGTGTCAACAAAAAAGGTTCATCACATAAGGGGTATGTCATGTCAAGTTGTGGTAGTTAGATTCTGGAAAAGAATCTTGACAATAGAGTCATGGTCTAAGAATCTTGGATAGCCAAGTTCATGTTCAAGTTTGAATGACAATTCAAACTTGTTGACCTTTCATGAGTTTGAGTACACTAGGGTCTGAAAATGATAACTTGGTCTGGCTTCCAATTCAGTTTGGATTTGAATTAGGGTTCATCTTATTTGAATTCAATTTGAATTGAGTTCACAATTTGATATGGTTTCACTAAGTTAAATTGAATTGTCAATGATTTAATGATCAACCAAGTTGGTTCAACAATTTTACATGCTTTTCCTGAAGTCAAGTAACAATCCAATGTAATCTCTAGGGTTTATTTGTATGACTTAAGTTCAACTGAAGGAAATATGAGTCCCATTACTATAATTTACTTGTTTGATTTTAGTTTAACTAAAGTCAAATATAAATCCAATTGTTTACCAAAGTTCACTTAATTCATTTGTTTCAACTAAAGTCAAGTACCAATGCAATGTGGTTTACTAAGGTGCAAATAGTTTCCAGATTTATTTAATTTCATTTGAGTTCATCTTTCCCTATAGTCAAATATTAACTCCAAACATTATCTCCTAGGTTTGATTCAGCTTATTAGATCATATTGCATTAGTTTGAATTAAATCACACCTAGGGTTTCAGTTAATATTCAAACTATGTTTGAATTGATTCAAAAGTCATTTGAATTACCTAAAGTCAAATAATAATCCAAAAATAATTACTAAGTTCATATTATAGTTCCTGAACTCACTTGTGTCCTAATAGTTTTATTAAACAAATTTTATTTCAAATTAAACCATTTTAGGTTTAATTTCTATTTGAATTCTGGCCTTTACTGTATTTTGTTTAAAATATATTTCTAAATTATTCAAATTTGAACTAAAGTGTTCTGAGATGAAAGTATATTTCACTAGCTTCCATTTGCAAAAAGAATAATTTAATTTGGATTTATTATGTGCAAGTTATGCCAAATTTGAGTTTGAATTCATTCTATTTGACTTTGAATTGTAAACTATTCAAGTGTGAAATATTTCTGGACAGAGTGAAAGTGCATTTCATAAGGATCATTTTTCAAAAAGAATCACTAAATTTGGGCTTGTAGATAATTAGTTATGATGGTTTTAGTTTCAGGGGCTTTTCTGTAAAAAATACATTTTAATTTAAGGGATTTCTATTTCTGTGCCCTTGGTTGCTTAGTTGTGCTCAGTTTTGCCCAACACCACTATTTTCGCTCACTTTTGCCCTCTCCCCTCTACCACCAGCTCACAAAAGCCCGAACGTTGCACTGCTGTCCGGTCAAAGCGTTTGACCGTTACCTCCCGACTAGTTTTTTTATCTCCTCCGATCTAGTGGGGCCGCCTGATATCCTGACAGGTGGGGCGGAGGCAGCTTACTGCAGGTGGGTCTCTCTCTTACCTCATTTCGAATAGCTAGTACCCGAGCCGTTCCCCACACCGCCGCCACCGCCGCCGGACCATCCGCCGATAGCCGGCGGGGCGGCCGTAGAAATCCTGCGCCACCCGACCCCCACCAACCCCTACCCACCCAGCCCACAACCGTCGCCCAATCTAGCCAGCAATCGAGAGGAACCCTCGCCCACGGTGCACTGATCTGCCGCATTTTGTGCCCCAGGCTTGTAGTGGTTCGAGGGGATCTGGAGGGTGGACCTGCGGTAGCAGCTTGAGCTGCAATGTCGATGGACACCGGCGTCCGTCCCATCGACTGTGGGGAGGATTGGGTCGAACCAGGAGCAGAAGGGAACTCATGGATTCTAGCTGGGTAAGCCTCGAACCCCTTTGCAATGTGTGATCTAACTCCTAGCATTTGACCAATGGGCGCGTGAATTGTTGCCTACTTGATTGAATTATTGCCTACCTAACTGTAGGATTGATCGAGGGCTTGCCTTTCGGCTCGCAGTTAGAATGGAAACTAGCATCCTACGAGGTACAAAAGCGCATCGTTTGTCTGGATTTTGGTATCCAAAGGTGGTAGAAACAATTATTTCGTTTAAAGATTTATGCAAATCCCTCTGTTCTGATTATCCCTGGAGGCAGGCCGATGCTGTTGAACTAAAATATTTCAATAGTTGTGAGCAAAAATTTGTGCCACTAAGTTGCGACAAGCATGTTGAAATTCTTTTTGCTATGAATGCTCCCAGCTGTTTCAGAAAAATTCAAATCGACGTGCTCCAGCCTCCAAAAAAATTGGAAAAGGGAAAGGGTGCGGCCCCTGATAACTCTGCTAATAGTGAACGGCCCCGCACTCCTCGTAGGTCAGGACCGGCTAAACCTACTGGCAGTGAAAGCCAGGCGAGTGCTGGAGTGGGTGTTGAAGATGATGCATAGCCTGACGAGGTTGTGCCTCGAAACGATGACGAGGATGAGAGGATGTACCCTGAATTGGTTGATGAATTCAGCAAACAAGCAATGGAGGACGAATACCAGGAGGAGCCAAGCAGCCTTGCTAGATTTGATGACACTGATGATGAAGAGAAGGAAGAGAATGCTGACATGTTGGTGCCAGAAGAATACGATGGTGAGGACATGCTAACATTGAGTGGGACAGGAACGATCCTAAGCTTACTCCAGGAACAATATTCGAATCGATGATGGATTGTCGGAATGCACTGACTACATACTGCATTCTCACTCAAAATGATGGACTGTCGGAATGTACTCGAAGGTTGACGGTTCACTGTCCATATGAGAGGTGTAGGTGGAGGTTGCATGCCTCCCGTATGCGTACAAGTAAATATATTCAGGTATTTAATTTGGGATTGCACAGAACATTAGTTTCAGTGATGTTTGATCCCTTTTGCTTGATACACTTGTTTCATTGATTTTTAGGTCAAACTGAACCCACACAAGCACACTTGCCCACCTGGAGCGGGGAAGGCCCAAACAACAAAATTAGCAAAAACTAGGTGGGTGGCAGATGCAATCATGGATATGCTTAGAGAGACACCAACACTTGGTCCTACAACAATACACAAGTTGTTGTTTGACAAGTATAAGATGAACATACCGTACATGTGGATTTTCTATGCAAATGCAATGGCTCTTGACAGAATTAATGGTCCATGGAATGAAAGTTTTGCTTTGTTGTACACCTACAAAGCTGAAGTGGAGATGGCAAGTCCAGACAGTGTTGTAGAGTTTGACAAGCATACTGTACAATACAAAATTAGGGGGAAGACATTTGAGAAGGAATGTTTTAGGAGGGCTTTTGTTTGTTTCAAGGCTTGCTGGAAGGGATTTCTGGACGGTTGCAAGCCTTATTTGGTTGTGGATGCAACAGCTTTGAATGGAAGATTTAGGGGACAGCTAGTAGCTGCTTGTGTGCAGTTGATGCACATAACTGGCTTTTCCCAGTGGCATATGGTGTGTTGGAGATGGAGTCGGAGGAAAGTTGAGTGTGGTTTTTGAAGAATTTGCGCAACATTATAGGGCAGCCACCAGGATTGGCTATACACACAGATGCTTGCAAGGGTTTAGAGACTGAGATAGGTGTAGTTTTCCCTGGAGTTGAGCATAGGGAATGTATGAGACACCTAGCTACTAATTTTACAAAGAAATTCAGGGGTAAAGTGTATGATGAGAACCTATGGCCAGCATCATACACTTGCAGCTTGAGGAAACAAGAGCACCACTTGAGAGTTTTGTATGCTGAAAATTCTGCTGTGCGGGAATACATGGAAGCGCATCATGGAATGGTGTGGTCAAGAAGCAAATTCAATGAAATATGCAAGGTAGACTATGTGACCAATAACCTTGCCGAGTGTTTCAATTCAAAAATTAAGTCAGTGAAAGGGCTTATGTTTTTTTTGACTATGTGAAAGGGCTTATGTTGTGGCAAGCATTTGACAAGATTAGGCAGATGATCATGATAAAGATGGATTTGCGTAGAAGAATTGCAGATACACAATATGTTGGCCATGTCATAATCCCATCTGTGATAAAGGCATTGCATGCTAGGGCAAGAGGATTGAGGATGAAATGCATTAGACGATCAACACACGAGGCAAAGGTGACATATACTAACACTAAAAACAAGGAATGGAGGTACCCAGTGGATTTAAGTAGTAAGACATGCAGCTGTAGACAATGGCAGATCCGTGGGCAGCCAAGCATACATGCCCTGTTTTTCATGACACTCATCGGGGGTGAAATTGGTGAGGTTGATCAGTATGTGTCTGAATACTTCTCTGTTACGAAGTTTAAGGCAACATATGCTGAGAACGTGCCTGCATTGTTGGGAAAAGACCAATGGACCATCATCGATCCAGGTTTTAAGCTTGACGCTCCAGTTTTAGTTAGACCACCAGGAAGGCCGAGGAAGAATAGGATAAGATCAAGTGCACAGGGAGGTACACGTAGGAGGTGCAAGCGCAAAAGATGTGGAGGACTAGGCCACATTGCTAGGATTTGTACCAATGCAGTGGATCCATCATTTGGAGAGGATGATCAGTGGGGCGCCGAAAATGCAGAGGATCATGAAGCGCTAGAAGAAGGGGCAGAAGGACAAGCAGCTGTAGAAGAACTAGAACAAACACAACTTGAGCCACTTGAGCCACCTGAGCTTTCATTGGTTGCAAGTATAGCTTGGTATGTGTGACTTCTCTTTATGCATTTGTTCTCATTTTTTTAAGGGAAACAGATTTTAATGTTCTCTCTATCAACAGCTCTGGGATAATTACACACAAGAATATAACAAAGGCAAAGAAAGGGACTAAAAGGAACATAGCACAAGTTGATTTGACATCAACTGAAGGTGAACCAACTGTTGAAGCCACATCTGATGATGACTTTCAAAGAATGGTTCTCGATGGTTTTCAAGAGCTAGAAGCCGAATAAATATCAGTTCAACCCGTGGCACCTGAAGCTGTTTGCCCATTGGCCATCACATGTTCTGTTACTAGAAGCACTCCTTCACCACATCCACCGCCAGAACCTATTGTGAAGACCAAAAGAACAAAGTCAGTGAACCTACCCAGTAACCCACCAAGGAACACAAGGAGCAAGGTGGTGAATCCAACAAGAAACACAAGGAGCCAGAAAAGGATTGGAATTTGAGTTTGAACTTTGAAATGGTGTGAAATTGAGTTTGAACTTTGAAATGATGTGAACTTGAGCTTGAACTTTGTAATGTTGTGTACCTTTCGATGATCTGAACTTGAGTTTGAACTTTGTAATATTGTGAATTTGGATTTCAGTAGGAATCATTTGATATTTGTCATTTTGTGTGATGTAATGCTACTTTTGTGAAGTACTTCGAAGACGTCTATTTTGTAAAGTACTTTGAAGACGTCTCTTTTGTGAAGTGGTTTGAAGACGTCTCGTTTGGGGCATGAAAAATGTGCTCCAAATGAGCTCCAAAGCTAGGATAGACAGCCCCATTTCTAAGCAATTTTTTTTGACCTTCTCTAAATGAGCTAAAAAAACCTTAACGTCTAGTTTGCAAATATAGGGTCCATGCCCAATATGGGATCGTTTGGACAAACTATGCTACATTTAACCCTAAACCCTAGCTCATTTCCCTTGAAAACCATGCAACCTTGTTGGTGATAGCTAAGTTATGTGAAGGAAATTTCATGAAAATATCCGTAGACATGGTTTCTTATTTTTCCTAGCAACCTAGTAACATAAAACAATGATGTGTGTAAGTTTCATATTTTTTTGATTTTTTTTAAATTAGTTATGCTCAACCCTAATCACTGAAACCCTCTCAAAACCCCTCAAACCCCTCTCAAAACCCCGCACCATCCGAGCCATTGGATTGCTGTTCGGGGACGGTTTGGATCAGGCGCTAGGGTTAGACATGGTGGATCCGCGAGAGGTGACCTGATTGGCTGGATTCAGTCGGGTGTTCCATGGCCCACATGGCAGTGACAGAAGAGGGACAAGCCACTTAATCTCACTCGCGCCGCCACATCTCCCCCTTCCCCCCTCTCTACTCGAACCCTAAATCCTGGTCGGCGATGGTGAGTTCAACCTCCTCCTCACCCCCCCGTCCTCCTCGTCCCCTCGTGTTTGCTGCACGGATATGGAAGGATCTGGGCGGGGCGTCACGGTGAGGATCTCCATGGATCTGAGCAGGGCGTCGCGGTGAGGATCTCCGCGGATCTGAGCATTTGGCGCCGGTAAGAACGTTAGAGTATTTTTCACCAATGCCACTGCGCATTGAGCTAGTTTTTCACCAATGCCACTGCACATTGAGCTAGTTTTTCACCAATGCCACTGCACATTGAGCTAGTTTTTCACTACCGCTACTACTACACATTGAGCTGCTCCATGATCTGCTTTATGACCATTGACATTTTTGTTTAATTTCATAAGTCTGCACAAAGTCAGGACATGTCTAGTTCTAGCATCAACAACACTACATGGTACATCCACGAGGAATCCTCCTCTTCCCCAATACCGTACAGGGAAAAGCCGCTGCAGTATTGGCCAGATGTACCTTGTTGGTGCAAGGAGAAGGCTTCCAGGTGGATTTCTTGGAGCGATTCCAACCCATGACGGAGATATTACTGCTGCACAAGAGTTCGGGTGATTTCCTATTTCTTCTCATTTCCAAAAACAATTGGCCATTAAATGAAAATATAATCTTGACTCCAAATAGTGTTAATATCATAGGTTGGTGGCTGTAAGTTCTTTGAATGGGCTGATCCGGAAGTTCTCGAGTTCTTGAAGTAGCACTTGATTGATTTGCGTGACAAAAGAGAAAAGGATCCCCGAGTTCTTACTGAATTACAGGCCTACAAAGCATGGAATCAAGAGTTGCTGCAGAAGAAGGCTTGGACAGATGATTTGATCAAGAGGAAGGATATGCAAATTGAGGTGTTATTAACGAAAGATGCTAAAAATTCTACTGCTATTAACCAGCTAAGGGTTAAGCAGAAGAAATTAGAGAGAGAGAAATTTGTTCTAAAATGTGTTTTAGTAGTAGCATTATTTGCTATGTTTGTCAAGCTGCTGTCTTGAACATGCTGGTGTAATAAATATTTGGGATCCCTAAACATTTGGATGCAAGGCTAATTTGAAGTAGACCAGATCACAAAACATGATGTTTTCAATTCCTTAAATTTCCAATTTGTACACACAAAATAGCATATGATTTGTATTGAAACTAGATATTGTGTGGATGCCTATTAAAAAGAAGGGATGGGAGCCCTAAAAAGAAGGGAAGGGCATCTTTTTCCTGAAACTTTTACAAACAAAGTTGCATATCATGTGGACTAAATTCCAAGGGGTTAAAAAGATGTCACATCTTGCCCAGATTGCATGGGTACAAACTTGCTCAACAGCCCATCATATTTGGAGATCTCTACATTAATTAATTTCAATTTGCCTTAACTACATAGTAAAGAGCTAGTAAAGAGATGACAACTATTATAAGTGCCACCATGTATCTGTTTTTCTCCTCTGCCTTCACTTCAAGTCCTTGTATGACTCTTGCTTTCTCCTCTCCATCCATTTGCAGCTCCTCTACCACATAATCAAATATGGCCAAATCAGTCTCTAGTTTCAACTTATCGTTGCGAGCAATTCTCCTTTCTTTCGCAATAGCACGCTTCAGCTCAACAATCAATCTGGTTTTACTGGCTAATTCAACACCCAAATTAGCCACCACCTCCTCCAATGCCATCTTCTCTCTACCACACTGGATTGACTCATCTTGGTATGCAATATACCAAGGATCATCAGCCTGCCTGTTAAACTGTAATAATCCATCCAAAAGTAAATTAACACTACAAATTCAACAAGGGATCATTCTGATAGGACGTGAGCGCTAACTACCTGAACCTCCTGCGAATCTGGTGTAGGCGAGCGTGGCCAAGACATGATCGAATCGCCACCCTCGCCGCTGTAACCGCTGCGATCGGACATTTACCGCGACAGCGCCCCTGAAATCAGGTGTTTAGATGAGATTAAGGGAAAGGGTTCAGAAGCGCTTGAATAAGTCGGATCAGGATCCGAGATCTCACTAAGAAATGCCGCGCGGCTGTCGGTGGTTGTCTTCGACGGTAGAGCAAATCCAGATGGTGGGGAATAGCGGTGTGGCGGTGACAGCTCTGTGTGCGGTATGTTGGCCTCGAGGGACAATGCGGGCAGAGAAATATTGCTGGTGCCGTGGCGGACGTGCACCACCGTAGGCCGCTGGTCGGCGCCAGAATCAAATCCAGCGATGCGGGCAAGCTGTGGCCATGGCTATGGCTCCTCTGTGGGGATAGTGCTCGGGGCTGGGCGATGTCGGCCATTGACAAATGATAGAGAGAATATACCCCACCTGTCATATGCAACACCGGCCGACCTATCATAAGCTGCCTTGGCCCCACCTGCCATAAGCTGCCTCGGCCCCATCTGTCATAAGCTGCCTCGGCCCCATCTATCATAACCTGCCTCGGCCCCACAAGTC
Organism: Elymus sibiricus; assembly: GCA_039707655.1. Lineage (NCBI taxonomy): Eukaryota > Viridiplantae > Streptophyta > Magnoliopsida > Poales > Poaceae > Elymus > Elymus sibiricus. The sequence goes on from CM077666.1 coordinate 359,732,176, forward strand.
AGGAGCTTACCGCGTCTGCACTGTGGGGAGAGAGTGGCCAGACCCCACCTGCCAGGGTATCAAGCGGCCCCACATGTCATAAGTTGCCTCGACCCCACATGTTCGGATTCTACCGAGACAGCACTGTGGGGAGAGAGAGGGGCCCGACCCCACTTGCCAGGGTATCACGCGGCCCCACATGTCATAAGCTGCATCGACTCCACATGTCAAGATTCTATCGTGTCGGCACTATGGTGAGAGAGAGTGGACCGACCCCACCTGTCAGGATATGACGCGGCCCCACTAGTCAGGAGGCAACGGTCAAAGGCTATGACTGGACGGAAGTGCTCCGTTTGGGCTTTTGTGAGCGGGTGGTGGAGGGGGAGGGCAAAAGTGAGCAGTGTTAGTTGGGCGGGGCAATACTGAGGAGAAATTAGCAACCAGGGGCACAGAAATAGAAATCCCTTAATTTAATTAACTAGAAAACTGAATGGATAAGGTTGCTACGTGGCAGACTGTGATTGGTTTCAGGGTGTGCGTTACGGGTGCTAAACATCGGACGGACGGTTCTTAAAAAAACGATTCGGGGTGAGGGGCTTTGTGAGCCGTTGGATCAAGTGAGATCCAACGGTGGGTGTTATATTGTGCTAGGGTTTCGGGGAGGGGGTTTAGCTCACTGGGGTTTGGCCGGCGTTGAGCTTGACAGTGGCGCGTGGTTCGGGAGTGGACGGTACGGTCGCTCCCATGGATCTTTGCGACGGCAAGAGGCACGGACGGGCGCGGGGAGATGAACTAGAGTCTCTAGTGGCCTTGGACGCGGCAGGGGGCGACGGAGTCAACGTCGGGAGGTCGCCGGAGATGCACGGGCACGGCGGGGCTGTCTGTCGAGGTCACGCGCGTTCCTTAGGTGATCCCTGAGACAAATGGATGGGTCGGGGTGATGCGCGCGTCCGAGGTGAACGCGGTGGACAAGGTGAGGGGGTTCGCCGGAGACGACGAGCGGGCGGCGGCGAGCTTCGGTTGACGTTGGGGTCAAGGTTACAGGGGCTCCGGGCGCTCTGACTATGTCCAGAAGGTGCGCCGGCGTGTGCTGGGTCTAGCGATGGGGAGGGTCCGGCCTAGGGGTGGCTAGGTTCGCCGAAATTTGGCCAGAGGTGGTTAGGCCAGTGGTGGAGCTCGATGGTTCACCGGCGGCCAGCCTGACGGCGTACGGTGTCGCGAGGCGGGGCAAAATGGCGAGCACGGGGAGGGGACTTTATAGGACAGGGGGGCAGGTCTCAGGGACGGCGGTGAACGCGTGGGTGTGGGATCGTGCGTGCGGTCGTGCACGGTTGCGGGCAACGTGGGGATCGTGGGGGTGCGGGAGCTTAGGGGAGGAGCTGACGTGCGGGCCTCGCATGTCAGTGGGAGAGGGGTGAGAGAGAGGCCGCGGCGCTGGTGCGCTGGCTCGCTGGCGCGCCGCTGGGCCGGCTTAGGTTAGGTGGGCTGGGGGGTTTTCTTTTTTTTCTTTTTATCTTATTTTCTGTTTTTCCTTTTCTTTCTGTTTTCTCTGTTATTTCCATTTCACTTAGATTTTGATTTTTCTTTCCACATAGATTATTTTATAAATTCCAAATGGAATATTTGGGATTGTGTGAACTTTTTGTTGGGACATTTTGGACATAATCATACTGCACTTATATTTCCCTTTTGAATTTGAATTTGGCTCCAAAACCAAATGTGGTTCAAATTCATTTTAGAAAATTGGCAGAGGGTCAAGGTCATTATTTGGACTTATGAAATATCATTTCCTTCCAAATAAAATGCAAATCCATTTTTGAATAATTCCCTTTGGCTTTTGAATTGATTTCAAAATAAAACCAACTCAAATCTTTTTAGGGAAATTATTTTGGCTTGGATATTCTTGGGACTTATTAAGAATACTTTTGCCCAATAAATATTTCAAATATATTGAGTCCCTACCAAGGCTTGTTAGGATTTTCACTGGTTGCATCTTGGGCTTGGCCCTTCCTAGGCAAAAATCAAGCAATCAAATCAAGGTCAAACTCAAACAATCCTAGGCAAACATGGGTATTTCCTAGTAAAATTTTAATTCCTGTGAATTTTGTCACATATCAGATTTGGGAAAAATATGGGTTGTGACATACTACCACCCTTAAAGAGATCTCATCCCGAGATCTGGAGAGGCTAGAAAAAAAGGTTGGGGTTTCGGGTTTCTCTTAAACTCCATCTCCAAGTCAGGGGTCTTTTGTCTGAGCTATGGCAATATCACTGGCATCCTTGGGTCCTTGGTTCTTCAATTCCTAGCAGTCCATGCTGCCTTCAAGATAATTCTGTGGCTGGTAGCTCTATTCCTCAAGGCTTCCTTGTTACTGAGGTCTGGTTGGGGTGTGTAATGCCTCCTGGAACTATCCTTGTTTCTCTAGGTCTCTTGTGTTTCAGGTTGCTACCACCCTTAAAGGAGATTAAGGTTGGGGTCTCTTGTAGCTCCTTACTCCTTGGGTTGAGGTTGACAACCTTCAGATTCTATAATTATGATATCATCTACCGGTCTGATAAGTCTCTTGTTCTTCTTTCTCAGTGGTTCAATTGTCCTTGTAATTAAATCCGGTTGTGATCGGACCATCACATCTGTCATACTCTTCCTCATGGTAGTTTTTTGTCTGTACCATCCTATCATTTACTCGGGTACTGGCCTGTCCATTACTTCATTATTCCTTAGGCAAGTACCATCCTGTATCCATCCTGTCAACATACTACCATTCATTCACTTACTGCCATCCTAAACTACTCATCTGATTCATGGGTAAATTCCAACAATCAGTTCTCATACCATTTGTGGTCCTGGTGATCCTTACTGTCCTTGTTTCCACTCCCGAGTCTCAAAATTCCTTAGTAGGTAGTGGTCTTCCGATATATGGATCCTTCCCGGTCGTTCGGTCGAGCTCTTACTCACCGTTTTACCTACGTTTGGCAATGGTTGCCTCTAAGGGGTCACGTACTATTCCATCTAGGTTCTTGGCTTACATCGTTTCTCAGCTATAGGTGTCTCGCTCAAGACTGTCCGCTCCTCATAATAAGGCATAATTAGAGTAGACGTCATGGCGATCAACTCATGGCGTACCCAAATCATTACCAACCATGGGGTTTGGAAATCTTCGTAATCCTAACACACGGTCTTCCTCACAGGCGTTCTTGAAGTTCTTCCAGCTCCATGCCTCAAGTCTGGATCTTCTGAAAGTCCTTCGGTCTTGTGACGACGTCCTCTAACTTTATCTCACAACTCTCAGATGGCAAAATCCTATAGTGTTAGCTATCAACTACCGTTTTCCTCAGCGATTATGTTTCTTCATGTGGCAAACTTGTTCTGTCATCCTTAAGGTCTTCAATTCAGTCAATGCTCATACCATCCTTGACTTTCATGGGTTACTGTCCTTATCCATACTGACGCCACCTTCCTTCCTGACAAGTCTGACATATCCATATGGGGTTCTGGTGCCTATTGCACGGTGATCTAGTCACTGCAACATCTGTTCCATTCAGTCATACTCATACGGCAATTTGGGTCATGTACTTCTGTCGTGCCTGGTTTTCTCAAGGTTAGGGTAACATCCTGACTCAAGTCATCCCCTTAAAACAATTCTTAATATCCATAACGGGGTTTGCTAATAGTTCAATCTTCTAGTTCCTTACTGACTTTGTTCTTCCTTATGCTAACAACAATACCTCTCTTGTCAAGGTTCCATTTGGTTTGCCCTTCGGTTTACTTCACCGTAGGGTAGTGGTTACGACGTGTCTGACAAGTCTGACATCTTACACCCTCCTAATTGGTGCTTTCCCTTTTCTGTTAACTGAGGTGTCCAATTTAGTCTCTCTTTTTCCTTTTCTGCTAACCAAGGTGTCTCTAATTCATTCCCTTTCCCCAGTTTCGGATATATAACGATATGGGAAAATGAGTCAACATGATTTTCATTCCTTCATAACTGTGCTGGTACATAACTGGTCATACTGCCATTACATCATGACTACTTCATCTAATATCTACAAGTCTAAGGATGCTTCTACAACTAAACATCCTCCTGGCTAAGTGATCTCTTTCACCTTCTCTACTCTTGCATAAACCTTCTTTGGGTTGAGGGATCACCAGCAAAGTGTCCTGTCTCCCTTCAATGGTGATGAAATGTTGTGCATATCTCAAAGCTTGTTCCTTCTAGAATGTTCCATTGTTCCTTCTCTTATTTTTCCGTGTAGGGCACTTGGTTGAGTAATGTCCTGGGTTCCTGCACCTGTAACAGAGCAACTGACTTAAGTCCTTCTTCATGGGTGTCGAAGGGTTAGCTGAGTGATCGTTGGTCTCTCCACTGTGGTTTCCATTCCTGTGGTTACCATGGTTATGTCCTCTGTTGGCACAATGATGGTGTATAAGGTGAGTATGGTGGTTATATCCTTCATGCACTTCTTCTGCAGGCTCATAGTGTTCAGGAGACGTTGGTGAAATATGGGGCTCCTGCTGGGCATCAAGGTTGTTCTTGGCATGATCGTGCTCCCTTTTTCTATTCTCTATCTGCTGGAGTTTGTCCTCGAGTATGATTGCCATGTCAATCAGTTCTTGGAAATTGTTGCAGGCTGCGGTAGTCAACTGAAGTCCAAGTTCATCCTTCAAGCCTTCTCGAAATCTCTCATGTCTTGCGGCATCCGTGGACACATCATCTGGGGCATAGCGTGACAGCTTGTTGAATTCTTCTGCATACTCATGCACGGTGCGGCCTTCCTGACACAAATTCCTGAATTCCCTCTTCTTTATACTGATTGCTCCAGGAGAGGCATGAGCTGTGCGGAAAGCTTCCTGGAATCCATTCCATGTCACTTCTCCAATGGGGTGGGTGACCTGGTAATTGTCCCACCATGAAGCTGCTGGTCCATCTAGTAAGTAAGCAGAGAACCTCACACTCTCGGCATCTGAGCAACCAAGAGTCACAAGGCTCTTGATCACAGAGTGTAGCCAGTCGTCAGCCACTATGGGCTCTGAGGTACTCGAGAACATTGGTGGTTTCAACTTCAAATACCTTGTGAGCATTTCCCCCTAAGGTGGTGGGGCTGGTCCATGTCCCTGATTCTGGTTTATGTTCTAAACCAAAACCTGTATGGACTGCATGAGCTAATTCGGGGTCTGCATCATTCTCTCTTGGGTTTGTACAATTCTTTGTTTGGTCTGCATCATCTGCTCTAACACTGATGGAATGTTGAAGTTCTAATTGCTGTTGTTGTCGTTGTGGACACCCCTGTTACTGTTCTTGCGCTTTGTGGTCATCTAAGGGTTAGGGAATTTGGTCTGGGTTAGGGATGAGAAAATAGGCGAGAGATATAGATACCCTTATACTAGTCCCTCTAGTATTATTTACAGCCTCGTATGGCTGTTAATAGCTATAGCCTCATATGGCTGTTAATAGTTATAGCCTTGTATGGCTATTGGTATAACACATAGGTAACGTTCACACCTAAGGCCTGTTCGTATGGTCTGGTCCTATGTTCTCACTTCTTTCAAAGTTTCCTACACCTTCACTGTTGTCGACTTGACTCCTTTAGTGGTGTCTTCCTGACTTCCAGTATTTATTGGGTGGCATCTAATTGCGTGCTATCCCTATTCACACAAGGGTTTCACCAAGCAACATTCCAACATGCAAACAATTGTTAACTAGCACAACAAACAATTCACTCAAACAACTCCTAAGTAAGGTCATATCGCATCCGATATGATATCATCCAACTACTCGTACATCACCATGTCAGATTGACATAGTATTGGTAGACGCAAAGTGTTCTACTTCAGATTAACATAGTAGTGGTGGTCAAGTCTAAACTTCATCATACTTTCAGCTGACTGATTTCCTGGTCATGTTGGTTCCATAAATCATCAGGTTATTGTCTCCTTATTCTTCTTCTCCCTTTCTTAGTGTCACTTCTGCACTTTTCCTTCTTCAACCTTCCCTTAAATGTTTCCAGTTCTTCCTCTCATTTCCTCGAGGTATTGTTGGCTAATTGAGCATTCCTTCTCTGGGTCTATCCTTAATCATCAATGGTCATCATCCTTGTACTCAGATGCAATTGCATCATCCGATTCTCCTGGTCTTCATTCATGACTATGATCCATATGCACACTTCTCATTTGAGCCCCATTCTCATCGCGACATCCGTAATATTATTGGGAACTCACTCTTATTTCCAAGTCATAGCTATTAGTGATCAGTTCTTCACTATCTCCATGAGACTGGTATTCTATGTTTTGAAAAAAAGAGGTTGTGAAATGAATGGGGCAAGAAGATATAAGACCAATGAATAGTAGGGAAGCAAAAATAGTTTTTGTTCCTATGGCTTTCCATTTCCTAGGGTCACGACTTATAGACCACTGTGGCACCCCGGCTCAGAGTCACCGGAGCACCCCATATTCCAGCCCAGAGATTGAGTCTTCTAGAATATGGCACTGCTTGGCATAGAACAAATCAGCTCTTTATTTCTAACAGTTGGGGTACAAGGGTTACAAAGAGTTACAATCGGTTACATTGATACCACTATTGCTAAAGTAGCTCTATGCTAGCAGCAGCTGAATCTCCTAGCAGCGGAACCACGACGTCGGTAATGGACTCCACTCCGCAGGGACTCTGGCTGGGACACGTCCTAGCTCGCAACTCGAACACCTCTGATATGCAAACAGGGCAGCACCTGCAAACTAGCATGAAACGCCAGGTGAGTACTTTGAATGTACTCGCAAGCTCACAACAAACACAAGAATTAAAACATAACGACATCATAGCAAATATGGTTATGCATCAGGATTAGTTACTATTAAAAAGGGTGGGAGAAAATAATCAATATGTTCTCTCCTAACCATTAATGCTCCGAGTCACCTGGCCCACCTTACTCTTGTTTAACCAGTCGAGCCAACCATGCTTGTGACCCACTCACGGTCACCTCAATACCACCTGATGATCATACTCGAGATCATTACCAGGATTACCAGCGATCCTTTACCAGACGAAAACTGAGATGAGTTCTTCCATCATTAACAAGTCATTCCCTAATCGGTGTTGATCAGACAGTGTGACTTAGTACGAACTGTGTCCAATACCATGGACGCGGCTATTCGAATAGATTCATACACTCTGCAGAGGTTGCGCACTTTACCCACACTATGGAGCTCCTGGTCCCGTACCTCGGTACACTTCCTTTCCGGGTGGACCGGTGCTGCTCCAACGAAACTTGCCTAACCCGTGACTCCTCCACCGTACCACCGATAATCATTCCCCCTACCGGGTCATGCCCTGGGTGGCCCCTGTGTCACTTCTGACACCTGCCACCATCGTGGACAAACAAACTGTCCCAAACGGGGACCTGAGCTCAATAACCAAACTGGGCTCACAAGGTTATCGTCGTCTACCTGATCAGGGCAGCACGCACGCATAACCTCCCCTCGTTGGTGGTACCGATAAAAGAGCACGTGGTTAGACCAAGCCAAGGCCGTCCCATTCCGGCAGGTGTGGCTGCACTGGAAAGCTCGGTTCAGTGGCACTTGATCAACAATGAAGGAATTTATCCCCAAGCAGCTATAGTCATTACTGACACTCCGGTGTTACAATGATCCAAGTCACAACAATAACTAGCTACAAATCCAATGAGCAATATGATCAAATACCACTGCTGATCCCATATATGAAGTACTGGGCGGAACCACAAAATAATCATAGACGGTAATCTCTTAATCCATCCGTATCATATCACCATCAAACTTAAAATCCACTAATGACTATAATCTCATCATCATCATGACAGTAACCTACCCAAGATTTTCAAAGGGTTGCATGAATTAACTTATTTACAAATAATTCATATCCATCATTAAAATAATTATTTAACCATGATATTGCAATGCAATTATGCAAATGAGAGTTGTGCCTTGCCTTGCACTAATGAAGTGTGGGAGTACTCCTGGTCTTCACCAACTACTCAAACCAATCTGAAAAACATTTTTGAAAACATTTTCAAATATCACATAAAGCATTTTCTTCTGTCCTGAAATTCTAGACAGCAGAGGAAAATACCAACTTTTTACAGCAATTAGAGGAGCTCAAAAGAAAAATAATGCAAAAAGAATGAACTCATTTGGACTTATGGTTTAAAAGTTAGAGCTGGTCAAAGTTCAGTCAAATTCTGTTTTGAACTGAATTTAAACAGAATTTCCAGAAAAACCACAGCCGGCCACGTCGAAGGCATAAAGTGGGAGTACGTCACCACTTACGTACCGCTTCGGGCGCGGCTCGGTGACTGACATGCGGGGCCCGCCTATCATATTTGAAGGAGAGAGAGGGAACAGAAGGAGGGCGGCTCACTAGCGATGGCTGACCGGCGAGGAGGCGGCGGTGGTGCTGGGAGATGGTCGGGATGGATCGGGTGCTCGTCGGCGAGCATGCCCGTACCAGCAGCTCTCCGAATGGTGGCCGGACAGCGGTGGTCCCTTCTTCTCAGGCGGCGGCGAGCTACGGTGGTCAATGGATCCGGCGACTCCGACGAGCTCTTGGGCAGGGAAGAGGCTGGGATGGCTCAGTGGATCTCCAAGAGCTCGACGGTGGTCTCAGTGGGTGTTGGGGTGGGCGGAGATGAGCGGACGGAGCTGGGGCAGTGCGGCGGAGCACCTCGCCGGAGATGGAGCAGGAGAGCTCTCTGGCTTGCTCCGGTACTGCGAGGCGACGATTGGGAGAGGGAGAGGGCGATGGGAGAGGGAGGGCTGGGGTGCGGCTTTTATAGCCAGGCAGGGCTGCCATGGCCGAATGCCGCCATGGATGCGCTGGCACGGTGAGGACGGCGAGCTGGCTGCTGTGCTGACCGTCACGGCGCGGTCTGGAGTCGACGTGAGGGCGCAGAGGTGACGGGACGCAAGCAAAGCTATTAAGGACGTGAGGACAATGGCGACGACCGCGGCACCCTGTTCGGCCCGTGCATGAACTTAGCCGTGTGCCGTGGCAAGCTTCGCCGGAGGTGGGAGAGGGTTCCAGACGGGCCAGGTGGACGGCAGCGACGCAGTCGGCAAGCTTGGACAAGGAGGGGCAGTACGGGATGGCCGGAGTGGTCGTGTCCGACGCGGTCGGCGTGCAGAGCACGACTTTGGCTCGGCCAAACGCGTGGTCATCGCGTGCACTGGCGCACGCGGTGCGCTTTGGCCAGACCAGTCGTGTCTACGCGGTAGTCCCTTCAACATGAGGCCTCCCTGTGCCCTTAGTTTGACAAGATATGGTCTGGACAGCTGGCTAACTTCCAAACAAGTTTCTGGTCAGAAACTTGGGCAGCAAGCTGAGGAGAAATGGCTAGGGTTTTGAGAGAGAGGATTTCCCACACTGAAATGTAGTAGGAGGGTGCCCATGCTGGAGAAAATTTAGACCAAATGGACAGGTTTTGAAGGTAGTTGCTTTACAACCCCATCTCAGGTCTAGAAACATTGCAGAGGATGTTGTACTCACATAGAGGGGCTCCTGGACCTAAAACTTGGTATAGGAGGGTTATTTGGTGGTGCCAAGCTGCTATAAAAATTTCAGCCCATTTGGGTAAGTGTAAATGGTACTTCCTTCACAACACTTCCCACTGGACAGAAACTTGGAGGAATTTTATAGCAAAAATGGCTGAATGAAATGAGCCAAAAATTGGTGGAGAGTGATGATATGGATAGGAGAATGTCCTGGATTAATTTCAGAATTTTTGGGGCAATATAAAATATAGTTGCCTCTCAAACTGAAATTATGACCAGAAACAAAGATTGGATGTTGTGCTCACCATGAGGAGTGAATCTTGAATATTTTCACATATCCAAGGTTTACATGGTCCAAAGAATTTTTGATAATTTTCCTGGAATTTTTGGAAGAACAGAAATATAGGTTGCTTCACAACCTAGAGCTCAAAGGGTTATTCCTTTAATGAAAAAGGAATATTTAATTGGAAGAAAAATTGAGATGGGACATGAATAGAGATGACATGACTTGTGGAAAGTTTTTGGAAGCTTTGGTTCACTTGGGAAAGAAAATCAAAAACAATCCCAAGTTATAAGTCCATAGAGCCACTCAAAACAAAATCCAAACCAAATTCCGAATGAAATTTCAAATGGGTTTTTTTTAAAGAAAGGTTGGTAAAAATTAGGGTGTCACAACCACATGTGCTCTGATACCATCTATGATGACCCAGTCCCGGTAGGGGCCCCGAATCTCTGCGCTTCATGTGCTAGTCCCTGGATCGATTGCTGGCACGCACAGTTCACGATGAAATACTAGAAAATAACACATGTCATAGTATTACATCGCAGATCTAGTCTTTGATATGTTACATACCTGCTAGCTCAAGGCTAGCTTCATACATTATGCAGCGGGAATACAATAATATCTTGTGGCAACCATCCACTCACAGGCAACAGTTGAGTATAGCATCGTAACCCTACTTCGTAACTCTTCTTCGATATGGAAATTCCTGCAACATGATACATTGCAGCCACGAGGGTCAATACATTGAATGTATTGGCAAGCTACACCTAAAGACAACATATTCTCCAAAGTAGCGAATGAATAAAGGAGTTTCCAACTTGTTTTGGTCAAGCAAGGGAGAAGAAGTCCTGTCTACCGTTTCTAGCTATTGATGAGAACCATTCCGATTCCTAGAGATGACAAGGGTTTTGTTTTCCGAGCGCGCTCTGTCAATAGTGCAACACTGGGGACTCCAGAGCGCATCTACCATTGCTGCATATCAATCAAAAAGGAAACGTCCCGAAATACAAGTGTGCACTCTGTCACTGGTGCATTCAATGGGGACTCCAAAGTGCATCTACCAATGATGCATTCACCTGTTGTCAAGTCCCGAGCCTACTACATCATAGACTCAACATTTAGGGTAAACATGTGGCTAACCTATTCCAGGTTCAGCATAGTATGGCAGCAAAATGAAACATAAGAAGCTTTATCAGAAATGCAACTTGCCTGGTAATCGTCGATATTCTTCACACTAAACATATCTTGGTAATTAATGAAGTCCTTCACACACACAATCTTGATAAAACTACTCTTCGCTCTTCGAACAGTCTATTGTAAGTAAAGAGCGATCATAAACAACCATACAATACAATCAAACATACAACAAGTGTTGTGTATGGTGTCAGTGTCATGGTGCTGTGAGATCATGTCTCATGGTTAACTCACAAGAGTTTGGAAACAACATAGGTGTTGTTAATTGGAATACATGTGACATAAGGGTTCACATGCAAGTGTCAACAAAAAAGGTTCATCACATAAGGGGTATGTGATGTCAAGTTGTGGTAGTTAGATTCTGGAAAAAAATCTTGACAACAGAGTCATGGTCTATGAATCTTGGATAGCCAAGTTCATGTTCAAGTTTGAATGACAATTCAAACTTGCTGATCTTTCATGAGTTTGAATACACTAGGGTCTGAAAATGATAACTTGGTCTGGCTTCCAATTCAATTTGGATTTGAATTAGGGTTCATCTTATTTGAATTCAATTTGATTTGGTTTCACTAAGTTAAATTGAATTGTGAATGATTTAATGATCAACCAAGTTGGTTCAACAATTTTACATGCTTTTCCTAAAGTCAAGTAACAATCCAATGTAATCTCTAGGGTTTATTTGTTTGACTTAAGTTCAACTGAAGGCAATATGAGTCCCATTACTATAATTTACTTGTTTGATTTTAGTTTAACTAAAGTCAAATATAAATCCAATTGTTTACCAAAGTTCACTTAATTCATTTGTTTCAACTAAAGTCAAGTACCAATCCAATGTTGTTTACTAAGGTGCAAATAGTTTCCAGAATTATTAAATTTATTTGAGTTCATCTTTCCCTATAGTCAAATATTAACTCCAAACATTATCTCCTAGGTTTAATTCAACTTATTAGATCATATTGCATTAGTTTGAATTAAATCAGACCTAGGGTTTTAGTTAATATTCAAACCATGTTTGAATTGATTCAAAAGTCATTTGAATTACCTAATGTCAAATAATAATCCAAAAATAATTACTAAGTTCGTATTATAGTTCCTGAACTCACTTGTGTCCTAATTGTTTTATTAAACAAATTTTATTTCAAATTAAACCATTTTAGGTATAATTTCTATTTGAATTATGTCCTTTACTGTATTCTATTTAAAATATATTTTTAAATTATTCAAATTTGAACTAAAGTGTTCTGAGATGAAAGTATATTTCACTAGGTTCAATTTGCAAAAAGAATCATTTAATTTGGATTTATTATGTGCAAGTTATGCCAAATTTGAGTTTGAATTCATTCTATTTGAATTTGAATTTTAAACTACTAGGTAGGAAGTGCGGCTTGCCGCACCCGACAGCACACCGCTGCCGGGTATAGTCATTTCCAATCAATAATAGTCATTGAAGCATTGCAAATATAAAATAATAGCATAATGTAGTTGTGTTATCAATCTAATATATGTTGAAATAAATTTTGCAAAATATTTTGTAGACCAAAATCGGCTTGTATTTTGTTGGCAGAAACGACACTGTCATATAGCATAGCGTATACACAGGCCATCAAATTTACAGTTGTTTAACTTTGCACCTGATCCAGTCATACGAAAAATTAGACAGTTAAAACTCTATTAGAGTTGCCACATACACAAGTATTCGGTAGCAACATTGGTAAGCTCAATCAGACACAAATAATGAATCATAAATTGAAGAGAGCATCAAAAGGTTCAACAGGTTACACGGCAGGGGCCAGCTAACTATTTACAAAACAGTCACCAACCTCTTAACTCACTCGGTAAGACACACTATATACTCCATAGGTTAACGGGATTGAAAGCAATAGCTCATAAGCTCAGGAAGTTGCACCAAAAGTAAAACAAACAGTAATGCCTTCATAAAATAGAACAATTCGGCAAGGCCGCATAGGTGGTGCACATCCAGCCAGCCCGGTAATACACAATATATATTTTAGACATGAGAGATGGCAAATAGATATAAAACAAAATATAGACAATCTATCCATCATCAGAATTCCGAAACAAAGACGCATGGTTCATTTCATTAGATCCTTTTAAGCATGTCACAGAATTGGTAACATGATATACCAAGAGCAAGTCCTAACGGTTGTTAGGAGAAATGACATATATGGTTCTTCCATAGTATACACTGATAATAGTGTATAATTTAACTTTGAACATCTTGCTCGCTCATGTGTTGTGACGAAGGACCTGATGACGGTGATCACGTGTTCAGCTCATCTCAATCAACGCGAGTACACCATCGTGAGCAAGCGTTGTCATTTGACTCCCTCGCGCACTGCGACATGAGGACCTGCAGCCAGGCATATCATGTTTGCCAAAGAATTTAGTGTGTCTTATGCACAGTGAGAATATAATTCATGCACTAACCTTCTCAAAGCTTATTAGTAATCTCCACATGTCAGGCTAACAATCATCCTCGTCGTCATAAAGAAGTGCATATTACCATTGAACTATGTCTGGCAAAATGGATCTATGGAGTTAAACATCTTCATGCATACCTAGTATTTATTGGCTCAACGGTAGTACTGCAAATAGAAAGCGTCACTGTTAGAGCATATCCCTATTTTTTAGTGCAGCCAACAAATGAGAAAATATGGTAGTTCATGTAGCCTTAGAGCTTAGATTAGAGCAGATTTTATTACATGGATAATTTGATTACAGTACAGTAAGTAAATAACCAAGGAAACAAATGGCAATTCAGTACTTTGTATGTACTTAGTCCAGACCAAATCATTGTTTTTAGCATAAAATAAAATGTATCTTTGCAGTATTCCTGAAAAATGTGGGCACAAAAGGGGATGGCTATGATTTGCTCAACACTACAATTGTTGATGCCTGCACCCATGACTTCTGATCCATAAAATTGGAAATCCAGAGAACTAATCTTTGAAAAAGAAATAATTTAAACATGTGAATTATCAGTCTATCGATGCTTGAAGTAGGCAAGATAAAATCATACTTACGCCAATGCAGGTTGTAGGAACAAAAGAAAGTGAATGGTTAGTGGCTACAAAAGAGAGAGCTGGGTGCATAGTATTTGTTATTCTTGGAAGCAAGAAACAATACATATGAATATTCCAACTATAATGCAGATATATATATCATTTTATCACAAAATCAACACTCGATACATGCATTTTTAAGTACAAAGGCAATTCATACTGCAAAATACAAACAACCCTACAACCAGAGTCTGAATTCAGACACCCAATGAGAGATGACATCTATAGAGAACCATGACATTTCAATAATAAGTAATTTTACTAACAATGAATATTAGAGCTATAGTTACAACACTCTGAAGATCAGCGAAGAATGATATACACTTAGTCTGAAACTCATGTAGCATATTGTTACAATCAGCAGTTCAATTACTGCGGCTTAAGACTATGAATAATTGAGTATGCAGCAATTGTCAAAAACATCTCCAACTCTCTGAGAGCCTTACAATGGTTTGATTATTGAGGCTTAAGAGTACAGATAGACAACTATGCAGGAAGATGCTCAATCAGCGATAATCACCCCAATAGACTTCAATTTGTACAATCATGTGTACCATTAATGTAGAGTTGCAAAATAAATTAGTAAGGCCGCAGGGAAGAGAGTTCACCAGAGAGAGAGAGAGAGAGAGAGATAGAGAGAGAGAGAGAGAGAGAGAGAGAGAGGCATTACCTCACCGTTGGCCAGGAGAGTCATGCTCCTCGCCATTGTCCACCAAACCTCCCCGTGGTGGAGACCTTGTCGGAGATGCACCGCCCGAGATCTCCTATACACGTAGAAGGGAAGGGGATTTTAAATGCAGGAATAGAAGATCAATTCTTCATGAAGTAAATACAGAAACAGAAGATGAAAGCGCAATAGGTGGTACTTAAGAACACCTATAAATCAACTCAAATTATCCGACATATGGGTTGAGAAATATCGAGCACGTTCCACGCCAAGCCATCAGAAATTAAAGCATGGGTTGTACACATATACAAATCAAATGAGACAGAAACTAAAACAACATCATAGTTGTTCTTATTATTGAAAAATAGCATAACATAAGCACATCTGGCATCTAGACTAACTTCATGCTAAATTTCCACTATTGAATATTGATTGACCTAACAAACCATGACCATGTTTATTTGCAGGGCCTAGAACTCGAGGCTAAACTACCACACATTTTCAGTAAAAGTGTTACTTCGATTTAATCAAGCCATTTCTTCTTCCTACAAATACTCCCTTTACACCATAGAACTTATCCACTAATGAGTTCCTTGAAGGTACAAAGTTAAGGAATCGCATCAGTAGGGTATTAACTCAAAGGAGGCCAGTACTTCAAAACCATATACACGTTTATTTGCGCAACCTAGAATTGTAGGTTAAAATACCCTACTATTGCCATTCATTTTCTTGTTTTGAGTTGAAATTACCCTGCTACTTGCAATGACGAAAGTTAGGCAGAGATAAGAGGTCTGAAAATAAAATCATAGTAGAAGCATTACATTGAAAATCCATGCATAACCAATCTGTCATAGCCAATGTTTTTAAATCGGTAAAGCGAAGTGAGGCGCTGGGGGGCGCCTCACTGCTTAAGCGCTAAAGAGTAAAGTGAGGCGACGATTTAGACTGATCTGAACCTAATGGGCAGTAGATTAGAGAACCATTTAGTGAGACATATATACCACTTTAGTTAAATGTGCATGGGAAAAAATGTGTACAAATGTTTTGCATCCTTTTGACACAACCAATCTGAAGTGATTATTTCTACGGGAAAAATATATTTTCACAAGCTTTAGTTAAATTCTGTGCTTGATGGATAACAGTGGCTCTGAACTGGACATGCACATAAGAAGTGCATACACAGATGATTTTCCCTTGATAATATGATATACAAAAATCCTTGATAAATAATGTGTATTCATATCAGTAGTATAACAAACTACCTGGATGGATTGGGCCTCGACAGAACCTCCTACAGTATTGATCCATACATGGCATAGGTGCACCACTACTGACCAACTCGAACACCGTGCTGACAGCCCGCCTTGCTGATGCCCACCCGCCAGCACTTGGTCCTCTTGCTCGAGACACTGTATAGCAGGCAACACATAAACTTGATCACACAAAGCTTCGATCAAGTTTCTTCTATCAAAACAAAAGAGCATATTCCTAACACACACATTCAACATTATAAAGAGCATATCAGGTTGAGCATTGGAAGAAAGGGTCTGCCACACAATACTTGGATGTTCGATGTGGTGTACGACTGAAATAACATATATAAGCCTATGACGAAGTAATAAGAACGCTAAAATACCAATGATCTTCGAGTAGCATAGTAATGTGGTAAAAAATGGTAGTTTGTTGTATTATGATATGACAAACAATGGGATTGTGGTTATCTTAAGAGCCTCTCAAGGCACATTTATAGAATAAGAACCCAACAATAAATACCATCTAATTAGTTGGTAGCTGGAACCATCCAATGAACCATAACAAAATCTCAACCGGTCTATTACTAAACGTCATCAACATGGATCATGCCAAACACTAAAGCTAAGACAAAGCAATAAACATCTTCCAAACATAACAGGGTATCTTCTTACCCAAAAAAAAGAAAGGCTGGTTTGGGGGATTTATACCGTAATGGAACCAAAAATCCTAATAACATTATTATTATTTATTTCTTAAATGTGAACCTTCTTGCTGTAGATTAGCGTTGCTTGGAGATGTCGTAGTAGCGGGCTTGGAGGACACTGGCGTGCTCAAGGTGTCTCCTCTTCCCCCTTCCTTTACCTCTATTCTTGCCACTCCATCTCCCTGTTTGCCTCCTCTTTCTCCCAGATTTCGCTAGTGGTGGCAATGGCACACGCGTTCACCCGACAACTGCAAGAGAGGTGTGCCGCAGTGGTGGCGTGAGCTCAGCTAGAGAAAGTACTGGAGGATGAGCAGGCATGGGAATGTGGAGCTTGCAACAGACCAAGAGGATAATAACCAGATTAGCTCACCCGCTCACCAAAAAGAAAAAGCGAAGAAATAAAAATCCAAGAACACAAACCTGCACTGCAATGGGCAAGTGGATAAGAGACAGAGAACTATAGCAGCACAATAAGCCTCTGAAGCAAAGAAGGCAGCTCAGCAGTGACCTCGACAACCTTGCCATACAACGACAAAAAGGGCTTGAGCTATTCAAAAAATTGATGAAATCAAAATGGGGGAGTAATTTATTTAGGCAAACACTGAACTAGTCTAGACTATTTAAGCAGTTCGTAGAGACATGTCACACAAGGATAATAAAGGGATTTAAAGCAGTAGACAAAAGTATAGCATGCCCCAATATGTACGCATGTTTAGCACTACAAACTTATTGGCATCGTAAACTGCAGTTGACGCATACACCAAGTCATACATACAGAACTGCAAGTGTCTTTCCTTTTCATAGATAAACAAACTTAACTATCTCGGCTAATACCAAAACAAAAATGATCTCACTATCTTTCTCTGGTCATACTAAATAAAAATCAATACCACAATTAAATTGCGGTCAATAGATCTGGAGTATTCTCTCTGAAAAGGGCATTCTACTGGACCATGAGACTTTCACAACAATAAAACTGTAGCAACTACTGACAACCGAGCAGTATTTTTATATACAACCCAAAGAACAGTAAGATTCACTCACATAAACCCTAGATCAACACTACAGAAGTACGGAATCTATAAGCGGCCGACATTTCGTGTTTACCTTGTTCACTGGTGGCACCATGGACAGGATTTTCCTTGTTCCTATCACCGGCGTGGCGGAGAAGATCTCCCTCCGTGCTCTCTTGGTCCAGTGCTCCAAATACAAAGGGATAAACAACATGTGAAAACATATTCCCAATAGGGAGCAAATAAGGGAGATTTGCTGCAAGCAAATCATGGTCACCAGGCTCATATTTTTGGAAGTTTACTTTCCTCCTAACCGGAAAATCATTAGAACCCCTTCCATCACTGGAGAACACCGAGAAAGGAAACAATTCGGTAATTAGTAGATGAGCATATACCAAAACATTGTTCAGCACTGAGAACAGATACATAAGAGGGAATATATAGATACATAGGAGAGAAATAGACAATCCCATACTCCCAAGAACCCAGCAATGCAGTGCCATGCTAAGAACAAAATTAAACATGTTTTTTCAGTGAAATCTGAACACCCCAAAATAATCCTGAAAACCCCTCCCTTGCTAGGAGCAGCAACAGAATGAATTAACTAACAAACAGGAGGGGGCGCTCACCGCTCTCTTCGCGGCGGACAGGAGGCGACTCACCTCGGGCCGTTTCTTCCCGGAGATGCACGAACGTGAGGACGAAGGTTCGACACTCCTATAATCGATGGCGACGCCTCCAGGCAGCGTTGTTGTGCAAGCGGCAGCCGACGGTCCTCCCGGTGATGGCCATGCGCACCTGAGGTTAGGCAAGCACTGCAGCTCCAGATCCTCACGCACCTGAGGCGAGGTGTGCCCTCAGCGTGGTCGAGCAGGATGGTTCAACGGCCGGCAGCGGGCGGCGGCTGTCCTCCTCGCCGATTTCTAGGGTTCGGGGAGGGGAATGATAGGTGGAGAGGAGGAACGCCGCAACGGCACAGGCCCAGGCAGAGGCGGCGGCGCAACAAGGACACCGACCAACCAACCATGAGAAGCGCAAAAAAATTAAAGAAATGGGAAGGTGGGGACGATGGATCCGACGAAACCTGCCCGGTCTTGGTCGTCGAGGTCGATCTCGCGGTGGAGGGCGAGCCCCTCATTGTGAAGCTTGGTGGGGATAGGCTGGCCCTCCTTGAGCGCCTCCCGGATGCGGCGCTTCTTCTCGTAGTGCTGATGCTCCTTCCCCTCGAGGCTCTTCCGGTAGAGGTACTCTCGAGGCAGCCGTATGTTCCGAGGCGAGGAGGATGAGGGGCGGGGCGAATGTGTGTCGGGAGGGGAGGAGGCAGAGGGGTGGCAGCGAGACGGGACGCGAGAACAGGTGCCGGCGGCGGTAGAGGAGTGGGAAGCGGAGGGGAGATGGGGGAGAGGGAGAGAGAAGTGAGAGGAGAGGACCGAACCCTAGCTCGTCTTCCGATTGGGGATGGAGCAACAAATCGTGGAGAGCCAGGTGGCGACGCCCCACGTGAAATCTCATTTTTGCGCTCGACGGGGCAGGGAAATATCAGGCGGTGGCACGACAATTTAACCACGGAAGGCATGCACCCGACACTCTTCTGGGCACGTCGATGACATTGAGGTCCTACAAGTGCCTTAGCCCCACGAGCCAGAGAGATAGGACAAAAATCCCGGTGTGCAAAAAAATGGGCACTATTCATTGCTAGTCACATCACAGAGATCCAACGGCAGGATCAGTTCATGTGAATATCCGACGGCCCGGATCTGTTTGGAAACGCAATCCGACGACCCAGATCGCTGATGCCCTGAGACAGCTCCATACCAGCCCAAACTCTAACAATGGGATTCAAATGTGAAATATTTCTGGACAGAGTGAAAGTTCATTTCATAAGGATCATTTTTCAAAAAGAATCACTAAATTTGGGCTTGTAGATAATTAGTTATGATGGTTTTAGTTTCAGGGGCTTTTCTGTAAAAATTACATTTTAATTTAATTAACTGGAAAACTGAACGGATAAGGTTGCTACGTGGCAGGGTGTGATTGGTTTCAGGGTGTGCGCTACGGGTGCTAAACAGCGGACAGCCGGTTCTTAAGAGAAAAAACGATTCGGGGTGAGGGGCTTTGTGAGCCATTGGATCAAGTGAGATCCAACGGTGGGTGTTATATCGCGCTAGGGTTTCGGGGAGGGGGTTTAGCTCACCGGGGTTTGGCCGGCGTTGAGCTCGACGGCAGCACGTGGTTCGGGAGTCGACAGTCCGGTCGCTCCCATGGATCTTGGCGACGGCGAGAGGCACGGACGGGTGCGGGGAGACGAGCTAGAGTCTCTGGTGGCCTTGGACATGGTCGAGGGTGACGGAATCGACATCGGGAGGTCGCCGGAGACGCACGGGCACGGCGGGGCTCTCTGGTGAGTCGCGCGCGTTGCTGAGGTGATCCCTGAGACAAATGGATGGGTCAGGGTGATGCGCGCGTGCGAGATGAACGCGGCGGACAAGCTGAGGGGGGTCGGGGCTCACGTGGTTCGCCGGAGACGATGAGCGAGCGGCGGCAAGCTTTGGTTGACGTTGGGGTCGAGGTTCCAGGGGCTCCGGGTGCTCTGACTATGTCCAGAAGATGCGTCGGCGTGTGCTGGGTCTAGCAGAGGGGAGGGTCCGGCCCGGGGGTGGCTAGGTTCGCCGGAATTCGGCCGGAGGTGGTTAGGTCAGTGGCGGAGCTCGAGGGTTCACCGCCAGCCAGCCTGACAGCGTACGGTGTGGTGAGGCGGGGCAAAATGGCGAGCACGGGAAGGGGACTTTATAGGATAGGGGGCAGGTCTCGGTGACGGAGGTGGACGCATGGGCGTGCGATCTTGCGCGCGGTCGCGCACGGTTGCGGGCGACGTGGGGATCATGGGGGTGCGGGAGGTTAGAGGAGGAGCTGACATGTGGGCCCCGCACGTCAGTGGGAGAGGGGTGAGAGAGAGGCCACGGCACTGGTGGGCTGGCTCGCTGGCGCGCCGCTGTGCCAGCTTAGATTAGGTGGGCTGGTTTTTTTTTTCTTTTTATCTTCTTTTCTGTTTTTCCTTGTTTTTTCTTTTGTTTTATCTGTTATTTCCATTTCACTTAGATTTTATTTTTATTTAAACATATATTATTTTATAAATTCCAAATGGAATATTTGGGATTGTGTGAACTTTTTTTTGGGACATTTTGGACATAATCATACTGCACTTATATTTCCCTTTTGAATTTGAATTTGATTCCAAAACCAAATGTGGTTCAAATTCAGTTTAGAAAATTGGCAGAGGGTCAAGGTCATTATTTGGACTTATGAAATATAATTTCCTACCAAATAAAATGCAAATCCATTTTTGAATCATTCCCTTTGGCTTTTGAATTGATTCCAAAATAAAACCAACTCAAATCTTTTTATGGAAATTATTTTGGCTTGGATATTCTTGGGACTTTTTAAGAATACTTTAGCCATATAAATATTTCAAATATATTGGGTCCCTACCAAGGCTTGTTAGGATTTTCACTGGTTGCATCTTGGGCTTGGTCCTTCCTAGGCAAAAATCAAGCAATCAAATCAAGGTCAAACTCAAACAATCCTAGGCAAACATGGGTATTTCCTAGTAAAATTTTAATTCCCTGTGAATTTTGTCACATATCAGATTTGGGAAAAATCTGGGATGTGATAGAGTCATATGGAGATATGATCAGTAAAAGTTTGCCTACCGTTCAAAATTCTCGTCATCAGTGATGTCCACACCAATGGTTGAGAATAAGATCAGGGTTTTCAATCGCTGTCGTGGGTACGACCATCTATGGGGCCATCTAGCCCCTTGTGGTTCGGCAGGGGAGATCAGCGTGCACAAAGAGCAGAATCAATGGATGGCGCGAGGGATTTACCCAGGTTCGGGCCGCTGAGAAGCGTAAAACCCTACTCCTGCTTTGGTATATTGGTTGTATGAGAGCACAAGTACAAATAGCGCTTCTCCTGGCAAGGTGCGGAGAGAGCAGCTACACGAGACATGCTGGTGTTTGAAAAGGGGTCTGAATCCCTCTAACTGTTGCCCTGGCCCTCCTTTTGTAGCTCAAGGGGTTACCACAGTGGCAAAACAATAATTACATAGTGATTAGATAGTGAACAGTGCTATCATACCTAACTCTACCAGTTTAGGACAAAAGCATTAAATGCTCCGTTAGGTGTCATGTGGAGAGGTAGCCCCGACAAGGTTTCTGCACCGCTCGCCCAGCTACCTCGTATCAGCCTGACACGCCTCCTGGATGGGTGTCATTAAAGGCAAAATCCTATGCCAGCGCGCTGACACGTGCCTGACAAACCTCACCAACCAGTCTGCGCGGTCGACACCTCACCCATTAGCGACCATCTGTCCGGTGAGGTGGAGCGCTGGTGAGCTGGCAGAAGCTTGCCGGTACGGAGCTTGCCGGGTCTTCACCATGCCGGTTTGGCCTTGCCGGCAAGAAACACCTTCATCTTCAGTGCTGATTGAGTGCTTGTGTGCTGTGTCTTGAGCTTCCCCCAGTAGCCTCTGCAACTGGGTCTTAAATCTTGGTCTTGGTGGTTTCCGGCAAGCCTTGGATGGCAAGGAGGCTGCTACCGTCTGTGCATAAGTCAGGGTATAAAAGTACCCATGTTTTATACACCGACAGGAGCCCCCGGGCCTGGGCCATACGCGCGTTCGAAGCATCATTGGGCTAGGCCCAAATAATGCACAGACACACGGCGGGAAAACAGCCACTGTAATTTTTGTCATGATGGTTATCCTGACGCACGTCCCATCCACGCATTAAATGCGGGGCGTGGGAACATGGACTGTTGCGGTTAATTCGCGGTAGTGCGCCTGTAAAAAGGGCGCCGTGGGGGTAAACAGTGAAGAGCCAGCCCCCCTCGTGCCTTCCCCATAAAAAGGCAACCGCGAGGAGGCGCTGCTCATTCGCCCCTGTTTTCCTCTACCTCGTCTCCTTCCTCTCTCCAGAACCGCTTCCGCCGCCGCCGCCGTCACTGATTCGCATCTCGACTTCGACCACCTTCTTCCTCCCCAATTCCTGATGGCGCCCAAGAGAGCCGATACGGTGGGGAAGAAGCCCGCCAAGCCGCTCGATCCCAAGGCAGAGGAGAAAAAGAAGGCACTGGAAGAGTTGGAGAAGCGGCGGAGGGAGAACGCGATTTTCTCGCCGTGCTCCTTGGACGCCAACGAGTTGATCAGGAGGTACGCATACATGTGGGGAAGGGACACCAAGGATCACAAGGCGCCTGTGGTGCTTCCCGAAGGCGACAAGGACCCCGCAGATTCGTATCCATTCTTCTGCGCTTACTTCTACTGCGGTTTGGTTCCTCCATTCTCAGATTTCTTCAGCACCATGATGTTTAGTTTCGGGTTCAGATTGCTGGATTTCACCCCTAATGCGATGACTTGCATGGCGGTTTTTGCCCACTTGTGCGAGAACTTCGTCGGAGTTTCTCCCAATGTGGATCTGTTCCGCCACTTTTTCATTCCCCGGATCGAAGACAAATCACTCTCCGGTAGTGTGGCCTGGATCCCCAGGGCAAAGACGAAGGGCCAGTACCTTGCCGGGCAGCTCCACCTCAAATGGGACGAGTGGAGGGCAGAATGGTGCTGGATCCAGGAAATGGATTTTTCTCAGTTCTGCATACCGCGCACAGCGGCAGTCAAGCGCGGCAAGAACTGGAGTCATATGGGTGCTACCGACGCGAAACTTTGCCCGGCACTGAACAGAATCGCCCGCCTCAAGGCCGCCAATCTGACCATCGAGATGGTTGGTGCCAATTTCCTCCGGCGACGCATAGCACCGTTGCAGAAGAGAGAAAGATTCGCTTGGCAATACAAAAATGCCGCTGACGTTATGAGATTTTACCCTGGGACCGGCAACAACTTGTCGGTTATGGAGCATGCCCACCTCTATGAATAGTTGTTCCAGAAAACTGGGACATTCCACTTGCCGGATAGGATCATCCCGCTGCATATCAACTCCGCCAAGGACTCCATCTTGTCGATGATGCCGGACTGCGATGCTCACGGAGTAGAAGCGGACTGGGACCTGCCCACCATGGTGAACGAGATGGATTGGGCCTCCAACCTGACGGACAAAGCTTCTCGGAAGGAAACGGACCTCATCCGGGCCACCACTGAAGAAGAACTGGCGTACATCGCCAGTAAGGCCACAGAGATCATGAGGATCAACACGGCAGGAGGCTCTAGTGCCGCGGCAGCTGAGGACGATGACAAAGAGCAATCCGAGGAAGAAGTTGCCGAAGAGCAACAAGAAGAGCCTTCCAGGGACGAGTCTGCTGAAGCTGAAGTTGCCGGGACCGAGGTTGCCGGGACTGAGGCTGCCGGAGAGCCCGAAGAAGAAGAGGAAGGCCCTCAAGCCCCGAAGAGGAGGAGCCATCTTCGGAGGGCGGTCAGTCAAGAGCCGGTGCATACTTCTTCGCTAGGAGCTGGCCCTACGGTGAAGAAGACGACCACGAAGACCGGCCGCAAAGAAGAAGTATGTCGGCAATCAACCCGGCGTCCCCGAACTCAGCCCCCATCCCCTCGGAAAGAGGTTGTCGAGGAAGTCGAATCCACTCAGCCGATGGGTTCACCTCCCCCAGCACTTAAGAGGGCAAGGGAGTCGCCTCCGCCGGTGATGTACGACTTCGACGTTCTTGGCGAGTCCGAGGAGGAGGAGGAGTAAGTGATTCCGCCTATCCCCATCAAGCCTTGATTTCATCTGGCTGCCATATTAATTTGATTTCTTCTGTCTTGACAGGGACCCAGAACCACTTGTGCATCGGTCGAAGCGGGCCAGGTCTGCAGCAGCACAAGATCCCTTGGTGAGTGCCGGGCAGGGGGTTGTGACGGCCGAAACTATTGTTATCAGCCCCCAGCCCAGCCTCCAGCGTGAGGACGTGGCACAGATCCTGCCCACCGGCACCGGTACTGAAATTCCTCCTCCTGGGCCTGATAAAGAGGTGGGGGAGGCCCGCCAAGAAGAAGATTGCCAAGGGGTGGACCCTGTTGTGGTTCCCCCATCAACCAACGTTCCGGAGAGCGCTTCCCCGACAAGGGCCTCCACCGATGAGCCTGCCCGCACGGAGGCCACCCCGACAAGCGGGGCCGCCGACGACCGCGCGCCGGCAACGCGAGTTGCCAGGGAAGGAGACGCCCTTCCTCAGCAAACACCAGCACTTTTGCCGATCATAATCCTCTTGCCTTTATACACTTCTCACGGAAAAAGTTTTCTTTTTTGTTTTCTTGAACTTGACTTGAGATTTTGAATCCTATTTCATCCTTGTTCCTGCTTCAATCCACAGCTCCAACCTCTCCTGAAGAAGGCGAAGTCCTTGTGGAGGTAGCCAATATCGCAAGGGACGTCGCAGATGAAGCCGCCAAGATTGCCGCTGAGGAGGGCCCTGTGCAAGTTGCCGAGGAGACCAGAATACTCCCTGAGGAATCCGAGAGGTCCTCCGGCAACAGATCTGACCCCTCCAGGATGGATGTCGAGACGGCGCCCATCAATACCGACGCGCCGACCCCCGGCAACCAACCAGTGGCGCCAACCTTATAGGTCTCGTCAAGCAGCTTGGCGTTAATCGCTTCTCAGCATGGGTCTGGAGCCCCCAGTTCATCTGGTACTGCGGGGCTAAACTTTGACGAAGAAATAGCCCGGATCCTGCTCCCTTTGGCCCAAAGAACCGACGAAGCCACCGATGCAACCGACAATGCTGAAGATCTCGCCTTCATGGAAATCATGGCCGTCGGTTTCAAAGGTGTCCAGGAACGGTACTGTCGGAGGTGGGACAAGGTTCAGGAAGAGCGCAAAGCTGCGGATCTGGTTGACCAGAAGCTGAGAGCGAAGGCGGACGAGCTACACACATGGTACAGTCAGCAGGCCCGCAATCTTAACGCTGCCAAGGAAGAAGCTGCAATCCGTGACGGCAAGCTGACAAAGCGCGAAACGCTGCCCAATGCCAAAGAAAAAAATCTTGCCATACGGGAAGGAGCTCTTGCCTCCACCATCCGTGGCAAGGATGAGGAGAGTGAAGCGCTCCTTAAGCAGCGGACTCAAGAGCTGGAAGACAGGCACAAGAAATCCATCGAAGCCCAGGCCTTGGAGAATGCTGCCAAGCTTAAGGAGGTTGCTGATAAGGCTGCTGCCGCTGCCTCTGCCAATGCAGAACTGGAGTCCCAAATGGCCAAATTGAAAGAGGATCTTGCCGGTAACGGTAAAGAAATCGAGGCTCTCAAGAACAAAACGTTGAAGGCAGCCCGCACTCTAGGGGACTTGCAAACGCAGCTGTCGTCCAAGAACCAAGATCTCGATGCCGCCGGTAAGACAATCGGAGATCTAAAATCCCAACTGGCCACCATGGTAACAGCTCTAGAATCCGCCAATGAGAGGGGGAGGGTCTTGACGGAGAATCCGGAGAAGGAACAGGCCTCGAAGAAGGAGGCTGAGAACAACTACGCCCAACTGGACGGGAACCTCTCCCTCTGGACCGGCAGGCTTGTCAATGCTGCTGAGCGCATCTCTTCCCAGATCGTCGTCATGGACATGAAGAGCTGGGGCTTTACTGTCAACGACAAGGAGGCCACCAGCGTCAGACTGACCAAGTTCTTCGAGGGCCTTATTGATGCCTTGAAGACGTATCACGAGGACAGGTCTGCTTCATTTGCCGACGAATCCCAAAAGTTTGCGCGCGAAGTTGTGTACAGGGTGCTGCTCAAAATCGCTCATCGCAATCCCGGCCTTGATCTCTCCGGGGTCTTCAGGAGGTTGCCGGCGAACACCGACATTACTGCTGCCGACAAGATCGCTGCCCCTCTTGCCGACAAGGTTCTCCAAATCCCCAGAGTCCAGGGCGATCGTCGGGACTGAGTTTGCCGTTATATCCATCATTGTGCTGCATGTAAAAGATACATTTGATCTTATGTTAGTCCTACACTGTTCCTGTGATGTAATATAACTTGTGCTAATGGATGAATGTACGCCATTTCCCCTCGCTTTATTTTGCCTTTGTATGATCGCGTTCCCTACGCTGTTAGGAAACTTGCCGGTGCGCACACTTGCCGCGAGCGCTCCTAGGAACAGGTCCTTAGCAGCCTGCTGGAAGTGCCGCTGTTGGCAAGGTAACTTGCCGGGCCAGAACGCAGCTGCTAAGCTTGCCGACCGGACTCGAGGCAAACTAGAGCGCTGGCAGATCACGACAAGATTCCTTCGTGTGCAGGTTTCTCAAACAAACACAGAATCGTTCAAGGGGAATCGCAAATGTAACAAGGAAAAAAATTCAAAGTTTTTCAACTTAACTTTTCCTTGCGCTGTTTTCCTCGTCGTACGAAATGATCACTTGAACATCATTAAAAGGGTACCCCATCTCCACTCCCTCCGGGAAACTTGCACACGAGAGATCCTTCTGTCCTTTTAAGAAAAAGAAAGAAGAGAAAAGAGCGGTTTGGGAACCTTGACGGTTCGTCAGTCATTCCATACAAACTAAACCGTAAATCACAACATCACATGTATCCATATATAAATGAATATGGACGAAGAGTTGCGAAACACTTAGCTTTATTATGCACAGGATCTGCGCCTGGCTTTGTACAAGGGGTTACAAGTCTTGCCGACAAAGCTTGTACAAAAGGGGTTGCCGGGAGGCCCGGCAACCGCGCCTTATGGGTAGAACTTCCGAAGATGCTCGATATTCCATGAGTTCTGCACTGGGGTGCCATCTTCGGTCTCTAGATGGACTGCGCCAGGTCTGGTGACTCGTGCTACCCGATAAGGGCCTTCCCACTTTGGCGTCAACTTGTTTGATTTCTTAGCGGACAGAACACGCCGAAGAACAAGGTTGCCTTCCTCAAGGCTTCGGGCGTGCACTTTGCGGCTATGATAGCGGCGCAAGGCTTGCTGGTAGCGTGCAGCTCGCACAGCCGCCCGAAGACGATCTTCCTCAAGAAGCGTCGCGTCGTCTAGCCGCAGCTGCTCTTGCTCAGCTTCATCATAAGCGAGCACTCGAGGTGACCCGTATATGAGTTCCGTGGAGAGCACCGCTTTTGCACCGTAGATTAGGGATAAGGGTGTTTGGCCGGTAGCTTGATTTGGTGTCGTCCTGAGTGACCAAAGAACCGTCGGTAACTCATCAATCCAGCGCCTTCCACATTTGCGCAGCCTGTCAAAGGTTCTTGTCTTGAGGCCACGCAGCACTTCAGCATTCATCCTTTCTGGTTGGCTGTTGCTTCTCGGGTGAGCGACAGATGCAAAACAGATTTTGCTGCCAAGGTGTTGGACATACTGCATGAAGGTGCGGCTCATGAATTGTGTGCCGTTGTCGGTGATGATTCTGTTAGGAACCCCGAAATGGCAAACTAATCCCTTGAAGAACTTGACGGCTGATTGCGCTGTCACCTTTCTTACCGGCTCCTCTTTAGGCCACTTTGTGAACTTGTCGATGGCGACGTATAAGAACTCAAAGCCCCCGGCAGCACGGGGAAGGGGCCCAGGATATCGAGCCCCCAGACCGAAAAGGGCCAGGAGAGAGGGATTGTTGGAGAGCTTGAGCTGGCTGATGTATGTTCTTCGAATGGAACTGGCATGCTTCACACTTTGTTACTAGCTCAGTTACATCCTGGAGGGCAGTGGGCCAATAGAAGCCTTGCCGGAAAGCTTTGCCGGTAAGTGCCCTTGAACCTATGTGAGAGCCACATATGCCTCCATGTATCTCCGCCAATAGCTTCAGTCCGCCTTCCCGGCAAATACACTTCAGTTTCACACCATTTGGTTGTTTTCTGTACAGGATGCTATCCACAAACTGATACATGCTTGACTGACGGGCTACTTTCTCAGCTTCTTTTTGCTCATCGGGAAGTTCTCCTATTTTAAGGAAATGAACTATCTGTTGTGCCCATGCCGGAGCCTGCGGCTTGACGACAAGGACTAAAGGCACTTCTTCGGTTGTGGGAGCGCTCGCTTCAGCGGCAAGAACCTGTGGTTCTGCGCGAAGCTGCTGCTCACCGGCAACCTTCTTACCGGAGGCTTCGGGGAGCTCTGCCGGAAAGTAGTTGCCGGTATTCAACTTCCTTCTCTTACTGGCCTGCGTTGATGGAGTGACTGTTGGTTGATTCAAATGGAGCACAAAAGTTCCTGGTTCCACATGTAGCTTTTGAGTGGCACACTTTGATAGGTGGTCAGCAATGCTGTTTTCCGCACGAGGGATGTGCTCTGTTTGCAACCCGTCAAAGCGTTCTTCCAATTTCCTCACTTCTTCCACATATGCTTCCATCAACGGGCTTTGGTAATCTTTGTTTACTTGTTTCACAACAAGCTGCGAGTCGCCACGAACGATCAATTTTTTTATTCCAAGGTCCATTGCGATCCTAAGACCGGCAAGGAGTCCTTCGTACTCAACACTGTTGTTTGTAGCTTGCTCCCTGGGAAAGTGCATTTGAACCACATACTTGAGGTGCTCCCCGGTGGGTGCGACAAGCAGCAGCCCAGCACCGGCGCCTTGCAGCGAGAAGGCACCATCAAAGTACATGATCCATTCTTTAGTTGTCTATTTGCCGGGGAGAGCTGTTTCTTGAGTTTCTTCGTCTTGCGTTGGCGTCCACTCTGCAATGAACTCTGCCAAGGCTCTGCGCTGGATGGTCGAAGTGCTTTCAAACTTAAGTGCGAACGTTGACAATTCCAACGCCCACTCCACTATCCTACCAGTTGCTTCCGGATGTCTCAAAATGCGTTGCAACGGAAAGTGGGTGACGACGGTGATCTCGTGTGCTTGGAAGTAGTGACACAACTTTCTCGAAGCCATAAGAAGGCCGAAAAGCAATTTCTGCACCCCAGATTATCTTGACCTAGCCCCCTGCAGAAGGGAACTAACAAAATATACGGGCCGCTGCAGCACTTTCTTCTTTGGCACCACTTGCTGATTAGCATCATTCGCCTGCGCTGTTTCTGACTTGTTGGCACTAGACTTTGCCGGAGAAGATTCCGGTTTGTCGCTGGACAGGCTTGCCGCGGCTGCTTCCTCGTCGTCGACATCCCTCTGCGCCACTAATGCAGCACTAGCCACTTGATTTGTTGCCGCTACGTATAGCAGCAACGGCTCTTGTGGTCTAGGCGCAACTAGTGTTGGCGCGGAGGAGAGGTATCTTTTCAAGTCCTGCAGCGCGGCCTCCGCTTCCGGAGTCCATTTCATCGGACCTGCCTTTTTCAAAATCTTGAAAAACAGCAGGGCGCACTCAGCAGATCTTGAAATGAACCTACTCAAGGCAACAACACAGCCGGCAAGACGCCGCACATCTTTGATGCTTTTTGGTGGTTGAATCAGCTCAATTGCTTTGATCTTGTCGGGGTTTCCTTCAATTCCTCATTAAGATACAAAGAATCCGAGAAGCTTGCCGGATGGAACGTCGAACACACACTTCTCGGGGTTGAGCTTCAAATTGATCTTGCGTAGGTTTGCAAATGTTTCTTCTAAATCTTGAATGAGGGTTGACTTGTCCTTGGTTTTGACCACTATATCATCCATATATGCTTCCACATTCCTGTGCAGCTGGGGTTCAAAACCAATCTGGACTGCTTTTGCGAAAGTTGAACCAGCACTCTTTAACCCGAAAGGCATACGCACGAAGCAGTATGTGCCACATGGAGTAATGAATGCGGTTTTCTCCTCATCCTCCTTGGCCATGAATATCTGATGGTACCCAGAATATGCATTAAGGAAGGAGAGCAAATCGCAGCCGGAAGTAGAGTCTACAATTTGATCAATGCGCGGCAAGGGGAAAGGATCCTTTGGACATGCTTTGTTGATATCAGTGTAGTCAATACAAAGTCTCCACTTCCCGTTTGCTTTGCGCACCACAACTGGATTTGCCAACCAAGTTGGATGCAGTACACCTCTGACTAAACCTGCTGCTTTAAGCTTCTTAATTTCCTCGCTAATGAACTGTTGCCGTTCCAAACCTTGCTTCCTGACCTTCTGCTTGACGGGCCGAGCGTGGGGACAGACGGCAAGGTGGTGCTCGATTTCCTCCTAGGGAACACCGGGGATGTCAGATGGTCGCCATGCGAACACATCGACATTCGCCCGCAGGAAGGCAACGAGCGCGCTTTCCTATTTGCTGTCAAGGGTGGCATTGATGGTGAAGGTACCTTTAGTGCCGTCCTCCCTCGCCGACACCTTTTTGGTTGCTGGTGAAGCAGCTTTGGGCTTCTTACCGGCAGAGCATTCTGGCAAGTCTTCAACAGGCGTGCAGCACTCCGAAGAGGCGCGCTTCCCTGAATCTTTGCCAGAGGTCTTGCCAGATTTCTTGTTTTCCTTCTTCTTGGCGGGAGCTGGCACATTGGCGGCCTCTGCTGCAATCGCATCCCTGTACATCTTGTCGACGCAAATAACTGCATCTTTCTTGTCGGAGTTGATGGAAATGACACCCATCGGCCCTGGTATCTTTAGCATGTTGTAAGCATAGTGAGATGCTTCCATGAATTTTGCCAAGGCTGGGCGGCCAAGAATTCCATTATACGGCAAAGGGATCATGACAACGTCAAAGACAATCTTTTCCGTTCTATAGTTCAGTTCCCCGCCAAACGTCACCGGCAATGTGATCTTTCCCTTGGGCTGGCTTCTTCCCGGGTTTACTCCTTGAAACGTGCCTGTTTTCTCGAGCTCTTCGTCGGGAATCTGTAGCCTCTTGATTACTTCTGGAGAGATCAAGTTTAAGCCGGCCCCACCGTCAACTAACATCTTCATGACTTGGAGGTTGCGAATTTTTGATGATACCAACAACGGCAAACACCCGACCGCGGTTGTGCGACCAGGGTGGTCCTCGGCATCGAAATGATAGGCGTGTGTGACCACTTGAGTGGCTTTTGAGAGCCCATTGCTGGTTCTACCGCATTAACCTCACACACCCACTGTTTAAGTTGGCGGTGAGAGGAGTGCAAAGATGCACCTCCGTCAACGCACATGGCCTCAGTTGCCTTCTGGAATTCCTGTTCAGTGGACTCTCCGTCGTCCTCTTCCTCTTCACTTCCATCATCTTCCTCTTTATTTTTGCGGCCTCTAGCAGGTTTTACTTTTTGCTGCTTGGCCTTGCCGCAACGGCCTCCTCGACCGCCACAGCCCTTTTTATCGGATCCACCGACACCATCCTGACCTTTCTCTTTGTCACATTTTTCATATTCTGCCTTCTGTTTCTCAACAAGGTGCTCGACTTGTCGGCACTCTTGGAGATCATGGCCCTTGGTGCGGTGAATCTTGCAGTACGGCCCATCAAATTTACCGACCTTCCCGTTTGCCGCCGCCTCCTGGCATGCG
The DNA here is from genome assembly GCA_039707655.1 of Elymus sibiricus. NCBI lineage: Eukaryota > Viridiplantae > Streptophyta > Magnoliopsida > Poales > Poaceae > Elymus > Elymus sibiricus. The sequence continues at coordinate 359,764,182 of CM077666.1, forward strand.
GCGCATACAGCTGCCTCCTTGCCGGAGTTCTCAGCCCTAGCCTTCTTGGCAGACTCAGAGTTGCCGGAGCCCTCGACAGCCATAACGGTTTTTTCCTTTGCACTTCCTATTGCGCTTTCGGCCCTTCTTCCTCGGGGTGGCAGCATCGTTGTCCTCGGAATCCACCTCGGGACCAGTGTCTTCCCTGGGAAGCCTTCTTCCTTCCTCAGCACGTGCGCACTTATCCGCCAATGTATAGAGCTCGTTGACGGTTTTGGGTAGCTTGACGTTCATCTTCCCCCGTATCCTCCGATTGCGCACATTCGTGTGAAAGGCGGCAATGACGGCTGCGGGGTGCACATCTGGATTACGGTGCACATGGCTGAACCTCTGGATGTACTTGCGTAAAGTTTCTCCATCTCTCTGTGGGATCACTTGCAGGTCGCTGGGCTGTCCAGGGGCCTTGTGGCCTCTGGTAAAGGCACCAACAAACTCATTACAGAGATCTGCCCATGAAGAAATGGAGTTCTCCGGCAAGTTCATCAGCCAAGATCTCACGTTGGGCTTCAGCACCAACGGAAAGTAGTTGGCAAGGATTTTCTCATCTCTTCCTCCGGCAGCTTGCACGACAATCGTGTAGATGCCCAGAAATTCTGCCGGATTCAGCTTGCTGTCGTACTTCTCTGGTACTTCCGGCTTGAAGGCCCGGACGGACGGCCATCGGACTTGCCGTAGCTCACGGGTGAAGGCAGGACACCCAACCTCGTAAGGTAGATATCCGCCAACCCTTGGCATAGGCTCATCAACGATGGGGCCGTTGCGCGCGTCGGATTGATGGTGCGCCTCCCGACGCCGTTCGATGGTGGTGCTGGCGTCTTCTACCCGCCTGTCCCACAGCACTTGCCGCTGGTCTTGCCGTGCTCGCAGGTCCGAAGAGGCCATCGATATCTCATCGGGCTCGAAGGATCGTTGGGCTTGTCGCGGTTGTTGGCGTTGCTGCTGTTGAGACTGTTGCCGCTGGGGTGATTGCACCGTTAGCGCAGCACCGTCAACGCGGCCACTAGTTGGAGCTACTGGTGCTGTTTGCAGACGCCGTGAGGGCTCCGCTTGCTATGATTTGCTGGCTTCGGCAAACCCGATCAAGATTTGGATGGTGGCTCTCCACTCATCCATCTTTCCTGCTGCCAAAGGGAAGTTCAGCAGCATCTGGGATCGTGCCATTGCTTCCGCTGCTGTGGTTGGCATGGCCGGAAGCGTAGAGTGCGACGTCGCTCTACTCCTGGCAGAGCCAGCAGGAGCGGCATCGCGGTCTTGCTGCTGCAGCACATGATCAGCAGCGGGTTGCTATGGTGGAGGTGGTGCCTGAGGATCTGGGATCTGATCAACAGGAGTCCTGCCGTGAGGTCGCTGCTGCTCGGAGTCGTTGACGCCGCTCGGAGCTGTACCGCGCCCGTTGTGCGAGGGGCGCGGCATCTGTCCTGAAGCAGCATCTTTAGATGCCGCTGTGGCGAGATCTTGGCTCACGCCGGCCCGGGCATTGCCGCTCCGGTGGCTGCGTTCGTCGGTGCGGCGAGGAGGAGGAGGTGGAGGTCGTCCGTCCGTACCGCCCGCGCCATCTTGGCTTTGTTCGCCAGAGGATCGAGGGAGTCGACTTCCTCCGGCGCGCTCGTCTCCTGCGCCGACCGTGGTGGGCATGGCGACCGCGCCACCTGCGCTGGTCATGCCAACCGCGGCAAACATGGGTATTTCCTAGTAAAATTTTAATTCCCTGTGAATTTTGTCACATATCAGATTTGGGAAAAATCTGGGATGTGACAGAGTCATATGGAGATATGATCGGTAAAAGTTTGCCTACCGTTCAAAATTCTCGTCATCAGTGATGTCCACACCAATGGTTGAGAATAAGATCAGGGTTTTCAATCGCTGTCGTGGGTACGACCATCTATGGGGCCATCTAGCCCCTTGTGGTTCGGCAGGGGAGATCAGCGTGCACAAAGAGCAGAATCAATGGATGGCGCGTGGGATTTACCCAGGTTCGGGCCGCTAAGAAGCGTAAAACCCTACTCCTACTTTCGTATATTGGTTGTATGAGAGCACAAATACAAGGAGCGCTTCTCCCGGCAAGGTGCGGAGAGAGCAACTACACGAGATGTGCTGGTGTTTGAAAAGGGGTCCGAATCCCTCTAACTGTTGCCCTGGCCCTCCTTTTATAGCTCAAGGGGTTACCACATTGGCAAAACAGTAATTACATAGTGATTAGATAGTGAACAGTGCTATCATACCTAACTCTGCCAGTTTAGGACAAAAGCATTAAATGCTCCATTAGGTTTCATGTGGAGGGTAGCCCCGGCAAGGTTTCTGCACCGCTCGCCCAGCTACCTCGTATCAGCCTGACATGCCTCCTGGACGGGTGTCATTAAAGGCAAAATCCTATGCCAGCGCACTGACACGTGCCCGACAAACCTCACCAACCAGCCTGCGCGGTCGACACCTCACCCATTAGCGACCATCTGTCCAGTGAGGTGGAGCACTGGTGAGCTGGCAGAAGCTTGTCGGTACGGAGCTTGCCGGGTCTTCACCTTGCCGGTTTGGCATTGCCAGCAAGAAACGCCTTCATCTTCAGTGCTGATTGAGTGCTTGTTGGTGTTGTGTCTTGAGCTTCCCCCAGTCGCCTCTGCAACTGGGTCTTAAATCTTGGTCTTCGTGGTTTCCGGCAAGCCTTGGCCGACAAGGAGGCTGCTACAGTTTGTGCATAAGTCAGGGTATAAAAGTACCCATGTTTTATACACCGACAATCGCTCACTATAAATTATGAGAGATATTGATTTGAGTGGGAGTGCACTTTAAATTAAAATTTGTTTAAACACAACTGACACATTAATTATGAAATTGTGTCTAAATATGTTTGTGTTTATCATTGTAGATCAATGGCTTGCAATATGTTCAACTTAGCCCATATGTTAGAGAAAGAAAAGTTGGTTGCTAATGGTGGAAACTATGCGGATTGGATCCGGAACCTGAGATTTGTTCTCAGAAGTGCAAAGAATGAGTATGTGCTAGATCAGCCCCTAGGTGATCCGGAACCTGAGATTTGTTCTCAGAAGTGCAAGGAATGAGTATGTGCTGGATCAGCCCCTAGGTGATCCTCCTGCAAAGGATGCACCACAAGAAGTTGTAGATGCTTTCACTGCTCGTAGTGATGACAATGAAGCAGTCTAGTGCCTCATGTTAACTTGCATGGACCCTGAACTACATAAACGTTTTGAACGTTCTACCACTCAATTCATAATTGGGTCTCTGGAAGTTCTGTACAAGTAGCAGGCAAGGACCGAACGCTTTGAAATAACTAAGGCCTTGATTGAATGCAAGAGGGCAGAGGGTTCCTCAATGAGTGAGCACATATGAAGCTTGCTGGCTATGTTGAAAGACTGGCTTCTTTCGAATTTGGAATTCCTCCAACAATCGGTACAAATATTGTGCTTGCTTCACTCCTCCCATCTTATGATGGTTTTATCATGAATTACAACATGAACGAGATGGAGAAAAGTGCGAACGAGTTGTTCGCTATGCTCAAAACTATGGAGGCTGGGATGCAGAAGAACAAACAAGTGTTGATGGTCAACAATACCACCAGTTTCAAGAAGAACGAGTCTCTGTCGTATCTATAATTTTTTATTGTTTCATGTTTATATTTTACTACTTCCACATACTTTTGGCAACATTTTATATGATTTCTTGGACTAACATATTAATCTAGTGCCCAGTGCCATTTCTTGTTTTTTTGCATGCTTTTGTATTTCAAAGAAAATCCATATCAAACAAAGTCCAAATGCGATAAAAAGTTATGGTGATTTTTTTATGGAATATATGGGATTTTTTGGCGCAAGAATCAACGCAAGACGATGCTTGAGGGCCCACAAGCTCGGGTGGTGCGCACCCTACCCTAGGGCGTGCCGATGAGCTTGTGGCCATCCCGTAAGTCGGTTGGAGGTGTCCTTCCGCCGCAAGGAAGCTAATATCCGGATAAAAATCGTGTTAAAATTTCTGCCCAATCGGAGTTATAGATCTCTGGGAATATAAGAAACGGTGAAGGGCCATAAAACAGAAACGCGAAACAGAAGAGAACAGAGAGAGAGATCAAATCTCGGAGGGGTTCCTGCCCTTCGGGAGCAATGGTGGCCAAGGACCAGAGGGGAAACCCTCCTCCCATCTAGGGGGAGGCCAAGAAAGAAGAAGAAGGAGGGGGGCTCTCTCCCCCTCTCTCCCGGTGGCGCCGGAGCGCCCGCCGAGGGAACCATCGTGGCGGCAATCTACTCCAACAACTCCGCCGTCTTCCTCAACACCTCCATCACCTTCCCTCTTCTATTATCAGCGGTCCACTCTGTAACATCCTTGTAATTAAGCTACAGTGAACTCACCCTAATGATGCTTTGTCTTCTTATTTTGCCAAGCTTAATTGTCACTTGATTGAAACTCAAGTCAAATTCAAATTCAAATGCAAGTCAAATTATTATTTCTTCAAACAGTAAAATCAAAAATGTTTGTTGGGTTGAAAATATTCACTAACTAAATGTCATGAATAAACCAAAATTATTTTAGTTATTAAAATGGCCTCAACCTATTTAAAACTGAAACAGCAGCATTTAATTGTTTCATTTCAGTTTAAATAAATAATTAAACTATTCAAAATAAAGTTGAATTTTCTGTGCTAGCTCAACACATTCCCTAGTATTTATGTGACAAGTTTTATTTACTAGAAAATTCATTTGATATGAAAATAAAATAGAAAACAGTAGCTAAAATGAAAAACAGAAAAAGAATAAAGAAAAAGAGCAAAGCATACCTGTTCACCTGGGCCTGTAGTGCACAGTAGAGGCCCAGCCCACCAACGCCCCTTCTTCAACCTCTGTTCATCAGGGGCGCTGTGGACGCGCGCACTACGTTCACGCCGCGGATGGCCATGCGTCGGCCATCTGCCGTCTCCCCGCGGTGGATAAGGACGCCACCACTCCCCCTGAAAAACCCTAGCCACCATCCCCTCCCCCCTCGCGCTGCTTTCGTCCGCCCTGCACGTAGCCGAAGCACCCTCGCCATGGCCTCCACCGTTCTCGCGGCCACCGTCGTCCTCGTCGGATGAAACGCTGTCCAGAAGAATCGCCGTCGTTCGCTGCCTCCTCTACGTTCACGAGCTCGAGCCAAAGAGCCCCGGATCACCGGATCCGCTCCGCCTTCTTCCTATATGGCACCGACGCCTCTCCATCGATTCCGGCCGGTCTGCAGCTCCTAAGCTTTCAACGGGCCCCCTTGTGCCTTCCCGGTGAGCACCGCGTCCTACCCCTCTGCTTTCCCCCTTGTTCCGCTGCCCTTAGCCGCTGTCCCCATGGATGCCGAAGCTCGCCACCGCTGCTGCAGTTGCTTCTGTTGCTGTTATCCTCCTCGCGGCCGGCCAAGCATGCTATCATGCTCAGGACATCGTCCTGATGCTGTCCATGGCCCTAGGTTGCTCGAATGCGAGCTGTAGCATCGACCCCTGATGTCTACTACGCAACTTTATTCTTGTAGATTCTGTTGGGCCTCCAAGCGCAGAGTCTTGTAGGATAGTAGCAAATTTCCCTCAAGTGGACGACCTAAGGTTTATCAATCCATGGGAGGGGTAGGATGAAGATGGTCTCTCACAAACAACCCTGCAATCAAATACAAGAAATCTCTTGTGTCCCAACACACCTAATACAATGGTAAATTGTATAGGTGCACTAGTTCGGCGAAGAGATGGTGATACAAGTGTAGTATGGATAGTAGATATAGGTTTTTGTAATCTGAAATAATAAAAACAGCAAGGAAGCAAGTAACAAAAGTGAGCACAAACAGTATTGCAATGCTTGGAAACAAGGCCTAGGGTTCATACTTTCACTAGTGCAATCTCTCAACAATACTAACATAATCGAATCATATAACAATCCCTCAACGTGCGTCAAAGAATCACTCCAAAGTTCTTATCTAGCGGAGAACATATGATGAAATTGTTGTAGTGTACGAAACCACCTCAAAGTCATCCTTTCCGATCAATCTATTGAGCCATCCCTATAAGTGTCACAAACAACCCTAGAGTTCGTACTAAAATAACACCATATGATACGCATCTACCAACTCTAATGTCACCTAGATACTCCAATGTCACCACATGTATCCGTGAGTTGATTATTCGATATGCATCAAAACAACTTCAGATTCATAATATTCAATCCACACAAAGAACTTCAAAGAGTACCCCAAAGTTTCTATCAGAGAAAAGAAGATGAAAACGTGCAATCAACCCCTATGCCTAGATTACCCCAAGGTCACGGGAATCTGCAAGTTGATTACCAAAACATACATCAAGTGACTGAATAGAATACCCCATTGTCACCACGGGTATCCACATGCAAGACATACATCAAGTGTTATCAAATCCAAAGTATTCAATCCGACAATAACGAAACCTCAAAGGGTAAGAATCAATTCATCACAAGAAGATAGAGAGGGAAGAAACACCATATGATCCAACTATATTAACAAATCTTGCGGTACATCAAGATCGTGCCAAAGCAAGAGCACGAGAGAGAGAGAGAGAGAGAGAGAGATAGAGAGAGAGATCAAACACATAGCTACTGGTACATACCTCCAGCCCCGAGGGTGAACTACTCCCTCATCATCATGGAGACCACCGGGATGATGAAGATGGCCTCCGGTGATGATTCCCCACTCTGGCAAAGTGCTGGAACAGGGCTCCATATGAGATCACTTTCGTACAGAGGCTTGCGGCGGCGGCGTGGAAGTTCTAGGTTTCTTTTCAGGTTTTTCACTATTTATAGGAATATTTGGCGTTGGATTCACTCCAGGTGGGCCCATGAGGGAGCGACAAGGTCGGGGGGCGCCCCCTAGGCTTGTCGTGCCCTCGTGGCACTTCTGGCACTTCTTTGAAGCTTCGTGATTCTCTTTTTGTCCATAAAAAATCACCGTAAATTTTCAGCCCAATCCGAGAACTTTTATTTCTGCACAAAAAAAACAACACCACAGTAGTTCTGCTGAAAACAGCGTCAGTCCGGGTTAGTTCCTTTCAAATCATACCAAAACCATATAAAATTGTTGTAAACATGGCATGAATACTTCATAAATTATAGATACGTTGGAGATGTATCAGCATCCCCAAGCTTAATTCCTGCTCGTCCTCGAGTAGTTAAATGATAAAATAATTAATTTATGAAGTGTGAATGCTAGCATAGTGCACAAGTTTGATCAATGATAATTTCAATCACTTTTTGTAGCATCATTATATATCATAAATAGTAGCCCATCTCTTAAAACTTCTCATGATCAAGTAGCAAGATATTCACATGCTAAAGTATAGACCATAAACTTTCTTGGAAACTAACAAACTATGTTCTCAGTCATCAAACAATTGCAATTCATCTTATTTTCAGGAAGGGTCTATGTAAGAGCTTTGATTTAGCAAATTCCATATACTCAACTATCATATAGTCTTCCATGATTGCTGACACTCAAAGCATATTTTTAGAACAAACCATTTCAGTCAAACACATAGGAAGATAGGGGCTTAATGTTTTGCCTCCCAACTTATTTATCTCAGGGATAATGTCAACAATAATAACTCATGATCGCCTATATTCAACTGGATATATGTGCCTGGATCTTTCCCCACCACATGATGCTTGCCAAGGGAGAAAAAACGGAATAGAGAAGAACACTATTGACTCTTGCATAAAAGTAAATACATAAAGTATAAGATAGGCCCTTCGTAGAGGGAAGCAGAGGTTGTCATGCGCTTTTTATTTTTGGATGTGCAAGCTCTTAATGCAAAGGAACGTCACTTTATATTGCCCCTTTTGATAGGAACCTTTATTATGCAGTCCGTCGCTTTTATTTCTTCACCATCACAAGTTCGTACAAAGCTTATTTTCACTTACAATAAAAGATCGTACATATTTAGGAGCAATTTTTATTGCTTTTGCACAGATGACAACTTACTTGAAGGATCTTATTCAATCCATAGGTAGATATAGTGGACTCTCATGGCAAGAAACTGGGTTTAAGGGTTTTTGGATGTATAAGTAGTATTTCTACTTAGTACGAAATTTTGGCTAGCAAAAGATTATGAGCAGGCACCACATGTTATAGGATCCAAGAACATATAACTTCTATGTGAATATAAACAAACATAACCCATTACGTTGTCTTCCTTGTCCAACATCAACTACTTGATCAAGGTTGAAAATAATTAATGGGGGCTCACAATCATAGAAGATGTCCAAGATAGTATATTTATATGTGAAATCTCACTTCCTTCAATATTCTTTCATGAATTGTTCAAGTGACCAATGCTATGTTTTCTAACTTTCAATAAATTTTACCACTTATACTTCTTGTATGTGAAGTCATTACTCCCCATGGGACAAGCATATGAAGCATATATAATTTCATATTTATGACATTCAATTCATTCAACAATTCACTCTTAGTATATAAGTGAGGCACCAGAGTGAATGACAAACTACTCCAAAAGATTTAAGTGAAGATCAATGAGTAGTTAAACAATTAAGTTGATATGTGAGGAATCTCTCATTTAAAACTTTTAGATCTAAATGTTTTATTAAAACAAACAAAAGAAAAGAAAAGGACACTCCAAGAATAGCACATATCTTGTGAACAAGTAAAAACTTAGGCTAACCGATAGGTGTTGATGAAGAAAGGTGGGATGCCTACCGGGGCATCCTCAAGCTTAGTTGCTTGAGACTTCTTGGAATGTTATCTTGGGGTGCCTTGGGCATCCCCAAGCTTGAGCTCTTGTCTCTCCTTAATTCCTCTCATATCATGGCTTCTCCTAAATCTTGAAAACTTCATCCACACAAAACTCAACAAGAACTCGTGATATAAGTTAGTATAAATCAACTCAAAACCTTAACATTCTCTACTGTATAAAATCACTAAAATTATAATTAAACATTGCATACTAAATGCCTCTGCATATTTAATACTCCTATCCACAAATAGAAACATTAAACAAGCAAACATATGCAAACAATGCAACCATAACTGCAATCTGCCAAAACAGAACAGTTTGTAAAGGTGGAATAAAAATTCATACTTACCTAACTCCAAAAATTCTGAAAAATTACCACGTGACAGAGAACTCATGCATTCTTACTGTGTAAAAATTTCAGATTTTTCTCACGCTCCAGTAAAGAAAATAAATTCCAGCACTGGACACAAAAGTTTCTGTTTTTGCACAGAATGTAATCAACAAGCATCCACACTATCCCAAAGGCTTTACTTGGCACATTATTGAAAGAAAACATATAAAACATGATTACTATAGTATCTTAATAATGTGGACACACAAAAAAAGTAGGTATAAATGTTGGGTTGTCTCCCAACAAGCGCTTTTCTTTAATGCCTTTCTAGCTAGGCACGATGATTTCAATGATGCTCGCATAAAAGTAAAGAATTAAAACACAATGGGAGCATCATGAAACATATGGCAAGCACATTTAAGCCTAACCCACTTCCTATGCATAGGGATTTTGTGAGCAAATAATTTATGGGAGGAAGAATCAACTAGCATAGGAAGGCAAAACAAGTAAGACTTCAAAATTTTCAACATAAAGAGAGGAAACTTGATGTTGTTGAAATATATATAAGCATATCTCCCTCTCTCATAATAATTTTCAGTAGCATCATGAAGAAATTCAACAATATATCCATCACACAAAGCATTCCTTTCATGATCCACAAGCATAGAATTTTTACTACTCTCCACATAAGCAATTTTCTTCTCATTCATAATAGTGGGAGCAAACTCAACAAAATAACTATCATGAGATACTTGATTGGCATAATCCAATTGAAAATTAAAATCATGATGACAAGTTTCATAGTTATCATTATTCTTTATAGCATAGATGTCATCACAATAATCATCATAGATAGCAACTTTGTTGTCATAATCAATTGAAATCTCTTCCAAAATAGTGGATTCATCACTAAATGAAGTCATGACCTCTCCAAATCCACTTTCATAATTATTGCCATAAGATTCAATACCCTCCAAAATAGTGGGATCATTAGTACCTAGAGTTGACACTCTTCCAAACCCACTTTCATCAATATAATCATCATAAATAGGAGGCATGCTATCATCATAACAAATTTGCTCATCAAAAGTAGGGGGGCGAAAAAGATCATCTTCATCAAACATAGCATCCCCAAGCTTATGGCTTTGCATATCATTCGCATCATGGATATTCATAGAAAACATACTAACAACATTGCAATTATGCTTATCATTCAAAGAATTTATGCTAAACATTTTATTAAATTCTTCTTCTAACACTTTAGCACAATTTTCCGGTCCATCATTTTCAAGAAATACATTATAGAGATGAAGTAAATGAGGCAACCTCAATTCCAACTAGTGATAAAACAAGAAACTAAAAGATTCAATTGCAAGATCTAAAGATATACCTTCAAGCACTCACCTCCCCGGCAACGGCGCCAAAAAAGAGCTTGATGTCTACTACGCAACTTTATTCTTGTAGACTCTATTGGGCCTCCAAGCGCAGAGTCTTGTAGGACAGTAACAAATTTCCCTCAAGTGGATGACCTAAGGTTTATCAATCCGTGGGAGGCATAGGATGAAGATGGTCTCTCACAAAAAACCCTGCAATCAAATACAAGAAATCTCTTGTGTCCCCAACACACCCAATACAATGGTAAATTGTATTGGTGCACTAGTTCAGCGAAGAGATGGTGATACAAGTGTAGTATATATAGTAGATATAGGTTTTTGTAGTCTGAAATAATAAAAACAGCAAGGTAGCAAGTAACAAAAGTGAGCACAAACGGTATTGCAATGCTTGGAAACAAGGCCTAGGGTTCATACTTTCACTAGTGCAATCTCTCAACAATGCTAACATAATTGAATCATATAACAATCCCTCAACGTGCGACAAAGAATCACTCCAAAGTTCTTATCTAGCGAAGAACATAAGATGAAATTGTTGTAGGGGTACGAAACCACCTCAAAGTTATCCTTTCCAATCAATCTATTGAGCCATCCCTATAAGTGTCACAAATAGCCCTAGAGTTCATACTAAAATAACACCATATGATACGCATCAACCAACTCTAATGTCACCTAGATACTCCAATGTCACCACAAATATCCATGAGTTGATTATTCGATATGCATCAAAACAACTTCAAATTCATAATATTCAGTCCACACAATGAACTTCAAAGAGTACCCCAAAGTTTCTATCATAGAAAAGAAGATGAAAACGTGCAATCAACCCCTATGCCTAGATTACCCCAAGGTCACGGGAATCCTCAAGTTGATTACCAAAACATACATCAAGTGACTCAATAGGATACCCCATTGTCACCACGGGTATCCACATGCAAGACATACATCAAGTGTTCTCAAATCCAAAGTATTCAATCCAACAATAACGAAAACCTAAAGGGAAAGACTCAATTCATCACAAGAAGATAGCGAGGGAAGAAACACCATATGATCCAACTATATTAACAAAGCTCGTGGTACATCAGGATCGTGCCAAATCAAGAACACGAGAGAGAGAGAGAGAGAGAGAGAGAGAGATCAAACACAGAGCTACTGGTACATACCCTCAGCCCCGAGGGTGAACTACTCCCTCCTTGTCATCGAGACCGCCGGGATGATAAAGATGGCCTTCGGTGATGATTCCCCCCTCCGGCAGAGTGCCGGAACAGGGCTCTGGATGAGATCGCTTTGATACACAGGCTTGCAGTGGCGGCGTGGAAGTTCTAGGTTTGTTTTCAGGGTTTTCACTATTTATAGGAATATTTGGCATTGGATTCACGCCAGGTGGGCCCACGTGGGAGCAACAAGCTCGGGGGGCGCGCCCTAGGCCCCCCCCCCCAGGCTTCTCATGCCATTGTGGCTCTTCTAGCAGTTCTTCGAAGCTTCGGGGGTCTCCTTTTGTCCATAAAAAATCACCGTAAATTTTCAGCCCAATCCGAGAACTTTTATTTCTGCACAAAAAAACAACACCACGGTAGTTCAGCTGAAAACATCGTAAGTCCGGGTTAGTTCCTTTCAAATCATACCAAAACCATATAAAATTGTTGTACACATGGCATGAATGCTTCATAAATTATAGATATGTTGGAGACGTATCAACCCCGTCCAGCTCATGCTCCGGCCGTCGCTGTCGTTGCTCCTCAGGCCAATTCCGGCCATCCTCGGACGAACCACCACCACCACTCAACGAGCCTCATCGCGCTCGTTCGAGCAGACCCAAGCGCGCATCGAACCAAGCCCCGTAGCCGATTTCCGGTTAGCTCTTGTGCCGCGCCGCCGCACTTTATGGTCGCCGACGGCTAAACGTCGGCGCCGATGATGTGGCGCCATTAACTTAACCCCCTGAAACACAGACACGTGGGCCCCTCTGCCTAATTAAACTCTGGTTTAGTTTAAAGCATTGGATTAACTACAGTCACTGATGTGTAGGCCCCACCTGCTAATTAGCTTAATTAAATTAACCTAGCTCTCTGTTAACTCTAACAGTCACTGATGAAATTAACCTAGCTCTCTGTTAGCTCCAGAAATTCAATTAAACTTTGAAAAATCATATATATAATTCGTAACTCCGATGAAATTAATTTATATATGAAAGTTTCTCTGAAAAATATGACGAATCTGAATATGACATTCACATATCTGTCAGACCCCTCTAACATAATGAACATGGACATTTTGCATCAGGACCATCTGACCAAATAATACCTAGAGCTGAGAAAATATTACCAGATATTTTCCTTCTTCTTTTAAAATGCTTAGTGATGCATTAGAGCATATCATGAACACACATTGCCATGACATGCATCGGTGTTGCATCTGTATGCCCGTTATTTATCTGTTTCCCCCCTCTCCTCTATTCTTTCGGTAGACCCCGAGGCTACCGTTGACCCTGAGTACGCCTACGTCGACGACGACCCTTCCTTCTCGGCAGAGCTTCCAGGCAAGCAAACCCCCTTGATCATTCCGATATCGCCCATTCCTTCTCTCTTATTCTTGCATTATATTTTGCTATTGCTGTTATTCCAGTAGCTCCTATTCTGATGCATAGCCTATTTTTGTAACCTGTTGTTGATACATTACCTATTACCCTATCATGCCTAGTTTAGTTGTATTGGGGTTCCATCAGTTGGCCCTACACCCTTGGTCCGTGTTGCCATGCTATAGAATCAGGGTTATCCGAACAAGTTGGTCTTTGTATCAAAAATTGAACACACCTTTAGGCCCATGCAGTTGTACGACTCTGCAGAGCCGCACCAAGCGTGATCTTATTGAGGGTGGTTTCTCGTATATCACTCTCGATGATGACTCTGCAGTGCAGCACATCAAGTGTGATCATACTGAGGGTGATTCCTCATATTTCACTCTCGATGATGACTCTGTCGTGAAGTATATCAAGCGTGAACTCATTGAGGGTGATTCCTCAAATTTCACCTTGATGATATGGACCTGAGACCCGACAGTCCCCAATGTTAAAGACGGGTCGGCTCCGAGAGCACCCGCGAGTGATTCTTCCTAGCGGAACGACAGGGCAGGTAGAGACCACCTAGGAGAGAGGTGGGTCTGGGCCCTCGTCGATGTCCGCGGTTATGTCCTACTAACACGCTTAACGAGATTGGGTATTTGATCTGAGACTGCCATTGGCATATACGCATTAACCACCGTGCGGGATAAAGGTATATGGGACCCTCGGCTTCGTACGATTCCCCCGAAAGCTTTGTTAGACGTCACAGCTGAGCGGCACGCGCCCGGGTGAGCCGGTTATGCCTGGATACTGAGGTGGATTTGGTCTCTGTCGTCCTCGCAACGCGGATGAGTGCTTAGGGCGATTGGCCCATGACCCCTTCGCGCTTAGGATGTAGACCGGTGTGCTGACCTCTCTAGAGAGCCTAGGTAGGACTACGGCGTGTCGATTGCCCGAGGCCGGGCATTACTCAAAAAAGTGTGTCCGGCCAGAGGTAATTGAGTGTATCGGGAAATGTGATGCACCCCTGCAGGGAAGTAATCTATTCGAATAGCCGTGTCCACGGTAACAGGACAACTTGGAGTTGTATCCCGACCTCTTACAACTAAAACCGGATACTTGATAAAACACACCCAGATAACAGACAGATACCCCCGGAGATCGCTTTCCCCCAGGGATACGAGGAGAGGATCTCTGGGCAGGTGATTGCTATATGTATGTGCAAGATAATACCAGACACGCTCCTCTCTTCTACTTCTGAAAGATGTAGTCTTCGATAGGATGAGCATCTCCCTCTTATTCTGGCAATTCTCCAGTTTAGCCCACAGATATAGCCCCATTCCTTTGATACCGATGCATATATAATATAGGTCTGATGTAAGTCTTGCGAGTACTTTGGATGAGTACTCACTGTTGCTTTGCTACTCTTTTCATTCGACTCGGTTGCTGCAACAGTTAGTAGCACCGCGGATATAGGTTACCCCGATGGTGCGTACTACGTGGAGACCGATGACCAGTAGTAGTCCGGAGGTCCCAGGCAAGAGGCCTTGTCTTTGGATCTAGCATCGTTGTTTTGCTCAGCCTTCTTAAGGCAAAACTTATCTAACTATGTCTGTACTCAGATAATATTTGCTTTCATGACTGATGTATATCGGGTCCTCGTGACCCTGGCTTGTAATATAAAGATTTATGTTAAATTTGTGTCATAGAGTTGTGTTGTGATATTGACGTGAGTCACCGTTCGTGATCGTGCATGATGTGTGTATGGTTAGTGCACGATTATAAACGGGGGCGTCACACACTCTCCTGCAACCCGCCGTACCCCCTACTTGAACATGGTGCTTTATACTATATATTATTATCCAATGATCTGTAGCCATCCTACGATGTTTGAGTAGATTCATTTTTGTCATATGGGTTGATTAATGATATTGATTGGTTTGACTTGTATGTTTTATTTTGGTGTTGTACTATAGTGCCTTCCGTGACGCGCACACGTGGGGGATTCCCGCTGTAGGGTGTTGCAATATGTTCATGATTCGCTTATAGTGGGTTGCGAGAGTGACAGAAGCTTAAACTCGAGTAAGGGAGTTTTTGCGTACGGGATTAAAGGGGACTTTACACTTAAAGCTATGTTTGGGTTTTACCTTAATGATCTTTAGTAGTTGCGGATGCTTGCTAGAGTTCCAATCATAAGTGCATATGATCCAAGTACGGAAATTATGTTAGCTCATGCCTCTCCCTCATATAAAATTACAATAATGAGTACCGATCTTGTTATCAATTGCCTAGGACAATCTCACAAATCCTACCACTACTTTTCCACACTCGCTATAGTAACTTAATTGTTCTTTTATTAAAACAACACCTAACTTTTATTTTTCATGTTTTTTATTATCTTGCAAACTTATCCCATTAGACCTACAAAGTACTTCTAGTTTTATTACTTGTTTCTAGGTAAAGCGGACGTTAGTGTGCGTAGAGTTGTATCGGTGGTCGATAGAACTTGAAAGAATATTAATTCTATCTTTAGCTCCTCGTTGGGTTCGACACTCTTACTTATTGAAAAAGGCTACAAACGATCCCATATACTTGTGTTTTATCATGACCTTTTTCTGGCGCCGTTGCCGGGGAGCAATAGCGTGGGGTGAATATTCTCGAGTCCGCTTGTTGGCTTTATCTCTAAGTAGATTTTATTTTCTGTTCTAAGTTGTTTCATATGTTTAGTTATGGATATGGAACACGAAACACCAAAAAATAGTTGTACTTGCTACTCATGGAGATGGGGAACCTCCTAAAACCCTCGATGTTGGTTATGTGGAAAACATTAAATACTACTTTGATAATCCAAATAAATCTCCATTCAACTTGATAATGATAGTTACTTTGGATCACCGGGAATACTTTAGGGATTATCGCTTGTCTCAAAAAGAGAACCACTTATGGGATCAAATTAAAATATTCCGTTGGTATGCTTGGGATTTATGCTTAAGATATGATTATACTTGTTGCACTAAGATGAAGGCTCCACACCTTCCCGTTCAATGTGAATTTAATGATAATAAAACCATAGCTTCTTATTCTAATGGTGTATATGATTACTATGATGTGGAACAAATAGAACAATTTGTTCCTTTTAAGTGTGCTTATGAAATTGAATCTTTGTTTGAAAAGTATGAAGATTGTGATGATGCTCTTTACAGATCTGGAAATTATGCTATACTTAAATATTGCTATGAGAATTATAAATACAGTGCCGATATTGATGAATTCATTGAGAAAGTCTCCGCTGTCCAAGAAGAGACTAATATTTTGCAGGAATCTATGGAAGAAGAAATTGCTGAAACTGTGAGCTCATTAGATGAAAAAGATGAGGAGAGGGAAGAACAAAAGGAGGAAGAGCGGATTGATCACCCGTGCCCACCTTCTGATGAGAGTAACTCTTTATCTCATACATTGGTTAATTTCCCTTCGTGCTTACCGAAGGATGAAAGCTATAATAATTGCTATGGTCCCTTGGATTCGTTTGAAATATCCCTTTTTGATGAACTTGATGCTTGCTATGCTTGTGGCCAAGATGACACTATGGATGATGCTTATGGAGATGAACTTTCTATAGTTCCTTACGTTAAACATGAAATATTTGCTATTGCACCAATACATGATAGTCCTATTATCTTTTTGAATTCTCCCAACTACACTATATCGGAGAAGTTTGCACTTATTAAGGATTATATTGATGGGTTGCGTTTTACTATTACACATGATGATTTTGATGGATATGATATGAATGTGCTTGCTGCTCCTACTAGCAATTACTATGAGAGAGGAACCACATCTCCACCTCTCTATGTTTCTAATGCGATAAAATTGCAAGAAACTGTCTATGCTATGTAACAGCCTTTACTTTGTGTGCAAGAATTGTTCTTTTACGACATGCCAGTGCATAGGAAGAGAGTTAGACACCGTTGCTCTATGGTATATGTTGCTTTGTGCTCACTACTAAATTATAAATCATTGTTAATTAAAATTGGCTTTGATATACCTTGGGATCCGGGTGGATCAATTACTTGAGCACTTTATGCCTAGCTTAATGGGTTTAAAGAAAGCGCTGCCTGGGAGACAACCCGGAAGTTTTAGAGAGTCATTTTCTTATGTTGTGTGCTTTTACAATATTAAAACATATATATAGAGGGGAACCAAAAAACTTTATCAAAAAGAGAAGCGATTAGAAAGTTATGCATTGGAGAAGTGAGGGTCGACCTTGAACATTTGCGTTCATGCTCATGGAAACAATGTAGAATTTTTCATGGAAGTTTCTCACAAAAATAATTATCCCCTTGTACAAATCCATTGTATTATAAAAATAATGTGCCAAGATTTACCTTTGGGGTGTTTAAATTGCTTGTTTGGTATGTGTTGTGCAAAAACAGAAACTTTTGTTGTATGTTTGAATTTTAATATTTTACTGGAACATGCAAAATTTCTGAAATTATTACACAGTACTGCTATGCAATTTTTTTATTAAATCCTAATTTTTAGGAATTTTTGGAGTTACAAAAGTATATGTTTCATCTAAATCTTTACAGAATGTCATGTTTTTACAGATTGCTATTATAATTTCTTTATCTGCTTATGTTTGCAATTTTGCCAAGCCCCATTGATGTGGGAGCATTAGAATTGTGTTATCATACAGTAGGTAATGTTTGGATTATTATTATACAATATTGTTATCGCAAGACATGATGGGATTTGATGTTATATGTACTATCCCCTCTAATAAAAGTTTGGTTAAGTTTTGTGTGGATGAAGTGTTCGAAGACCAAGGAGGCATCGATATGAGAAGAGTAAGGAGAGTTAAGAGTTCAAGCTTGGGGATGCCCAAGGCACCCCAAGTAAATATTCGAGGAGACTCAAGCGTCTAAGTTTGGGAATGCCCCGGAAGGCATCCCATCCTTCTTCCTCGACAATTATCGGTATGTCTCGGTTTTTGTTTTGTTCACATGGTATGTGTAAATTCTTGGAGCGTCATGTGCTTTTTATTTTTATTTCATAATGCACCATGCTAGTATCGGATAGTCCTTAGTAGATTTGTAGAATGCTCTTTGCACTTCACTTATATCTTTTGAGTATGGCTTGATAGAATGCTTCATTTGCTTCACTTATATCATTTAAAGTTTGGATGCTCGTTTCTCTACATTTGGAAAACCGTTATTTGTAGAATGCTCTTTTGGTTCACTTAATATTTATTAGAGCATGGACGAGTCTTTTGTAGAAAGAATTAAACTCTCATTCTTCACTTATATCTATTTAGAGAGTTGACAGGAATTGGTCATTCACATGGTTAGTCATAAAATCCTGCATGAAACTTGTAGATCACTGAATATGATAAGTTTGATTCTTTGCAATAGTTTTGCGATATTGATGTGGTAATATGGGGGCATGCTAGTAAAATAATTAAAGTTGAGTATTAATAATGGTGTTAAGGGAAGTAGTCTTTACGCAAGTAAATCCTCACGCATGTAAAGGGGTGGCCGCTGAAATTAGTAGTGAGGTCGGAGCATATTTTATCATTGATTGATCCTTTGTGTTGTCTAAACCGGGGGCGCGTGATGATTAACTCCTCCCAGCCTCCTCCCTAGGGGCATGTGAGTAGTACTTTGCTTCGAGGGCTTTGAAATTTTCACAATAAGTATCTGAGTTCTTTATGACTAATATGAGTTTGTGGACTTAAACACTCCCACCTATCCATATTTTGCTAGCCTCTTCAGTACCGTGCATTGCCCGTTCTCACCTCGGGACTTGGTGCAAACTTCGCCGGTGCATCCAAACCCCGTGGTATGATACGCTCTATCACACATAAGCCTCATTAAATCCTTCCTCAAAACAGCCACCATACCTACCAATTATAGCATTTCCATAGCTATTCTGAGATATATTGCCATGCAACTTCCACAATCACCATATTCATGAGTTGAGTATTCATTGTCATATTGCTTTGCATGATCGTAAGATAGCTAGCATGATATTTTCATGGCTTGTCTGTTTTTTTACATCTTTGCTATGCTAGATCATTGCACATCCTGGTACACCGCCAGAGGCATTCATATGTAGTTGTATCATTCAGTTTATCGAGTTGTAAGTAAATAGAAGTGTGATGCATTCTAGAGTGTTACCCCTACCTGTGAGGATAAAAATGAAAAAAAGGCCAAAAAGAGCCCATAAAAAAGAAAAAAAAAGAAAAACAAAAAATGAGAGAAAAAGAGAGAGGGGGCACACTACTATGCTTTTTCCACACTTATGCTTCAAAGTAGCACCATGTTCTTCATATAGAGAGTCTCCATGATTTGTCACTTTCATATACTAGTGGGAATTTTTACATTATAGAAATTGACTTGCATATTCTGATGACGGGTTTCCTCAAATGTCTGAGGTCTTCATGAGCAAGTAAGTTAGATGCACACCCACTTAGTTTCCGTAGTGAGCTTTCATACACTTATAGCTCTAGTGCATCCGTTGCATGGCAATCCCTACTCCTTGCATCGATGTCGATTGAAAGGCGTCTCCATTGCCTAATGATCCGCCGAGTTGATGAGAGACTTTCTCTATTTTTTCCCTTGAACCCCTACCATCATTCTCTATTCCACCAGAAGTGCTAAGTCCATGGCTTACACTTAGGTATTGAGTGAAGTTGAAAATGCTGAAGCGCATGAAAAAGTATGATACAATTGCTTGGTTTGGCACCGGGGTACTCTTGATTTGATATATCTATGCAGGGAAGAACGAGCATGTCATGCTTACCACAACTGAGTGTATAGAGGCTGTTTCTTTTAAGCTCCATTATTATGAAAGGCAATGATGAATTACATGCATGTTTTGTATTATTGTTTCAATATGAAATTGATAGACTATTGCCCTTAATCACTCGTATCTTAATATTCATGCCATGATTAGATTATTTGATCAAATTATCTTGTTTTATCATTTACCTACCCGAGGACGAGCATGAATTAAGCTTGGGGATGCTGATACGTCTCTGTCGTATCTATAATTTTTTATTGTTTCATGTTTATATTTTACTACTTCCACATACTTTTGGCAACATTTTATATGATTTCTTGGACTAACATATTAATCTAGTGCCCAGTGTCAGTTCCTGTTTTGTGCATGTTTTTGTATTTCGCAGAAAATCCATATCAAACAAAGTCCAAACACGATAGAAAGTTACGGTGATTTTTATGGAATATATGGGATTTTTTTACGGAAGAATCAACGCAAGACGATGCTCGAGGGGCCCACAAGCTCGGGTGGCGCATCCCCTACCCTAGGGCGCGCCGGGTGAGCTTGTGGCCACCCCATAAGTCAGTTGGAGGTGTCCTTCCACCGTAAGGAAGCTAATATCTGGATAAAATCGTGTTAAAATTTCAACCCAATCGGAGTTACGGATCTCTGGGAATATAAGAAACGGTGAAGGGCCAGAAAACAGAAACGCGAAACAGAAGAGAACACAGAGAGAGAGATCCAATCTCGGAGGGGCTCCTGCCCTCTGAGAGCCATGGCGGCCAAGGACCAGAGGGGAAACCCTCATCCCATCTAGGGGGGAGGCCAAGGAAGAAGAAGAAGGAGGGGGGCTCTCTCCCCCTCTCTCTCCCGTTGGCGCTGGAGCGCCCGCCGGGGGAACCATCGTGGCGGCGACCTACTCCAACAACTCCGTCATCTTCCTCAACACCTCCATCAGCTTCCCTCATCTATTATCAGTGGTTCACTCTCCCACAACCCACTGTACCCCCTACTTGAACATGGTGCTTTATACTATATATTATTATCCAATGATCTGTAGCCTCCTTTGATGTTTGAGTAGATTCCTTTTTGTCCTATGCGTTGATTGATGATCTTAATTGGTTTGAGTTGTATATTTTATTTTGGTGTTGTCCTATAGTGCCTTCCGTGACACACACACACACACACATGGGGGATTCCCGCTATAGGGTGTTGCAATACTGTCGGGCCCATGAAACCCAGGGTATCCAGACCCGTCTGCCTTTGGCCCAGGGTGCAACGCCTGGCGTGGACCCAGAAGGCCGTCATCACCAAGCACCTCACCAGGGCTCTTCACGAGGCCTTGGCCTCCTGAGGCCCCCTCCTTAGGAAGTGGCGAGCAAGGTTCGGCATCCTCATCAACGGCCTCACGAGGCCCCCTCACGAGGCAGCCTCGGGAGGAGGCCTCCCGAGGCCTCCTTCCGAAGACGCCCAAGACGAAGGTTGTTCGGCACAGCCGCGCGGTCTGGGGCCCATCACGTGGGTGATGCACGCGGCGACGAGCGGCGACAGAGGCCGCGCCAGCAGGCGCGGATGAAGATGGTTTCCTCTTTTGTGTTAAGGGAGCAGGGCCAGCTATCTACTCCCCAAAGCGACCCCAAAGGTTGCCCGATCGGCGAAGAAAGACCAAGACGGTGGGCGCGCAGGGTGGAGGTCATCGCCGAGCCCACCGGCGCGTCATGGATCATACTTTGGCAGGCGAAGACCTCCTTTAGTCAGGATAGCCTAAGCGCCTGTCCCCTTTCAAAACCCGCCAAGTGTGGCAACCCTTCCCGCCTAAGTTTCGAGGGGGAAGAGGACCAAGGCGGGTATAAGGGGAGCAGAGCTGCCATTGTAGAAGGCCCCCGATCCGATCAGCTCTTGTTCCCATCACCCACAACCTTGTACTCTCTCTCACCAGAGCAATCCCAATCAAGCAGGAGTAGGGTCTTACACCGCAAGGTGGCCCGAACCTGGGTAAACCGTTGAGTCCACGGTCCGTTCCTCGCTAGCGTGCTCTCGCCATAGCCTCGCCGCCGCTTAGCCGTGGTAGGAGACGAAGTGGTAGAACGAGCTCACCCCAGTGTTCGAACCTTTGGGTCCCCGGAACCCGAACTCTGACATTTTGGCGCGCCAGGTAGGGGTGCGCTACTGTTCTTCCGCTCTGCCCTCTGCTCCACCAACCTCATGGCCAACGCACGTCGCGAGCGCGCCGAGCGCAGGGCTGGCCGCGTAGCTCAGACAGAGCTGGTGGCCCGTGGCAATCGCCGCCGCCCCGGCGCCGAGGCTGCTGCCGCCACCGACCCCGCTGCCCACGAGCAGTAGGACTCCTCCCTGCACCCCTCCGTGCAGGCAAACGGCCGCACCGCCACAGCCTCCTCCCTCGCCCACCATGGGCCGCCGAACCCACAGGCCGCGCTGCTCATGGCGTGCGAGCTGCTCCGCTACCGTCCAGCTGACGCCGGCTACGACGCCTGGCTTGGCCGCATCACCGAGCTCGTCGACGCCGCCAGGGACGCTCCGGCACCTTCCCACTTGCTCCGCCCTCCGCCGTCTCGCGCTGGGGACCTGGTGCACGGCGCTACCCCGCCACCTCCTCTGCGCGACGAGCACGGCAGGACCCAGCGCAGCGCGCGGGCTCGTGAGCCGTCCCGTGGTGCGTCCTCACCGGACCGAGACGAGGCCAGCTGCCAGATCGTCCGCTGCGCGCCCCCCGACGCGCGAGTGCTCCTCGAGCGGCAGCGCGAGCGCCAGGACCAGGCCGTTCAGGATGTTGCGGCGGTTGGGCGTCAAAACCGCGCCGCCCTTGCTGGCGGCGTCCCATCAAGCGGTGTGGGCTGTCGCGCCTTCACCCGCGAGCTGCGTCGCGTCGTCTGGCCCGCGAAGTTCAAGCCTGAGCTGCCTCGACGCTATGACGACACCCCCAACCCCACGGAGTTCCTCCAGCTCTACGCGCTGAGCGTCGAGGCGGCGAACGGCAACGACAAGGTCATGGCGATCTGGTTTCCCATGGCCTTCAAGGATGGCCCGCGCTCCTGGCTCATGAACCTCCCCGAGGCGTCCATCTCATCGTGGGCCGAGCTCTGCAGCCAGTTCGTCGCCAACTTCAAGGGCACGTTGGACCGCTCCCTCACCATCAATGACCTGCGGCGTGTTCGGCAGCGCCCAGACAAGACCCTCCGCAAGTACATCCAGCGCTTCAGCCAGGTGTGCAACAAGATCCCGCGCGCCTCTGATGCGGCTGTCATCTCTGCGTTCTCCACCGGCGTCATGGACATCAAGATGCGCGAGAAGCTCGCCATCAACGGTGAGCTGGACTCTGTGCTTGAGCTGCTCGACCTCGCCGACAAGTGCGCCAAGGCTGAAGAAGGCTGCCTCTTCGTCCACAACGACCCCGACGCGGCGCTCAACGCCGCCAAGACCAAGAGCAAGGACATCAAGCGCAAGGGCCCTGCCGTGCTTGCGGCGGAGCCCGAGCAGAAGCGCGGCCGTGACCACGACAAGCCCAGGAAAGACAGCCTGCCACCCTGCGCCTTTCACAACGTCCGCTCCCACAGCACCGAGGACTGCCAGGAGCTCAAGCTGCTCCGCGACGAGCGCCAGGGCCGCCGAGATGACCGCAATGGCCGCGGCGCCGGCCGTGGAGGTGGCAGCGACGGCAATCGTTGGGACGGCCGCAACGGCAATGGCAACTTCCGTCGGGGCTGGCGCGACCAGCCTCGTGAGGCCACCTGGCATGACCAGCCCCGTGAGGCGAACCCTCAGGCCAATGCCGCTCTTCCGCCGCTGCCGCCGCCACCCCGGAGGAACGACGTCAACCAGCCTGACAAGGGCGCTGGGGGCTACCAGGAGCCTCGCACGGTCGCCTGCATCCTTGGCGGGTCCCAAGCCCCCGCGTCCATCCGCCACTTCAAGCAACTCTCTCGCGAGGTGTATGCTGCCCTCCCAAGGCCAGAGGCCACGCGCCCCCTCAAGTGGTCGCAGTACGCCATCACCTTCGACTCCAAGGACCACCCCAAGTCCACGGCCTCCACAGGCGCGCTCCCCATGCTGTGCACTCCAACCAACAGCAACGTCGCGGTCACCAAGACCCTCATCGATGGGGGCGCCGGCCTCAACTTGGTCTCCATCGAGACCTTCGAGACGCTCCAAGTGCCCTACGACCAACTGATGCCGACCAGGCCCTTCTCCGGAGTGACTGATGGCTCCACCATCCCACTGGGGCAAGTGCGCCTCCCCGTCACCTTTGGCACCCGCAAGAACTACCACACCAAACTCATCGACTTTGACGTGGCGCACATCGGCCTGCCTTACAACGCCATCTTGGGCTACCCAGCTCTCACCAAGTTCATGGCGGCCACCCATCACGCCTACAACGTCCTCAAGATGCCCGGCTGCAGCGGCATCATCACCGTCACCTACGACGAGAAGGACGCGGCTAGCACCCTCGAGCGTGCCTACAAGGCCGCCGCGGTCGCGCACCCGACCGACGAGGACGCGGCCGAGCCTCCTGATGCCGTGCCCGCGAAGAAGAAGCAGTTGTTCTCTCAGGACCGCGCCAAGACGAAGAAGGTGTCGGTGGACGGCAGCGGCTCCGTCCCTGCCTTCACCATCGGCACAGGCCTCCTCCAGCATAGGAAAGCGCGCTCGTCACCTTCCTTCGGGTAAACTCGGATGTTTTCTCCCGGAAAGCATTTGACTTGTCCGGTGTACCGAGGGAGGTGATCGAGCACCACTTAGCGGTGTGCCCCAATGCACGCCCCGTCAAGCAGAAAGCACGGCGCCAGGCGCCAGAGAAGCAAGATTTCATCGTCAAGGAAGTCCAGAAGCTCTAGGAAGCTGGGGTCGTTCGCGAGGTGTGCCATCCCGAATGGCTCGCCAACCCAGTCGTCGTCCCTAAGAAAGGCGGGAAGGAGCGCATGTGTGTCAACTTCACCAGCCTCAACAAGCTCTGCCCTCAAGACCCCTTCCAGCTGCCGCGAATCGACCAGGGCGTTGGCCCCGCCGTCGGCGGCATGCGCATGCCCTTCGGCCTGAGGAACGCTGGCGCCTCCTTCCAGAGGCTGGCGCCCCTTGTGCCAGGGCCTCGTTAGCCCCCTGCTCCTCGCGAGCCCACGGGGCCTCGCGAGTCCCCTGGCCCCGGAGGAGCAGACTCCCTTGGCGCGCCTCGCCAAGCGGTCTGACGTCACCCCAGCGCGGTCCAGCCAGGTGCGCCCGACGCGTCGCCTCGCGCGGCCCACACTCCTTCTCGCCGCGCCTCCCGCGCCTTGCTCCCGGAACCCTTCCGCCAAGGTGATTTTGTTCAAATGCTGCTGAGGGCGCCCCACGGGCTGCATCAACCTCGAGCTAATCCGTGCTGGGCATGGCAGCCTAGCCCCTATCCTTTTGGTTGTGTAATGGATTTTGCTGATTTCATCCTGATGAGTTATATTACCTGCTTAATTGCCTGCTAAGTTCGATGCTGACCGGAGAGCGCCACACGCTCGCGACCCCTCCCTTGGCCGATTCCGTGAGCGGGAGCTACAGGCACGGTGCCTGTGCTCGGGTCCGTCCCTATAGTGCCGCCAAATCCAAGCGACTGAGCTCTGGCTCGCGGGCCTGCTCCCGTGCACGTCACCTCACCAAGGTCCTTGGTGCCTTACCTCCTCACGCAATGGCCACGGGCGAGTTAGCGAGCGCGTGCCGCTCCCCCATTGTGAAATCTGTTGACATGCAGTCCCCCAGGAGGCGAGCTGTGCGAGGCGAAGACACTTCGAACATTGAGCCTCGTGAGCATGCCTCGTGAGCACGCCTCGCGAGGTGTGTGAGCTCCTCACGAGCTGTGGCTCGCCCGACACCGCTCTCCGCCAAAAGCTAAGTCTAACTACCTCGCGAGACGCCCTTACCGCCACTCAAGCTCTCTCCCCTCGCGATCCCGTTGGGTGCCAGCGTTTTTTCTTCTGCGTAAGCCGCTTGCACGCCAAAGGGGGGCTCCCTGAGCATCGGGCCTCAGGAGCCCTCACTAGCTCCCGGTGCCCCTCACCACCTGCCCTTGTCCCGGCATCGCGACCGAACATACCAGCGACGACTGAGGCCCGCTCGGGGGCTGGGTCCTGACGGCATAGAGCGCTAAGGCGAGCAAAGAAAAGAAACCAGCCTCACGAGAGGACTTCGGGAGGGAATACGTACACCCCAAATCGCAAAAGCATTAAGTTAAACATAGAAGATACTGTTTTCACGCCCCCGCGGGGCTACATCGGTTCAATGCAGGAAATAAAAGAAAGAAGGGGCCTAGGCGAGGCGCCGTCACCCCCAAGACTCCAGCGCGGGCGCCGCGCGCGTTCCCAAGAAGGCGCTGCAGGCAGGTGCGGCTCCGTCACCGCGCGCACGGTGCCCGCCGCCAGGGGTTTCGGAATCGTCGCCATGCGCGCCTAGTCGGAGTCCTTGTCCTCGCTCTTGATGCGGAGGGAGTCATCGTCGCTTCTGTCCCCGCCAGAGGGGGCAGCACCGCTTGAGCTGTCATCTTCGCTGGAGGAGCCGCTGTAGCTGCCATCCTCGCTCTCCGCGCAGTACTCCAGGCGGTTGCCGGAGATCCCGAAGATCTTCACGAAGAGTGTGGCAGCCCCGTCGTACTTGAATTGGAGGACATGCCCCCGCTTCAGGCCGCGGGCGAGGGTGAACGACTTCCACCCCTGCCTAAAGCATGAAGCCCGAGGGGGTGAGCTCCGTCGCCACCCAGGAGAGGCCGTTGCAGCAGCTGTCGGCCTGCACCCACAAGCCCAGGGGCGCGCGGTCCGCCATCGCCGCCGCGAAGGAGTCCGGGAGCCGGAGCCAAGTGCAGGGGCTGCGGTGCATGTTCATGATGAACTCGTGCACCGCCTCCGCCGAATGGCTCCTTGCCTGGGGTGGTAGCGCGGCTGCCCCGCCGCGACCGCCTCGGCCGCGCGCGCCTCGCCCCCGCGCCCACGAGCGGCGCCCCTTCCGCGACCACTGGGCCTGACGCCGGCAGCCGCCGGGGAGCACCCGCGCCCCCGGGGCGGAACCTGGGATGCGGCAGCGGAAGCACGGCCACGCCCTCTCCCCCTCACCATCCTGCGGCGGCTCTAACAAGAAGACGGAGGAGGTTGGAGGAAGAAGAATATGGGTGGAGGACTCCAGCTCTCCTCTCCCCCTTTTTATGCTCGGCGCGGAGCCACTCTCGTCGCTCCGCCTTCTCGACGTTGGGAACTGAAGGAGTCGGAGCGTGGGGACGAAGGCAATGATGGCCTCACGTCGCCCGCGGCAGGTTTTATGTTAGCACGGGCGGTTACCGAAGCATCGTGGGAGAAGTGGGGGCGTCCCCCGTCGCATCATGCGCCATGCGTCACGCCTGGCCGCAGGCGGTTAGGGCCCGCACCGTTTCGTCCACCAGCAGGCCGGAACGTGCGCGCCGCGGGCCCGGGGGCTACTGTCGGGCCCATGGAACCCAGTGTATCCAGACCCGTCTGCCTTTGGCCCAGGGCGCAACGCCTGGCGTGGACCCAGCAGGCCGTCATCATGAAGCACCTCACCAGGGCTCTTCACGAGGCCTTGGCCTCCTGAGGCCCCCTCCTTAGGAGGTGGCGAGCAAGGTTCAGCATCCACATCAACGGCCTCGCGAGGCCCCCTCGCGAGGCGGTCTCCCGTGGTGGCCTCCCGAGGCCTACTCCCGAAGACGCCCAAGACGAAGGTCGTTCGGCACAGCCACATGGGTGACGCGCGCGGCGACAAGCGGCGACAGAGGCCGCGCCAGCAGGCGCGGATGAAGATGGTTTCCTCTTTTGTGTTAAGGGAGCAGGGCCAGCTATCTACTCCCCAAAGCGACCCCAAAGGTTGCCCGATCGGCGAAGGAAGACCAAGACGGCGGGCGCGCAGGGCGGAGGTCATCACCGAGCCCACCGGCGCGTCATGGATCATACTTTGGCAGGCGAAGACCGCCTTTAGTCAGGATAGCCTGAGCGCATGTCCCCTTTCATAACCTGCCAAGTGTGGCAACCCTTCCCGCCTAAGTTTCGAGGGGGAAGAGGACCAAGGCAGGTATAAGGGGAGCAGAGCTGCCATTGTAGAAGGCCCCCGATCTGATCAGCTCTTGTTCCCATCACCCCCAACCTTGTACTCTCCCTCACCAGAGCAATCCCAATCAAGCAGGAGTAGGGTCTTACACCACAAGGTGGCCCGAACCTGGGTAAAGCGCTGAGTCCACGGTCCGTTCCTCGCTAGCGTGCTCTCGCCGTAGCCTCGTCGTCGCTTAGCCGTGGTAGGAGACGAAGTGGTAGAACGAGCTCACCCCAGTGTTCGAACCTTTGGGTCCCCGGAACCCGAACTCCGACAAATACGTTCATGATTCGCTTATAGTGGGTTGCGAGAGTAATAGAAGCTTAAACCCGAGTAAGGGAGTTGTTGCATATGGGATTACAGGGGACTTTACACTTAAAACTATTGTTCGGTTTTACCTTAATGATCTTTAGTAGTTGCGGATGCTTGCTAGTGTTCCAATCATAAGTGTATATATCCAAGTACGAAAAGTATATTAGCTCATGCCTCTCCCTCATATAAAATTGCAATAATGATTACCGATCTTGTTATCAATTGCCTAGAGCAATCTCGCAAATCCTACCACCACTTTTACACACTCGCTATAGTAACTTAATTGTTCTTTTATTAAAACAGTACCTAACTTTTATTTTCATGTTCTTTATTATTTTGCAAACTCATCCCATTACACCTACAAAGTACTTCTAGTTTTATTACTTGTTTCTAGGGAAAGCGAACGTTTGTGTGCGTAGAGTTGTATCGGTGGTCGATAGAACTTGAGAGAATATTAATTCTACCTTTAGCTCCTCATTGGGTTCGACACTCTTACTTATCGAAAAAGGCTACAAACGATCCCCTATACTTGTGGGTTATCAAAGGGCAAGTCCAAGAAAAAGTCTACTGCTGCTGGTAAGACTGTCTCTCAGAAGAAGAACAAGGGCGGAGCCACAAAGGAGACTGAATGTTTCTACTGCAAACAGAAGGGACACTGGAAACACAACTATAAGAAGTACTTGGCGGATAAGAAGAAGAACGGTTCTTCCGGTAAAGGTATAAAAGTTATACAAAGTCAATGTTATTTTACTTGATTGATTTCTGTATGTCATGAATATTTGATACTGGTCGGTTGCTCTCATTTGTAAACTGATGCAGGGACTACAGAAAGCTCGCAAGTTGAGAAGGAATAAAGACATGATGCAATTGGGAATGGTGATGGGGATCGCTACTCAAGACCGTTGAAGTCATGCCTTTAGTTTATCTTCAAGATTTATATTAGTATTGAATAATAGTTATTTCATTCTGGAGTTGTGTAAAACAATAAATTTTGAATTATGCAATGGATATTCTTGTAAGTTTTAAACAAAGGTTGTTCAAGTTATTATAAGAATATATTTTGGATTTACCTCTATTATTGATGGTTTATTCGAGAAATCTTGAAATTGAGAAATTTATAACATTAATTGCTAAACGTCTTGAGAAGACTGATAAATACCACTTAAATGTGGCACTACTTGGTTATATCGGGAAAATAATCTTCATATAGATGAAGCATTAAAATATTTTGATTTTGAATCAATTGACAAAGTACATAGTGATGTACGGGGTCCGATGAATAGACCAGGGCGCGGTGAATTATTATACGTCATTAATGAATTGAGTAAATATGATTTACTATATATAAATCTGAAATTTTTGAAAGGTTCAAAAGAAATTCAGAATGAAATATTTGAAAGGTTCAAATAAAATTTATAATGAAGATAAGAATCATTGTGAAAAAGATAAAAGGGTCTTCATTCATGAAGAAAAATTATCTAAGTCATGGTTTTAGCAAAACACTGAGATAATTGTGGAATTATTTCTTTACCGATCTGCTTTTATTAATTTTGGGCACATACAACAAATACACCGACCAGAGCACCGTCTTATAGTCTGGCAAGACAACACCATATGAGTTATGGAGTAGATAATCCAGATAAATGCTAATTTATAGGTAATCCCAAAACGTATTTGGGTATTCCTTCTACCAAAAGTTCAAAGACAAAGTGTTTGTCATAAAGAATGAACACTTTCCGAGAAGGAGTTTTCTCGCTAAAAAGTAAGTGGGAGGATAGTGTAGCTTGATAATATTATTAAATCTCTGGCGGAAGTAAAAAGGATTAACAAATTGGAAGTTGTTCTGACAGTTGTCCATACAACTTAAGCCATGAGTCACTACACCAGATGTAGATAATCTAGTTAAAGTTTGCAACTGAATAATCTCATAGTGAGCTATTCATCTTAGAAGAAGATGAACTTGAGCACTACAAGGAAGCGATGGCGGTGCCCAACTCAAAGGAATGGTTTATAGCCATGCACACCAAAATGGAGTTCATATACAATTAAGTTTGGAACTTGATTGATCCTTAAGACGGTATAAAGTAATTAGGATGGATGTCAAAACTAGTTTCCTAAATGGAAAGGATGTATGAATGATACAACCAGAAGGTTTTGCGAATCATCAGAATACTAAATGAGTGTGCTAGCTTCAAAACCTTTTATGTTTTGAAGCAAATATAAAGGAGCTGGAATCAACATTTTAAATAAAAGAGTTAAAAAGTTTGACTTTGTTTGAAATGATGAAGAAACTTATGAAGTTTAGTGGGAGCTCTATAATATTTCTAATCCTATATGTACATGACATATTACATATTGGAAATAATATATAGTTTCTATTACAAAATTTTGAAGAAAAGTTTCCAATGAAGGACTAAATCAAAGCAAATTATTGGACATAAAGATCTATAAAGATAGATCAAAATCATCTGATTGCGCTAAGCTGAATTGAATACATTGACAAGGTTTTAAAAGGTTTAAAATGGAGAATATTGTTTCCCAATGTCAGATAACATGATGCTTAGAAAGAATCAATGTCCCATGATAGTTGATGAGCATAAGCAGATGAATGGATTATTGAATCCATCATGAATGTTATGATATATAAAAGGCCAAATGTTTTTGTACTAAATGTTAGTAGCAAGTACCAAAGTGATCCTGGATTGGTTCACTAGGTAACTGTTAATATAATTAAGTACCTCAGAGGGACAAATGACTTGTCTATAGAGGAGATGAAGAAGTTCGTTGTAAATGGTTACATGAACACTAGCTTCATGACTGATAAAAATTATATTGGGCTATGATTGTTTAGAATAGTTTTTTGTCATGAACAATATTGTGGATTCTATAACATTAGAAATATATGTTAAAAGCATTAGATGTTTTAAAGTTGACTGAATCAAGAAATGTCTTGATATAGTTGGTATGACCCCAAGTGTGTGATGAAACCAATGACACTATATTATGAATATAGTTAATCAAGAAGTATCTTGATATAGTTGGTGCAATCCCAAATGTAATGAAACCAGTAACACTGTATTATGGATATAGTTAATCAAGAAGTGTCTTGATATAATTGGTGTGATCCCGAGTGCGATGAAACCAATTACACTGTATTATGAAGAATGGTGCCATTGCTCAAAGCAAAAGGATTCAAAATTCTACAAAATCAGACAAAACTAACACAAATATTACATGGTTTTGAATATGTCAAAACAGATGCGAAGGCTTCACCACAAGCAAAGCATGAGCAACACCAAATAAAGCCATAGGTGTTAAATAGACTATGCAGCTAGATTATTGACTCTAGTGCAAGTGGGAGACTCTTGGAAATATGCCCAAGAAGCAACAATATTGTATTATTATATTTCCATTTTCATAATTAAGAGTTTATGTTTCATGCTATAACTGCTACGATTCTGGAATATGAGATTCAGCGGAAAACTCATATGCACGTGTGGAATGATGATACATCTCTGTCGTATCTATAATTTTTTATTATTTCATGCCAATATTTTACAACTTTCACATACTTTTGGCAACAATTTATATGATTTTCTTGGACTAACATATCGATCCAGTGCCTAGTGCCAGTTCCTATTTTTTTGCATCTTTTTTGTTTCGCAGAAAATCCATATCAAATGAAGTCCAAATGCAATAAAATTTTACGGAGATTTTTTTTGGAGTATATGTGAATTTTTGGCCCAAGAATTAACGCAAGGGTTGGCCCCCAGGTCCCACAAGCTCACACGGCGTGCCCCCTACCCTAGGGCATGCCAGGCAGGCTTGTGGCCTCCTCGGAGGTCAGTTGGAGGTGTCCTTTGGCCACAAGGAAGCTAATATCGGGATAAAAATCGTGTCAAAAGTTTAGCCCAATCGGAGTTACGGATCTCCGGGAATATAAGAAACAGTGAAAGGCCAGAAGACAGGAACGCGAAATAGAACAGAAACAGAGAGAGAGATCCAATCTTGGAGGGGCTCCTGCCCTCTGGGAGCCATTGCGACCAAGGACTATAGGGGAAACCCTCCTCCCATCTAGGGGGGAGGCCAAGCAAGAAGAAGGAGGGGGGACCTCTCCCCCTCTCTCCCGGTGGCGCCGGAGTGCTGCCGGGGGAACCATCGTGACGGCGATCTACACCAACAACTTCGCCGCCGTCATCACCAACTCTCCCTCTCTCCTTACAGTGGTGTAACCCTTCTTTTCCCGCTGTAATCTCTACTTGAACCTGGTGCTTTATGCTATATATTACTACCCAATGATGTGTGGCCAATCTATGATGTTTGAGTAGATTCTTTTTGTCTTACGGGTTAATTGTGGTATGGTGTGATTGATATGAGTTGTATGTTGATATGGTGCTGTCCTATGGTACCCTCCGTGTCGCGCACACGTGTGGGAATTCCCACTGTAGGGTGTTGCAATATGTTCATAATTCGCTTATAGTGGGTTGCGAGAGTGACAGAAGCTTAAACCCGAGTAAGGGGGTTGTTGCGTATGGGAGTAAAAGGGACTTGTTACTTAATGCTATGATTGGGTTTACCTTAATGGGCTTTAGTAGTTGCGGATGCTAGCTAGAGTTCCAATCATAAGAACATGTGATCCAAGTATGGAAAGTATGTTAGTCTATGCCTCTCCCTCATTGCATATAATAAGTATCACGCGTGTCATATTCAATTGCCTATGGACAATCTTTCTCATTGTTCTACAAAAGCTCTCTACTAAACCAATTAACGTTTATTGTCTCGCAAAGTACTTCTAATTTTATTCTTGCAAAGTCATTTATTACTTGTTTCTAGGTAAAGCGAACGTTGGTGTGCGTAGCTGTATCTGTGGTCGATAGAACTTGAAGAGAATATTAATTCTACCTTTAGCTCCTCATTGGGTTCGACACTCTTACTTACCGAGAAAGGCTACAAACAATCCCCTATACTTGTGGCTTATCAAGACCTTTTTCTGGCGCCGTTGCCGAGGAGCAATAGCGTGGGGTGAATATTCTTATGTGCGCTTGTTGGTTTTATCACTAAGTAGTTTTTATTTTCTGTTCTAAGTTGTTTTATATCTTTAGTTATGGATATGGAACATGAAACACCAAAAAAATTAGTTGTACTTGCTACTCATGGAGATGGGGAACGTCGTAAAACCCTCGATGTTGGTTATGTGGAAAAAAAATTAAACACTACTTTGATAATCCTGATAAATCCCCATTCAACTTGATAATGGGAGATACTTTGGATCATTGGGAATACTTTAGGGATTATCGCTTGTCTCAAAAAGGGAGGGACTTATGGGATCAAATTAAAATGTTGCGTTGGTATGCTTGGAATTTATGCTTAAGATATGATTATACTTGTTGCTCTAAGATGAAGACTCAATACCTTCCCATTCGATGTGAATTTAATGATAATGAAACCTTGGCTTCTTATGCTAATGGTGTATATGATTACTATGACGTGGAACAAATAGAAGAATTTGTTGCTTTTAAGTGTGCTTATGAAATTGAATCTTTGATTGAAAAGTACAAAGATTGTAATGATACTCTTTATAGATCTGAAAATTATGCTACACTTAAATATTGCTATGAGAATTATAAATACAATGCTGATATTAATGAATTTATTGAGATGGTGTCCGCTACCCAAGAAGAGACTAATATTTTGCAGGAATCGATGGAAGATGAAATTGCTAAAACTGTGAGCTCATTAGACGAAAAAGATGAGGAGGAGAGCGAAGAACAAAAGGAGGAAGAGCAGATTAGCTACCCATGCCCAACTTCTAATGAGATTAACTCTTCAACTCGTACATTGTTTAATTTCCCTTCGTGCTTACCGAAGGATGAATGCTATGATAATTACTATTATCCCTTGGATTCGTTTGAAATATCCCTTTTTGATGAACTTGATGCTTGCTATGCTTCTGGCCATGATGCCAATATGAATGATGCTTATGGAGATGAAATTGCGATAGTTCCTTATGTTAAGAATGAAATTGTTGCTATTGCACCCACACATGATAGTCCTATCATCTTTTTGAATTCTCCAAACTACACTATATCGGAGAAGTTTGCTCTTATTAAGGATTATATTGATGTGTTGCATTTTACTATTACACATGATGATTTTGATGGATATAATATGCATGTGCTTGCTGCTCCTAATTGCAATTATTATGAGCTAGGTACTACATCTCCACCTCTCTATGTTTCCAATACGATAAAATTGCAAGAAACTGTTTATACTATGCATTGGCATTTACTTTGCGTGCATGAATTATTCTTTTATGACATGTCGATGCATAGGAAAAGAGTTAGACTCCGTTGTTCTATGATATATATTGCTTTGTGCTCACTACTGAATTTTAAATCATTGTTAATTAAAATTGACTTTGATATACCTGGGGATCCGGGTGGGAATTACTTGAGCACTTTATGCCTAGCTTAATGGCTTTAAAGAATGCGCTGCCTGGGAGACTACCCGGAATTTTTAGAGAGTCATTTTATTCTGTTCAGTGCTTTTAAAAAGTATAAAAACAAAAAATATAGAGGGGAACCTAAAACGTTTTCAAAAAGAAAAGTGAAAGTGAGATAGATGAGCAATGTGGAAGTGGGGGCTTGCGTTGAACTTTGTTCATGCCCATGGAAACTTTGTGAACCTTGATTACAGAAACTTTTCAACAAAAATAATTATCCCCTTGTACAAACCCATTTTATTATAAAGATAATGTGCCAAGATTTACCTTTAGGGTGTTTAAATTGCTTGTTTGGTATGTGCTGTGCAAAAACAGAAACTTTTGCTGTAGTGTTTGAATTTTGGTATTTTACTGGAACATGCAAAAATTCTAAGTTTTTTACACAGTACTGCTATGTAAATTGTTTATTACATCCTAAGTTTTCAGAATTTTTGGAGTTACATAAGTATATGTTTCATGTGCATATTTACAGACTGTCGTGTTTTCACAGATTGCTGTTATAGTTTCATTATCTACTTGTGTTTGCAATTTTTCCAAGCCCCATTGATGTGGGTGCATTATAATTGTGTTAGAATACAGTAGGTAATGTTTGGATTATAATTATACAATATTGCTACAGCAGGACATGATGGTATTTGATGTTATATGTACTAACCCCTCTAATAAAAGATTTGTTAAGTTTTGTGTGGGTGAAGTGTTCGAAAGCCGAGGAGGCATTGATATGAGAAGAATAAGGAGAGGCAAGAGTTCAAGCTTGGGGATGCCCAAGGCACCCCAAGTAAATGAGGCATTGATATGAGAAGAATAAGGAGAGGCAAGAGTTCAAGCTTGGGGATGCCCAAGGCACCCCAAGTAAATATTCAAGATGAGTCAAGCGTCTAAGCTTGGGGATGCCCCGGAAGGCATCCCATCTTTCATCCTCGACAATTATCAGTATGTCTCGGTTTTTTTTGTTCACATGATATGCGTAAATTCTTGGAGCCTCTTTTGTGTTTGTTTTTCCCTTTTCTTTTACGCACCATGCTGGTATGGGATAGTCCTTGGTTGATTTATAAAATGCTCTTTGCACTTCACTTGTATCTTTTGAGTATGGCTTTATAGAATGCTTCATGTGCTTCACTTATATCATTTGAAGTTTGGATGCTCGTTTCTCTACATTTGGAAAACCATTATTTGTAGAATGATGTTTTGCTTTACTTATATTTGTTAGAGCTTATCCGAGTCTTTTGTAGAAAGAATTAAACTCTCATTGCTTCACTTATATCTATTTAGAGAGTTAACAGGAATTGGTTATTCACATGGTTAGTCATAAAATCATGCATGAAACTTGTAGATCACTGAATATGATAAGTTTGATTCTTTGCAATAGTTTTGCGATATTGAGGTGGTAATATGGGGGCATGCTAGTAAAAGAATTAAAGTTGAGTATTAATAATGGTGTTAATGGAAATAGTCTTTACACAAGTAAATCCTCATGCATGTAAAGTGGTGGCCGCTCACATTAGCATTAAGGTCGGAGCATATTTTATCATTGATTGATCCTTTGTGTTGTCTAAATCAGGGGCGCTCGATGGTTAACTCGTCCCAACCTCCTCCCTAGGGGCATGCGAGTAGTACTTTGCAGGGCTTTGAAATTTTCACAATAAGTATCTGAGTTCCTTATGAATAATGTGAGTTTGTGGACTTAAGCACTCCCACCTATTCATATTTTGCTAGCCTCTTTGGTATCGTGCATTACCTGTTCTCACCTCAAGACTTGGTGCAAACTTCGCCGGTGCATCCAAATCCCGTGATATGATACGCTCTATCACACATAAGCCTCATTATATCCTTCCTCAAAACAGCCACCATACCTACCTATTATGACATTTCCATAGCCATTCTGAGATATATTGCTGTGCAACTTCCACTGTTACTATTCACATGACTTGAGCATTCATTGTCATATTGCTTTGCATGATCGTAACATAGCTGGCATGATATTTTCATGGCTTGTCCGTTTTTTGATATCTTTGCTACGCTAGATCATTGCACATCCTGTTACACTGCCAGAGGCATTCATATAGAGTCATATTATTTCTGTTTATCGAGTTGTAAGTAAATAAAAGTGTGATGCATTCTAGAGTGTTTCCCGTACCTGTGAGTATAAAAAAAGAGGCCAAAAAGAGCCCACCAGAAAAAGAAAAAAAGGAGAAAAAAATGAAAACAAAAAAGGAGACAAAGAGAGAGAGAGGGGGGGCACACTACTATCCTTTTTCCACACTTGTGCGTCAAAGTAGCACCATGTTCTTCATATAGAGAGTCTCCATGATTTGTCACTTTCATATACTAGTGGAAATTTTACATTATAGAACTTGGCTTGTATATTCCGATGATGGGCTTCCTCAAATGCCCGAGGTCTTCATGAGCAAGCAAGTAGGATGCACACCCACTTAGTTTCCATAGTGAGCTTTCATACACTTATAGCTCTAGTGCATCCGTTGCATGGCAATCCCTACTCCTCGCATCGATATCGATTGAAAGGCGTCTCCATTGCCTAACGATCCACCGAGTTGATGTGAGCCTTTCTCTATTTTTTCCCTTGAACCCCTACCATCATTCTCTATTCCACCAAAAGTTCTAAGTCCATGGCTCACGCTCAGGTATTGAGTGAAGTTGAAAATGCTGAAGCGCCTGAAAAAGTATGATACAATTGCTTGGTTTGGCACCAAGGTACTCTTGATTTGATATATCTATGCAGGGAAGAACGAGCGTGTCATGCTTACCACAACTAAGTGTATAGAGGCTGTTTCTTTTAAGCTTCGTTATTATGAAATGCAATGATGAATTACATGCATGTTTTGTATTATTGTTTCAATATCAAATTGATAGACTATTGCCTTGAATCACTCGTATCTTAATATTCATGCCATGATTAGATTATTTGATCAAGATTATGTTAGGTAGCATTCCACATCAAAAATTATCTTGATTTATCATTTACCTACTTGAGGACGAGCAGGAATTAAGCTTGGGGATGCTGATACATCTCTGTCGTATCTATAATTTTTGATTGTTTTGTGCCAATATTTTACAACTTTCACATACTTTTGGCAACAATTTATATGATTTTCTTGGACTAACATATTGATCCAGTGCACAGTGCCAGTTCCTATTTTTTGCATGTTTTTTGTTTCGCAGAAAATCCATGTCAAACGATGTCCAAACGCGATAAAATTTTATGGAGATTTTTTTGGAATATATGTGAATTTTTGGCGCAGGAATCAACGCAAGGGGTCGCCCACTGGCCGCACAAGCTCACACGGTGCACCCCTACCCTGGGGCACACCAGGCAGGCTTGTGGCCTCCTCGGAGGTCGGTTGGAGGAGTCCTTCGGCCGTATGGAAGCTAATATCCGGATAAAAATGGTGTTAAAATTTCAGCCCAATCAGAGATACGAATCTCGGGGAATATAAGAAACGGTGACAGGCCAAAAAAGAGGAACACGAAACAGAAGAGAAACAGAGAGAGAGAGAGAGAGATCCAATCTCGGAGGGGCTCCTGCCCTCCGGGAGCCATGGCGGCCAAGGACCAGAGGGGAAACCCTCCTCCCATCTAGTGGAAGGCCAAGCAAGAATAAGAAGGAGGGGGGGACCTCTCCCACTCTCTCCCGGTGGCGCCATAGTGCCGCCGGGGGAACAATCGTGACGGCGATCTACACCATCACCTTCGCCGCCGTCATCACCAACTCTCTCTCTCCTTACAGCGGTGTAACCCTTCTTTTCCCGCTGTAATCTCTACTTGAAGATGGTGCTTTATGCTATATATTATTACCCAATGATGTGTGGCCATCCTATGATGTTTGAGTAGATTCTTTTTGCCTACGAGTTAATTGTGGTATGGTGTGATTGATATGAGTTGTATGTTGATATGGTGCTGTCCTATGGTGCTCTCCGTGATGCGCACACGTGTGGGAATTCCAGCTGTAGGGTGTTGCAATATGTTCATAATTCACTTATAGTGGCTTGCGAGAGTGATAGAAGCTTAAACCCGAGTAAGGGGGTTGTTGCGTATGGGAGTAAAGGGGACTTGTTACTTAATGTTATGATTGGGTTTACCTTAATGAGCTTTAGTAGTTGTGGATGCTTACTAGAGTTCCAATAATAAGAACATGTGATCCAAGTACGGAAAGTATGTTAGCGTATGCCTCTCCCTCATTGCACATAATAAGTATCACATGTGTCATATTAAAATGCCTATGGACAATCTTTCTCATTGTTCTACAAAGGCTCTCTACTAAACCAATTAACTTTTATTATCTCGCAAAGTACTTCTAATTTTATTATTGCAAAGCAGTTTATTACTTGTTTCTAGGTAAAGCGGATGTTGGTGTGCGTAGAGTTGTATCAGTGGTCCATAAAACTTGAAGAGAATATGAATTCTACCTTTAGCTCCTCGTTGGGTTTGACACTCTTACTTATCGAGAAAGGCTACAAATGATCCCCTATACTTGCGGGTTATCAAATGATAAATGGTAAAAGAATAGTTTCCTAGTCTTGCCTCTAAGACTGGCTCAAGTATTGTTAGTGATCTTGTTTTCCAGATCTTAGGATATCGTTAAGTGTAACGATAATACTAAAACAACATTGAGAGTATGACGTTAGAAGAACGATCATATTGAATCGACCCAAACTTGTTTGTTATGCATTGAGATAATATTGTCTGAAATCAATTGTTGTAACATGGAGTGTTAGCATGTGTTTTTAAGTTCCTCAGACCATGAGATTATCGTAGTCACTTCCTACCGTACGGTGGACTTTGGGGTTGCTCAAACATCATATGTAACTAGGTGATCATAACGACAACTTACAGGTTCATCGAAAAGTTTGACAAGGGACTAGGTAGCTCGAGAGTGGGATTTGCTCCTTCAACAATGGAGAGATATTCTTAGGGCCCTCTCGGTGTGACAGCATCCATCATTGTTTGTCCAGACACATGTGACTACGTCACGGGGATGCCGGAACATTTTAACGAGAAAGAAGAACAAAACCGACAACTAGATCAATGGTATAGTGAGCATGTGTATGACTCAGGAGGATACTAATGCATCCCGGGTTTTTGTAAAGTATAGCGAAGCAAAGGGAACATCACATGATAACCAAAGGTTCACTCAAATGTCATTCGTGTAATTATAGGGATCGAAATTGACGTTCACGGTTCCGCTATCGGTCATTGAACGAAGGGGTTTCGTTCATGTCTATGATTTACCGAACCTACATGGTCACAAGCTTAAGGTAATCATGATCTTCTGAGTGTTAGTAGGACGAGAGTATCGAGGATTTATTTGTGGAATTGTTTCATTAATATTCAGAATAGTTTCAAGAGGAACTAGAAGCGTTTCGGGGTCACCGGAAGGGTTTCAGAGTTTATCGGGCAATACCGGGTATTACCGATAAATAATATATAGGAGGAAAATGTTTCCGGAGGTGTTAAATTATATATAATATGCTCAAGTAATTGTTAGAGGGATTTTATATTTAATTTGATGTCAACGGGCCTTAAAAGGCCAAGTGGTGGAAGGCAACTTGGGCCACACGGGCCCAAGTGGAGGTGGCG
Organism: Elymus sibiricus; assembly: GCA_039707655.1. Lineage (NCBI taxonomy): Eukaryota > Viridiplantae > Streptophyta > Magnoliopsida > Poales > Poaceae > Elymus > Elymus sibiricus. Next base: position 359,804,499 of record CM077666.1, read on the forward strand.
CCCCCCTTTCCAAGGGGGGAGGCCGAATTGGACTAGGGGGCGGATTTCTCGTCCCCCTCTTGGCGGGCACCCCAAGGAGGGACCTTCCCTCCTTGGTGGTAGCCCCTCCTCTCCCCTCAGACCTATATATACTAGAGGATTTTGTCCATAGAGACACACAAGTTTTGGAGCCTCCTCTAGTTCATCTAGTTCTAGTTGGTCCTAGTGACTAATTAGAGCTAGACCTAGTTCCTCTAATCCTCATAATTAGAAGCCCAATATGGTTCTAATCTCCTCCCTCTAATTCTCCGGCGACGATTAGCTTTGGAAGGCGAAGCGCTGCCAGATCGTGAAGACCGTACGCTTGCAACCAAGTAGAGAGGCCGAGCTTTCGGTCTTCCGTTCAAGGGATTATTCGAGGGTGGTTCATGGGATTGTCATCAATGGTTTGAGGGACTCCAAGTACTATCTAAACCAACTCGTATACTCCCGCTGCACTTCGGAGTCGGTAACGATCATTGATCCAAACCCTATATGCATCTTCATATTGTTCCTGGGTGATCGTAGGGCGAAATTTTTGTTTTCTCCTACGTTTACCAACACTATGGTTCAACAAAACTAATTTGGAGGCTCTGCATCAGAGGATGCCAGCATGCATTTGCACACTTTTACTGAACTATGCGATATGACACGTATAAATGATTGTGAACAAGACGCTTTGAAGTTGTGTCTAGTTCCTTTCTCCTTGAGAGGAAACACAAAAGAATAGATTCTAGCTTTGCCTAGAGGAACTATAACTTCATGGATTTTATGTTGTAGCATGTTTTTATCTAAGTTTGTCCCCTTGCAAAAATTATGCAACTTCGATCTGAGAGGTTTTAAGTAGGAAGACCACGAGCCACTAGTGCTTGCATGGGACTACATGAAGGAGGCTATCAGAAATTGCCCAAACCATGGGATGCAAGAATGGTTAATTCTTCATATATTTTGTAGTGCTCTTAATTCCATGTCAAAAACCATGCTTGATACAGCTGCAAGAGGTATCATTACAGGAAGATCGATCATAGAGGCCAAGAAATTACTAGATGATATGCAAGAGAACCATGCCCAATGGCATGTGGAGAGGTCTACCACAAGAAAGGTTAATTCTATCTCCGGAGAGAAAAATGAAGAGATGGCCGCCAAGATCGATGAATTACTCAATACCACATAAGAGGTAAAGAAGAGGTAAATTTGAATTCCATTACTGATACCGACGTTAATGATGTTAACTTTATTGTTCGCAACAACTACAATTCTAATTGAAAATATCATGGGTATGTTCCTAAGCCCCTGTATCTAATTAATAATGGAGCGCCTAATAATTTTAATGGAACGAGCAACAGTAATAGAAGTTCTTTCAATGAAACTCTTAAAACCTACTCCCTCCGTAAAGAAATATAAGAGCGTTTAGATCACTACTTTAGTGATTTAAACGCTCTTATATTTCTTTATAGAGGGAGTATATAACTGCTCATAATGAGCTAGAAAAAACATTTACTGAAATCTTAAAGAATCAAATGGCTTACTCGGTCAAATGGCCAGTAAGATTATTGGACTCGCAAACGATGTGCAAGCTTTAGAATAAAGAACTCGTAGGTTGGAAGCACACGTCACTGAAATACCAGAGAGCAAAATAGTGATTCTATCCAAGTTTGCTGGAAAGCCAAAACCTAATCCGATTGAGAGTGTCAAGATGATGAGAAATAGCGAAGAATCTTCACACGATCTCGGCAAGAGCCATATATCAGTACCTTCATATTTTGGTGCAGACTTCGGGAAGATGTTGACTCTCAAGCATCTACTACCCGAGGTACCAAATGACGAGGCATGAAAACACTTTGTTGATAAAGTTGCATATAAGGTACATAAATTGGATGCTGAAAATAAAAAGCTATATGGTAAGCTTCTGACCAAACAAGAGGATATATTTGAGCCAACAAGTGATCTAGGTTCTATGCTTTATGTGATCTAGGTACTGGTGTTTCTACTATCCCCAAATCCATTTATGATAATCTCAATCTTGGCCCGTTTGTTACAAGTGAAATTAAGTTGAACATGGCCAATTCTACCTTTACACAAGCATAGGGATTAAGCATGGTGTAGTCATTCAAATTAATGATTGCTCTCTCACTATTGATCTGCCTGAACATCCCATTGCACTAACCATACTAGGTAGGCTGTTCTTAAGGACCATTAAAGATGACATTAATGTTTTTGAAGGAAATGTGAGATTTTATATTCCGTTAAATGATCCTTTTATTAAACACTTCCCCAGGAAAAATAAGATGAAGATATACATATGAGACGATATAAGTCTAAGTTTCTAGCTCGTCGGCGTAGAGGTGGACCGGGAACGGCGCTCGAGCGTGGTGATGATGGTGGTGGATCAGCGATGGCGACGGAGCTTGGTGATGATGGTGGTGGCTCGGCGACGGAGCTGGAGCGTGGTGATGCTGGTGGTGGCTCGGCGACGGGGCCGGAGCGTGGTGATGATGGTGGTGGCTCGGCGACGGGGCCGGAGCGTGGTGATGATGGTGGAGGCTCGGCAATGGGGCCGAAGCATAGTGATGATGGTGGTTGCTCGGTGACGGGGCTGGAGTGTGGTGATGATGGTGGTGGCTCGGCGACGGGGCCGGAGCGTGGTGATGATGAGCGCTCGGCGCGGGGGCAAGATGGCCATGATGGTGAGCGGAGCTCGGCGCTTGAGCCGGCGTGTGGTGGTGGTCCTCGTGCGCCGAGGAGAGCACGACCAGCGAGGCCAGTAGTAGTGCCATCACCACGGTGGTTGGCGAGAGAGGAGTCACCATGGCAAGAAGCTTTGGGAGTGGTGGTGGTATTGTTGCTGTGGTTGTGATAGTCGGGGAGCGCGTCTATATATAGTGACAAGCATGTGTATCTGGAAGAGGGGAGGGGCCATCGTCTCTACTTTATCTTGCGTATTAATGCTTACTATAAAAATGCGATTTCGATTGATTCATTTCTGATCATCGAATTCGCTACACTGGAAGGAAATAAATGGGTGCCATTTATTCGTATCGCTCGCAGCATTACACTGCGTACATACATACATTTGACTGTGATATGTCGAATATCGAGTGACCGTTGAGTATATATACAATATTTATATTGCTACCCCAGGAAAATCTCGACCATTTATTAGAAAATCATAATTGCATCATTATTAATATTATACAAATCTTACTAAAAAGAGAGGAAAAAATCTACTACGCTTACAGCTATAAGCATCACGGGAGGCGGCCAAGGCCCAACGGGCCGTCTGATCTGGCAAGGTGCTGCCTGGAGCCAGCCCAAATGTGCTGCGCGCTGGATCAACCGACGACTCTGGGCATGTTGTGCAATGAGCCAAAAAAAATACTCCTTTATGGTGACTGGTAAGATTGCTAGACTAACTAATGATGTACACAGTTCAGAAGAAAGAACTCGTAGAATGGAGGTTTTGTCAAAAAAAACTCGTAGCTTGGTGGCACACGTTGCAAAAATTGCAGAGAGCCCAACATTGAATCTAGCCAAGTTTGCAGGAGATCCGGAACCTAATCCGATTGAGAGTGTCCAGATGATGGGTGTGAGTGTAGAAGGAATGGAGAGGGATTGGTGGAATTGATCGATGTATTGCTTGAGCCTCGTGGGCGTATATATAGGAGTACATGGCCATCTTGGAGTATAAGACAAGCTAGAACAAATCCTAGTCTATCCTATGTTTCATAAATCATCACGACGCAGAGGCAGCGTGCGGGTCGGTTCAGTCACGGGGAGAACCATAGGGCAGCTGCACAGCGGCCCGATGGGGCGACGGAGCGGTGGCCCATAGCTCGATCAGGGGAGGGACGCGCTGGACTCGGGGATGATCTTCACGAGACCTGCGAAGGCGCACGCAAGCGACTGGCCAGGTCGATCGCGTGGCGTGGATGGAGCGGAGCGTCGGTCAGGTGATCAATGTAACCGCTCGCTAGGTCGGGGACGCCGCTCGGTGATGAAGTGGCCAAGCCACGCGCAAAGGGAGCTAGAGCATTCTCGCGGCCCACGCCCGAGCGAGGCGCGGAGGTGCGCAGCAGAGCATAGCTGGTCAACGCATCACGTGCGTAGCGGCATAAGAGCCGGCGGACTAATGCAGCAGAGCGGGATGGAAGTGTAGTTGGTGCAGGATCCTGATCAAACGAAAGCGACAACTGGGTACCGCAATGTGCGCGGCCACGAGGCATCTGCGGCGTTGGTCCGAGTGGCCGAAGTATCCAGGAGCATGCAACCGATGTACACATACAGACGTACATGCACACAAGCAGCACACACGGGATGCTTCGTCCATATGGTGCGAACTAGCAGCAAACCAATCGCACACGCAGAGACGCATGAGTAGTCTCGCACAGCGTGGCTTTGGATGACAACCAGCAGGACTGTGTGAGCAACTGCGAGTAGCGGCGGGCCACACGGTCCGGGTAAGCGAGCCGGCGCAAAGTACGCAAGCAGTCGCCACATTAGCGATGAAGACGCCGATGGAGTCGATGCCGATGATGGAGTAGAGGGGCGTTATAGATGACGAACAGCGCCGGGCGACGCAAACCGATCTTAGATTGAAAAATCAAAAAGAAAAACGTCGATCAATACGAGCGGCGAGCGAGAGAAAAACCCGGATCAAAGGACCGGGAAAAAGACTCTCTAGGGCAGCCGATCACCACGATCGGCGGACGAACCCAAGGTACGGGCGACGCAGCCCCCGGTGGAGATCATGGATACTGGCTTCCCCGGGTGGCGCGGTGTGGAAGCGACGGCAGCGGCTAAGTTTTGGATTGGGGTTAGACTGATACCATGTAGAACTGCACGCACCAGCCAGTTCACCCAAAAGGTCAAGCTGATGGGGAAAGGTGGGCTATGCATTTATACTTCTACACTCCCCCTCAAGTGTCACTCCCTCAGGCCTAAATGTGGACCGAAAGTGGGCTGCAATTATTTTTAAATTGCGCCAGCTGGGTCTTGAACTTAATACCTCTTGGCTCTGATACCATGTAGAAGGAATAGAGAGGGATTGGTGGAATTGATCGATGTATTGCTTGAGCCTCGTGGGCGTATATATATGAGTACATGACCATCTTGGAGTACAAGACAAGCTAGACCAAATCCTAGTATATCCTATATTTCCTAAATAATCACGATACTCAACAGTGTGTCGTAGGACAAGGTTTTTTGTTGCAAACACCCCCCACCCTCGCGCATCGCCCAGCTCTGGCGATACGGGGGGGGGGGGGGGCGATCCATTCGCGCTGCCAGCAACCTCCTGTTTTCCGGGCTCCTCGTCTCGCCGCCGCCCGAGGTCCTACCGGCGAAATCCGGGCGGGGCCGGGGACGACGGCAACTGGGCCCTTCCCTGCGGTGCCATCCCTCTCTCCTGGTCTGGTTCCCGTTGATGGTTGCGACCTGCGGGCGGCGCCGACTGGATCTGTGGGAGATTGCGACGGTGGAATCCAATGCTCTCCGGTGGGCGGCTGGTGGGGATCGACGATGTTGCGGGAGGCCCCGATGCGTGGTTGGGTGGCGGTGGACTATCGGGCTTGGGGTGGTGGTGCTCTGGTGCTTCCATGCGGCTGTTTCCTCACGCAGTGTGGGTAGGTCTCCTTACTGCGCGGGACAGGGGCTGCTTGCGCCAGGCCAAGGCCGGCAATGGCGGTGGTGCCGTGCAAGGGAGACGGCGATCGGTGGCATCCTAGACCTAGGGTTAAGTTGTTGTGGACCTCGAGGGCAGGACCAATTCTTGCTCGTGGAGGGCCACCGCTCCAGAGACGATGTTGGTTGAACACTTGGACCTGCACCTCCGACCGTGGTAGGGCTTTCTGTGCGTGGATCGACATTGTTGATGTCCGGTCTGGGTTGATGGCGGTGCCACTCTGTCATTGTCCGTGTTTTGGTGCCGGGTTCTCGGGCACCTTGTTCCCTCATTGGTGTTGGTGGTCTATCTTGGATGTCGGGGCGGCGGCCCTGGATGGTGAGGATGTGTGTGCTACTTGTGAACTGCGTTGGGATTTCCCTGAAGAGGAGAGGATGATGCAGTATAGTAGAGATAAGTATTTCCCTCAGTTAAGAACCAAGGTTATCAATCCAGTAGGAGAACCACACAGAACCTCGTTAGCAGCACCTACACACACAAAAGCAAACACTTGCACCCAACGCAAATAAGAGGGTTGTCAATCCCCTTAGCGGTTACTTGCAAGGATTAATTCTGATAGTGATAGATAGATAAAGTAAATTGCTAAATAAAATAAAGTAAATAAATTTGCAGCAAGGTATTTTTGGGTTTAATATATGATAAAAGTTGACCCGGGGTCCATAGTTTTCACTAGAGACTTCTCTCTTGAACACATAGCATACGGTGGGTAAACAAATTACTGTTGGGCAATTGATAGAAAAGCGCATAGTTATGACATATTCATGGCAATGATCATGTATATAGGCATCACGTCCGAGACAAGTAGACCGACTCCTGCCTGCATCTACTACTATTACTCCACTCATCGGCCGCTATCTAGCATGCATCTGGAGTATTAAGTATAAAACAGAGTAACGCCTTAAGCAAGATGACATGATGTAGACAAAGTAAACTCAAGCAATATGATCAAACCCCATCTTTTTATCCTTAATGGCAACAATACAAATACGTGTCTTATCCCTTTCTTTCACTGGGATATAGAACACCGCAAGATTGAACCCATCACAAAGCACCTCTCCCATTGCAAGATAAATCAATCTAGTTGGCCAAACCAAATGGATAGATCGGAGAGAAATACAAAGCTATAACAATCATGCATAAAAGAGTTCAGAGAAGACTCAAATATTTCTCATGAATAATCTGATCATAAACCCACAATTCATCGGATCCCAACAAACACACGCAAAAGAAGATTACATCAGATAGAACTCCAAGAACATCAAGGAGAACATGGTATTGAAGATCAAAGAGAGAGAATAAGCCATCTAGCTACTAGCTATGCACCCGTAGGTCTGTGGTAAACTACTCACACATCATCGGAAGGGCAGCAAGGATGATGAAGAAGCCCTCTGTGATCGATTCCCCCTCCGGCAGATTGCCGAAAAAGACCTCCAGATGGGATCGCGGAAGAACAGAAGCTTGCGGCAGCGGAAAAGTTATTCGTGGTGGCTCCCTGATGTATTGGGAATATTTTGGAATTTATAGTGCTGGAATTAGGTCAAGAGGTGCCATGAGCGGCCCACAAGCCTGGGGGCGTGCCTACCCCCCCCCCCCCCCGGGCACGCCCTCCGGGCTTGTCGCTCCCTCGTGACTCTTCTGGTCTTCTCCCGAAGCTTCTAGGGTCCCTTCTGGTCCAGAAAAAATTAATCCAAAGTTTTTTCTCCATTTGGACTCTTTTTTATATTGATTTTCTGAAAAGTCAAAAACAAGCAAAAAAACAGCAACTGGCACTGGGCACTAGGTTAGTAGGTTAGTCCCAAAAAATGATATATAATTGCATAACTAACATCCAAGATTGATACTATAATAGCATGGAACAATAAAAAATTATAGAAACATTGGAGACGTATCAGTGTGCCTGACTTTCCGACGAGCAACACGTCAGCGGTGGTGGCACCTTCTCTTGGCTATGGGGTAGCAAGGGGAGGGTGGCGGGTGAACCTGGCGTCGTCATGGTTTCAGTGGTGGCGGTCCCGTCGTCTAGATCTGGAGGTCTCGTGCTTGCAATGCGACACTTCCCCGAGTTGGGTCGGGTTCAGTGGTACCTTGGGTGACTATGGCGAGGTTTCGAGCAAAAGATTTGCGCTTTTGGTGCCGGCGACGATGAGGCCTGCAGGTCCCACTTACCCCTTGGGGCGTCATTGTGGGAACACTCTCCATGTCAGGGTTCCGGGTGAAAAGCTTAGCCCTTTGTTCTGGGCTCGGTGCATATGCATATGCTCCCCCTATAGGTGTGCAACTATTAGTTGATGGTAACTTATAGAGAGTAGACGCACAATAGGAAGGGATTTTAATGTGTTACATGTATCTTGGCCAGGTGCATCAGAGCAAAAGAAATGAGAGTGAAAATACCTTCATGTTCATGATTCTCTCTTGCAAACATTATGTGCAATAAGCAAGAGATCATCAAGTACATGAGTGAGATGCATATACTTACCTTGAGGTGCTTGATCATTTCCTGTAGAAATACACTTGAGAAAACAGGGTTAGATAACACAAGATAATTTCTTCAAGGAAGGGAACAAGAACATCAAGAATACCAAGATTGGGATGACATGTAGGAAAAGGTATCACAGAGTGAATACTTGCTTAAGTGCAAACATGTCCCCAAAAGATCAACTAAGAATTTGCAATGAATTTCCAAAGATTTTTCTCCCCTAAACTTGACTTGAGCTTCCTCTTCCCCTGAATCTTAGAGTTAGATATTGGGAGTGGGATGGGTGAGACAAAATCAAACACACAAAATGACAACATAGTAAATCAACTAGGATCAAATACATGTTTCTCCCCTCTTAGAAGCATGTAGGATTCTCTCCTCTTATAAAATGCATCTCTCTCCCTTTAGGATATTCCTTTTGATAAAGAAGAGATTTGTAGTAAGCTTTGATGTGCATCTCTCTCTCCCCCTTTGACATCAATTTCCAAGAAGGGTTCAGTTTCAAGGTTTACTGACCAAGTGGGTGTGGTCCTCGAGAGGCACAACTAGCCATGATTTAACTTTAGATGCATGCAGAGGGAAAGAATCATTGAGTGGAGCTGGAAAAGAACTAAAGATAATTTGACAAAAGGTTCTATAGGTAGTGAATTCGGTGACTCCGAGATGTATCGATCGGTGATTCTGAGATAGGTACCTCACGGAAAGATCATATCGGTGGATCCGATTTTGTCCTTTTCGGTTGTACCGATGAACTGAGATGCAGTATTAAGTGCATTTTGGTGTAACCGATGTGTTTCAGGTTGGATGGACCGATTTCAAAGCAGAGAGAATATTTTGTCAACTCAGCTCACTTGGAAAAAGGCTCTCACAAAGATATTCAAGGAATTCAAATAGGATTTGCAATGAATTGATAGCAAAAAACTTAATTAAGATAAGACAAGAAAAACAACAAGATGAAGTTTTTTTTAAAAGAGAGACAAAGCAACAAAGAAAACACAAGAGAAACTGTAAGAAAAGGAAACACTAGAGAACTTCATCTAGGTAGGGGTCGGTGACTAGGTCACCTATGTTAGAGTATTTGACTTAGGAGTCAAGTGAGAGCACTTGATCATAGGTCATACTCATCGTTAAGCTCAAAATGGGGTTGACATTTTTCGTTTAAGCATTTCAATGTATTCACATCTTGTTGAGTTGCTTGGGCTCATGTCTTTGAGTAAAGCTTCTCTAAGATGTGCTTATTTACATTGGATTTGGTTGTTGTTGACTTTGTCATGTAGTTGAACTAGCTGTGGATGCTCATGATAGAAGTTGGGAGCAATCCTTCTCCTTTTGTAGTTCTTCTTCCTACATGGGTTAGTCTTGCAAGGAACAACATGTATATCCAAAATGACAAGAGTGAAAGTGGATTATCAAATGTTGTCAGAGGATATTTAGTTGTTGTCTTGTTCCTTGAGCACAACACATAGGTCCTTGTTACTTGGTTTATGCAAGATTGCTCAAGATAAGAGAGGGGTGCAATATTGTGAAATGAAGCTTATCCATGTACCTACAAGGAGGTCAAATGCAATACAAGGGAGCAATGTATCCAAGATATGATATAATCATCATAAGAGAATCTTCAAGGATTAGTCAAGAAAGCTCATGACATTGCATGCATCCAAGTGAGTTTCTAGTTCACATTGGAAGCATCAATGATATTTAACTCACTTCTCAAGTGGCAAAATATCTTCTTATCAAGAGGTTTAGTGAAGATATCCGCCAATTGTTTGTCGGTACGAACATGCTTAAGGTCAATGTCACCTTTAGCAACATGATCTCGAATAAAGTGATGACGAACTTCAATATGCTTAGTTCGAGAATGTTGCACGGGATTGTGTGCAATCTTGATAGCACTCTCATTGTCACAAAGCAATGGAACATGCTTCACATGTACCCCATAATCTTTGAGAGTTTGTGTCATCCATAACAATTGAGCACAACATGATCCGGCGGCAATGTATTCTGCTTCGGCGGTAGATAGAGATACCGAATTTTTCTTCTTGGAAGACCAAGACACAAGAGATCTACCAAGAAATTGACATGTACCCGAAGTGGATTTTCTATCAACCTTGTCTCTGGCATAGTCCGAATCGGAGTAGCCAACAAGATCAAAAGAGGATCCTTTGGGATACCAAATGCCAAAGTTTGGTGTATGTAACAAGTACCTCACAATTCTTTTCACGGCCTTAAGGTGACATTCCTTTGGTGCCGCTTAGTAACGCGCACACATGCACACACTTAGCATAATGTCGGGACGGGAGGCACATAGATATAACAATGAACCAATCATAGATCGGTAAACCTTTTGATCAACCGGTTTGCCATCCTTAGTCAAGTAAAGATGTCCGCTAGTAGGCATGGGAGTTTTCATACCTTTACTTTCTTGCATGTTGAACTTCTTGAACAGGTCCTTGGTATACTTTGTTTGAGAAACAAAGGTACCCTCTTTAGTTTGCTTGATTTGCAAACCAAGGATGAATTTGAGTTCACACATCATAGACATCTCATACTTCTCCGACATCAACCCTCCAAACTTTTCACTAAAAGAAGGATTAATAGATCCAAAAATGATATCATCAACATATATTTGGCATACAATTAGTTCTCCATTAACTCTTTTAGTGAACAAGGTTGAATCAATTTTCCCAATTTCGAAACCCTTTTCAAGAAGAAACTTTGTTAAGCATTTGTACCAAGCTCTAGGGGCTTGCTTGAGACCATAAAGAGCTCTACGAAGGTTATAAACGTGGTTTGGTTTCTTGGGATTAACTAAGTCGGGAGGTTGTTTAACATAAACTGCCTCCTCAATTTCACCGTTTAAGAAAGCACTTTTAATATCATTTGATAATGGGTGATATCATGGTGATTGACATAAGCAAGAAGAATGTGAATGGACTCAATTCTAGCAACGGGGGCATTGGTATCACCATAGTCCATACCTTCAACTTGTGTATAGCCTTTAGCCATTAGGCGAGCCTTGTTGCATACAACTTGTCCATCCTCGTCTTGCATGTTCCGAAACACCCATTTGGTTCCGATGACGTTTTGCTCATCTTTGGGCTTCTCAACCAATGTCCAAACTTGATTCCTCTCGAAGTTGTGTAGTTCTTCATGCATAGCATTTACCCAATCCGGGTCTTCGAGAGCTTCTTCTACCTTCATAGGTTCAATACTAGAGATGAATGAGTAATGCTCACAAAAGTTAGCCAAACAAGATTCAGAGCAAGTGATTCTCCCGGATTTGATGCCGCCAAGAATTTGTTCGACGGGATGGTTCTTATCAATTCTTGCTCTAACTCAAGGTAGCTTTTGCTTGGGTTGTGGTGATGCTTCCTCATCATCATCATCATCATCTTCATTGTGGTTGATGTTGTCGTTCTCGTGAGGTGGTGGAGAAGGAGGTTGTGGAGGATCTTCTTGTTGCAGTTCCTCATTCTCTTCGTCTTGACGTGTACCACTTGTGGATGCCTCCATGTCAACTTGTGGATCTCCTTGACGTGAAGTGGGGGCTTCCACTTGAGTAGACGAAGTAATCTCCTTCACCTCCATGGGACGAATCTTGCCAATGGACAAGTCTTGGATTGCTTCCGATGGTTCTTGATCTCCTACATCAATTGGTAATTGCTCGACTTGTGAGCCGTTAGATTCATCAAACTTCACATCTACCGTCTCTTCAACTTTTCGAGTGAAGTTATTGTAGACACGATAAGTGTGAGAGTTCAATCCGTAACCGAGTAGGAAACCTTCATGTGATTTAGGAGCAAATTTTGAATGACGATGCTTATCAAGAATGTAACATTTTGAGCCAAATACTCGAAAGTATCCAACTTGTGGCTTGTTATCGGTGAGTAGCTCATATGTCGTTTTACCAAGAAGCTTGTGAAGATAAAGTCAATTTGTAGCATGACAAGCCATCTCAACCGCTTCCTCCCAAAAGTGTTTTGGCGTCTTGTATTCATCTAGCATCGTTCTCGCCATCTCGATAAGTGTTGGGGATATTCCCCACGGTTATGACCCGGCCATAGTTTGACCCGGCCAAGAGTCAGGAGGCTCTATGGGTCATCTCATAGTCCGGGTTACGGTGAGACAACAAGGAGAGACCAAGGGCCCAGGGCGAGACCCGGCAGGAGGCCGGCTTAAGGGGAGCCCAATGGGCCGGCTCGCGGAGAAGGTCCAAGAAGAGGAAAGTTCCCTGACAAGGGAAGCAAGACCCGGACTAGGATCCAACTTGTAGTAGAAAAGAGACTAGTTGTAGTCCAACTAGGACTCTACATGTAAGCCGGCCCCTTCAACTTATATAAGGAGGGGCAAGGCACCCCAAGAGGGACAAGTCAGGAGAGACAGAAAAACTAGCTCTCGAGATAGAGGTAGCGAAACAGCACCGTTGTAATCGAGATCATCATCATTAATAGCAATCAAGCAGGATGTAGACTTTTACCTCCACCGTGAGGGGCCGAACCTGGGTAAAACTCGCGTCTCTTGATTCCGACCAACCCCTTCAAGCTTCCACCAAGTTACGATGGCCTCACCACTAAGTCTTTTCACGAGAACATCTGCCGTGACAAAACCACGACAGTTGGCGCCCACCGTGGGGCCAGCGCACGGTGATGTTGTGTTATTGGAGGGAGCTTTTCCCGGGATCGAGAAGCTCGCAATCGGTCAGATCAGGAAAAGCCGGTGCGCTAGCATCATGCGTGCTATGATGGAAAGTCTATCCGATCTACACAAAAGGTAAAAATTGGATGGCGGCGGCGTCTAACAAAAGAGACATGCGCGGGCTACGTCGCTGTTCGCGCGTGATAGGAGCAGCCGTAGATCCGCGATTACAGCAGCATCTATATCTCTGACCACACCGATCTCAAGAGTCAAACGCAGTAGCCGCAGAAGCCAGTTCTGTCATGTGAGGCGCCATGCGTGTATGCGCCAAGATCCAGTCCGCAATGAGTTCCTGCTATGCCGGAAAAAAAAGAATCAAGTCCCACGATTGGAAGGGCCGCCGTTGCTGTCGGCATCATCTAAAAACAAGTTACCAGGAGGAGCAGTCACATCGGTCAAAAAAAATCAAGACCGATCCGACCTGCTAACTACCGTCGCGTGAGTCGGGAAACTTGCAGACTCTGGCGACATCTGCTCTATCACAGAAAAAAAAGTAAAAAGATGCCCGCGGTCTTGGCGAGCGAAATCATTGTCTGTAGCAGACTAGCTGAATCAAAATATTAGTATATGGCTCAAGGAAAAGCATCGCGAAGGCCATGGTGAAAAAGTCAGTTCGGCCTAGTACTAGTCCAATCCACCGCTCACATCCAGCCAAAAGGACCACCATGAATTTGTATGAGTACTAGTACTCTACTCATCAGTTGGAAAACAACTAGCTAGCACATGCATGGATTCCAAGAACAGCAGCTGCACGTGCCATGCAAAGCCATACCAAGCAAAAAGGCAGCCACCGTTTCCAAGAAAAACCCAAAGCTCCAATCTGCTGTTACACGGACTATGCGTCCTATCCAGTACGAATCCGTCTGGCCTCGGAACAGGACAATTAATTCCAGGACAAACCAGGCGCTGGAAAGACTTGGTACATCAACCAATTGGGAACATAATTCAAGGAGGAAGAATCAGATCAATGAGGCGCTGACGTACTTCTTTAAAAAAAATGCCAGAGGCCAAGTCCGGGAATTCCTCGCCGGCTCCATCTTCATCTGTACATGTTGGAAACAGAGTTTACGATGACAAACGGACATGGACACAATAGACACAGACACGACGGAGACGGACAACAGTCTGCCAGAGCTCACACGGGAGGAGATGTTGCGGCTACTGGGGCCAGACCCGGAGCTCACACGGGAGGAGATGCTGTGGCTACTGGGGCCGGACCCCGAGCTCACGAACGAGGAGAAGGCGCTGCAGGCGCTCCATCTGCTATAGAGAGCTCACCGAGGAAAAGTGACTACGTTGGTAAAAAAAAAAGAGACCAGCACGACCAACCGTCCAATCCTGAAGTAAAAAGGTCCAGAGAAGTGCCAAGGAAGAGCAACGTGTTGCAAGATTGTTGCGGTTTCCAAGAAGGTCCAACACAAAAAGAAATAAAAAGGGCACAATTATTACAAAGGCCATTGCTGATCCACGTACAAACAGAAAAAGGAAGGCAGCCATCTGGCCACCAGGCAACCGCTCAACGGGGCACCGGGTTGATGGGGAATCAAGTCCCGAGGCGGCTGCTGGCTAGCTACTACTTTGTGATTCAGAGCGAGCTGTATGAGAAGATACGCGTCGGGAGGCCCGAGCGCCAAAAAAAAAGGCTTCAGCGAGGAGGAACATGACGCCTAGATTCTGCATTTACCGGATTACACGCAGCAGGGAGCCGTACGTCCAGCGGCGGCCGCGGAGAGCCGCACGTCCAGCGGCCGATGGCCACTCTCGTCACGAGGAGTTGTTGCCAGTACTATTCATCATAAAGGCCAAAGTGCATATCGCTAGAAGACAAGCCATGGTGTGTGCGCACTTACAAATTCCATCAGCTCCGTCACATGGCGCCATATGAATTAGTGCCACTATCCCACAAGGCACAATTCCCAAAGTGGTTTAGTCCTCACATGAGCAACAAAGGAAAAGAAAATGTGGATCGATCTACAGTATGAAATACTAAGGAGAGTCTCGTCAATCGGACATCCGACGGACATTGCACTTGGATCATCTGTCGTTTAAAAAAAATCAGGTGCTATTCATCCTTTTTTTTATTAGCACGTATTAAATTCATCCGAGAATAATTACTCTGGCCTGCAATATATTTTACGCAGGACAATTATTCATTACAAAAGGTGGTGTTATATCGCGAATACGGAGCTCACGCCAATATCATCATGCGTCATTATCCGTCCATGCCGCACTTCTCGACGGACACGCGCGCAAGCCGCCGTCCCCGCGGTCTGGTCTACATTAACACGCCGAGGCCGCGCCCGCCCGTACGAGCCGCCTAACGGACGCTAGGTGAGCCGGCAATTCAAAGCCAGCAAAGAAAAAAAATGGCCCTGGAGAAAACAGGAGAGCCGGACCAAGAGAGAATAGCAAGGAATGGGAGGACATACGACGAGCATCGCGATGATAATCAACTCGCCACATTGCTTCCGGCTTCAATAAATTCCAGCTCTCATCTGTCAACTATACGTCGGTTTGTGCCACAGCCAAGTATAAAGAATCTCAAGCCAACTCCTCGAGTCGACTTAAGACTCGGGGGCTACACAAACATGACTCGGCAGATTTGGCTGGTTTCAACAAATACAAAAACCGCGGGTCATTGCAGGAAAGACAACCCGGTCCCGGGGGCTGCTACTTTATTTGCGAAAAGGTAAAGGTTGCCAAAGAGGACTAGCTGCCTCGATGCGAAGTTCAAACATAGGTATCCTGCCTTATTGGCGAAAAAGTAAAGGTTGCCCAAGAGAACTAGCTGCCACGATGCGTAGTTCAAACATGGGTACCCTGCCATATTGGCGAAAAGAAAGGTTACCAAAGAAGACTAGTTG
This sequence comes from Elymus sibiricus, assembly GCA_039707655.1. Lineage (NCBI taxonomy): Eukaryota > Viridiplantae > Streptophyta > Magnoliopsida > Poales > Poaceae > Elymus > Elymus sibiricus. Next base: position 359,820,232 of record CM077666.1, read on the forward strand.
CCATGATGCGCAGTCTAAACATGGATATCCTGCTCAATAATGATCGATGAAATAAAGCCGGCTTATCTGGACCCCAGATGTTTTGCAGTAGTAGCATTGACTCCTGTATATCCTATGCTGAGCTTTTCCATGATCATATCGTTACTTGGGGGTTTCCAACTCATCGAGTTTAGCTTACAAAACCCTTTAACCCGGCGACATGCCATAAGTTGGTTAAACCTACCTGTTAGCAAGATGCTACTCCCTAAAAGCAACCCAGCGTACGCCTGATGAGTCGATCACATAGGTGACCCTGAATTCATCAGAGTTAAAACGCTCGATTGGTTGCGTGAGAGCCGGCTTTCAGAAAGCGAGGATAAACCAACAAGCTAAAATATACTTGGTTAAACCTGCCTGTTAGCAAGATGCTACTCTGAAAAGGTGACCCGGCGTACGCCTGATGAGTCAATCACAAAGGTGACCCTGAATTCATTAGAGTTAAAACGTCAGTTGGTCACGTGAGAGCCGGTTTTCAGAGAGATAGGACAAACCAAAAGAGGCCAAAAAGCCTGCTTCCACAGGAAGCGAAACCAAGACTCGAGCCTCGAAAGCCGGTCTTATGTCGTGCCTCGAAAGCTGGCATTTTTATACTCTGATATCATACACATACATCATCATACATCCCATCATCATACAATGCATCATATATGCATGTTTATATTTGTTTATGTCACAGGAGCCGGTCTTCAAAACCGGGTTACATTGTAACTGCAGGAACAAATTAATCCTTGATAGCCAACATGGCCGGGTCTTATGTGGTTTATCAAAGCCAATCTCAAATAACATGGCTATCACTGCCGATTTTGAAGCAATTGCATGTACAAATTTACCACATCTACAAAACCGGCTTACAATTGAGGGTCGGGTCTTCATCATGGTTTCTCATAACCAGTATTAAATGATTGAGGTTTTCAAAACCAGCTCAAAGAGATGGCTATTTCTTTCTAAATCCAAAACGTCGGCTTACAGTAAGGAGCATGGTGTAATAAATTACCAATGGCAATTCACAAATTTGGATTATTCCGATGCTGCAAAGGAGAACGAAATTCAAAAAAAGGGTATCATTGCAAAGATCATGGCAATCGGCTTTATCAAAGGCAATGAAATATGAAGTGTTATGCAAGGCAACACTCTTGATGGATTTAGCAACAACTTCAGCATTGATATTGTCGGGCCCATGGAACCCGGGGTATCCAGGCCCGTCTGCCTTAGGCCCAGGGCGCAACGCCTGGCGTGGGCCCCGCAGGCCGTCATCACCAAGCACCTCACCAGGGCTCCTCATGAGGCCTTGGCCTCCCCGAGGCCCCCCCCTCAGGGAGCGGGCGAGCGAGGCTCAGCACCTCCACCAGCGGCCACGCGAGGCGACCTCCTGAGGTGGCCTCCCGAGGCCCCCTCCCGAGGACGCACGAGACGAAGGTCGTTCAGCGAAGCCGCGCGGTCTGGGGCCCATCACATGGGTGACGCACGCGGCGACGAGCGGCGGCAGAGGCCGCGCCAGCAGGCGCAGATGAAGATGGTTTCCTCTTTTCTGTTAAGGGAGCAGGGCCAGATATCTACTCCCCAAAGCAACCCCAAAGGCTGCCCGATTGGCGAAGGAAGACCAAGACGGCGGGCGCGCTGGGCGGAGATCATCACCGAGCCCACCGGCGCGTCATGGATCACGCTTTGGCGGGCGAAGACCGCCTTTAGTCAGGATAGCCTGAGCGCCTGTCCCCTTTCAAAACCCGCCAAGTGTGGCAACCCTTCCCGCCTAAGTTTCAAGGGGGAAGAGGGCCGAGGCTGGTATAAAGGGCAGTGCTGCCATTGTAGAGGGGATCGACTCCTTCATCTCCTACCTTGTACGCAAGAACTCTCTTGCCCCTTGCAATCCCAACCAAGCAGGAGTAGGGTCTTACACCGCAAGGTGGCCCGAACCTGGGTAAACCGCTGAGTCCACGGTCCGTCCCTCGCTAGCGTGCTCTCGCCGTATGTCGGGGCCGGATTTCCGGGACACAATATCCCAGAAATTAACCCCTCGTGTCGTCACCAGCCCAGGATTACTGTTACTGGTGGACACGTCCTTGTTACAGATTACCAAGCAATTACAAGAATTGTATACAAGACCATAAAGGTCTAATGATACAACGAAGATTTCTAGTGAGGATGACTGAAGCGACTCGTGGTTCTCCAATGTTGATGGGGATCCATTCCCACAGGAATAGCTGACCCGGATAATTCCTATCCCTCGTGGCTGCTATCCTAGGCTCCGCATGGACGTCGTGGTAATACTCCTTGCCAAAATCCTGACCTGACCAATTAAATAGCCAGGGAAAAGCCAGTGAGTACTTTTGAATGTACTCGCAAACATTATGAACAAAAGATATACCGAATGTGTCGTGGTTTTGTCACGGCAGATGTCCTCGTGAAAGGACTTAGTCGTGAGGCCATCGCAGCTAGGTGGTAACTCGAACAGGGTTGATCGGAATCGAGAAACAAGGGTTTACCCAGGTTTGGCCCCTCACGGTGGAGGTAATAGCCTACGTCCTGCTTTGGTTGTATTGATGATGATCTCGATTACAAGGGTGTGACTTGGATAACCTAGTACTCGAGAGCTTGTAACTTAGTCTTTTCCACCTCAGGGGCTCGCCTTTATATACAGGTCGAGGCCCTGGGTTTACAACAGAGTCCGGATCGAAGAGACGACCCATGTCATACTCTAATTCCTACTCATCTTGTTTCACAAGTAAGGAAAATCTTTAGGCGCCTTAGAAGGAAAAGCTCTGGCCCGTGAGCCGGCCTCCCCCGGGCGGCTTATCCTCTGGACTCCGGTCTTCTGGATCGCCGCGGCCCATCTGTAGAAGCCTTCTTCTAAGTCGCCGTATAGTGACCCGGCCCTAAACGGGCGGGTTATATCCTCGACATTAGCCCCCAGGTTGATTTGAATTTATTCATGTCAACCTTCAAAATTAGGATAACCCAGACTGATCTTCTGGGTCATGGTCGGCTTATAGTTGCCGGCTTATAAAATGCTTCACACTTGTCATACCTTCCCTTGGAAATCCATGACTCCATTCAACTGATATCCGCGAATCTTGCGTGACGTTGTTACAAATCTTGAGTGGACCTGACATGCCCGATAATCGAGGCGCCTTTTATCACGGCGTCGCCTTGATTCTCGCGCTCGCCATTTCCCCTCCTTTCTTTCCCTTATAAATATTCCCAAGGGGGTCTTCATTTTCTCTTTACTACTTTGACCGCCCCACTGTTTCTTCTTCCTCGCGACGCGTCTGCCGGAGTCAGGAGCTCCGCCGCTGTACGCCCCCAACGCGCGTCGGCCACCTCAACCGCATCCTTTTCTTCACGCGCGCCGTCGTCAAGGCTGCTCGGGATCATCTCAAAACCATTCACCGTGCCCAGGTATGCTTCATTGCTTCCTTAAATCTGTAGCAGTAGCTCACCCTAGTTCGTCGGTGTTCTTGCACAGGCCACAGCGCCATTGCCGCTATTTAGATCTATTTCTAAATGCCTTCTTCATAGAGATATTCCTCCGCTATCCATAGTACCATTTTGCATCTAGGAGCCTCAGACCTTTACCAGAAATCCGGAGTAGATCAAACTCTGCTTCCACTGTATGAACTAGGTATAGTAAATATTTCTCTTTTTAAGCTGTTTTCTAGATCCATTGCAGTAATTGTTCTTGTTCAAAACTTGTTTCTGCAACACTTAGAATAAATCGGAGAAACTTGGTCTTAGGATGAGCCGCCCTTACTCTTGGCGACTCATGTCCACTTATTATGATGCGCCCAATTTTGATAATTGTAGCTGAAATCCCAGTCGGGCGACTTATAACTTTAGCAACTTACTGAACATGGTGACTCGCCCCTGTACCTTTAATCGTATGATGTGAGCCTATCACGAACATGAGTAACCTTGCCATTTACGTTTTTGCATTCCTCGTTCGTATTTAGGCGACTTGCTATGGCAAAGACCACAGTCTGCAAATGGGTGTGCTCTCAAGTTTCTGACCTTGTACTGAACGATTTTAAAGAGCAAGGCTTCCTACCGGCTAGGGAAGTAATTGGCTATCGAGCCCCTCAAGAAGCAGAAGACATCCCTCACCCCCGCGAAGGGGAAGTCGTGATTTTTACAGACCATCTCCTTAGGGGTTTCTCTCCACCCGGGTCAAAATTCTTCCGGGATGTTCTACACTTCTTCAACCTTCATCCTCAAGATATTGGTCCAAACTCTGTATCCAACCTGTGCCAATTTCAAGTCTTGTGTGAGGTGTATCTGCAAATAGAACCCACCGTTCCTCTCTTCAGAGAATTCTTCTATCTCAACCGCCAAACTGAGTGCGCTGATGGCCCCTGCCTAGAACTTGGCGGGGTCTCAATTCAAAGACGAAGAGACGTTCCTTTCCCTTCAGCTGTTCTGCCGAGTCACCCTTAAGGTTGGAACAAAACGTGGTTCTACCGCAAGAACACAGCTCCAGCTGATGAAAACCCTCTGCCGGGTTATAGAACTGAACGCCTTCCCCCAACCTTTGAACTTCCTGGCTGGGCTTCTCAAGAAGAACATGCCCAAGTCGCCCACGTATATCCAAAGTTGAGGGCTTTGCTAGCCAACGGTCTGACTGGTGTTGACTTGACCCGGTGCTAGCTTACCTGGAAGATCCTGCCCTTAAGCCGCTGAAATGACTTAATGTGTAATTATTCTGGCGAGTCAACCGACCCGCAACGGTTCAGTCCCATTGATATGTCAGCTGATGATATAAATAAGGCTACGAAGAAGCTACTCGGGGAACCTCAAGAAATATGCAACAGGATCGAACTGAAACCATTCTATGCCCTCAACTCAAGCTCCTCCAGTAAGCATTCTTTGTATTTGTTTTATCCGACTTATCAATCCATAACTTAAACTTACTTGTTGATCTCGTTAAACTGCAGGTCAACTCTTCATTCTGGAACAGGAAAACGAAGAAAGCAGTCGCCAAATCCAAGGTTGTGCTGGCTCGGAAAAAGATGAAGCCGGCCGCTGAACATGAGACGGCAGCTAGGGGCCAGTCGCCATTGGCTGATAATGAGTCAGAGGTAGAACTTGACTCCCTTGGCCGTCTTTTTATTGAACTTGCTGACGCCTCTTATTCCCAGGGCGATGCTGATATAAGCCGGGCTGATGACGTTGAGGTAATTTCTATCTCTTCCGACTCGGACACCTTTGTTCCCCAAAAGCTAAGAAAAACTATGAGGAAAGTGCCCTTTTCTCATCCACTTGCTTATTTAGACCTAAAATTTTCTTTAAAGAAATTACAGCATGCCGAATCAATAAGGCGCCAGACGCGAAGTGGCTCTGGAGAGCTTTTGGGCGGCTTATCTGACATGCCAAACCCCCGCAAGCGTCGAAATGAGGTGCCTCATAGTCCAACTCCATCTCACCCGCTTGCCGGTCTTTTTAAACAACCACGTAACTCGTCTGATTCGGATTATCAGGAGTCGTCACCATCATCTGGCGACTCATCTGCCACTCAACTACCACCCTTGGTCATCAAACATGGGTAAGTGCTTTTCGATGAGTCATGCTTGGTTATACCTGTTGTATTATTTATCTGAATCTACTTGTGCTTTCGCAGGGCCAAGGCCAAGAAAAGGAAGACTGGCGAATTACCCTCGACCCTAGAGAAAACCGGATCCAAAACTCCAGAGTTGGTGACCCCTGAAGGTCAAGTTGAAACTGCAAAGGACCAGGCTGACGAGATTGTTGAACCGCCGCCACATAATAACCCGCCATCAACTAAAAAGGTGGACACTCAAACCTGTGTGACAGACAAGGTGGGAGACATCAACCCGCCGAGTCCTGACCGTGCTTCAAGCCCAATCAAAGCGGCGGAAAATGTAGTGTTATCGTCTCCCCAAGCCGCCAACAAGGTCACCACCACAGGAGCATCCTTTAAAGCTCCAGAGCCCTCAACTGCTTTGGCGAAACATGCACTCCCAAGCTTTGAAGAACTTAGCGCGGCTGACCTTCATGAGGCATACTTGACCCGGTTATCCACAAACCGGGATATGGAAGCCAGCATGGTTAACATGCTGAAGAGGAAATATGAGGTAAGAAAACATCTCTTTTCCACACTGTGTATATCATATGTAGCCGCCAAGTCTTAGACATAAATAGGCATGATTGTGTCGAAGACTTTAGATATGCTTTTTTTTCTTGAACCGTAGCCCCCAAGGACCGGGTTGTTATGCATATAACGAGATGGTGCTTAAACTTTGTCTCTTAGACTGAATTGACATGTAGCCCCCAAGGGCCGGCTTGTTTCTGTGAAATAGCCGAGTTTTCATAATATTGATTCAGTATGTAGAAGAGAATTGACTGTGATAGCCGCCAAGGGCCGACTCATTGTACTGAGATGAGTTGGAGCTTTCCCTTGATATTTGTAAAAGAAAAATGAACTTGCATTAGCCCCCAAGTGCCATGTAGATTGCTAGCAACTGCTTGGGACTTTAGTTTTCAAACACCAAAGTGGGCGATTTTGTAAGCTCAGGACCATATATTGTCGTACTAATGTGATCTGGTTATGACAGGATCTGTTGAATGATGCCGAGTCAAGAGCGGCCGGCTTTCAAGAGCAACTTAAGGCGGATAAGAAGCTTCGAGCTGATGCCGAGTCAGTAGCCGTGTCTCTAGAAGAACCAGCATTAACTACCGCCAAAAAATTGAGAGCGTTGACAGCCTCTCATCAGAAAGAAAAAACCTTGCTGTTGAAACATGCTGAAGAAGCAGAAAACAAACTCAAGCCCCTTTCTGATGAACTGGCCGGGTTAAAGCATCACCTCAATCACATGACCCAGGCCATTTTTGGTAAGTGACACTCCAATTTTACTGATAACTCGCCTGCGAACTGCAATCATTAGTTGATTCATACTTGGGCAAAAAATTGCAGGGAACTGGACTGTAAATCTTGGACAAGAGCCGCTGGTCAAGCTGAAGGCGATGTACACCTTTCTTGAGCAACTCTATGCAGGGAGTTTGTTCACAATTATGTCAGTGATGAGACATAAAGAGCCGCCAAAATATATCAGAGACGTGTTGAATCAGCTCTCCACCGTGCCGAAGTACATTGAGGAGCTCAAGAAATCAGCCGCCCGATCAGCCAACATGCTATCCCTGAGCCGAGCCAAGGCGTTTGTGCCAGATATGGACTTGTCTGAGCTGGCTGGCGGGTTTACGGAATTTAAGACGGACGGCAGTGAATTCAGTACGGCTGACTATTCCAGCTGTTTGAAAGAAACTCGTGTCATGGCGAGTCAGATTGTTGAAGAGGTGAACTGGAAGAGGTACCGGGCGGCTTATACGAAAGATAATCAACGGGTCACACCGCCAATCTTCGAGCCGATCGACCTGACTCCAGCATGCCGTAAGCACATATTTGCTCCTGATGTTGACCCGTCAATTATCATGGGAGAGGACGCCAAGTTCCAAGCCTTGACCACCCTCGACTGGGACTTCGAAAATCTTCAGATAAGAGGAAGAGCGGAGCCGGAGCAGGATGACCCGGAGACGCAAGCCGCCAAGAAGCAGCAGGAGGGAGCTAACCCGAGAACTGATAACCCGGAGGGCGCCGAAACTGGTGCCCAGGAGTAGACCTCCAAAGAACTTTGACATCATGGAGCCCAGCTGTGGCCTTGTAATAGGATAGTTGAAACACTTAGGTGCTCTGACGTGCCTTCGCGCACTTAAAATTATGCAGTATTTTGGATGAAACAGTTGCACCGGTGTGATTGCATATTAACCCGCCAGGTCTCCTTTGGAAGAAACTATGCTTCGTTGAGTATCAGTATGGTGAGTCATATCTGCAGAAACCATCAATAGTTTATCCGTCTCTGCATAAAACAGACTTATCATACCCCGGGGCGCTTAATAGCTTGTCATATCTGTAGCCCCCAAGTGCCGGGTCGTATTGCCTGCGGTGACTCGGGACTATTCCTTCCTCAGTAGAATAAACTCAGATCCACTGTAGCCTCCAAGAACCGGGTTGCCTGGCCGCTAGTATACTCCTTTGTTTTATAAACTCACCAAATAAATCCTGGTGACCCGGCAAGTGACAACCCGGCGACAATTGATGCAGAAGGAGAACAAACGAATGTTAATCCGGCAGACCCAGCTGCCGGGTCTCAACCTTCAATCACTCTGCAAGTTTGAATTTGCTTTGAAAAATTTGATAGAAAAATAGCCCAATCGTGGCCTGTAATTGTTTTTGAGCGTGAAACTGCATAGTCCGCCAATACCATCAAGCACTTCAATTTTTTGCCTGTGAACTGATGATGCTTTTTGCGATGAAAGAAATCCTTGGCCGTGGTTGCAGTGCAACCCGGCAAATATGTGTGAAGAAATCCATAAGTGTTGTAGTCTTCTACAAAGCACAGGTTGAATAACCCGGGTTACAAAACCAGCCGGGTCACATATAATACCTGCAATTATGTCAAGATCGGCAGTGATAGCCGTATTATTTGAGATTGGTTTTGATAAACCATATAAGACCTGGCCATTTTGGCTATCAAAAATTTGTTTGTCCCAGCAGAGTTACAATGTAACCCGGTTTGAAAACCGGCTCCTGCGACATAAACAAATATAGACATGTATATATGATGCATTATATGATGATGTAATGTATGATGATGGATTGTATGATGATGTATATGTATGATAACAGAGTATAAAAGTGCCGGCTTTCGTGGCACGACATAAGACCGGCTTTCGAGGCTCGAGTCTTGCTTCAATGAAGCTGGCGTGATAGCCCATGGTTTATCCTCGCTCTCTGTAAGCCGGCTCTCACGTGACTTAAACCGATGTTTTAACCAAGATAAGTTCAGGGTCATAGAGATGATTGACTTGTCAAGAGTACACCGGGTCACCTAATCGGAGTAGCATCAAGCAGACAGGCAGGTTTAACCAAGATAATGTGGCATCATTTGCCGGGTCAAGAGGGTGAGAAAGCTAAACTCGGTGAGTTGGAAGCCCCCAAGTGACCATATGATCATGGAAAGGCTCAGCGTAGGATATACAGGAGACAATGCTACTACTGCAAAACATCTGGGGTCTAGATAAGCCGTCATTCCTTTGATCATTATTGAGCAGGATACCCATGCTTAGACTGCGCATCATGGCGACTAGTCTTCTTTGGTAACCTTTCTTTTTGCCAATATGGAAGCAGCCCCCAGGACCGGGTTGTCGTCCTTGCAAAGACCCGGGGAAAACGGCCAAATCTGCCGAATCATGTCTGTGTAGCCCCCGAGTCTTAAGTCGATTCAAGGAGTTGGCTTGAGATTCTTCATACTTGGTCGTAACATAAACCGGCATATAGTTGACAGCTGATAGCTGAAATTTATTAAAGCCAGAAACGTGTGGCGAGTTGATGATCTTCGCGACGCTTGTTGTATGTCCTTGGCGTTGATAACGCGATGTGAATCCGCGGAAGGTTGAGATCGACCGTGGCGGGTCATAGATGAACCCGTATAAGTCGTGTCAGTAATACGGTCGATGGTTTGTCCCGGCTGTTTGTTGAGTTTAACCAAACCGCAGCAGCGGCAACTGGTGCGCCTGTCCATTGAGCCATCCGGTGCAGGCGGAGGCTGATAATATGTTTTTATTTTCTTCAGAGTTGTTGGAGTAGACCGGGCCACAGGGGCGGCGGCGTCCGTTTGAGCAGTTCGTGCAGAAGGGCGCGGATCCGGTGCGTTGATGTAGTCCAGACCGCGGGGGCGGCGGCTTACGCGCGTCCGTTGGGCAGTTCAGGCGAGCAGGCGCGGCCCTGGTGTGTTGATGAAGACGTGGGAGTCGGCTGTGGCGTCATAAGCCGGCGCAGACAGGAGAGTCGGCCGCGGCGTTTGCAGGCCGGTGCGGACGAGAGAATCAGCCGCGGTGTTGTAGGCCAGCACGGGCGCGCGGGTCGGCCGCGGCGTTGTAAACCGGCGTGGGCATGCGAGTCAGCCATGGCGTTGTAAACCGGCGCGGGCGTGCTGGTCAGCCGTGGCGTTGTAAGCCGGCGCGGACGAGGGAGTCGCCTGGCGTGTTGATGTAGACTGAATTGCGGAAGCGGCGGCTTATACGTGTGTCCGTCGAGCAGTGCGGCACGAACGAACGCCAGTGCAAAATGATGCTGGTGCGCGCTCCGTAACAGCGGCATAACGCCACTTTTGAGATGAATAATTGTCCTGCGTAAAAACATTACACGACACGATTAATTGTTCTCGGATGAATTAACATATACTGAAAAACAGATAGGGCGAACAACACCTGGTTTTTTTGTTGGATGAACGTGCCCGTCGGCTGCGATATTGTAAACCGGCGCGGGCGCGCGGGTTGGCCGCGGCGTTGTGAACCGGCGCGCGCGAGCGAGTCGGCCGCGGTGTTTGTGAGCCGGCACGGATAGGCAGCTGAGCAGATGTATATTCAGAATGACCTGATGAATTGCTACGGCGTTGTGAGCCGGGTTTGATACGGCGGGTTGCCACCGTTGTTGATGAAGATCGGACCAATCGAAATCTGAAACCAATCGCGAGCTTCTCGATCCCTGAGAAAGATCCCTCCAAGAACACAAACCGCCGTGCGTGGCCACACGGTGGGCGCCAACTGTCGTGGTTTTGTCACGGCAGATGTCCTCGCGAAAGGACTTAGTCGTGAGGCCATCGCAGCTAGGTGGTAACTCGAACGGGGTTGATCGGAATCGAGAGACAAGGGTTTACCCAGGTTCGGCCCCTCACGGTGGAGGTAATAGCCTACGTCCTGCTTTGGTTGTATTGATGATGATCTCGATTACAAGGGTGCGACTTGGCTAACCTAGTACTTGAGAGCTTGTAACTTAGTCTTTTCCGCCTCAGGGGCTCGCCTTTATATACAGGTCGAGGCCCTGGGTTTACAACAGAGTCCGGATCGAAGAGACGACCCGTGTCATACTCTAATTCCTACTCATCTTGTTTCACAAGTAAGGAAACTCTTTAGGCAGCTTAGAAGGAAAAGCTCTGGCCCGTGAGCCGGCCTCCCCCGGGCGGCTTATCCTCTGGACTCTGGTCTTCTGGATCGCCGTGGCCTATCTGTAGAAGCCTTCTTCTAAGTCGCCGTATAGTGACCCGGCCCTAAACGGGCGGGTTATATCCAAGGTTTATATCCCTGACAGAATGCATATGCTCATGCTGAATTAAATGAGATGCATGTGTTGGCTGAAATTAAATTATGGCATGATAAATATTAGCATGTGTAGAAATATGAGTAAATAAAATGTTAGTGACAAACCAAGAAAGTTAAAAGTGGATAATCGGGTGAGACAGGACCGCCCGAGAATCCAAAAGAAAATATAAAGTGAAGAATCAGGTAAGACGAGACCTCCCGAGTATCCAAGAGAAATGCCAAACGGGTGTCTAAAAGAGAATCGGGCGAGACAGGACCGCCCGAGAACTCAAGCGACGCCACGAGAGGTCTTGAAAAGAAATGCCAAACGGGTGTCTAAAAGAGAATCGGGCGAGACAGGATCGCCCGAGAACTCAAGCGACGCCACGGGAGGTCTTGAAAAGAAATGCCAAATGGGTGTCTAAAAGAGAAAAGGGCGAGACAGGACCGCCCGAGAACTCAAGCGACACCACGAGAGGTCTTGAAAAGAAATGCCAAACAGGTGTCTAAAAGAGAATCGGGCGAGACAGGACCGCCCGAGAACTCAAGCGACGCCACGAGAGGTCTTGAAAATAAATGAGTGCCCGGGTAGTCTAGCCGGCCCATGAGACACTCAGAAAAGGAAATAAAAATAACAGAAAGGGTTAGTCCACAATAATATTCAAATCATCAATAAAATTCATGATAATATCAGTAGTGGCAACAATCATTCTGCAAAATAATTTCATGCTTAAATTATTTCCTCCGGAGACCGACACTTGACCAACCCAGACTGTAGTCCTTAACCGCGGACACGGCTATTCGAATAGGTTTTAAAACTCTGCAGAGGGTGTACTCTTTACCCACAAGTAAATGATTTCTTTAGTCAGCACCGTGACGCTGACTAATTCCCATTACGGACTTTGGGTTGAAAACACACCTAACCAGCACACACCAGATTAACCTTCCTGATGCCAAGAATCATCCAAGGCATCGTTCAAGATAAATTCTAAGACGGGGAGACTACAATCTCGAATAGCATGGGATCGCAATCTCATATATAACGTGCGCAAAGATCAGGGGTGCTACCCCTCTCGGCTTCAACCGAATACACCCATGCCCCCTGACCAAGTGACATGCCTACCAGTGGCCTCTGGTATCTTTCACTATGGCCTCTCTGTACGGTGTGTGCGGGAAAGGGGTTAACAACTTACTGGACCATACCCTACCTGCGGCAGGGACATGTGGTAGCACAGATCAAGTTTGGGGGTTACCGGAACAAGACTCGATCTACGGTCGACTCAGGAGGCTTATGTATTCCTGCAGTGGTTAGCACACTAAAGTGTTCTTTCAACAGTAACACCAAAAACAGGGCCACAACCCTTGCATGTCCCAACATGCATAACCAACAAGGCATGATCACGCTCTGACGTGATCACCCTTCTGCCGGTAATAGTATTTCTCTTATACCTGCTCCTGCAAGTTAGTCATAATAAGCACACGATGCACGGTACGAGGAAACATGCCAACACTACATGCATGCAAATTTTATCTGAATTCAATATATGCATGATTCAATTATTTCTTGCAAACATTTAACCATGCAATCACCATATCAAGTGTTCAAGATGCTTGCCTTGATCAAGCAGAAATATTGGGTGCACTCCAAAAGTTTTGAAAATTCTCTTCCCTCCATTATTCCTATTTTCAAAAATATTGCAATTACCACATAGAGCTAAAACAGTATTAAAAATTTGTTTGGAATTTTTTTTCAATAAATACTAAAATAAACTAGAGGAAAAATGAGGAATACCAGAAAAAGAATCAATTGATTTAGAGTTCATATGATTTTCCTAGGGAATTTCTAAGTTGAAATGAATAAGTAAATGGACTATTTAATAAATCTAGTAGAGAAAAAGATCAGTAAAAATGTTCACCCTAGCTAGATTAATAGAGCATGATTTTAGAAGTCTTCAGAAATTTGAATCATCAAATTTGGCTTTGAAAATATTACTGTGGAATTATTTGAAACTTGCTGGAAAAGGAAAAGAGGAAAGGGCAGAGGCGCGCCCTGAGCGCTGTTTAGCCGTGCGGTGCCACTGGGCCGGGCCCAGCCGTTCGGTCACGCGGGGAAGCTGATGATGTCGAAGACGTATCCAGGAAATAAGTGTTCCAGAGATGAAAGCGTTTCAAGAGGAATACGTCTTCACTAACAGCCACGGGCCGTGACCCCCAGTCACTGACGGTGGGTCCCGCGGGCCCACCAGTCAGGTTTGACTGGTCAGCCGCGCGCGTTCTTCTTCTTCAGCAGAACAGGCGGGGCTCTGGCGACTGGCGCCGGCGAACGACGACGCCCCACGGCGAGCTGAGCTCACCATCGGGCTCAGGAGGTTAGCGCGGTCCCGCCAGTGGGCGGCACGTTCTCTGGGGAGCACCATGTCGCCAGCGACGAGCTCCGGCGGGAGGCAAATTGGGCGTTTCGTCCACGGTCCACCTCCGGTGAAATTGACGATGGCGATGGGTCTGCGGGTCTCTAGGGAAGCTATTGGCGAAGGAATTGGGGAGGGGAAGCTCTGGAGAGGCGGGAATCATTGGCGATGTGGTGGTGGCAGTAGCTATCGGAGGCTAGGAGGAAGGCACTCCCGAGCTCTATTGTCTGCTCGGGGAGACGCTTAGGGGAGGGGAAGATGATGTGGTGCAGCGAGGCAAGCTCGAGGTTGCTTATATAGGGAGGGAGAGGCGGTGCCGCGGCTTCCAGAGAAAGCCATGGTGGCGGCGGCCATTACTACGCCGGGGAAGTGGTTATGGGTGGCGGCCGGGGTCAGCGAGGCCGGTAGGAAGTCGGTGGGGAGCTGGTGAGCTGCGGATAGGCTCGGCCGTTGGCCATTAAGAGAGAGGGGTCCGGGGAGAGACGTGGCAGAGTGGCCGTCGTCGGGCGGCGGTTTGGACGGCGGTGGTTGGTGGTGGCCGGTGCTAACAGCCAGGGGAGGGTGTCGGTAGGGCTCAAGGTGGACTGGGTGATCTAGCGGAAGACTAGGGCGAGCAGGAGAGGCAGCAGGGGCGTGGCAGTAGCTCGATGCCGGCGGTGCAAAACCCGTGCTCTGGACGTGCTCTCTGTACGCAGGCATAGTGTTCGAGCAAATGCCAGAGCACACTAAGTGGTTCTACTCGAGCTGATTTTTGGTAGGGCTATGCTGACAATGATGGCAATACTACTGGACATGCAGCTTTGGACTGGAAAGCAAGTGGTGTTTGTAATTTAGAAAAGTGCAAAATTCCTGTCATGCACATAAGCTGCTTGACAAAATGCTAGGGCTATTTAGGGGATTTTGTTGGAAGTGATATTTGGCAGGATGGTGTCTCACTGGATGATAGAGATGATGGTGTGGTTGGATGGACAAAATGAAAAACTTGATAGTGCAAGTTTTGGAGAAAATCAGTTCTGGACCCAAACTTGGGGAATTAATTTGGAGGTCTTCCAGAATGCAATTGGAGTTCATCTTCTGGACTTAAGGGGTTGGTTGGAAGGACTACAAGGTGGAATAATCTCAGAATTATTGGAGCAAGGAAAATTAGGGTTGTAGTTGAAACTCAAAAATAAAACTGAATTGAAAATAGGATGTTTCACTCAAAATTTTCAAAAGGCCAGGTTAGGTTTTTGCATAAAGGTGGTCTATAGGCATCACATGACTTCTCATAATTTTTGTGGAATTTTAAAAGAATTATTTAAAATAGTTGTAGTGCAACAGAGGCATTTTAAGTATTGAAAATGATGTTAAAAGAATTATTTTGGGCAAATTTTATTATTATGGAAATATTTCCTACTGTTATATAAAATATAAATGAATTGATTTAAGAAAACTGCCAAAGCCCACAATATTTTCCAAATAATTTTCTATGGAGGGAAGAATTTTGAAAAACAAAAAACAGAAAAGACTCTGAAAATAATAAAAGACCTAATATAATTCAAAATTTTATTTCTAGCCAAATTTTACTTAATAAAAATGTGGTTAAATTTTTGGGGTGTTACACCGTAGCCTCGCCGTCGCTTAGCCGTGGTAGGAGACGAAGTGGTAGAACGAGCTCACCCCAGTGTTCGAACCTTTGGGTCCCCGGAGCCCGACTTCTGACAGATATGCAAGGCACTCAACAACATCATCCAGACTGCCTCTCAATCTCAGAAGAAAAAGTAAGTCCCGAGTCGCCGCAGGCACACGACCCGGCACTTGGAGGCTATAGTGGATCTGAGTTTATTCTACAATGGAAGGAATAGTCCCAAGTCGCCACAGGCAATACGACCCGGCACTTGGGGGCTACATTGTTCAAATCAAGATTACATTCAGTATGAAAGTCCCAAGTCGCTGCAAGCATGCACCACGGCACTTGGGGGCTAATGCATTGTCATTTTAAAAGTACTTTCATTGAAGACCCGGCTCACTATTAATAGTAACCCGGCCCTTGGGGGCTACAGTCATTGACTCTACAGATAGTTCAAGTTCTAGATTGATGAGAACAGCTAAACCGGCCCTTGGGGGCTACATTATTTGCAGCTATATATCTACAAACATCAAAAGCTAAGTTCAAGTCCCAGGTTGCTATAGGCAAGACAACCCGGCACTTGGGGGCTACACCGTTCAGTTGTTTCAACAGATCATAAGGTCCAAATTGAAGACCCGGCCCATCATATGCTGATGAGCCGGCCCTTGGGGGCTGCACATGTGAAATACAAAACATTCAGTTTATGACCGGTGACTCAGATGAACAACTCGGATTTCTTCAAAGTTACAACATTTATATTTAAGCAAGTCTTAAACTATCACTACGTTCTACTCTTAAGACTTGGGGGCTACATGTAATATGGATATAAGGGAGGAACACCTTCAAGTTCTCAGTTTTGAGTGAACCGGGTCTCATATTCTTGGTGGAAAAATTTGCAAAGTTTATCTTTTCCAAGCTGTTCATAGAAATGCCCGGAAAGCCGGTTCAACATCATACGGATTTCTTATTTCTAATATTTTCTATTAAGTCTGAAGCATTGAAAGCTGGCTCAATATTATACGGATTTCTTATTTCTAAATATTTTCATCGAGACAAAGGATTGAAAGCTGGATCAACATCAGACGGGTTTTTATTTCCAAAATTTTTAACAAGTTGAAACACCGAAAATCGACTCAACATCAGATGGATTATTTTTCTCTATATTCTTCTGCGAGGAGTCAGTGCCATCAAGTTGATTGTGAAGCCAGAATATTGATATGACAAGAAAACCTGGATTTTTCCAGGAGTTGGTCCATTGAATGAGCCGGCCATTTGAACGAGCCGGTCCATTAACATAATAGTTATTCTTATTTCAGGAGCTTAGCATGAATAAATTCAAGCTAAAATGGGGGCTAATGTTGGGGATATTCCCCACGGTTATGACCCGGCCATAGTTTGACCCGGCCAAGAGTCAGGAGGCTCTATGGGTCATCTCATAGTCCGGGTTACGGTGAGACAACAAGGAGAGACCAAGGGCCCAGGGCGAGACCCGGCAGGAGGCCGGCTTAAGGGGAGCCCAATGGGGCGGCTCACGGAGAAGGTCCAAGAAGAGGAAAGTTCCCTGACTAGGATCCAACTTGTAGTAGAAAAGAGACTAGTTGTAGTCCAACTAGGACTCTACATGTAAGCCGGCCCCTTCAACTTATATAAGGAGGGGCAAGGCACCCCAAGAGGGACAAGTCAGGAGAGACAGAAAAACTAGCTCTCGAGATAGAGGTTGCGAAACAGCACCCTTGTAATCGAGATCATCATCATTAATAGCAATCAAGCAGGATGTAGGCTTTTACCTCCACCGTGAGGGGCCGAACCTGGGTAAAACTCGCGTCTCTCGATTCTGACCAACCCCTTCAAGCTTCCACCTAGTTGCAATGGCCTCACCACTAAGTCCTTTCACAAGGACATCTGCCGTGACAAAACCATGACAATAAGGGTACGGTTCTTCCTCTCAACAACTCCATTTTGTTGAGGTGTGTACGTAACCGAGAACTCATGTGAGATGCCTTATTCGTCAAGAAAGGTATCCACATTGGCGTTCTTGAAATCCGTTCCATTGTCATTCCGAACCTTCTTGATCTTCACTTCAAATTGATTTTGGGCCTTCCTAGCGAAGTTCTTGAAGATCTTTTGTACCTGCGATTTATCATCAAGAAAGAACACCCACGTAAATCTGGAAAAATCATCAACTATGACCAAACCGAAGGAGTTACCACCAAGACTTTTATAAGCATTGGGACCGAAGAGATCCATATGAAGTAGTTCGAATGGTCTTCTTGTGGTCATGATGTTCTTCATGGGATGACTTCCTCCAACTTGTTTTCTTGCTTGACAAGCACAACAAAGTCTATCCTTGTCAAAGATAACATCTTTCACACCAAGAACATGATCTCCTTTAACAAGTTTATCAAGATTTCGCATGCCAACATGTCCTAGCCTTCTATGCCATAACCAACCTTTAGAAGATTTTGCAATAAAACATGTACGAGGTTGGGCTCTTTTAGTGAAATCAACAATGTATAGATCACCTCTACGAATGCCGGTAAAGACCATATTATTATTATCTCGACGAAACACTTGGCAATCTACTTTGGTAAATAGAACATTGAAACCAAAGTCGGCTAGTCTAGATATGGAAAGAAGATTGTATCCAAGAGATTCTACAAGCATAACATTTTGAATGGAGCTATCATTGGATATGGCCACCTTACCAAGGCCAAGTACCTTACCCTTGGAGTTATCTCCAAAATTCACATACTTGCATGGACCATCATTCTTAGTAAGCTCACGGAACATGTCTTTATCTCCGGTCATGTGATCGGTGCATCCACTATCAAGAATCCATTCCTTTCCTCCGATCAGATAATTTCGAAGGTTTGCCATGAGACTAAGATTTCTCATAGTCTTCTCATATTCAATGTTGAATTCCTCATCCTCATCATAATAGCCATGTTCAACATCGTCGTCATCATCATGTATGTGATCATCACCTAAGGCAGTGAATTTGTTAGTTTCATGATCTTGACAATGTTCAAGTTTATGAAGTCTAATGGCTTCCATTATGATGTTGCTAATGGTTCCAACATCACCTTTAGCACGCATACGATCACGAAGCTCAAACAAGCATTTATCAAAGTTAGGATCACTAGGCTTCGTCTTGTGAAAAGCAATAGTCTTATGAAGAATCTCATCAAGTTTCTTTAAAAAGTAGTCGGGATACCGCTTTTCCAAGTCATTCCATAGAGTATAGGCGCACTCAAAGTTTTGCATACAACCAAGCACAATTTTAGGTAACCCTCTAATAATAAGATTGATGGTTCTAAGATTACGAAGCATATCAATTTCTTCCTCAAGAGTTGGATGCAAGGGGTCAATGGGAGGCACATAAGGACTATGAATATACTTGCTCAAGTTACATTCATCAAAAATATCAAGCATTTCATCTTTACAAAAGTGATAATACTCCCCATTGAGAATAGGCACTCTACGTCTAAGACTCCCCAAAGTAGACACATCCATCTTCCTCCAATGGTGATTAAACCAAAGTAATGGAAACCAATGCTCTGATACCAATTGTAGGATCGAGAAGATAGGTCTAGAGGGGGGGGGGGTGATAGACACTTAACAAGCCAAATGTGCAGTTTTTAATTTTCTTGAAGTTTAGGCCGATTTTGGCACTATTTAAGATGCAACCAATACTTCCTACACATGCAATTCTAGAGATAGGGCAGCGGAAATAATACAACATGCAAGTGTGCGGAATGTAAAGAGGTGGAGATGAGAAGATCGAACGCAATGAAGACACGGAGATTTTTGGCATGGTTCCGATAGGTGGTGCTATCGTACGTCCACATTGATGGAGACTTCTACCCACTAAGGGTAACGGTTGCGCGAGTCCACGGAGGGCTCCACCTACGAAGGGTCCATGAAGAAGCAACCTTGTCTATTCCACCATGGCTTACATCCATGAAGGACTAGCCTCACTCGGGTAGATCTTCACGAAGTAGGCAATCTCCTTGCCCTTACAAACTCCTTGGTTCAACTCCACATGATCTTGGAGGCTCCCAAGTGACACCTAACCAATCTAGGAGACACCACTCTCCAAAATGTAATAGACGGTGTTGTTGATGATGAACTCCTTGCTCTTGTGCTTCAAATGATAGTCTCCTCAACACTCAATCACTCTCTCACAGATTTAGCTTTGGTAGGAGAGGGGATTGAGTGGAAAGCAACTTAGGGAGGCTAGAAACAAGGTTCAAATGGTTGGATTGGAATCTCTTGATCTCATCACATGAGTAGGTGGTTCTCTCTCAGAAAATGAATGGTGGAAGTTATGTATCGGTCTGATGGCTCTCTCATGAAGAGAGTGGGGGTGGAGGGGTATAAATAGGCTTCACCCAAAGATCCAACCGTTACTCATTTTTGACTCAACTCGGTGACACCGAAGCAATTCTCGATGAGACCGGCCTGTGTAAAAGATTCGTACGTTGGACATCTCGGTGAGACCGATCAGAACATCTCAGAGCGACCGAAGTGCAATGGCTAGTGCAGAACCTCATCTCGGTAATCCCGATCGTTTCAACTTGGTAATTCCGAAGTGAAGCGATTTCATTACAGAAACTTGGTCATGCCATCTCGGTAGGACCGAGATCCATATCGGTAGAACCGAAACGTTAGGGTTTGGCTTTGGTAGTGTATAGGATCAACTCGGTTGGTCCGGGATAGGTGATTTCGGTGGGACCAAGATGAAACTTTAGGGTTTGGCCATGTGTGAACTGGAGAAGGTGTTTGAGGATTTTTGGAGCAATATCACTAAGCCCTTGAGCAATTGAGTCATGATCAAAACCTCATCCCCTTTTAATAGTATTGGCCTTCCTATGGACTCAATGTGATCTTGGATCACTTAACAAAAAATGTAGAGTCTTGAAGCTTTGCCAATCTATGTCCTTAGCATTTTGTAAGGGTCCACATTCTCCTGTCCTTGCCATGCCACTGTTGAACTTATCTGAAATATACTAGATAAAAGCATTTGTCCAACAACATGTATGTTGACATGAATTACCAAAACCACCAAGGGAGCAAATGTGCTTTCAGTAGGGCAGTTCGCTATTAACTTAGGACGTTTCTCGATCCAAGTCCCAGACAAGTCAAGGGTGCAAGCGAGCTTAGCACATTGATCTGTTGAGTTGTTTGCACTTCTAATATGATAGGCGAAAAAAAGGAATAGGTCTTTTAGCTAGGTCATGAAATCAGGGGGATATGCCTAGAAGAAACACATGGAATCTTTATGCCCAAAACCCTGATTCGAGTAACCATTTATTTGGTACAGCTCAAGGAGCTGTAACTGCAAGTTATCAAATATTCTTAGGGGATTCCATCCAAAAACTCTAATTTTGTGGAAAATGAAACGAAATGGTCGACCCATACATAGATGGCAATCCACACAGATATATGCTATTAAATATATTATGTAGAGAGCGTAGTTAAATGGTAAACCATCTCCTTGCCAAGGACAAGATACAAGTTTGACTCTCGCCGTTGCGATGCAATGATATCCCACCTTAACTGGGTATTTATATTTCTAGGTTTCCACATTTTTGGCTAGTACATTCATGATTATACCATGATTGCTTTAGGCCATCCACAAGACCCATTTTTGTACTGTCATACAATTTACAACCTATCTTTGCTCAATGGGTACAAAAAAGACAACACAAACATAAAAGATTCAACTCTAATTTAGTTACTAAGTGAGGAGTTTTGCTACCTGAAAAAGGTTGGTTTCATTGATATTCTTGAGGAGCATGTGTCATTATCTGCACCGACAAATGATGATAGTGATGAGGTGTTGTAAGCGAACATGAACTGCCACGCGAGGTCTAGAGGTAATCAACATCTACGAAGTCCTCCTCCATGGTGACACGAGAGAAGCCTCGAAGACAAGCAAAACTAACACATTCATAAAAGACATAGCATCTTGGCAATAAGAGGACCAGTCACACTCGGCAGAGATTTGCACCAAGCACCAGCAAAGCTCACATGTGATCTAGCCACACCTCGAGCACCACCCTTTGAGAGGTCATGGTCATTAGCACCATCAATATTTATCCTCACCCATCCTAGTTCAGGTGTTTGCCAACATTGTCAAGTTGGTAACTTGCTTTGCTCTGTCGATAGTTCATGCAAAGACAGGATTTCCTATGCCCATGTCACTTATTACAGAGGATCGACCACCCTACGATCATGCATCCAACGGTTTCTGGATAGCCAAATCTTGTACATGATGGAGATAATCATACACCGATCCCTGTCGTTGAACATATGATGCATTAGAACATATTTTCCACGCATCTGGGTGTGTCTCGGGATTTTTAGTTGAAACCGATCGTGAGCTGCATTCCAGACACTCTTCGCAAAGCAATAATGCAATGCATGTACAATCTGGAAGGATGTCGCGAAGCACTCTCCACCAAAAGATACGCACCTTGGGAATGCCATTTACCCTCCAAATGGCTTTCCACAACTGTTTGTTTGTTGAGAGAGCATGATATGAGGATTTTACCGTGTAGCTACCCATTTTTTGGGCGCCCATGACATAAAATTCCCCGTCCTGATGAACTTAGCGGGATATTCAGTATAGAATCCACATCAGGCGCAAGGAAATCCGTGCGAATAACATCAAGTATCCAACCTTTCGTGTAATAATCAATAAGGTATAGACCATTTCCAAAGGATTATTGTCCAGCCGACCCATTGGTTTTAGAGTTGCAGTGTTTGGAATCCATCTATTGATGAGCGATATTTTTGCACTTATTCCACCATTGTTTAAATCGGATAATCCCGAAATTTCTGAGAGAATTATTCCAATATCGATACTAATGACTAATGACTGCAAGAAACCGTGAAATCCTTTGTTTAATGTGTTTCCACAAGAAATGAGCCCAAACATGGAAGAATATCATCGCATAGAAGGAAATACGAAGTTTTGTGAAGCAACCATGTCAATAGGAGGTGCCACAAGCATTCTAGAGCTCAAGACGGCGGTTGGTACAAGCACAAGCACTTGTACTAGCAGTCGTACTACGTGCCACCGGCACCAGGGCATCCACCTGAGCAACTTCTATAAAGGGGGCCACGTTAGAATCTCATCAGGAGAGCCAGAAATCGTGAAACAGAGAACCATAAGCCATCTTCCAACCATAGCCGGCGCCATTTCCCATCTCACCTCCATAGCCGCCACCAGGTTCATCACCGCATCCATTCTCTCTGAGTTAGTCCTACTTATAATCGGTGCATCACAATCAGCAACTATTGTAAGACATATTATCAATCAATCATTCATCTTTATGTCGTCTTCAATGAGTTCATCTTGTCATTCGATCGCCATGTGAGAGTAATCGGTCAGGCAATGGGTTGAGGCAGGGCCTTGCAACCCTATGTATTTGTGCACGGGATCATTGGAATGGAGTTCCGTAATTGACGTTATTTGTATGTGTCTGATTGCAATAGAGTTGTCTTTTGTGTTCTTCTCATTCTAAGGCCCTGCAGGTACCCAAGATCTCGTAGATCGGTCAAGGAGGAGGTAAGAAGCGAGGATGCGTGGGACGCTATTTTGAATATCAGTGAGAGAAAGGATTAGTATGGTAGCAAAAAGTAATTCTTTGGGGATAAATGAGGTGTAGTCATTAAATGCCCAATGCTAAATAAGGTGTAGTCATTAAATGCCCAATGCTTTGTCTGAAGTAATTCTTAATAATCGAGGTAACCCCGTGCGAAGGTAAGACCTCATACCCATGCCTATTTTCGTATCACTGTTTACATCCAAAAAGGTGTTAAAGGTCCGGTTAAAATTCTGGAATTTAATTCGATAACAATAACTTGTTTAATTCTTTGTCGTAATGCACATCCTCTCGTCGGTTCGATACCCTGGGTCACTCTTTGGGGAAAAGGTACGAGAACCTGCTGCTATCCAAATCGGATCTCAAAGGGCATCAGCCATGTTTTGGCACCGTTGTCGTGGAGGCATCGTGTCACTAGTCTTTGCATTAGAGTTATTGTTTAAGTCTTTATTTCAGTTTTTGTTTAAGTTTTTGTTCTTGTATGTATTTGTTTTTCTAGTAGTGTTGTTACCGAAAACGAAAAAAATCATGGTATGAAAACTTGGAGGCTTTGCTTCTCCAAATGAGAACTTTATGCGTGCACCAATCACACTACCTAATGTTGCTACCGAACAATTTAAAATTAAGCCCCAATTAGTCACTATGGTTCAACAAAACTAATTTGGAGGCTCTGCATCAGAGGATGCCAACATGCATTTGCACACTTTTACTAAACTATGCGATATGAGAAGTATAAATGATTGTGAACCAGACGCTTTGAAGTTGTGTCTATTTCCTTTCTCCTTGAGAGGAAAAAGCAAAAGCATGGACTCTAGCTTTGCTTAGAGGAACTATAACTTCATGGATTTCATGTTGTAGCATGTTTTTATCGAAGTTTGCCCCCCTGCAAATATTATGCAACTTCGATCTCAGAGGTTTTAAGCAGGAAGACCGCGAGCCACTAGTGCTTGCATGGGACCACCTGAAGGAGGCTATCAGAAGTTGCCCAAACCATGGGATGCAAGAATGGTTAATTCTACATATATTTTATAGTGCTCTAAATCCCATGTCAAAAACCATGCTTGATACAGCTGCAAGAGGTATCATTACGGGAAGATCGATCGTAGAGGCCAACAAATTACTAGATGATATGCAAGAGAACCATGCCCAATGGCATGTGGAGAGGTCTACCACAAGAAAGGTTAATTCTATCTCCGGAGAAAAATGAAGAGATGGCCGCCAAGATCGATGAAATACTCAATACCATATAAGAGGTAAACAAGAGGTAAATGTGAATTCCATTACTGATACCGTTGTTAATGATGCTAACTGTATTGTTTGCAACAACTACAATTATAATTGAAAATATCTTGGGTATGTTCCTAAGCCCCTGTATCTAATTAATAATGGAGCACCTAATAATTTTAATGGAACGAGCAACGGTAATAGAAGTTCTTTCGATGAAACTCTTAAAACCTACTCCCTCTGTAAAGAAATATAAGAGCGTTTAGATCACTACTTTAGAGATTTAAACGATCTTATATTTGTTTACAGAGGGAGTATATAACTACTCAAAATGAGCTGAAAAAAACATTTACTGAAATCTTAAAGAATCAAATGGCTTACTCGGTCAAATGGCCAGTAAGATTGTTGGACTCACAAATGATGTGCAAGCTTTAGAATAAAGAACTCGTAGCTTGGAAGCACACGTCACTAAAATACACTACAAAAAAAAGACACATCTGTGACATTATGGCCCAAACGAAAACTTTTTCTGTCATGGTTGTGACACTTCTATGACGATAATTGTGACAAAACCAGTATCATCATAGATGTGGTGGGCTCCAACTTCTATGACAAAAAATTATGACAGGAAATGGGCTTTTCGTCTTGGGCCGGTCGGAGACACACCCACATGACATTCTTTGGGCCGTCCATGATGTAAAAAATCATGGTAGAAGTGAGGGCGAGGAAATTTTCAGGAGTTTCCCGGTTACGGTGGGCACTCGGTGGGTGGTCGGGGCTGAGCGATGCACTGTGGTTTGCGCGTTTCTCTCGTACGCGCGTGTGTGTGAGGCGTTCGCTAACTGAACCCGAGCGAGGCATTCACTTACTGAACCCGATCGATCGATGCTACAGTAGATACATACTGAACACGAGCGATTGATCCCACTACGCACTGAAGCCGATTGATCCCTTCGCTGCTAACTGAACCCAAGAGATCACTTCGCTGCTAACTGAACCCGAGCAATCCCTTCGCTGCTAACTGAACCCGAGTGATTCCTTCACTGCCAACTGAACCCGATCGATCCTTCTCGCTGCTTACTGAAGCCGATATGGTCCCCGTGCGAGATGTAGCCATGCCGATGTTGGGTTGCCTCTCGATGAACCGTGCCCATTGCTGCCGCGTGCGCGATACACGTAGAACGAGTCGAGACTTGCATTGATCGAGCCGGTTGGTTGGCTGTGGATGAACAGTTCCCATTGCTGCCGCCCGCTCGTACGCCCCACCCCAGCCGGTGGGGGTTGAATGAACAGGACCCCGTGGTAGTAGGCGGTTCGCGCTGGATGAACAGGACCCCGAGGAGGCCGTGCCGTGGTACGCCATACCCCAGCCAGTTGCGGGTGGATGAATAGGACCCCGTGGAGGCTGGATGAACAGTAGCCGGTGTAGGCTGGAGGAAGTCGACGGTGGATGAACAGTAGCCCGTGGAGTCCCGTTTTGTGGTACACCACACCCCTTTCGATGAATAGGACCCCGTTTCGACCGTAGGCAGTTGGGGAGAAGTCTGTTTCCTCCGTTTTACGGTACGCCATAGCCCTCCTGATGAACAGGACCCCGTTTCGACCGTAGGCGGTGGGAGAGAAGTCCGTTTCCTCCGTTTTGCGGTACGCCAGACCCCTCCCGATCAACAGGACTCCGTTTTGACCCTAGGCGGTTGAACAGAAGTCCGTTTCCTCCGTTTTGCGGTACGCCAGACCCCCAGCCGATGAACAGGACCCCATTTCAGCTGTTTCGTCCAAGCCGGTTGGCTCCCGATGAACATGACGCATTCCGACCCAGTCGGTTGCCTCCCGATGAACACGGTGCTGTTTCTCCGTTCTGACCCAGCCAGTTGGCTGCCGATGAACAGGAGGCCATTGCTGCCGTCCAGTGCAGCCGTACGTATGTGCGGCTCTTTTTTTGCATGGTACATATGCGCGAGTACGCGTTCGAGACCCCGCCCGTATGTACGTACGTCACCGTATTTTTTGCCGTGTGGCTGTACGTACATGTACATGATTCAAACGGGGCTACCTGAACTGCTACGTCGGGGGCTCTACTACGACACGTGCCGCTCCTTACACGCCCATGGTTCATCGTTGCAGAGAGACCGATCGACCAGTATGTACGTACACGTTCGCGACCAGACAGATAACGCTACGTATGCTTTGACCGGGTGGTTCCCAGCTTTCAGGGAGGATAAGGAGGCACTTCCTTGCGTGCGAAGATATAGCAGGTGGGTCCCAGCTATAAGGGGGGAATCATTTTTTTGCGCGTAATAAGGAGGCACTTCCTTGCGTGTGAAGATGTAGCTGGTAGGTCCAGCTGTCAGCCTCACCGCGTACAGTCCTCTTCCGATGGCTGCCATTCATTGACCACGTTGACTACGCCGCGCCGAGAGCACCAAGGCGGTGGACGACGGCAAGGCCTAGGAAGGGAATGACGCGGAGCCGGGGAAGACGCAACAGTGGATGCCCACGCGGATGGGAGAACGAGGGTTGACTGGTTCGGCTGCGGTGTTAGGTTGCCATCGCCGGAGAATAACAGGGGATGTGGGTGAGTAGAGGGAAGGCCTAGCCAGCTGTGGGAGTAGGGTGGGGCGGTGAAGCCTGCGCGGCAGCACAGCCGGCCACGGGAGGCAGGAGCAGGCGGTCCCATCGGTGCTGGTTTGGGTGGCTGGAGCAAGAAGATCAGAGATTGAAGAAGTAGCACGGCCATTGGATTAACATCCAACGGTCACCGCTGCTACAATTGTTTATTGACTAAGTTGACAAAGCCCTGCGTATGCGTCAAGTCAGTAGACCCACAAGTCAGCCTCCAAATCTGGTGGGTCCCAGTTGTCATGGGGAGGAATCTTTTTTTCACGTAATAAGGAGGCACTTCCTTCTGTGCGAAGATATAGCTGGTGGGTCCCAGCTGTCAGGGGGAGGAATCATTTATTTTTCGCGTAATAAGGAGGTACTTCCTTGCGTGCGAAGATGTAGCTGGTGGGTCCCGGATGTCAGGGGGGACGAGTCATTTTTTTGCGCATAATAAGGAGGCACTTCCTTGCGTGCAAAGATGTAGCTGGTGGGTCCAAGCTGTCAGAGGGAGGAATCATTTTTCTTGCGCGTGATAAGGAAGCACTTCGTGGCGTGCGACCATGGACCTCGTGGGTCCCAGCTGTCCGCCTCTCCACGTACAATCCTCTTCCGATGGTTGTCGTTCGTTGACCATGTTGACGATGCTGTGCCGAGAGCACAAAGGCGGTGGACGACCGCTAGGCTAAGGGTGGGAACGACCCGTAGCCGGGGAAGACTCGGCAGTGGATGCCCATGGAGAGGGGAGTACGAGGGTTGACTGGTTCAGCTGCGATGTGAGGCTGCCATCGCCGGAGAATAATAGAAGGTGTGGGTGAGTATAGGTATGACCTGGCCACCGGTGGGAGTAGGGTGGGGCGGCGAGGCCTGCGCGGCAGCACAGCTAGCCACGGGAGGCAGAAGCCGGCACTCCCGCCAGCGATGGTTTTGGGCTTTAGGCGGCTGGAGCAACAAGATCAGAGATTGAAGAAGCAGGATGGCCGTCGGATGTCAATCCAACGACTACAGTTGTCAGAATAGTTTGTTGACTTTTCTTTTTGACCATTAAATCATTTTGTTGACTAAATGGACAACGCCTTGCTTAGGCTTCGTCCTCGTGGGCCAATATTTTTTTTGAGAACTCCTCGGGGTGGGCCAACAAAGTCAGCTTCGAAAGCTCTTCCGCACATGCAGCCCATTTATTTAGTTTTTATAGCCCATTTGATTTTGTTATCCAATACATCGATTTCCTAGGCTGGGTGAAAAACAATAGCCTATTTACTATTTCTGAGAATTTACAGCCCATTTGATTATTTGTTCAAAAACACCTATTTACTGGGATGGGTGAAAAAAAAAATTGCGGACATGCAGCCCATTTATTATATCTATTAGCTTACAACCTATTTGCTTTTAGTAGAACTAGACCCATTTTTTGGGATGGGTGAAAAAACATGTTGGTCTGGACAGAGGATTTCCTATAAAAAAATAATTCTGAGCTAGGAATTTTATTGAAAAACTTGAAGTTGGGCTTGGCATTCTTGTATAAAAATAGAACTGAGTTGTGCATTTTTTTTATAAAAAAACATAGGCTGGGTTACGCTTATTTTAGTTCAAAAGAAAACCTGGGCTGGCATGCGTCTTTCGGCCCAGTTGCATTGCTGATGTTCAATGAACAAGGCCTGTGTAGTACCGTACAACTTTACGTAGGCACTCCCACATTCAACGACGCCTGAAATGGCCCAAACAAGGCTTGTGTACATTTTTTTAAAGTCACTGAACTCAAATTTTAAGTTAAGAAATAATGTAGAGTCCAGTGAAACCTAATTAAAAGCTATCACGAGCGAAGAAATAATGCAGCGGGTTCCACTTGTTAGCGGGAGAGAGAGAGAGAAACCAATCGGTAGATGCTCGTGCATACATCTTTCAACCATATGCATTGCTGATGCTTGGTACAAACTTATTTAGTTGACACAATCATATACAACATCAAAGCACATTGAGCTTGCATACAAAAATTTCACGCGGGCGGCACAATAGGGGTGGAAGTAGTGGATCGCTACGGGTAGGGCTATCTTGAAACCAACAAACTCGTACATCACCGTTCATCGTCTTGATCAATGACGTGGAAATATATTGAATGTTGTGCAAAGAAAATAGACAGACAAACACAATAAGTTCTACTAGCACATTAAGTTGATGTACACCCATTCTGAAAAAAAATCAGGTACAAAAATAGAACAGGTCATAATCAAATGTATTGGCACATCAGAGCTTGACACCTATAGCTTGGATATAAGTAGTACTCCCTCCATCCCAAAATAAGTATCTCAAACTTAGTACAACTTTGTACTAATGTTAGTGTACAGTTGAGACACTTATTTTGGGACGGAGGGAGTATCTGAGAAGATTCAGTTGTTACCTCAAATTAGAGCACATCCAGGCAGCCAGCCCGGCCTCTTCTCCCAAAGAAGCAGTGGCCTCCACTGCACGATGGAGTAGGCCCTATGCCATCCATCGTTCCTAGCAACACGGGGAAAGTCTGACGTTGACTCCTGTAATGGACGTTGTCGACGGACCCCGCCACCAGCCGCGGCGACAGGACTTCGATTGATGGATTGACCACTTCTTCGACATGCACGAAGACTCGATACAGGTACATACCTAACGTGGTCCGCGGCGGCCTTAGTGGCGACGAATAGTACAACCCCGGTTCCTGCACCGGTATCTCAACACCAATCACCTTCGGTACGGTGGATGGCTTTTTCATCCGTGCCATAACCGTCAAAGCCCAGCCATCTGGAGGAACAAACATACTTAAGAGCTCACCTCCTAGGTCGTTGACAAGCTCATTCATGGACTCTCTGTTCCAAGCCCGTCGAGGCATGCCGTGGAACGTAAGATTTGTTAAAAACTCAAGCTCAGAGGGCACCGAGCCCCATCCTGGGTGCCACCAATCGAAGCTCACCAGTGCGCCATCGCAGAACAAACACCGGGAAGATTCGAACACACGACTGCAGTCAAAAGTTGTCTGGAACCTAACGAAAAAAATCAGCTGGTGGCGGACAGACTTCGACGAGCAAGTCACTTATTTGGATGTCGTACGCAATGACAAGAGCATTGACCAGGTCGTCCGGCGAGACGGGAGGCCGGTCGCCGTTGATGGTTACCATCAGCACTTTGCCGGCAAAGTCGTCGTCAAGCGCCGCCATGCCACTGTTGAGCGACAGCACGCAGCGCCCGATGGCAGGATGGACCTCAGGATCTCCTGCTGGGAGATCCGCGTTGACCGGCGACATGATAGTGCGCTTGAGTACAGGGAGTAGAGGAGGCAGATTTGGGGGAACTGGAGTAGAAATCGAGATTCCAGAGGTGGGGGAGGGGCGGGGGGTTCGAGATGAAAAGGTAGCATGAATTTCGAATGCGCGCCAGTACGCTCTTGCCGCGCAAGCGCACGAAAACACCGGTGGAGCCCACATTTCGGACTAATATTTCTTTTTTTTAGCGCCCGGCATCCGAGTTCATAATTGGCCTGTTTGGCATTGCATTACTACTTGGCCCATATTCAATGACACCTCACATGGCCCAAACAAGTGTACATCATCGAAAAGTCACTGAGCTCAAATTATAACTTGAAAAAAGGATATATACACTGAACACTGGAGAATGGTGATGCCCCCATTTAGCACATCAACAGTTTGAAACAAAAAATAGTTCGAAACAATGATATATACAACATGCAAACACTAACTAGCGTCTACTACTGACATAAAGAGTGAGACATGAAAGTTCACAAGTCTTGCTAAACCACCAAAACACACCCATCTGAAGCGCTCAGACTCTCATGATCCAGACACATCCAGACACAAATCACAAAGTTCTAATCAGAGCGAACTAGTACATAGTAAGAGTGACATAGACAAGGATGACCAAATTACAAGGAGTCTGCATAACAAAAGAGAACATCACCCATCTAGAACAAGCAGCTAAGACTGCAAGTCATTCGAAGAGGGATGATCCAGCGCCATAATAATTTCAGCTCCCCTTTAGCCACCAGTGATTCGTATACACCAGGACTCCACCCTTTCGATGCAATAGCCCATTACCTACCAACCTCAAGGCTCGAACCACATCACTGCCTTTCAGTGTTGAGACATCCAAGGATCAAAGTTAATCCAGAGGCCTTTCTCATTCTCACCTTCTTTTGGCTGCATGCTGTACCATTGACAATCAGGGGCGGCTGATCCCGTAGACTAGTTCACCGTGTACACACAGTTTTCCCTAGCAAACAGAGCCTCTCTGCCATCAGGATCCTTGAAGGTGATCTCCTGGTTAATCGGATAATTGAGTCCGAGAAACAGAGAGTGTGAACCAAGGCTGTTTACCCGCCTCCAACTCAAAAATCCTGAAGGCCCCAATAAGCTGGTATCCTGGTCATAGACGTAACAGCCATTCTCCGGATACTCACGTATTTCACGCTGCTTGTACACAGTGGGGTTTTTGTAATATAAACTTGTCGACTGATGCGTGCGAATGATCATCAGTCTTTCGCCTTCGTCTGATTGAGCGAGGAACCAGTTGTGCTTCCTTGTTTTCGGCAAAGGTGGTGTGATTACAAAGGGCAGGAGCCGTATGGGCACTGCAACATATCAAAAAGGAGACAAAAAGGACAGACACTGTTAATGTAAGATCAGCATTGTTCAGAGTATGAGTAGGATAATGTAAGAAATAGCATTGATCTGTCCTTGTTGGAACTGAGAGGAAAATAGAGGGAAATGTATACTGGGGTCGAAAATATAGTAGTACTAAGCATGGTTATGGTTATACTCATGTTATCTCGTAGTCGATTCTTCAGAGGAAATATATAACCATGCATGTTATGTAGTCATGTTCTGTTCTCACAAATAAATTCTTCAGAGTAAACTAACATACCATGCATTGTTATATACTCATGTTCAGTGTGCAAATTTTTTGTGAGGATAATATTCTAGCCATTGATTGCTGAAGGGCGAATATAGGCATGTAGACATGGTAAGCATGACAGGATTTCACTACTTCCAAGTATAGAGTTTTCCATATGCACTTTTACTTCCCTACTAATGTATGGTTGGATGAAACCAACAGTGTTATGCATGTTTCTAAATCATGAAAATGAGGAAACTAACATGGCTCTTGATACTAACTCATATTTAGTAGTATAAAGATTACTGTAAAGTTAGGAGAATAACCATATCTTCCTAACCGTTTGATTATTCAAGGGTACAAATTGGCTGTATAGACATGGTCACAATCACATGATTTAACTACTTCCAAATATAGAGATTACCATTTGTACTTCCAAATCTCCCTATTTTATTTCCTGATTTACGGCGTCTCTAATACATTGCCATAGCTCTACTCAAATTCTGCTGTAACAGGGATATGCCAATCATCACAAAAGTTCAAACAATGTCATGGCGTTATCATTAAAATCAGACAAAAACAACTTACACGAGGCGTCCCAGCAATACGTGGTGGCATCTGCATTGTCGATCATGTAGATGATGCCATTGTGTTCAATAGCACATCACAGAACTATGGATCACCATTGATGCAGCTCTTCGAGGGGAGTAGTGTCCACCTACAGTCGGCACCGCCGCGAAGATAGGCGACTCCACGGTCGAACAAGGCAATTAGCTTGAAGTCTGTGTAATTCCCATATGCCGTGGGCACTTGGCAGATTACAACCTTCAGCAAAACAAGGTCCGTCCAGCTGACTTGGTAATCTACAGGAAGTGGGCCGCGATGGTAAATCCCTATATGATCCAAGGGAGGAAGGATAATCCTATAGGGGGTGTGGACGTTCACGAGCACCCACTTGTTACGGTATTCTCTGACGGCAACCATCCAGTGGGAGTTCATGCCGGCCCAGTACATACCTGACAAGAAGTCTCGGGTGATGGTAGTCAGATCGAAGTCGAGGGGCATGATGTGCACGTACCGCTCATGAAGCGGTAGCGGGTGGCCAATATTTTCCATGCTAGGTGTGTTATTCTCACGATGAGTGTTTATTCACATGTCATTGCACGAGAAAGTGGCAAGTCAATAGGGATGCCCAGTCCCGAAATGAAAAAAAATATGATAATAATAATAAATTCCTTGGAAAGTGTTGGTATGGAAGGCACCCGTGAATACGGCTAGCCATGGATTGTGAAAGAATGGTGGAAAGGAAATAAACTTAATTTTTTGTTTGGGAACCGCCTATAATGTGTCTAGCCTGGAGGATATTGGGAATTCTCGGTCGTTTTCGTTAACAGAAAAAGCATGCCTCTCAAAACAATTTTATCTCTCTAATTTAAGCCTTGAGCTCTGGCACCTCTGCAAATCTCTACTTCCCTCTGCGAAGGGCCTATCTATTTACTTTTATTCAATTTTTATTTTTATTTTGAGTCTCCATCTTCTCTTATAAAGCACCAACTAGAGAGCACTATTGTCATACTTGTGCATTGGGTGTAGCTAATATTGAGTGTGTTTCATGAATGGATCAATGATTGAGCATAATGGGCTAGGGATAACTTTCTTTAGCGTTGATATTTTGAAAGACATGGTTGCTTGTTAGTATGCTTGAGTATTTATGTCTTCATGTCAAACTATAGACTATTGTTTTGAATCATTCAAGTCCAAATGTCCATGCTACAAAAGAAAAGAGTATATGATGAATATGATAGGTAGCATTCCACATCAAAAAATTTGTTTTTATGATTTACCTACTCGAGGACGAGCAGGAATTAAGCTTGGGCATGCTTGATACGTCTCCAACGTATCTATAATTTTTTATTGTTCCATGCTATTATAGTATCAATCTTGGATGTTTTATATACACTTACAAGCAATTATATATCATTTTTTGGGACTAACCTATTAACTTAGTGCCCAGTGCCAGTTGCTGTTTTTTGCCTGTTTTTGGTTTTTCAGAATATTAGTACCAAACGAAGTCCAAATGCCATGAAACTTTTTGGAGATTTTTTTTCTGGACATAAGAGACCTTGGAAGCTTCGGGAGGGGAGGAGAAGATGGAGCAGTGGCCCACGAGGCACCACGGCGTGCCCAGGGGGTGGGGCGCTCCCTGGTGGCTGGTGGGGCCCACGTGGCTCCGTTTGACCTAACTCTGCCTCTATAAATTCTCTAAAATCGGGAAACCAATAGAGGAGTTCACGAAATACTTTTTCCGCCGCCACAAGTACCTGTTCTCGAGAGATCCCATCTGGAGGCCTTTTCCGACACTTTGCCGGAGGGGGATTCGACAACGGAGGGGCTCTACATCAACCTTGCTGCCCTTCCGATGATGCGTGAGTAGTTTACCATAGACCTGCGGGTCCATACTTAGTAGCTAGATGGCTTCTTCTCTATATTTGATCTTCAACACAATGTTCTCCTCGATGTTCTTGAAGTTCTATCCGATGTAATCACTTTTTGCGGTGTGTTTGTTGGGATCCGATGAATTGTGAGTTTATGATCAGATTATCCATGAATATTATTTGAGTTTTCTTTGAACTCTTTTATGCATGATTGTTATAGCTTCGTATTTCTCTCCGATCTATTGATTTGGTTTGGCCAACTAGATTGATTTGTCTTGCAATGGGAGAGGTGCTTTGTAATGGGTTCAATCTTGCGGTGCTCAATCCCAGTGACAGTAGGGGACATGACACATATTGTATCATTGCTATTAAGGATAAAAAGATGGGGTTTATTCATGTGTGAGTTTACTTTGTCTACATCAAGTCATCTTGCTTAAGGCGTTATTCGTTCTTTATGAACTTAATACTCTAGATGCATGCTGGATAGCGATCGATGTGTGAAGTAATAGTAGTAGATGTAGGCAGGAGTCGGTCTACTTGTCTCGGATGTGATGCATATATACATGATCATTGCCTTGGATATCGTCATGATTATTTGCTTTTCTATCAATTTCCCAAAAGTAATTTGTTTACCCACCGTATGCTATTTTCAAGAGAGAAGCCTCTAGTGAAAACTATGGCCCCCGGGTCTACCTTTATCATATATTAAAAATCCTAAAAATACCTTGCTGCAATTTTACTTTATTTATTTTATTTTATATTTTTGTTCGATCTATCTATCTATCTATCACCATACAATTTAATCTTGCAATTAACCGCCAAGGGATTGACAACCCCTTGTTCGCGTTGGGTGCGAGAATTTGTTATTTTGTGTGCAGGTGCTGCTAACGAGTTGTTGCGTGATTCTCCTACTGGATTGATAACCTTGGTTTCATAACTGAGGGAAATACTTATCTCTACTGTACTGCATCATCCCCTCCTCTTCGGGGAAAAACCAACGCAGATCACAAGTAGCAGGAAGAATTTCTGGCGCCGATGCCGGGGAGACATCATCAACATCTATCAAGTACCTACGCATAAACTTTCATCTCCTTGCATTTATTTTATTTGCATTTGCCTCTCGTTTTCATCTCCCCCACTTCAAAAATAATTTTTACAAAAACACAAAAAGATTTTTATTTGCTTGCTTGCTTTTATTGCCTTCATGACAACACACAAAAACAGAAGGTGAAAGCAAAAATCTATTGATATGGATCCTCGTCCACTTGCTAATCTTTTCAAAAGATCTAATTATGATGAACCAATTGCTAGTGAGTTGAGTGCACTTGATTATCTCTATGAAGTTTTGCTTAAAAATTATGAATCTGAAAATTGTGATGAAGTGTTAGAAGAAGAAATTTATAAAGTGATTCATGATAGCTCCTTGATTGAAAAGCATGATTGCAATG
Organism: Elymus sibiricus; assembly: GCA_039707655.1. Lineage (NCBI taxonomy): Eukaryota > Viridiplantae > Streptophyta > Magnoliopsida > Poales > Poaceae > Elymus > Elymus sibiricus. Next base: position 359,855,629 of record CM077666.1, read on the forward strand.
ATGTTATTATAAATTCTATTAATGTCAATTGTGCTAATGATTTAATAAACTACAAGGTTGGGGATGACAATTTTGTTATGTCCACTACTTATTGCAATGATCACGATTGGGGTGATAATACTTCTTATGATCTTGAAAATTTATTTATGCTTCATGATGAATATGTTATTGATAATAATGTTTGCAATAATATGAAAAGTGGGTTTGGAAGAGTGTCAACTTTAGGTAATAATGATCCCACTACTTTGGAGAATTATCAATCTTATGAATTATATGATAAAAGTGGGTTTCGGGAGGTCATGACTTTAGTTGATGTTAATCCCACTTTCTTGGAAGACTATAAGATTTGCATGCATTTGGATCATAAAGAGAATGTTTTACAGGATAGTTATATTGTTGAATTTGAATATGATCCTACATGTAATTATTATGACAGAGGCAAATATGGTTGTAGAAATCTTCATGTTACTAAATTACCTCTCTTCATGTTGAGATTGCTATTGTTTCTTTCATCTTCCTTGCATATGCTAGGTTTTGCTTGTCTTGATAATCTGTTTGCTTATGAAATGCTTATCATTAGGAAGTATGTTAGACTTAAATATGTTTTTCACATGTTGCATGATGCTCTCTTCATGTTTAAATTACTATCTTTCATGTGAGCATCATTGAAATTTCAAGTCTATCTTAATGGCTATAAAGAAAGAGCTTGTTGGGAGACAACCCAATAAATTTTTATACTTCTGTTTTTGAGTGTTTGCACAATTATGCTAATGTTATGATTGTGTTTTTTATGTTTTAGTTAGTGTTTGTGCCAAGTAAAGCTTTTGGGATGATTTGGGTGATAGTTGCTTTGATCTTGTGCAAAAACAGAAACTTTTGCGTGCAGTGCTGGAATTTTGTTTTTTTTACTGGAATGTGACAAAATTCTGAATTTTTTATACATGATTAATATACAAATTTCCCACGTTGTCCTAATTTTTCAGAATTGTTGGAGTTACAGAAGTATGGTCAATATTCAGATTGCTACAGACTGTTCTGTTTTTGACAGATTCTGTTTTTGATGCATTGTTTTGCTTGTTTTGATGAAACTATGGATTGTATCGGGGGGTAAAAGCCATGTAGAAGTTAGAATACAGTAGGAATAATGAAAAAAAAATATTAATGGGTTTGCAACAGTACTTAAAGTAGTGATTTGTTTTATTATACGAACGGATCTCACGAAGGTTTTGTTGAGTTTTGTGTGATTGAAGTTTTCAAGTTTTGGGTGAGATCATGATGGATGAAGGAATAAGGAGTGACAAGAGCCTAAGCTTGGGGATGCCCGAGGCAACCCAAGGTAATATTCAAGGACTCCCAAGCAACTAAGCTTGGGGATGCCCCAGAAGGCATCCCCTCTTTCTTCTACCAACTATTGGTAATTTTACTTGGAGCTATATTTTTATTCGTCACATATCATGAGTTTTGCTTGGAGCGTCATGTATTATATGAGTCTTTGCTTTGTTTGCTTTTTAGTTTGTCACAATCATCTTTGCTGGACACACTTATTTGAGAGAGCCACACGTTTATCATGATTTGTTAGAATACTCTATGTGCTTCACTTATATCTTTTGAGCTAGGCAATTGCTCTAGTGCTTCACTTAAATCTTTTTGAGCACGGCAGTGACTATATTTTGAAGAAATATTTGAACTCTCATGCTTCACTTATATTATTTTGAGAGTTGATAAGATTAAATTTTGAAGAAATATTTGCACTCTCATGCTTCACATATATCTATTTTGAGAGTTGATAATAGTAATGGTAATTTGCACAAGATATGAATTTGGTCCCAAATTGATGAATATTCAAGAGGGATATAATAATAACTTTCATATAGATCATTGGATATGATAAGTTTGATTCCTTGCAATAGTTTTGCGATATGGAGATGATAATATGTGAGTCTTGTTAGTGAGTAATTGTGATTTAGTAAGAATATTGGTGTTAAGGTTTGTGATTCCCTATGCATGCACATAAAGTCAATAGTTATGCAACAAAATTATATCCTACTTATGGTGCATTATTCAGTGTTAGTTATGTTCAATGCATGTTTATGACCGTTTTCGCTTTTTGGTTGGCCGCTTCTCAATCTATTTGCTAGCATTCATTTGTGCTAAGCGGGAATGCTGCTTGTCCATCCAACTCCTTAAACCCAAAGTTGTGCCAGATGAGTCCACCATACCTACCTATATGCGGTATTTCCATGCCGTTCCAAGTAAATTTGCATGTGCCAACTCTAATTTTTCAAAATAATTTTCCATTTTGTGTGCCCGTACCGCTCATGAAGCGGCAGGGGGTGGCCAATATTTTCCATGCTAGGTGTGTTATTCTCACGATGAGTGTTTATTCACTTGTCATTGCATGAGAAAGTGGCAAGGTAATAGGGATGCCCAGTCCCGAAATGAAAAAAAATATGATAATAATAATAAATTCCTTGGAAAGTGTTGGTATGGAAGGCACCCGTGAATACGGCTAGCCATGGATTGTGAAAGAATGGTGGAAAGGAAATAAACTTTATTTTCTGTTTGGGAACCGCCTATAATGTGTCTAGCATGGAAGATATTGGGAATTCTCGGTCGTTTTCGTTGACAGGAAAAGCATGCCTCTCAAAACAATTTTATCTCTCTAATTTAAGACTTGAGCTCTGGCACCTCTCCAAATCTCTGCTTCGCTCTGCGAAGGGCCTATATATTTACTTTTATTCAATTTTTATTTTTATTTTGAGTCTCCATCTTCTCTTATAAAGCACCAACTAGAGAGCACTATTGTCATACTTGTGCATTGGGTGTAGCTAATATTGAGTGTGTTTCATGAATGGATCAATGATTGAGCATAATGGGCTAGGGATAACTTTCTTTAGCATTGATATTTTGAAAGACATGGTTGCTTGTTAGTATGCTTGAGTATTTATGTCTTCATGTCAAACTATAGACTATTGCTTTGAATCATTCAAGTCCAAATGTCCATGCTACAAAAGAAAAGAGTATATGATGAATATGATAGGTAGCATTCCACATCAAAAAATTTGTTTTTATGATTTACCTACTTGAGGACGAGCAGGAATTAAGCTTGGGCATGCTTGATACGTCTCCAACATATCTATAATTTTTTATTGTTCCATGCTATTATAGTATCAATCTTGGATGTTTTATATACACTTACAAGCAATTATATATCATTTTTTGGGACTAACCTATTAACTTAGTGCCCAGTGCCAGTTGTTGTTTTTTTGCCTATTTTTGGTTTTTTAGAATATCAGTACCAAACGAAGTCCAAATGCCATGAAACTTTTTGGAGATTTTTTTCTGGACATAAGAGACCCTGGAAGCTTCGGGAGGGGACGAGAAGATGGAGCAGTGGCCCACGAGGCACCATGGCGCGCCTAGGGGGGTGGGAAGCGCCCTGGTGGCTCGTGCGGCCCACGTGGCTCCGTTTGACCTAAGTCCGCCTCTATAAATTCTCTAAAATCGGGAAACCAATAGAGGAGTCCACGAAATACTTTTTCCGCCGCCGCAAGTTCCTGTTCTCGAGAGATCCCATCTGGAGGCCTTTTTCGGCACTCTGTCGGAGGGGGATTCGACCACGAAAGGGCTCTACATCAACCTTGATGACCTTCCGATGATGCGTGAGTAGTTTTCCACAGACCTACGGGTCCATAGTTAGTAGCTAGATGGCTTCTTCTCTCTATTTGATCTTCAGTACAATGTTCTCCTCGATGTTCTTGGAGTCTATCCAATGTAATCACTTTTTGTGGTGTGTTTGTTGGGATCCGATGAATTGTGAGTTTATGATCAGATTATCCATGAATATTATTTGAGTTTTCTCCGAACTCTTTTATGCATGATTGTTATAGCTTCGTATTTCTCTCCGATCTATTTATTTGGTTTGGCCAACTAGATTGATTTGTCTTGCAATGGGAGAGGTGCTTTGTAATGGGTTCGATCTTGCGGTGCTCAATCCCAATGACAGTAGGGGACATGACACATATTGTATCGTTGCTATTAAGGATAAAAAGATGGGGTTTAATCATATTTTTTGAGTTTACTTTGTCTACATCATGTCATCTTGCTTAAGGCGTTACTCCGTTCTTTATGAACATAATACTCTAGATGCATGCTGGATAGCGGTCGATGTGTGGAGTAATAGTAGTAGATGTAGGCAGGAGTCGGTCTACTTGTCTCGGACGTGATGCCTATATACATGATCATTGCCTTGGATATCATCATGATTATTTGCTTTTCTATCAATTTCCCAACAGTAATTTGTTTACCCACCGTATGCTATTTTCAAGAGAGAAGCCTCTAGTGAAAACTATGCCCCCCGGGTCTACCTTTATCATATATTGAAAATCCTAAAAATACCTTGCTGCAATTTTACTTTATTTATTTTATTTTGTATTTTTGTTCGATCTATCTATATATCACCATACAATTTAATCTTGCAATTAACCGCCAAGGGATTGACAACCCCTTGTTCGCGTTGGGTGCGAGGATTTGTTATTTTGTGTGCAGGTGCTGCTAACGAGTTTTTGCGTGATTCTCCTACTGGATTGATAACCTTGGTTTCATAACTGAGGGAAATACTTATCTCTACTGTACTGCATCATCCCCTCCTCTTCGGGGAAAAACCAACGCAGATCACAAGTAGCAGAGATGGAGTGGTGCTTGGGGAGAGGGAGACGAGGCGAGGCATGCATGCTATACAGCAGCGGTGACAGTGACTGCACAGGGTGAGGTTGACTTTGGTAACGTGAACACGCCGCCTAGACATCCCGGCAGGCTCTGCCGTCAAGTTCATCAAGGGCCTCGTGAGCCGCTTTGGCATTCCCAACCGCATCATCACCGACAACGGCTCCCAGTTCACAAGCGGCCTCTTCAAGTCATACTGCGCCAGCCTCGGCACGCAGATCTGCTACGCCTCTATGGCGCACCCATGAAGCAATGGCCAGGCCAAGCGTGCCAACGCCGAGGTCCTCATGGGCCTCAAGACAAGAAGCTTCAAGAAAAAGCACGAAGCCTGCGGCAAAGGCTGGCTTGACGAGCTACAGTATGTGCTGTGGTCCATTGATACCTCTCCAACGTATCTATAATTTATGAAGTATTCATGCCGTGTTTATAACAATTTTATATGGTTTTGGTATGATTTGATTAGAACTAACCCAGACTGACGCTATTTTCAGCAGAACTACCGTGGTGTTGTTTTTTGTGCAGAAATAAAAGTTCTCGAAATTGGACGAAACTTTTTGACGATTTTTTTTGGACCAAAAGAGACCCCGAAGCTTCGTGGAAGGACCAGAAGCCTCACGAGGAGCCCCCCAGGCAACACGGCACGCCCTGGGGGGGTCGTGTGCTGTTGCCTTGTGGGGCCCTCGTAGCTCCTTTTCGCGTGATTCCAACGCTGAAAAATCCTATAAATAGAGAAACCCCCAGAAATAAACTGAGAACTTTGACGCCGCCGCCGCACGCCTCTGTACCTCAGAAATACCATCCGAAGCCCTGTTCCGGCACCTTGCCGGAGGGGGAAATCATCACCGGAGGCCATCTTCATCATCCTAGTGGTCTCCATGACGAGGAGGGAGTAGTTCACCCTCGGGGCTGACGGTATGTACTAGTAACCATGTGTTTAATCTATCTCTCTCTCATGTTCTTGATTTGGCATGCTCTTGATGTACCGCGAGCTTTGTTAATATAGTTGGATCATATGGTGTTTCTTCCCTCCCTATCTTATTGTGATGAATTGAGTCTTTCCCTTTGAGGTTTCGTTATTGTCGGATTGAATATTTCAGATTTGAGTCACTTGATGTATGTTTTGGTAATCAACTTGCGGATTCCCGAGGTGACCTTGGGGTGATCTAGGCATAGGGGTTGGTTGCACGTTTTCATTATCTTTTCTCCGATAAGGAACTTTGGGGTACTCTTTGAAGTTCTTTGTGTGGATTGAATATTATGAATTTGAAGTTGTTTGATGCATATCGAATAATCAACTCACGGATACTTGTGGTGACATTGGAGTATCTAGGTGACATTAGAGTTGGTTGATGTGTATCATATGGTGTTATTTTAGTACGAACTCTAGGGCTGTTTGTGACACTTATAGGGATGGCTCAATAGATTGATCGGAAAGGATAACGTTGATGTGGTTTCGTACCCTACAACAATTTCATCTTATTTTCTCCTCTAATAGGAACTTTGGAGTAATTCTTTATCGCACGTTGAGGGATTGTTACATAATTCAATTATGTTAGCACTGTTGAGATATTGCACTAGTGAAAGTATGAACCCTAGGCCTTGTTTCTAAGCATTGCAATACCGTTTGTGCTCCATTTTATCACTTGCTACCTTGCTGTTTTTATATTTTCAGATTACAAAAACCTATATCTACTATCCATACTACACTTGTATCACCATCTCTTCGCCGAACTAATGCACCTATACAATTTACCATTGTATTGGGTGTGTTGGGGACACAAGAGATTGCTTGTATTTGATTGCGGGGTTGTTTGAGAGAGACCATCTTCATCCTACACCTCCCACGGATTGATAAACCTTAGGTCATCCACTTGAGGGAAATTTGCTACTGTCCTACAAAACTCTGCACTTGGAGGCCCAACAACGTCTACAAGAATAAAAGTTGCGTAGTAGACATCATCCATTCGCACAACGGCAACCAAGCCTACCGGCGAGACTCCCTTCTTCCTCGTCTACGGAGCCGAAGCAGTCCTCCCCTCTGAGCTCAAGCACGGCTCTCCGCGAGTCCTTGCCTTCGACGAGGCTTGTCAGGACGGCTCGCGAGAGGCCGACCTGCTGCTCCTCGAGGAAGCCCGTCGCCAGGCCGCCCTCCGCGCCGCCAGATACCAGCAGGCTTTGCGTCGCTATCATAGCCGCAATATACGCCCGCGCACCCTCGAAGTCGGCGATCTCATCCTGAGAAGGATCCTCTCTAGAGAGGAACTCCACAAACTCTCACCCATGTGGGAAGGCCCTTTCAGGGTTGCTCGTGTCTCCAGGCCCGGTGCCACCCAGCTGGAGACGGAGGACGGAGTTCCTGTGCCTAACGCCTGGAACATCCAACACCTCCGAAAGTTCTACCCGTGACCCTCACGCGTACGAACGAAGTGGGGCTGTACACGCCCCAGAGCCTCTCATTGCGTTCGCCTGATGGGCCCGCGAGAGCTCCCGCCCACGTCTCAGTGGAAGCCCCATGCTCCGCGCTGGCGGAACGTTCCCACGCCTAGTGGAAGCCCCATGCTCCGCGCTGGCGGAACAATCACCTGAGAGCGCCCACGGGCTGCACCAACCTCACGCTGATCCGTGCCGGACACGGCAGCCTCTTCTCTTTCGGATGTGAAATTGAGGGCGCCCCACAGGCTGCACCAACCTCAAGCTGACCCATGCCGGACACGGCAGCCTCATCTCTTTTTCGTTGTGTAATGAACTTATTATTATGCTGCAGTAAAGCTTTCCTTCCTAAGGTATTTTATGTGTTGCTAAGTTGTTTGCCTCAGGAGTTGTGTACGCTTGCGACCTTCCTCCTGCACATCTCGCGAGCGGGGGCTGGACACGGTGCCTATGCTCGGGTCAGCCCCAGCTGCGCTGCAAAACCCAAGCGATCGAGCTCTGGCTCGCGGGCCTGCTCCCGTGCACGCCAACTCACCAAGGTCCTTGGTGTCTCGTTTCCTCGCGCGACGCCCACGAGCAAGCTAGCAAGCGTGCACTGCTCCCCCATTTGTGAAATCGATATGAAGTTGTCTCAGGAATAAGGCACTTGAAGGCCTCGCGAGCGCTGCCTCGCGAGCCAACCTGCGGTGACCGCCTCCACCAAGTACTAGTGGGAGGCCTCGCGAGCAGGAGCCTTGCGAGGCGCGCTCCGCGGTCATGATATGACAAGTGACACTCATGAAAGAGCTAAGTACAAAACACCTCACGAGTCGCTCTCGGCACCTCTCAAGTTTCCTCTCTTTGCAACCTCGCTGAGTGCTGATGTTCTCTCCTCCGCGCAAGCCGCTTGCACATCAAAGGGGGACTCCCTGAGCATCGCGCCTCGGAGTCCTTACCGCCCCTCAGTGCCCTGCACCTCCTGGCCTTGTCCAGGCAATGCGACCAGACATACCAGCGACGGCTGTAGCCCGCTCGGGGGCTGGGACCTGACGACGTAGAGCACTAAGGCAAACAAGGAAAGGGAAATAGGCCTCACGAGAGAGCCTCGCGAGAAAACACACATTGCAGCAAATCATAAAGTTCTTAAAAAAAAGACATTGTTTTTTTTTCACGCCCCCACGGGGCTACATCGGCCTATTACAGGAACAAAAGAGAGAGGGGCCAAGGGGGAGCACGACGCGCCTTCAAGATCCGACTCGGGCCCCGCCTGCGCCTAATCGGAATCTTTGTCTTCGCTCTTGATGTGCGGGGAGCCTTCGCCGCTCTCGCCCCCGCTGCTGGAGTCACCGCTGCTGTCGCTGTTGCTCCCGCCGGAAGAGTCGGGGCCGCTGTCGTCCTCGCTCTCCACGGAACACTCCAGGTGAGCACCGGAGGCCCCGAAGATCTTCACGAAGAGGGTGGTGGCTTCGTCGTACTTGAATTGGAGGAGATGCCCCTGCTTTAGGCCGTGGGCGAGGGCAAAATACTTCCACCCTCGCTTCAGGAACATGAAGCCGGCGGGGAAGAACTCCGTCGCCACCCAGGAGTGGCCATTTCAGTAGCCGTCCGCCTACAGCCATAGCCCCAGGGGCCCGTTGCCCTCCATCGCTCTCGCGAAAGAGACAGGAAGCCGGAGCTAGTTGCAGGGCCGACGATGCAGCCCCACAATGAATTCATGTGCCGCTTCCGCCGTGTGGAATCCCGCCTGGGGAGGACAGGCGGCTGCACTACCGCGCCCGCCTCGGCCGCGGGCGCCACGCCCTCCACGGCCGCAGGTGGCGGCTCTCCCATGAGCGCTAGGGCCAGCTTTGGCGGCCGCCGAAGGGCGCCCCCGGTCCCGAGGGGGGACCCTCGTGGCGGCAGCAGATACGCGGGCTCGTCCCCTACCCCTCGCCATCGCAGCAGCAGCCCTGGAAAGGGCAAGGAAGAGTGAAGGGTGGAGGAAAGGGGGAGGCAGAGATAGAAGATGGCGAGGGAGGCCTCTGCCTTCCTTCCGCCCCCTTTTATAACGCCGGTTGGAGACTGCCCCCTCTTGTCGCTCCGTCTTCTTCGACACTGGGAATCGAGGCAGCAGCACGAGGGAAGCAATGATGGCCTGCGCCCTGCGCGGGCAGGCTTTATGGCAGGCGCAGGCAGTTACCGAGGCGTAGTGGGAAGTGGGGGTGTCCCACGTCCCGTCGTGCGCCACGCGTCGAGCCTGGGCCCTGTAGTCTGTCAGGGACCGTGCCGTTTCGCTCCCAACAGGCAGGAACGTGCGCGCCATGGGCCCGGGGGCTACTGTCGGGCCATTGGGAACCAGGGTACCTCGGCCCGTCTGTCTGCGGCCCAGGATACGATGCCTGGCGAAGGCCCAAGACGCGACCCATTTAAGGACGTCGCGAAGCGAAGACATCTCACGAGGCGCCAGCCTCCCGAGGACCCCACCTCAAGGCGCGAGCCACCAACACTTAGCCGCAGGAGCGGCGGAAGCCTCGCGAGGCCCTCTTGCGAGGCTGCCTCCCGAGGCACCCCCCCCCCCCCCGAGGCGGGTGCCCGAGGCCCCCTGGCCTGACGTCAGTTGCGCGGTCCTGTGCCCATCACATGGGTGACGCGCATAGCGACTAACGGCGGCAGAGGCCGCGCCAGCGGGTGCGGACAGAAAGGCTTTCCTCTTTGGTGCTAAAGGGGCAGCCTCAGCTGCCCACCTCCAAAGAAAGTCCCAAGGACTGCCAGTTTGGTGAAAGAAGACCGAGACAGCAAGGCGCGCAGGTCGGAGGTCACCACCGAGCCCACCAGCGCGTCATAGATCATGCTTTTGCAGGCGAAGACCGCCTTTAGTCAGGATAGCCTGAGCGTCTGTCCCCTTTCAAAACCCACCAAGTGTGGCAATCCTTCCCGCCTAAGTTTTCAGGGGAAGAGGACCAAGGCGGCTATAAAAGGGACCGAGCTGCCATTATAGAGAGGATCGATTCCTCCATCTCCTACCTTGTACGCGAGAACACCTTCTTGCCCACAGCAATCCCAACACAAGCAAGAGTAGGGTTTTACACCGCAAGGTGGCCCGAACCTGGGTAACCGTCGTGTCGCCTGTCGTGCTCCACGCTAGCGCTCTCGCTGTAGCCTCGCCGTGGTCACCCTTGGTCGGAAAGAACTAGCGTGCCTCTAGTGTTCGAACCTCTAGATCCCCGGAGCCACGGTTCCGACAGCATATGCGTGTTCGAAAGACTGTGTGTGTGTGTGTGTGTGTGTGTGTGTGTGTTGGAGAGAGAGAGGTCTTTGAAAGGGAGGAAGAGGGTGTGTGCGTGTGCATGAGATAAAGAGAGAGTGAGGGGGTGCGTGTAACGTCAATCTGTTACAGGATATAGGCATACAGGGGATCGACAAGGTTATAGGGCGGGGATATTGGGCGAGCGATAGTCTGTGTGTGCTGAAGGGACACACAGACATCATCTGTTTTCATGTGTGAGAGCTAGATAGAGGTCATCAGCATAGCTCGCCGGGGGGGGGGGGTAAGGTTATGTGTGGGAGAGAGAGGGAGATAGTAGAGATAGAGAGCAATGCTTGTGTGTCACACAGAGACCTAACTACATAGACAGGGGCCGTGAGAAGGAGAGAATGGCTGTGTGCCTATTTTTTTGATGGGATGGGAGAGAGACCAATAGACATGGATCGTGTGGAGAGGTGTGTGTGTTTCGAGGGAGAGAGAGGCGTGGACCTAGATACTGAGATGGGTGTTCATGTGTATGTTTTAGAGACGAAATTGTCTAGCTGGTAGCCATGTGATGGCGACCCAATCTTTTGATGAGAGTGGGGATAACTATTGATTTGGTGGATTTTCACGTTGACAGTCCAACTATATCGTACGCGATGATACCAATCGACAATCGCTAATTAAACCAATCTCCCATAGTCACTGATCTTGCCATATGCACGATCAACCTAAATAACGAGATTGAGTTCCTGCAAGCAACCGAAGAACCGACAAGAACTAAGATAATGCAATCTAAATTTCTAATATGAATTAATTAAGGATAATGGTGGGGTTCCTAATAGAGGATCTGAACAAGGCGGTAGTCCTACACATCTTGCGGATGCAAATTGTAGCGAAGCCAAACAATGTCTACACAAAAACGCGAGTTTTAATATAGAAAAAAGGTAGCTATATATCTATATCTATAGACTATAGTACTAGATTTTTTATTTCTATATCTATATCTATACTACTCCGTCCATTTTTATTTACTCCGCATATAGCTTTGTTTGTAGTCAAACTTTATAAACCTTAACCAAGTTCGTAGAAAACAATGTGAACATTTACACTAACTAATTTACATGATGTGAAAATATATGCAATGATGAATCAAATGATATATATTTCGTGGTGTATATGTTAATATATTTTTCTACAAACTTGCTGAAAGTATAGAAAGTTTGACTTTAGAGAAACCTAATATGCGGTATTATGTATTATATATTATATATTCATTATTTTTATGTAGTTGTAGGATTGAAAGTATGTCTAGAGGGGGGGTGATTAGACTACTTGACCAAATAAAACCTAACCTTTTCCCAAATTTTAGTTGTAGGCAGATTTTAGCAATAGTACATGTCAAGCATCACCCTACACATGCAATTCTAAGAGTATAGCAGCGGAATGTAAGCAATTGCATATGTATGTAAAGGAGGGATTGGAGATTTCAAACGCAATGAAGACACGGTGGTTTTTGGCTTGGTTTCGATAGGTGGTGCTATCATACGTCCACGTTAATGGAGACTTCAACCCACGAAGGGTAACGGCTGCGCGAGTCCACGGAGGGCTCCACCCACGAAGGGTCCACGAAGAAGCAAACTTGTCTATTCCACCATGGCTTACATCGACGAAGGACTAGCCTCACTCGGGGTAGATCTTCAAGAAGTAGGCGATCTCCTTGCCCTTACAAACTTCTTGGTTCAACTCCACATCTGGTTGGAGGCTCCCAAGTGACACCTAACCAATCTAGGAGACACCACTCTCCAAAAGGTAAAAGACGGTGTGTTGTTGATGAACTCCTTGCTCTTGTGCTTCAAATGATAGTCTTCCCAGCACTCAAACACTCCTCACAGATTTGGCTATGGTGGAAGAAGAATTTGAGTGGAAAGCAACTTGGGAAAGGCTAGAGATCAAGGTTCAAATGGTAGGAATGGAATATCTTGATCTCAACACATGAGTAGGTGGTTCTCTCTCAGAAAATGAATGGTGGAAGTGTAGGCACGTTCTGATGGCTCTCCTTCCTGAGAAGGATGGGGTGGAGGGGTATATATAGCCTCCACACAAAATCCAACCGTTACACACTTTTGACCCAACTCGGTGGCACTGAAACGATCATCTCGGTAGCACCGAACTGTGTAAGAGATATGAACTTTAGGAATCTCGGTGGGACCGATACGAACAACTCGGATGGACCGAAGTGCAATGGCTAGGGCAATCCTCATCTCGGTGGCACCGATTGCATCAACTCGGTAGGACCGAAGTGAAGCAATAAGGCAACAGAGAGTTGGCAAGCCATCTCGGTGAGACCGATATGCATAAATCAGTGAGACCGAAGTGAATGCAACCGATTACAGAGAGTTGGCAAGGCCATCTCAGTGGGACCGAGATCCGTTTCGGTGGATCGGATTTGTTAGGGTTTGGCAGTGGCTAAGTCTTGGATGAACTCGGTGGGGCCGGATTGGAAATTTTGGTGGGGCTGAGTTGGACTTTAGGTTTAGGACATATTTGGGTAGAGAGAGTGGTTGAGGGTTTAGGAATACTGTCACTAAGCACTTGAGCAAAAGGACCATTAAGCAACACCTCATCCCCTTTTAATAGTATTGGCTTTCCTATGGACTCAATGTGATCTTGGATCACTAAACCAAAAATGTAGAGTCTTGATCCTTTGCCAATCCTTGTTCTTAGCATTTTGAGGGGTCCACATCTCTAGTCCATGCCATGCCAATCATTGAACATCCTGAAATCTTAATCTTGAATGGACATTAGTTCAATGAGATATATGTTGTTATGAATTACCAAAACCACCAAGGGAGCAAATGTGCTTTCAATCTCCCCCTTTTTGGTAATTGATGACAACATATAGATCAAAGCTTCGACAGATGATTAAGTGAATGAAAAACATCGTCGCTTTGAGAAGTATGTGATAAGCGAGAGCTCCCCCTAAATTTGTGCATTATTAAAAAATTTGCTTTGGAATGCAAATGCACAATCGATTAGGCTCATGGGTTACTCTCCCATGTCACATACATCTTGGTGGAGAGCGCAAAATGATAAGATTGGAATAATAGGCACGCATCACCAACATAAGTAATTGATCATACAAGATAATGAAAAAGATAAACATGGAACATCACAATAAGCATAATATGATCAATCAACATAGTATCTCACAAGCATAAATGACAGGCACTGTAGCAAGCACACCCATAACAGAGTATCAACGAACAAGCAAACAAGTAGCACAAGAAACTCTCGAAGCAAATCAAAAGCAAGAAACTCTCTCTCTCGAAGCCTATGATCTATACAGATTCTCCCCCTTTGGCAACAAGTACCAAAAAGTTCAAATGAGTATAGCACTAATCGACTCTCTAGGAACGGTCCTCCGAAGCTCCTGAAGGCGACCTCCTGCTGGCAGCTCCGGTGTGCGTAGATGGCGTTGAGATGAGAGCGTCTGCGAATGCTTCTGTTGATGACTGCTGGACTGGAGGAGTTGAGACCTGTGGTGGCACTGTGGCTGTAGCGGCTGGTGCAGATACTGTGGTCCGTGGATCCACTACTGGCACTGCAGCTGACCTGGCAGCCCTAGGCACTTGCTGAAACAGCTCTGTGGTCGGTCTCTCATCTTCACTGTCATCTGATCTGGCTTGCTTGACAGCATCAACATCACCTTGCAGCTGTTCCACTGAAGTCTGAATCTCAGTTACCTTGACATCCAAATCATGAAATTTAGTCTCAATGATCCGCTCAAAACTAGCCTGGGTCTGGGTGAGGTTGGCCAAACTTCGCTCAATCCTCAGAGTGGCTTCAAGCAGATATTGCATTTGATCCTTTGGTGTCTTGAGATTCGTAATTGGAGCATTGGGAGCTGCTGCTTCCTGAGCTGCTTTAGCTTCTTGGTCTTTGCCGATTTCCTCTTGAGCTTGTGCAGAAGTGGGATGCGAAGAATCCATCACTATGACGTTGTCCTCAAACTTTGGACGGAGTGGCAAATGCTCTCGATCAAGAAGATACGCGCTGGTTCCAACCTTGGAATTTATCAACAACTGAATATGTGGAGCATAACCACACGATCTCTTCTGATCTGCTGCTGTCCTCTTGATAATCTCTACTATCAGGCTCATCACCTTGAATTCCCGAGGAGTATCAAATAAGTGCAGCAAGTTGATGGAGTGGCCACGAATCATCTTATCATCGCCTGACTTGGGTAACAAGGTGTACCGCAAGATTGTGTTTGAGGTGGCCAGACCTGGTAGCAAATGCTTCACTGATCCAAGCTTGTGTGTTTCAAGGTCCTTCTGAGGAATTGCAGTGTACATGTTGGCCATAGAGTTGTGATCCATCTTGAGCTTGGCATATATGTCAATGTCATCCTCCTCTTCCTTGGGTGCACCAAGAAGATTTGCCCACTCAGAGATGGTAGACTGGTATTTTATACCCTCAGTCATCCACACTATTCTGCCATCTGGATAGAAATGAGCAGTAGAGTAGAATTGCATGATCATCTCATCATTCCACTTGGTCAACTTCTTTCCAACAAATTCGTCAACTCCTGCAATTCTGAAGCTTTCATGGACGTGGGGGAAATAATCCTCATTCTCATCGATGTATTCCCAATCCACCCACTTCATGTCACTGACTATGGGCTTCTTGTCAAGCAATACTGTCTCATAAAAGTCATGTTGTTCACGGGTGTGAAAACGATAATCACAAGCAGTCCTTCTTCTGATAGCATAAGGATCTGACAATCTCCATTGACGCAGTCCTTTGTCCTTTCTCAACATCATGTTTTCTGCTACTGGGTGTGCGTTGTCATGGTCTGGAATCTTTGGCTTCAACTTTCTGAGCACTAGAGGCTCTTCATCAACATTGGACTCAGGCACTGGGGCCTTGTTCTTCTCTGCAGCTGATATGTTTCTGGTTGACCTCTTGGGTGCTGGTGCTTTAGGCTTTGACTTGGGAGGTGCAGTAGTCTTGATTGCATCAGACATGAGCTTCTGTGCTTTTGCAGGGGGTGCAGCAGCTGGCTCATCCTCCTCCTCTTCTTCCTCTTCAATCATCATAGTAGGTCTGCCAATCACACAGGCAAAAGATTTCCTTACTCTCTTCTTCTTAGTTCCTGCAGCTGTCTCTGTGTCACTGGGCTTCTGCATTGTCTGCTGAGGCACTTTCCTCACAGCAGTTCTTTCTTTGACAGAGGTAGGCTTTGTGCTGTACTCCTTAGCAAGCACTACTCGCTTTTTCTTGGTTGCAGCTTCACTTGCAACAAAGTCCTCATCCTCACTGTCTGAGGTTCTCTTCTTCCTTGTTCTAGTTGCAGCTTTAGGAAGATCTGGAGAGCTTCTCTCTCCCTCATAGAAACTTTCATTATGGCTTGATCCTTCACTTTGTTCTTCATGCTGCTCTGACCTGTTTTGACTGTCACTGACATCAGACATATTGCTGAGCTGACCCTGTGAATAGATGGGTATAGGTAGAGTAGATGAGTCATCACAAAAAGCAGATAGTTTTTCAAAAAAGTTGAGTTCAAACTTTAGTTCTAGGTTTTCACAGAATGCAGTTCGGATGGACCGAGTTGGTAATCTCGGTGACGCCGAAGCACACTACAGAGACATGGCACGCCATTTCGGTCAGACCGAGATGGGTTTCGGTGGCTCCGAGATGCTAGGGTTTCACTGAGACGTTACTTTCGGTCTTACCGATTCGCACAACTCGGTGGCACCGAGATGTACTAGTGCTATGGCCAGGGCCAAATCGGTGGGACCAAAAATTCCTATTCGGTCGGTCCGAGATGCGTTCGGCGGAAACCTAACCCTAAAATTTTGCTCGAATTTCGTTCAAACGAACTAATCTGGTGGAAAGAGGATTGCATTCGTGGCAAGATTACAGGCAATCCAATCATGCATTGAATCGGAAAGGGGAAGCACGAAAGGGATCGAAACTCACCCTAACCCGGTGGAGTTTCTCTACGGCGGCAACGGCGGTGGAGATTGCCATTGACGGCGACGGAATCCTGCGGCGAGGGCGCGCTGGAGACGACGGCGACGATCCGAAGACCAAAGTGCGGCAGCAATGGGGCGCGGGCGCGTGACGTTTGAAGAAATTTTCATCCGCACGGTTCGCTGGGAATATATACCCATGTGCTATCGGTGGCACCGAGTGGAACAAATCGGTAGCACCGAGACGTGCAACTGCTTGCAGTTACAGCAACTCGGTCCAACCGAGTTGGTCTAATCGGTAGCACCGAGATGAAAGCCTAGATCAGTCTAAATGCTTTCGGTTCGGCCGAGTTTGAGTAAGTTGGTCTGACCGAAATCAATTAGAAGGTTTTGGAGGTTCAGCCCTTTCAGATCGGTGGCTCCGAGTGCTCCTCACCCGGAGGGTCCGAAAATGACTTGTTCAATTTTTGTGATGCAGCAAGAATAGAATTTGAGACAAGAAAGCATAGATAGCTAGAGAAGGTTCTTAGGCATTCTTGTACATCCACTTGGCCAGAAAAACCAAGACAATCAAAACAACAAATGGATGTCCTCGAATGATGAAAACATGCAAATCAACATGCTCACACAATAAGATAGCAAAACAAATATGTGTCAAACATGCACAACCAATTCTAGCATCTATCAAGCAATGGCGATGACTAGGTCATCTATATATGAGTATATTGACTTAGGAGCCAAATGAGAACATTTGATCATAGGTCATACTCATCGTTTAAGCACAAGTAGGGTTACCACTTTTACATAAAGCATTAATGTGTTCACACCATTAGAGTTGCTTTAGCTCAATTTTTAGAGCAAAGCTCCCCCTAGATGCGATATCCCCCCTAAGAGGGTTGAACTAACCTTGGGTTTTGTCGATGATGACTTCATGTAGATGTTGAAGATGTGGATGCTCAATGTTGATGTAGACCATCAAAAGTTGGGAGCAATCCTT
Source organism: Elymus sibiricus (assembly GCA_039707655.1). NCBI lineage: Eukaryota > Viridiplantae > Streptophyta > Magnoliopsida > Poales > Poaceae > Elymus > Elymus sibiricus. Next base: position 359,872,964 of record CM077666.1, read on the forward strand.
TGGAGTTTTGTGCTTTCAATACCTACATGGGTTAGTCCCACACAAGGAACATACAAGGATATCCATAGACATAGAGTGAAATACACATATGATGATGTCCATGAATGCATTGATTACCTTGTCCCTTGCCTTACCAACAAGAGGGTTTGTGACTCCATGAACTAGTGCAAAATTTGGAAGTTGGTTGCACAAGTCCTTGCCATAAAGAATATGAGTGAGGTTTGTTGGCGGAGTCACCCTCAAGAACTCTCTAGTTCTTCTTCTTTTGGACCCACATCAACTTGATGGGAATCCTTGGAGTATTAGTAGCACTTGATGAAGTCTTGGGAACCCACTTGACCATGGCTTGAGGAGCTTCTTCAAATGAGTCAATCTCTCCTTGAAGCTTGCCCTTGCCTTTTAGCTTGTGGTCTTGTGGTGGAAGGTCTTCTTGAGCTTGTGTTCCCTTGAAGGAAGTAGGATCATACTTCTCTTGTTGAGGAACAAACTTCGTCTTGGGGTATTCACCTTCTTCCCACTCAACTCCATCGGCATTGAACTTTCGTTCAAAACCAACACATTGGTTCTTCCGGTGCCTTCCTTGCTTGCGTACAATTTCCTCAAATTGTTTACTCCCGGCAAGACTCTTGTAGACACCTTTTTCTATAATTCCTTTCAATAGCATATTTTCTTGCTCAAGTGTAACTTGGCTAAGAGAATCATTAGTGGAATCAATAGAACTACTAGAAGCAACAACATTGGATTTAGCATTGTTATTGTTACTACTAGAGGAAGAACCATTTTTACCCTTGTTGCTAGTTTGCTTAGGTTTAACTTGTGGCATAAAGGTAGACAAGAGTAAACGTTTGGCAAGATATGAAGAACTCTTCTTTCGAAGATCGTCATTGGTAGCTTTAAGAAACTCATGCTCTTGCTCTAAATTTAGCTTCTCGAAGCGTAGCTTCTCATGAGTTCTTAGAAGTTCTCTATGATCCTCTTGAGTTGTTTCATGAGCTAACTTAAGAGCATTTAGTTCTTTAGTTAGGCGCTCAATCTCCTTCATAGCATTGTCACTCATTTCCTCTTGACTATCATGATTACTAGCATTTTCATCATAGCTCACATTACTAGCCCTATCAACAAGTAAATCATCATCACCAAGAAAATCATCTTCACCACTATTAAAATCAAGATACTCGGGGTGTGATACCTTGGGGCCTTTTGCCATGAAGCATCTTCCAATTCCTTCATTTGGTGAGTCAAATAGATCGTAGGAGTTGGATGACACAAGTGCAAGTCCGGCAACACCTTCATCTTGACTATAGTCGGAGTTGGAGTGATAACTTCTCTCGGATTGGTTGTCGGAGTCGGAGCCGGAAACCCAATCACCAACATGAGCTTGATGTCTTCTTCTTGTGTAGCTCCTTGATGCCTTGTCCTTCCTCTCCGAATCCTTACTTCTTGGAGAGTGTCTTCGTTCATAATAATCATCTCTACTCCTTCTCTCCTTACGAGGTGACTCATCTCTTCTATGTCTTCCTCTTGGTGATTCGTCTCTTTTCTTGTAGGGAGCCGTACACTCATTTGAGTAGTGTCCGGGCTTTCCACAATTGTAGCAATTACGGTCACGATTTGATGATCTTCTCTCATAGTGTCTTGAGGTAGAGCTTCTTTCTTTTCCTTTGTTCTTGTAGAACTTGTTGAACCTTTTCACCATTCGGCTAATCTCTTCATTGGATACTAGATGGTCACTTGAAGTTGTTGGAGCATCGGTTGAGGCTTTGTAAGCACCACTTGACTTGTTGTGCAGCTCCTCTTTGTCCTTGAGTGACATTTCATGAGCGACAATCCTTCCAATGACTTCCGTGGGCTTGAGATCTTTGTAATTTGGCATCATTAGGATCAATGTGCAGACGGTATCATATTTTCCATCTAAAGCTCTAAGTATCTTTTTGATGATGAATTTGTCGGTCATCTCTTCACTTCCTAAGCCGGCAATCTCATTTGTGATGATAGCAAGCCTAGAGTACATCTCTGCGACTGCTTCACCATCCTTCATCTTGAACTTATCAAGTTGAATTTGGAGCACATCCAACTTAGATTCCTTGATGGATTCGGTACCCTCATGCATATCAACCAAAGTATCCCAAATTTCCTTTGCATTCTCAATGCGGCTGATTTTGTTGAATTCTTCGGGACATAGACCATTGAATAGAATGTCACAAGCTTGAGCATTGTATTGCAACATCTTCAATTCTTCCGGGGTTGCTTCACGATCCGGTTCCTTGCCATCCTCAAAGAAGTCACCTTGCAAGGCAACACGAACAACAGCCCAAACGGTAGGGTTATGACCAAGAATATGCATTTTAAACTTATGTTTCCAACTAGCAAAGTTTGTACCATCAAAATATGGACCTCTACGGTGATAGTTACTCTCACTAGACGCCATACTCTCCTAGGTTGTGAAACCAAGGCTATGATCACCCAAGCTATGGAAATCAAGGCTTACAGAGACCAAGGCTCTGATACCACTTGTAGGATCGAAAGTATGTCTAGAGGGGGGTGATTAGACTACTTGACCAAATAAAACCTAACCTTTTCCCAAATTTTAGTTGTAGGCAGATTTTAGCAATAGTACATGTCAAGCATCACCCTACACATGTAATTCTAAGAGTATAGCAGCGGAATGTAAGCAATTGCATATGTATGTAAAGGAGGGATTGGAGATTTCAAACGCAATGAAGACACGGTGGTTTTTGGCGTGGTTCCGATAGGTGGTGCTATCGTACGTCCACGTTGATGGAGACTTCAACCCACGAAGGGTAACGGCTGCGCGAGTCCACGGAGGGCTCCACCCACGAAGGGTCCACGAAGAAGCAACCTTGTCTATTCCACCATGGCTTACGTCCACGAAGGACTAGCCTCACTCGGGGTAGATCTTCATGAAGTAGGCGATCTCCTTGCCCTTACAAACTTCTTGGTTCAACTCCACATCTGGTTGGAGGCTCCCAACTGACACCTAACCAATCTAGGAGACACCACTCTCCAAAAGGTAAAAGACGGTGTGTTGTTGATGAACTCCTTGCTCTTGTGCTTCAAATGATAGTCTTCCCAGCACTCAAACACTCCTCACAGATTTGGCTATGGTGGAAGAAGAATTTGAGTGGAAAGCAACTTGGGAAAGGCTAGAGATCAAGGTTCAAATGGTAGGAATGGAATATCTTGATCTCAACACATGAGTAGGTGGTTCTCTCTCAGAAAATGAATGGTGGAAGTGTAGGCACGTTCTGATGGCTCTCCTTCCTGAGAAGGATGGGGTGGAGGGGTATATATAGCCTCCACACAAAATCCAACCGTTACACACTTTTGACCCAACTCGATGGCACCGAAACGATCATCTCGGTAGCACCGAACTGTGTCAGAGATATGAACTTTAGGAATCTCGGTGGGACCGATACGAACAACTCGGATGGACCGAAGTGCAATGGCTAGGGCAATCCTCATCTCGGTGGCACCGATTGCATCAACTCGGTAATACCGAAGTGAAGCAATAAGGCAATAGAGAGTTGGAAGCCATCTCGGTGAGACCGATATGCATAACTGGGTGAGACCGAAGTGAATGCAACCGATTACAGAGAGTTGGCAAGGCCAACTCGGTGGGACCGAGATCCGTTTCGGTGGATCCGATTTGTTAGGGTTTGGCAGTGGCTAAGTCTTGGATGAACTCGGTGGGGCCGGATTGGAAATTTCGGTGGGGCCGAGTTGGACTTTAGGTTTAGGACATATTTGGGTAGAGAGAGTGGTTGAGGGTTTAGGAATACTGTCACTAAGCACTTGAGCAAAAGGACCATTAAGCAACACCTCATCCCCTTTTAATAGTATTGGCTTTCCTATGGACTCAATGTGATCTTGGATCACTAAACCAAAAATGTAGAGTCTTGATCCTTTGCCAATCCTTGTCCTTAGCATTTTGAGGGGTCCACATCTCTAGTCCATGCCATGCCAATCATTGAACATCCTCAAATCTTAATCTTGAATGGACATTAGTTCAATGAGATATATGTTGTTATGAATTACCAAAACCACCAAGGGAGCAAATGTGCTTTCAGTAGTCAATGCGTGCATTTGCACGTATAGGATATAAACCGTTGATTGATGTTGATCCAATGGTCCAGGTGGCTGGGATTCAGATCTACTATAACATTTTTTTGCGAAAGGATCTACTATAACCTAATTGTACCCTGACACATTCTTCTCGAACTAGCAGTGTGACAGTGTGATCGATCCACACAAGAAGCTCGCAACAAGACCTCCTGATGTGCCACGTGGCTTCATGGGTGCCCCCCCACATCATATTATTCGTAATACATTGACTGAGAAAATAGAGAAATCACCCGAAACAATATCTTGCCCCAATTTTGTTCCTACGAAACTGTGCCGTGGACGTACCGGAGTACTAGTACTCTAGTAGTATAACTTTAGTACAGTAGTAGTTGTATAGCGGTAGTAATACAAACTAGTACGGAGTGCTCCTACTCTATTGACACGACTCCCATCTTACACCAAATTTCTTGGCGTCCATGCTACATCGCTCGTCCCCTCCTTGTTTCTTTCTTCCAATTCAAACTCAGCGGACGCGCGGCAGGAGAGGTGGGGGTTTGCCGATAGTCGGTTTGCTGAACTGTGGTCCCACATGACAGTGAAAATGTTAGGCAACACGCCTTCCCTTGCTATGCGGCGTGCCGGACCGACCGTGGAGTACTCCCGAGTCCTGACCATGTGGGCGTGCGACTCGAACGCGGCAGGCTTTTCATTTTAAAACTATATAGTATGAAAATACATCTCATGGTGCATCTGATCATATTGATTTCACATTGTGAATGTTGATATTTTTTAATATAAAGTTAGTCAAGCTTTACAAAGCTTGACTTTGACCAAACTTTATATGCAGACTAAAAAGAAACCGATGGAGTATAAATTGTAACATTTTTTTTTGAAATATAAACTGTAACATTTGGTTCTGCTCCTTGGCGCGATCGATAGATAGAAATGATGATTGAAAATGCTAGGGCAGGGCTTTTCCCGCACGGTAAGTGGGGGAGTTAGCCAGTTTGGCACATCATCGGTTTCCTCACATGCGGTCCCACATGTTAGTGATACTATATGCCTAGCCAATGCGTGTTGACCGGCGGGCCAGAACGATAGTGTGGGATGCGACGTGAATGGGACAGGCTTGTTGTACGCTTTCCAGTTTCTCGTTTTGAACTTGCGAATGGGACAGGCGTGCTGCACGAGTAGTTTTGAATTTATAAGTTCGGTTGTAGTTTTGAATTTACGAGTAGTTTTGAATTTATAAGTTCGGTAGGTTGGGTCAAGCATCGTACGTAAATTACGAAGTTGCTGCAAAAGGTAAGCACAATGTCCGTCCTGGTTTGTTGGTCCCCTTTGTGCCATATTTTAACCATAGATTTAACTAACAAAAAATTAATGCATGTCACCAAAAAATATATCATTGGATTCATACTTGAACATAGTTTCCAATGATATTATTTTTTGTGACATGCATTAACATATTGTTAGTTAAATCTAAAGTCAAAATTTGGCACAAACACAGGAAGGTGACCAATAAACCAGGACGGAGGTACTACTAGTTACAGTGATGCATATAATTAACGCCAAATGTGAGCAAAGGGATCACACATGTATTTATCGACTGGAATGAGAATGCGATACAATAAGAATTAAAGCCACGACGACGCAATCGCAGTGGTGGTTACAGGAGGCAAGAAGAAAGATGCATCCATCAACGACCTCCTCCTGCTCGACTCAGTGCGCCGGGCCACCGACCGGCGACTGAGGAGCAGCGACTTTTATGGCGAGGTCAAGGTGCTTCTGAACAAAGGCGTCCAAGGCTTCCAGCCGGTTGACGAAGGCCAACGTCGTAGCGTCCTCACTGGCCTTGTAGAGGCCTATGTACACGACTTGCTCGTACACGTGGATGTGTAGGTCGATGAATGCTTGCAGGGTGAGGCGCCTCACGGCGAGCGCGACCTCGAGGTGGACATTCTTTGTCGCGTCGGCGGGCAGTCATAGGGCTACCAGTGCTTGAAAGAGGTTCTCACCATGGAGGCCGATTAGGGTGGCAGGCAACAAGGAGCCTGGGCACAAAGGCTGGAGGAGTATAGCAATGTCGTCCGCGAGCTTCTTGATGACGGTGAACTTGTTGATGGTGTCGACGATCATCTTGTCCAACTGAGAGTCGTAGCTAGCGTCGAAGCGGGCTATTAACCAGCCGGTCCAAAGCACCGGCGCGAGACGATCCACGGTGTCGTGCAGCAGGCCGGCATCTCGGATCATCTGGCACAGCCGTAGGCCACTCGCGCGCATCGCCGCCATGGGTCTGGCTTCTGGTCACTTGGTTTGGGAATTGGAGTGAGCACCGTTGCGCTTAGTGTAGGTGCGTAGGTGCGTACGATCTGGTAGATGCATTGGAATGGAGGGACGCCTTTATATGAGTGCAAACTGTGTCGCATTCACATCGTGCTGCCTCCTTTCTGCTTCTCCCATTAATTACTTCCCTCAGCATGCTAATTGAAGGACGATGCATCATTGGCCGTTCAACGTTTCAGGAATCGCTACCCTCTCCCTCGTCTGCATTCAAACCGTATCGGGAACAGTCCTGGTTTACTAGTTTACCCTCCATTTCTCAAAAAAAAAATACCGTCCTGGTTTACTAGCTGTAAAGTACTACTCGTAGAGAGTGGTGCGCCGGCCGAGGGCGCCGCCCGCTGCACTCCCGGCTGAACATGCCTCCTCGCCGCATTCAAACGCCTCCATTAAACCCGCGTGGAAGATTAGAAACCTACTCCTGCCACAGGTCCATTCATGAGCAGGCCGGCATTAAACGCAACGCCGGCCGAGCTCCTCATGTCCGCCCTCTATTTTAACTGAGGCCAGACGACGGGCAAGAATCGCACCCCTCCGCCGCTCCCCCATCTCCTCCTTCACCATTTTCTCCACTCTTCCGATGGCTTCCGAGGAGCAGTTCTCCGGCATACAAGCCGCTGGGTGGCCCCTCGAGCCCGCCAGATACGAGCGAGGCAGCTCGTTGCTCCACCTCCCTCGCCTAGCCCGACGGAGCCAGTTGCCGCCCCAAGCCGGCGCATGGTTCAGCAACTCGGCGCTCCAGGCCAGCTCGATGAGGAGTGGCGAGTTGCTCCATGCCAGCACGGGCGTCGTCGCTCCCGTGTCTACGACCGCGCCTCCCGTGTTTGTGGCTGCGCCTGCCGTGCCTGTGGCCGTGCCTCCTGTGCCTGCGGCCGTGCGATGCAGGCAGAGACAGAAGCCGGGTGTGCTGAGAGCGACGAGTCGGTGGCCAGCGCGTCTGCATCTGCCGCCATCATCGAGGAGAAGTAGAACACGGGAGGCCGCCGCTGCTTGGGTCCCATGAAGGCCACCGTCGAGGCGACGACGGCGTACATAGCCGGTGTCTTGCCCTATTCTTCTCTTGCGAGGTCCTTCGTCGACCCCGCAAGTGTCTTGATCGGGCTGCCGGACATGAGGAAGACAAAGGGATCCGCGGGCGACCATTTAGATTAGGTATTAATTATACCTCTAGAGCGGGACTTGCACTGCTTAGTTGATGTAAATGTAATGAAATCCATCATGTTTATATGAAAATCCAGCATTTTTATATGAAATCTGTCATGTTTATATGAAATCCGGCCGTGTTTGCACGAATTTCGTCCGGTTAGTTTGAGTTGTTGTCAAAATGTATGTGGCTAGCATTGGATGTCGTCGTGTTCACGAATGGATGCAGGAGGAAATTTGCTGGTTGCCGTTGGAGATGCCCTTATGCTGGAAATTATAGTCACATCAAATCCATGTGAGTTAATTGCATGTATGATTCTAAAAAACAAAAAGTTAATTGCATGTACAGTAAATGAACTTGCATGGTGGATACAGATTCGTACAAAAAGTAAAAATATGAAACAAATCAATCCTTAAAAAATTAGTGCAGCGATTCGGTACCCGGGCTCATCTGCACCCAGTCAAGAAATAATCCACAAAAAATTCAAACAAATTCAAAAAATTCCCATTTTTTTTGCATGGTAGATAATTTGTTACGTGAGGTCCGCTCCAATTTTCAGATCATTTGGACATGTGAGTAGCTCTCAGCAAAAAAAGAGAAATTGAGTCAGAACAGTACATCAACAGTAAACTTTTTTACAGAACCCAAATTTATCTTTTTTGCCGAGAGCTACTCAGATGTCCAAATGATCTGAAAATTGGAGCGGACCTCACGCACCTAATTATCTACCATGCAAAAAAATTTGGAATTGTTTGAATTTTTCTAGTATTTATTTTCATTTTTTCTTCAGCGCGGGGTGCAGATGAGCCTGGGCTCAGAAATGAATATTCCAATCCTTAAACTTGTATTCTAAGTACTCTCTGTTAAATCCGGCTACGTAGCAAGGTGCCCACTCTCGTTTTATCTGTGGGTTCCACTGTCAGTAGGGAAGAGAAAAGAAGTATATATAAAAACATATAAGAAACTAAAGTTTCCGACAGGATTCGAACTCAGGACAACGCGTTGCGAACATCGGGCGCTAACCACTCCACCTGATATTCTTCCTCGAACAAGCAAGAGATATCTGCCTTTTTATATAGTTACTGTGATAATTGGTTTAAAGTGATATATTTTATGTCTGCCCCGAAGGATCTCGAATTCATTAATAACAAAGAAAAGAGTTGCTTGGTTAATTAATAGAACACCGGGCGAAAACCATCACATCAGGCCCGCAAAAACAAGGCACAATGGGCGAGCTGGCTACACACACAAGAACGCACACATGTTGTCGAAGAGAAAAGAATTATCGAGGCTACAATTTGGCGTCATCGTCATTACACCTCTACGCGCGCGACTCCGACCCCACCATCAACGACCACCGAGAAATCTACATATCTAAAGGGGCTATGGAGAGAAAGACGTATCGAGAGTATGTGTGCGAGGCACAGAGACACAACTAGCGAGAGTGTGTGTGTTTGAGAGAGAAGCCAATAGATAAATTATGATCCAGATCGAGGTGTCACCCTGCTCCTGTCGTTGTTGGCAGGGGGAGAGCGGGAGAAAGGCGTATCGAGAGTGTGCGTGTTCTAGGCACAGAGACACAACTAGCGAGTGTGTGTGTGTGTGTGTGTGTGTGTGTGTGTCTGAGAGAGAAGCCAGTAGATAGATTAAGATCAAGATCGAGGTGTCACCATGGTCCTGCCAGTGTTGGGAGGGGGGAGGGTGCGAGAGACACTCAGAGAGAGAGAGAGAGAGTTTTTGTGTTACAGATCTATATTAGGGGATAGGTAGATAGCATGTGTGCGAGGCATGCCTAAAACATCAGGGAGATAAACAAGCGGGTGTGCATGCAAATGCCCGAAATAAATGAAGAGATAAACAATGTGTGTGTGTGTGTGAGCAAACTCTTCTAGAAATCTCAAAACAAAAGGTGCTCAACTGGAATCCCATTATATGGATTCATATGGTTCCGGGGACTCGAGTTAACCTTAGGGATATGTGTGTGAGACGTAGTTATACTTTGAGACATGAGTGGCGGTGGGTGGGCGGAAATAAAGGGGTGGGAGTGTTCGACAGAGAGAGAGTGTGTGTTTTTGTGTGAGAGACTTGTAGGACGAGATAGAAAGACGATTGCTAACCTTGATGGAGGGAGAGAAATAGACGGAGCGCGCGTGTGTGATTGAGATGCCCACGTGGAGAAGGGAGATTTGTATGTGTGTGAGAGAGATTGCACAATTCATTCACGTATCACTATCTAACGGTTGAGGACGTGCCTCGCTTGAACATAATCAATATCTACTTCGTATCGTGGCCGAAGATACAATATCGATTCAACGCTATAAAGATTGGACACTCACATATCGCATATGTTATACTTTTTTTTTCAAATAGCCTTTTTCAATCGTGCATCCCAAAGTTATAGTGATATTTCTTCAAACAACCACTGTAGTTATCATGTACATGCACCATTGTTAGTGTTGCATTCAAATTCATTAGTTTTGGATGATTTAAGGTTCTATTATGAAGTAATAAACATAATATTCATATATGAATTCAATGGCTACTGCAATTTATGAAATGGATGCCATGTAATCATATGAGATAACACTTTTAAGTAGCGTAATATAATATCCATTTCTTTTGCGCATCTATATTATCCATTTGTTACTGTACAATATAATTGGAATTAACATGTCAATGCATTGTGTTTAAAATAAATAACCAATGGCGCAAAATTATAAATTTACACGAGAAATACATAGGCTGAGCGTTTGCTCCGTTTTTTATGAACGCGCCTCAGTTACACCCGTACGATTGGCCGCGCCTGTGTGATCGTAACAAGTTATCGGTGCATCATCCGGGTTATTGTCTTTTTTTCTGGGGTCGACTTCATACGAGTTATTGCTGACATGTGCGCCGTGTACACAGTCGCGCATCACCGGTTTCCCGCTAGCACTGTCCAAAATTAGTTGAAACTGGATACGAACGATCCCGCGGGCAGCAAAATATCCTGCCTACTAAAATTTCCGCGACCTAGTCTGGAGCATGGGAAATTCCCTTTTTGTCCTTGGTGCAAGGAGAACAACACGACACTCATTTACATAATAGGTCGGGGTTGCTTTGGTAACTTCCGGTCCCCGCCACCACACGGCACCCCCATTTCCTCTCCCCTCCCGCAAAAACGACTACTCCACAGCACCAGAGCATCTTACAGCACGCCGTTCGTACTTCATCGGCGATTCTACCCCCATCCCTCTCAAAACCCTAGACTGCTCATCCACCCGCGTACCAGAGCCTATTCACTGCCGGCATCGTCCACCTCGCCAGATCTGCTTCTGAGGCCGCATCTACCTCTCCCACCTCCCCTAGAAAGCGTAGACTGCTCATCAACCACTATACCACAGCCCATTCAGTGCTGGCCTTGTCCACCGCTCCAGATCTGCTTCGCCGGTGCTCTCGTCAACTGCAGCACATCTGCAGCGGCTCCTCCCTACACCGCACCGGAGCCGGTTCATACACCCCCCCGGAGCCACCTCACCGACGCCCCCGTCGACGGCCTCAGATCCGCTTCGTCGACACCGTCCTCAACCTACCAAAGCCACTTCGCCGAAACCATCCTCAACCCAACCGGATCGCCGACGTCCAAGTCCAAGGCCTCAGATCCGCATCGTCCACCCTACCGGAGCAGCTTCCCGTCGCCATCATCCACGGCCGTAGATCTGCATCGTCGACACCGTCCTCAACCCTACCACCGGAGCAGCTTCACCGACGCCCTCGTCCACGGCCTCAGATCCACTTCGTCCATACCGCCGTCCACACTACCGGAGCCGCTTCACAAACACCCTCGTCCACGGTCCTAGATCTCCTTTCCGGACCCCGACAGCCACTGCAACATCATCACCCTTGACGTTTCTAACCTGGTTCCCACCGTTTGGCCCGATGCCAAGCACCCGCCGCGACCTAGGTACTTGTCACCTTTAAACCCGTCCAACATCACCTGCCAGATGTACTTCAAATATGCTAACAGGTCGCTGTTACATGTTATGGAGCTGGCAAGAGCCACAAGGACGATGTTTCTTCTGGATCTAACACCTTGGCCAACCAAACTCTTGGACTGAAGCATTGCTATGATCTTGTAAATGCGTCTCTCTCTTGTATTGTTGTGTGCCTGCCAGCGTGCTTTGCTAGTATTTTCGACCAGTAATCCCTTTGTGTAGCCAATGATTACCACTACTGGCTGCTAAATTAGAGATATAGATGTCATACATTAGACAAAGTCATAGGTGGCATGAAGGAATGCCAGTGCACTAAATTAGGCTCCCTTAGAGTGCCTGCAAGTCCAGTACACAGAGTCATGGCTAGTTTATGCGACGCACACAATCATTAATTGGTGGTTTAATTATGTGCAAGGGATATGCAATGTATTATCATGTAGAGATGTCTCAAATTAGCTGTGTCAACTTGCAGATGGGGCGCATCAATGAAAAGGTACAAGATTTCTTAGTACAAGATGTATGGGGCATTGGGGCATTTTCAAGGAACAACGCAAAAAAATGAGGGGCAGCGGTGAGCCTAGACAGCGTGGTATGGTAACTCACTCCATTGCAATCATTGTGACATGTTATTTGTTTGGCATTGCTGTTGGCCAGGGTTCTTAGGGCCAGTTATTTTGAGTTATCCTATGAAAATAAGCTCCTGTAAATATAACCTCGAGATAATAAGCCAACCAGTTCCTTTCATTGCCTTCTTTTCAGTTTATCTGTTGTATGATCAGTGAAAAGTCTATTGCATTATATTTTGTCATTTTGCTACCCATATGAAAATAAATTTGACTTGCAAACATCACGAATTGAACCCATCGCAGTAATTAATATGATAGGAAAACAAACCATCATTATTTGTTCAAAATGCAAATACAAAGATACCCTCTACTTGGCACAATCTACTTTGGTCAATGTCTTCCAAACAGAGGATAATTGCCTAAATTTATATGATTAATCATTATCTATCAAAATTTCATGGTCCAAGTGGCTGGTTTTTATCATATAGCAGCACCCCGTGAAAGCATCATATAGCAGCAGCTCATAGCAATCTATTATATACTTAAAACGATAGAAAACGAACGGCGGTGATTTGACGCTCTAAAAATAAGATGTATCAACGGTTAGGATTTGGCAAGGACACGTTCCATAATATTGCACGCGTATGTTAGGCAAGGACACATATTTCACGTACAGACTTGGATTAGGCAAGGACATATTAGATTAAAAAATTGTAGCATTACATACATTTTTTTAGGGGACATATAAATATTATATTGTACAAATAAGTTGACAGGTCACGTGTCACATATGAGGTATACAGATTTAACGTAATACACAGGAATAAAGCATAAGCAAAAGGAATATGAAAACGTTGCTGATTAGGTCTCTCACGCTGCCAAAACGAGATATATGGACTATCAAACAGAGGCAACAAGCCAAATATGCCACGCACGCAGGCTACCATTCTTTACGAAACTTTTTTTTAAGAAACTCACGCTAGCTAATCCAAGTCCCGTTGGGCAGATTGCATGCGTTGATGCCATTGATGATACCAGCCAGTCCACAGTTTTTTTAGGAAAAGCAAGTCTTTTTATGAACATCATGACCATCTCGCCGTGTAAGTCCGACGTAAAACAGCTTTGCTCCAACGCACCTACCTAGGAATGTCAAAATAATTATGAGTTGCAGCTCAAACAAAAAAAGAAATTATGAGTTGGAAGGAAAGAGAGACATGCGAACACTGAGGTTGCTGGGAGTCTGGGACGTAATGATTATCTAGATCAAAGCAACAATCGAATGCATGTGACCACTTAATGCTCTATGCGATCTCGCCGGCATGCCGGTGCAGCACCAATGACGATGAGGCTGCTCGCACGCAAGCGGCTGTCTATGGTTGAATAGAAGACGTATTGGGTTGTGCACTTGGCTGGCACGAGGAGGAACTGATGGTGAAGTTGATTAAAACATCGTCTATTTAGCTACTCTGCCATGTTCATGATTGTAGACTAAACCTGCGCATTCGCGATGGCAGCGGCAAAGGCGCATGTCGCTGGACAGGAACACGTCGTGGCCGCGTGGTGAAATCGAGTCAATGGGCAAACACAATTAGAAGCTTCGGCCTAGGAGAGCAGACACGTGCTTTCATCGATATCTCTCTTGCCTACGCACATAAGATGATTGATTCTTCATGGGTACCAGCTACTACCTGTGTATGATCATGCCTGCTAGCCTAGATACATGATATATGCAAACGGTTTTTTAACATCTATGCACGCGTTTAAGAGATATATGTTCTTTTCTCAGGGATATATGTATTTATTTTAATGTTGTTGATGGAATATGCATCATGCATGTTGTGAGATAATTTGGTTGTGAGATAACTACCTATATTTCACATGGATGACCAATACATTGGACTTTTTGTTATGGATTCCATTTGATTAAGAATCAACGGTTATATGGCATTTAGATACAATTTTGAACATCTAATGATTATAATCTGCTATGACAATGGTCTACCAAATGAAATTCCTCATGTTTTGCTTTTATGCGATAATTTTTAGCATGTTTTCCTGGGCAGTACAAAAGTGTGTCTGACCTGAGTAGAATGAAGATGAGTGAAAGCATTCACCATTACTTGAAATAGGAACGACTATAAGTGCTAACTTGAGAACGTCAAAAGAGTAAATGTGTGTGTATAAAAATCAAGAAAAGATACACCACGCAAGTTTTTCATGTATGCCAATGTGATCCACTTACCAACGAGCATATTGAAACAACAATGACATGTTTCGAGTAATATGAGTATTGGATCATATGGATGCATGACACCACACGAACCGAGTAACATATAATAGCAACGCCACTAATTATGAGATAGGTGGAGAAAAGGTGAAATGTCTATATGTAAGCCATGGATATTTAATCTATGTTGTGCGTATAATTTCTCTAAAAAGGTGTTTTAAAAGACCTATACCAAGGTATTCCTCCTTCAGTGTCTAATTATCTATGGTGCGTGAATCAGAAAAGCATATACTGAGAACAATATGTGTAATCAAAAAATTCAAAATTTTCTATCAATACAAAATGTAATAAAATTAAGAAGTAAAACTAATATTTTTTATTCTTTGTGGAGTTTTTTCACATAACTACCACCTATGATATTACAAATGCATATTCATATGAAAAGTATTAGTCAAAATCATATCATCGAGAACATGTATAAATGAAGAGATGTATGGTAGTACATATTAAATCTAGCCGCGCAATTGCGCGGGTAACTCCGCTAGTTCATCATATAGTAGCAGCAGCAGCGGCTCATAGCAATTCATCATATAGCAGCAGCAGCAGCAGCCCGTAGCAATTCATCATATAGCAGCAGTAGCAGCTCATAGCAATTCATCATATAGCAGTAGCAGCTCATAGCAATTCATCATATAGCAGCAGCAGCAGCTCATAGCAATTCATCATATAGCAGCAACAGCAGCTCATAGCAATTCATCATATAGCAGCAGCAGCTCATAGCAATTCATCATATAGCAGATCAGAATGAAAATTTGGCAAAAAATCAGAGGAGAACCTCACCTTGTTGGATGAGCTCATCCCGCAACAGCACCTCATGGCCACGGCCTAGGAGGAAGGGAGGGGGAACGAGGGGCCTTCTGCCGGAGTGGGGCATCGGGCGTAGTTGGGCGGCAGCCGCCAGAGTGGAGCGTTGGACGGACCATAGGGGAGCAGCTGCTGGGGACCAGCAGAGTGAGGGGCAGCGCCAGAGGGAGGAGCTGCCGGGGAGATGGAGCCCTACCCGCAGGCCATGGAGCCTCACCGGAGAGAGCATCGTCGAGGAGCAGGGTAGATGGGACCGGTAGTGGCGGCTCGCAGGAGGAACTCTAGCGTTGCAAGCAAGGGATCGAGGCAAAGGGAAAGGGGAGAGGAGATGCGGGCGGGCAGGGGAACGAACGATTGTGTGTTTGTTTTTACTTGGGGGTCGGGTGTGACGTGGGCCTGAGCAGTGGTAGTTTCAGTGTGATATGGGCAAACAATAGAGTCATTTCGCTATACCCCTTCAATTTTAAGTGAGCTTCTACGGGAAGCAACCACCCCCCCAAGCTTTTTCTCATTGTGAAGGAATGGGTGGTGGAAATAAGTTAAGCCCAAGCCCATAACTCAAAAATGAGTTCTTTAGAGCGTTTATGGCTTATTTTGACATCAAGCTCTCAAAAGGTGGAAAAGAACTAGCCCTTAACCTGCAATTCAATTCTATGTGCAGTGATGAATCACTCTTGCCTGCTATAGTGTAGATTTAGGCATCATACATGGCATAACCTAATACATGTGCATTTCATTATAGAATCTGAAATATGCAATGTTTATGCTAGTTCGTACGTTGCACATGATGTTTAAATGCCTCCTAAATCTGGTCAGTCCAATGATGGTCTTTAAGCCTCCTTCTATGCTTGTTTTCTTGATATGTAATTCAGTGTTGTGCAAGATTTGCTCACACATGTGTTCAATTGCTTGTTTGTATCAGCCAGCCATACTAGAACTGTTTGTTTTGATTACTTGCTGTTCATGACCTAACGGAGCTTGTCAGTGATTTAAACACTAATGGCTGTTGTAGTGGAGGCTTGTATAACTCATAGGTGACATAAAGGTTTGCCTGTACACTAAACTAGGCTCCCCAAGAGTACGTGGAGGTCCAGTTCACGAAGGTATGCCTAGTTTATACATAGCGCACACATAGTAAATGCTCATCTGAGTGTGTGCTAGAGATGTGGCATGTTTCCTTATGTGGTGTCATTTTGTTATAAACTCATGCTTTGGTGTTGCCGAGAGACTAGAAAGTATGCATATTTATCTTCCATGTAAGGAGACCTGTAACTAGTTTGTGTCACCTTGCAGAGGGGGTGCAACGAAGCAAAGATTTAGGATTTCCAAGTACAAGATGTTAGGAAGGAGCCTTTCAAGAGAAGGAGGAGCAGCACTAAGCATGTACAACCAGTTATGGTAAGTCATTGTATTACAATTACCAGGACATCCTATTTGTCTGACATTGTGCTTGCGTAGGGTTCTTCACCTGTAACCCAGTCATTGGGCCATTGATTAATGCTCCCTCCGCTCACTATTATAAGATAAGATGTTCTCACTTTTTCCGAAATTAGATGTATGTAAACTCATTTTAATGTGTCTGTTCACTCATTTCAGTACGGATGTAGTCTACATTTAAATATCAAAAACATCTTATATTAGTGAACAGAGTGAGAAACTCCTTCCTGCTATGGTAGAGTTCTCGATGTCATAATTGTCATAACCAAACGCATGTTCACATCATTAGCCTCCCTATCATTACTAGGATCTTGAGTACATACTAGTCGAGATACTTCATAGAGGGCAAACAATGTTACATTACTTGTTCCATTATATAGAAGATACATGAGTTGATTCAAATGTAGCCAGGCCAAGGATGTTATTGAGGCGTGCATGTATGCATGCTGCCAACACAACAGTTCAATTGCTTGTTTGCTTCAGGCAAAATTGGTCTTTTCAATTGCTTTATTTGTCCTTAGTTAATTAGATGCCAAACAATGTTGCCTCATGTAGGGTACTTGTATAACTATTAGTTGACATAATTAAATGCCTTACCATTTCATTACTCTGGCGAAGTGTGCCTGAAGCTTTGAAGTCCATTAACCAACTATTACTGCATGAGTCTCACAATCTAGTTTATATGAGGCTAATGATTGCTTAGTTTTGCTTGCTGTAGTAGGTTTGTATGAATCCCTCTGCAGTTCATTATGCTCCCTAAGACTCTTTTGAAACATGGCACACAATGTTCCAGCTAGTTAATACGAGCTACACAATGTCTAACTACTTGCTTACTTACGCAAGATATATCTAATGTTCAGTAGCTGCGCGTGGTTTAAATTTGTAACCTGTCTGTGTTTTGGATTTGGCCCCAACATCATGCTCCTTTGGTGAGCTAAGAGAGATTTCTATATGCGGCCTGCATAGAGTACCATCTTTATACTTTTTAAAATATCACCTGCTTATGCTTCATGACGTGTGCATTATTGTTAGTCCATTTTTGCCATGTACAAGATAGTCTATCTTGCTCGCTTCACTGTTGTAACTATATGTTTGCTGTAGTCATGTGTACTTACAGAAACATTTCAGGATAAAGTGACATCAACACAAAGCTCTCAGAGTAGTGCGGCATGGCCGTTACCAAATGATTATGGATTGGAATTGGAATGTGCTAATGTTCTAGAGCATCAACTAGAGGCGGCAAGACAGTGTGCATATGAGTCTCAAGATTTAATCAACATGTTGAGATTGGAGGTGCAGACAAAAGATGCATCAGTCAAAAAATGAAACAAGAGACTGAGGAAACCACAAAGTGGAGATTTTGCAGACTGAAATTTGTGCTATCTGAATCCGGCCAATTCTATTTTCTGAAGAGATTATAGTTCAAATGGTAAGTTGTGTTGATGCGCGTCCATGATGTATGAGCTGTATGTGCCCAGTGTATGTAATTTGCTATTTGTTTACGCTTTATTATCACTGTTGGTGAACTATGATGCCCAGTGGATGTAGTTTGTTGTAATTTCTTTATTGTATATTGTAGGATTATTCTTCGTTTCTATGCCTTAATCTCTTTATTGTATAATGTAGGTTTTTTGAGGGAATTGTAGAGTAGGATAATTCTTTGTTATTATATAAGCTATCGTTGAAACGGGGTCCAACAGGCCCAATCTACGTGGGCCCATAATTGCTCGGATGGTCCAATCTATGAGGCCCGTTACAATCATGGGCCGTCCTGTGGCAGAAATGGATTTGGGGCTCGAATGTGGGCCCATCGTAACATGGGCTCTTACCAAGCCGTTAACAAGACGAAAGCTCGATAGGGCCGCTATAATGGAAACGAGCCCACGGGCCACTAGCAGGCTGAAATGATCGTCAGTTGAGTCTTGGCCCATTTCCATGTCGGGCCGTTAACAGGCCGAAAGCCAATCGGGCCATAAGTTGGCCCATATACAAAACGGGCCTTTAACAGGCCGAAAGTTATGTCGGGCAGGAATTGGGCCATGGAGAACATGGGCCGCTAAGAGGCCGAAAGTCAGGTCGGAATGTAAATAGCCCAACTACAGTGTGGGCCATTAACAGGCTGAAAGATACCCCGGGCTGGAAGTTGGCCCAAATCGCTAATGGGCCGCTAAAAGGCCGAAATACGTACCGCCAGGAATTTGGCCCATGCCTATAATGGGCCTCTAACGGGCCAAAAGACGTACAACCTGGAAATTGGCCCATCTCTGTAATGGGCCTCTAACAGGCCGAAAGAACCTCGGCCCGCAAATGAGCCCAAAGACATAGCGGGCTGTTAACGGGCTGGAACAGACGATGGGCCGCAATGGTGTCAAATCGTTAACGGGCCATTGACGGTCCGAATTGGCAGATCTCGTATGGGCCGTTTTTGTAAATGGGCCAGACAAAAGTAGGCCGTAAATGGGCTGGCCCGCTTATTTTGACTGGGCCGACCTTTTTAGCTAAATGGGCCTGTTTTGGGCCGTGCCACGTGACACTGTTCCATAGGCGTGTCTCGTCCATTGGATGGATGGCAACTATCGCGACGCCGAGCAGACATGTGGATCCGTTGGCCAATGAGAATTTTACACGTGGAAAATCACCATTGGTCAGGGCTGTTAACGGGTTATCAGATCCAAAACTGGACCCGATAGTTTAACGGCGACCCATTACGGTGGAAGCCACGTGTCGGTGACCCTTAACGAAAACACTTCCATGACGCGACATTTATCATCATGGAAGTGGACACTTCCGTGATGATAATTTTAGTATTGTCATGGAACACTTCTACGACAGCACAGGTATGACTATCTTGATTCTTTCACAAAATCGTCACGGATGTACATGCATGATAGAAAACGTGACCTATTGTGACAAAGACGTATCATCACGGAAGTGTTTTTTTTTCTAGAGATAGCAGAGAGCAAAACAGTGATTCTATCCAAGTTTGCTAGAAAGCCGAAACCTAATCCGGTTGGGAGTGTCAAGATGTTGAGAAATAGCGAAGAATCTTCACAGGATCTCGGCAAGAGCCATATATCAGAACCTTCATATTTTGGTGCAGACTTCGGGAAGATGTTGACACTCAAGCATCTACTACCTGAGGTACCAAATGACGAGGCGTGAAAACACTTTGTTGATCAAGTTGCATATAAGGTACATAAATTGGATGCTGAAAATAAAAAGCTACTCCCCCCGTTCCTGTATATAAGGTGTATTGGTTTTTTTGATAAAATTCCACAATGTAAGGTGCATTTCTTCTAATTCCTTATATTCCCTTTTTTTAGCCCTCCAGAAAAAAAAGGAAGTATCCCTCTCCCGATTGCGTGTATCTCTATTTCTAGAAAAAGAAGGAAATTATCTCTCCCCTGATTGCCAGTATCTTTTTATTTCATAGCCAAACCGATTTACTTGCCACTAACCAACAAATTTGCCAAGGGTAATTTTGTACTAAATTATCAATAACTTGTTGCCTTGCTCACCGCGCCCAAAAAAATACACCTTAGATAAAGAAACGAAGGGAGTATATGGTAAGCTTCCGACCAAACAAGAGGATATATTTGAGCCAACAAGTGATCTAGGTTCTATGCTTTATGTGATCTAGGTACTGGTGTTTCTACTATCCCCAGATCCATTTATGATAATCTCAATCTTGGTCTGTTTGTTACTAGTGAAATTAAGTTAAACACGGCCAATTCTTCCTTTACACAAGCATAGGGATTAAGCATGGTGTAGTCATTCAAATTAATGATTGCCCTCTCACTATTGATCTGCTTGAACATCCCATTGCACTAACCATACTAGGTAGGCTGTTCTTAAGGACCATTCAAAATAACATTAACGTTTTTGAAGGAAATGTGAGATTTGATATTCCGTCAAATGATCCTTTTATTAAACACGTCCCCAGGAAAAATAACATGAAGATATACATAGGAGACGGTATAACTCTAAGTGTCTAGCTCGTCAGCGTAGAGGTGGACCGGGGACGGCGCTGGAGCATGGTGATGATGGTGATGGACCGGTGATGGTGCCGGAGCATGGTGATGATGGTGATGGATCGACGACGGCGCCGAAGTGTGGTGATGATGGTGGTGAATCGGCGCCGGCGCCGAAGCTTGGTGATGATGGTGGTGACCCGGCGAGTGTGCCGGAGCATGGTGATGATGGTGGTGCCCCCCATGGGCGGGAGCAGGTGCAAACGCCGGCCCGTGATGGTGATGAGGGCTTGGCGCTGGGGCAAGATGGCCATATTGGTGAGCAAGGCTCGGCACTTGAGCCGGCGCATGATGGTGCTTCTCGTGCGCCGAGGAGAGCGCGACTAGCATGGCCAGCAGCAGAGCCATCACCATGGTGGTTGGCGAGAGAGGAGTCACCATGGCAAAAAGATTTGAGAGTGGTGGCAGCTATGGTATTGTTGCTGTGGTTGTGGCAGTCGGGGAGCGCGTCTATATATAGCGATGAGCAAGCGTATCTAGAAGAGGGGAGCGGGTCGTCGTCTTTACTGTGGCAAGTATTCAATCATGCGCATTAATGCTTACTATAAAAATGTGAGTTCGATTGATTTGTTTTCGATTGTTGAATTCGCTACACAAGAAGGAAATAAATCGGTGCCATTTATTCATAACGCTGGCAGAATTACAGTATGAAGATATGGACATATCACAGTGACCTGTCGAATATCGTCTGAGCCGTTGAATATATATATATGATATTTATATTCCTGCCCACGGAAAATCTTGACCATTTATTAGAAAATCATAATTATGACATGATTAATATTATACATATCAACCTCAAAAAAGAGAGGAAAAAAATCTACGGTGCTTACAGTAGAGTGGAGGCATCACAGGCGACAGCCGAGGTCCAAGGGGTTGTCTGATCCATCAAGGTGCTGGCTGGAGCCAACCCAAATGTGCTGCACGCTGGATCAACCGACGGCTCTGGACATGCCGTGCGATGAGCCCAAAAATAATACTCCTTTAGGGTGACCGGTAAGATTGTTGGACTAACTAACAATGTACGGACTTTAGAATAAAGAACTCGTAGCATGGAGGCACACGTTACAAAAATTATAGAGAGCCCAACATTGATTCTAGCCAAGTTTGCGGGAAAGCGGGAACCTAATCCGGTTGAGAGTGTCAAGATGATGGATGTGAGTCATTGGACTGGTTTCTTTAGTTGCAACCCCCACGTCCCCCGCGTTGCCCTGCTCTGGCGACACGGGGGCAATCCATTCGCGCCACCCGCAACCTCCCGTTCTCCCATGCTCCTCGTCTAGCCGCCGCCTAAGGTCCGGCCGGCAAAGTCCGGGTGGGGCAGGGGACAACGGCAACTGGTCGCTTCCCTGCGGTGTTATCCCTCCTTCCTAGTCTGGTAACCGTCTATGGCTGCGGCCCGTGGGCGGCATCGGCTGGATCTGCTTGGGACTGCGACGCTCTGTGGTGGGCGGCTGGTGGGGTCGGCGACGTTGTGGGAGGTCTCGGTGTGTGGTGGGGCAATGGTGGGCTGGCAGGTTCGGGGTGGTGGCACTCTGGTGCTTCCACGCAATGGTTTCCTCAAGTAGTGTGGGGTGGCCTCCTCACTACACGGGACAGGGGCTGCAAGCGCCAGGCCAAGGCCGGCAGCGGCGTTGGTGGCGTGCAGGGGAGATGGCGATCGGTGGCGTCCTAGACCTAGGTTAAGTTGTCGTGGGACTTGAGGGCTGGACCAGATCCTGCTCGTGGAGGGCCATTGCTCTGGTGACCCGTCTTCTAGGGCTGCCCTAGAGACGTTGTTGGCTGATCTGTTGGACCCGCACCCCCGACCGTGGTGGGGTTCTCTACGCGTGAACCTACATTGTTTATGTCCAGTATGGACCCACGACGGTGCCACTCTGACATTGTCCGTGTTTTGGTTCCCAGTTCTCGAGGGCCTTGTTCCCTTGTTGGTGTTGGTGGTCTGTCTTGGATGCCGGGGCAGCGGCCCTGGATGGTGAGGATGCGTGCCTGGCTTTGCGGCGAGTAGCGCGTCAGCGGAGGTGGCACCTTATCTTGGCTATGGGGGTAGCAAGGGGAGGGTGATGGCCTGCAAGTGCACAGGGTTTAGTTGTAGCTTTTTCGAAGTAAGAGTATCAATCCCATAGGGAGCACGCGAATTGGGTTTTTGTCTCTTTTAGTGACTTACGAAATTGTGTCTGCAAGTAATTGTAGACTCAAAGCAAAGTGAGGGCGTAAATAAATGTTGGTTTTGGTGAAGTGTGAACTTAAAGTAATAACGTAAATAGAAATAAAATAGTAGGAAGAGTAATGAATGAAATGACAAGAGACCCTGGAGACTTGGAGAGGAGGGCAGAAGCTTCACGAAGCCTCCACAAGGCAACAGGGCGCGGCCCGAGGGGGGCGCGCCCTGATGCCTTGTGGAGCCCTCGTGGCTCCATTTGACCTAATTCCACTTCTATAAATTCTAAAATATTCGGAAACCAACAGAGAGCCACCCCGAATAACTTTTACGCCGCCGCAAGCCTCTGTTCTTCCATGATCCATCTGGAGGCCTTTTCCGGTACCGACGGAGGGGAAATAGATCACGGAGGGCTTCTTCATCAACCTTGCTGCCCTTCCGATGATGTGTGAGTAGTTTACCACAGACCTACGGATCCATAGCTAGTGGCTAGATGGCTTCTTCTCTCTCTTGGATCTTCAATACCATGTTCTCCACGATGTTCTTGGAGTTATATCCGATGTAATCTTGTTTTGCGGTGTGTTTGTTGGGATCCGATGAATTGTGAGTTTATGATCAGATTATTCATGAGAAATATTTGAGTCTTCTCTGAACTCTTTTATGCATGATTGTTATAGCTTTGTATTTATCTCTGATCTATCGATTTGGTTTGGCCAACTAGATTGGTTTATCTTGCAATGGGAGAGGCGCTTTGTGATGGGTTCAATCTTGCGGTGCTCAATCCTAGTGACAGAAAGGGACATGACACGTATTTGTATTGTTGCCATTAAGGATAAAAAGATGGGGTTTAATCATATTGCTTGAATTTACTTTGTCAACATCATGTCATCTTGCTTAAGGCGTTACTCTGTTTTATACTTAATGCCCTAGATGCATGCGGGATAGCGGTCGATGGGTGGAGTAATAGTAGTAGATGCAGGTAGGAGTCGGTCTACTTGTCTCGGACGTGATGCCTATATACATGATCATTGCCATGAATCCGTCATAATTATTTGCTTTTCTATCAATTGCCTAACAGTAATTTGTTTACCCACCGTATGTTCTACGCTCGAGAGAGAAGCCTCTAGTGAAAACTATGGCCCCGGGTCTATCTTTATCATATATTAAAAACCAAAAATACCTTGCTGCAATTTATTTAATTTTATTTTATTTAGTATTTTAGTTTATCTATCTATCACTATCAGAATTAATCCTTGCAAATAACCGCTAAGAGGATTGACAACCCTCTTATTTGCGTTGGGTGCAAGTGTTTGCTTTTGTGTGTGCAGGTGCTGCTAATGGGATTTTGCGTGGTTCTCCTACTGGATTGATAACCTTGGTTCTTAACTGAGGGAAATACTTATCTCTACTATACTGCATCACCCTCTCCTCTTCGGGGAAATACCAACGCAGTCTACAAGTAGCAGGAAGAATTTCTGGCGCCGTTGCCGGGAAGGCATCACCAAAATTTATCAAGTACCTTCGCACAAACTATCATCCACTTGCATTTATTTTATTTGCCTTTTTATTTGCATTTGCCTCTTGTTTTCATCTCCCCCACTTCCAAAAGTTTTTTACAAAAACAAAAAAATATTTTTATTTGCTTGTTTGCTAGTTTGCTTGCTTTGTCGCGATGTCTTAGGAAAACACAAAATTGTGTGACTTTTCCAATACTAATAATAATGATTTTATTAGTACTCCTATTGCTCCTCCCGCCACTAGTGCGGAGTCATGTGACATTAATGCTGCTTTGCTTAATCTTGTTATGAAAGAACAATTTTCTGGAAGTCCTAATGAAGATGCTGCATCCCATCTAAATACTTTCGTTGAACTTTGTGATATGCAAAAGAAAAAAGATGTGGATAATGATATTGTCAAATTAAAATTATTTCCGTTCTCACTACGAGATCGTGCTAAAACTTGGTTTTCATCCTTGCCTAGAAATAGTATTGATTCTTGGGATAAGTGTAAGGATGCTTTTATTGCCAAGTATTTTCCTCCCGTGTGACGCCCCTGGCTCGACCGTGCACTAATCATACACGCAACTATGCACGATCAAGACCAGAGACTCACGGGAAGATATCACAACACAACTCTAGACACAAATTCTAACATAAGGGAGTTATATTACAAACCAAGGGTCACAAGGACCCGAATACTTAAGTTAGCGAAAGCAACAATATCTGAGTATGGACATAATTAGACAAGTTTGCCTTAAGAAGGATGAGCAAAACAACGACAACTAGATCGAAAAGGCGCAGGCCTCCTGCCTGGGAGCCTCCGAACTACTCCTGGTCGTCGGTCTCCATGTAGTAGTAGGCTCCGTCGGTGTAGTAGTAATCATCAGCGGGATCAACTGGCTCCTAGGCTCCGTCATCTGATCGCAGCAACCGGGTAGAGGGGGAAAAGGTAGCAAAGCAACCGTGAGTACTCATCCAAAGTACTCGCAAGACTTACATCAGAACTATGCTAAGTATGCATCGGTATCAAAGGGAAGGGGCTATATCAGTGGAACAAACTGCAGAATGCCAGAGTAGAGGGGAAGGCCTAGCCTATCGAAGACTAGCATCTTGCAGGGTCTTGCAGCAATAGAAGAGAATAGAGTAACATAGCATATAGTAGCAAATATATATTAGTAACGCCCAGAGATCCTTCCTCGACTACCCCGCGAGGAAGCGATCCCGGAGCCATCATATCAGTTTAGTATCACATGTATCCAGTTCTAGTTGTAGTAGATCGGGATACAACTCCGAGCGTCCGTTACCGTGGACATGTCTATTCGAATAGATTACTTCCCTGCAGGGGTGCGCCAACTTACCCAACACGCTTGATTACCTCTGGCCGGACACACTTTTCCTGGGTAATACCCGGCCTCAGATAATCGACACGCCGTAGTCCAACCTTGGCTCAGCAGAGAGGTCAGCATGCCGGTCTACATCCTAAGCGCGAAGGGGTCATGGGCCAATCATCCTTTGCACTCCTACGCGTTGCGTACGCGGCCGGGACCAAACCTAGCCCCTGTATACACACGCAGGCGTTCCAGTTCACCTGGGCGCGCGCCGCACAATTGTGACGTCTGAAGAGCTTTTGGGAGAATCGTATGACGCCGAGTGCCCATAACTTATCCCGTGTGGTGGTTAGTGCGAAAAGGCCAGAGGCCTACTCAAATCATATATCCAAACCCGTTAGTGTATTGGAAGCTCGCGGAAACGATCAGTGCTCCTGTCGCCCCGTCTCGCGGTCTTACGACAAGGGCCAGGCCCATCCCTCTCTAGGGCGGTCTCTGCCTGTCCGGTCGTGCCACGTCATTAACTCTTGCGGGTACCCTTTGGGTCGACCCGACTTATCAAGAGACTGTCGGGAACTCAGGTCCACCTCTACCGGGGTGGTACCGCCTGCCCCTTCAGTCCCGCAGTAATAGTTAACGGGGAACAGTTAAAGGTAACAGTGTGTCCTTACCATCAAGGTGAACTCAGAGGAATCACCCTCGGTAGGTTCACACCTGAGGTAGAATGTGAAGGTGAACTTGGAGGAATCACCCTCGATAGGTTCACGATTAGGTGTTGCACGACAGAGACATCATCAGGAGTGGTGAGCGAGAAATCACCCTCTGTAAACCACACTCGATGTGCTACACTACAGAGATATCATCGGAAGTGAGATACGAGGCATCACCCTCGGCACTCGATAGTAGCTCTGCAGAGTCGTACAACTAAGGGGGGTGCTGGTGGTGTGTTCGGTCTCCGTACATCGATCACATTGATCAAATCTTCCGTAGTAAAGCCTGGCAACACGGACAAGGGTGTAGGGCCTCTGATGGATCACTAACCAGCCTATACTGAGCATATAGGACAACAGGTAAAGTATCAACAACAGGTTACAAAATCAGGCTATGCATCAGAATAGGAGCTATCGAATAACAGTAGCAAAATCTAATGCAAGCACGGGAGAGAAAGAATGGGCGATATAGGAATGATCAAGGGGGTTTTGCTTGTGTGGAAGCTCTGCTGCAAGTGGCTGAACGTCTGCGGCATAGTCGTACTCAGTGGCGTCGGTGTCGGTCTCGGGGTCTACCGGAGAAGAAGAGGGGGAAGAAATAGTAAATATAAAGCACACAGATGCAGCATGATGCATGACAACACGGAAATTTGGGACACATTGTAGAAGATTTTGTAAGGCTGGCGAGACAAATCAGAGCTCATGGAGGACTGTCAACAGAGCAGGAGCCCGACACCATCAGATGGACAAAGAACAGCACTGGACAGTACTCCACGGCCTCGACGTACAAACTTCAGTTCAGCAACATGACAGCGGGGGAGATGAAGAGCGCAATCTGGAAAGCCTGGGCCCCGGGAAAAAACAAAATCTTTGCGTGGCTGTTGCATCAAGACAGACTGTGGTGCAATGATCGCCTGCAACGACGAGGATGGGAAAATTCTTATTTTTGCCAATTCTGCATGCGAAACCTAGAGTCCTCCGTCCACCTCTTCTGGAATTGCCATCTCTCCCGGGCAGTTTGGAACGAGGCAGCTAAGTGGAAGGGGTGCTCATCACTTCTTCTACCTAATGGGGAACAGACAAGCACAGTCTCTGTGGTAAAATACATAATCTCAAAAGCAAGTAGGGACGGGAGAAAAGGAGTCAAGACCATGATCATGATGATCTCCTGGGAGCTATGGCATGAACGCAACAACTCCATTTTCAGAGCAAAATCAGCAAACCCATTGGACATCATCGCGGCTGTTCGAAGATGCATGGAGCAAAGGCGTTTGGCCGGAGCAAAAGCAATAGAGTCCCCTTTTGGGGATGCAACTGTGAGATAGCAGGATAGTGGCACTAGGGGCGGGCAATTGTTTTTTCCCGCCATTTTTGGTTCTCTTTCCTTTGCTCTATTTTTCCCCAGGATCACTTGATCAACACTATGTTTTCCATATGCTCCCTACTAAATCAAATGAAGCCAGCAAATGCTGGATCTTTCAAAAAAAAAGATGGTAGTATGCTATGCCATGGGTGACCTAATGCAGCGCTAAGTCTTATAGATGAACCGGGAAAATATCCGGAAATATTTTCCCGGCTCCAGGCATTTATCGGTCAGACGATCCGGAGGGGAAGGTTCCATGTTTGCTATGTTGGGGGCATGTGGCAGGTATGTGGATGGCGTATTCGGATTCGTTATATTTTTCTGATCAACTTTCATATATAAATTATTTTCATCCGAGTTGCGGATTATTTTATATGAATTTCTAAAGTTTTAACAATATTCTGAAATTCCTATAATTTAATATTATTTCGAATTTAAAACAATAAATTACTTTTGTCACATAGTGAAGAGCCAACCACAGTGTATGACAGGTGGGGCCAGGGTCAAAGTCAACAGTGCACAGTCAACAGTTGACCCAGTCAATGTTGACTGGTCAACAAGGTCTAGGGGGCCTACATGTCATTGTCACATGTATTTAACATTTCTTTAAATTGATCTAATTAGTGGTAGGGCCCGCTGTCAGTGCCTAATTAGTTGGGGTTAGCACTAATGGGGGGTTAGTCCCTAATTAAGCTAGGCCGGCCCACTAGGCAGAGGCCATAGCCAGCCACCAGTGGCTGCTGGGTACGCATGCAACCACAGGTAGCCGGGCACGGCGCGGCCGGCCAGCAGGGGCTGCGGCCGGCGCGGCTGGGCGCGTGTGCGCGCGCACTTGGCACGGCTAAGCGCGGGGCTGGGGGCGGCGGCTGCGGTGAGCACGGCGGGAGCGGGGAAGCAGCAAGGCAGCAGCAGCGGCAGAGTAGCAGCAGCAGCAAAAAGAGCAGCAGCGGCAAAGCAGCAACAGCAGCAGCGCGGGGCTGTGCAGGCGTGTGTGTGGACGACGAGGGTCGCGGCCAGGCGAGGCAGTGCATGCGTAGGAGCGCGGTCACGCGCAGGCGGGCGCGGACGGGGTAGCCAAGACGTGAGCGAGAGCGGGACAGGAAAGCGTGCGAATGCAGAGCTTCGGTGGTGGCCATGGCGAACTCAAGGCGACGGCTACGGCGACGGATTGAGCCGGGGAAAAGGGGGAAACGGAAGGGGAGCTCACCACGGAGCGTAAGGAAAGCTCGTTGTTAGCTTAGTAGCAGCAGTGGCGACGGATCGACGACGAATGCCAGCGGCCGAAGCAGGTAGATGAAGTCAATCCGCTCGACTTGGCGCGTCCCAGCTCGATCTGCTCCTCAAGGACGGCAAAGTGGACGATGATGGAGCGGCCGGACATGGCCTCATGGCGCAGGGACGTCAGTGGGCTCGAGGATGACGAAGGCCATGGCGACGGCCGTGTTGGGTATGGACCAGATCGCAGAAATCAAAGGGGGCGAGCGAAAGAGGAGAGGAGTGGCGATCTAGGGTTCGCCGGGGGGGTCGGGGGCAGCCTTATAGATGTCGGCAATGCAGTGGATGGCCGGCACGTGGCCGATCCGCGGCGTGGACAGGCGCACAGCGGCCACCCAGCCTCTGATGAACAGAGGTTGAAGAAAAGGGGATGTTGGGCTGGGCTGTGCACTGTGCACTCGTAGCCCAGTCCAACAGTGGGTCTTTTGCATTTTATTTTTGTTTCTTATTTTTCCAGCACCGTTTTCTATTTTCTTTAGCTATCAAATGAATTTTGCTACACATGATACTTAGCACATAAATCAAACACCACATAACAAGGCCACACACAAACTTTCAAATATTTTGGAAGTGTTTAAATAATTGTTTTATTTCCAATGGTTTAATTAAATGTTATAGGTCCGCTTTATTTGATGCTAGGGACAAAACGATAATTCAAATAATGTTGGTTTCTTCATGACAATTACTTAGTGAATATTTGCAACCCAACAAACATTTTTATTTTACTATTTGAAGAATAATAATTTGACTTGCAATTTAAATTTAAATTTGACTTTGATTTTAATAAGTGGCAATTTGGCTTAGTAAAGCATGATAACATGCCATCATTAGGTTGAGATTACTGTAGCATGATTATCGGGGTGTTACAAATCTCCTCCACTACAAGAAATCTCGTCCCAAGATTTAAGAGGTAGAGTAGGGGAAAAGGTCTGGCTATGAATCTAACAAATCTTCTCGGTCTTGGTTGCTCTTCCCGAAGAGGTCGGTCCACTGGGTTCAAGTCTTCATTTCTCGGCATCGGTGCATCATGACGAAGCTGTCATTCTTCCTTGAGGACCTTCATCGTACTTATGAAAAGGATACGGGGTAACTCGGAAACGGTGGATTGCTATAAGGGGCAATCATCTGGGGTTATCCCATAAATGAACACATAAGTATCTCTCGGGTTGGAAGTCAGGAAATACATCGAGAGAAATAAAAGAAGGCATGAGAAGTTTCAAGTGGGCAGGCAGTCATTTAATGCCCAACCGAGAGTGTGAACTGGGTTCAGAGCATCGGGAATAAGTATTGCATCTGATACTAGAATAGATCATCACTAGGAAGGTGGCTCATGAATTACATATGAAGCCAAGTGCGAGGAATAACTTTGGAAACAGGGATGTACAGGAGAGTCAGGTTTCGATCATGTGGAACTGTGGTTAGTGTAAATTAAGAGTAGGAAGGGCGGTGACATCTTGCATGGTCACGATAGCAAGGCATGTCAGAGGATAGCTTGTTAGCTATGTCGGCAACAACATCGGTATCAAGGGCGGTGTGACGCCCCCGACTCAACCGTGCACTAATCATACATGCAAATGCGCACGATCAAGATCAGAGACTCACGGGAAGATATCACAACACAACTCTAGACACAAATTAAAGTTATACAGCTTTATATTACAAGCCAGGCCACGAAGGCTCGAATACATAAGTCAGCGGAAACAACAATATCTGAGTACAGACATAACTAAACAAGTTTGCCTTAAGAAGGTTGAGCAAAACAACGACATCTAGATCGAAAACTCGCAGGCCTCCTGCCTGGGAGCCTCCGAACTACTCCTGGTCGTCGGTCTCCACGAAGTAGTAGGCTCCGTCGGTGTAGTAGTAATCATCGGCGGGATCAGCTGTCTCTGGGACTCCGTCATCTAATCGCTGCAAATGGGTAGGGGGAAAAAGGTAGCAAAGCAACTGTGAGTACTCATCCAAAGTACTCGCAAAACTTACATCAGAACTATACTAATTATGCATCGGTATCAAAAGAGAAGGGGTTGTATCTGTGGACTAAACTGCAGAATGCCAGACTAGAGGGAAAAAGCATAGCCTATCGAAGACTAGCATCTTGCAGCATCAGAAGAGTGCAAATTAGCATATTATAAAGTAATAAGTAAGTAGTAGCAACGCCCAGAGATCCTTCCTCAACTCCCTGCGAGAAAGTGATCCTGGAGCCAACATATTATTAAGCACCACAAGTATCCAGTTCTAGTTGTAGTAGATCGGGATACAACTTCGAGCGTCCTGTTGCCGTGGACACGGCTATTCGAATAGATAACTTCCCTGCAGGGGTGCACCAACTTACCCAACACGCTCGATTAACTCCGGCCGGACACACTTTTATCGGGTCATGCCCGGCCTCGGCTGATCGACACGCCGTAGTCCTACCTAGGCTCAACAGAGAGGCCAACATGCCGGTCTAAATCCTAAGTGCGAAGGGGTCATGGGCCAATCGTCCTAAGCACTCCTGCGCGTTGCGTACACGGCCGGGAGCAGACCCACCCCCTTAATACAAGCGCAGGCGGTTACCGTCCAACCCGGCGCGCGCCGCTCAACTGCTGACGTCTGAAGAGCTTTCGGAAGAATCGTACGACGCCGAGTGCCCACTTTTATTCCCGCGTGGTGGTCAGTGCGAAAAGGCCAGAGGCCAACTCAGATCATATATCCAAACCCATTAGTGTGTTGGGAGCTCACGGTAACGATCAGTGATCCTGTCACCTCGTCTCGCGGACTTACGACAAGGGCCAGGCCCATCCCTCTCTAGGGCGGTCTACCTGCCCGGTCGTGCCGCGTCATTAAACCTCGCGGGTACCCTCCTAGTCAACCCGACTTATCAAGAGACTGTCGGAAACTTAGGTCCACCTATACCGGGGTGGTACCACATGTCCCTTCAGTCCCGCAGTAACAGTTAAGGGGGGACAGTTAAAGTAGTTGTGTGTCCATACCATCAAGGTGAACTCAGAGGAATCACCCTCGGTAGGTTCACACCTGAGGTAAAATGTCAAGGTGAACTTGGAGGAATCACCCTCGATGGGTTCACGCTTGAGGGGCTGCATGACAGAGACATCATCAGGAGTGGTGAGCGAGGAATCACCCGCTGTAAACCACACTCGATGTGCTACACTACAGAGATATCATCGGAAGTGAGATACGAGGTATCACCCTCGGCACTCGATAGTAGCTCTGCAGATTCGTACAACTAAGGGGGTGCTGGTGGTGTGTTCGGTCTTTGCACCTCGATCACATTAATCGAGTCACCGGTAGTAAAGCATGGCAACAAGGACAAGGGAGTGGGGCCACTGATGGATCACTAATCAGCCTATACTAAGCATTTAGGACAACAGGTAAAGTATCAACAACAGGTTACAAAATTAGGGTATGCATCAGAATAGGAGCTATCGAATACAGTAGCAAAATCTAATGCAAGCATGGGAGAGAAAGAATGGGCGATATAGGAATGATCAAGGGGGTTTTGCTTGCCTGGAAGCTCTGCGGAAAGGGGCTGGTCATCTGCGACGTAGTCGTAACCAACAGCGTCAGCGTCGGTCTCGGGGTCTACCGGCGAGAAGAGGGGGAAGAAACAGTAAATATAAAGCACACAGATGCAGCACAAAGCATGACATGGCAATATGTTGTGCTAGGGGTGACCTAATGCAGTGCTAAGTGTTATAGACGGAGCAGGAAAATATCCAGGAATATTTTCCCGGCTCCAGGCATTTATCGGTTAGACGATCCGGAGGGGAAGGTTCCATGTTTGCTGTGTTGGGGGCATGTGACAGGTATATGGGTAGCATAGTCGGATTGGTCTTATTTTTCTGATCATTTTTCATATATAAATTATTTTCATCTGAGCTACGGATTATTTTATATGATTTTTCGAAGTTTTAAACAATTTATGGAATTCCTGGAATTTATTTAATTTTGAAATTAAATGGATAAATTGCTAGGGGTACACAGAGAGTGTACCCAGCCTTGTGCACGTGTGGCTGACAGTGGGGTCCAGTTGACTACCCAGTCAGCAGTCGGGCAGTTAACTGGGACCGTTGACTGGTCAACTGCCCAGTCAGCATTGACTGGTCAAAGTGAATAGTGAAGGTGGGTCCCGCATGTCATAGACTTAGACATTCTGAATTTATTTTAGTAGTTTAATTTAACAGCGGGCCCCACGTGTCATATACTATTTAGTGGGGGGGTTTAGCACTAATGGGGGTTAGCCCCTAATTAACTGGGTCGGCCCCACATGGCAGTGGCAGAGCCGGCAGAGGCCATGGCTGTGCACGCACGGGCAGATGGCCACGGCGGCCATGGCCAGCAGTAGCAGCACAGCGGTGGCAGCAGCAAGCGGCGGCACTAGGCAGCGGTGGCGCTAGGCAGCAGCGGCTGAAGCAGCAGCAGCAGCAGCGTAGCAGCAGGAGCAGCAGGCAGAGCAGCAGATCAGCGACAGCAAAGCAGCAGCAGTAGCTGGAGGCAGCAGCGCGTGAGCGCGGGCGGCTGTGGTGCGGTACGCGTGAGCGCGTGGCCGGGTGAGGCAGCGCGGGCGGGGCGCGCGGCCAGGGAGAGGCGGGCGCGGCCAGAGCCGATGCAGGGCGCGCGGGCGAGCGCGAGCTCCGGCCGCCAAGGCAAGCAACTGGAGCGACGACATACGGCGACGAATTGAGGCAGGAAGAAGGGAGATTCGTGGGAGGAGCTCACCATGAGCTTATTGGCGAGGTCGGTGAGGCAGGGGACGGCTCGGAGTAGCGGTAATGGTGACGCGAGATGCGACGGCCGAGACAGAGGAAGACGAAGCAGGCGTCGTGGAGGGGGCGTCCCGCCTTGAGCTGGTCCCCGGAACGGACGAAGCCGGCCGCGGCGGACCTTCTGGACGTGCTCCCGCATGCCAGAGAGGTCGGTGGCCGTGACAATGACGGCGAGGCAGCGGTCACCGCACGAGCTCACGAGCTCGAATTCAAGCCAGAGAGGAAGGGGGCGAAGGGGGAATGAGGGGGGAATGGGCGAGGGGGATCTAGGGTTTCTGGGGGACACATTTGTAGGGTTGGGGAGGGGCACGTGGTGGCCATCTGTCGGAGTCTAGGATCTGCGTCCAAGAAACTTCTCCAAGAACTTAGGATTCGAACTCTGGGGGACTTTGCTTGGCAACCTACGACACGATAGCAACTACGGTGGGGGCACGACGAGCTCGCTGACTCTCACCGGACATGGAGGGGACGCACGAGCTACCCAGGTCCGGGCCACCGTGCAGTGTAATACCCTACTCCTACCTGTGTTGGATTGCTCTGTGATGGAGAGCTTGTGGCTCCAAGTACAAGAGATGGGGGAGAATGAATCGATCCCCTTACATGGAGGCAGCCCCGCCCCTTTTGTAGTGCCTTGGTCCTCTTCCCCGAAAATATTAGCGGGAAAGGGTAGCCACAGGGCAACAATTCAAAGGGGAATAGGTGCGCAGGTCTATCCTGACTAAAGGCAGTCTCCGCCTGATAAAGTGGTCTTCGCGACGTGCAGATGGGCTTGGCGATGACCTCCGTCCTGGCACGCCGATCCGTCCTGATCTTCTTTCACCAAAGAGGAAAGGCTTTGGGACTTGCTTTGGGAGAGGCAGATACCGCTGCTCCCTTATCACCCGAATGGAAACCTGTCCGAGCTGTATCCTACTGTCCTTGCACTGACATCGAGACGCCACCCACGTGACGGGCAGGCCGCCCTGCTGCTGGCGCCCTGCGCCCTACCCCACCGAGCGGCCTCTCGAGGGATTGCCTCATGAGGCGATCCGGGGTTTGCCAGCCTTATCGGGGCTAGGCCTGGCGGCGAGGGGCCTCGCGAGGCCGGCCCCTCGCGAGGCAACTCCCTCCTGGACGACGCCAAAGCCACCTTGCCCGGGCCGTCCCCGGCATTGCCTCCTAGGCCAGAGGCAGACGGTCTGTGGTACCCTGGTTCCCACTGGGCCGACAGTAGCCCCCAGGCCCGCGGCGCGCGCGTCCCGCCTGTTGGGGACGAAGCGCTGCGAGGCCCATCGAGCCGCCAGGCCCAGGCGCGACGCGTGGCGGCCTTTGCAGGCGTGGCGCCTCCACTACCTGCGATGCCTCGATAACCGCCCCCTCGGCGATAAAACCTGCCCGCGCGGGGCATGGGCATTTCATTGCTTCTTCACTCTGTCCCCAGCCTGCCTTGCGACCAACTCCTCGGCTCCCCATTTCTCTCCAACTTCCAATCTCCCCACCAATCTCTCCGCCCGTCACCGCCGCGGCCATGGCTCCCCCAAGGAAGCTCTCCGCGGCTGAGAAAGGGAAGAGGATGACAAAGGAGGTGTAGCCGCCGAAGCCAGCGGTGGTGAGGTGTAGAGGCCGGGCCCGTGGTTTGGCCACGGCAACGAGGGTTCCCCCTCGGGGTCAGACGCACTCCACGGCCGCCGGTGCGGAGGCTGGCCCCAGCACCCATAGAACGGGCGTGACTCGCGGTCGCGGGAGAGGCGCTGCTCACGGGCGCGGAGGCCGCGGCGGCCGCGGCGGTTCCGCCGCTCTTCCTCTCCAGGCGGGGAGGCACTCGGCGGAGGCAGCCCACGAGTTCATCATGGACATGCACCGCTCGCCCCGCACCTGGCTTCGGCTCCCAGACTCCTTCGCGAGGGCGATGGGGGAGCGCACGCCCCTGGGCCTGTGGCTGCAGGCGGACGGCTGCTGCAACGGCCCCTCCTGGGTGGCGATGGATTTCACCCCCTCCGGCTTCATGTTCTTGAAGCAGGGGTGGAAGTCCTTTGCCCTCGCCCGGGGCCTGAAGCGGGGGCACCTTCTCCACTTCAAGTATGACGGAGACGCCACCCTCTTCATGAAGATCTTCGGGGCATCCGGCAGCCGCCTGGAGTGCAGTGCGGAGAGCGAGGACGGCAGCTACAGCGGCTCCTCCAGCGAGGATGGCAGCGATGATGGTGCCGCCTCCCCCGATGGAAGCGGGAGCGACGACAGCTCCCCCCGCATCAAGGACGGGGATGAAGACTCTGATTAGGCGTGGGCGGAGCTCAATGCGAACTCTTGGGGATGATGGCGCTGCGGCCGGCCCTCTTTCTTCTTTTTTTTTCCTGCATTAGATCGATGTAGCCCCGTGGAGGAGTAAGAACATCTTGTACGGCACCATATGTCTAAGTACTTTGTCTCCCGCGTTTTTGCTTTCTTCATGAGACCCTTCTTTCCTTCTTACGCTGCCCTTGTGCCCTGCGTCGCTGGGACCCAGCCCCCGAGCTAGCTACGACCGTCGTTGGTGTACTTAGAGCGTGCGCTCAGCAAGGCCAGACGGTGTAGGGCTCTTGAGGACGGTAGGAGTCCCTGAGGCGCGATGCTCAGGGTCCCCCCCTTGACGCGCAGGCGGCTCGTGCCAAGGAAATCAGGTGCCTTGAGGGGAAAACGGGAGGAGGGAAACCCGAGAGGCGCTTAGACTTAGCTTCTTTGGAGATGCGTGGCTCGGAGCGAGCCCTTCGCGGGGCACCGGACGCAAGGCACGGTCCCTCACGAAGCCTTTTACCCGCGGGGTGCCGATCGCGGGTCATCCCGAGGGGGGCTCCTGAGGCCCTGCACCAGGGAAGTTGCCATTTTTTTGCAAAAAAAATGTAGCGGGGCGCGTTCGTGAGGCCGCCTGTGGGTGTTACGCGAGGAGGCAAGAGCACCAAGGACCTGGTGAGGTGACGTGCGAGGGAGCGGGCCCGCGAGCCAGAGCTCAGTCACTTGGGTTTTGCAGTGCTGCTGGGACTGACCCGAGCACAGGCACCGTGCCCAGCCCCCGCTCGCGTGAGACACATGGGGGGAGATCGCGAGCGCGCCTCCGGAGGCAAATCAGCTGCAAGGACACCGGTTGCTATTACGAAATAGACTTGACTGATGCATGAAATAGACTCATTACATAACAGGAAAGGTACGTGCTACCGTGTTCGACACGTGTCAGCTTGAGGATGTGATGGCCGTAGGACGCTCAAGTATGTAGGCTGCCAGCGCGGAGCATGGGGCGTCCACCAGCACGGAGCATGGGGCTTTCCGTCAGCGCGGAGTATGGGGTGTCCGCCAGCGCGGAGCATGGGGCTTTCCGTCAGCGCGGAGTATGGGGTGTCCGCCAGCGCGGAGCATGGGGCTTTCCGTCAGCGCGGAGTATGGGGTGTCCGCCAGCGCGGAGCATGGGGCTTTCCGTCAGTGCGGAGTATGGGGTGTCCGCCAGCGCGGAGCATGGGGCTTCCACGAGAGTGGGAGGGAGCTCCCGCGTGCCGAAGGCAGCGCTGGTAGAGGGAGCTTCGGAGCGTGTACAACTCCATTTCGTTCGTATCCGTGGGGTCACGGATAGAACTTGCGGAGATGTTGGATGTTCCATGTGTTTTGTACCGGAACACCCTCCTCCGTTTCGAGCCGCGCCGCGCCGGGCCGGGAGATGTGCATGACCCTGAAAGGGCCCTCCCACATGGGCGAGAGTTTGTGGAGTCCCTCTCTAGAGAGGATCTGGTGCAGGACAAGGTCGCCCGCCTCGAGGGTGTGGGGGCGCACGTTGCGGCTGTGATAGCAACGCAACGCCTGCTGGTACCTTGCCGCACGAAGGGCGGCCTGGCGGCGCACCCCTTCGAGGAAAAGCAGGTCATCCTCCCGCAGGCCATCCTGACGAGACTCGTCGAAAGCCAAGACCCACGGGGACCGGTGCTTGACCTCGGCTGGGAGAACCGCCTCTGCCCCGTAGACAAGGAAGAAAGGCGTCTCGCTGGTGGGCTTGGTCGCCGTGGTGCGGATTGACCATAGCACTGAAGGGAGCTCCTCCAGCCAGCCATTGCCGCAGGCCGCGAGCTGCTTCTTGAAGCTCCTAGTCTTGAGGCCCTTGAGGACCTCAGCGTTGGCGCGCTCGGCCTGGCCATTGCTTCGAGGGTGCGCCACGGAGGCAAAGCAGATCTGCGTGCCGATTCTGGCGCAGTAGGTCTTGAATTGGCCGCTGGAGAACTGTGTGCCGTTGTCCGTGATGATGCGGTTGGGGACGCCAAAGCGGGACACCAGGCCCTTGATGAACTTGACCGCTGACCCTGCCGGAATGGTCCGGACAGGCTCCACCTCCGCCCACTTGGTGAACTTGTCGATGGCGACGTAGAGGTAGCGGTAGCCGCCTTCCGCGCGAGGGAAGGGCCCGAGGATATCCAGCCCCCAGACCGCGAAAGGCCACGAGAGGGGAATGGTCTGGAGCCCTTGCGCCGGCTGGTGGATCTGCTTGGCATGGAATTGGCAGGCCTCGCATGCCTGGACCAGCTCGGCGGCATCTTCGAGCGCTGTGGGTCACTAGAAACCGCTGCGGAATGCCTTACCTGCGAGGGTGCGTGAGGACGAACGGTGGCCGCAGTCGCCTCCATGGATGTCGGCAAGCAGCTCGCGCCCTTGCTCCTTGGAGATGAACCGCAGCGCGACTCCGTTCGGGCGATGGCGGTACAGGTTACCCTCCCTCAAGTGGTAGAGCGCGGCCTGGCGGACCACATGCTCTGCTTCCGCGTCGATCTCCGGGAGGGCGCCGCCCTCCAGATAGGCCTTGATCTCCGCGGTCCAGCTTTCAGGTTGCGGCTCAAGCACCAGCAGCAGGCGAGCGCCTGAAGCTGGTCCGCAGTCTGGTGCACCCATGGGTGGTGCGGGAGGGACTCTTCGTGAGGCGCCGGGATGCTGGCGATCGGGGGAGCCGCTGAAGGCTTCAGGAGCCGCTCCTCGAAGACGCCGGGGCTCTGGGGCTCGCGGCGAGAAGCGCGCTTGGCAATTTCATCCGCCTCGCTGTTGTCGCTGCGAGGGACGTGCTGTAGCTCCATGCCCATGAAGCGCTTCTCGAGCTTGCGCACCTCCTCCAGGTAGGCCGCCATGTGCTCATCCTTCGGCTTGTACTTCTTGTTGGAGAAGTTGACGAGGAGCTGTGAGTTGCCCTTGATGATGATGCGCGTGACTCAAAGTGCGATGGCGGCCTTGAGCCCGGCGATGAGTCCCTCATACTCGGCAATGTTGTTGGAGACCTTGTCGGTGCGCCCGAAGCAGAGCTGCACTGCGTAGTAAAGCTTGTCGCCTGTGGGTGTAGTGAGCACCACCCCAGCCCCCGCACCTTGGCGCGCGAAGGCCCTGTCGAAGTGCATGCTCCAGCCTCCGGAGGCAGCCTCCTCGGGCAAGGACGACTGCTCCTGCGGCTCACCCTGACGCGTGTCCATCCACTCCGCCGTGAAGTCCGCCATGGCCGTGCCCTTGATGGTCCTGGTGGTGAGGAATTCCAGCTCGAAAGGCTGCAGCTCGATGTTCCATTCGGCGACGCGGCCGGTGGCATTTGGGCTCCACAGGACTTGTTCCAGTGGGTAGGAGGAGACCACTCTGACTGGGTGACCCTGGAAGTAGTGGCGTAGCTTCCTGGAGGCCATGAGGAGCGCCAGGAGGAGCTTCTGTTGCATGGGGTACCGTTCACGCGCGTCTCGCAGCACCGTACTGATGAAGTAGACGGGGTGCTCGACGAGGCGTGTGACCGTGGTATCCAAGTCGTGCTCGCCGAGGGGCTCAGGCTGCTGCGCCGCGGAGGCCTCCGGAGGCGGCGCCATGGAGGCCTCTAGAGGCTGAGCCCTCAGCAGGCGCCGGCTGGGCCTTGAGGGGCCCCAGCGACGTCTCCGCGGCATCCGCAGGCACAGGCTCGGCGGGTTTCTTCTTGACGCAGACTCACTCCTCCCGCTCTGCCACAAGGGCCGCACTGGCCGTTTGGGGAGTGGCTGCCAAGTATAACAGCAGGTGCTCGCGCGGGCGCGGGGCGACCATGATGGGAGGGCTCGTGAGGTACCTTTTGAGATCCTGGAAGGCAGCG
Source organism: Elymus sibiricus (assembly GCA_039707655.1). Classification (NCBI taxonomy): domain Eukaryota; kingdom Viridiplantae; phylum Streptophyta; class Magnoliopsida; order Poales; family Poaceae; genus Elymus; species Elymus sibiricus. The sequence goes on from CM077666.1 coordinate 359,912,820, forward strand.
TCGGCCTCAGGGGTCCACTTGAAGGGGCCATACCTCTTCATGAGCTTTAAGAAAGGCAGAGCCTGCTCGCCGAACTTGGATATGAAGCGACCGAGCGAGGCCATGCATCCCGCCAGGCGCTGCATCTCCTTGAGGTTGCGGGCCGGCCACATCTCCTCGATAGCCTTAATCTTCTCAGGGTTGGCCTCGATGCCGCGATGGGAGACCAGGAAACCCAGGAGCTTGCCGGAAGGGACACCAAAGACACACTTGGTAGGGTTGAGCTTGAGGTTGACCTTGCGCAGGTTGGCGAAGGTTTCCCTCAGGTCCTCGATGAGGGTGTGCGCCTCGCGTGTTTTGATGACGATGTCGTCAACGTATGCCTTCGCGTTTCTCCCCATCTGGCACCCTAGGCAGATGCGCATCAGCCTTTGGAAGGTAGCCCCCGCGCTCTTCAGGCCAAAGGCCACGCACACGTAGCAGAACACTCTGCAGGGGGTGATGAAGGTGGTTTTCTCCTCATCCTCCTTGGCCATCTTGATCTGATGATAACCCGAGAAGGCGTCCAGGAAGCAGAGCAGATCGCACCCGGCGGTGGAGTCTACTATCTGGTCAATCCTGGGCAGCGGGAAGTGGTCCTTGGGGCAGGCCTTGTTGAGGTTGGTGAAGTCGACGCACATGCGCTTGCCGCCGTGCGGCTTGGCGACGACAACGGGGTTGGCGATCCACTCCGGGTGGAGCACTTCGCGGATGATTCTGGCGTCTTGGAGCTTCTCGACCTCCCCAATGACGAAGTCCTGCTTCTCGGGCGCCTGGCGCCGTACTTTCTGCTTGACGGGGCGTGCGTTGGGGCACACCGCCAAGTGGTGCTCAATCACCTCCCTCGACACGCCGGGCATGTCTGAGGCTGTCCTAGCAAACATATCAGCATTCGCCCGAAGGAAGTCGATGAGGGCGCCTTCTTGTTCGGGGGAAAGGCCGCTGCCGATGGTGAGGAAAAGGCCCACGCCATTTCCATCCAACGACACTTTCTTGGTCTCGGCCCGCTCCTCAGAGAACAGCAGCTTCTTCTTCGCGGGCGACGGCTCGGCAAGCTCTGGGGCGTCCTCCTCGGCCTGGGATGCGGCAGCGGCCGCCTTGTGGGCGCGCGCGAGGGCGAGCACCACGTCCCTTACATCGCCATGGACGGTGAGGGTTCCGCTATTGCCGGGCATCTTGACGAGGTTGTAGGCGTGGTGTGTCGCGGCCATGAACTTGGAGAGCGCCGGGTAGCCCAAGATGGCGTTGTAGGGCAGGCCGATGCGAGCCACATCGAAGTCGACGAGCTCCGTATGGTAGTTCTCGCGGGTGCCAAAGGTGACGGGAAGGCGCACCTGCCCCAAGGGGGCAGTGGAGCCGCCGGTGATGCCCGAGAAGGGCCTGGTGGGCACCAGGCGCCCACCTGGCGCCTGGAGCATCTCAAAAGTCTCCACAGAGAGCACAATGAGGCCAGCGCCACCATCGATGAGCGTCTTGGTGATGGCCACACCGCCGATAGTCGGAGTACACAGCAGAGGGACAGCCCCCGCAGCCCTGGCGGACATGGGATGGTCGCTGGCGTCGAAGGAGACGGGGAACTTGGACCACTTGAGGCGGCCGGCAGACCCGGGCGCCGGAAAAGCCGCGCTTACTTCGCGCGAGATGCGCTTGAGGTGGTGGCTGGACGGAGGGGCCTGGGCTCCTCCCAGGATGCAGGCCACCCCTCGGGGCCCCTGGGAGCCTCCGCCGAGGCCCGGAAGAGGGGGAAGACGAGGAGCGGCGCACCCAGGCTGCTCAATACGCCACGGAGGAGCGGTCGGGGAGCGAGGGGGCGCCTGGCCGCCGCTGGCGGCGGAGACGAGCTCGGCGATGCGCTCGAGCTAGGCGTCGCGACCGTCCTTGGTGGGGCGACAGCGCAGCAGCCCCCGCGCCATGAGCAGCGCGACGTGCGGAGCGAGCGGGCTGCGACCTGCGAGCGAGGACGCGGTGGAGGAGAGACCATGCTCCTGCTCGCTCTCCGCCGTGCAGACGGAAGAGGGCGCCTGTCCCCCAACCGGCTTGGTGACGGCGTGAGGGCGCCGCCCAGGGGCACCTCGGATGGCGGGCGCCGCGCGGACCCTGACGGCGGTCCGGCGCGTAGCGCATTCCCGACGTGTGGCGGCATCGTCCATGTCAATGCTGGCGTCGAGGTTGAAGGCGCGAAGACGGCAAGCTCCCCCTACCTAGCGCGCCAAATGTCGGAGTCTAGGATCTGCGTCCAAGAAACTTCTCCAAGAACTTAGGATTCAAACTCTGGGGCACTTTGCTTGGCAACCTACGACACGACGGCAACTACGGCGGGGGCACGACGAGCTCGCTGGCTCTCACCAGACACGGAGGGGACGCACGAGCTACCCAAGTTCAGGCCACCGTGCGGTGTAATACCCTACTCCTGCCTGTGTTGGATTGCTCTATGATGGAGAGCTTGTGGCTCCAAGTACAAGAGATGGGGGAGAATGAATCGATCCCCTTACATGGAGGCAGCCCCGCCCCTTTTGTAGTGCCTTGGTCCTCTTCCCCGAAAATATCAACGGGAAAGGGTAGCCACAGGGCGGCAATTCAAAGGGGAACAGGCGCGCAGGTCTATCCTAACTAAAGACGGTCTCCGCCTGATAAAGTGGTCTTCGCGACGGGCAGATGGGCTTGGCGATGACCTCTGTCCTGATGCGTCGATCTGTCCTGATCTTCTTTCACCAAAGAGGAAAGGCTTTGGGACTTGCTTTGGGAGAGGCAGATACCGCTGCTCCCTTATCACCCGAATGGAAACCTGTCCGAGTTGTATCCTGCTGTCCTTGCCCTGACGTCAGGACGCCACCCACGTGACGGGCAGGCCGCCCTGCTGCTGGCGCCCTACGCCCTGCCCCATCGAGCGGCCTCTCGAGGGATTGCCTCACGAGGCGATCCGGGGTTTGCCGGCCTTACTGGGGCTAGGCCTGGCGGCGAGGTGCCTCGCGAGGCCAGCCCCTCGCGAGGCAACTCCCTCCTGGACGACGCCAAATCCACCTTGCCTGGGCCGTCCCCGGCGTTGCCTCCTGGGCCAGAGGCAGACGGTCCATGGTACCCTGGTTCCCACTGGGCCGACACCATCGAGCCATGGTGGCCGTGGATGGCCTCCACACCATCGCCTCTGCCTCCTCCTGTAAGTGAGGTAGGAGAAAAGGCCAGGGTGGGCTGAGCCAGATGCACTGTGGCCACTTATGGCCCAGTAGCATAGTAGGTCTTTGCCTTTTCTCTTTTCTATTTCTGCTTTATTTATTTCTCTCTGTTTTCTATTTAAATTAGCTACTAAATGAATTTTGTTAAAAGTGAAACTTTGCACATAAATCAAGCACAACATTATTAGGTTGCACAAAAAGTTTCAGGATATTTGGAATTGCTTAACTATTTTTAGAAATTGAAAAGGCCAAGTTAATTGTTGCTGGTCCACTTAAATAATTCCCAGGGTATCTTGGGAATTTTAGGTGATGTTGTTTTCCTTAACATAATTACTTAGGAATTATTTACAAAATTATGAACTATTTTGTTTGCATGTTTGAAGATGTAAATATTTTGACTTGCATTTCAAATTGGATTTTAAATTTGATTTTCGGACAAGTGGCAATTTGCATAGTAATCATGATGACATGGCAACCATTAGGGGGAGATTACTGTAGCATGATTATTGGGGTGTTACAGGACGAAGAGAACCATTTTCCTGATGTAAGAACGAGGCGGACCAATAGGCAAAGTTCTCGTCCATCAGTGGTTACCGAAATGTTAACAACAATACTAACGAGGTTTGGCTAACGGGGTTGTACACCGGAGTGTTTACGTAAGCAGGAAATTATTACCGCTTAGATCATATAGATCACCAGAAAGGTTAAACAGACTAGCGGAAAGGAAAATGTGATTCATAGATTAATCAGACCAATGGAAAGGAAAATGTGTTTATACAAATGTACTAGGAGTATATCCTTCCCAAGGGCAAGCAGAGCATGATATTCATGACAAGATAGCAAGTAGATAAGCATTTAGGTGGAGCGGCGAGGTAATTCATGATGCTACCCATACAACGGTGTTTAGATAATTGATCAAGAAACATTTAGCATTGCGCTTCCAATGTTCTTGTTGATTTTCGGAGTACCACAATCATGCTTCGGGGTAGCAATGATATGGTGTTTAAGTAAAGGTTGGGTGTGAAGATCACAAGAAATACAGAAGGAATAATTCCAAGAACTGCAAAGAACTTAAGGTATAACCAAAACATGACAAAGTGTGTGTTGGAAGGAAGGCAAGGATGTTGTCGATGACAACACAAATTATCGAGGGGCAAGGATGGTATTTCTCATCATGAATTCAATTAACATCTCAAAAGAAGTCAAAATGTTGTCGATGATCACAACACATTTTGTCAAGAAGTTTCATGAAGATGTAGTCGATTAGCGACGGCATCAAGCAAGGGAATGACGAAGTGGAAAGTTATGGGAACAACAGATAAGATGCAAGCTCAGAATCACTCTAGCTGTTCAAGGTGAAACGATATGACGAAGAAGCTTGACGTAAGCTTAGCTCATCGTCGAAAATTGTCCTTCGGAAAGAAGGACCAGGTAGCACAGTTAAAATTAGCACGATAAATATGTAGCCGATCAGGCTAGGAATGACATGATGGAGTATTAAACTTCCCAGCAACAAAGTACTAGGAGTATTGAATCACAGTGTGGATTCGAGCCACATGTCAGAGTTCTCGAGTGACGGACAATGCAAACCTGCGGAGTGACTAAAACGGTGGGAAGTATTATTCCAACAAAAATTCATAAGAGGTAGTGCAATGGCACGATATCCTCAAGATATCAGAGGGTGATACTCGAAGGTAGAACATAATAGAAGCTGAACTGGGTCATTGACCTGCGACAGCAGATACTTTAACCTTGTCGAAAAATAGACGAGGCACTAGGATGGATTCCTTTCAGATATATTGAATAAGGACAGCATGGTCGGAACCATAACTACAAGGGATCAAATTTAATGATACTGGAAGAATTATTCAAATGATTAAATATTTTACAAGAAGCTTCTATGACGATCTACATCGTTTCCATGGGCATGAACACAAAGTTCAAGGTCGACTCCCACTTCATCAATGCATAACCTTTCATTCGCTTCTTGTTTTCGAAGAAGTTGTAGTGTTGAAAATTTATGTGATGAAGCGCCAGTAGAGTATAACCCGCATAACTTTCAGGTTCACCCAGATTAGGGAAGGCATAGGTTCATCCCATCGGGGCATCTTAGGAACATATACCACAAACTTCAGGAGTAATTAACACAAGCTCGAATGCAAAGCATGGTTGACAAAAGCAGAGGATACAATTTACCAAAGGCATTATGTATCAAGGGAAGAACTCTCAAGGTTACCGAATATGAAGGACACTGTCGGATAATAACCCAACAAAGGATATGGCGCTCCACAAAGGATCTGATGTGAGTATCGGTACTCAACCAGAAGAAGAAAGAATGCAAAGGCATTGGACTATAGAAACATCTGAATAATTCGATGCTTAAATACTAAGGAATTATGATTTCCAGATCGGTGTATCATAATAAGATGCTCTGATCAAATATGAGTAAGTTGAATAGAATTAGAGGCACAACCGACCAAAACTTGATTGGCCAAGAACCAGCTCATATCCAGAATGACGTCTGAGCCGGAAGGATAATTTCTAAAGATCAATTGATGATTGCGAGTATTCACACACATGTTGAATCAATAGGATCAAAATGACAATCGCAAAGGATTTTAACAAGGATTGTCGACCACCTGGATTTTATCACAAGTGTAAGTAGGCGACGAGGAATTTCAACGGCAACAGGACATATAGGATTCTCGGAAAATCGGAGAGTATTTCGGGGCATCTTGATATAACAAGAGCAACTAGGGATGAATGTATGAACGGCAGGTGTATATAGTTATCCATAGGAGTTTATTGGTGGAAGGGGATTGCAAAAGCGATGGGCACAAGGTCTCGGGAGAACATCGAAGAGTATCTTCGGAGTCTTCGGGTGAATCAGGAGAGTAGCGGCAACAAATGGATCTCCGGAGTGAAGTCATCGCGTGAACCTAGAGTTAGAGTTAGCAAAATCTTTAACCCGAAGAGAAGAGATTAGAATCCCAGAGTAAATGAGAGAAATAAAAGATCCTAATCCCATCCATTTGTGATGTGGGCCCGTAAGCCACACAACAATGTTAGCAAAATAGTTTTTCAATGACTAGACTCAACTTCGGCCAAGGAGTTGGAAAGGGGCTTCCTACAGGCAGTCGGCTCTGATACCAACTTGTGATGCCCCCGGCTCGACCATGCACTAATCATACACGAAAATATGCATGATCAAGACCAGAGACTCATGGGAAGATATCACAACACAACTCTAGACACAAATTCAAACATAAGGGAGTTATATTACAAACCAAGGGTCACAAGGACCCGAATACTTAAGTCAGCGAAAGCAACAATATCTGAGTACAGACCTAATTAGACAAGTTTGCCTTGAGAAGGCTGAGCAAAACAATGACAACTAGATCGAAAAGGTGCAGGCCTCCTGCCTGGGAGCCTCCGAACTACTCCTGGTCGTCGGTCTCCATGTAGTAGTAGGCTCCGTCGGTGTAGTAGTAATCGTCGGCGGGATCAGCTGGCTCCTAGGCTCCGTCATCTGATCACAGCAACCGGGTAGAGGGGAAAAAGGTAGCAAAGCAACCGTGAGTACTCATCCAAAGTACTCGCAAGACTTACATCAGAACTATGCTAAGTATGCATCGGTATCAAAGGGAAGGGGCTGTATCAGTGGACCAAACTGCAGAATGCCAGAGTAGAGGGGAAGGCCTAGCCTATCGAAGACTAGCATCTTGCAGCGTCTTGCAGCAACAGAAGAGAATAGAGTAACATAGCATATAGTAACAAATATATATTAGTAACGCCAAGAGATCCTTCCTCGACTACCCCACGAGGAAGCGATCCCGGAGTCATCATATCAGTTTAGTGTCACATGTATCCAGTTCTAGTTGTAGTAGATCGGGATACAACTCCGAGCGTCCGTTATCGTGGACACGGCTATTCAAATAGATTACTTCCTTGTAGGGTTGCACCAACTTACCCAACACGCTCGATTACCTCTGGCCAGACACACTTTTCCTGGGTAATGCCCGGCCTCAGATAATCGACACGTCGTAGTCCTACCTAGGCTCAGCAGAAAGGTCAGCATGCCGGTCTACATCCTAAGCGCGAAGAGGTCATGGGGCAATCATCCTTTGCACTCCTGTGCGTTGCGTACGCGGCCGGGACCAAACCTAGCCCTTGTATACACACGCAGGCGTTCTAGTTCACCCGGACGCGCGCCGCACAATTGTGACGTCTGAAGAGCTTTCGGGAGAATCGTACGACGCCGAGTGCCCATAACTTATCCCGCGTGGTGGTTAGTGCGAAAAGGCCAGAGGCCTACTCAGATCATATATCCAAACTCGTTAGTGAATTGGAAGCTCGCGGAAACGATCAGTGCTCCTGTCGCCCCGTCTCGCAGTCTTACGACAAGGGCCAGGCCCATCCCTCTCTAGGGCTTTCTCTGCCTGCCCGGTCGTGCCGCATCATTAACTCTCGTGGGTACCCTTCGGGTCGACCCGACTTATCAAGAGACTGTCGGGAACTCAGGTCCACCTCTATTGGGGTGGTACCGCCTGTCCCTTCAGTCCCGAAGTAACGGTTAACGGGGAACAGTTAAAGGGAACAATGTGTCCATACCATCAAGGTGAACTCAGAGGAATCACCCTCGGTAGGTTCACACCTGAGGTAGAATGTCAAGGTGAACTTGGAGGAATCACCCTCGATAGGTTCACGCTTAGGTGTGTCGGTGTATAAAACATGGGTATTTTATACCCTAACTTATGCACAGACAGTAGCAGCTTCCCTGCTGGCCAGGACTTGCCGGAGATCACCAATATTAAAGATTCAATACCCAGTTGCAGAAGCTATTGGGAAGAAGATCAAGACGAAGCTTCAAGTTCAACAATAAAGACAACCTTTGCCGGCAAGGCCAAGCCGGCAAGGTGAAGGCCCGGCAAGCTCCGTGCCGGCAAGGTCTCGCTAGCTGTTAAGCGCTCCACCTCATCGGGCAGCTTGTCGCTAATCAGTGAGATGTCGACCTCGCAGGCAGTTTGGTGAGATTTGTCGGGGCATGTGTCAGCCTGATGGAAGGAGATTTACCTTTAATGACACCCGTCCAGGAGGTGTGTCAAGATAATATGAGGTAGCTGGGCGAGCGGTGCAGAAACCTTGCCGGGGCTCCTCCTCCACATGACACCTAATGGAGCATTAAATGCTTTTGTCCTAAACTGGCAGAGTTAGGTATGATAGCACTGTTTGCTGTCTAGTCAACATGTAAATGACTGTTTTGCCACTTTGGTTACCCCTTGAGCTATAAAAGGAGGGCCAGGGCAACGTTTACAAGGATCGATCCTTTGCATAACTTGCATGCATAGCTGCTTCTTCTGCACCTTGCCGGGGAAGCGCTCCTTGTACTTTGTGTTCAAACACATCCAATACAATCAAAGCAGGAGTAGGGTTTTACACCTCACGGTGGCCCGAACCTGGGTAAACCATCGTGTTCTCCGCTGGTACTGCTCTTTGCTCTTGTTGATCTCCCTAGTCGAACCGCAAAGGGGCTAGATGGCCCCATAGATGGTCGTACGCACGACATCTTTGGCACGCCAGGTAGGGGGATCGCTTGCGCGAACCTGAATCAGCAGATTACGCGTCAGCTTCATCAACTTCTTCATCTTCCTCGTCGTTGATGGCTCCCAAGAAGAAGGGCATCACAATGACGGCTCCTTCCACCTCCAAGGTTCCTTCACATGTATCCGCAGGCGGTGCAGGTGGCGCAGCCAATGCGGGTGGTGTGGATACCGCGGTTGGCACGACCAGCGCAAGCGGCGCGGCCGCCGTGCCCACCGTGGTCGGAGCAGGAGGCGGTGGCGCTGGAGGCAGTCAACCTCCTCGACCCTCTGGCGAGCAAAACCGTGATGGCGCGGGCGGGGCGGATGAACGTCTTCCTCCCCCTCGCCGCGTTGACGAACACTGCCACCGGAGCAACAATGCTCGGGCCGACGCGAGCCAAGATCCCACCGCAGCAACGTCCAGAGATGCTACGTCAAGACACACGCTGCGCCCATCGCATGATGGGCGCAGTGCAACTCCGGGCGGCGTCAATGACTCAGGACAGCGGCGGCCACACGGCAAGACTCCTGTCGATCAGGTTCCAGATCCTCAGGCACCACCTCCACCACGACAGCCCGCTGCTGAACATGTGTCACGGCAGGAAGATCGCAATGGCGCTCCTGCTGGCTCTGCCAGGAGTAGAGCGACATCGCATTCTTCGCTTCCGGCCATGCCAGTCACGGCAGCAGAGGCGATGGCGTGGGCCCAGATGCTGCTCAACTTTCCTCCAACGGTGGAAAAAATGGATGAGTGGAGAGCCACCATCCAGAGTCTTATTGGATTCGCCAAGACGAGCAAGTCGCAGCAAGCGGAACCCTCACGGCATCTGCGAACAGCACCGGCAGCTCCAGCTGGTGGCCGTGCTGATGGCGCTGCACCAACAGTGCAGTCACCTCCGCGGCAACAACCTCAACAGCAGCAACGTCAGCAGCCGTGGCAAACCCAGCGAACTGTTGAGCCTGACAAGATGTCAATGGCGTCTTCAGATCCATGGGCACGGCAAGATCAGCGGCAAGTGCTGCAAGACAGGCGGGTAGAAGATGCCCGCACAACCATCGAGAGGCGCCGGGAGGCGCGCCGTCAATCTGACCTGCGCAACGGCCCAGTTGTTGATGAGCCTGCGCCCGAGGTTGGCGGATATCTACCTTACGAGGTTGGATGACCAGCCTTCACTAGTGAGCTACGGCAAGTCCGCTGGCCGTCTGTCCGGGCCTTCAAGCCAGAAGTACCAGAAAAGTACGACGGCAAGTTGAACCCAGCAGAGTTTCTGGGCATTTACACGATAGCCGTACAAGCTGCTAGGGAAAGAGACGAGAAAATTCTTGCCAACTACTTTCCGTTGGTGTTGAAGCCCAACGTGAGATCCTGGCTGATGAACTTGCCGGAGAATTCCATTTCTTCATGGTCAGATCTTTGCAATGAGTTTGTTGGTGCCTTTACCGGAGGTCACAAGGCCCCTGGACAGCCCAGCGACCTACAAGTAATCCTGCAAAGAGATGGTGAAACTTTGCGCAAGTACATCCAGAGATTCAGCTGCGTGCACCGCAATATCCCGGATGTGCACCCCGCAGCCGTGATTGCCGCCTTCCACGCGAACGTGCGCAATCGAAGGATGCAGGAGAAGATGAACATCAAGCTGCCGAAGACCGTCAACGAGCTCTACACATTGGCGGATAAGTGCACATGCGCTGAGGAAGGAAGGAGACTTCCCGGGGAGGACGCTGGTGCCGAGGTGGACTCCGAGGACGACGACGCAGCCACCCCGAAGAAGAAGGGTCGAAAGCGCAACAGGAAGGGAAAAGGCAAAGTTGTGATGGCCGTTGAAGGGTCCGGCAACTCCAACACCGCCAAGAAAGCCAAAACAGAGGACTCCGGCAAGGAGGCTGCTGTATGCGCCGCTTGCCAGGAGGCGGCGGCAAACGAGAAGGCCGGCAAGTCCGATGGACCATATTGCAAGATTCACAGCACCAAGGGCCATGACCTCCAAGAGTGCCGACAAGTTGAGCATCTCGCTGAGAAGCTGAAGGCTGAATATGAGAAGTGCGACAAGGAGAAGGGCCAGGATGGTGCTGGCGGGTCTGGCAAGAAGGGCCGTGGTGGTTGAGGAGGTCGTCGTGGCAAGGCCAAACAGTAGAAAGAGAAGCCTGCTAGAGGCCGGGAAAAGAAAGAAGAAGATGATGGTAGTGACGAAGAGGACGATGATGAGTCCAGTGAGCAGGAATTCCAAAAGGCAACAGAAGCCATGTGCATTGACGGAGGCGCATCTTTGCACTCCTCTCACCGCCAGCTCAAGCAGTGCACGCGTGAGGTTAATGCAGCTGAACCGGCAATAGGAGCCCAGAAGCCACTCAAGTGGTCACACACGCCTATCATTTTTGATGCCGAGGACCACCCTGATCGCACAACTGTGGTTGGGTGTTTGCCGTTGTTGGTTTCACCAATGATTCACAACCTCCAGGTCACGAAAATGTTAGTTGACGGTGGGACTGATCTGAACCTGATTTCACCAGAAGTAATCAAGAGGCTGCAGATTCCCGACGAAGAGCTCGAGCAGACTGGTACATTCCAAGGAGTCAACCCGGGAAGAAGCCAGCCCAAGGGGAAAATCACATTGCCGGTGACATTTGGCGGGGAGTTGAACTACAGGACGGAGAAGATAGTCTTTGATGTCGTCAAGATCCCCTTGCCGTATAATGGAATTCTTGGCCGCCCAGCTTTGGCAAAATTCATAGCGGCATCCCACTATGCTTACAACACGTTGAAGATGCCAGGGCCGATGGGTGTCATTTCCATCAATTCTGATAAGAAGGATGCAGTCATATGCATCGACAAACTCTACAGAGACGCGGTTGTAGCAGAGGCCGCCAAGGCGCCAGCTCCTGCGAAGAAGAAGAAAGATAAGAAGTCCGGCAAGACCTCTAGCAAGGATTCCGAGAAGCGCACCTCCTCAGAGTCCTGCGCACCTGTTGAAGATTTGCCAGAGTGCTCTACCGGCAAGAAATTCAAGGCCACTCCACCAGCAACAAAGAAGGTGCCGACAAAGGAGGATGGCACTGGCGGTACCTTCACCGCCAGTTCCACCCTTGATAGCAAATAGGAAAGCGCGCTCGTTGCCTTCCTGCGGGCGAGTGTCAATGTGTTTGCATGGCAACCATCTGACATCCCCGGCGTTCCCAGGGAGGTAATTGAGCACCACCTTGCTGTCTGTCCTCACGCTCGGCCCGTCAAGCAGAAGGTCAGGAAGCAGGCATTAGAATGGCAACAATTTATTGCCGAGGAAATCAAGAAACTTGAAGCAGCAGGTTTACTTAGAGGTGTACTACATCCAACTTGGTTGGCAAATCCAGTTGTAGTGCGCAAAGCAAATGGAAAGTGGAGACTTTGTATCGACTACACCGATATTAATAAAGCATGTCCAAAGGATCCTTTACCCTTGCCGGGCATTCATCAAATTGTAGACTCTACTACCGGCTGTGATCTACTATCATTCCTTGATGCATATTCTGGGTACCATCAGATATTCATGGATAAGGAAGATGAGGAGAAAATCGCATTCATTACTCCATGTGGCACATACTGCTTTGTGTGTATGCCTTTCGGATTAAAGAGTGCTGGTTCAACATTTGCAAGGGCAGTCCAAATTGGTTTTGAGCCTCAGCTGCACAGGAATGTGTAAGCATATATGGACGACATAGTGGTTAAGACCAAGGACAAATCAACCCTCATTCAAGACTTAGAAGAAGCATTTGCAAACTTGCGCAAGATCAATTTGAAGCTCAACCCCGAGAAGTGTGTGTTTGGCATTCCATCCGGCAAACTCCTTGGGTTCTTTGTATCTCAATGTGGAATCGAAGCAAATCCCGACAAGATCAAAGCAATTGAGCAGATTCAAGCACCAAAAAGCGTCAAGGATGTGCGTCATCTTGCCGGCTGTGTTGCTGCCTTAAGTAGGTTCACTTCAAAGTCTGCTGAGCGCGCCTTGCCGTTTTTCCAGATATTGAAAAAGGCATTTCCAATGAAATGGACTCTGGAAGTGGAGGCCGCGCTGCAGGATTTGAAAAGATACCTCTCCTCTGCGCCAACGCTAGTTGCGCCTAAACCACAAGAGCCGTTGCTGCTATATCTAGCGGCAACAAATGAAGTGGTCAGTGCTGAATTAGTGGTGTAGAGAGAAGTTGATGACGAAGAAGCAGCAGTGGCAAGCCCGTCCAACGATAAGCTGGAATCTTCTCCGGCAAGGTCTAATGCCGACAAATCAGAAATAGTGCAAGCAAATGAAGCTAATCAGCAAGTGGTGCCGAAGAAGAAGGTGGTGCAGCGGCCAGTTTATTTTGTTAGTTCCCTCTTGAAGGGGGCTAGGTAAAGATACTCTGGTGTGGAGAAGTTGCTTTTCGGCCTTCTCATGGCCTCAAGAAAGCTGCGCCATTACTTCCAAGCACATGAGATCACCGTCGTCACTCGCTTTCCGTTACAGCGCATTTTGAGAAATCCAGATGCAACCGGCAGGATAGTGGAGTGGGCGTTGGAATTGTTGAGCTTTGCACTCAAGTTTGAGAGTACTTCAACTATTCAGAGCAGAGACTTGGCAGAGTTCATTGCAGAATGGACGCCAATGCAAGACGAAGAGATTCAAGAATCAGCTCTCCCCGGCAAAGAAACATCTAAGGAATGGATCATGTACTTTGACGGAGCTTTTTCGCTGCAAGGCGCCGGTGCCAGAGTGCTGTTTGTCGTACCCACCGGAGAGCACCTCAAGTATGTAATTCAAATGCACTTTCCCAGGAAGAAAGCTACAAATAACACTGCTGAGTACGAAGGGCTCCTTGCCGGTCTTAGGATCGCAGTGGATTTAGGGATCAGAAAATTGATCGTCCGTGGAGACTCGCAGCTTGTTGTGAAGCAAGTAAACAAAGATTATCAAAGCCCGTTGATGGAAGCGTATGTGGAAGAAGTGAGGAAATTGGAAGAGCACTTTGACGGATTGCAAACAGAGCACATTCCTCATGCAGGAAATAGCATCGCTGATCATCTATCAAAGTGTGCCGCTCAAAAGCTTCCTGTGGAACCAGGACTTTTGTGCTCCATTTGAATCAACCATCAGTCACTCCATCAACGCAGGCCAGCAAAAGAAGAAAGTTGAACACCGGCAAGTACTTCCCGGCAGAACTCCCAGAAGCCGTTGGCAAGGATGTTGCCGGAGACAACACAGTGGTTGCCGTTGAGCAGCGGTCTCTAGCAGAACGACAAGTTATTGCCATTGAGACAGGCGCTCCCACACCCGAAGAGATACCTTTAGTTCTTGTCGTCGAGCCACGGGCTCCGGCATGGGCACAGCAGATAGTTCGTTTCCTTCAGACAGGAGAACTTCCCGACGATCAAGAAGAAGCTGAGAAAGTAGCCCGCCAATCAAGTATGTACCAGTTTGTGGATAACATTCTGCATAGAAAGAGGTCAAATGGGGTGAAATTGAAGTGTATTTGCCGGGAAGATGGACTGAAGCTGTTGGCAGAGATACATGGAGGCATATGTGGCTCTCATATAGGATCAAGAGCGCTTGTCGGCAAAGCTTTCCGGCAAGGCTTCTATTGGCCCACTGCCCTCCAGGATGCAACTGAGCTAGTAACCAAATGTGAAGCATGCCAGTTCCATTCGAAGAACATACATCAGCCAGCTCAAGCTCTTCAAACGATACCTCTCTCCTGGCCCTTCTCGGTCTGGGGGCTCGATATCTTGGGCCCCTTTCCCCGTGCTACCGGGGGCTTCCAATTCTTCTATGTTGCAATCGACAAGTTCACGAAGTGGCCTGAGGTAGAACCAGTGAGGAAGGTGACAGCACAGTCAGCCGTCAAATTCTTCAAAGGATTAGTTTGCCGTTTTGGAGTTCCCAACAGGGTCATCACCGACAACGGCACAGAATTCACGAGCCGCACCTTCATGCAATACATCCAAGACCTTGGAAGCAAGATCTGCTTTGCGTCTGTTGCTCACCCGAGAAGCAACGGTCAAGCGGAGAGGGCAAATGCTGAAGTGCTGCGTCGACTCAAAACAAGAACATTTGGCAGGCTGCACAAGTGCGGAAAGCGCTGGATTGATGAGTTACCGGTGGTTCTTTGGTCACTCAGGACGACACCAAATCGAGCTACCGGCCAAACAACCTTCTCCCTTGTATATGGTGCAGAAGCGGTGCTCCCCACGGAACTCACATACGGGTCACCTCAAGTGCATGCCTATGATGAGGCAGAGCAAGAGCAGTTGCGGCAAGATGATGCAATGCTCCTTGAGGAGGATCGTCTTCGGGCGGCTGTGCGACCTGCACGCTACCAGCAAGCTTTGCACTGCTATCATAGCCACAAGGTTCATGCCCGGAGCCTTGAGGAAGGCGTCCTTGTTCTTCGGCGCATTCAGTCCGCCAAGGGATCAAACAAGTTGACGCCAAAGTGGGAAGGCCCTTATCGGGTAGCACGAGTCACCAGACCTGGCGCAGTCCGTCTGGAGACTGAAGATGGCATCCCGGTGCAAAATTCATGGAATGTTCAACATCTTCGCAAGTTCTATCCATAAGGCGCAGTTGCCGGGCCTCCCGGCAACCCCTTTTGTACAAGCTTTGTCAGCAAGACTTGTAACCCTTTGTACAAAGCCAGGCGCAGATCCTGTGCATATGTGAATAAAGCTAAGTGTTTCGCAACTCTTTGTCAAAATACATTCTTTATGTATGTTTGCATGTATGTTGTGTTATGCTTTAACTTTTGTGAAATGATTAACGAGACGGCAAGCTCTCCAACCTCCTCTTTGCTCAAAAAGGAAGGACAGTTGCTCACGTTGCAAGTTTCCCAGGGGGAGTGATGGTGTGGACACCGCTAAGTTTCGTTCAAGTGATCGTTTTACGACAAGGAACACGAAACAAGGAAAAGCTAAGTTGAAAAACTTTAAAATAAATTCCTTGTTATATTTGCAATTTCCCTTGAACGATTTGGTCTTTGTATGAAAAACCTGCACGCGAAGGAACCTTGTCGTGATCAGTTGCGCTCTTACTTTGTTTTGAGTCCGCTCAACAATATTAAGTAGCCGCATTGAAAACGTCAAAAGGAAACTTGCCGGTAGCGGCACTTCCAGCAGGCTGCTAAGGATCCGTTCCTTAAGCGCTCGCGGCAAGTGAGCACACCGGCAAGACTTCTGACAAGCGTATGGTATAAAAACATGCAAAGACAAAATAAGACAAGGGAAACGACATACATTCATCCATCTACTCAAAGTCATTTTACATCACAAAATCAATGCATGTCTAACATAAGGTCAAATGTATCTTTTCGTGACAGCATTGACGATGAATACAACGGCAAGCTTAATCTTGGAGGACGCCTTGAACCTGAGGAACGTTTAGGACCTTGTCGGCAAGAGGAGAAACAATCTTGTCGATGGCAGTGACATCGGTGTTCTTCGGCAACCTCTTGAAGATCCCGGAGAGATCAAGATCAGGGTGGCGATACACAAGTTTGAGCAGCACCTTGTACACAACTTCACGCGCAAATTTCCGGGATTCATCAGCAAATGCGGTAGACCTGTCCTCATGATATGTCTTCAAGGCATCAATAAGGCCCTCAAAGAATTTGGTCAGTCTAACGCTGGTGGCCTCCTTGTCGTTGACGGTGAAGCCCCAGCTCTTCATGTCCATAACAGCAATCTGGGAAGTGATGCGCTCAGTGGCATTGACAAGCCTGCCGGTCCAGAGGGAAAAGTTTTCATGCAATTGGGCGTAGTTGTTCTCGGCATCCTTCTTCAAGGCCTCTTCCTTTCCTAGTTTCTCCGTCAAGGCTCTCTCCCTTTCTTTGGCGGATTCCAAGTCTGTTACCAAGGTGGTTGATTGAGATTTCAGATCTTCAATGGTTTTGGTGGTGGCATCAAGATCTTGGTTCTTAGACGACAGCTGCGTTTGCAAGTCCCCTAGAGTGCGGGCTGCCTTCAGTGCTTCGTTCTTAAGAGCCTCGACTTCTTTGCCGCTACCGGCAAGGTCGTCCTTTAGCTTGGCCATTTGGGATTCCAATTCTATCTTGACGGCGGCGGCGGTAGCAACTTTGTCAGAAGCCTCCTTGAGCTTGTTGGTTCTATCTAGAGCCTGTGTTTCAATAGTATCTTTGTGATTCTTTTCCAGCTCTTGCGTCCTTTGCTCAAGGAGTTTCTCGATTTCTTCATCCTTGCCGTGGAGCTTGGCGGCAAGGGCCTCTTCGCGGGTGGCAAGTTCCTTCTCTCTGGCATCGAGCTGCGATGCGTGCTCTGTCAGCTTGCCGTCCAAGGTTGCCGCATCTTCTTTAGAGGCGGCAAGCCTTTCTTCTTGATCTCTGAGGACGCGAGACTGCTTGTTGTACCATGCACGCAGTTCGTTCACCTTCTCTTTCAGTTTCTGGTCAACCAGATCCGCAGATTTGCGCTCTTCTTGGACCCTGTTCCACCTTTGGCTGTACCTCTCTTGCACACCTTTGAATCTGATGGCCATGATCTCCAGGAAAGCAAGATCTTCAGCCCTATCAGTAGCATCAGTGGCTTCGGTGGTTCTTTGGGTCAGAGGTAGCAGGATCCGAGTGATTTCTTCATCAAAGTTCGGTCCTGCAGCACCAGATGAACTGGGGGCTCCAGATTCATGCTGAGAAGTGATCAACGCCAAGCTGCTTGACAGGATTTGAAGGTTTGCCGTCGATGGTTGGTTGTCGGGAGTTGGCGTATCAGTATTGACGGGCGCCTTATCAACATCCATCTTGGCGGGGTCAGGCATGTTGCTGGAGGATTTCTCAGGCTCCTCAGGGACTTCTCTGATCTCCTCGGCAACTTGCGCGCGATTCTCTTCAGCAGTGATCTTGGTGGCTTCGTCAGCAGCATCCTTTGCAATATCAGCTAGTTCCACAAGGATTTCACCTTCTACGGGAGAGGTTGGAGCTGTGGAGTGAAGCAGAAGCAAGAGTAAAATTAGATTCAAAATTACAAGTCAAGTTCAAGAAAACAAATGTTCTGTGAGGGATGTGTAAAGGCAAGAGGATTACCCGTTGACGCTTGTTGAGGAAGGACATCTCCTTCCCCGGTAACTTGGGTTGCCACCGCATGGTCATCGGCAGCTTCGCTTGTCGGGGTGGCCTCCGTGCGGACAGGCTCATCGGTGGAGGTCCTCGCCGGAGAAGCACTCTCCGGAACAATGGTTGACGGGGATGCCACAGTAGGGCCCGTCTCTTGGCGGACCTCTCCCATCTCTTTATCAAGCTCAGAGGGAGGAACTTCAGTACCGGCGCTAGTGGGCGGGATCTGCACCACGTTCTCGCGCAGGGGGCTGGGCTGGGGCTGTTAATGATGGTTTCAGCCGTTGTAACCCCCTGCCCAGCACTTGCCGTGGGATCTTGCTCTGTTGCAAATTTGGCCCGCTTCTCTTGGTGCACGGGTGGTTCTGGATCTCTGTCAAGGCAGAAGAAATCAAGTCAAAATGGTGATCAAATACAATCAAGACTTGATGGAGATAAACAATTTCACTTACTCCTCTTCTTCAGATTCACTGAGGATGGAGAGGTCGTATCTCACTGGCGGTGGCAACTCCCTGGCCCTCTTGAGTGCTAGTGGAGATGAACTCGCCGGCTGAGAAGATCCAACATCCCCGGCAATCGCTTGCTGGGAAGATGAAGGCTGGGTTTGCGGACGTCTGCTTGGTTGCCGGTGCACCTCTTCTTGGTGCCCAGTCTTGGTGGTCGATTTCTTCACCGTAGGGCCTGCCTTTGGTGAAGAGGCACATACTGGCTCTAGGCTGGCTGCCCTTCGAAGACGGCATCTCCTCTTCGGGGCTCGAGGGCCCTCATCTTCTTCAGGCTCTCTGGCAACCTCATCTCCGGCAACTTCATCCCCGGCAGGCTCTTCCTGTTGCTCCTCGGCAACTTCTTCTTCGTTGGGATTTTCTTCATCATCATCCCCAGTTGCCGCTGCACCAGAACCACCAGCTACGTTAACTCTTGCGGCTTATGTGGCTATGCTGGCGATGTGTGTCAATTCTTCAGCTTTGGTAGCCTGGATAAGATCTCTTTCTTTCCGGGTGGCCTTTTCTGTTAAATTGGAGGCCCAGTCCATTTCATTCACCAGACTGGGCATCGGCCAGTCTGCATTGACTCCATGAGCGTTGCAATCCGGCATCATCGCCAAAATAGAATCCTTGGCGGAATTGATGTGCAGCGGGACGATCTGGCCCGGCAAGTGAAATGTGTCGGTCTTTCTGAACAACTGCTCACAAAGGGCAGCATGCTCCAGAGTCGTCAGATTGTTGCCAAGCCCAAGATACAGCTGCATGATATCAGCGGCACCCTGGTAATCCCAAGCAAACCTCTCTCTCTTCTACAGCGGCGCGATGCGTCGCCGGAGGAAGTCAGCGCCAACCATTTCTATAGTCAGCTTGGCGGCCTTGAGGCGAGCGATCCTATTCAGCGCCGGGCAAAGCTTCTCATCAGTGGTGCCTAAATTACTCCAATTCTTGCCGTGTTGGACCCTCACTATCCGCGGCAAGCAAAACTGGGGGAAATCCTTCTCCTGGATCCAGCACCATTCTGCCCTCCATTCCTCCCATTTGACGTGAAGCTGTCTGGCAAGATACCGGCCCTTGGTCTTAGCCCTAGGAATCCATGTCACGCTGCCGGAGAGCGACTTGTCCTCGATGCGGGGAACAAAGAAGTGGCGGAATAGATCGACGTTGGGGGCAACTCCGACAAAGTTCTCGCACAGATGGGCAAAGACCGCCATGCAAGTCATAGCATTTGGAGTAAAATCCAGCAGTCTGAACCCAAAACTGAACATCATCGCGCTGAAAAAGTCAGAGAACGGAGGAACCAGACCGTAGTAAAAGTAGGCGCAGAAGAACAGATACGAATCCGATGGAATCTTGTCGCCTTCAGGAAGAACTACTGGGACCTTGTGGTTTTTTGTGTCTCTTCCCCACATGTAGGCATACCTGTCGATCAGGGTGCTGCCATCCATGGCCGACAGCGAGAAAATCATATTCTCTCTCCGCCGTCTCTCCAGTTCCTCCAACTCCCGCTTCTTCTTCTCCGCCTTGGGGTCGAGAGGCTTGGCGGGCTTCTTCCCCTCTGCGTCGGCTTTCTTGGGCGCCATCAGGGCTCAGGGAGGAAGAAGGAGGTCCGGTTGAGGTGCGAATCGGTGGCGGCGGCGGCGGAAGCAGCTCTGGCGAAAGGAAGAAGATAAAGCAAGGGAAGGCAGGGGCGAATGAGCAGTGCCTCCTCACGGTTGCCTTTTTATGGGGAAGGCACGAGGGGGCTGGCTCTTCACTGTTTACCTCAACAGCGCTTTTTACAGGCGCACTACCGCGGAATAACCGCAACAGTCCACGCTCCCATGACCCGCATTTAATGCGCGGAGCAGGCGTGCGTCAGAAATATCATCATGGCTAAGATGGAGGCAGTGGTTTCCCGCCGCATGTTTGTGCATTGTTTGGGCCTAGCCCAACGACGCTTCGGACGCGCGTATGGCCCAGGCCCGGGGGCTCCTGTCGGTGTATAAAACATGGGTATTTTATACCCTGACTTATGCACAGACAGTAGCAGCTTCCCTGGTGGCCAGGACTTGCCGGAGATCGCCAATATTAAAGATTCAATACCCAGTTGCAGAAGCTATTGGGAAGAAGATCAAGACGAAGCTTCAAGTTCAACACTAAAGACAACCTTTGCCGGCAAGGCCAAGCCGGCAAGGTGAAGGCACAACAAGCTCTGTACCGGCAAGGTCTCGCTAGCTGTTAAGCGCTCCACCTCATCGGGCAGCTAGTCGCTAATCGGTGAGGTGTCGACCGTGCAGGCAGTTTGGTGCGATTTGTTGGGGCACGTGTCAGCCTGCTGGAAGGAGATTTACCTTTAATGACACCCGTCGAGGAGGCGTGTCAAGATAATATGAGGTAGCTGGGCGAGCGGTGCAGAAACCTTGCCGGGGCTCCTCCTACACATGACACCTAATGGAGCATTAAATGCTTTTGTCCTAAACTGGCAGAGTTAGGTATGATAGCACTGTTTGCTGTCTAGTCAACATGTAAATGACTGTTTTGCCACTTTGGTTACCCCTTGAGCTATAAAAGGAGGGCCAGGGCAACGTTTACAAGGATCGATCATTTGCACAACTTGCATGTGTAGCTGCTTCTTCTGCACCTTGCCGGGGAAGCGCTCCTTGTACTTTGTGTTCAAACACATCCAATACAATCAAAGTAGGAGTGGGGTTTTACACCTCACGGTGGCCCGAACCTAGGTAAACCATCGTGTTCTCCGCTGGTTCTGCTCTTTGCGCTTGTTGATCTCCCTAGTCGAACCGCAAAGGGGCTAGATGGCCCCATAGATGGTCGTACGCACGACAAGGTGCTGCACGACAGAGATATCATCGGGAGTGGTGAGCGAGGAATCACCCTCTGTAAACCACACTCGATGTGCTACACTACAGAGATATCATCAGAAGTGAGATACGAGGCATCACCCTCGGCACTCGATAGTAGCTCTGCAGAGTCATACAACTGGTGTGTTCGGTCTCCGTACATCGATCACATTGATCAAATCTTCCAGTAGTAAAGCCTGGCAACACGGACAAGGGTGTAGGGCCTCTGATGGATCACTAACCAGCCTATACTAAGCATATAGGACAACAGGTAAAGTATCAACAGCGGGTTACAAAAGCAGGCTATGCATCATAATAGGATCTATCGAATAACAGTAGCAAAATCTAATGCAAGCATGGGAGAGAAAGAATGGGTGATTTAGGAATGATCAAGGGGGTTTTGCTTGCCTGGAAGCTCTGCTGCAAGTCGCTGAACGTCTGCGGCGTAGTCGTACTCAGTGGTGTCGGTGTCGGTCTCGGGGTGTACCGGAGAAGAAGAGGGGGAAGAAACAGTAAATATAAAGCACACAGATGCAGCACGATGCATAACATGGCAGTATGCTATGCCATGGGTGACGTAATGCAGTGCCAAGTATTAAAGACGGAGCGGGAAAATAACCGGAAATATTTTCCCGGCTCCAGGCATTTATCTGTCAGACAATCCGGAGGGGAAGGTTCCATGTTTGCTGTGTTGGGGGGCATGTGGCAGGTGTGTGGATGGCGTATTTGTATTCGTTATATTTTTCTGATCAACTTTCATATATAAATTATTTTCATCCGAGTTACGGATTATTTTATATGAATTTCTAAAATTTTAACAATATTCTAAAATTCCTGGAATTTAATATTATTTCGAATTTAAAACAACAAAATACTTTTGTCACATAGTGGAGAGCCAACCACAGTGTATGACAGGTGGGGCCAGGTTCAAAGTCAACAGTGCACATTTAACAGTTGACCTAGTCAATGTTGACTCGTCAACAAGGTCTAGGGGGCCTACATGTCATTGTCACATGTATTTAACATTTCTTTAAATTGATCTAATTAGTGGTAGGGCCCGCTGTCAGTGCCTAATTAGTGGGGGTTAGCACTAATGGGGGGTTAGTCCCTAATTAAGCTGGGTCGGCCCCACTAGGCAGAGGCCATAGCCAGCCACCAGTGGTTGCTGGGTACGCACGCAGCCATGGCATGTAGCCGGGCGCGGCGCGGCCGGCCAGCAGGGGCTACGGCCGGCGCGGCTGGGCGCGTGTGCACGCGCACTGGGCACGGCTGAGCGCGGGGCTGGGGGCAGCGGCTGCGGTGAGCATGGCGGGAGCGGGAAAGCAGCAAGGCGGCAGCAGCGGCAGAGTAGCAGCAGCAGCAGAGTAGCAGCAGCAAAAAGAGCAGCAGCGGCAAAGTACCAGCGCGGGGCTGTGCGGGCGCGTGTGTGGATGGCGAGGGTCGCGGCCAGGCGAGGCAGTGCGTGTGCGGGAGCGGGGCCACGCGCAGGCGGGCGCGGACGGGGCAGCCAAGACGTGAGCGGGAGCGGGACAGGAAAGCGTGTGAATGCAGAGCTTCGGTGGCGGCCATGGCGAACTCAAGGCGACGGCTATGGCGACGGATTGAGCCAGGGAAAAGGGGGAAATGGAAGGGGAGCTCTCCGCGGAGCGTAAGGAAAGCTCGTTGTTAGCTTAGTAGCAGTAGTGGCGATGGATCGACGATGAATGCAGGCGGCCGAAGCAGGTAGATGAAGTCGATCCGCTAGACTTGGCGCGTCCCAGCTCGATCTGCTCCTCGAGGATGGCAAAGTGGACGACGATGGAGCGGCCGGACATGGCCTCATGGCGCAGGGACGATGGTGGGCGCGAGGATGACGAAGGCCATGGCGACGGCCGTGTTGGGTATGGACCAGATCGCAGAAATTGAAGGGGGCGAGCGAAAGAGGAGAGGAGTGGCGATCTAGGGTTCACCGGGGGGGTCGGGGGCAGGCTTATAGATGTCGGGGATGCGGCGGATGGCCGGCACGTGGCCGATCCGCGGCGTGGACGGGCGCATGGCAGCCACCCAGCCTCTGATGAACACAGGTTGAAGAAAAGGGGGATGTTGGGCTGGGCCGTGCACTGTGCACTCGTAGCCCAGTCCAACAGTGGGTCTTTTGCATTTTATTTTTGTTTCTTATTTTTCCAGCACCGTTTTCTATTTTCTTTAGCTATCAAATGAATTTTGCTACACATGATACTTAGCACATAAATCAAACACCACATAACAAGGCCACACACAAACTTTCAAATATTTTGGAAGTGTTTAAATAATTGTTTTATTTCCAATGGTTTAATTAAATGTTATAGGTTCACTTTATTTGATGCTAGGGACAAAACGATAATTCAAATAATGTTGGTTTCTTCATGACAATTACCTAGTGAATATTTGCAACCAAACAAACATTTTTGTTTTTCTGTTTGAAGAATAATAATTTGACTTGCAATTTAAATTTGAATTTGAATTTGATTTTATTAAGTGGCAATTTGGCTTAGTAAAGCATGATAACTTGGCATCATTGGGTTGAGATTACTGTAGCATGATTATCGGGGTGTTACATCCCACTAAGATTATTTCTTTAAGAAATCAAATTATGAATTTTAAGCAAATTGAACATGAACATGTTGCACAATATTGGGAGAGAATGAAATTAATGATAAGAAATTGCCCAACACATGGTTTAAGTTTATGGATGATCATACAAAAAATTTATGCGGGACTAAACTTTGTTTCTAGAAATTTGCTAGACTCTGCCGCATGTGGTACTTTTATGGAAATTACATTGGGAGAAGCTACAAAACTTCTTGACAATATTATGACAAATTATTCTCAATGGCACACTGAACGAACTCCAACTGGTAAGAAGGTAAATTTTGTTGAAGAAATTAATACTTTGAGTGATAAGATGGATGCTCTTAAGAAATTGGTTGCTAGTAAAAGTGCTCATATTGATCCTAATGATGTGCCATTGTCTACTTTGATTGAGCAAAATAATGATGCTATTTATGTGAATTTTGTCTCTAGAAATAATTTCAACAACAATGCTTATAGGGGTAATTTCAATCCTAGACCGTTTCCTAGAAATTCCTCTAATAATTATGGTAATTTCTATGGTAACCCATATAATAATAGTATGCCCTCTGATCTTGAAATAATATTAAAGAATTTATTAATTCGCAAAAGATTTTCAATGCTATGATAGAAGAAAAATTGAACAGAGTTGAAGAAATGTCTAGGAACATGGATAGAATTGCTCATGATGTGGAAAATCTCAAAATTAAAATGTTGTCGCCCAAGCATGATATAAATGGGTCTATTAAAGCTATCTATGTCTCCATTAATGAAACTAAATAAAGGACCGCTTGGTTGAGAGCTAAGCGAGAATTTCTAGAAAAAGCTATTCCACCCGGTTTCTATCATAGTAACGATGAAGATATTAAAATGATTGGTGTCTCACCTATTGAATCTCTATTTAGTAATATAAAACTTGATGAAAAGGGACTAAAGATGAGTCAACTTTAGATAGAAGCCGTCCCAATCATTTGGAGGGTGAAAATCTTAATGATAAAAATGAAAAAAGTGGGTTTGGAGAGGTCAAAACTTTAAATAGTAATGCACCCACTACTTTGGATTACAAGGACTTTAATTATGATAGTTGTTCTTTAATTGAGTGTATTTCCTTGTTACAATCCATGATTAATTCACCAAATGCATATGAACAAAATAAAGCTTTCACTAAACATATTGTAGAAGCTATGATGAAAGCTCATGAAGAAAAAATTGAGTTGGAAGTTTCAATTCCTAGAAAATTACAAGATGAATGGGAACCCACTATTAAAGTCAAAATTAAAGATTATGTATGTAATGCTCTTTGTGATCTTGGTGCTAGCGTTTCCACTATACCAAAGTCTTTGTGTGATGTGCTAGGTCTCACCGATATGGATCCTTGTTCCCTTAATTTCCATCTAGCGGATTCCACTATTAAAAAACCATTGGGTAGAATAAATGATGTTCTTATTCTTTCTAATATAAATTATGTGCCCGTGGATTTTATTGTTCTTGATATTAAATGCAATCCTTCTTGTCCTATAATACTTGGTATCGGGGGGTATGAGTCATGGAGAAGTTGGAGTACAGTAGCATTATGCCAATATTAAATATGAATCAATTTACAACAGCACCAGAATTTTAAGATTTATTTGTTATACTAATGGATCTCACAAGGTTTCTGTTGAGTTTTGTGTGCTGAAGTTTTCAAGTTTTGGGTGAGACTACGATGGATAAAGGAATAAGGAGCGGCAAGAGCCTAAGCTTGGGGATGCCCAAGGCACCCCAAGGTAATATTCAAGCAAGACTCAAGCGTCTAAGCTTGGGGATGCCCCGAAAGGCATCCCCTCTTTCATCTACAATCTATCGGTAACTCACTTGGAGCTATATTTTTATTCATCACATGATATGTGTTTTACTTGGAGCGTCTTGTGATATAGTTTGTTTGCTTTTGTTTGCTTTTTAGTTTTTCACAATCATATTTGCTGAACACACCTTTTTGAGAGGGACACACATTATTCGTGATTTGTTAGAATACTCTATGTGCTTCACTTATATCTTTTGAGCTAGGCAGTTGCTCTAGTGCTTCACTTATATCTTTTAGAGCATGGCGGTGGTTATATTTTAAAGAAATAGTTGCACTCTCATGCTTCACTTATCTTTTTGAGAGTCTAATGAATATCAATGGTAATATGCATGGGTTATGAATTTGGTCCTAATATGATAGGTATTCAAGAGGGATATAATAAAAACTTTCATGTAGATCACTGAATATGATAAGTTTGATTCCTTGCAATAGTTTTGTGATATTAAGATGGTAATATGTTGGAGGTACTAGTAGATAATTGTGGTTTAGTAAGAATATTGGTGTTAAGGTTTGTGATTCCCGAAGCATGCACGTATGATCTGTCGTTATGCTAAGAAGTTGGAGCATGATTTGTTCTTGATTGTCTACCTTATGAGTGGCGGTCGGGGACGAGCGATGGTATTTTCCTACCAATCTATACCCCTCGGGGCATCCGTAGTAGTACTTTGCTTCGAGGGCTAATAAACTTTCACAATAAGTATGTGAGTTTTTTATGACTAATGTGAGTCCATGGATTATACGCACTCTCACCTTTTCGCAATTTGCTAGCCTCTTCGGTACCGTGCATTTCCCTTTCTCACATCGAGAGTTGGTGCAAACTTCGCCGGTGCATCCAAACCCCGTGATATGATACGCTCTGTCACACATAAGCCTCCTTATATCTTCCTCAAAACAGCCACCATACCTACCTATCATGGCATTTCCATAGCCATTCCGAGATATATTGCCATGCAACTTCCACCGTTCCGTTTTTATGACACACATCGTCATTGTCATATTGCTTTGCATGATCATATAGCTGACATAGTATTTGTGGCTCAGTAACTGTTCATCATTTTTATACATGTTACGCTAGTATCATTGCACATCCTGGTACACTGCCAGAGGCATTCATATAGGTTAGTTCCCAAAAATGATATAAAATGATGTATAAAGCATATAAGATTGGTAATATAATAGCATGAAACAATCAAAAATTATAGATACGTCGGAGACGTATCAGCATCCCCAAACTTAATTCCTACTCGTCCTCGAGTAGGTGAATGATAAAAACAGAATTTTTTATGTTGAATGCTACCTAGCATGTCTATCATGTAATCTTCTCACGGTATGAATATTGAGATACGAATGATTCAGGGCAATAGTCTATCATTTAAAATAAAGAAATCAATACTCAGACGTATTACAAAACAATCGTGCCCTCTCAAAAATAAAGAATGTTAGAAGAACGTTATCCCTACAAAATCATATAGTTTAGCATGCTTAGTCTTCCTAACACAAGATATTAATCATGAACTACCCCGGTGACAAGCCGAGTAATCAAATCATACTTTTTCTCGCTTCAGCATTTTCAACTTACTAGCAATACTTGAGCGTGAGTCAAGGACTTGGCACTTTGGATGGAAAAGAGAATGATGATGGGGGTTCATAAGGGCAAACAAAAATAGAGGAAGTCTCACATCAACGCGGCTGATCGTTAGGCAATGGAGAGGCTTTGCAATCGATGTCAATGTGAGGAGTAGGGATTGTCATGCAACGGATGCACTAGAGCTATAAGTGTATGAAAGCTCGCTATGGAAACTAAGTGGGTGTGCATCCAACTTGCTTGCTCATGAAGACCTCAGGCATTTGAGGAAGCCCGTCATCAGAATATACAAGCCAAGTTCTATAATGTAAAAATTCCCACTAGTATATGAAAGTGACAAATCATGGAGACTCTCTATATGAAGAACATGGTGCTACTTTGAAGCACAAGTGTGGTAAAAGGATAGTAGCATTACCCCTTCTCTCTTTTTCTCTCATTTTTTTAGAACAATATCATGAACCTCATCCCCACTTTTTGGAGGACTCATCAGTCTCCATCATTCTTTACCTCACTGGGACAATGCTCTAATAATAATGATCATCACACTTTTGTTTACTTACAACTCGACAAGGTGAAATAATATGACTCTATATGAATGCCTCTGGCAGTGTACCAGGATGTGCAATGATCTAGCGTAACATGTTTAACAATGATGAACGGTGGCTTTCCCACAAATATCATGTCAGCTCTATATGATCTTGCAAAGCAATATGATGATGAACAGACAAGTCATGTGTATGATGATGGTGGAAGTTGCATGGCAATATATCTCGAAATGGCTATGGAAATGTCATGATAGGTAGGTATGGAGGTTGTTTTGAGGAAGGATATAACGAGGCTTATGTGTGATAGAGCGTATCATATCGGGGTTTGGATGCACCGGCGAAATTTGCACCGACTCTCAAGGTGAGAAAGGGCAATGCACGGTACCGAAGAGGCTAGCAAAATATGGATAGGTGGAAGTGCTTCAGTCCAAGAACATCACATTAGTCATAAAGAACTCAAGTAGTTATTGCAAAAGTTTATTAGCCCTCGAAGAAAAGCATAACTTTTCATACCCCTAGGGGGTAGATTGGGAGGAAAAGACCATCCCTCGTCCCGGACTGCCACTCATAAGGTAGATAATCAATAATAAATCATGCTCCAATTTCATCGCAATACTAAAACTATACGTGCATGCTTCGGGAATCACAAACTTTAACATCAATATTTCTACTAGACCATGATAATCAACTAGTAGATCCACATATTACTATCTTTATATCGCAAAACTATTGCAAGGAATCAAACTTATTATATCAGTGATCTACATGCAAGTTTTTATTATACCATTCTTGTATACCTATCATTTTTAGACCAATCATATAACACGTGCAAATTACCACATCCTATTAAAAGACTCTCAAATAGATGTAAGTGAAGCATGAGAGTAAAAATTTCTTTAAAATATAACCACCACCGTGCTCTAAAGATATAAGTGAAGCACATGAGCAACTGCATAACTCAAAGGATATAAGCGAAGCACATAGTGTATTCTAACAAATTATGATGAATATGTGTCTCTCTCAAAAGGTGTGTCCAGCAAACAATGATTGTGGCAAACTAACAAGCAAACAAAATAAAACTATGGCACAAGACGCTCCAAGTAAAACTCATATCATGTGATGAATAAAAATATAGCTCCAAGTAACATACCGATGAATTGTAGACGAAAGAGGGGATGCCATCCGGGGCATCCCCAAGCTTAGACGCTTGGTTCTTCCTTCAATATTACCTTGGGGTGCCTTGGGCATCCCCAAGCTTAGGGTCTTGCCACTCCTTATTCCTTCATTCATCGTGATCTCACCCAAAACTTGAAAACTTCAGCACACAAAACTCAACGGAAACTTCGTGAGATCCGTTAGTATAATAAATCAATCATCCACTTTAGGTACTGTTGTAAATTGATTCATAATTGTTCTTGAATAATATCTACTGTATTCTAACTTCTCCATGAGTTATACTCCCCGATATAATCCATAGCATCATCAAAACAAGCACACTATGCAATAAAAACAGAATCTGTCTAAAACAGAACAATCTGTAATAATCTGAATTAAAGTCATACTTCTGTAACTCCAATAATTCTGAAAAATTAGGAAAACGTAAACAATTTTCATGCCAATACTGTGTAAAAAATTCAGAATTTTATCACGTTCCAGTACAGAATAGAAATTCCAGCACTGGGCGCAAAACTTTCTGTTTTCAAACAACATCAATTATACTATCATTCAAATCATCCGAAAGGCATTACTTGGCACAAAAACTAATTAAAAGATAAATACATAATCATTACAGTAGCATTAATCATGTCATCACACAAAAAGGAAAAAAGGAAAAATAAAGATAACTATTGGGTTGCTTCCCAACAACCGCTATTGTTTAATGCCCCTAGCTAGGCATAATGCATAGTTTCAAGTATTATTGTCTTTCGATTTCTTCATGCCCTTGTAAATGATGTTATCATAAGCGCTTCTCAAGAGTTCTCTTTTTTTCAGCAATAGATTTTCTATTAAGGGAACTTAAATAATGGAATGGGCTATCCTTGGTTACTTTAATATCATTCGGATCAAACTCTTGAGGGATAGGATCCTCAAGGGACCTTTCATAAGTAACTATGAATTCATCTTCTATGAGGATTCTAACATTTTCAAAACAATCGTCATCAAACCCTTGTTGATTCCCTTTGACAATCCAAGCATATTGGTGGTTAGTGCTATTAAATAATGTTGGATTAAGGACAAGTTTGGAACTTCCTTTTTAGCATTTTCCTCAAAGGCATGCAAATCTTGTGACATATATCTTCGCATAAAATCTTGATCATAAAGAATTTCGTCTATCAAAGGGCACTCATAGTTCATGTCATAGTAATCAAAGATTTCCCTAGCTTCCCGAACTATGTAATCAAATTCATTCATGAGGATAATTGTGGCAATCTTTTTAGCTCTAGGATCATGGATATTAGGAAGCTCAAAGAACAATCTTTGTAAAGTGGGATGAGTACGCATGAATCTTCTTTCAAGCTTGATAATAAGTGCAGAAATAGCATGAGCATAACTATTGGTTCTTTTAAGTATAGATATGTCATTAGATACCAAAACTCCCATGCATGTAAAAAATTCTTGAATAACACTCTTCCCTATAATATTACCACTCCCTGTAAGAAAAGTTTTAGTGTCCACAATTATGGTAGGCTCTTTCTTATGAGGTTCATTATTAGGATCGAGCGACTTAGGCTCTTCCTCATAATATTTGCTAGCACTCTCCTCACTAGCATTTTTAACTATTTTAAACTCAGACATGATAGCAACTTCAAGCAAGAAAGCAAACTAGATAATTGTTTTGTATTTTTGATTTTTTAACGAGACTAATAAAAGCAAATAAAGCAAATAAAAAGTAGAACAAGTAAATGATAATGTGTGAAGGGACCTTGCTTTGTTTGATGAAGTCTCCCCGGCAACGGCGCCAGAAATTCTTTCTGCTACTTGTGAGCTGCGTTGGTATTTTCCCCAAAGAGGAAGGGTGAAGCAATATAGTAGCGGATAGTATTTCCCTCAGTAGAGAACCAAGGTTATCGAACAAATAGGAGATTCAGACAGACAAAGGTCGACAGTACCTGCACACACACAAACAAAATTCTTGCACCCAACGCGAGCAAGAGGGTTGTCAATCCCCTTGTACTCGTTAATTGCAAGGATTAATTATGATAGTGGTAGATATATAAATTGCAAAAGGTAATAAAAGTAAATAAATTGCAGCAAGTAAATTAGGGTTTTAGTAATATGATTTGGATGGACCCAGGGGCCATAGTTTTCACTAGAGGCATTTGTCTCAAGAACATAGCATACGTTGGGTAAACAAATTACTGTTGGGCAATTGATAGAAAAGTGCATAGTTATGATGTTATTCATGGCATGATCAGTACATAGGCATTACGTCCATGACAAGTAGACCGAAACGATTCTGTATCTACTACCATTACTCCACCCCTCGACCGCTATCCAACATGCATCTTAAGGTATTAAGTTCATAACAAACAAATGATGACATAATGTAGACAGAATAAAACCAAGCAATATGATTAAATCCCGCGTCATTTTACCCTTAGTAGCAACAATACAATACGTGCCTCGCTACTCCTCCTGTCACAGAGTGAGGACACCGCAAGATTGAACCTACCACAAAGCACCTCTCCCACTGAAGATAAATCAATAGTTGGCCAAACCAAACGGATAGTCGGAGAGAAATACAAAGATATAATAATCACACATAATAAAGTTTAGAAAAGACTCATTTACTTTCAATGAATAATTTGATCATAAACCCACAATTCATCGGATCCCAACAAACACACCGCAAAAGAAGATTACATCGAATCGATCTCCGAAGATAACATTGTATTGAAGATCAGAGAGAGAGAGAGCCATCTAGCTAATCACTATGGACCTGTAGGTCCTGTGGGAACTACTCACACATCATCGGAAGGGTAGCAAGGTTGATGAAGAGCCCCTCCATGATCGATTCCCCCTTCGGCAGAGTACCGGCGGAGGCCTCCAGATGGGATCGCGGAAGAACAGAGACTTGCGGCAGCAGAATAATTGTTTTGGGTCTCGCTCTGGGGTTTTGGAATATTCGGGAATTTATAGCGCTGGAATTAGATCAGAAGGAGCCACAAGGGGCCCACAAGGCATCAGGATGCGCCTACCCCCTGGGCGCTCCCTGTTCCCTTGTCGTCTCCTCGTGTTGCCTCTGGTCCTCCCTCGAAGCTTCTAGGGTCCCTCCTGTTCCAGAAAAAATCATCAAAAAGTTTCATACCGTTTGGACTCCGTTTGGTAGGGATTTTATGTAAAACAAAAAACAAGCAGAAAACAGCAACTGGCACTTGGCATTGGGTTAATTGGTTAGTTCCCAAAAATGCTATAAAATGATGTATAAAGCATATAAGATTGGTAATATGATAGCATGAAACAATCAAAAATTATAGATACGTCAGAGATGTATCAGTACCTCGACTGACTATGGCTAGGTTTTGAGTGAAAACTCTACGGTTTTGGCGCCGGCGATGGTGAGGCCTGATAACCCATAAGTATAGGGGATCAATTGTAGCTTTTTTGATAAATAAGAGTGTCAAACCCAACGAGGAGCTAAAGGTAGAATTAATATTCCCTTCAAGTTCTATCGACCACTGATACAACTCTACGCACACTTAACGTTTGCTTTACCTAGAACAAGAATATAAAACTACTTTGCAGGTGTAAGGATAAGTTTGCAAGAATAAAACTAGAAGTACTTAGTAGGAATAAAACTAGGAGTAATTTGCAAGATAATAAAAGTTAGTTGTTTAGTAGAGAGCTTTTTGTAGAACGATGAGAAAGATTGTCCATTGGAAATTCAATATGACATGTGTGATACTTATTATATGCAATGAGTGAGAGGCATACGCTAACGTACTTTCCGTACCCGGATCACATGTTCTTATGATTGGAACTCTAGCAAGCATCCGCAACTACTAAAGATCATTAA
Source organism: Elymus sibiricus (assembly GCA_039707655.1). Lineage (NCBI taxonomy): Eukaryota > Viridiplantae > Streptophyta > Magnoliopsida > Poales > Poaceae > Elymus > Elymus sibiricus. Next base: position 359,945,557 of record CM077666.1, read on the forward strand.
GGTAAAACCCAACCATAGCATTAAGTAAAAAGTCCCCTTTACTCCCATACGCAACAACCCCCTTACTCGGGTGTAAGCTTCTGTCACTCTAGCCACCCACTATAAGCGAATTGTGAACGTATTTCAAACCCTACAGCGGTAATCCCACGCGCTTGCGCGACACGGAGGGCACCATGGGACAGCACCAATTTAACATACAACTTATATCAATCACACCATACCACAATTGACCCGTAGGACAAAAGAAATCTACTCAAACATCATAGGATTGCCACACATCATTTGATAATAATATATAGCATTAAGCACCATGTTCAAGTAGAGATTACAGCAAGGAGAAGAGGTGTTACACCGCAGCATAGAGGGGGGGAGAGTTGGTGATGACGGCGGCGAAGTTGTTGGTGTAGATCGCCGTCACGATGGTTGCCCCGGCAGCGCTCCAGCGCCACCTGGAGAGAGGGGGGAGAGCCCCCCTCCTTCTTCTTCTTGCTTGGCCTCCCCCCTAGATGGGAGGAGAGTTTCCCCTCTAGTCCATGGCTGCCATGGCTCCCAAAGGGCAGGAGCCCCTCCGAGATTGGATCTCTCTCTCTGTTTCTCTTCTGTTTCGCGTTCCTGTTTTCTGGCCCTTCACCGTTTCTTATATTCCCAGAGATCCGTAACTCCGATTGGGATGAAATTTTGAGGGAATTTTTATCCAGAAATTATATTTCTTGCAGCGAAAGAAGGGCCCCAACCGCCTTACGGGGTATACACAAGCCTGTTGGGCGCGGCCAGGGTAGGGGGTCGCGCCCTTTGAGCTTCTGGGCCCCTCGGGCATTGTCTCGCGTTGATTCTTTCTCCCAAAAATCACATATATTCCAAAATAAATCTTCGTAAATTTTTAACACATTTGGACTTCGTTTGATATGGATTTTCTGCGAAACAAAAAACATGCAACAAACAGGAACTGGCACTGGGCACTGGATCAATATGTTAGTCCAAGAAAATCATATAAATTGTTGCCAAAAGTATGTAAAAGTTGTAAAATATTGGCATGAAATAATCAAAAATTATAGATACGACAGAGATGTATCAAGGCCTGCGGGTCTCACTTACCCCTTGGGGCGTCATTGTGGGATCCATCTCCATGTCAGTGTTCCGGGTGAAAAGCTTACCCCTTCGTTCTGGGCTCGGTTGCAGCAATGCTCTGCATTGTCACCGTTGGTCTCCTATCATTTACATGTGTCCCTATTGTCACCGTCCTTGGTCCTCATTATCTGCTGGTAGGATCGAAACTCCACGGCCCAGAGTGAGAGGACAGACGCTTGCCCTCTCCGGTGGTAACTTGGTGTGTTCAGTGCATTGGGGTCCGGTGATATCCGAAGGCGGCACGCTTCAGTTCTGGTTCAGTAGTCTTGGTCACCCCATGTTAGTTGTGGCAGCTCCTCGTTTCATTTTTCATATTTTGACTTCCTTGTTCGGGCTTCTCCCCACCACCTTGTTTTAATTCGTCCGTTTGGTTGCCTTTATTTATAAAGGGGTCGGAAGACTGTTTTGTGAGAGTGTCAAGATGACGAGAAGTAGCAAAGAATATTCAGAGGAGCTCGACAAGAGCCATATACCAGAACCTTCATATTATGTTACAAACTCTGTGAAGATGTTGACTCTCAAGCATCCACTACCCAAGGTATCAAATGATGAGGCGTATAAATGCTTTGTTGATCAAGTTGCAGGTAAGGTACGTGAAAATTGGATGCTAAAAATAAAAAACTATGTCGTAAGCTTCTGGTCAAAAAAGACGATATATTTGAGCCAACTATTGAAATTGAGATTGGGTTCAGTAAGTTCAATGTTTTATGTGATCTAGGTGCTAGTGTTTTTTACTATATATCCCTAAACCCATGTATGATAATCTCAATCTTAGTCCATTTCTTACTAGTGAAATTAAGTTGAACATGGCCAATTCTACCATTATGTAACCAGTAGGGATTAAGCATGGTGTAGTCATTTAAATTAATGATTGTCGTTTATGATTGATCTTGTCATTATTTATATGCCTGAAGATCCCATTGCAAAAATCAAATTAGGTAGGCCATTCGTAAGGACCATTAAAGCCACCATAAACGTTTTTGAAGGAAATGTGAGATTTGATCTTCCGTCAAAGGATCCTTTTATTAAACATTTTCCTGGGAAAAAGAAGATGAAGATATACGCACGAGACGGTATCACCCTAAATGGCAGGAGCTACAAACTATGTGGTCAGCGCTCATGGTGACTCCGAGTTAGGGCAAATTTTGACACTTTGGACAGGAGTTGGAGTCTTTTTATTGTATGGGAAGTCCATCTGCCTCATATATCGATGAGAGGTGCAGGGCAATTAACAACACACAAACATCAAATCAATCGTCCTCTTTATACTTTTACATTTTTATCTCTCCCTCGTTTTATTCTACCTTCATTCTTCCTTTTTTTTCATGTTCGATGACCGCAATCCACGAGGCCCTAGGGACGACCAAGTCAACCTAGGGAAACCCATAGCCATCAAGTTCCCTGACGGGGTCCCTCCCGGGAGTGTGGGGTTACGGGGTTCTCAAAAGACTTCATCGGCATGTCATGCGTATCGTGCTCCCGACGAGGCTCCTTCGGTTATGCTTTCTTGCGTATCGATCACAACGCCGGGGGGTACACCATGCTGTGTTCGTGTCTGAACATATACGTAGTAAATAAGCATAAAGGAAGTAATTATGTAAAATCAAGTATCTATTCCTTTGTCTTTTCTTTTTTGGCATTGAAAAACCAGGTTTAATTGATTAAGAATCATATAGTTACAATCAACCCATAGGGTAGTACACTATTAACTAAGGATGCTTCTCAACCCAGCTCCCAGACAAGTCAAGGGTGCAAGCAAGCTTAGCACATTCATCTGCTGACTTGTTTGCACTTCTCCTAATATGATAGGCGGAAAAAAGGAATAGGTCTTTTAGCCAGGTCATGAAATCAGTGGGGTATGCCAAGAAGAAACACCTGGAATCTTTATGCCCAAAACCCCGATTCGAGTAACCATTTATTTGGTACCGCTGAAGGAGCGGTAACTGCAAGTTACCGAATCTTCTTGGGGCATTCCATCCACAAACTCTAATTTAGCAGAAAATGAAACGAAATGGCCGACCCAGACGTAGAAGGCAATCCACGCGGATATATGCTATAAAATATATTCCGTATAGAGCGTAGTTCAGTGGTAAAACATCTCCTTACCAAGGAAAAGATACAAGTTTGACTCTTGTCGCTGCAATGCACTCATATCCCACCTTAACTGGGTATGTATATTTCTAGGTTTTCACATTTTTGGCTTGTACATTCAGAATTATATCATGATTGCTTTAGGCCGTCCACAAGACACGTTTCTGTACTGTCATATAATTACAACCTATCTTTGCTCAATGGGTATTAAAAAGACAACACGAACATAAAATATTCAACTCTAATTTAGTTACTAAGTGAGATGTTTTGCTACCTGAAAAAGGTTGGTTTCATTGATATCCTTGAGGAGCATGTGTCATTATCTGCATCAACAAATGATGATAGTGATGAGGTATTTTAAGAGAATGGGAACTATCATGCGAGGTCTAGAGGTTGACAACATCTACGCAATCCTCCTCCATGGTGACGTGAGAGAAGCCTCGAAGATGAGCAAAACTATCACATTCATAAATACTTAGCATCTCGGTAATAAGAGGATCAGTCACACTTGGCAGAGATTGGCACCAAGCACCAGCAAAGATCACATGTGATCTAGCCACACCTCGAGCACCACCCTTTGAGAAGTCATGGTCATTAGCACCATCAATATTTATCCTCACCCATCCTGGTTCAGGCGTTCGCCAACATTGGCAAGTAGGTAACTTGCTTCGCTCCGCCGACAGTTCAGGCAGAGATAGGATTTCCTATGCCCATGTCACTTATTACAGAACAACGAACACCCCACGATCATGCGTCCAACGGTTTCTGGACCGCCAAATCTAGTACATTATGGAGATAATTGTACACCAACCCCTATCATTGAGCATATGATCCATCAGAATATATTTTCCACATATCTGGGTATGTCTTGGGATTTTTAGTTGAAACCGATGGCGAGCTGCATTCCAGAAACTCTTTGCAAAGCAATGTTCCATGCATGTATCAAGTTTTCATCCATAGCTGGGAACACTTCAGAACGTCTTATTTCTTTGGTATTGTGGTATTTCAATGTGAAAAAATCTGGAAGGATGTCGCGAAGCACTCTCCACCAAAAGAAGATGCATGTATCAATTTTAAATTAAGCCCCACTTAGTCACTATGGTTCAACAAAACTAATTTTGAGGCTCTGCATCAGAGGATCTCGCCAAGCTTTTGCACACTTTTACTGAACTATGTGATATGACACGTATAAAAGACCATAAATCAGATGCTTTGAAGTTGTGTATATTTCGTTTCTCTTTGAGAGGAAAAGAAAAAGAATGGATTCTATCTTTGCCTAGAGGAACTATAAATTCATGGACTTTATGTTGTAGCACGTTTTTATCTAAGTTTTGTCCCCCTGCAAAAATTATGCAACTTCGATCTCAGATCACAAGTTTTAAGCAGGAAGACCGCGAGCCACTAGTGCTTGCATGGGACTACATGAAGGAGGCTATCAGAAATTTCCCCAACCATGGGATGCAAGAATGGTTAATTCTTCATATATTTTACAGTGCTCTTAATCTCATGTCAACAACCATGCTTGATACAGCGGCAGGAGGAATCATTATGGGAAGATTGATCGCGGAGGCCAAGAAATTACTAGATGATATGCAAGAGAACCATGCCCAGTGGCATGTGGAGATGTCTACCACAAAAAAGGTTAATTCTATCTCCAAAGATAAAAATGAAGAGTTGGCCGCTAAGATCGATGAATTAATCGACACCATAAGAGGTAAGAAGATATAAATGTGAATTCCATTACCAATACCGATGTTAATGATGTTAACTTTATTGTTCGCAACAACTACAATTCTAATTGAAAAAAATCTTGGGTATGCTCCTAAGCCCCCGTATCAAATTAAAAATGAAGCACCTAATAATTTAGTTGGAACGAGCAACGGTAATAGTTCTTTTTATAAAACTCTTAAAACCTTTAGAACTGCATAAAATGAGCTGGAAAAAACATTTACTGAAATCTTAAAGAATCGCGATGGCTTACTCGGTCAAATGGCCGGTAAGATTGTTCGACTCGCTAATGATGTGCATGCTGTAGAACAAAGACCTTGTAGCATGGAAGCACACGCCGCTCAAATTGCAGAGAGCCAAACTGTGATTCTAGCCAAGTTTGCTAGAAAGCCGGAACCTAATCCGGTTGAGAGTGTCAAGATGATGAGAAATAGCAAAGAATCTTCACAGGAGCTCGGCAAGTGCCATATATCAGAACCTTCATATTTTGCTGCAGCCTTCGTGAAGATGTTGACTCTCAAGCATCTACTCCATGAGGTATCAAATGACGACGCATAAAAACACTTTGTTGATCAAGCTGCATATAAAGTTGATACGTCTCCAACGTATCTATAATTTTTGATTGTTCCATGCTATTATAGTATCAATCTTAGATGTTTTATATGCTATTATATTTCATTTTATATCATTTTTGGGAACTAACCTATTAACCTAGTGCCCAGTGCCAGTTGCTGTTTTCTGCTTGTTTTTGGTTTTTCAGAAAATTAGTACCAAACGCTACGAAACTTTTTGATGATTTTTTTCTAGAAAAAAGAGACCCTAGAAGCTTCGGGGGAGGACCAGAAGACCTACGAGGAGACGACGAGGCAACAGGGGGGTGGCCGCGCCCTGTTACCTTGTGGGCCCCACGTGGCTCCTTTTGACCTAATTCCACTTCAATAAATTCTCAAATATTGGGAAACCAAGTGAGAGCCCCACGAAATAACTTTTCCGCTGTCGCAAGCTTCTGTTCTTCCACGATCCCATTTGGAGGCCTTTTCCGGCACCCTACCAGAGGGGGAATCGATCACGGAGGGCTTCTACATCAACCTTACTGCCCTACCGATGATGTGTGATGTGACACCCTGATTTTTGGCCCTTTCTTTTTCTTTTGGCTTTCTTTGGATTTTTTATTTGGATTTCATTTGTGTGGCTCTGTGGTCTTGAAACCTGGGAAGATCATCTATTCTTCCTCTCCCAAGTGGCTTGCCATTCTGAAATCTTTCCCAATGCCATGTCATTTCCATCTTAGCCCAACCACAAATTCTTTTTCTTGGGAATATTCATTTTTCTATTAAAGGAATAACCCTGTTTGCTCTAGGTTGTGAAGCAACCTATATTTCTGTCTTTCCTAAAATTCCCACAAAATTCTCAAAATTCCTTTGGACCATATGGACCTTGGATATGTAAAGATATTCAAGATTCCATGCTCATGGTGAGCACACCATCCAACCTTTGTTTCTGGTCAGAAATTTAGTTTGTGAAGCAACTATAATTTAAATTGCTTCATAAATTCTGAAATTTTACCAGGACATTATCCTACCTATATAACTTTCCTCCACCAAAGTTGGGATTATTTCATTCATCCAATATTTCTCAATAATTTCCCCAAGTTTCTGTCCAAAGGAAAGCATTGTGAAGGAAGTACCATTTTTATTTATCCAAATGGTATGAAATTTTTACAGTGCCTTCATATGCCCAAATCATCATCCTCCACCAAATTTCAGATCAGTCCAATCATCCATGTGAGTGCAGCTTCAAGATCTAGTTTCTCGACCAGATATGCAGTTGTGAAGCAACTATGATAAATATTGGTCCAAATCATTTCATATTTCACAGGACTGTAGTCCTTCTTACCCTAAACATCTGTGACAACATGTTTCTCCATTTACCCATACCATTTTACCACAGTTTCTAGTCCAAGTTTGCTACAGCAAACTTTAGATGATCCCTCCCATCAGCACATAGTTACTTTCATCGAACCAAGCCCATAGTAGTGCTCCGGCAAGTAGGGTCCACGCGGTAGACAACTTTTTCCATGTCAGAGCGCACTGCGTGCACCTGTTCACGCGGTGACCACGCGGCCGGCATGTTGTTCGACGCGCTCTGGACGTCGGGGCCCTCGGCCACCGCCCAAACCTCGAGCTCGCGCCACCGAAGCATGTCCACAGTGTTGCCCTCCCTCACCTCCATCCACGCCACCCCTCTGGACCCCGCTCCCCCTCCTCTTTCCTCCCCGGTGCGCCACGCCGCACTGCGTGCCCGCGGCCGCCGTCGTTTTCTTCCTGGCATCTTCTTCCTCGAGATCTCCTGAAGCCCTCCGTGGCCTCTCCGCGTCGAGTGAACCCTCTGGCCCCTCTCCTCCTCCCCTACGCGTGTCCTCCTCGCCCCAGTGCGCCGGCGCACGCGTCGCCTTGGCCGCGCTCACCTACGAGCTCGCCTGCCTATATATAGGCCACCCCGAGCCCTCTCGGCCTCACCAGCCTCTTCTCCTCCCTCCAAGAAACCTCCCCGACCCCTCATCTGAGCCCCGGAGCCCCTCCTCCTCGCCCACGGTCGCCATGGCCGCCGCTCTGCTCCGCTCGAATTCGAGCTGTCCAAGCCTCCTCGCCAGCTCTAACCCTCCCCAGAGCCCTGCCCTAACCGCCCCGAGCCTCCCCGACCCCCCCTAACTCTCCCTCTTCGCGACCGGACCACCCTCCCCGAAGCTGCCCGAGGCCACCGTCCACCGCGGCCGGCACCTCACCCGACTCGGCGCTCTCCGGCGACCATGTCATGCACAGATGGATGCGGCGTCTCTTCCTCATCTCGTCGGTGGCCAGAGCGCCTCGGGAGATGGCCGGACGAGCGCTGGCGCCGGCGGTCCCTCTCTGCTCTGCAGGCGCGCACGGGAGGTAGAAGAAGGAGGCTAGGAGAGAGAGAGAGTTAATGCGAGCCCCACCTATCAGCGACCGAAGCCCCGGGCCCGCGCAGATTCAAGTGGAAACATACTCTACTTGTTTACGTCTTCGTTTCTTGAAGGCGTACTTCTCTGCGGCTGTTGTTTGAAATGCGCTTTCACTTTACAGAAAGCGTATTTTCGCCAAAAGGCACTTTCTGTTATTTAGCCGGCGCCGAAAGTGTTAGATTGCGGACGTTCACCCGTTAAGAGCAGAAAAGCACACTTTTTATTTGTTTTTCTGCCTAACGAACGAACGGCCATATCTCCGCAACCGTAACTCCGATTCAGGTGATTCCAAAGCCCACGTTCTCTATTCGTCGAGCCCGTTCTGTTGGTGTCATTTTCATGATGTTTTTACATTCTGAAAATGACCATTTTGCCCCTGCCCTTGTTCAGCCCCCTTCCAGAGAGAATCATTTCCGGCAAAATTTTCCGCGGGCTTCTTGCACATCTTCCCAATGAATCCTTCATCCCCAGGCAAGCCACAACAACCACTTACATGATGGCCTTGCAGTAGCCATGGTTTCCACTTGAATATTTAAATAATTGTTTGCTCATTTAATGATTTTGGTAATTCTTCGAATATGCTTGCGAATCCATGCCCATGCTTATGCCATGTTCTGGTGCATATATGATTCTTTTCCATCGATATTATTCTTATTATTATTATTATGATCTATTCTTGTAATTGTTCCTAATGCTAGTGATAATCATGATATACTCATGTGAATTGTTATGTTTTGTAATACTTGTGAGATTCATGATCATCGCTATGCCATGCTCATTTGCATCTAGTAGACTAAATGATTTATCATTGTTGATGTTAATATTCTTATGCTAAATGATTATGTTACCCGTCCATGCTGATGTTGATATCATGCTCATATGCATTATTATTTCATCATGTTATTCTGCTATGGCTCAGCTCATCACCAATCAAGTTGAACCTGACATTAATCGAACTTGAACAAATCTGTTGGCGGAGTCATGGTGCCACCGAATCGAGATCACCAGTGCAACCACACTTGCCTGGATGGGGAGGCCCTATTTCGGTCAATTGTCATGCCTCTCGCCGGTACCTCCAACTAGGGAAGGTTATGTGTGCGCGCTACCCTGATCAGGTAGGCGGCCATAGCCTTGTGTGCCCGAGTTGTATGGATCCAGAGTCCCCGTTTGGGACAGTTTTTATTTTGGCCACGACGGTGGCAGCCACAGAGGCGGCGGATGTCACGAGTTGACATCGGGGCCACCCATGACTTAGCCCAAAGGGGAGTTTGTCGGAGTGGCCAGGAGAGTGTCATGCAATAGATTGGTTTTGTCAGAATGTCATTGGTCCACCCGAATGGGAGCACGAGGCCATGAGTTCCGTGGTGTGGGTACAGTGTACTAACCTCTGTAGAGTGTATAATCTATTGATAGCCGCGTCCTCGGATATGGTCACAGTTCGTTGTAGGTCACACTATGGGTCAACAGAAATAATAAACCTGCACACTAAGAACAACAAGATGGCACAAGCAGAAGGTGGTGATCGTGTGATGATCACTATGGTTGGTATTGCTGTGATCAAGTTAGGATCACGATGGTAAGATGTTGACGGTGGTTACGAGGTAATCCCGCGATGGTAAGTTGGTCCAAGGGACCACGGCAACAATCCACGTACACATCATGTATGATAGCATCATGTTCATGTTCATATCATGATTAACATGTACATGCCATGTTCACTCTCATGTTGCTCTAGTAGTATCATGTTCCTCATTGATAATTAACCTGTAAATGCCATGTTGTTGTTTGTCTTGATTGCTTTGGTTGCTGTGAGCTTGCGAGTACATTCTAAGTACTCACCTGGCGTGTCATGCCAGATTGCAAGTGATGACATGATTGATTGCTTGTCGAGGATTCCGAGTTTGCGCTCTAGGATGCGTCCCGGCCAGAGTCCCTGCGGAGTGGAGTCCATCACCGTTGTCGCTGTTCTCCTGCTAGAAGTTATTCCGCTGTCTCGAGTTGTTCTGCTGCTAGCATAGAGCTACCTTAGCAGGCGTAGTGTCGCCGTGCCGATGTAATCCTTTGTAGCATCAGACCCTTGTACCCGTATTATTTGTAATAAAGAGCTGATTTGTTCTATGCCAAGCAGTGCCGTATTCCAGAAGACTTGATCTCTGGGCTGGAATGCGGGGTGTTCCGGTCTCTCTGAGCCGGGGTGCCACAACGCTTGGTATCAGAGCAGGTCTGGCTGTAGGACGCCCTAGTCTGCATGAGCGTTAGAAACCGATAGTAGAGTCTAGTCGGTTTGCTGGATTTGGTTGTTGCATTTGTTTGTTGCATAGCATGCATATAGACTTATTATGTTGTCGCTAACGGCTGATCTTGTGAGTGTAGGTGGCATCGGTTTTGATCCACTACCTGCACCCTCCAGTTTTGCATACCTGCTCTTTGGCGTTTGGTGTCATCTCTGTCCCAGCGGAGTGATGCCGAGGTACCTTGTGGTGTCCATCACTTGCAGGACTGATGCACAGGTATCGCGCCAATATATCTTTTCTTCAGCCACACCTATAGCTTCGGCGATAGATAAGCTTCTATCCCGGATCTTGCCATCCTACTCGCCACTTTGGCAACCCTTACTGGTCTTTGTTACCAGGAAAGGGCAATGCCAGCAGACCCTGCTTTCCACCGATATCCTACCCTATCACTCATTCCCTGGATGAGTACGGTTCCGTTCCGTCCACTTGATGATGATGTGGTCGTGACATCCGTGTTCCGCTACATGATCACCGAGTACGTCCTTGATACGTCTCCAACGTATCTATAATTTTTGATTGTTCCATGCTATTATAATATCAGTCCTCATCCCTAAGCCCGTCCAGATGCAACTGGTGCTGAGCCAGGGCTTGGTGTAGCTCTGTTTACACCAACCCCTCCACACGTTGATCCACTTTCGTGCACACCGCCACAGCATGTTAGATCGTAGTACCGGAGTTTTTGCGAGATTTGTGTGCTTAAGTAGGCATGCATATTGTTGTGAATAGTAGTAAAATGTGATGTTGCTTGTGTGTAATCTTGATGACTTGTGTGCTTTTGTTTGAGTCATTTCTTTTGCTTCTTTCTTTGGGCCTTCGGTGTCACCTTATTTCCCCTTATACAAGTGCCTCATCAACCGACACCGGACTCGAAGAATCAATATGGATTTCAAATATTTTGGAAGCTCAGCTAAACATTATGGAATTCTCAGCCGACTGCATTATTTTGGGAATATCTGGTTTTAATACAAATGATATTCTGGAATAATTAGCAGCATCAAGTATTCATCAGTGTGTAACCATCACTGTAGTAATGATTAAACCAGCAGGAAGATGATTTGTGTGCAAGGCCAACCATATACTTCGAGACAAAGCAAGAATATCAAGGGTATACATATATATGGCATTCAGTCCGCATACCACGGAGAGAAGCTTCTGGAGTAAGCAATCTAGTCTTCCTCCGCACGCTACTAGAGAAGCTTACGACGCAAGGTTCCTCAGTCTTCCTCGGTACAATATGTGGATGAATTCCAGTGTAAGATACTCCATCTTGTTCGGTAAGCAACCGTAGCGAAGCTTCCAGCATAAGTCACCAAATCTTCCTCAGTAAGCAACCAAGGGAAAAGCTTCTGAAGCACGGTATCCAGTCTTCTTCAGCACGCTATCCCGGCAAAAGCTTTGAGCATAAGCTACTCAGCCTTCTTCAGCACGATACTCTCGATGGCTTCCAACACAAGCTATCCAATCTTCGTCAATACGACACTACAAACAGTTGACAAAAGTACACAGTGAGTTGGCAGTGCAACTCAAGAGTCAAGCCCACGGCAGATTGGACAGAAACACAAGCTAGTCAGGACACAAGTGTCTGCCTCGGGAATCAAATGCTCAGCTACACATGCTTCCATATATATTGTGAGCATGCCACCCAGGTCATGCCAGTCACTCGTACGATGATGCAAGCACGACAAGAATCCGACAACCACATGAGTTATGCAAGAGGAAGAAAAGCCAGTTATACACCTCAGTATGATGCAAGGACCGACAAGCTATAAAGTAAGACAACTTTGGGACAACAATCTTGATAGTGGATATCAAGGCCAATTTTCTCACACCCGACAAAGTGATATCGTTAACCTATGTCACTGTCTTGTATGATTGACGACCACAGTGAGCTCCATACGAGTACATGTGAACCTGGTATATTCCCTATGACACGAGTCATGAACAAGGATAAGGTATGAATGCCGAAATGTTGCACCTATGGTCACACGAAGAATTAAGGATATATATGGCCAAGCTTTCTCGGCAAAGGATTCAGAAAAAGAGAACAATAATGAAGGAGCAAGATCGACAACGCGGGTGTGATAATCGTTGCCCGAACAACACGGTACGGATACCCAAGACAGTATGATTCCGTATCGATCACCATGAGCACACATCTAAGGGGTCTACTTTGTTTTGGTAAGGACCTCATATCAAGGTAACTCGCTTGTTCAAATGTATATGCTTAGAATTGTCAGTATCGAATATCCAAGTCTGTCATGTCAGACCAAAGGCCAGCTCAGCAGCTTGACTTCAATGACTGAGTTAAATCATCGCACGGCCTACTACCCACATGTGGCTATACTGACAAAATGAGTAATCAGAATGCTGAACAACAATCTCGGATCATGTGTCCTCACATATGGTACCCAGTGAAATGATATCCTGTCGTGAACAAGAGCCTTCCGCTAGAACCATCGGCAGTCAAGTCTCTGGATGCTATTGCTACAAGGTCGTACTCCTTTATACTGGCCACGACAGGCGACAGTCGAATTTTGGTATAGATTTGATACTCAAGACAGTGGAGTCAGCCAAGATGACTCAGAAATCCCTGCGAACAGTCAGATTCCGCCAAGAGAGCGGTTGTGATCTCCAGTATGGTTTTGAACCCGGAAGACATGCATCTAGTTACCCGATGCGAGGATTGAAAGGTTCTGTGTCCACGAGGAAATTGTTCACAACTCCATGGAATACTATCTGTGCCGGATATAGGAAGGTCACGTCAAATGGAAATCACTCCCGGACTTGCGAGAAGAGCATATATTTCAGTCATGATAATATATCAGCTAAGCCAGCAGACATAAAAGAATTAGAGCAAGTGTAAGATTGAACATATGAGGGAAGACCTATCAGAATGTTGGGTACAGTGAAGCAAACCACCCCAGAGCAAGGCAACTAGGTCATATGAAATTCAGTGGGAACATCATATAAAGGAAAAAGAATACCCGAGTTGGAAACGGTTTCCTTAAGTCAGAATATTCATACTTGTTCCCTGAGCAACCAAATCTCGAGGACAAGATTTTTGTAAGGGGGTAGGTTTGTGACACCCCGATTTTTGGCCCTTTCTTTTTCTTTTGGCTTTCTTTGGATTTTTTATTTGGTTTTCGTTTGTGTGGCTCTGTGGTCTTGAAACCTAGGAAGATCATCTCTTCTTCCTCTCCCAAGTGGCTTGTCATTCTCAAATCTTTCCCAATGCCATGTCATTTCCATCTTAGCCCAACCCCAAATTCTTTTTCTTGGGAATATTCCTTTTTCTATTAAAGGAATAACCCTATTTGCTCTAGGTTGTGAAGCAACCTATATTTCTGTCTTTCCTAAAATTCCCACAAAATTCTCAAAATTCCTTTGGACCATATGGACCTTGGATATGTAAAGATATTCAAGATTCCATGCTCATGGTGAGCACACCATCCAATCTTTGTTTCTGGTCAGAAATTCAGTTTGTGAAGCAACTATAATTTATATTAATTCATAAATTCTGAAATATTACCAGGACATTATCCTACCTATATAACTTCCCTCCACCAAATTTGGGCTTATTTCATTCATCCAATATTTCTCAATAATTTCCCCAAGTTTCTGTCCAGAGGAAAGCATTGTGAAGGAAGTACCATTTTTATTTATCCAAATGGTATGAAATTTTTACAGTGCCTTCATATGCCCAAATCATCATCCTCCACCAAATTTCAGATCAATCCAATCATCCATGTGAGTGCAGCTTCAAGATCTAGTTTCTGGACCAGATATGCAGTTGTGAAGCAACTATGATAAATATTGGTCCAAATCTTTTTATATTTCATAGGACTGTAGTCCTTCTTACCCTAAACATCTGTGACAACTTGTTTCTCCATTTACCCATCCCATTTTACCACAGTTTCTAGTCCAAGTTTGCTACAGCAAACTTTAGATGATCCCTCCCATCAGCACATAGTTACTTTCATCGAACGAAGCCCATAGTGGTGCTCCAGCAAGTAGGGTCCACGCGGTAGACAACTTTTTCCATGTCAGAGCGCTCCGTGTGTGCCTATTCACGTGGTGACCACGCGGCTGGCATGCCGTTCGACGCGCTCTGGACGTCGGGGCCCTCGGCCATCGCCCAAACCTCGAGCTCGCGCCACCGAAGCATGTCCACAGCGTTGCCCTCCCTCTCCTCAGTCCACGCCACCCCTCTGGACCCCGCTCCCCCTCCTCTTTCCTCCTCGGCGCGCCATGCCGCACCGTGTGCCCGCGGCCGCCATCGTTTTCTTCCTGGCATCTTCTTCCTCGAGCTCTCCCGAAGCCCTCCATGGCCTCTCCGCGTCGAGTGAACCCTCTGGCCCCTCTCCGACTCCCCTACGCGTGTCCTCCTTGCCCCAGTGCGCCGGCGCACGCGTCGCTGTGGCCGGGCTCACCTACGAGCTCGCCTGCCTATATATAGGCCACCCCGAGCCCTCTCGACCTCACCAGCCTCTTCTCCTCCCTCCTAGAAACCTCCCCGACCCCTCATCTGAGCCCCGGAGCCCCTCCTCCTCGTTCACGGTCGCCATGGCCGCCGCTCTGCTCTGCTCGAATTCGAGCTGTCCAAGCCTCCTCGCCCGCTCTAACCCTCCCTAGAGCCCTGCCCTAGCTGCCCCGAGTCTCCCCGACCCCCCAACTCTCCCTCTCCGCGACCGGACCGCCCTCCCCGAAGCTGCCCGAGGCCACCGTCCGCCGCGGTCGGCACCTCGCCCGACTAGGCGCTCTCCGGCGGCCGTGTCATGCAGAGATGGATGCGGTGTCTCTTCCTCATCTCATCTGTGGCCAGAGCGCCTCGGGAGATGGCCGGAGCCGGCCGGACGAGCGCCGGCGCCGGCGGTCCGTCTCTGCTCTGCGGGCGCACACGAGAGGTAGAAGAAGGAGGCTAGGAGAGAGAGAGTCAACGCGGGCCCCACCTAATAGTGACCGAAGCCCCGGGCCCGCGCAGATTCAAGTGGAAACGTACTCCAGTTGTTTACGTCTTCGTTTCTTGAAGGCGTACTTCTCTGCGACTGTTGTTTGAAATGCGCTTTCACTTTACACAAAGCGTATTTTCGCCAAAAGGTGCTTTCTGTTATTTAGCCGGCGCTGACAGTGTTAGATTGCGGACGTTCACCTATTACGAGCAGAAAAGCACACTTTTTATTTGTTTTTCTGCCTAACGAACGAACGGCCATATCTCTGCAACCGTAACTCCGATTCAGGTGATTCCAAAGCCCACGTTCTCTATTCGTCGAGCCCGTTCTGTTGGTGTCATTTTCATGATGCTTTCACATTCTGAAAATGACCATTTTGCCCTTGCCCTTGTTCAGCCCCCTTCGAGAGAGAATCGTTTCCGGCAAAATTTTCTGCGGGCTTCTTGCACTTCTTCCCGATGAATCCTTCATCCCCAGGCAAGCCACAACAGCCACTTGCATGATGGACTTGTAGTAGCCATGGTTTCCACTTGAATATTTAAATAATTGTTTGCTCATTTAATGATTTTGTTAATGCTTCGAATATGCTTGCGAATCCATGCCCATGCTTATGCCATGTTCTAGTGCATATATGATTCTTTTCCATCGATATTATTATTATTATTATGATCTATTCTTGTAATTGTTCCTAATGCTAGTGATAATCATGATATACTCATGTGAATTGTTATGTTTTGTAATAATTGTGAGATTCATGATCATCGCTATGCCATGCTCATTTGCATCTAGTAGACTAAATGATTTATCGTTGTTGATGTTAATATTCTTATGCTAAATGATTATGTTACCCGTCCATGCTGATGTTGATATCATGCTCATATGCATTATTATTTCATCATGTTATTCTGCTATGGCTCAGCTCATCACCAATCAAGTTGAACCTGACATTAATCGAACTTGAACAAATCTGTTGGCGGAGTCATGGTGCCACCGAATCAAGCTCACCAGTGCAACCACACTTGCCTGGATGGGGAGGCCCTAATTCGGTCTATTGTCATGCCTCTCGCCGATACCTCCAACTAGGGAAGGTTATGTGTGCGCGCTACCCTGATCAGGTAGGCGGCCATAGCCTTGTGTGCCCGAGTTGTATGGATCCAGAGTCCCCGTTTGGGACAGTTTTTATTTTGCCACGACGGTGGCTGCCACGGAGGTGGCGGATGTCACGAGTTGACATCGGGGCCACCCATGACTTAGCCCAAAGGGGAGTTTGTCGGAGTGGCCGGGAGAGTGTCATGCAATAGATTGGTTTTGTCGGAATGTCGTTGGTCCACCCGAATGGGAGCACGAGGCCATGAGTTACATGGTGTGGGTACAGTGTACTAACCTCTACAGAGTGTATAATCTATCGATAGCCGTGTCCTCGGATATGGACACAGTTCATAGTAGGTCACACTATGGGTCAACAGAAATAATAAACCTGCACACTAAGAACAACAAGATGGCACATGCAGAAGGTGGTGATCGTGTGATGATCACTATGGTTGCTATTGCTGTGATCAAGTGAGGATCACAACGGTAAGATGTTGACGGTGGTTACGAGGTAACCCCGCGATGGTAAGTTGGTCCAAGGGACCACGGTAACAATCCACGTACACATCATGTATGATAGCATCATGTTCATGTTCATATCATGATTAACATGTACATGCCATGTTCACTCTCATGTTGCTCTAGTAGTATCATGTTCCTCATTGATAATTAACCTGTAAATGCCATGCTGTTGTTTGTCTTGATTGCTTTGGTTGTTGTGAGCTTGCGAGTACATTCAAAGTACTCACCTGGCGTGTCATGCCAGATTGCAGGTGATGCCATGATTGATTGCTTGTCGAGGATTCTGAGTTTGCGCTCTAGGATGCGTCCCGGCCAGAGTCCCTACGGAGTGGAGTCCATCACCGTTGTCGCTATTCCGCTACTAGAAGTTATTCCGTTGTCTCAAGTTGTTCCGCTGCTAGCATAGAGCTACCTTAGCAGGCGTAGTGTCGCCGTGCCGATGTAATCCTTTGTAGCATCAGACCCTTGTACCCGTATTATTTGTAATAAAGAGCTGATTTGTTCTATGCCAAGCAGTGCCGTATTCCAGAAGACTTGATCTCTGGGCTGGAATGCGGGGTGTTCCGGTCTCTCTGAGCCGGGGTGCCACATGTGAGCAGTTCACCACAAACCTACGGATCCATAGCTAGTAGCTAGATGGCTTCTTCTCTCTTTTTGATCTTCAATACAACGTTCTCCTCGATCTTCTTGGAGTTCTATTCGATGTAATCTTCTTTTGCGGTGTGTTCATTGGGATCCGATGAATTGTGGGTTTATGATCTGAATATTCATGAGAGGTAGTTGAGTCTTTTCTGAACTTTATTATGCATGATTTTTATAGCTTTGTATTTCTCTCCGATCTATCCGTTTGGTTTGGCCAACTAGATTGATTTATCTTCAGCGGGAGAGGTGCTTTGTAATGGGTTCAATCTTGCGGTGTTCTATATCCCAGTGACAAAGTAGGGGACAAGATACGTATTTGTATTGTTGCCATTAAGGGTAAAACGATGGGGTTTATTCATATTGATTGGGTTTACTTTGTCTACATAATGTCATCTTGCTTAAGGCATTACTCCGTTTTCGTTAACTTAATACCCTAGATGCATGCTGGATAGCGGTCGATGGGTGGAGTAATAGTAGTAGATGCAGGCAGGAGTCGGTCTACTTGTCTCGGACATGATACCTATATACATGATCATTGCCTTGAATATCGTCATAACTATGCGCTTTTCTATCAATTGCCCAACAGTAATTTGTCTACCCACGGTATGCTATGTGTTCTAGAGAGAAGCCTCTAGTGAAAACTATGGCCCCCGGGTCTACTTTAAACATAAAAAGAAAAACTAAACATACTTGCTGCAATTTTATTTCTTCTATTTTGTTTTGCAATTTATCTATCTACCACTACAAGATTTAATCCTTGCAAGTAACGAGTTTAAGGGGATTGACGACCCTCTTGCCCGCATTGGGTGCAAGTATTTGCTTTTGTGTGTGCAGGTGTTGTTCACGAGGCTTTGTGTGATTCTCCTACTGGTTCGATAACCTTGGTTCTCAATGATGAAAATACTTATCTCTATTGTACTACATCTCCTCTCCTCCTCGGGGAAAATCCCAATGCAACTCACAAGTAGCAGAAAGAATTTCTAGCGCCGTTGCCGGGGAGACATCATTAAAACCTATCAAGTACCTTCGCATAAACTATCATCTACTTGCTCTACTTTTTATTTGCATTTGCCTCTCGGTTTCATCTCCCCCACTTCTCATAAAAATACAAAAACCACAAAAATATTTTTACTTGCTCGTTTGCTTACATTGCTTGAAGTTGCTTGATACGTCCAATTTGCATCATGATTTCCTACTGTTATTTATAATGTTTTTATCATTATTTCACTTTATGATGCAACTCTTATGCCTTTTCTCTCTTAATTTGCAAGATTTATATGAAGAGGGAGAATACCGGCAGCTAGAATTCTGGACCTGAAATAGCTACATCAGAGATACCTATCCTACAGGGCTCCAATTGACTTGAAATTTCACGGAGATTTTTTATTGAATATATAAAAAATACTGAAGAAAAGAGATACGGGAGGGGACCCACCAGTTGCCCACAAGGCAATAGGGCACCCCCCTGGGCGCGCCCTGATGCCTTGTGGGGCCCCTGGCTGGCCTCTGGCCCCCTCCTTCTGCTATATAAGGTCTTTTGCCCTAAAAATTTTAAAGAGAAGACTTTTGGGACGAAGCGCCGCCGTCTCGAGGCGGAACCTGGGCAGGAGCTATTTTGCTCTCCGGCGGAGCGATTCCGCCGGGGATACTTCCCTCCGGGAGGGGGAAATCGAAGCCATCGACATCACCAACGATCCTCTCATCGTGGGAGGACCAATCTTCATCAACATATTCACCAGCACCATCTCATCTCAAACCCTAGTTCATCTCTTGTATTCAATCTTTGTCTCAAAACCTCAGATTGGTATCTGTGGGTTGCTAGTAGTGTTGATTGCATCTTGTAGTTGATGCTAGTTGGTTTATTTGGTGGAAGATTATATGTTCAGATCCTTAATGATATTCAATACCCCTCTGATCTTGAACATGAATATCATTCATGAGTAGTTACTTTTGTTTTTGAGGACATGGGAGAAGTCTTGTCATAGGTAATCATGTGAATTTGGTATTCGTTCGATATTTTGATGATATGTATGTTGTTGCTTCCTTTAGTGGTGTCGTGTGAACGTCGACTACATGACACTTCACCATCTTTGGGCCTAAGGGAAGGCATTGTGGAGTAGTAATTAAATGATGGGTTGCTAGAGTGACAGAAGCTTAAACCCTAGTTTATCCGCTATTCCGTAAGGGGCTGATTTGGATCCATATGTTTCATGATATGGTTAGAGTTATCTTAATTCTTCTTTCGTAATTGTGGATGCTTGCGAGAGGGGGTAATCATAAGTGGGAGGGTTGTTCAAGTAAGAACAGCACCCAAGCACCGGTCCACCCACACATCAAATTATCAAAGTAGCGAACGTGAATCAAACAAACATGATGAAAGTGACTAGATAAAATTCCCTCGAGAATGCTTTGCTTATTATACGAGTTCATTCCGGCTTGTCCTTTATTATAAAAAGGATTGGGCCACCTTGCTGCACCTTTGTTACCGTTACTACTTGTTACTTGTTATGAATTACTTTGCTACCAAACTATCTGTTACCGATAATTTCAGTGCTTGCAGAGAATACCTTGCTGAAAACCGCTTGTCATTTCCTTCTGCTCCTCGTTGGGTTCGACACTCTTACTTATCGAAAGGACTACGATTTATCCCCTATACTTGTGGGTCATCAAGAATCTCTTCTGGCGCCATTTCCGGGGAGTGAAGCGCCTTTGGTGAGTGGAATTTGGTAAGGAAACATTTATATTACGTGCTGAAATTTACTGTTACTTGTCACTATGGAAAGTAATCCTTTGAGGGGCTTGTTCGGGGTATCTTCACCTCAACCGGAAGCATTGAGAGTTGCTCCTCAACCTACTGAACCTACTGAAAAATTTATTATGAAATTCCTTCGGGTATGATAGAGAAACTGTTAGCTAATCCTTATGCAGGAGATGGAACGGTGCATCCTGACATGCACTTGATATATGTGGATTGTTTAAGCTTGCAGGTTTATCCGGAGATGGAGTTAAGAAGAAAGTATTCCCTTTATCTTTGGGGGGAAAGGCATTGACATGGTATAGGCTATGTGATGATACTGAAACATGGGATTGGAACCGGTTGAAGCTGGAATTTCACCAGAAATTTTATCATATGCATTTAGTTCATCGTGATCGCAATTATATATATAATTTTTGGCCTCGTGAAGGAGAAAGTATCGCTCAAGCTTGGGGAAGGCTTAAGTATATGTTGCATACATGCCCCAATCATGAGCTCTCAAGAGAAATAATTATTCAAAACTTTTATGCTCGGCTTTCTCATAATGATCAATCCATGCTCGATACTTCTTCTGCTGGTTCCTTTATGAAGAGAACTATTGAATTCAGATGGGATCTTCTGGAAAGAATTAACCGTAACTCTAAATATTGGGAAATCGACAAAGGTAAAGTGTGAGGTATAAATCTTGAGTTTGATTGTGTTAAATCTTTTATGGAAACTGATGCTTTTCATAAGTTTAGTACTAAATATGGACTTGACTCTGAGATAGTAGCAACCTTTTGTGAATCTTTTGCTGCTCATGTTGATCTCCCTAAAGAAAAATGGTTTAAATATCACCCACCTATTGAACTAAATGAAGAACATGTTAGTGTTAAAGAAGAAAAAATTGTTTACAATGTTGATCCAGTTGTGCCCACTGCTTATATTGAGAAACCTCCTTTCCCTGTAAGGATTAAGGAACATGCTAAAGCTTTAACTGTGGTTAATAAAAGTAATATAAGAACACCTAGACCCTCTGAACAAATTAAACTTGAACCTAATATTGCAATGGTTAAAGATCTTTTGGTTGATGATATTGATGGGCATGTTATTTATTTTTGTGATGAGGCTGCCAGAATTGCTAAACCTGTTAGAAATGAATGAGATATGTTAGACAAGAACAAGCCCGTAGTTGGCATGCCTGTTGTTTCTGTTAAGATTGGAGATCATTGCTATCATGGTTTATGTGATATGGGTGCTAGTGTGAGTGCTATTCCATTTTCTTTATATCAAGAAGTAATGCATGATATTGCACCTGTTGAGATTGAAGATATTGATGTTACTATTAAACTTGCAAACAGAGATACTATTACACCATTTGGGATTTTTAGAGATGTTGAAGTCTTGTGTGGTAAAATCAAATACCCTACTGATTTCCTTGTACTTGGTTCACAACAAGATAATTTTTGTCCCATTATATTTGGTAGACCTTTCTTGAATACCGTTAATGCTGAAATTGATTGTGTTAAAGAGAAGGTTAGAGTTAAGTTTGGTGATATATCTCATGAATTTAATTTCTCTAAGTTTAGTAGACAACTTCATGATAAATAATTACCCAATAAAGATGAAATTATAAGTCTTGCTTCTATTGATGTGCCTCCTACTGATCCTTTAGAACAATATTTGCTAGACCATGAGAATGATATGAATATGAATGAAAGAAATGAAATAGATAAGTTGTTCTTTAAGCAAGTGCTACTTGTAGTCTGCGTTGGTATTTCCCCGAAGAGGAGAGGATGATGCAGTACAGTAGAGATAAGTATTTCCCTCAGTTAAGAACCAATGTTATCAATCCAGTAGGAGAACCAAGCAAAATTCCGTTAAGCGCACCTGCACACAAAAGAGCAAACACTTGCACCCAACGCAAATAAGAGGGTTGTCAATCCTCTTAGCGGTTATTTGCAAGGATTAAAACTTATAGAGATAAATAGCTAAACTAAAATACTAATTAAAATAAAAGTAAATAAATTGCAGCAAAGTATTTTTAGATTTTTTATATATGATAAAGTAGACCGGGGGCCATAGTTTTCACTAGAGGCTTCTCTCTCGAACACATAGCATATGGTGGGTAGACAAATTACTGTTGGGCAATTGATAGAAAAGCAAATAATTATGACGGATTCATGGCAATGATCATGTATATAGGCATCACGTCCGAGACAAGTAGACCGACTCCTGCCTGCATCTACTACTATTACTCCACCCATCGACCTCTATCCAGCATGCATCTAGGGTATTAAGTATGAAACAGAGTAACGCCTTAAGCAAGATGACATGATGTAGACAAAGTAAACTCAAGAATATGATTAAACCCCATCTTTTTATCCTTAATGGCAACAATACAAATACGTGGCATGTCCCCTTCTATTACTGGGATTGAGCACCGCAAGATTGAACCCATCACAAAGCACCTCTCCCATTGCAAGATAAATCAATCTAGTAGGCCAAACCAAATCGATAGATCGGAGAGAAATACAAATCTATAATAATCATGCATAAAAGAGTTCAGAGAAGACTCAAATATTTCTCATGAATAATCTGATCATAAACTCGCAATTCATCGGATCCCAACAATCACACCGCAAAAGAAGATTACATCAGATAGAACTCCAAGAACATCGAGGAGAACATGGTATTGAAGATCAAAGAGAGAGAAGAAGCCATCTAGCTACTAGCTATGGACCCGTAGGTATGTGGTAAACTACTCACGCATCATCGGAAGGGCAGCAAGGTTGATGAAGAAGCCCTCCGTGATCAATTCTCCCTCCGGCAGATTACCGGAAAAGGCCTCCAGATGGGATCGCGGAAGAACAGAGGCTTGCGGCGGCGAAAAGGTTTTCTCTTCTTGCTCCCTGTTGGTTTTGGAATATTTGGGAATTTATAGCGTTGGAATTAGGTCAAGAGGTGCCACGAGGGCGCGCCCTACCCCCCCTGGGCATGCCCTCTAGGCATGCCGCCTCCTCGTGGCTCTTCTGGTCTTCTCCCAAAGCTTCCTGGGTCTCTTCTGGTCCAGAAAAAATTAATCCAAAGTTTTTTTCTCGTTTGGACACTTTTTGATAATGATTTTCTGAAAAGGCAAAAACAAGTAGAAAACAGCAACTGGCACTGGGCACTGGGTTAATAGGTTAGTCCCCAAAAATTGATATATAATTGCATATAAAACATCCAAGATTGATACTATAATAGCATGGAACAATCAAAAATTATAGATACGTTGGAGACGTATCAAGCATCCCCAAGCTTAATTCATGCTCGTCCTTGAGTAGGTAAATGATAAAAACAGAATTTTTGATGTGGAATGCTACCTATCATGTTTCATCATGTAATCTCTCTTACGGTATGAATAATAAGATCCAAATGATTCAAAGCAATAGTCTATAATTTGATATAAAGACATCAATACTCAGGCATACTAATAAACAATCATGTCTTTCAAAATAAAAATGCTAAAGAACTTTATCCCTACAAAATCATATAATCCTGTCATGCTCCATCTTCTTAACACAAAGTATTTATCATGCACTACCCCGATGACAAGCCGAGCAATTGGTTCATACTTTTTAACGCGCTTCAGCTTTTTCAACTCCCACGCAATACATGAGCGCAAGCCATGGATATAGCACTATGGGTGGAATAGAGTGTGGTGGTAGAGATAAATAAGAGAAGTCAAAAAATAAGAAGATAGTCTCACATCGACGAGGCTAATCAACGGCCTATGGAGATGCCCATCAATTGATGTCAACGGATGCACTAAAAGCAATAAGTGTATGAAAGCTCAACATGAAAACTAAGTGGGTGTGCATCCAACTTGCTTGCTCATGAAGACCTCGGGCATTTGAGGAAGCCCATCATCGGAATATACAAGCCAAGTTCTATAATGAAAAATTCCCACTAGTATATGAAAGTGACAAAATAGGAGACTCTCTATATGAAAAACATGGTGCTACTCTGAAGCACAAGTGTGGAAAAAGGATAGTAACATTGCCCCTTCTCTCTTTTTCTCTCATTTTTTTTGTGGGCTCTTTTTGGCCTCTCTTTTTTTTCGTCCGGAGTCTCATCCCGACTTGTGGGGGAATCATGGTCTCCATCATCCTTTCCTCACTGGGACAATGCTCTAATAATGATGATCATCACACTTTTATTTACTTACAACTCAATATTACAACTCGATACTAAACAAAAATATGACTCTATATGAATGCCTCTAGCAGTGTACCAGGATGTGCAATGATGCTAGCGTAACATGTATAAAAATGATGAACGGTGGCTGAGCCACAAATACTATGTCAGCTATATGATCATGCAAAGCAATATGACAATGACGATGTGTGTCATAAAAATGGAACGGTGGAAGTTGTATGGCAATATATCTCGGAATGGCTATGGAAATGCCATGATAGGTAGGTATGGTGGCTGTTTTGAGGAAGATATAAAGAGGCTTGTGTGTGATAGAGCGTATCATATCACGGGGTTTGGATGCACCAGCGAAGTTTGCACCAACTCTCAATGTGAGAAAGGGCAATTCATAGCACCGAAGAGGCTAGCAAATTGCGGAAGGGGGAGAGTGCGTATAATCCATGGACTCACATTAGTCATAAAGAACTCACATACTTATTGCGAAAGTTTATTAGCCCTCGAAGCAAAGTACTACTATGCATGCCTCTGGAGGGATAGATTGGTAGGACAAGGTCCATCGCTCATCCCCGACCGCCACTCATAAGGTAGACAATCAACAATAAATCATGCTCCAACTTCTTAGCATAACGACAGATCATACATGCATGCTTCAGGAATCACAAACCTTAACACCAATATTCTTACTAAACCACAATCATCTACTAATACCTCCCACATATTACCATCTTAATATCACAAAACTATTGCAAGGAATCAAACTTATCATATTCAGTGATCTACATGAAAGTTTTTATTATATTCCTCTTGAATACCTATCATATCAGGACCGAATTCATAACCCGTGCATATTACCATTGCTATTCATTAGACTCTCAAAAAGATATAAGTGAAGCATGTGTAGCGACCCGACCTCAAATGGTCAAGCCTCTGTGTATCTGTGCCATCCCTGGATCAGTATGCTGGCACACACAGTACATCAATGTATATATCAAAGTGCAATCACATGTATAAATAACGTAATACTGATATATACCTCATAAGTCTCAGCGGAAACAAACAAACGGGTGTGGAGTCCCATCAACGCCATCGGCAGGTTGAGTGTAGACTGTAACCCTACAACGAAACTCACTCGTCGTAGAAAAAAATCCTGCAACATGATACGTTGTAGCCGTGTAGGTCAATACATTGAATGTACCGGCAAGATCATAGTAAGAAAAATAGATGATGAAAATCGCACTTCAGGGTGTTTGAGAACAAGACGACCGAAACATGGTCTTCCGAAGAGTTCCTCTGACCATTGTCCGGTGCTCATCCAATCCTACCGTAGTTCTACATCTGCTAGCACCGTCCCAGCCAGAGTCACAACTAAGTTCAACCAAGCCAGAGCCCATAATGACTTGCGGTTGCACAGGTAAGCTTCTGGGCATGAAGTATTCTTCCATCTCTTTGAGTCTGGGTGAAGCTTTCCGCAAGATGTCATGGCGCTTCTCCATGCATCCCGACCATCCACTGGTTGCTCCAGGGTGCCCATCAAATCCATCCTTCACCCAATAGTGTGTATTAAAATCTTGTCTCGAGTCTCGAAGTCTTGAGGCCTTGTAGATGCAGTCCTTGCAATTGTCATCATGAAGTTGTCGTCTTTGACGTAGAGTCCTTCACCTCACACCACTCACAAGCACTCATACCAACCCCGTCTACTATAGCGTAGCATAATAAATGACGTTCCCGGGCTTGGTAACAGGGGTGTGGGTTCCTACCTCATGCTTCTACCCAACTACAAGATTTAATAACACTACGGGAGGGATGATGAAAGGAGGGTAACACTATATGCAATTTAAAAACATAGGTATGTAAACATGGTCAAAGTGAACTTGCCTGGTAAGTTGATAAAGATGATAACGCTCTCGGAAACTTGATAAACTATTCGTCACTCCGAGAAAATCTATATAATCAAATCATAGTATTCACATAAGCACTCACATCTAACAAGCAATACTAACAATCAAAATAACAATTAAAAAGCAATAAAGAAAACAATAAGGAAGTCAAAGAAAACCAAATAGAATTCCAAAGAAAACTTCAAAGAAAACAAGGGAGAAGCCAACTCACACATTATCAACCAATAACTCTCATAACAGCACAAAATTACACTAAATAACTTTTCTACAGTAAAGAAAATGCAATTCTAATAAAACAACAGAAAATAATTTACTAAATTATTAACTAGCAAAAAGAACAAATTTAACAACTATCATAACTATATAGTTAACACTAAAACAACTATAACAACCAAGCATACATTAAAACAATACTAAACAATACTAAATAACAATAAAACTAAATTACTTCTATTTGAAAGAAACAAAAACTAACTATAATAAAGAGGCAAAAAGAATTACTTTTAAAACTACTAAAACTATTTCTATTAACTAAAACTATGAGCTAAGCAAACAAATACAAAAACAGTAGCTAAATACTAATAATTAATTTATAAAATTAATCTATTGTAGTCTAACAGAAGCATATAACAACATGTAAAAATCTACAAAAATAACTAACTAAAAATAATTAAAAACAATAACTAAATGACTAAAACAACTATATAAGCAAAACAGTACTGATTCAAATAAAACCCTAATTTAAAATATACTAAAAATATTCAAATTACATCTACTGATAAACAACCTCACAAGTGACCAGTAGCAAAAGGAAACACTCAAAAATCAAATCTAGAATTCAAACTAGAGCCAAAACAGTGTTTGAAGCATATTTGAAATAATTCAAATTTAAACTATTCAAATTTGAAAACTAATTGGACCAACAGAAACTTCATAATTTTGTGGACCCAAAGCAAAAAAGAATCACTCGAATTGGATCAATAAAACAAAAGATATTGAATTTATAAAACAGAAACAGAAACTGAAAAATTAAACAAAAAAGAAAAACAAAACAGAAAAACGAAAACGCTACGCGTCGGCTAAGCGCTACGTGGCAGAGCCCGATTGGCCAGGGGCGTGTGTGCGACGGAGTTAAGCGGCGGACGACCGCAAACTAACAGAAAACGATTCGGGTTTTAAATTAAAAACGGACAAGATCTACGGTGGCCGTCTGATCGAGATCTAAAGGCGGCAGAGGCGTCCAACGCGAGGGAGAGGGGCGGGCGACCGGTGGCTTACAGCGAGGTCGTCGGCGACGGCGACGGCGGGTCGGGCGTGGCCGTGGACGGCGCTCCGGGCGTCGGCGAGCTCGGGGCAGTCGTCGGCGAGGTCGAGCGGAGCGAGGGGAGGTCAGAGGTGGGCTCGAGCGGTGGCTAGGGCGGCAATGGCACGGCGGCAGAGGCGAACAACGGCGGCAGATTGCGGCGGCGTGGGCGTGAGAGGGAGAGGGGTTTCGAGCGCAACTGGGCGGGGGAGGTGCGGGCTTTATAGCCAGTGCCATCTTGGGGCAGGGGCAGCGGATACGGCAGGATTCGGAGCCACGACGGCGATGCTCCAGCGAAGGCAAGTGCGGGCGGCAGCGTTTGGAAGGTGAGCGCGCGAGGGAAAGAAACGGGCAGTGAGTCCCGCATGGCAGTGACAGCGAGATGGGGAGATCGGATCGGCTGGCCGATCCGTTGCCGATTCGGCGCGGATCTAGGCTGGCGCTGAGTGGGCCGCTGCGCTGGCTTTCCTTTTTTTGTTTTTTTTAACACAGAGGATCAAACACTTCCAAAACAAAATCAAAACACTTCCAAATAAAAAGAAATTTTGCCCAAAAATAATATGCCATATATGTGACACGGTGTACTTTTTATTTGGGCCAAATAAAATTTAGAGGAAATACCAAAAATCCAACAGTGCTCGTATTTAAATAAAAACCACTAAAAATTATCTCAAAAATACCAAAATGATTTCAAATATATTTTTCTCCATTTTTCTGTTGAAGGGAATCATGTTACCCTATTTTCCATATATTTTATTTTTGGAGAAAAATAATTTGATAAAACACTCAAATGGATTTGAATTTGAATTTCAAATCATTTGGTATTCTTCTCTGATTTTAAATAACCAATATATTTCACATGCCCCTGAATATTTGAAGAGTCATGTTACTTCTCTCTTTTGAATATTTCCAGGGGTTTTAAAATTTGGAAATTCAAATAACTCCAATTTGAAAGTGGCTTTCAAAATAATTTCAAAAGACTTTCAATTGATTTCTATAAACTTCCAACTCATATTTCATATAATTTGAAGAAGTCATTTTATCCTCTCTCATGAAAATCATTGAGTTGCATAAAGTCTCTGGTTTAAAATTATTTCCAATGAAATTCAAATCATTTTCAAATCCCCTTTCATTTCTTGAAATGGAAGAAGTCCTTTTATCTTCACTCTAGGGTTTTGTGATGAAATGAATTTGAATTCCCAGGGATCAAAATGCAAAGTGAAAGTTTTGGGAAAGTCATTTCATTCCCTCTCATTAAACTTTCAAAAGTTTCAAATTCCACTCACTTTCAGTCAATCAATCAAACAAACAAACAAACATTCAATCATATTTATTTAATTAATATAACATTCCAAAATTTAGAATTTTGGCATGTTACAGCATGAGAGTGCAACTATTTCTTTAAAATATAACCACCGACGTGCTTTAAAAGATATAAGTGAAGCACTAGAGCAACTGCCTAGCTCAAAAGATATAAGTGAAGCACATAGAGTATACTAACGAATCATGAATAATGTGTGTCCCTCTCAAAAAGGTGTGTTCAGCAAAGATGATTGTGACAAACTAAAAAGCAAGCAAAGGCAAACAAACTATATCACAAGACGCTCCAAGTAAAACACATATCATGTGATGAATAAAAATATAGCTCCAAGTGAGGTACCGATAGATTGTAGACGAAAGAGGGGATGCCTTCTGGGGCATCCCCAAGCTTAGATGTAACACCCCGATTTTTGGCCCTTTCTTTTTCTTTTGGATTTCTTCGAATTTTTATTTGGAGTTCTTTTTCCGTGGCTATGTGGTCTTGAAACCTGGGAATATCTTCTCTCCTGCCACTTCCTAGTGGCTTGTCATTCTCAAATCTATCCCAAGGCCATGTCATTTCCATCTTAGCCCAACCCCAATATTTATTTCTTGGGAATATTCCTTTTTCTATTAAAGGAATAACCCTGTTTGCCCTAGGTTGTGAGGCAACCTATATTTCTGCCTTCCACAAAATTCCCGCAAAATTCTCATAAATTCTTTGGATCATATATTTCACAAATATGTCAAAATCCATCCTTGCCTAGTTCAAAAATAATTCAGGAATATTCATTTTCCATTCTGTCCAGAATGGCACTTTGTGAAGGAAGTGCTATTTATATTTTCTTGATTGCCCTCAAAAATTTTGGGAACTCTTTAACATCCATATAATTGCTACATGCCAAAATGAAGCTTCATTTGCCTAGTAAATCTTCCTCAGTAAATTCCCAAAGTTTCTGACCAGAGAGAAGCTTTGTAAAGGAAGTACTAGCTAGGATAATCTAAATGAGTTGAAATCTTTGTATATAATTTATATAATTAAATAATTACTATCCACCAAATTTCATCTCCATCAAACAATCTATGTGAGCACACCTTCAAATCTTGTTTTCTGGTCACAATTTCAGTTTGTGAAGCAACTATATTTTATATTGCTTAAAAAATTCTGAATATAATCCAGGACCTAAATCTCCCTATATCATTTGAGCATGCCAAAATTCACATCATTTTGTCAAGTAATTTCCTCCCCAAAATTCCCCCAAGTTTCTGTCCAGTGAGGAGCATTGTGAAGGAAGTACCATTTATACTTATCCAAATGGGATGAAATTTTTATGGTACCTTCATATGCCCAAATTAACACCCTCCACCAATTTTCAGCTCAACCCAAGCAACCATGTGAGTGATACTTCCTGATCTAGCTTCTGGACCAGATTTGGCAGTTGTGAAGCAACTATGCTAAATTTTGATCCAAATCTCTTCAAAATTCACAGGATCATAGTCCTTCCTACCCTAAAACCCTGAGACATCCTGGTTATCTCTTATCCACTCCAATTTGGTCACTACTTCATGCCTAAGTTTGCAACAGCAACCTTCAGTCGACCCTTCCCATCATATCAAAGTCACTTTGGTCGATCCATCACTTCCTTGGGGCTTTAGGTTGGAGGGACAACACGTTAGACATCTTTTTGCAGGCCATCGTGCCGTCTCCTCGCCATGCCACGCGGTGACCACGCCGTTGGCATGCGTTTGGCGCGCTCTGCGCGTCGGCTAGCTCCGAGCACTGCCCTCCCGTCCGCTCTCGCTCGTCTCACCGTGTATACCGCGTCGCCCACTGTCCCCCGCGTCCGCTCGTGCCCGGTGCCCCTCCTCCTTCGCCCTCCTCGCGCCACGGTGGCCGCGACCGCGTGAGCACAGTGTCCGGTGGCCGACCGGACACCGCACCGCCCGCGTCTGCCACTCCACTAGCTCTCTCTCGTCGCCCTCAACCCCTCCGCGCGTGCGCTCGTGCACGCGGTCGTGCCAGAAGCATCATCCGCGAGCTCCCGTCGTCATCCGGAGGGAGCACCTCGCCTCGGCTATTTAAAGCCTCCCCGAGACCCATCGAGCTCTCCAGCCTCCCTCTCCACCTCCTCTAGCCCCGCCTAGCCACTCGAATGAGCTCGAGGAGCTCTCCTGCCCCCCCCAATGGCCGCCATGGCCACCATCGGCCTCGGCCAAAATCCGACCGCCCTGGTCTCTCTCCCTCCGCCCAGACCTCACCACTGCCCTCCCCTCGCCACCGCAAGCCTCCCCACCACCTTCTCCTCGTCCCCGGAGCGACCTTGGGCTCGTCCCCAAGACCGGCCGACAGCCTCATCCACGGGAGCGTGAGCCGCCGCTGCTCTGTTCCTCCTCGGCGGTCGAGATTGGGCCAGGTGGGCGCGGCGTATCTTCCCGAGCCCGCCGGTGGCCGGACTTCGGCCGGAGGTGGCCGGTGGCGTCGGGGCCGGCGACGGCCGTGCCCAGCCTCGCCTCCTCTGTCTCCCATCGAGAGGAAGGAGATGACCCAGCCAGGTGGGTCCCACCTCCCCACGGGTCCTACTTGTCAGCCGAACAAAGGAGTCAACCCTGGGCCCGCGCCGATTTAAGTGAAAGCGTATTTTCAATAATACGTTTTCGCTTATAGGAAGAGTACTCTGTCCCCGCGTTGGGATGTAATACGTTTTCGTTTTCTGAAAACGTATTTCAGAAAGTGCGCCTTCGGTTTAACCCAGCCAGCCGAAACCCTTATATTGCGGGCGTTCGCCCGTTAGCAGCAGAAAAGCTCACTTTTTATTTGTTTTTCTGCCTAACGAACGAACGGCCGTAACTCCGCCACCGTAACTCCGAATCAGGTGATTCCAAAGCCCACGATCTCAGTTCGTCGAGACCGTTCCGATGGTATCATTTTCATGAGGTTGTCACACTATGAAAATGACCATTTTGCCCTTGCCCTTAGAACAGCTCCGCCGAGAGGGAAACTTTTCCGGCGATTTTTCCGCGAGTGTCTCCGCACTTCTCCCCGGTGAATCCTTCATCCCCAGGCAAGCCACGACAGCCACTTGCATGATGGCCTTGCAGTAGCCATGGTTTCCACTCAAATATTTAAATGATTGTTTGCTCATTTAATTATTTCGTGAATAATATATGCTTGTGAATCCATGCTCGTTCTTATGCCTTGTTCATTTGCATCTAGTAAGTTGAATGATTATTATTATCATGTTAGTTCTCGGATTTTATTTTCAGATGCTAGTGATAACGATATGCTCATATGAATCATTATGGATGGATATGAAAATACTTGTTATATTCACGATCATCATTATGCCATGTGCATTTGCATCCCGTAGAATAGATGACTTATCATTGTTGATGTTATGTTGTTAAATGGTTATGTTGCCCATCCATGTTTATGTTGATATCATGCTCATATGCATTATCATTTTATTATGACTCAGCTCATCACCCTTCAAGTGAACCTGACATTAATCGAACTTGAACAAATCTGTTGGCTGAGTCATGGTGCCACCGAATCGAGCTAACCAGTGCGGCCACACTTGCCTTATGGGGGGCCCTAATGCGGTC
Source organism: Elymus sibiricus (assembly GCA_039707655.1). Taxonomy (NCBI): domain Eukaryota; kingdom Viridiplantae; phylum Streptophyta; class Magnoliopsida; order Poales; family Poaceae; genus Elymus; species Elymus sibiricus. The sequence goes on from CM077666.1 coordinate 359,978,020, forward strand.
TATTGTCATGCCTCTCGCCGGTGCCTCCTACGAGGGAAGGTTGTGCTCTGGCGCTACCCTGGCCCGGTAGGCAGTCATAACCTTGAGGACCCGAGTTGTATGGATCCGAGGTCCCCGTTTGGGACGATGTTTATGTTTGGCCACGGCGGTGGCAGCCACAGAGGTGGCGGGTGTCACATGTTGGCACCGGGGTCACCCAGGACATAGCCCAAAGGGGAGTTTGTCGGAGTGGCCGGGAGAGTGTCATGCAATAGACTGGTTTTGTCGGAACGTCGTTGGTCCACCCGAATGGGAGCACGAGGCCATGAGTTCCGTAGTGTGGGTACAGTGTACTAACCTCTGCAGAGTGTATAATCTATCGATAGCCGCGTCCTCGGATATGGACACAGTTTGTAGTAGGTCACACTATGGGTCAACAGAAATAATAAGCTGAATAATAAACAACCCCGGTTCGATGAGAAAAGAAGTTGGTTGATCTTTATGTGGTCATGCGATGATCACAGGTAGAGATCAAGCTCCGTGTGGTCATGTGATGATCACGATGGTAAGTTTGTGGTTACGAGATCATCTCCGAGCAGAGTAAGTTGGTCCATGAGACCTTAAATGTCGACCCCCTTGCATGCTAGTGCTAGTATCATCCTGTTCCTATCATGAATTATATGTACATGTCATGCTCAGGTTGTTGCCATGCTCATGTTGTTGCCATGCTCATGTTGTTGACATGCTCATGTTGTTGCCATGTTCATGTTGTTCTAGTAGTATCGTGTTCATCATTGATGATTAACCTGTAAATGCCATGCTGTTGTTTGTCTTGATTGCTTTGGTTGCTGTGAGCTTGCGAGTACATTCAAAGTACTCACCTGGCGTGTCATGCCAGATTGCAGGTGATGCCGTGATTGCTTGTTTATCGAGGATCCCGAGGTTGCGCTCTAGGATGCGTCCCAGCCAGAGTCCCTGCGGAGTGGAGTTCATCACCGTCACCGTTGTTCCGCTGTTAGAATTTATTCCGCTTCGAGATGTTCCGCTGCTAGCATAGAACTACCTTAGCAGGCGGAGTGTCGCCGTGCCCCTGTAACCTTTGTAATATCGGACCCTTGTACCCCGATCATTCGTAATAAAGAGCTGATTTGTTCTATGCCAAGCAGTGCCGTATTCCAGAAGACTTGATCTCTGGGCTGGAATACGGGGTGTTCCGGTTCCTCTGAGCCGGGGTGCCACATTAGACGCTTGAGTATTCCTTGAATATTACCTTGGGGTGCCTTGGGCATCCCCAAGCTTAGGCTCTTGCCGCTCCTTATTCCTTTATCAATCGTAGTCTCACCCAAAACTTGAAAACTTCAGCACACAAAACTCAACAGAAACCTCGTGAGATCCGTTAGTATAACAAACAAATCTTAAACTTTAGGTACTGTTGTAAATTGATTCATAATTAATATTGGCATAATGCTACTTTACTCCAACTTCTCCATGACTCATACCCCCCGATATGATCCATAGATTCATCAAAATAAGCAAACTATGCAACAAAAATAGAATCTGTCTAAAACAGAACAGTCTGTAAAGATCCGAATTAACGTCATACTTCTGTAACTCAAAAACTTCTGAAAAATTAGGAAAACGTGGGAAATTCATATATAAATTCTGTGTAAAAAATTCAGAAGGTTCTGATGCTCCAGCAAAAAACCAAAATTCCAGCACTGGACGCAAAAGTTTCTGTTTTCAAACAGCATCAATTATACTATCTTCCAAATTATCCCAAAGGCATTACTTGGCACAAACACTAATTAAAACATAAAAATCAATCATAACAGAAGCTATAATTTTGTAAACACTCAAGAACAGAAGGTAAAAGCAAAAATTTATTTTATTCATTGGGTTGCCTCCCAACAAGCGCTATTGTTTTATGCCCCTAGCTAGGCATAATGCATAGTTTCAAGTGTTGTCATCCTTCAAGTTAATTCCGTAGGTGGCCCTCATAATAGATTCATAAGGTGATCTAATTCTCTTTCTAGGGAAGTGTTCCATCCCTTTCTTTAATGGAAATTGGAATCTTATATTACCTTCTTTCATATCAATAATAGCACCAATTGTTCGTAGAAAAGGCCTACCAAGTATTATGGGGCAAGAAGGATTGCATTCAATGTCAAGAACAATAAAATCCACGGGCATATAATTTCTATTTGCAAGAATAAACACATCATTTATTCTACCCAATGGCTTTTTAATAGTGGAATCCGCAAGATGCAAATTAAGGGAACAAGGATCCATGTCGGTGAGACCTAGCACATCACACAAAGACTTTGGTATAGTGGAAACGCTAGCACCAAGATCACAAAGAGAATTACATACATAATCTTTAATTTTGACTTTAATAGTGGGTTCCCGTTCATCTTGTAATTTTCTAGGAATTGATACTTCCAACTCAAGTTTTTCTTCATGTGCTTTCATCATGGCTTCTACAATATGTTTAGTGAAAGCTTTATTTTGTTCATATGCATTTGGTGAATTAATCATGGATTGCAACAAGGAAATACACTCAATTAAAGAACAACTATAATATTAAAGTCATTGTAATCCAAAGTAGTGGGTGCATTACTATTTAAAGTTTTGACCTCTCCAAACCCACTTTTTTTCATTTTTATCATTAAGATTATCACCCTCCAAGCAAGTGGGACTCCTTCTATCTAAAGTTGACTCTTCTTCAGTCCCTTTTTCATCAAGTTTTATGTTACTAAATAATTATTCAATAGGAGTGACACCAATCATTTTAATATCTCCATCATTACTAGATAGTGACTCTGGTTTGGCAGCCATCCTATTCACTAGAGTAGTTTGTTTATACGGGATTTTTCCTAGTAAATTTTCAGTATTAGCAAGTTGAGCCTGAAGGTTGGATACTTCTAGATTAACATCTTCAAGTTGTTTATTGATAGCATCCAACAAGCTAGAATGTTCCTTAAGCTCTTCAGAAAAGAATTTATTTTGCTCAAATTGCGAAGTCATAAAACTCTTAGTGACATTTTCAGTTTCAGACAATCTTCTGTTATAGAAACTATCGCGAAATTCCTCTAGCGACATAGTGACAGAACAAGCGAACTAGCAAACAAGCAAATAAAAATATTTTTGTGTTTTTGTAAAAAAAAATAGAAGTGGGGGAGATGAAAACGAGAGGCAAATGCAAATAAAAGGCAAATAAAATAAATGCAAGTGGATGATAGTTTGTGCGAAGGTACTTGGTAATTTTGATGATGTCTCCCCGGCAACGGCGCCAGAAATTCTTCCTGCTACTTGTAGTCTGCGTTGGTATTTCCCTGAAGAGGAGAGGATGATGCAGTACAGTAGAGATAAGTATTTCCCTCAGTTAAGAACCAAGATTATCAATCCAGTAGGAGAACCAAGCAAAATTCCGTTAAGCGCACCTGCACACAAAAGAGCAAACACTTGCACCCAACGCAAATAAGAGGGTTGTCAATCCTCTTAGCGGTTATTTGCAAGGATTAAAACTTATAGAGATAAATAGCTAAACTAAAATACTAATTAAAATAAAAGTAAATAAATTGCAGCAAGGTATTTTTAGGTTTTTTAATATGATAAAGTAGACCGGGGGCCATAGTTCTCACTAGAGGCTTCTCTCTCGAACACATAGCATACGGTGGGTAGACAAATTACTGTTGGGCAATTGATAGAAAAGCAAATAATTATGACGGATTCATGGCAATGATCATGTATATAGGCATCACGTCCGAGACAAAGTAGACCGACTCCTGCCTGCATCTACTACTATTACTCCACCCATCGACCGCTATCCAGCATGCATCTAGGGTATTAAGTATGAAACAGAGTAACGCCTTAAGCAAGATGACATGATGTAGACAAAGTAAACTCAAGCAATATGATTAAACCCCATCTTTTTATGCTTAATGGCAACAATACAAATACGTGTCATGTCCCCTTCTGTCACTGGGATTGAGCACCGCAAGATTGAACCCATCACAAAGCACCTCTCCCATTACAAGATAAATCAATCTAGTAGGCCAAACCAAATCGATAGATCGGAGAGAAATACAAAGCTATAATAATCATGCATAAAAGAGTTCAGAGAAGACTCAAATATTTCTCATGAATAATCTGATCATAAACTCACAATTCATCGGATCCCAACAAACACACCGCAAAAGAAGATTACATCAGATAGAACTCCAAGAACATCGAGGAGAACATGGTATTGAAGATCAAAGAGAGAGAAGAAGCCATCTAGCTACTAGCTATGGACCCGTAGGTCTGTGGTAAACTACTCACACATCATCGGAAGGGCAGCAAGGTTGATGAAGAAGCCCTCCGTGATCGATTCCCCCTCCGGCAGATTACCGGAAAAGGCCTCTAGATGGGATCGCGGAAGAACAGAGGCTTGCGGCGGCGGAAAGGTTTTCTCTTCTTGCTCCCTATTGGTTTTGGAATATTTGGGATTTTATAGCGTTGGAATTAGGTCAAGAGGTGCCACGAGGGGCCCACAAGCCTGGGGGCGCGCCCTCCAGGCTTGCCGCCTCCTCGTGGCTCTTCTGGTCTTCTCCCAAAGCTTCCTGGGTCTCTTCTGGTCTAGAAAAAATTAATCCAAAGTTTTTTCTTGTTTGGACACTTTTTGATAATGATTTTCTAAAGAGGCAAAAACAAGCAGAAAACAGCAACTAGCACTAGGTACTGGGTTAATAGGTTAGTCCCAAAAAAATGATATATAATGGCATATAATTGCATATAAAACATCCAAGATTGATACTATAATAGCATGGAACAATCAAAAATTATAGAAACGTTGGAGACGTATCAGCAAGCACCTATCCTTAAACATAATTTGCCTGTTGAAACTTTGGGAGATCCTCTTCCACCGAAGAGTGATCATGTGTTTGAATTAAAGCAATTACCTGAAACACTTAAGTATGCTTACCTTGATGAAAAGAAGATATATCATGTTATTATTAAGGCTAACCTTTCAGAGCATGAAGAAAAGAGATTACTTAAAACTCTGAAGAAGCACCGTGCCGCTATTGGATATACTCTCGATGATCTTAAGGGCATTAGTCCTACCTTATGTCAGCATAAAATTCATATGGAGCCAGATGCTAAACCCGTTGTTGATCATCAAAGAAGGTTGAATCCTAAAATGAAGGATGTGGTAAGAACTGAAATATTAAAGCTTCTTGAGGCAGGTATAATTTATCCCATAGCTGATAGTAGATGGGTAAGTCCTGTTCATTGTGTTCCTAAGAAAGGAGGTATTACCGTTGTTCCTAATGATAAAAATGAACTTATTCCACAAAGAATTGTAACTGGTTATAGGATGGTAATTGATTTTAGAAAATTAAACAAATCTACTAGGAAAGATCATTACCCCTTGCCTTTTATTGATCAAATGTTAGAAAGATTATCTAAGCATACACACTTTTGCTTCCTAGATGGTTATTCTGGTTTTTCTCAAATACCTGTTTCACCTGAAGATCAAGAGAAAACCACCTTTCCTTGTCCTTTTGGAACTTATGCTTATCGTTGTATGCCTTTTGGTTTATGTAATGCACCTGCTACCTTTCAAAGATGTATGACTGCTATATTCTCTGACTTTTGTGAAAAGATTGTTGAGGTTTTCATCGATGATTTCTCCATTTACGGAACTTCTTTTGATGATTGCTTGAGCAACCTTGATCGAGTTTTGCAGAGATGTGAAGAAACTAATCTAGTCTAGAACTGGGAGAAGTGCCACTCTATGGTGAATGAAGGTATAGTCCTTGGGCATAAAATTTCTGAAAGAGGTTATTGAAGTTGATAAAGCTAAAGTTGATGTTATTGAGAAAATCCTTAATTTCTACACCTATTGTTCAACCACCTGATTATGTGTGATGCTAGTGATTATGTTGTTGGTGCTGTTCTAGGACAAAGAGTTGATAAGAAATTGAATGTTATTCATTATGCTAGTAAAACTCTAGACAGTGCTCAAAGAAATTATGCTACTACTGAGAAAGAATTTTTAGCAGTTGTGTTTGCATGTGATAAATTTAGATCTTACATTGTTGATTTCAAAGTTACAATTCACATTGATCATGCTGCTATTAAATATCTTATGGAAAAGAAAGATGCTAAACCTAGACTTATTAGGTGGGTTCTTTTGCTACAAGAATTTGATTTGCATATTATTGATAGAAAGGGAGCTGAGAATCCCGTAGCAGATAATTTGTCTATAATGGAAAATGTCCTTGATGACCCACTTCCTATTAATGATGATTTTCCTCATGAACAATTAGCTATGATAAATGCTTCTCGTAACACTCCTTGGTATGCAGACTATGCTAATTACATTGTTGCTAAATATATACCACCTAGTTTCACATACCAACAAAAGAAAAAGTTTTTCTTTGATTTAAGACATTACTTTTGGGATGACCCACATTTATATAAAGAAGGAGTAGATGGTATTATTAGACGTTGTGTACCTGAGCATGAACGGGAACAAATCCTACGGAAGTGTCACTCCGAGGCATACGGAGGACACCATGTGGGAGACAGAACTGCACACAAGGTATTACAATCTGGTTTTTATTGGCCTACTCTCTTCAAAGATGCATGTAAGTTTGTCCTTTCTTGTGATGAATGTCAAAGAATTGGTAATGTTGGTAGACGTCAGGAAATGCCTATGAATTATTCACTTATTATTGAACCATTTGATGTTTGGGGTTTTGATTATATGGGACCTTTTCCTAAATCCAACGGGTATACTCATATTTTAGTTGGTGTTGATTACATTACTAAGTGGGTAGAAGCTATTCCAACTAGTAGTGCTGATCATAACACTTCTATTAAAATGCTTAAAGAATTTATATTTCCAAGGTTTGGAGTCCCTTGATACTTGATGGCTGATGGTGGCTCACATTTTATTCATGGTGCTTTCTGTAAATTGCTTGCTAAATATGATGTTAATCATAGAATTGCATCTCCTTATCATCCTCAGTCTAGTTGTCAAGTTGAATTGAGTAATAGAGAAATAAAATTAATTTTGCAAAAGACCGTTAATAGATCTAGGAAGAATTGGTCTAAGAAACTAGATGATGCATTATGGGCTTACAGAACTGCTTATAAAAATCCTATGGGTATGTCTCCCTACAAAATGGTCTATGGAAAAGCATGTCATTTACCTCCTGAGTTAGAACATAAAGCATATTGGGAAATTAAAAAACTTAACTATGATTTTAAACTTGCCGGTGAAAAGAGGTTATTTGATATTAGCTCTCTAGATGAATGGAGAACACAAGCTTATGAAAATGCCAAGTTGTTTAAAGAAAAATTTAAAAGATGGCACGATAAAAGAATCCAAAAATGGGAATTTAAAGTGGGTGAGCAAGTTCTATTGTACAACTCTCGTTTCAGATTTTTGCAGGAAAACTTCTCTCCAAATGGGAAGGACCATATATCATCGAAGAAGTTTACCGCTCCGGAGCTATCAAAATCAATAAATCCGAAGGCACCAACCCAAGAGTGGTGAATGGACAAAGAATTAAGCATTATATCTTAGGTACCCCTATTAATGTTGAAACTAATATTATACAGACAATGACACCGGAGGAACACATCAAAGAGTCCTTCCGGAACGCTCCAGAACCCTAAAAAGGGGTAGGTATGTGATACGGCAAGTAAACCGACTCCAAAAATTCCATAAAAATTATTTCTGTCTGTTTTGGAATATTAGAAAAAATTACAAAAATAAGAAATAGCCGAGGGGACCCACGAGTCGCCCACAAGGCAACAGGGCGCGCCGTGATGCCTTGTGGGCCCCTCGTGTGCCCTCCCGACTCCGTTTTCCTCTCGTATGCTTGTTTTGCAAGATAAAAATTCTTTATATATACTCACGGGTGTTTTGACCACCACATCGCAAGTTTCTCCTCTATTCTTGTTTCGTGTTGTTTTCTGTCAGACTCTCGAGGTCAAGTGCCATGTCATCTCAGGATTTGGACGGGGAGAGCTATGTTTCTCATCTTATTGCAAACCCTAGAGTCTATGGGGACACCGACCCCTATGGTTGGACAACTGACGAAGAGGAAGATGCTGATTTGAGGGAAAAGCGAGGTTGTTCTAGCGAGGAGGACGAGGATCCCCCATTGCCTCAACCAGGAGATATGCATATTGAATTCAAGAGGTCCAGCTTACCTAACACGGTGAAGGTTCCTAAAGTTCAATTCACTCCTTTTCGTCATGTGCAGGAAGATTCGGATAAACTACATCGCAAAATCTGGGATCTCGAAAGAGAAAATGACAAATTAAAAGAAGAAATCCGTGTCCTCAAGTGGAAGGACAAGCCTATCACTTCATCACCACCATCACCGAAGAAGGAGACTTGAGTACATGGGTATGGGCACCACCCTTGGCTTGTTCCAAGCTTGGGGGAGGAGCCCCGGTATCGCATCACCATCACTTTTATCATCATTATCTATCTTAGTTCGATCCTTAGTTATTTCATGATTTAGAAGAATAAAGTTTTAGTATGATCTAGTTTCGAGTGCTTTCTTTGTGGTCTATCTATCTATGTAATCGTGTGTGGAAGTTATATAATAAAGAGTAGTTTGAGTTGAGTGTTTTGCTTTTGTTGATCCAATCTTGGAAATAAAATAAAGAGAATAAAAAGTAAGATCATATGCTAATCCCATGGGGAGTGATGACTTCACATAAAAGAAGTATAATTGATAAAACTTGTTGGAAGTTGACAAACATAGTATTAGTCATTGTTGCAATTCATGAAAAAGTAATAAGGGAGGAGAGGTCTCACATATAAATATACTATCTTGGACATCTTTTATGATTGTGAGCCCCCATTAAATATTCTATGCCAATTAGTTGACGTTGGACAAGGAATGAGTTATGTTTGCTTATATTCACATAGAAGTTATATTTTTTTGGATCCTCTAACATGTGGTGCTTGCCCCCTATCTTTTGCTAGCCAAAATTCCGTACTAAGTAGAGATACTACTTGTGCATCCAAAAACCCTTAAACCCAGTTTCATGTCATGAGAGTCCACTATATCTACCTATGGATTGAATAAGATCCTTCAAGTAAGTTGTCGTCGGTGCAAAGCAATAAAAATTTGCACCTAAATATGTATGATCTTTTATTGTAAGGGAAAATAAGCTTTGTACGATCTTGTGATGGTGAAGAAATAAAAGCGACAGACTGCATAATAAAGGTCGCTATCACAAGGGGCAATATAAAGTGACATTCCTTTACATTAAGAGCTTGCACATCCAAAAACAAAAAGCGCATGACAACCTCTACTTCCCTCTGCGAAGGGCCTATCTTTTACTTTATGTATTTACTTTCATGCAAGAGTCAATAGTATTCTCCTCTATTCTGTTTTTATTTTCTCTCTTGGCAAGCATCATGTGGTGGGGATTGATCTAGGCATATATATCCCGTTGGATGTAGGTGATCATGAGTTATTATGGTTGACATTACCCTTGAGGTAAATACGTTGGGAGGCAAAATTATAAGCCCCTATCTTTCTATGTGTCTGACTGAAACTTTTGCTCCATAAGTATGCCGTGAGTGTCAGCAATCATAGAAGACTAAATGATAGTTGAGTATGTGAACTTGCTAAACAAAGCTCTTACATAGACTCTTCCTGATAATATGATGAATTTCAATTGCTTCAGTGACTGAGATCGTAGTTTGTTAGTTTTCAATTTGGTTTATGGTTTATACTTTAACTTGTGATTGAATTGTTACTTTTTCATGAGAAGTTTTATGATGGTATATTGCTGTTATAATAAAGATCATGATGCCTTCATGTCCGTATTTTATTTTTATCGACACCTCTCTCTCTCTCTAAACATGTGGTCATGATTATCAATTTTGGCTTTCTTTTGAGGACAAGCGAGGTCTAAGCTTGGGGGAGTTGATACGTCCAATTTGCATCATGATTTCCTACTGTTATTTATAATGTTTTTGATCATTATTTCACTTTATGATGCAACTCTTATGCCTTTTCTCGCTTAATTTGCAAGATTTATATGAAGAGGGAGAATACCGGCAGCTGGAATTATGGACCTGAAATAGCTACATCAGAGATACCCATCCTACAGAGCTCCAATTGACTTGAAATTTCACGGAGATTTTTTATTGAATATATAAAAAATACTGGAGAAACGAGATATGGGAGGGGACCCACCAGTTGCCCACAAGGCAACAGGGCACCCCCTCCTAGGCGCGCCCTGATGCCTTGTGGGGCCCCTGGCTGGCCTCTGGCCCCCTCCTTCTGCTATATAAGGTTTTTTGCCCTAAAAATATTAAAGAGAAGACTTTCGGGATGAAGCGCCGCTGTCTCGAGGCGGAACCTAGACAGGAGCTATTTTGCTCTCCAGCGGAGCGATTCCGTCGGGGATACTTCCCTCCGGGAGGGGGAAATCGAAGCCATCGACATCACCAACGATCCTCTCATTGTGGGAGGACCAATCTTCATCAACATCTTCACCAGCACCATCTCATCTCAAACCCTAGTTCATCTCTTGTATTCAATCTTTGTCTCAAAACCTCAGATTGGTACGTGTGGGTTGCTAGTAGTGTTGATTACATCTTGTAGTTGATGCTAGTTGGTTTATTTGGTGGAAGATTATATGTTCAGATCCTTAATGATATTCAATACCCCTCTGATCTTGAACATGAATATGATTTGTGAGTAGTTACTTTTGTTCTTGAGGACATGGGAGAAGTCTTGTCATAAGTAATCATGTGAATTTGGTATTCGTTCGATATTTTGATGATATGTATGTTGTTGCTTCCTTTAGTGGTGTCGTGTGAACGTCGACTACATGACACTTCACCATCTTTGGGCCTAAGGGAAGGCATTGTGGAGTAGTAATTAGATGATGGGTTGCTAGAGTGACAGAAGCTTAAACCCTAGTTTATGCGCTATTCCGTAAGGGGCTGATTTGGATCCATATGTTTCATGTTATGGTTAGAGTTATCTTAATTCTTCTTTCGTAGTTGTGGATGCTTGCGAGAGGGGGTAATCATAAGTGGGAGGCTTGTTCAAGTAAGAACAGCACCAAGCACCGGTCCACCCACATATCAAATTATCAAAGTAGCGAACGCGAATCAAACAAACATGATGAAAGTGACTAGATGAAATTCCCATGTGTCCTCGAGAATGCTTTGCTTATTATACGAGTTCGTTCTGGCTTGTCCTTTGTTATAAAAAGGATTGGGCCACCTTGCTGCACCTTTGTTACCGTTACTACTTGTTACTTGTTACGAATTACTTTGCTACCAAACTATCTGTTACCGATAATTTCAGTGCTTGCAGAGAATACCTTGCTGAAAACCGCTTGTCATTTCCTTCTGCTCCTCGTTGGGTTCGACACTCTTACTTATTGAAAGGACTACGATTGATCCCCTATACTTGTGGGTCATCATTGCTACCATGTCTGAATTTGTTATCACTAAGGGTGAAAGTGAGGGCCAAGTGAGGGCCGTAAGACTTCTAATATGGAAACCTCCGTAAATTTGGATACTAAAACCTTTGTGAAGGGAAGTGGGAATATCATAGGAAAAAGTGTTATTCAAGAATTTTTCGCTTGTACGGGAACGTTGGTTTGCAATGATATTCCTATTCTTAAAAGAACCAATAGTTATGCCCAAGCTATTTCTTCACTGATTATTAAACTTGAAAGAAGATTCATGCGTACTCATCCCACTTTGCAAAGATTGGTCTATGAGCTACCTGTCATAACCAATCCTAAGGCTAAGAAGATAACCACTCTTATTCTCATGAATGAATTTGACTATATAGTACGAGAAACTAGAGAAATCTTTGATTTTTACAACGTGAGTTATGAATGTCCTAGGATAGATGAAATTCTATGTGATAGAGATCTTTTAAGAAAATGTATGTCTCATGATCATCATGCTTTTGAGGAAAATGCTAAAAAGAAAGTTCCCCCTTTACATATAATTCAACAAGTGTTTAATGGTATTAATCATCAATATTCTTGGATCGTAAAAGGGAATCAACAAGGTTTTGAAGAAGGTTGTCTTAAAAATGCTAAAATTTTAATAAATGATAAGTTCACCATTACTTATGAAAAGTCTTTTGATGAACATGTATCTCAAGGAGTTAAAACTAATATGAGACAATCAGTAAGAATAACCCATCTAAATTGGCAAAAACTAAGGATGATAATACTTGAAACAATGCATTATGCCTAGCTAGGGGCGTAAAACAATTGCTCTTGTTGGGAGGCTACCCAATATTTATCTTTATTACAATTTTTATTTTTATTGTGTTACACAATTATAGCTACTGTTGTGATTGTTTTTTATCTTTTAATTAGTGTTTGTGCCAAGTAATGCCTTTAGGATGATTTGGATGATAGTATAATTGATGTTGTTTGAAAACAGAAAATTTTGTGCCCAGTATTTGATTTTAAGTTTTTTACTGGAATGTCGGAAAAATCTGAAATTTTTACACAGTATTTTTATATGAATTTTTTACGTTGTCCTAATTTTTCAGAATTTTTTCATTTATAGAAGTATGACTTTTATTCAGATCTGTACAGACTGTTCTGTTTTAGACAGATTCTGTTTTCTATTGCATAGTTCGCTTATTTTAATGATGCTATGGATTATATCGGGGGGGTATAAGTCATGGAGAAGTTAGAGTACAGTAGAATTATGCAAGAATTAAATTTGAATCAATTTATAACAGTACCTAAAGTTTAAGATTTGTTTGTTATACTAACGGATCTCACGAGGTTTCTGTTGAGTTTTGTGTGCTGAAGTTTTCAAGTTTTGGGTGAGATCACGATGGATGACGGAATAAGGAGTGGCAAGACCCTAAGCTTGGGGATGCCCAAGACACCCAAAGGTAATATTCAAGGAAGACCCAAGCGTCTAAGCTTGGGGATGCCCCGGATGGCATCCCCTCTTTCGTCTACAATATATCGGTATATCACTTGGAGCTATATTTTATTCATCACATGATATGAGTTTTCCTTGGAGCGTCTTGTGCCATAGTTTTCTTTTCTTTGTTTGCTTTTTATTTTGCCACAATCATCTTTTGCTGAACACACCTTTTTGAGAGGGACACACATTTATCGTGATTTGTTAGAATACTCTATGTGCTTCACTTATATCTTTTGAGCTAGGCAGTTGCTCTAGTGCTTCACTTATATCTTTTAGAGCACGGCGGTGGTTATATTTTAAAGAAATAGTTTCACTCTCATGCTTCACTTAAATCTTTTTGAGAGTCTAATGAATAGTAATGGCAATTTGCACGGGTTATAAGATTAGTCCATAAAGGATAGGTATTCAAGAGGGATATAATAAAAACTTTCATGTAAATCACTAAATATGAAACGTATGGTTTAATGATATTGATGTCGTAATATGAAAGGGTATTGGTTCATGATCATTGGTTAGTAGAAATATCGGTATTAAAGCTTGTTATTAACTTCTCATCTAAGTGTTGGTCATGGCATGGTGGGGAGGTCCGAGCATTTTTATGTCTGAAATGAAATCCTTGAGTGCTGTTACAATCGGGGGTGCGCGATGGTTAAACCTACCAACCTCCTCCCTAGGGGCATGCGAGTAGTACTTTGCTTCGAGGGCTAATAGGCTTTGCAATAAGTATGTGAGTTCTTAATGACTAATGTGAGTCCATGGATTATACGCACTCTAACCTTTCCGCAATTTGCTAGCCTCTTCAGTACCGTGCATTGCCCTTTCTCACCTCAAGAGTCGGTGCAAACTTCGCCGGTGCATCCAAACGTCGTGATATGATACGCTCTATCACACGTAAGCCTCTCTATATCTTTCTCAAAACAGCCACCATACCTACCTATTATGGCATTTCCATAGCCATTCCGAGATATATTGCCATGCAACTTCCACCGTTTCGTTTATATGACACACATCTTCATTGTCATATTGCTTTGCATGATCATATAGCTGACATAGTATTTGTGGTTCAGCCACCATTCATCATTTTTATACATGTTACGCTAGATCACTGCACATCCTGGTACACTGCCAGAGGCATTCATATAGAGTCATATTGTTCTAGTATCGAGTTGTAATATCGAGTTGTAAAAAAATAAAAGTGTGATGATCATCATTATTAGAGCATTGTCCCAGTGAGGAAAGGATGATGGAGACTATGATTCCCCCACAAGTTGGGATGAGACTCCGGATGAAAAAAAAAGAGGCCAAAAAGAGCCCAACAAAAAAAATGAGAGAAAAAGAGAGAAGTGGCAATGTTACTATCTTTTTCCACACTTGTGCTTCAGAGTAGCACCATGTTCTTCATATAGAGAGTCTCCCGAGTTGTCACTTTCATATACTAGTGGGAATTTTTCATTATAGAACTTGGCTTGTATATTCCGATGATGGGCTTCCTCAAATGCCCGAGGTCTTCATGAGCAAGCAAGTGGGATGCACACCCACTTAGTTTCAGTTTGAGCTTTCATACACTTATAGCTCTTAGTGCATCCGTTGCATGGCAATCCCTACTCCTCGCATCAATATCGATTGATGGACATCTCCATAGTCCGTTGATCCGCCGAGTTGATGCGAGACTTTCTTCTTTTTTGACTTCTCCTATTAATCCCTATCACCGCATTCTATTCCACCTTGTGCTATGTCCATGGCTCACGCTCATGTATTGCATGAAGTTGAAAATGCTGAAGTGCGTTAGAAGTACGATCTAATTGCCTGGTTTAAGACTGGGGTGCTCATGATTTATATTTATACAGTGAAGGCGGAGTCATGCCATGCTAACATGATAAAATGAGTGGGGAATAACATTCGTTAAGGATCGTATATTTTGAAAGTTTAATGATTATGCTTCTTATATTCATGGATATTATTATGTTTATATTGTTAATTCATCGCTTCTCAATATTTATATCATAAAAATATATTACATGATAAACATGTTAGGTAGCATTCCACATCAAAAATTATGTTTTTATCATTTACCTACTCGAGGACGAGCAGGAATTAAGCTTGGGGATGCTGATACGTCTCCAACGTATCTATAATTTTTGATTGTTCCATGCTATTATAGTATCAATCTTGGATATTTTATATGCAATTACATGTCATTTTATATCATTTTTGGGAACTAACCTATTAACCTAGTGCCCAATGCCAGTTGTTGTTTTCTGTTTGTTTTTGGTTTTTCAGAAAATCAGTACCAAACGGAATCCAAACGCTACGAAACTTTTTAACAATTTTTTTCTGGACAAAAGAGACCCTAGAAGCTTCGGGGGAGGACCAGAAGACCTACGAGGAGACGACAAGGCAACAGGGCGCGCCCCGGGGGGTGGCCGCGCCCTGTTACCTTGTGGGCCCCACATGGCTCCTTTTGACCTAATTCCACTTCTATAAATTCTCAAATATTGGGAAACCAACAGAGAGCCCCACGAAATAATTTTTCCGCCGCCGCAAGCTTCTGTTCTTCCGCGATCCCATCTGGAGGCCTTTTCCGGCACCCTGCCGGAGGGGGAATCGATCACGGAGGGCTTCTACATCAACCTTACTGCCCTACCGATGATGTGTGAGTAGTTCACCACAGACCTACGGGTCCATAGCTAGTAGCTAGATGGCTTCTTCTCTCTCTTTGATCTTCAATACAACGTTCTCCTCGATCTTCTTGGAGTTCTATTCGATGTAATCTTCTTTTGCGGTGTGTTTGTTGGGATCCGATGAATTGTGGGTTTATGATCTGAATATTCATGAGAAGTAATTGAGTCTTTTCTGAACTTTATTATGCATGATTTTTATACCTTTGTATTTCTCTCTGATCTATCCGTTTGGTTTGGCCAACTAGATTGATTTATCTTCAGCGGGAGAGGTGCTTTATAATGGGTTCAATCTTGCGGTGTTCTATATCCCAGTGACAAAGTAGGGGACAAGACACGTATTTGTGTTGTTGCCATTAAGGGTAAAACGATGGGGTTTATTCATATTGATTGGGTTTACTTTGTCTACATCATGTCATCTTGCTTAAGGCGTTACTCCATTTTCATTAACTTAATACCCTAGATGCATGCTGGATAGCGGTCGATGGGTGGAGTAATAGTAGTAGATGCAGGCAGGAGTCGGTCTACTTGTCTCGGACGTGATGCCTATATACATGATCATTGCCTTGAATATCGTCATAACTATGCACTTTTCTATCAATTGCCCAATAGTAATTTGTCTACCCACCGTATGCTTTGTGTTCGAAAGAGAAGTTTCTAGTGAAAACTATGGCCCCCGGGTCTACTTTAAACATAAAAAGAAAACCTAAACATACTTGCTGCAATTTTATTTTATTTATTTTGTTTTACAATTTATCTATGTACCACTACAAGATTTAATCCTTGCAAGTAACGAGTTCAAGTGGATTGACGACCCTCTTGCCCGCGTTGGGTGCAAGTATTTGCTTTTGTGTGTGCAGGTACTGTTCACGAGGCTTTGTGTGATTCTCCTACTGGTTCGATAACCTTGGCTCTCACTGAGGGAAATACTTATCTCTATTGTACTGCATCTCCTCTCCTCTTCGGGGAAAATCCCAACGCAGCTCACAAGTAGCAAAGGTACGTGAATTGGATGCTGAAAATAAAAAAGCTATATGGTACGTTTCTGACCAAACAAGAGGATATATTTGAGCCAACAAGTGATCTAGGTTCAATGCTTTATGTGATCTAGGTGTTAGTATTTCTACTATCCCCAAATTTGTTTATGATAATCTCAATCTTGGTCCATTTGTTACTAGTGAAATTAAGTTGAACACGACCAACTCTACCTTTACACAAGCATAGGGATTAAGCATGGTGTAGTCATTCAAATTAATGATTGTCCTCTAATTATGGGAAACACTTAGGGTACGTTTGGATCCTAGGCAAGGGCAGCCCCTAGCCTTGCTAGGCAAGGATAGCTATTTGGTAAGGAAAGTAAAACTAGCTTTTGAGGGCAACCTAGCCTGCAACTGCCACGAAAAGCTTGCCGATGGAGGCGAGCCAATTTGGCTCTCCCGCACAGGCAAGAACACAAATCGTGGGTAGTTAACGCTTTAATTGCTACTCATCCAAACAACCAGGCTTGCTTTTGACGACTCTGGGCAGAGCCGGCTAGAAAAAACTAGCCCAGCTAAGCTAGGTGAGCTAGCAAACCAAACGTTCCTTTACTATCTGTAGTCTGATACGTGGCCAACGATCAGACCACACGTAAACCGGGGTGAGATCTGTTTTAATTTCATGTTTTTGCAGAATTTAAGTTGATGTAAGATCACAAAACCTCAAATTAGGGTAGATGAGATCCGTTTGTAGATAATAAATTTCTGCATCCGAATATTAGTGGCAAGCATGTTATTTGGGAAACGTTTGAAACCGGCAGGCCGGCCGAAGGCCGGCTGAGCGCGCGACGTTAGATCAGATGCAAATCTACCATTGCAAATCCAGTAACTGCCCACCGCTTTGTCTGGACCTTATCTTATCTCTTCACGGGGAGATTTCTCAGCAGTGGCGGAGCTAGACAGAAAACATTGGGGGGGCGAAACGCAAAAGATGAAGAGTTGGGGGGGCCAGACGCTAATTTTTTCCTAATCTAAGCCCTTCAAATAAAAAATTCTTCAGGGATATCTCCAAGGCTGGGGGGGCCACAGCCCCCCCAGCCCACCACATAGCTCCGCCGTTGTTTCTCAGCCACTCCTTTCTCTCTCTCACATGACGCATATCCTCTCTCGTTCTTCTCCCCACCCACCTTTTTGGCTGCTGCAGATGCGGTCACCGGCGGCGACGGGGGACGACTACCACGGGTGCTCCGAGACTACCACCGGTGCCGGCCTCGGCGACCATCGGCGCCGCGTGCAGAGCAACAGCGCATGCGCGCGGAGACAGGTTCGAGCTTCTGTGACGAGGTGCCACGACTTGATGCTCCCGGCGGCGACAGGACTTGCAACCCCGGGTTGGTGGAGCTGCAACCGCGGCGACGAGGAGCTGCATCCGGCGGTGATTTTGCTGGAAGTAGTTCTTTTGTTTGCTACAATCGACACATGTATTTGGTGATGAGATTTTTTTGCTCGAACCGCCATCAATTTTTGCTGGAACTGGCTTTTTCTGTTGCTACAATCGACTAGTAGTGTTTTTGCTGCTGAGAATTTTTCGCTGGAACCAGTGTTTTGTTTTGCTGGAACTGGCTTTTTTGTTTCCTACAATCGACCTTTTTTCAGATTTGTTCTTCTGAGATTATTTTTGCTGCAAACGTCTTTGCTACCACCGTAGTCTATTTTTGCTGGAACCATCATTTTTCAAAGGATCCAATGGGACGGTGACTCGGAGCTACCGTGGGTAATTTTGTTGCCAGCGTCGCCGGCGAGCACTTTTGCTACCACCGTACTCTATTTTTGCTACCACCCTAGTCTGATTTTGTTGCGAGCGTGGCACAAGCGACCGGCGAGCGCGGATGGCGGGCGTGGTGGCACGGGTGGCCGGCAAGCACGAGAAGCCGAGGACAAGTGCGGGCGGCCAGCGAGCGCGCGCCGAGTCCGGCCGGCGAGTGCGCCTGAGCTAGTTCGCTGCCTTTTTTCCCCTCAATCCGATTTTTCATCCGTGTTTGACTTTTTGAAGGACGAAAAGAAGCTGTATCCTACGGTTAAAAAATGCTCAATCGTACGCTCGGCAGCCGACCGGCCCAAATTTGGACCGGTGCGCCGGCGCCTAGCACTGGTCATGTTATTTTGCATCTGCAAATTTCTATGCTTCCAATACGGCTTACTTATGTAGTGATGGAAAAATACTATTGCTTCAGAGCATTCACACTTCCTATGTATGGACAGAATTTCAATCTCTTGCCATGCTTCCAGGTAGGTTCCTATGTACTGATGCATCTACCATGTTTCGCATGTACAGATGGAATTTCAGTTTGTTGTTGTGCTTCCAAGGTGTTAATATTTCTTTAGAACATTAGCATCGATGCTTCCTAGGTGATTCTTGTGTACGGATGCATCTTCCATGCTATGGAACTTCAGTCTCTTGCCATGTTTCCTAGCTGTATAGATGTAAAGTTCATTGCTTCAAAGCATCCATGCTTATGTGCAGATAGAACTACAATCATGTTTATTGGTTTAGTGTATGTGTTTCCATTGTTTGGAGGATTTTTTTTTAATTTTTACAACAAAGCCATTATCCACGACGGCGCACGCGCTTGGTCGCTACCCCCTCGCCGTCCTGGTCATCTCCACCAATTTCGAGCCCCGCGGCCTCTGGTCCACCTCGCCGGAGCATTGTCTCGATTCAGGAATGAAGGCAGCCATTGAAGATTGCAAGGTTCACCCCTCCCACAGGCACCATCCTCATCTGACCTAGGTATTGAGTCCTGTCATCCTGGTAAAATGCTTGTTGATTTCCAAACATATTCATGTTCTATAGTATTGTTTGATATCTCCATGTTCATATATTGCTTTACTCCCTTTTCGGGGGGCTCATTTCGTTCTGTACATTATGTAGTGGATCACATAATCATCAATGAATATATGTGTGTTTGGTATGTACATGACACAAATATAACCTTTTCAGGAGTCTCTCTTCCCCCTCGTCCCCCTCGTGTCGCCTCCGCGGGCGACCCAAGGGGGAACCCTAGCCGCCGTCCTCTCGGCCCTCCTCCGCCTCCACCTTTCCTCGCCGCCGTCCGCAGCGCCGCCGGGCAAAGCTTGGCCGGCTGGGCGGCGGCAGGGCATCTCTCCCCCTTGTCCGTCGCGGCTGGCGCGGGGCAGCCAGATCAGGCAGGGCGCCGGGCTAGCGTGGGGTCGGGCGGCGCGGCGCGACGGGTTTCTTGGCGACGTCGTGCACGGCGCGGCGGCGGCGGCGGCCTGCTCGCGGCGTGGTGACGTCTGCGTGGTGGGCAAGATCGGTGGTCGCGGGCGCTGCCGGGTTCAGATCGGATCCAATTCTGGGTCTTGGGCTTGAAAGCCGTCGGCCGCCGCGGGGTGGTGGTGGTCGTCGCTGACCACGCCGGATCGCTGGATTCGGCGCCTGGAGATCTACGATGGATTCTTCTCGATCCTCCTTCATGGTGGGTTGAGCCCCATGGCTCTCTCATCTCTGCAGGTTTCGGTTCGTGGTTCGTTGCCGGATCCGGAGCCGATGGAGGTTTGGTGGTATAGGATGGGGACCGGAGGAAACTTTGATCGGCTTGTTCGGTCCGGCATCGGTGACATCTCTCGACGCCGTTACCCTCCGTGGAGGCGATGTCGAGGTCTCTCCTATCCACCTCCGAACCCCTCCCGGACGAAAGTCCAAAATTCAGTCTGGATTGGGCGGCGGCGGCGTCCTTCGCGTCGTACCCTCCATGGAGGCGCCGTCTTGGGAGGTTCTGCTGTTCGGCGGAGAGATGCTGTGGGTGATGGACTCCGTGTAGCTCCAGCAGCGGCGACGGTGTGGAGGTTGCCAGGAGGTGCGGCGTTGTATCTACCGCGTCGATGACGACGAGTATTGGCGGCATGGTGCAGCTGGATATCGACGACGGATGCGGCTGGATGGACGAGCGCAGGGCGGTGGCGCTGTCTGGCGCCATGGTGGCGTCGACGGCAGGCTTGGCAAGGTCTATGCGTCAGTCCCTGCTCTGGAGATGGATCGGTGGAAGACGGCGGCGGCAGCCTCGGTGAGTGCGCCGGACCGGTGTGTGACCCAGTCCCGGTATGTGGCTGGGATGGGGCACCCGGCATTAGATGTTAGGTTTTGGTGCGATGTCTGTTTGGTATTAGGCTCGGACATTCGGCACCCCTGCATCAAGGGGATAGGAGTAGCGACAGGTGTTGCCAAGATGGTGGATCCAGGCTTACTGATGTATTACTTTGTAAAGTCTTTGTGAATAATTAATAAAGTGGCTGCATGCATCGCCCAGATGCAGAGGCCGGGGGTACATCCTCCTTTTCAAAAAAAAATGTACATGACACAAATATGCTTCCCAATGTTGGCTGCAATTTTTGTTTCATATTGCTTTTTTAAAAATATCCATGCTTCCAAGTAATACTACTTATGTACACAGATCACTATTTTCATGGTTCTTATCCATTGTGTTTCTACGTTGTTATACATATGCTTCTTCGGGCTATAGTATGCTTCAATTAGTGAATAGCAACCGGATGATAGCACCAGATTAGTGCTTCTTGTTAATCATGTTTCCTTCATTTTTACTATATGCTTCTAATGTAGACATGTAGTGCGGCAGGACAACAATGTTTCGAGAACATTAAATTTATGCACCAAAATCTTACCCAGCAAGCATGCAGGTTTCTCAAATCAAATTTATATATGCTTCTAGTGCATGATAGCATCAAATCATAGATTTTGTGTTAGCCATGCTTCCTAGTTTTGATTTCTCACATATGGTTCTATGTCAACTAGGGCGGCACCCGGAGATCAACGCTGGCTGCATCTACTTCAGAGACGACGAGTCAAGTTCGCATAGCGATCGTCATAACTCAGACGTTCGGGCTCTCAGGTATATACAACCTCAAAGACATCACAATGAAGAAGATCAAGACGCTCTGACAGGGGCACTGCAGCTTCTACCTGCAGGCATCGAGGATCAGGCCTTCCATCACATGATGGCGTTACATTTGAATTAGTGAAATTTGATGCATGGAAGCAATTTGACTTTGCCTACTGAAGCATACTACTCATTTGATAGTAGCAAAATTTTCTTTCTCTGCAAACAAATCCATAATTCCTATGAACCATGTGTAATTATGACTGGAAATATTTTTATCTTTGATGGAAGCAAGATAATATTTAGTCGGAAGCAATTCTCTAGTCGATGGAAATAAGATTGTAATGCTTCTCAAACATGTGAAATAATTTCCTTTTTGATGCAAATCCTTGGTTGATGGAATCAAGACAGTGATGCTTCCGAAAAAAATATCACGTTACATAGGACATAAATTTGTTGTAAAGGAAGGAGAACTAATAAATAACATTACTAACAAAGGTGGGAGCACGAATTGTTGCATCGGATGCAAATTTGAATAACGATGGTTATAAGTTTTGCTTCGAAAGGAAGCAGCCTGCCTAAAACCTGTAGAGTAAGTTGTTTCCTAAAACCAAGGCAATGCGGGACCCATGTACACGTGATTTACGGGAGCAGTCCCAGGCTTGTTTAGCGGGTCATTAGAAGCAACAAATTAAACCAATCCAGCGAAACTCGGGCAGGCCTAACAACTAGTACATCGGACGACCACCGTGCTTCCAATCAAACGGCCTATGACTAGTCTGATACGAAGCAAATAACCAGTAGTCTGATGCCTAGTGGTGCCCCACTAATTATTGATATGCCTAAACATCCCATTGCACCAACCATACAAGGTAGGCTGTTCTTAAGGACCATTAAAGCTACCATTAACGTTTTTGAAGGAAATGTGAGATTTGATCTTCCGTCAAATGATCCTTTTATTAAACACTTCCCCGGGAAAATAAGATGAAGATATACATAGGAGACAGTATAACTCTTAAGTATATAGCTCGTTAGCGTCGAGGTGGACCGGGGATGGCGTTGGAGCGTGGTGACGATGGTGGTGGACCGGCGATGGTGCCGGAGCATGGTGATGGATCGGCGACGGCGACGGCGCCGGAGTGTGGTGATGCTGGTGGTGGATCGGTGACGGCGCCGGAGCTTGGTGATGATGGTGGTGGCTCGGCGACGGGGACGGGGCCGGAGCGTGGTGATGATGGTGGTGGCTCGGCGACGGGGCCGGAGCGTGGTGATGATGGTGGTGGCTCGGCAACAGGGCCGGAGCGTGGTGATGATGAGCGCTCGGCGCGGGGGCAAGATGGCCATGATGGTGAGCAGGGCTCGGCGCTTGAGCCGGCGCGTGGTGGTGATCCTCGTGCGCCGAGGAGAGGGCGAGCAGCGAGGCCAGCAGCAGTGCCATCACCACGGCGGTTGGCGAGAGAGGAGTCGCCATGGCAAGAAGCTTTGGGAGTGGTGGTGGTGGTGATATTGTTGTTGTGGTTGTGACAGTCGGGGAGCGCGTTTATATATAGCGACGAGCACGCGTATCTGGAAGAGGGGAGGGGGCCGTCGTCTCTACTATGGAAAGTATTTAATCTTGCGCATTAATGCTTACTATAAAAATGTGATTTCGATTGATTCATTTCCGATCGTCGAATTCGCTCTGGAAGGAAATAAATGAGTGCCATTTATTCGTATCGCTGGCAGCATTACACTGCGAACATACGGACATTTGACTGTGATCTGTCGAATATCGTGTGAGCCGTTTTTTTTTTTTTGCGGGTGAATATCGTGTGAGCCGCTGAGTATATATACAATATTTATATTGCTGCCCCAGGAAAATCTCGACCATTTATTAGAAAATCGTAATTACAACATGATTAATATTATACACATCAACCTCAAAAAAAAGAGGGGAAAAAATCTACAGTGCTTACAGCAGACTGGAGGCATCACCGGCAACGGCCGAGGCCCAAGGGGCCGTATGATCCGTCAAGGTGCTGGCTGGAACTAACCCAAACGTGCTACCTGCTGGATGATGGCTCTCGGCATGCCGTGCGACGAGGCCAAAAAAAACTCCTTTAGGGTGACCGGTAAGATTGTTGGACTAACAAGCGGTGTGCACAACCCCTCAAAAAAAAAAACTAGCGGTGTGCATGCTTTAGAATAACGGGCTTGCTAAAAATCAGTCGACTGAGATTTAACGAAGTCTCAGTCGACCTTGTAGCATTTTGTACCATCGTTTGCAACATTTCTTCCTGCCGGTTGCAATATCCGTCTTGTTGGTTGTAGCATGTCGTCCCTCGTCGATTGTAGCACTTCATCCCACCGTTTGCAACATCCCCCTTTGACGGTTGTAGCATTTTTAGTCAAACGGTTGTAGCATATGTTGCTATTGCTTGCAGTACTGTGACAACATTTTTCATCGCCGTTTGCAACATCCAGCCATGCCGCTTGCAGCACCACAACTGCGCTGATGTCACTCGACTAAGACTTCGTTAAGTCTCAGTCGACTGAGTTCTAGACAGACCCTTAGAATAAAGAACTCATAGCATGAAGGCACACGTTGCAAAAATTATAAACATTGATTCTAGTCAAGTTTGTTAGAAAGCCGGAACCTAATCTGGTTGAGAGTGTCCACACGATGTGAGTCATTGGACTTTTTTTTTTTTGCAAACACCCCCACTACAAGAAAAGGTAACATCCATGACATTATGATCCGAACGAAAAAAAAATTATGTCATGCAAGTGACACTTCCATGACTATAATTATGACAAAAACACGTATCATCATGGATGTGATGGGCACCTAGTTCTATGCAAAAAAAAATATATGGCAGAAAATGGGCTTTTCGTCCTGGGCGGGCCAGAGGCGCACCTGCATAATGTTCTTTGGGCCGTTCATGACGTAAAAAATCTTGATAGAAGTGATGGCGAGAAAATTTTCGGGGATTTCTCGGTATACAGTGGGTGATCGGGCCCGAGCGATGCAGGGGTAGTTGCGTGTTTCTCTCGTACGCGCGTTTGTGTGAACCCTTCGCGTACTTAACCCGAGCGACGGGCTCGCTTAGTGAACCCGATCAAGTGATTCCTTGCCTTATTGAACCCGATCAAGCGATCGCTTGCCTTACTGAACCCGAGTGATCCCGGGCGAGTGATATGTCTAAGGTATGTAATTTTTTATTGTTTCATGTTAATATATTATCCATGAAATTTTAGAGACTTTCATAAAAATGGTAGTTTTCGAAAACCATAGCCCCAAATGTGGTAGTTTTATGCTATTTACCCCACTCAATCTCTCTTCATACAACTTTCCTAATCCTCATTCATCCATGAAATTTTCTAGGCATTTCAAAACAGGAAGACATATTCCATCCATGCTACGCTATTTTTCGTACATCAGATAGCGGGATTTCAGTGATTTGCAGGAATATACTTTAGTAATTTTACTACATTTGCCGGGCCATGTCAATCCTTTCACATAAGTCACTTCGATGTTAAAACTTCGGCACACTGATGGCACTTAGCCGTTCAGTCCAAGAAACTCCACCTCCTTAAAATTGTCAATGCATTATTGAAAGTTTACAACAGAAAAAACTTGTTCTCTGGTGGAGCACACACCTCCTAGTACACCCTACATCAACGAAACAAAACAGTTACAGATATAGTTTATGTACACAACGAACTGGATGGTGCCGCGAGGCCGGGGTGCAGTCAGTCAATGGACAAACAATGCAGATACAAATATCGTCCCTTTGTATGCAGCACTCTACGAATGCCTCCTCACTCCAGTAGCCCCAAGTATCCTTAGCAACTGCAACTTTTGCATATGTTGGGTACCACAGCTGTATGACCTGAGAGGTTTCTTCTCGATCGATGGAGCTGAGATGTTAAACAAGGACTGACTACTGCTATCGGTGTTGGTGGTCACAAGCCTGGCAGGCCTTGGCCGATCTGGGGTTTACATATGTACACTGATCACACGTCCAAATGTTGCTATCGTCCACACCACGGCTGGAGCTACCTGATTTGGAGCCGGCAGCGGATGCCCTGTTCTTGCCACTCTTGCTCTTACCACCAAGGCTCTTAGAAGTAGTGTTCTTCATGCCCGTGTTTTGGCTAGTAGAAGGTCCAACGTCATTTAATCCAGTCTCCAGTGCCCGGACGAGATTCTCAAAATAATTGCGAGTCACGCTGTAAAATACCCCGCAGGAAAATGTCAGAGGAAACACAGCAGAAAGAGGTACTCCCTCCGTCCCATAATGTAAGATGTTTTTCGACTCTAGTGTAGTGTCAAAAAACATCTTACATTATGAGACGGAGGGAGTACTTAACTGATACTACATGGTTATGGATGACCAAGTCGTCAGTAGAAAATGAATGAGCAGTTCTGCTAATTCTAAAGTGACTGAGATTTTCTCAAGCACTTTTCACTAAACTGAAGATGTACTTTTCTAGATCAGTTGACATAAGAAAATCTCAATCGACTTGAACATAGACAGAGACATAAATGAATGAAGCAAAAAAAAACACTTCATAGGTATGCATAGCATCACAGCAAAGGATAGAAGATATGTAAAGGTGATCCAAATTACCTAGTTAATCCAGCCAACTTTGTACGGAAGTCATTGAAATCTTTTGAGGGGGACTCGGCTTCAAGGTATATTTGAAGTTCTTTCTCTGCACACTGATGCAGCCGCTCCAAACCTGATTCAGCCTCACCTATATGCATACACACAAAGCAGAAATCAGATGAGTAGCATATGCTTATATGTTATCGATGATAGTAAAACTACAAACCTTGCAAATATTCGAAAAACTGTCTTTTGCTTATATGTTATCGATGATAGTAAAACTACAAACCTTGCAGATATTCGAAAAACTGTCTTTTGGCATGTTCGTGCTCTGGGAGGTAATAACCATAAGCATATGTCCACTTCAATACCCTCCTACACTCAACAATCTACATTTCAAAATTACACCCAGTCATGAGAAAGGAAGAAGACTGAGACCTAAATTTGGGAATAATAACACTCGTGAAGTAATACCTGTAGCCATGCCTCTATGATGAACTTGAGCTGTGACTCAGGTTGACTTTGTATATCACTTAACTTTTCAAGCTGAGAAATATTTGCAAAAGTCAGTCTTAGGAGTCCTGGACAGGCTGAGGTAGGCTATAATAAAAGCAGTGAAATGAACAGTGAGTGTCACATATATTCATATACCTTGTCATTCTGCAGACTCTGAAGGTCTCCTAATGCCTTTTGCCTTGACTACATCATGAAGACAAAAAGTGTCAAAGCAACCAGAGTTACGAGATTACATGTTCTAACAGGTAAAGATATAACAGGAATATTCCTGTCACCCTGTCTACGCGAAACAGCACCTAAATCAAGCATTGAGTTGATATCGACATCTGAACGCAAGGAGAAAAATTCCTCTATACAAGAAACTGCATTATTGTCAGCATTTCTACAATTGATTATAAATTATTAACAGGTTTAACATTGGACAAATAGGTGAAATTAAAAAGAACGATGCGGCGCAATGCCACTTCCATGATATTTGGCGTGAAACAAGTTCCTCCTTTTTATTTAAAAAAAAACATAAATTGATCCTCTCAAGCTAGCCAATCAACCAAGAACTAATCATCTCAGGCAGTTCAAAACTAACACTTCAAAAAATTCTAAACAATTATCCTGCACGCTCAACAGAAGTGCCTTATATTCATTTGTCCACCAAAAATGATGCAAGGATGGCAAAGCAAAAGACAAAAATGGCGAACCCTAGCTAAGCTAATAGAATAATTGTCCACTTCAAAAGGTACAAATCGTCACTACGAATCCTAGTAATGTTCTGTACATGCTGCTTTTTTCATAACGAATAACTTACTGATTGATTAGCTGCCCATCGTTCATAATAATGTGTATATCTCTCAAGGGAGTTCTTCGCCATTTCTCTTCTCCTTTCAGATTCATCATACTGTAACCACAACAAAACAGATAGAACATGTCATTATATCTTTAGGTAATGAAGTAAACATCTAGGATCAGAATCACTACCGCTCCTTCTTGTCTTGCTGCCTCATAACGGTTACAAGCATAAAATCCACCGGTCCTCTCTCCATGCTCCGACCATGAACCAAGACACAGCCTACATTATAATAGGCGCAAATATCATTTCAGCTATATGAGATTGCGAGTGCAAAAAACAGAACACAGAAAAGAAGACTGATTGTATACCAGCAAAACTCAAATTTACATGGAGGTGTGCATGTGATATGCATGCATCCCTGGTTTTTCTCAATAGGCCGCTTGCACTTGGGGCAAGGCTTTGAGTTAGCCAGTATCCTGAAACCATACCCAGCAGTTAGGAAGATAACAGTACAGTTCACACCTGAATAAAACGAGACTAAAAGATACTCCCTCCGTTCCATAATAGGTGTCATGGTTTTAGTTCAAATTCTAACTAAAACCACGACAATTATTATGGAACTGAGGGAGTATAATTTATCAGATCCATCATACAACTGGCCAAATACTTCAAATTTTTACAACTCCAAACATTAGTGGTTTTAGAAGATCACCATGTTATTACAATAATAATGACATCCAAGCTAAAAAACTCTCCTCAACCCTATCTCTCTCTTCACCTACCTGGTCGGCTAGCATGATCACCACAGCAGGATGCACTGCGTCCCACCAGGAGATCAAGGACGATTGTCCAACAACCATAAAAAATAACAATCCACGTTATCTAGCTAAAGCTTACAATATCCGCAACACACCCCATCTCATAATAATAATCATAAGGCTCTGCACATGCACAATATTGAAGTGATCAAAATGGATGCAAGGTGATATAGTGGTACAACTTGGGTGTGGGGGTAGACTTTATCATTGATTAACATGCCAAGTGTTGAAAAATAATA
Source organism: Elymus sibiricus (assembly GCA_039707655.1). Classification (NCBI taxonomy): domain Eukaryota; kingdom Viridiplantae; phylum Streptophyta; class Magnoliopsida; order Poales; family Poaceae; genus Elymus; species Elymus sibiricus. The sequence goes on from CM077666.1 coordinate 360,006,471, forward strand.
TTCTACTCCCTCCGTCCCATAATGTAAGACGCTTTTTGACACTAGTGTAGTGTCAAAAAGCGTCTTACATTATGGGACGGAGGGAGTAGTTCCAGATTGAGAATAAGCAAAGTAAGTCATCCTACAATACCAATTCATATTCTCAGACTCTGCGCTGTTCTTGAGGATCCACTTTGAAACAGTGGCACAGTCTACTGGACGATGAGCTTCCTCAGTGCACTGCAAGATTTATTTCAGATATTTTATATTCTGCCTATTATGAGATAAACGAATTAATCGGTCAAATACTCACATTCCAACAGAACCCATATGAACAATTGCAATTAACATCATAGCTGCCACTGCCCACGACAAATTCTACTGCATATTCACATCCAGGAGCAGGACACCACTTTGTCTGTTACGCATAGAAATGCCTTTAATCAACAGTTTAGTAAAATAAAACATTTATATTATTAGTTCAAGAGCTGGCTAAACATGGCAGTTGATCGTTCTGTTGTGTCATTCATTACAATTACCAATTAACTACACCCTTTCAAAATGTGAAAATAATTGCATATAAGAATAATGGTTGTTGAAAAGTATAAACACTACCAAAGTTCAATATTCACATTGTCAATAGAGTAAAATGCATCATAAGTCCTAAAACTATTGGAGGTGTGTCAGTTTAGTCCTATAACTTCGAAACTGCAGTTTTAGGTCCTAAAACTATTGGAGGTCTCTCAGTTTAGTCCTATAACTTCGAAACTGCAGTTTTGGGTCCCAAAACTATTTAAGTTTGTTCATCTCAGGTCCTAAGTTTGCATGGCCAGCATTGACCCGCCGATGTGTCGCTTGGAGATGCTTGGACTGTTGCCACGTTGACCCAATGGACCCACCAGGTTAACTTTTGAAAGGTAAATATGCAAGAAAACCCCTAGAGCATTGTCTCGCCTCATTCTCACGCCCTCGTCTTCTCCCACGCACAGAATGCTCAGATGCGACAGTACGGAGGTCGTCAATGGCATGGTGGCTTGAGCTCCAGCGAGGAGAGTAGACCGATCATCTCAGCCTCACCCCGCAGTAGCTCGGGGTCTCCCTGGTGGCCGCGCCGAGGGAGAGGGATGTCGTCCTCCATGCTGACTGGCTCAGGGTCTCCCCGGCGGCCACACCAAACCTCTCAGCGAGGCTGCCCTGCAACTCATGGCCACGCAGGTGGTGGTCATGCAGGTTGCAACACACACTGCGACGTGGAAGCGTATGAACCACTTTTGGGGAAGTAAACACATATAAAGGGCTCATTTGAAAAAACGCACCATAGATTCTGGCCATGCAAGCTTAGGACTTGAGATGAACAAACTTACACAGTTTTGGGATCCAAAACTGCAGTTTCGAAGTTATAGGACTAAACTGACACACCTCCAATAATTTTAGGACCCAAAACTGCAGTTTCGAGTCATAGGACTAAACTGACACACCCCCAATAGTTTTAGGACCCAAAACTGCAGTTTCGAAGATATAGGACTAAACTGACACACTCCAATAGTTTTAGGACTTATGGTGCATACTCTTGTCAATAAATAAATATCTTCATAAATCTGAATGTCAGCTCCACATCATTTCATTGTTCATGGTTACAATACCTCTATATCAAGCTATAGCAACTTACCTTTCGATTATCCTCGATGTAAGATCTGCGAAGATATCGCCCATACTTTTCCTTATCCTCTTCATTAGCCAGCGAATTAATCATATCTTGTCCAACTGCGGCAGCACAGGACGGATCAGGACATCTCAACATCAGACATCCTGGACCATCATTTATAGCAGTGCTAATGTAACCTGTCAATATACAGGAAACTTTAAGCAGTGACATCATAATATCATAGGTCGATTATATAGCTATTAATGCAAAAGGGTAAAACAGGGTACAGAGAAACACCACCAATCAATCGCACTGAAACTTTTATATGATGAGTCTCTAGTGTAAGTAATCAGCTTCTCCATTTACGACTAGATTGTTACATCCACAAGCAATGTGGACCTTTCCACAGAAAAGTATAGCAAATCTCACAAGGATGTAACTCATTTACAGTATAACAAAGTTGTAACTTATGCTAATCACTTTGAAGACCTTAAGCATAGTGAACATTTGTTTAAGCAAGGTTTTTAGGTAGCCATAACATCAATGAAAAGAACATCCGAGAAATTGAATGCACAAAAGAGCATGCCATGCCAGCAAGTAAAGTGGTTGCAGAAGAATGTAATTACGAGGTATCGTATCATTGACTATCACCACCCCAGTATACAGCTAGAGAGAAATGACAGTTCGTAGTTTGTTACAATATGAGCATGAAAACAGAAAGCGTGATTCCACACAACAAAGAATTTAGGGTGTGTTCGGTTTCAGTCATGAACTGGAATGACATGGGTCGGACCCGTTCCTGGGCCTTGTTCTGGCGTTTGGTATACAACTGGAATGGAACCCACTCGTGCCCACCTAACGAATATTCGGCCCAGATCCGGATCGCAGCGATACCTCCAAATCGGAGGAATCACGCGGAACCGGTCGCGCACTCGTCTCCCTCTCTCGTGCGACGCCTCTCCTCGTCTCTCTTCCTCCCTCGATCTGCGCCGCCAGGCCTCCTTCAATCTGCGTCGCCGGCCACTCCCACCGCATCCTCGCGCTGGCGCTGCTCGCCGTTGCGCTCGCAGCCGCCCTGGCCGCGTCCCAGCCGGGCGCACCTGAGGCGTCCCATTCGACGTCCTTATCCTCAAGGCATCCCCTCCAACGACGGCGGCCAGGATGGCACAGATCTGGCCTTCACCAGGGCAACGATGGCGGTACGACGACGACGGCGAGCAGGGAATATGCGTCCCCCTATCTGTCTTTCGGGTGGAGTACAGGCAGCAGCAGATCGCGTGGCCGTCGGCGCGTCTGCCTTCTGCCTTTCGATGGTGGCAGAAGGGGCAGTAGCCAGCTTGCCACACCTGGGCAGCAGCAGCAACGAGGAAGGAGCGGCCGGGGCAGCAAGCAGCGCAAGTAGCAGAGAGGATGCGGCGGCGTTGGCAAGCATCAGCGGCGGCAAGCACAAAAGCTGGGACAAGTGAAACAACTGGTTTTTCTAGCTTGTCATTTGCTTGATTAATGCTTCATCTATGTGCTCTGTGTTGACATTCTGACAAATTTTGATGTCATTAGTACTAGTGTAATCTAGATTTTGAGACTTAATTAATATTTGTTGTCTATTCTTAGAAAAAAATTAGTGATGATAAATTTTGTAGACATCAGATTATATGTGGATGATAAATCATTGTGCAATTGAAATGTATTGCACAATTTTTTGTTAAACATAAAAAGGTTGTAACTGTTCATATTGTACATTTGCATGTTAGAGATAATCTCAAAATCCATTCCATTCCAATTCTCCAAACTAAACGCTGAAATATAACTATTACATTCCACATTTTATCCCCAACCAAACACAGGAACGGAACCAACCCATTCCGGTGGAATGGAACCATGACATTCCATTCCACTTCGTTCTTAAACCAAACACACCCTTAAGGCCCATATACATAGGAGTATTTAAAGAACAGATTGACCAACCTCTCCAGCATACACTACAGAAAGGATGTCCACATGCGGCAGCACTCATTGATGCATGGGGGCAATTTTCGAAACAAATTCCACATGCCAGCTGTTATGAAGTGAACAAACTGTATAAGCATTGAATATTTAAGAGCATCAAATGTTTTACATAAGCTTTTGCAGAAATTAGAAACCATTGAAAACAGGCAAGAGAAATGGCATAAAAATGGCACATGTGCATGCTGCTCATAATGCATAGCAAATGCAAAGCTACTATGTTCTAATGCATGTACACTGCAAACCTGCAACGATAAAAGCATGTTAGCCGATACATTTTTCAAACAATCTGAGCTGGTGGCCATGCATACTGATACAAATAGGTGCTAAGATACTGGGAAGTGGCAAATATGAAAGCCTGTACCAAATAATTGACTGGCTACGGTAAGTGTGTTTGTATTTTATATGCTTTATGTACACTTTTTTCAGCATCCACAACTCATCCTACAAATGGTAATGCGGGGAATAGAAATATTGAGAACACTAGGTAGCTCAGAAATGCTTGTACCACAGCAATTCCCAACAACTACTATATGACTCGAAAAAATGAAATATGCTTAGTGAAGTGAAAGAACAAGTTCAATTAATTGAGGTAGTGATGTACTTCTCTGTCATTTGGCATTTCAATGCGCTTCTCCGGAAAACCAACAACCTTGCGAACACGTTCTTCATCAACGAACCATTCATCATGCACCTTACTAACACTCCTGTAGGGAAAAGCATTAAATGAGAAAGTGGAGTTAACAACCGACATAAGATCACAAGGAGAAATGAAGTACATATATATGGGCAAGTAGCATTTGATGTAGACAACTATGACCACTTCAGCTAATATGCTAAAAACCAAAAGCAGTGAAAATAAACTTCCATGGATGAACTATTGCAAACATAACTTGGTTTGGAAAAATGACACGGATTCCTAAGTACCACTGTTTTTACCATAATATGTTGTCCTAACTCACAAACCTAAATGTTATGGAAATGTATTTCGTGACGAATCTAATTATGGAGCCAATCCAGAATTTTTTATATATAGGACAGTCAAACTTAAGTGTTGACAATCATGGATTTCAGGACATCTTATATTTGCAATATGGGTAAGATAAGGATAAATAGTAACTCGATAACCCAGCTTTCCAACAAATCTACACCTTAATAACCTGCTGCACGCATATACCTTTTGTGTCCGAATCGGTCAAACATAACTATAACAATACAGAAATGTAACTTGGGTCTCAAGAGTACAAGAATCTAAAAGCCACGGCGATATCTAAGTATCTAACAACCCCAAAAAGGAGCAGATCACTATAGAGCAAGGTGAAAACAATAGGGCAATGGATGTTACCAGTTATAGCTGCGAAGAAGAGCACATGCTTCCGACTTTGAAATTGAAAGAACAGTTGAAACCCTATTTATGTCATCCTCTTGGCGCTGCTTTATACCAGCTTCACTCAATATGCAGTAATTTTGCTGGTGCACAAAACAAGTGAATGATGATAAGAATAGCAGGGCATGAAGGTCGAATAAGCAATGAGAAACATGAGAAACATTGAGCTGAGAGCGATTAATTTCACAAGTCAATATAAATAGTATCAAATGCAACCACTTAAGCAACATGTTATGATTACTAAATAAATCAAAACTATTGATGACCAGAAAATTCGAATGCATTATTTGAAGGTAGAACAGTGCTATTCTGACTTGGCAAACAACCTAACCTACTTTTCTAATGCAACTTTGAAGATTGTTGTCCAAGTTTGGCCCAGATGTAGCTTCTCTGAGAGACCAGTTTATTTAATTTACAGGCTTATGTTGGAATAGACAACGCTTTTTTAGGAAGCCAAAAGCTGGAATTTGGCTTTCAGAGCACATTATTAAGTTTGTTTCATGTTTGTGAAGCTGGAAGCACAACAGAACAGTACACTTAAGGAACAAATGGTAACTTATCAGGTTATCCTTCCATAAAACATTCCTATTACTCCAACACATATACCAATCAAAGCAGAGACTGATACCGGAAAGCAACTGAAACTTCTTCACAAGAATTTGGTTGAGTGCACAAGGCAGGGTTGGGCCGGCCTAATGACAGGAATTCTCGATGGTCAGACAGTTGATGGATCAGCAGACGGCAATGCCACTCATCTATGACTCTATGTACACATGTAGAGTAAAGACAGCAACTAGTGGTGAAAATGGCCAGGGCAATGGATTACCTCAATGGCTGGAAGCTTGGAAAGGAGGCAGATAAAGGTTTCAGGGGAGGGGATAATGACAACTGAAAAGCAATGAGAAGGTCTGTGTTGCTGGGTAAATAAGGAAGGTAGTGGTATGGAGAGAACTGGAACAACAAGAAACCACGTAAGCTACTCAAGTTTGCCAGATAATGAAGCTACCCAAGTTAGGAAGTTCGTCGACTAAAACAAGAGGGAAACCCAGGGAAAAGAGGTAACTAACAGATGAACCACTATATCCTAATGCCATCATCTCTGTTGATGTCCGGCCATAAAAACTTTGCTTTCGAACTGGGAGGAGCTCCGCTGGATTTTGCCACGTGGTGTGGTACAGCAGGTCAGCAATTCTTTTTACCATTGTCAAGTTCTAAGTGCCCCATACATCAATAGGTTTTGTACATGGATATGTGGGATAAAAAATGACTAGCATTGTGTAGACATCCAAAATTTAGACATTGACAAGAATTGCATGGCAGCTCATATACTCTGTGATTTGGCATTTAATTAGTTAGGTACATGCATACCGCCCTAGAGCCTACCTTGTTTTAGTCCATCATGACTTTTTTTTTCTTATAACATCATGACTTACCATTTGCTAGTAATTAAACTTTTATGCATAAAGTTACAAATTACTCCCTCTGTAAAGAAATATAAGAGCGTTTAGATCACTACTTTAGTGACCTAAACGCTCTTATATTCCTTTACAGAGGGAGTACATCCCAAACAAAATTATCGTAATTCACAATATTGCATCATCTCATTATTTACTGTATGTATACGCCCTTTTACGAATTTAGTATTTACTTGTCTAGGACAAAGTATCGGCAGGCAGGTGGCCAAAATGTATATTATTCGCAACAATGTTGACTGTTATTTATAATCCTGGATCCACCACTTCTCTCACACAAAAAATAAATATTCCTCGGAGGCCCTAGCTTGCACCCAGTGGCGGACCCAGGAATTGAAGTTAGCCAGGGCGAACATTTAAGTTTTAAATTTTTTTTAGTTGCAAATACAAGCCTACTTAATCAAAATTCATGACCTTCAACTACCAAAAACATTAGAAAAAGCCTTAAAACTATTAACATGGATTCTTGTCGCTTGATATGCTCACACTTGATGCCACAATACATTCTCACAATCTCAAGCGAGACCTACAAAATTACGAATGTATTAGCACAAGTGTGATAACAGTTGTACTGTTGCACCAACACATATTTATTGAGGATGACGGCCAATGCAAGGGCAAGGCCATTCGCCCGAGCCACAGCCCAGTCTACTAGAGAAGGAAGGCCGTAGCAGTAGCATAGGAATAGCAATCTCATCGATCGTCTAGATTCACGAGACTACAGTTCCCGCACATTCCCACATCAAAAAGATGGAAGCACGAGCTACGTGATTGCGCCACTCCAAGCACACGCCCATCCTGGGCGGGGAACCGAGATCACCTGCTGCCGGTGGGAGAGGAGCTCGGGGGAGTCGTCGGAGTCGTGGTCGGCGAAGTCGTAGTCGGCGTCGCCGTCATCGCTGGCGGCGAGCCCAGCCTCCCCGCCGCTGTAGAAGTCGTCGTCCGCTGAGTCGTTGGCGTCGTGCATGTCGTCCTCGGAGTCCATCGCCGCCCCGCCGCCGCCAGCGCTCGCCTCCGCTCGACGCCGGAGCCTCAGGAGCAGCGCGGATCGGGCGGATCGGAGCGGCGCCCACCACGAGGAGGGAGCAATCGGGCCCGGGGCGCGGGGGCGCGGCGGCGCCCGCGCGGGTTCGGGGCAGAGGCGGGGAGGGAGAGGAGGATGCGCCGGTGTCGGGGGGATGGGGGGAGTGGGGCGGAATGGGGAGGACGGATTGGTGGGTCCGGTGGATTCGCTCGCTCGGCTGCTTAGCTAGGAATGCAAGCTTTTCCTCTCGTTTTCGTACTCCTTTCTCCCCCCCTTTGCTTTCAGTTGTTTATCCCTTGTCACTCGTCCTTGTGCGCGTAGTGTTTTTCTTACAGTTCTTTTCTCTCCGTGTTTTCAGCTGTCCGTGGGATTTTCTATTGACTTCAGATTCAAAGCTCTTTGGATAATAATCCATTAATGCCTTTATGAGATGACTCATTTCATGATGAGCAAAAGGAGAGACTCAAACTTTTGTGTGCCACTAAAATTGCTACTCCCTCTAATCCATATTAATTGTCGCAGCTTTAGTACAACTTTGAGGGAGTGGTTACACTAATGTAAGAGCAAGTACAATAGTGGGCTATAAGCCCGAAATTGCATAGGAGCACACGGCGACCACGCCCACCGGAATCCTACGCATCCATTCGCATGGGGATCCGAACCCACTATAATAGATGCATTGTATTATCAGCTTTTCCAGGATCGTATTCTCTTTTCCACTGTGTAGTTTAGAAGAAGTACAGTGCACGCGTTCTGTCCCCGCCGCAGATGGTTCTTGTCCAAATGAGATGGTTCCGGCCTCAACCACCAACTCCCCAACTACCCGTTACAATTAAATGCACACGCTCTCCCTCTTCCTCCCCAACGGCACAATGCTGTTCATGGCAACGGTCATCTTCCTCCGACCGCCTGCTCATAAAACCGGCCATCTTCTTCACCACACCATATCTTCCCCAAAGTTGTTTGATTCTCAGCTTAGCTCTTCCTCAGCTACGCTCCATCCCATTCTTAGATGGTTCTAATTGCCATGTCAAGCTCCAGCTCTCCCCTTGTTGCAGAACAGGTGTCTGCTGCTCTGTACTTCCATTGGATGAATCGCGCTCGTCAACTTCAGCTACAGTCGAGAGTGTTCGCATCTCTGTTACAGCCATTTGTGCTATTCCAGCCGCGCACTCTTCAGCAAGCAGATCTTGCGGGCAACTACAAAGAATTAAAAAACAGACCAAACCTTAACATGATTTCAAGAAAGTATCCGTCAGTAAATTTCCAAACTAACAGACGAACTAAGATCAACGCGGTTACCTTCCGTCGATTGGGCACACCAGATCCATCATCGGATCTAGTGTAGGAAGCATCTCCCTTCACGAAATATACTCGTTGAAGAGTGCTCGTCAGCTTCCAGACAGAAGTTCACCTGGCTTTCCTCTTCGCTAGATTTGGACTGTTGGGAAGAAGAACAGTGCGCGCTTCTAGAGGTTCCTTGCTGCTTTCGGATCCGGCAATGGAGTCCGTGCGCCTGGTGGGGAAACATAAAGGAAGGCCGCAGACGAGTTAATTTCCCCACAACTGGTATGTACTCTTCTGTACCCGGCACAACTTTATTAAATGACGCAGAACATGTACGCACTGTTGTGTTATATGCGTTGGTCCTGTATTCAGACGCAACAAATGATTTCGTCGACAGTGGCGCAGATCTCGAGCGGGCAGACGGCCGGCCTTGATTTCGGAGTGGATCGTCGTCGTGTGCTCCTAATCCACTTCCGCTATAAGCCCGCTTACATGGCACTTTTGCCTATGTGGAGGAGAGAGACATTGAAAAGGTGAAGGAGTGGGCTCTTATGCAAGAGCCCGCCTCTACGTGTGCTCCTAGGTAAAAACATTTAATGAGAAGAAAGAGATAGAGAGAAAGTGAGAAAAAATTATAACCATATACCAACCCTATAGTAAGCACTATTGTATGAGTAATTAATAATGTTAGCTCTTGATGACGTGGCATACTCTTATAGCCAGCAGCTGGCTATACTATTAACCATGCTCTAAGGCGTTTTTGCAGTTCAATGAATGTCTTACATTAGTATACACACGGAGTATGGTTCTACAAAAAGACTTCCAACCTAGTCCTCGTCACAGCTTTCCTACACGCCACCGCCTCGGTCCCCCTCCTCTTTCCTGTCTGGCGGTCTCGTCGGCGGCAAGAAGAGTGGGGACCCGTCCGTCTTGTTTTCTTTCCCATTAGATTTTGGCGACATCAATGAGATGGTTGTGATGGCATGTTGGAATAAGGTTCTCAGGTCTTTCCCTACCTCGACGACGTCTGATCCGATGCTGACGAAGGGCATGTGAGAGTTTGTGTCCTCAAGTCTGTTGGTTCCCTTCAGATCTTGTCAGTTGGTGTGTCTTTCAAGGAGAGCGGGACTCAGTGCGACACGAGACGCAAAATGGAAGCTTCACACTGTAAAAATCGTGTTGAATCTGCCTGCCGCTTGGATCCCAGGCGCAATAAACGAAGTGTAATGATGGTGATGGCACAAGGCCTTCTGTGGGACCAGCATCGCCTAGGTACATGTGCCCGGTCAAGACAGGTTTTTACCTAGTCCAGGTGTGTGGGAGAAGCGACGTCCGACACCATCGTCGGTGTTCGCCTCGACTGAAGCCATAACTACAGGAGCCGGACCTTCCAATAGTTTGGCGGGAAGACCAGCACGCAAGCAATACTGTCGGCCCCAAAGCTAGAAAGGGGGGCCGTCACGACTTCATCACGACAGCTCAAGATGAAGCTTCAACCGAAGACTAAGCGGAATTCCTGACGAGCTCGGGGGCTACCGATGGTGCATGTTTCCGGGGGTGGCTGGGCAGCCAGGAGGTCAGTCATCGGGCCGGCCCCAGGACCCAACGGGCGTGGCCAGGGCCCCTCGCCCCATTGGGATCCCTCCCTTAGGAAGGTTCTTACCTTGGCATGCAAGACATGATGTACCCCATCTGATCTGGACTCTAGGTCGGTTAGTCAATCGTTCCATCCTAGGCCTCTAGAAGGCGAGGCCATGGGGTAGTTTGAGGCATCTAACATAATAGTCATGGTCTCGATAACATTATCTCCACACACACATTGTAACCCCCCCCCCACACGCACACACACACACGAGGCATTTACGCCCATTAATCAAATCCAAAGCAGGGGTAGGGTATTACCTCCATGATGAGGGCCCGAAGCTCGGCAACCCCCCCGTGGGTGATCCCCTTCGGTACTTCTGGTCGTGCGCACCACCCTATCGGGACTACTGACGGTTGCGAGTACCGTCAGTTAGTGTGCAAGGCACGTGTTGTGTCGATTGGAGATCTAACCTAGAACGGATCTCAAATTCAAGTTGGCGTCTTCACACCGGGCCCAAGCTTCATCTTTTGTTCTCTCACCTTCGTCGTAGATGAGGCGGGGCGGCTCTACGCCAACCCGCCACCCACCCCGTTCGAACCATCTTCTTCGGAAGCCTCGAGTTCATCATCGACCACTACAGTGACATCCGCCTCCACGTCCCACCACTCCTCGGGCATTAGACACGCCTCCTGAGCCTACACTCCAGAGCTTGTCTTCGCAGCCCCAGCTCTAGCCTCCCACCCGGAGCACTATGAGGATTTGTAATCAACCCTCTCACTTGGAGCCGCGTCATCGCCCCGGCCTCCCGGACGAGTTGCTACATGGATACAACATCACAACGCCAACCCATCAATGTGCAAGGGGTTCACATGATCTTTCGCGCTTCGAATACTAAGAGAGATAAGAAGCTCGCGCAGAGAGGTCTACAACTGCGACCGTTGTCACACAATATTTGGATTGGTTGGCCTCCACCAGCACCTTCGACCAATCCGATCACCTGAATTACGTTCCTCATCCAGGAAAATTCGCTCTGGTGCTTGACCCAATCATCGGCAGCTTCCGCCTGCCCAAAGTCCTCGTGGATGGGGGCAAGGGCATCAACATCCTCTTCAGCGACACACTGGCAAAGATGTGGATCTCAAAATCATGCCTATGCCCCTCACCAACCAGCTTTCATGGCTTCATCCCAAGGAAGAGGTGCAGATGGATATCGTTGGAGGTTGTCTTCGGGGACGAGAACAACTTCTGTGTGGCACCCCGGCTCAGAGGAACCAGAACACCCCGTATTCCAGCCCAGAGATCAAGTCTTCTGGAATACGGCACTGCTTGGCATAGAACAAAACAACTCTTTATAACAAATAATAGGGGTACAAGGGTTCTGAAATTACAAAGGTTACACGGGCACGGCGACACTACGCCTGTTAAGGTAGCTCTATGCTAGCAGTGGAACAACTCGTAGCAGTGGAACGATGACAACGGTGATGGACTCCAATCCGCAGGGACACTGTGTCGGTGGTAAAACCGGCAGACCTCGGGGTAGGGGGTCCCGAGCTGTGGATCTCGGATCGGTGGTAACAGGAACGAAGGAGACAGTAGTTACCCAGGTTCGGGCCCTCTCGAAGAGGTAATACCCTACGTCCTGCTTTAATTATATTGATGATGAAGTATCGAGTACAAGCTTGATCTACCTCGAGATCATAAGGAGAGATCTAACCCTAAGGTTAGGTGAATGGTAATTGTGATTCGGTTTTCTCTACGGGCTAAACCCTTTGGCTTATATACACGCCAGGTAGGGCATCTAGGGTTACATGGTCGGTATCCAGGGACACGTATGGAGGCGGCAGGAGATGTCTTGGAGTATATGCCAAGTCTTCGGTAGGCGCAATCTTGATCACGTCCAGGCGTGTAGTTTCCGGAGTCCATCCGAAGGAGAGTGAGGGCCCCCAGGCCCAGCCGAGGACTATGGGCCGACTAGGTTAGCACCCCCTAGTCCAGGACACCGTCAGTAGCCCCCGAACTGGTCTTCTATGTCGAGGACGACCTCTGTGATTTTAATAACTTCGGATCCGAAGTCCTTGGCTCGACAGACGAGTTCTCCCTTTTCTGTTGATATGTTTCGTCATCCGAAGCCACCATGGAACACTCCTCGAAGGAGGGGTGTCCCCTGAACAGGACCCGACCGAACCCGCTCCGCGTCCGAAGACGTAGGGTTACTTAGCCTTGAAGGCATGCCGTGTAGGTATGAACAATACTTCTAGTCTGACAACTTTATCGAAGTGGCACCACCCACGACAGGGCGAGAAGATACTGCTCACTCGAATCGTGGCCCGAGGCAATCCTCTCATTGGCACGTCCCATCGAGACGGAGATCGTGCCTGTTTTCTAAGGGATATCATTAAGATTTTGTTTCTCCCTACGCGCATAACGACATCTTTTTACGGGGAAATGGCGATTTCAACGGCGCGGCTGGAGGGACTCTTGGCCTTTTATCAGCCTATATAAGAGCAAAGGGATAGCAATGGGAAAAGTACGCTCCCCTTCCTTCCTGCCTATTGCCTCTCGAGCTCCAGCGCCCAGATCCAAACCGGAATTCGCCTCGCTCCCTCAGAGCTTCTCCACCTCCATCCCCCGCAATGGCGGAGAACACCCTCAAGGGGCACTGGGGCTGCTCCTCCGTCACGGAGGGCACCATCCTGGAGCTGTGCAGCACGGGGTACATCCCCACTGAGGTAAACACTCGCGCGCCGGAGCAAAACCAGCGAGTACCCACTCCCAATCCAGGGGACAAGGTCGTCTTCGTCCCCCACTTCATCAGAGGTCTGGGGTTCCCGCTGCACCCTTTCGTGCGCGGGATCATGTTCTTTTACGGGCTAGATTTCCATCATCTAGCCCCGAACTCCATTCTCCACCTTGCCTCCTTCATCACCGTCTGTGAGGCCTTCCTCTGCATCGAGCCACACTTCGGATTGTGGCTGAAGATCTTCGGCATCAAGCCGAGATCCAGCGGCTCCGAGCTCGCAGAGTGCGGGGGCGCGATGATTAGCAAGAACCAGAAGGTGGGCTGGTTCCAAGGCACCTTCATAGAGACCATCAAGGAGTGGCAGCGCGAGTGGTTTTATATCACCGAACCACTCGCTGCTGGTCAGGCCGAGGTCCTGGCGTTCTCGGCCGGACCTCCGAAGAAGCTTGCGTCCAGGAAGAGGAAGGGCATGGACTGGGGGAACCCGGCGGAGGTGAAGGCGCTGGTCCAGAAGATCGAGTTCTGGACCGACAAGAGGGATCTCAAGCTGGCGGACGTGGTGAACGTCATGCTCCGCCGCCGTATTCTGCCACTCCAATCTCGGGCCATGATACGTCTCCAACGTATCTATAATTTTTGATTGTTCCATGCTATTTATAGTATCAATCTTGGATGCTTTTATATGCAATTATATATCATTTTTGGGGATTAACCTATTAACCTAGTGCCCAGTGCCAGTTGCTGTTTTCTGCTTATTTTTGGTTTTTCAGGAAATCAGTACCAAACGAAGTCCAAATGCCACAAAACTTTTTCACGATTTTTTCTGGACAAAAGAGACCCTGGAAGCTTCGGGGGGAGGACAGAAGCTTCACGAGGAAGCCACAAGGCATCAAGGCGCGCCCCTAGGGGGGCGCGCCCTGATGCCTTGTGGGCCCCTCGTGGCTCCTTTTGACCTAATTCCACTTCTATAAATTCTCAAATATTCGGAAACCATCAGAGAGCCACCCGAATAACTTTTATGCCGCCGCAAGCCTTTGTTCTTCCGCGATCCCATCTGGAGGCCTTTTTCGGTACTCTGCCGGAGGGGGAATCGATCACGGAGGGCTTCTACATCAACCATGCTGCCCTTCCGATGATGTGTGAGTAGTTTACCACAGACCTACGGGTCCATAGCTAGTAGCTAGATGGCTTCTTCTCTCTCTTTGATCTTCAATACCATGTTCTCCTCGATGTTCTTGGAGTTCTATCCGATGTAATCTTCTTTTGCGGTGTGTTTGTTGGGATCCGATGAATTGTGAGTTTATGATCAGATTATTCATAAGAAATATTTGAGTCTTCTCTGAACTCTTTTATGCATGATTATTATAGCTTTGTATTTCTCTCCGATCTATTGATTTGATTTGGCCAACTAGATTGGTTTATCTTGCAATGGGAGAGGTGCTTTGCGATGGGTTCAATCTTGCGGTGCTCAATCCCAGTGACAGAAAGGGACATGACACGTATTTGTATTGTTGCCATTAAGGATAAAAATATGGGGTTTAATCATATTGCTTGAGTTACTTTGTCTACATCATGTCATCTTGCTTAAAGCGTTACTCTGTTTCATACTTAATACCCTAGATGCATGTTGGATAGCGGTCGATGGGTGGAGTAATAGTAGTAGATGCAGGCAGGAGTCGGTCTACTTGTCTCGGACGTGATGCCTATATACATGATCATTGCCATGAATCCATCATAATTATTTGCTTTTCTATCAATTGCCCAACAGTAATTTGTTTACCCACCGTATGTTCTGCGCTCGAGAGAGAAGCCTCTAGTGAAAACTATGGCCCCCGGGTCTATCTTTATCATATATTAAAATCCAAAAATACCTTGCTGCAATTTATTTACTTTTATTTTATTTTGCAATTTATATTTCTATCTATCACTATCAGAATTAATCCTTGCAAATAACCGCTAAGAGGATTGACAACCCTCTTATTTGCGTTGGGTGCAAGTGTTTGCTTTTGTGTGTGTAGGTGCTGCTAAAGGGAATTTGTGTGGTTCTCCTACTGGATTGATAACCTTGGTTCTTAACTGAGGGAAATACTTATCTCTACTATACTGCATCATCCTCTCCTCTTCAGGGAAATACCAACGCAGTCTACAAGTAGCAGGAATAATTTCTGGCGCCGTTGCCGGGGAGACATCACCAAAATTTATCAAGTACCTTCGCACAAACTATCATCCACTTGCATTTATTTTATTTGCCTTTTTATTTGCATTTGCCTCTCGTTTTCATCTCCCCCAGTTCTAAAACAATTTTACAAAAAACACAAAAATATTTTCGCTTGCTTCGTCATGATGTCTCAAGAAAATACAAAATTGTGTGACTTTTCCAATACTAATAATAATGATTTTATTAGTACTCCTATTGCTCCTCCCGCCACTAGTGCGGAGTCGTGTGACATTAATACTGCTTTGCTTAATCTTGTTATGAAAGAATAATTTTCTGGCAGTCCTAATGAAGATGATGCATCCCATCTAAATATTTTCGTTGAACTTTGTGATATGCAAAAGAAGAAAGATGTGGATAATGATATTGTCAAACTGAAATTATTTCCGTTCTCACTAAGAGATCGTGCTAAAACTTGGTTTTCATCCTTGCCTAGAAATAGTATTGATTCTTGGGATAAGTGTAAGGATGCTTTTATTGCCAAGTATTTTCCTCCCGCTAAGATTATTTCTTTAAGAAATCAAATTATGAATTTTAAGCAACTTGAACATGAGCATGTTGCACAATCTTGGGAGAGAATGAAATTAATGATAAGAAATTGCCCAACACATGGTTTAAGTTTATGGATGATCATACAAAAAATTTATGCGGGACTAAACTTTGTTTCTAGAAATTTGCTAGACTCTGCCGCAGGTGGCACTTTTATGGAAATTACATTGGGAGAAGCTACAAAACTCCTAGATAATATTATGACAAATTATTCTCAATGGCATACTGAAAGAACTCCAACTGGTAAGAAGGTAAATTCTGTTGAAGAAATTAATACTTTGAGTGATAAGATGGATGCTCTTATGAAATTGGTTGCTAGTAAAAGTGCTCATGTTGATCCTAATGATGTGCCATTGTCTACTTTGATTGAGCAAAATAATGATGCTATTGATGTGAATTTTGTCTCTAGAAATAATTTCAACAACAATGCTTATAGGGGTAATTTCAATCCTAGACCGTTTCCTGGAAATTCCTCTAATAGTTATGGTAATTCCTATGCTAATCCATATAATAATAATAGGATATCCTATGATCTTGAAAGTAATATTAAAGAATTTATTAATTCTCAAAAGATTTTCAATGTTATGATAGAAGAAAAATTGAATAGAGTTGATGAAATAGCTAGGAACATGGATAGAGTTGCTCATTGTGTGGAAAATCTTAAAATTAAAATTTTGCCACCCAAGCATGATATAAATGAGTCTATTAGAGCTATCTATGTCTCCAATAATGAAAGTAAAGAAAGGACCGCTAGGTTGAGAGCTAAGCAAGAATTCCTAGAAAAAGCTATTCCACCCGGTTTTTATCATAGTAATGATGAAGATATTAAAATGATTGGTGTCACCCCTATTGAATCTTTATTTAGTAACATAAAACTTGATGAAAAAGGGACTGAAGATGAGTCAACTTTAGCTAGAAGGCGTCCCAACTATTTGGAGGGTGATAATCTTAATGATAAAAATGAAAAAAGTGGGTTTGGAGAGGTCAAAACTTTAAACAGTGATGCACCCACTACTTTGGATTACAAGGACTTTAATTATGATAATTGTTCTTTAATTGAGTGTATTTCCTTGTTGCAATCCATGATTAATTCACCTAATGCATATGAACAAAATAAAGCTTTTACTAAACATATTATAGAAGCTATGATAAAAGCTCATGAAGAAAAACTTGAGTTGGAAGTTTCAATTCCTAGAAAATTACATGATGAATGGGAACCTACTATTAAAGTTAAAATTAAAGATTATAAATGTAATGCTTTATGTGATCTTGGTGCTAGCGTCTCCACTATACCAAAATCTTTATGTGACGTGCTAGGTCTCACCGATATGGATCCTTGTTCCCTCAATTTGCATCTAGCGGATTCCACTATTAAAAAACCATTGGTTAGAATAAATGATGTGTTTATTCTTGCTAATGGGAATTATGTGCCCGTGGATTTTATTGTGCTTGATATTGAATGCAATCCTTCTTGTCCTATAATACTTGGTAGGCCTTTCCTACGAACCATAGGTGTTATTATTGATATGAAAGAAGGTAATATAAGATTTTAATTTCCATTAAAGAAAGGGATGGAACACTTCCCTAGAAAAAGAATTAAGCCACCTTATGAATCTATTATGAGGGCCACCTATGAAATTAATTTGAAGGATGACAACACTTGAAACTATGCATTATGCCTAGCTAGGGGCATAAAACAATAGCGCTTGTTGGGAGGCAACCCAATGAATAAAATAAATTTTTGTTTTACCTTCTGTTTTTGTGTGTTTACACAATTATATCCTCTATTATGATTGTGTTTTTATCTTTTAATAAGTGTTTGTGCCAAGTAATGCCTTTGGGATGATTTGGAAGATAGTATAATTGATGTTGTTTGAAAAGAGTAACTTTTGTGTCCAGTGCCAGAATTTTGATTTTTCGCTGGAGTGTCAAAACCTTCGAATTTTTTACAAAATATTTATATATTAATTTCCCACGTTGTCCTAATTTTTCAGAATTTTTGGAGTAACAGACGTATGGCGTTAATTCAGATCTTTACAGACTGTTCTGTTTTAGACAGATTCTGTTTTTGTTGCATAGTTTGCTTATTTTGATGAATCTATGGATCGTATCGGGGGGTATGAGTCATGGAGAAGTTGGAGTGCAGTAGCATTATGCCAATATTAAATATGAATCAATTACAACAGTACCTAAAGTTTAATATTTGTTTGTTATACTAACGGATCTCACGAGGTTTCTGTTGAGTTTTGCGTGCTGAAGTTTTCAAGTTTTGGGTGAGACTACGATGGATAAAGAAATAAGGAGCGGCAAGAGCCTAAGCTTGGGGATGCCCAAGGCATCTCAAGGTAATATTCAAGGAAGACTGAAGCGTCTAAGCTTGGGGATGCCCCGGATGGCATCCCCTCTTTCGTCTACAATCTATCGTTAACTCACTTGGAGCTATATTTTTATTCATCACATGATATGTGTTTACTTGGAGCGTCTTGTGATATAGTTTGTTTGCTTTTTAGTTTGTCCCAATCATCTTTGCTGAACACACCTTTTTGAGAGGGACACACATTATTCGTGATTTGTTAGAATACTCTATGTGCTTCACTTATATCTTTTGAGCTAGGCAGTTGCTCTAGTGCTTCACTTATATCTTTTAGAGCACGGCGGTGGTTATATTTTAAAGAAATAGTTGCACTCTCATGCTTCACTTATATCTTTTTAAGATTCTAATGAATAGCAATGGTAATATGCACGGGTTATGAATTTGGTCCTAATATGATAGGTATTCAAGAGGGATATAATAAAAACTTTCATGTAGATCACCGAATATGATAAGTTTGATTCCTTGCAATAGTTTTGCAATATTAAGATGGTAATATGTGGGAGGTGCTAGTAGATAATTGTGGTTTAGTAAAAATATTGGTGTTAAGGTTTGTGATTCCCGAAGCATGTACGTATGATCTGTCGTTATGCTAAGAAGTTGGAGCATGATTTATTCTTGATTGTCTACCTTATGAGTGGCGGTCGGGGACGAGTGATGGTCTTTTCCTACCAATCTACCCCCTAGGGACATGCATATGTAATAGTACTTTGCTTCGAGGGCTAATAAACTTTCGCAATAAGTATGTGAGTTCTTTATGACTAATGTGAGTCCATGTATTATACGCACTCTCACCTTTCCGCAATTTGCTAGCCTCTTCGGTACCGTGCATTGCCCTTTCTCACATCGAGAGTTGGTGCAAACTTTGCTAGTGCATCCAAACCCGGTGATATGATACGCTCTATCACACATAAGCCTCCTTATATCTGCCTCAAAACAGCCACCACACGTACCTATCATGGCATTTTCACAGCCATTCCGAGATATATTGCCATGCAACTTTCACCGTTCCGTTTTTTTATGACACACATCATCATTGTCATATTGCTTTGCATGATCATATAGCTGACATAGTATTTGTGGCTCAGCCACCGTTCATCATTTTTATACATGCTACGCTAGTATCATTGCACATCCCGGTACACCACCAGAGGCATTTATATCGAGTCCTATTTTTGTTCTAGTTTCAAGTTGTAATTTTCTTTTGAGTTGTAAGTAAATAAAATTATGATGATCATCATTATTAGAGCATTGTCCCAGTGAGGAAATAAAAAAAGAGAAAAAAAAGAGGCCAAAAAGAGCCCACGAAAAAGAAAAAAAAAGAAAAAAGGGGGAAGAAGAAAAAAAAGAAAAAAAATGAAATGAGAGAAAAAGAGAGAAGGGGCAGTGTTACTATCCTTTTCCATACTTGTGCTTCAAAGTAGCACCATGTTTTTCATATAGAGTGTCTCCTATTTTGTCACTTTCATATACTAGTGGGAAGTTTTCATTATAGAACTTGGCTTGTATATTCCGATGATGGGCTTCCTCAAATGCCCAAGGTCTTCATGATCAAGCAAGTTGGATGCACACCCACTTAGTTTTCATGTTGAGCTTTCATACACTTATAGCTCTTAGTGCATCCGTTGCATGGCAATCCCTACTCCTCGCATAGCCCGTTGATTAGCCGCGTCGGTGTGAGACTATCTTCTTATTTTTGACTTCCCCTTAGTAATCTCTACCACCACACTCTATTCCACCCATAGTGCTATATCCATGGCTTGCGCTCATGTATTGCGTGGGGGTTGAAAAAGTTGAAGCGCGTCAAAAAGTATGAACCAATTGCTCGGCTTGTCATCGGGGTAGTGCATGATAAATACTTTGTGTTAAGAAGATGTAGCATGACAGGATTATATGATTTTGTAGGGATAACTTTCTTTAGAATTTTTATTTTGAAAGGCATGATTGTTTGTTAGTATGCCTGAGTATTGATGTCTTTATATCAAATTATAAACTATTGCTTTGAATTATTCGGATCTTATTATTCATACCGTAAGAGAGATTACATGATGAAACATGTTAGGTAGCATTCCACATCAAAATTTCTGTTTTTATCATTTACCTACTCGAGGACGAGCAGGAATTAAGCTTGGGGATGCTTGATACATCTCCAACGTATCTATAATTTTTGATTGTTCCATGCTATTATAGTATCAATCTTGGATGTTTTTATATGCAATTATATATCATTTTTGGGGACTAACCTATTAACCTAGTGCCCAGTACCAGTTGTTGTTTTCTGCTTGCTTTTGGTTTTTCAGAAAATCAGTACCAAACGAAGTCCAAATGCCACAAAACTTTTTCATGATTTTTTTCTGGACAAAAGAGACCCTGGAAGCTTCGGGAGGAGGACAGAAGCTTCACGAGGAAGCCACAAGGCAACAGGGCGCGGCCTCAGGGGGGCGCGCCCTGATGCCTTGTGGGGCCCTCCTGGCTCCTTTTGACCTAATTCTACTTCTATAAATTCTCAAATATTTGGAAACCATCAGAGAGCCACCCCAAATAACTTTTACGCCGCTGCAAGCCTCTGTTCTTCCGTGATCCCATCTAGAGGCCTTTTCCGGTACTCTGCCGGAGGGGGAATCGATCACGGAGGGCTTTTACATCAACCTTGCTGCCCTTCCGATGATGTGTGAGTAGTTTACCACAGACCTACGGGTCCATAGCTAGTAGCTAGATGGCTTCTTCTCTCTCTTTGATCTTCAATACCATGTTCTCCTCGATGTTCTTGGAGTTCTATCCGATGTAATCTTCTTTTGCGGTGTGTTTGTTGGGATCCGATGAATTGTGAGTTTATGATCAGATTATTCATGAGAAATATTTGAGTCTTCTCTGAACTCTTTTATGCATGATTGTTATAGCTTTGTATTTCTCTCCGATCTATCGATTTGGTTTGGCCAACTAGATTGGTTTATCTTGCAATGGGAGAGGTGCTTTGTGATGGGTTCAATCTTGCGGTGCTCAATCCCAGTGACAGAAAGGGACATGACACGTATTTGTATTGTTGCCATTAAGGCTAAAAAGATGGGGTTTAATCATATTGCTTGAGTTTACTTTGTCTACATCATGTCATCTTGCTTAAAGCGTTACTCTGTTTCATACTTAATACCCTAGATGCATGCTGGATAGCGGTCGATGGGTGGAGTAATAGTAGTAGATGCAGGCAGGAGTCGGTCTACTTGTCTCGGACGTGATGCCTATATACATGATCATTGCCATGAATCCGTCATAATTATTTGCTTTTCTATCAATTGCCCAACAGTAATTTGTTTACCCACCGTATGTTCTGCGCTCGAGAGAGAAGCCTCTAGTGAAAACTATGGCCCCCGGGTCTATCTTTATCATATATTAAAATTCAAAAATACCTTGCTGCAATTTATTTACTTTTATTTTATTTTGCAATTTATATTTCTATCTATCACTATTAGAATTAATCCTTGCAAATAACTGCTAAGAGGATTGACAACCCTCTTATCTGCGTTGGGTGCAAGTGTTTGCTTTTGTGTGTGTAGGTGCTGCTAAATGGATTTTGTGTGGTTCTCCTACTGGATTGATAACCTTGGTTCTTAACTGGGGGAAATACTTATCTCTACTATACTGCATCATCCTCTCCTCTTCGGGGAAATACCAACGCAGTCTACAATTAGCAGGCCACCCCGATGTGGGCGTACAAGCCCGAGGATGTGGCGCCCATCCACCACTTCTTCCGCTCCACACCGGCCGGGATGTGGATGCTACTGTTCAAGCTATCCAAGGACGGGTTCTCGACCGGGAGGGACCTCGGCTTTGAAGCCGCCCACGACGCCCCCGAGGTAATTTTCAATACACAACTCTACCTCCATGTTTCATCGAACCTCATTAACTTTGGCTGACCAATCGACTGCATATTCACATAAGTGGATCCCCAAGGTGCAGCGAATGCTGTGCCCGGCGCCGCTGCCCGAGGGGGAGAGACCTCCCCAACTCATGGCCCTCTTGACAGAGGAGCCGCACGTGATGGTCCCCAAGTGACGGTGTCCTGGATTAGGGGGTGCTAACCTAGCCGGCCCGTCTCCTCGGTTGGGCCGATGCGCCCTCATACGTGATCAATATGGACTCCGGGGGCCGCACACGGGAGATGTGATCGAGGCTGTCTCTACCGAAGACTTGTCGTATACTCCAAGATCTTTCCAGCCGCCTCTCTCTTAGATACCGACCTTGTAACCCTAGATACCCTCCCTGGCGTGTATATAAGCCATAGGGTTTAGCCTGTAGGGAGACATCAACGCAATATCGCTCACCTAGCCCTAGAAGTTAGGCACACATTACGATCTCGAGGTAGATCAACTTTGTATTCGATACATCTCCATTAATATAAATAGAAGCAGGACGTAGGGTTTTACCTCCATCAAGAGGGCCCGAACCTGGGTAAACATCGTCTCCCTTGTCCTTGTTACCACCGATCCGAGATCCACAGCTCAGGACCCCCTACCCCGAGGTCTGCCGGTTTTTACACCGACACTGGTGCTTTCATTGAGAGTTCCGCTACGCGATTACCAGAAGGATCGATGGCTCACCTGCAGATCAACTGCGCCAACAGCCATGGGGAAATTTACGCCCCTAGCCAGCTCTTTGTCTTCGGCAGCATGGTATTTTGCGCCGACTCGACGGGTCATCTGACCTCTGTTGAGAACTATGCCCCAGGTCGGATCGTGACCTTCGGTGGCCTCGAATACACTGCGGATTCCCGTGGTGAACTCATCCTATCGGGATGGACTCCCGGCCTTATTGAGAGCTCGACCGGCTCTGGAGGATCGACTCCGGAACCGAACTCTGTCGCGGTGCCTCTTGAGACCCCTGACGCCACCACTCCAGCCAGTTTCCTTCCGATCGCTAGTCCGGAGATAGATCCGGCTCCCACTCCTGAAGCTACGTCAGTGTTAGAACTGACCTCGGCGCAGAACTCGGAATTATGTTCGGATTCCCTCCGCACCGAAAATACGTCCGGTTACACGCCGGGCGTACTTCGAGTCAGCCCTGCCTACGTCGCATCAATGAATCCTAAAGAGTTATCTCACCTCGATGAGATGCTTGACCGCATCCGAAGCATGTCCATCTCGGACGGCAAGACTTCGGTTTACAATCGGATCGGACTTAAAGCCGACGATAGGGAAATTTACATCCCATCCACCACCCACCTAGTCGCCACGATCGACGATTTAACCGACGTGCTGGACTATGGCGAGGCCTCAGACATGGAGGAGGACGCTGATGGCCCCATTGAGACCACCTCGCCCCCGGTAAATGCGGGCAGGTGTACCGCCACATCCACCTACGATGTTTACATGGTGGACACCCCCAAATCCCCTCCAAGACGTCGGCGAAGACGCCGAAGGGGCCCTAACGGGGAACCCAGTGGTAATGACGCGACAGCCAATAATGGCGACGCTGAGGACGGCGATGCCGGTAACCGTGAAGAGGACGTTCAAGCCTCCCCAGTAAGGAACGGCACACCGGACCGACTTCTCAGGGACTCAGATCCCGATGACCTCTTCGAAGGGGCCGACGACAACTACATGCCGGAATCCGAGGAGGACAAGAGCCTCGGTACCGAGGACTACATCGTCCCCGAAGACCCCTTTGAGCAAGAGCGCTTCCGGCGGCGCCTTGTCGCGACCGCCTGGAGCATGAAACGCAAGCAGCAGCAACTGCAGGCCAATACCGATGCACTAAACGAAAAGTGGATCGAAGTGCTCTCCGCCGAGCAAGAGATGGAGAACCGGCGCCATAGTGCGCCGAAATCATACCCACGCCGGCGTCTCTTGCCGGAGTTCGATGAGGAGCTCGCTGACGACCTCGACCGACCCCCAAGAGGCCGGGACAGGCCAAGACGAGAAGACCTCAGTGAACAGCCACCTCCACGCCGTTATGGCAAGGACCCCATGGATTACCTAGATCCTCACGACGCTAGACGTCGCATTGAAGAAAACAGGGCTCCCCCTCGGTCCATCTATGGATCAAGGGGACGCGCGCCCGCCGGGCACGACGGCTATGACGCCTGGGTGGACAGGAACGGCCGTGCCCGAGATCAAGCCTACTCACGGCTCTCCCCCGACCTCCGACGAGATGCTCCTCGATTCCGAGGACCGGCTCACCCAATCTGCTTCACAAACAGGGTGATGGAACATCAATTCCCGGAAGGGTTTAAACCCATCAACATAGAATCATACGATGGAACCACGGACCCAGCAGTCTGGATCGAGGATTTCCTCCTACACATACACATGGCCAATGGAGATGATCTCCACGCCATTAAATATCTGCCGCTCAAGTTAAAGGGGCCGGCGAGGCATTGGCTTAACAGCCTCCCTCCTCACTCTATCGGCAGTTGGGAGGCCCTAGAAGACGCTTTTTGAGCAAACTTCCAGGGCACATATGTCCGACCTCCGGACGCTGATGACCTCAGCCGTGTCACCCAGCAGCCAGGCGAATCAGCCCGGAAATTCTGGAACAGGTTCCTCACCAAGAAGAACCAGATCATAGACTGCTCCGAAGCCGAGGCCATCGCCGCATTTAAAAACAATATCCGAGATGAATGGTTGGCTTGTCAACTCGGCCAGGATAAGCCGAGGACTATGGCGGCCCTGACCTCACTGATGACTCGCTTTTGTGCGGGAGAAGACAGCTGGCTTGCCCGTAGTACTCATAACGGCGAAGCAGGCACCTCAGAAACTCGCGACGCCAATGGAAAACCCAAGCGCAACAAAAATAAGCGCAGGTATAAAAATGGCAGAAGCGACACTGAAGACGCCGCGGTCAACGCAGGGTTCACCGGACCTAAATCCGGGCAGAAAAGAAAACCCTTTAAAGGGAACAAAGATGGACCTAGCCAGCTTGATAGGCTCCTGGACCGCCCATGTGGAATTCACGGCACTCAGGAAAAACCGGCAACCCACACTAACAGGAATTGCTGGGTCTTTAAACAAGCCGGCAAGATAGCGGCAGAGGGTCAGAGTAAAACCCAACACAGCAGCGAAGACGAGGATGAACCTCGGCGACCCAACAATGGAGGCCAAAAGAAGTTTCCTAACGAGGTAACAGAGGTCAACATGATCTATGTCACCCACATGGCCACATCCCTAAAAGGGAGAGGAAGCGTGTGCTTCGGGATATATACGCGTTGGAGCCTGTCGCCCCGAAGTGTAACCCATGGTCGGCTTATCCGATCATGTTTGACAAGCACGATCATCCGACCAGCATCAGGCATGGCGGATCGGCGGCACTCGTCCTATACCCCATTGTTGATGGTTATCATCTAACACGTGTCTTGATGGACGGAGGAAGCAGCCTTAACCTCATCTACGAGGACACAGTTCGGAAGATGGGCATCGACTCATCTCGGATCAAGCCGAGCTCTACCACTTTTAAAGGTGTCATTCCGGGCGTCGAAGCCCGCTGTACCGGAACGGTCACCCTAGAGGTAGTCTTTGGTTCGCCCGAGAACTTCAGGAGCGAGGAGTTAATCTTCGATATTGTCCCATTCCGAAGTGGGTACCACGCGCTCCTAGGGCGCACGGCCTTTGTGCGCTTCAATGCAGTCCCGCATTACGCCTACCTCAAGCTCAAAATGCCAGGACCTAACGGTGTTATCACAGACAATGGTAACACCGAACATTCACTTCGGACAGAGGAATAGACCGCGGCTTTGGCAGCCGAGGTACAGGCGTCCGAGGAGGCAGCTTGCAGCGATAAACGTGCCGCCCGCTCTTTGAAGCGCGCCCGGGCTGCACAGATCGACCTCGGCTAGGTACCCCCGCACCCGAAATAGGGATACGGGCTCCTCGCGTGCCCTCTCTGGAGTGGGCACTACGTCCCCAGGGTGCATAATTTTGCACTGAAGATTCCCTGGGCCGTCGAGGAGCCAAAAATATACTCAAACGTCGGCACGGTTCAACCTAGCAAAGACGTGGCTTCGAGCCCCTGCACAGGCAAGTCTCTGTAAAAGAAACAGCCAAACATGACTAACGTCCATGTGGTTTCAAACACAGAACGGACTTCGGCAACGTCTCCTCTAAAGGAGCTCGGTCAATCAAACGCTTGAAGCGCATAAAGGGCCGAAAAGGCATCAACCTCCCCAAATTCCCCACCATCGATGGTGAGCATCTGGTCAACAGCTCGGAAACGCAGACGTGCGGCAGGTAGCTGCCCGGATTCTTCAAAATCCGTTAACAAATATCCGCCCTTTTTTTCCTTTACTTTTCACATTGTATTCTTTCAATTCCTCTCACCGCGGCTAGGGCATGTACACGCTTGAAATTATGAAATAAAGAAATTGTGCCCCTTTCAGGTCTCTATCATATTTCTTTATCAACATGGCCCCTGTGGGACGAAGAAGTTCTCTAAAAAGATACAATCGTATAACAAGTCCGAAGTATTCGGCGCCTCGGATTTTGGCCTTATATGCATCAGTTTCGAACCTAGATTTTGGTCAATAGTTGGGTTGCTCGGCTCCTATGTGTACCCCTTACGTTTCCGATGAATTCGGCTAAGGGCGTAACGGGAGAACCACTGCGATTGCGCTGCCAGGTCAATTGGCATAGCGCCTCAGTGGAGAAAGCCGAAAACTGACTATCTAGGTATGCGTAAACTGGTCTGCCATCCGTAGACCGCGTTAAGCGATGTGACGATAGAGATCACCCGTGTTAAACGAAGGGCTTTCATTCTTAGTCAAAGTGTGTCATGGCTTAGACCTCGGCTGACCTGGCCGAACACTTCCCACACCGAGGGCTGGTTATCAGCCCCCACAGTCAAACTCCTATGACTAAGTGAAAGGAATAAAGCCACTATAATCTGATTGCCTAGTTCCTATAAAGCACCGTCCGCCGCCGGGTACCGAGACGTCGGCCAAGGGTCATGTGTGCCTTAAGGAACACCCTTTGTATGACTTACACTGGGGCTGAAGCCGGCGACTGGCCACTCTCATTTTAAAACAGTCATATCGGAGGAAAAATTAATTGTAAAACAACGCACATGGAATTTAAAGCCATCTTCATTCAACCAAAAGATCAAGTTTTATACATCATACACTTCGGAATTCTGAAGTACTATCTAAAAATACATAGTGTCCTTTGGACACATGGCTTCTGTGGTCCGAGCTCCCGCCTCCACCTCGGCGAAGAACTGCTCGGCGGTGCGCGGCTTGTCGACAGGGGGGCCCGCGGCACATGTAACAGCATCAACCTTTTGGAAGTGCGTCTTCACACAGGCGTACGCCCTCCGTGCCCCTTCAAAGCACGCGGACCTCTTCCAGCGGTTCACGCAAGGCACGACGTCTTGGAGACGGGCCGTAAGGCCGAAGAGGCTCTTCGGCATGGCCTCGGCAGGCCACAACGCGATGCAGAGGTCCTGGAGCGCCGGTCTCGTCATGCGAAACAACTCCACCAGCTGCTTCACTCGATGATTCAGCAGCTGTGCGGACGGCGACCCCGGGAACTGCCCCCAGAAGGCCTTCTCCGCCTCGTGGCCCGCTAGCTGGCTGAAGTACGCCACCGCATCCACCACGCTCTGCGGAAGATCCGCAAAGACCTCTGCGGAACACCATAATTGGGTGAGCTCGACACACCCTTTGCTGCCAAACGAACGCTGCAACAAAAATAGCTTACCCGAGGCGATTTGCTCCACTTGATGGAGCACCTCGCAGTCAGCTCGGGCCGAGGTCTTGAGCTCGGAGTTGGCAAGTTGAAGCTTCTCGAGCTCCTCCTTTGTTCGCTGCCCCTCCTCCTGAAGCTTGTCGCGTGCTTCAAACACGCCCTTCAGGGTCTCCTCAACCTCCAGCACCCGCGCTTGGTGCTTCTCCCCGGCCGCCTTCTTGGCGGCCCAGGCCTTCTCTGCCGCGGCGGCAGTAGCCTCCTGCTGCCGCACCTCCTGCCGAGCCCTTTCGAGCTCGGCCTTGAGCGTCTCCAGCTCCGCTAATGCTGCTGTTGTCAAAATAGTTTAGCCTTAGTTGTTTTCTTTAATAAAAACACATCTTACATCCTTCGTCCAAAGTACAGGGCAAGTTTAAACTTGCTTACCTTGAGACTGCTCGAGTTTCCGATTCATCTCTGCAATCTCCTTGGAGACGGAGTCCGGAACCGAGGTCGAAACCTAGCACAAAAAAGACCCTTATTACAAAGGGAACAGTTCAAATCACTGAAAGGTTCCAGGATGGTTGCCTCAAGCAGCGCCCTGGGGGCTACTCAACGGGTTCCTCCTTAATCAAACGACCCCAATGCCGGTTTCTTGACACCAACTTCGGGCTCGGGGGCTACTCACTCACTAAACCGTTTAGTAGGCTGTACTCTTATGTCCTCGGACAAACTCATAACTCAAAACAAACAGCTCAAATAAACGAATTAAGACTGGAGGTGCAGATAGAAAGCGTACTCAAAACCTGCTACGAGGTTCTTGAAAACCTCATGCAGACTGGCCTCTGCGGACCGGCAGCCCTGTAGCGCTGCGCCGATCAAGGCACGGTGCTCTTCTTTGATTGAGGAGCCCTTCAGAGCGTCCTCCATCTCCTCGGTCCACCCCGCGCCAGCCCGTCCTTGGGCAGTCGGATGGGGTGGAGGGATGACCTAGGGTACATCTACCCGGGTAGCCCCCACCTGGAGCGGCGGAGCCGAGGTAGATGTCGGTTGGGCCGATGACTGGCCCAGCCCTTCTTCGATGACCGCGGGGCGCTCCTCCCCCGGGTCTTGTTGGGCCGAGGTATCGACCTCGGCCATGATGGCCACCTCGTCGGCCCCCGCTATGTTGACGTCGAGGACCAGGGTGGATGTTGCCTCCCCCGGCCCGTCATGCGTCGGGTGAGGAGCGGCGGGCTCTGGAGTCCCGCTGGCGGATGGCAACCCGCTCGAGGAACCGCTGGGGATTACCCTCGGTGGACTGCATGAGAAAAGTTGCTTCTGTGAGTTTCCCCTTGCTAAAAATGACTTGTCAGATTAAAAGACGGGATGCAAAGACAACGGCTTACCCTCGGGGCGCCGGCTTCTTCCTCCCCATAGCGAGGAGGTCTTCTTCTGAGTCGCCGGAGAGCTCAGCTCTCTCCGACAACTTGTTGGCAGCCCCGGACGAGGTTCGCCTTGGCCTCTTTGGGCCCTTCGGCGGCATGCCCACGTTGGCGTCTTCTAACGCTGACCTCTTCCCCTTCGGGGGGGGGGACCTCCTCCTCCTCACCCTCCTCTGTGTCACCGTCTTGGGCAGCGGAGGTGTGGGTCTCTTCGGACCGGGTGACCGAAGTCCCCCGAGTCCGAGCACTTGACCTCCCCCTCTGGGACTTCGTCCCTTTGGGGGCCACCACGTGTGGCTCCTCGGTCAGGAGCGCTGAGAGCAGGGGAGTCTGAGGCTCCTCTGGCAGTGGGGCCGGGCATTGCACTCCTTGCACCCAGGCCAACCACTTCTGCAAAACATTATACACAATGATTCAAGCAAGACTTTACTCCTCGGTACGATCGGCAAAAGAATAACGATTGAGGGACAGGACCACTCACCGGGGGGCGTCGTAGCCGTGCTCGAGGCCGCGGTCCTCCCCTTCCTTGGGGATCTTGTCCTTGGCCAGCTTCATGAGCTTCGTCCACATGGCGGCCAAGGTGGAGCGGAAGAAGGTGGTGATAGTGTCCATGTCCTCGGGCTTTTGCGCCCACATTGTGGTAGCCCGAAGTTGGAGAGGGAGTATGCGGCGGTTGATCATGACGTTGATGACGTCGGCAAGCTCAACCTTCCCCACGGTAGACCACCACAAGATCCTATCGATCAGGGTCTCCACCTCTTCCGGGTTCCCCCAGGCGACGCCCTTCTCCTTCCAGGATTTGAGCTTCTTGGGGGGGGCGACTGAGAAAGCCGGGACCTCGGTCTGGCCAGGGGCGAGTGGTTCAGTGATGTAAAACCACTCTCTTTGCCACTCCTTCACCATTTCGATGAAGGTGCCCTTGAACCAGGTGGCCCCCTGGTTTTTGCTGATCATGGCTCCACCGCACTCCGCGAGATCCGAGCCGCTGGACTTCGGTTTAATCCCGAAGAGCTTCAGCCACAAGCCGAAGTGCGACTCGCAGCGGAGGAAGGCCTCACAGACTGTGATGAAGGCGGCGAGGTGGAGAACAGAGTTGGGGGCCATGTGGTGGAAATCCAGTCCGCAGTAGTACATTACCCCGCGCACGAAACGGTGCAGCGGGAACCCCAGGCCTCGGATGAGGTGGGGGACGAAGACTACCCGCTCCCCGGCGCTGGGAGCGGGCACCAGCTGGCTAGCCGCCGGAGCGCGGGCGACGGTGGCGGGGCTCAGGTACCCCGCACTGCGCAGCTCTGAGATGGTCACGGCCGTCACTACGGAGCCGCCCCAGTGCCCCTTGAGGGTGTCGGCCATTGTTGGTGGTGGAGGTTGGGCTCGCTAAAGGGAAAAGCGGGCAGGATGGATCTGGGCGCTGGAGCTAGACGAAGCAATAGAGAGGGAGAATGGGAGCGTGGTCGATTGTGCTGTCCACCCTTTTTTCTCTTATAAGCCTGTGAAAGGCCAAGAGTCCCCCTTGCTGCGCCGATAAACTCGCTATTCCCATAAAAAATGCCGTTGACCATATGGGGGGAAACAAAATCTTGATGATATCCCTAAGAAAACGGGCACGATCTCTGCCTCGAGGGGACATGCCAGTAAAAGGCTGCCTCGAACCGCGATTTAGGGGGGGGGAGGCAGTAACTGCTCAACCGGTCGTGGGGCAAGCCTCTTCGATAAAGTTGTCAGGCCGGATTGGACCGTTCATACCTGAACAACGAGCCTTCGAGGCTAAGATATCTACCCTCTTCGGGCAGGGTGCAAGCTCGGCTGGACCTCGGATGATGGTACTCCACTAAGGGAAGGTGAAATATGAAGGGGAACTCATCTGTCAAGCCAAGGACTCCGGATCCGAGGTGATGTTTGTTGAAAGTCGTCCTCGGCGTAGAAGACCAGTTCGGGGGCTACTGACGGTGTCCTGGATTAGGGGGTGCTAACCTAGCCGGCCCGTCTCCTCGGTTGGGCCGATGCGCCCTCATACATGATCAAGATGGACTCCGGGGGCCGCACACGGGAGACGTGATCGAGGCTGTCTCTACCGAAGACTTGTCATATACTCCAAGATCTTTCCAGCCGCCTCTCTCTTAGATACCGACCTTGTAACCCTAGATACCCTCCCTGGCGTGTATATAAGCCATAGGGTTTAGCCCGTAGGGAGACATCAACGCAATATCACTCACCTAGCCCTAGAAGTTGGACACACATTACGATCTCGAGGTAGATCAACTCTGTATTCGATACATCTCCATTAATATAAACAGAAGCAGGACGTAGGGTTTTACCTCCATCAAGAGGGCCCGAACCTGGGTAAACATCGTCTCCCTTGTCCTTGTTACCACCGATCCGAGATCCACAGCTCGGGACCCCCTACCCCGAGGTCTGCCGGTTTTTACACCGACATCAAGGAGTCGAAACCTCCAAGGGGCTGGGCAGGCCTTCGAGCACGAGAGACTTCGGTCACCCGATCCGAGGAGACCCACGCCTCCTCCACCCACGAGGATGAAGCGGAGGAGGGTGCGAAGGAAGGAAACCCTTCCCTCAGGGGAAGAGGGTGGCGTCTGAGGGCGCAGAGGAGGAGGCGAGGCCGGGAGGCCCGAAAAGGCCACGTAAGGCCTCCGCCGATCCTATCCTGCCGGAGAAGGCCAGCTTCTCCGACGAGTCGGACGAAGACTTCCTCCTCGAGCTGAGGAGGGAGAAGCCAGCACCCCGGAGGTACGTCATTGTAATCATATTTGGGCTTTAAAAACCCGTCCATCAAATGAGACTTATAAGGGTATTTCACCAGTCCGCCCAAGGCACGCCTCAGCGGCGATACTTCGAGCAGGCTGCCTCCATCGGATAGCGGGACGCCTGAGTGCGCCAAGACTCCCCCAGCTCTCGAGGGGTTGGGGGAAGTGACATCCGGTCCGGCCCTCCCAGTCAACACAACGGGGCCCGAGGTGCCGGTCACCATGGCCGAGGTTGACACCTCGGCCGCACAGGGCCAAGGGGAGGCAGTCCCCGAGGTCCCCAAGGAAGGGCTGGACCAGACGCCGGCCCAGCCCGAGCGATCTCCGGTGCCAACGCCACAGCCGGAGACCCTTGTGCCCAGCACCTCGGTGGTGGGTTCAGAGGTTGCACCGCCCCCACCTCCCGCTCCAGGGCGGGCTGCCGTGGGATGGGCCGAGGAGATGGAGGTAGCCTTAACGGGCTCCTCCATCGCAGAAGAGCACCGCGCCCTGATCGGCACGGCGCTGCATGGATTCCGGTCTGCAGAGGTCGGAATGCATGAGGTCTTCCGGGGCCTCATCAAGAGCTTCGAGGTATGCTTCTTTATACTTGTATTACGAATAACCTCGATGCTTGGAATTGCTTGCGAAAGCGGGCTTCTGTCCGAGGACTTTTTTTTGCTTATATCGTAGCGTAGCATTTGTATGAGTGTAGCCAACCAGTAGCCCCCGAGCCCAAAGCTAGTTTTGAGAAACTGGCTTTGGGGGTCGAAGCGTGAAAATATTAGGCGCTACTCCAGTAGCCCCCAAGACTCTGGCCGGCCTTCGAAAAGGGACTGGCCAGAGGATTGAAGTCCAAAACAGGGACTAAGATGTGAGTGTGTGCTTGCAGGTATCGACCTCGGCTCCAAACTTCGCATCCGAGGAGATAGCAGAGATGAACCGGAAGCTCAAGAGGTCCGAGGAGGACCTCGATCTGATGCGAAAGTAGATCAAGCTGTCTCAAGGTAAGCTTTAAGAAGTTGCGAGGGCATCAAATTTACTTTGAAAATGCTCTTGGAATTTTTTAATGCTGACGCCGAGCTGTTTTACATGACAGCTGCCACGGCCGAGCTTGAGGGGCTTAAGGCCGAGCTGGCGAAAGCTCGGCAAGAAGCCGAGCAGCAGAAGGTTGCGGCCGCCAAGGCCGAGAAGGATCTGGCCGCCGAGAAGGTGGCCAGGGACAAGGACCAGGCACGGGTCCTGGAGGTGGAGGAGACCCTGAAGGGCGTGTATCAAGAGCGCGATGCCCTTCAGAACAAGGAGAAGGTGGCGATAGCGGAGCTTGAGAAGCTGTGCCTGGTGCACGCCCAGGTCCAGACCCAGGCCGGGGCGGACCGCAAAGTGCTTCAGCAAGTGAAGCAAATCGCTGTGGTAAGCCGTTTTTACTTCGATGTGTTTTCGGCCGCAAGGGGTTCGTCGAGCTCACCCAGCTATGGTGATCCGCAGAGTCCTTCGCGGATTGCCCGAGGAGCACGGCGAACGTCGGCCACTACTACAGCGCGTGGGAGGGCCATGACACGGAGAGGACGTTCTCGCAACAATTCCAGGTGCCGTCGCATCCGGAACTGCAGAATCATCAGATGAAGCAGTTGATGGAGCTCCTTCGCATGGCGAAGCCGGTGCTTCTCGACCTCTGCGTTAACCTTTGGCCCACGGAGGCGCCGCCGACCAGCTTCTTCGGGTTCTTCGCCCGGCTGCGGGAGGCCGTCCCCCAGGTGGCGCGCTGGAAGCGTTCCGCGTGCCTGGAGGGTGCCCAGCGGGCGTACGCCCGCGTGAGGACGCACTATCCGCGCGTTGAAGCGGCGATCGGGGCCGCCGGGCGCCCCGAAGAGTCTTGATGACCCACAAGTATAGGGGATCAATCATAGTCCTTTCGTAAGTAAGAGTGTTGAACCCAACGAGGAGCAGAAGGAAATGACAAGCGGTTTTCAGCAAGGTATTCTCTGCAAGCACTGAAATTATCGGTAACAGATAGTTTGATAGTAAGGCAATCCGTAACAAGTAACAAGTAATAACGGTAACAAAGGTGCAGCAAGGTGGCCCAGTCCTTTTTATAGCAAAGGACAAGCCGAAACGAACTCGTATAATAAGCAAAGCGTTCTCGAGGACACATGGGAATTTCATCTAGTCCTTTCATCATGTTTGTTTGATTCGCGTCCGCTACTTTGATAATTTGATATGTGAGTGGACCGGTGCTTGGGTGTTGTTCTTACTTGAACAAGCCTCCCACTTATAATTACCCTGTCTCGCAAGCATCCGCAAGTACGAAAGAAGAATTAAGATAACTCTAACCATAGCATGAAACATATGGATCCAAATCAGCCCCTTACGGAATAGCGCATAAACTAGGGTTTAAGCTTCTGTCACACTAGCAACCCATCATCTAATTACTACTCCACAATGCCTTCCCTTAGGCCTAAAGATGGTGAAGTGTCATGTAGTCGACGTTCACACGACACCACTAAAGGAAGTAACAACATACATATCATCAAAGTATCGAACGAATACCAAATTCACATGATTACTTATGACAAGACTTCTCCCATGTCCTCAAGAACAAAAGTAACTACTCATAAATCATATTCATGTTCAAGATTAGAGGGGTATTGAATATCATTAAGGATCTGAACATATAATCTTCCACCAAATAAACCAACTAGCATCAACTACAAGATGTAATCAACACTACTAGCACCCGCAGGTACCAATCTGAGGTTTTGAGACAAAGATTGAATACAAGAGATGAACTAGGGTTTGAGATAAGATGGTGCTGGTGAAGATGTTGATGAATATTGGTCCTCCCACGATGAGAGGATCGTTGGTGATGTCTATGGCTTTGATTTCCCCCTCCCGGAGGGAAATATCCCCGACGGAATCGCTCCGCCGGAGAGCAAAATAGCTCCTGCCCAGGTTCCACCTTGAGACGGTGGCGCTTCATCCCGAAAGTCTTCTCATTAAATTTTTTAGGGCAAAAGACCTTATATAGCAGAAGGAGGGAGCCAGAGGCCAGCCAGGGGCCCCACAAGGCATCAGGGCGCGCCCAGAGGGAGGGGCCGCGCCCTGTTGCCTTGTGGGCAACTGGTGGGTCCCCTCCAGTATCTCTTTTATCCAGTATTTTTTATATATTCAATAAAAAATCTCCATGAAATTTCAAGTCAATTGGAGCTCTGTAGGATAGGTATCTCTGCTGTAGCTATTTCGGGTCCAGAATTTCAACTGCCGGTATTCTCCCTCTTCATATAAATCTTGCAAATTAAGAGAGAAAAGGCATAAGAGTTGCATCATAAAGTGAAATAATAATCGAATACATTATAAATAACAGTAGGAAATCATGATGCAAATTGGACGTATCAGGAAGACCCGGACCTTGGAGCAGTACCTGGCCCCGGTGATGGAAGGAGCCTGGATCACCGAGGCCGAGTGTCCTAAGGACACTGTGTATTTTTAGGTAGTTCTTCGGAATGCCGAAGTGTAGTGGAATGTAAAAAAACTTCCTTTTGTTTGAAATGAATGCGGCTTTATGTTCCGACAAATTATTCTGTGTTTTATTTTTGACTCCTGTGTGACCGTGTTGAACTCAAAGTGACCAGTCGTCGGCTTCAACCCTTTTGTACAGTATACAAAGGGTGTTTCCTAGGCAATCGTGACCCTTAGCCGACGTCTCAGTTCCTGAAGGCGGTCCATGCACATGAAAACGAGGCAATCAGACTATAGTGGTTTTATAACTTTCACTTAGTCGTAGGAGCTTGACTGTGAGGGTTGATGACGAGCCCCCGGTATGTGAAGTTTATCAGCTGTATAGCCGGGGTTTATGCCGCTAACTACTTTGGCTGATTTAACAAAAATCCCTCCGTTTAACACGGGTGATCTTGATACTACATGCTAAACCTGTTATGTGTCTGCTTGTTTCTTCTTTTAGAATGCTGACAGAATATTGGAGAAGAGTACCCCATTAAGCAATGGTAAAGGAAGTAATGCAGATAAGGTTCAAGATAGTGAGACAACCGTGTTGGTCTCCGACAAAGCTGATAAAAACTATCTTGAAGATAGTGAGACAACCCCAAAGTTCTGTATTGATGTAGTGTTCGAGTTACTGGCCACTACCGCTGGTACAAGATCTTCAAACTCTCTGCCTGAATCAGTTCGTCTTCTTGAGTCTCAACTGCAAGCTGAAAGACATCGATCAGCTGTGCTGCGACAAGAAGCCGAAGGACTGAGGAAGTCCCTGCACAATTCAGATGCATACTTTCTGGTGCAACAGCAAGGGTTGGAGGATTTTAGCGCCAAACAAGAAAAAGCTAATAAGCTTGCTAAGCTTCTTGCCAGCATGGTGGGTACCCAGGATATTGTTTCTTGAGCTCTTCTGAAGTGGTTTCAGTTCTGGACTTGTTTTGCTGCCGTGTTTATTTGCACTGGTGGCCAACTTAGACGCCCAGTGTATGTAATATGCTGATTTGTTGTTCCCTATATTTGCACTGGTGGCGAACTTCAATGCCCAGTGAATGTAATATGTGTAATAGCCATAATAGCTTAGCGTTGGTTGGTTGCTTATTTATTTCTTTAAATTCTTGTTTATTTATTTTCTTTTATTCACTGCAGTTCTTTTTCATCGGTTTGCTAGTGACCGCAATAACCATGGGTCACATAAGGACCGTGGTAACCATGGGCCTGCTACCTGCCATAGTGACCATGGGCCTCGTACGGACCGTAGGATCCATGGGCCACATATGGGTTGTACTATTCGTGGGCCAAAACCGGGCCGCAATATGGGCCATAAACAGTCCAAAATTGGAACTATCCGTTTATGGGCCCAGACTATAACGAGCTGGTAACAGGCCAAAAGACATCATAGGCTTAATTCTATCTACATGCATAATAGGTTGTTAATGGGTCGGAATACATGATGGAATGAAAATGGCCTGCTACTTGTGATCTGCGTTGGTTTTTCCCCGAAGAGGAGGGGATGATGCAGTACAGTAGAGATAAGTATTTCCCTCAGTTATGAAACCAAGGTTATCAATCCAGTAGGAGAATCACGCAACACCTCGTTAGCAGCACCTGCACACAAAATAACAAATCCTCGCACCCAACGCAAACAAGGGGTTGTCAATCCCTTGGCGGTTAATTGCAAGATTAAATTGTATGGTGATAGATAGATAGATAGACAGATAGATAGATAGATCGAACAAAAATATAAAATAAAATAAATAAAGTAAAATTGCAGCAAGGTATTTTTAGGATTTTCAATATATGATAAAGGTAGACCCGGGGGCCATAGTTTTCACTAGAGGCTTCTCTCTTGAAAATAGCATACGGTGGGTAAACAAATTACTGTTGGGCAATTGATAGAAAAGCAAATAATCATGACGATATCCAAGGCAATGATCATGTATATAGGCATCACGTCCGAGACAAGTAGACCGACTCCTGCCTGCATCTACTACTATTACTCCACACATCGGCCGCTATCCAGCATGCATCTAGAGTATTAAGTTCATAAAGAACGAAGTAACGCCTTAAGCAAGGTGACATGATGTAGACAAAGTAAACTCACGCATGAATAAACCCCATCTTTTTATCCTTAATAGCAACGATACAATACGTGTCATGTCCCCTACTATCACTGGGATTGAGCATCGCAAGATCGAACCCACTACAAAGCACCTCTCCCATTGCAAGACAAATCAATCTAGTTGGCCAAACCAAATCAGTAGATCAGAGAGAAATACGAAGCTATAACAATCATGCATAAAAGAGTTCAGAGAAAACTCAAATAATATTCATGGATAATCTGATCATAAACTCACAATTCATCGAATCCCAACAAACACACCGCAAAAAGTGATTACATCGGATAGAACTCCAAGAACATCGAGGAGAACATTGTATTGAAGATCAAATAGAGAGAAGAAGCCATCTAGCTACTAACTATGGACCCATAGGTCTGTGGTAAACTACTCACGCATCATCGAAAGGGCAGCAAGGTTGATGTACAGCCCCTCCGTGGTCGAATCCCCCTCCGGTAGAGTGCCGGAAAAGGCCTCCAGATGGGATCTCTCAAGAACAGGAACTTGCGGTGGCGGAAAAAGTATTTCGTGGACTCCTCTATTGGTTTCCCGATTTTAGAGAATTTATACAGGTGGAGTTAGGTCAAACGGAGCCACGTGGGCCCCACAAGCCACCAGGGCGCGCCCCACCCCCCTGGGCGTGCCGTGGTGCCTCGTGGGCCACTGCTCCATCTTCTCATTCCCTCTCGAAGCTTCCAGGGTCTCTTATGTCCAGAAAAAAATCTCCAAAAAGTTTCGTGGCATTTGGACTTCGTTTGGTACTGATATTCTGAAAAACCAAAAACAGGCAAAAAACAGCAACTGGCACTGGGCACTAAGTTAATAGGTTAGTCCCAAAAAATGATATATAATTGCTTGTAAGTGTATATAAAACATCAAAGATTGATACTATAATAGCATGGAACAATCAAAAATTATAGATACGTTGGAGACGTATCATGGCCCAATGGGTTAACGGGCCACAAACGGGCCGATTGTAGCCACGGGCTGAATTTGGCCCATTAGTAGAACAGGCCAGTAACGGACCGTAAGTAATCGAGGGCCGGAAATGAGCCCAAGAATTTATGGGCCTTTAGAAGGCCGAAAGAAAACACAGGCTGGAAACGGCCCAACTTAATCATGGGCCGTTAATGGGCTCAAAGCAGCTTACTGTTCATGATGGGCCAAAATCACCACAGGTCGTTAAAGGGCCCAGAGAGGCAAACGGCCTCATATGGGCCGAAAGACGTCACGGGCCATACATGGGCCGAAAGTGACAACGGGCTGGAATCATATTGGATGGCCCACATGATGTTACTGGACTGAATTCGGAAAGGCCATAACGGGCCGTGAGTACCCGGGTCATAAATGGGCTACATGCGAACAGGCCGTTAACAGGCTTCCCATGGGCCGGCCCGCTAACTTTTGACCAAGTCAAACGGGCCGGCCTTTTTAACCTAAATGGGCCATTGTTGGGCCACGCCACATGTCATTGTTCCATAGGCACGTCTCATCCAGTGGATGGATGACATCTGTCGCGATGGTGAGCTGACACGTGGTTCCGTTGGCGAATGAGAATTTTACACGTGGAAAATCGCCATTGGTCAGGACTGTTAACGGGTTATCGGATCCAAACTGGAACCCGATAGCTTAACGGCGACCCATTACGGTGGATGCCACGTGTCGGTTACCATTGACGAAAACACTTCCATGATGCGCCATTTATCGTCATGGAAGTGGACACTTCCATGATGACAATTTGAGTATTGTCATGGAACATTTCTACGACAGCACATGTGTGACTATCTTGATTCTGTCATAAAATCGTCACGGATGTACATGCATAAAAGAAAATGTGACCTACTGTGACAAACACGTATCATCACGGAAGTGTTTTTTTGTTGTAGTGAAGGCTTGAACCTTGTTTTGATTTGACCATGATGTCATCGATGTGGACCTCTGCGTTTACTCCTATCTATTTGTTAAAACACTTCTGCATCGTCCGCTGATATGTAGCCCCCGCGTTCTTGAGGCCGAACGGCATCATGAAGTAGCAGAAAGGCCCATATGGCGTGATGAAGGAGGTCGTCTCCTGGTCAGATTCCTTCATCCATATCTGGTGGTATCTAGAGTATGCGTCCAGGAAACATAGGCGTTCACACCTTGCCATGGAATTTATTATTTGATCGATCCTGGGTAATGGGAACGGGTCTTTAGGGCATGCTTTGTTGAGGTCGGTGTAGTCCACGCACATGCGCCATGTGTTGTTAATTTTAAATACCATTACTGGGTTTGCCAGCCACTCTGGGTGCGCGACCTCCCTTATGAATTTGGCTGCGAGTAGGCGCGCTATCTCCTCCCCTATTGCCATTCGTTTTTCTGTGGCGAAATGGCGTAGGGCTTGTTTCACCGACCTCACATCCTTGCGTACGTTCAGGCAATGTTCGGCCTTCTCGGCTGGCACCCCTATCATGTCGATGGGCTTCCAGGTGAAGATGTTCTAGTTGGCTCGGAGGAAGGCAAGGAGCTCTACTTCTTGGCTTTCCGAGAGGTCCCCGCCAATGGTTACCGTCTTGCTGGGATCCTCTGGGTGCACTTGGAATTTCTTCGTCTGTTTGGCTGGCTGGAATACTGGCCCCGGCCTTGGCTTCTGTGGGAGTTCGGCGTCCGATGGCCCAATTCGCTTTCTTATCTTGGCGAGCTCACCAGAGGCCAAGGCAGCCTCAGCGAGCTCCACATTGGCCACTTCGGCCTCGTAGGCTTTCTCCGAGATCCCCCGTACAGTGATTACACCACTCGGGCCTGGCATCTTTAGCTGGAGGTAGGCGTCGGACGGGACCGCCATGAACTTTACGTACGCGGGTCTGCCCAAGATCGCGTGGTAGCCGCTCTGAAAAGGAGCGACCTCTAATTGGATGGCCTCGCTTTGGTAGTTACGTTCGTCTCCGAAGACAACCTCGAGCTCGATCCGCCCCAGAGGGTGGACTGGGCGGCCCGGTATCACCCCATGGAAACCTACGTCCGACCTTTGTAGTCCGGACAGCGAAATCTTCATCTTTTCTAGGGTGTCGATGAAGATGATGTTGAGGCCGCTGCCTCCGCCCATCAGGACGCATGAGAGGTGGCAGCCCCCTACGATCGAATCTATTACTAGGGAGTGCTTGCCCGGTTGTACGACGTCTTTGGGGTGACCCCCGACGTTGAAGGTCACCGTTTCCTGGGACCATGCGAGTTGTTCGCTAGTCGCATTTTCTGCCGCGTAGATCGCGCGCCGTGTGAGTTTTTGGTTTCGGCGTGTGTCCGCCGCCGTGAATATCATGTTCATGGAGGCCCTGCAAGCGGGCTCGTGACACCGTGGAGGCCGTACGATGCGTCTCCACGCGAGGTGATTGGGGCGATCGTAGACCCCTCGGGCATGCCCTTATTTATTATACACGCGCTTGATGAGGCATGAAGGCGAGATGTCAAGGAACTGCCCTGATCCATCAGCGACCAGCTTGAAAGAGCCGAATGCCACTTATAGCTTGCGTTGGTATTTTCCCCGAAGAGGAAGGGATGATGCAGCACAGTAGAGATAAGTATTTCCCTCAGTTATGAAACCAAGGTTATCAAACCAGTAGGAGAATCACGCAACACCTCGTTAGCAGCACCTGCACACAAACAACAAATCCTTGCACCCAACGCAAACGAGGGGTTGTCAATCCCTCGGCGGTCAATTGCAAGATTAAATTGTATGTGATAGATAGATAGATTGAAACAAAAATACAAAATAAAATAAATAAAAGAAAATGGCAGCAAGATTTTTAGGGTTTTAGTAATATGATTTAGATAGACCCGGGGGCCATAGTTTTCACTAGAGGCTTCTCTCAAGAAAATAGCATACGGTGGGTAGACAAATTACTGTTGGGCAATTGATAGAAAAGCAAATAATCATGACGATATCCAAGGCAATGATCATGTATATAGGCATCACGTCCGAGACAAGTAGACCGACTCCTGCCTGCATCTACTACTATTACTCCACACATCGACCGCTATCCAACATGCATCTAGTGTATCAAGTCCATAAAGAACGGAGTAACGCCTTAAGAACGATGACATGATGTAGACAAGATAAACTCACGTATGAATAAACCCCATCTTTTTACCCTTAATAGCAACGATACATACGTGTCATGTCCCTTTCTATCACTGGGATAGAGCACCGCAAGATCGAACCCATTACAAAGCACCTCTTCCCATGGCAAGATAAATCAATCTAGTTGGCCAAACCAAATCAATAGATCAGAGAAGAAATACGAAGCTATAATAATCATGCATAATAGAGTTCAGAGAAAACTCAAATAATATTCATGGATAATCTGATCATAAACTCACAATTCATCGGATCCCAACAAACACACCGCAAAAAGTGATTACATCTGATTGAACTCCAAGAACATCGAGGAGAACATTGTATTGAAGATCAAAAAGAGAGAAGAAGCCATCTAGCTACTAACTATGGACCCGAAGGTCTGTGGTAAACTACTCACGCATCATCGGAAGGGCAGCAAGGTTGATGTAGAGCCCCTCCATGATCGATTCCCCCTCCGGCGGAGTACCGGAGAAGGCCTCCAGATGGGATCTCTCGAGAACAGAAACTTGCGGCGGCGAAAAAAGTATTTCGTGGACTCCTCTGAGGGTTTCTGATTTTTTCTGAATTTATAGTGGAGGAATTAGGTCAAACGGAGCTCTGTGGGCCCCACGAGGTACCAGGGCGCGCCCGCGCCCTGGTGCCTCGTGGGCACCCCGTGGGGCTTCTGGCCTCTTCCCGAAGCTTCTAGTGTTTATCTTGTCCAGAAAAAAATCTCCAAAAAGTTTCGTGGCATTTAGACTTCGTTTGGTATTGATTTTTTGTAAAACAAAAACAGGGCAGAAAACAGCAACTAGCACTGGGCACTAAGTTAATTGGTTAATCTCCAAAAATGATATATAACTAGCGGAGTTACCCGCGCAATTGCGTGGCTAGATTTAATATGTACTACCATACATCTCTTCATTTATACATGTTCTCGATGATATGATTTTGACTAATACTTTTCATATGAATATGCATTTGTAATATCATAGGTGGTAGTTATGTGAAAAAACTCCACAAAGAATAAAAAATATTAGTTTTACTTCTTAATTTTATTACATTTTGTATTGATAGAAAATTTTGAATTTTTTGATTACACATATTGTTCTCAGTATATGCTTTTCTGATTCACGCACCATAGATAATTAGACACTGAAGGAGGAATACCTTGGTATAGTTCTTTTAAAACACCTTTTAGAGAAATTATACGCACAACATAGATTAAATATCCATGGCTTACATATAGACATTTCACCTTTTCTCCACCTATCTCATAATTAGTGGCGTTGCTATTATATGTT
The DNA here is from genome assembly GCA_039707655.1 of Elymus sibiricus. Lineage (NCBI taxonomy): Eukaryota > Viridiplantae > Streptophyta > Magnoliopsida > Poales > Poaceae > Elymus > Elymus sibiricus. The sequence continues at coordinate 360,049,547 of CM077666.1, forward strand.
ACTCGGTTCGTGTGGTGTCATGCATCCATATGATCCAATACTCATATTACTCAAAACATGTCATTGTTGTTTCAATATGCTCGTTGGTAAGTGGATCACATTGGCATACATGAAAAACTTGCGTGGTGTATCTTTTCTTGATTTTTATACACACACATTTACTCTTTTGACGTTCTCAAGTTAGCACTTATAGTCGTTCCTATTTCAAGTAATGGTGAATGCTTTCACTCATCTTCATTCTACTCAGGTCAGACACACTTTTGTACTGCCCAGGAAAACATGCTAGAAATTATCGCATAAAAGCAAAACATGAGGAATTTCATTTGGTAGACCATTGTCATAGCAGATTATAATCATTAGATGTTCAAAATTGTATCTAAATGCCATATAACCGTTGATTCTTAATCAAATGGAATCCATAACAAAAATTCCAATGTATTGGCCATCCATGTGAAATATAGGTAGTTATCTCACAACCAAATTATCTCACAACATGCATGATGCATATTCCATCGACAACATTAAAATAAATACATATATCCCTGAGAAAAGAACATATATCTCTTAAACGCGTGCATAGATGTTAAAAAACCGTTTGCATATATCATGTATCTAGGCTAGCAGGCATGATCATACACAGGTAGTAGCTGGTACCCATGAAGAATCAATCATCTTATGTGCGTAGGCAAGAGAGATATCGATGAAAGCACCTGTCTGCTCTCCTAGGCCGAAGCTTCTAATTGTGTTTGCCCATTGACTCGATTTCACCACGCGGCCACGACGTGTTCCTGTCCAGCGACATGCGCCTTTGCCGCTGCCATTGCGAATGCGCAGGTTTAGTCTACAATCATGAACATGGCAGAGTAGCTAAATAGACGATGTTTTAATCAACTTCACCATCAGTTCCTCCTCGTGCCAGCCAAGTGCACAACCAAATACGTCTTCTATTCAACCATAGACAGCCGCTTGCGTGCGAGCAGCCTCATCGTCGTTGGTGCTGCACCGACATGCCGGCGAGATCGCATAGAGCATGAAGTGGTCACATGCATTCGATTGTTGCTTTGATCTAGATAATCATTACGTCCCAGACTCCCAGCAACCTCAGTGTTCGCATGTCTCTCTTTCCTTCCAACTCATAATTTCTTTTTTTGTTTGAGCTGCAACTCATAATGATTTTGACATTCCTAGGTAGGTGCGTTGGAGCAAAGCTGTTTTACGTCGGACTTACATGGCGAGATGGTCATGATGTTCATAAAAAGACTTGCTTTTCCTAAAAAAACTGTGGACGGGCTGGTATCATCAATGGCATCAACGCATGCAATCTGCCCTACGGGACTTGGATTAGCTAGCGTGAGTTTCTTAAAAAAAAGTTTTGTAAAGAATGGTAGCCTGCGTGCGTGGCATATTTGGCTTGTTGCCTCTGTTTGATAGTCCATGTATCTCGTTTTGGCAGCGTGAGAGACCTAATCAACAACGTTTTCATATTCCTTTTGCTTATGCTTTATTCCTGTGTATTACGTTAAATCTGTATACCTCATATGTGACACGTGACCTGTCAACTTATTTGTACAATATAATATTTATATGTCCCCTAAAAAAATGTATGTAATGCTACAATTTTTTAATCTAATGTGTCCTTGCCTAATCCAAGTCTGTACGTGAAATATGTGTCCTTGCCTAACATACGCGTGCAATATTATGGAACGTGTCCTTGCCAAATCCTAACCGTTGATACATCTTATTTTTAGAGCGTCAAATCACCGCCGTTCGTTTTCTATCGTTTTAAGTATATAATAAATTGCTGTAAATGCATATAAAAACATCCAAGATTGATAATATAACAGCATGGAACAATCAAAAATTATAGATACGTTGGAGACGTATCTGCATCCCCAAGCCTAATTCCTGCTCGTCCTCGAATAGGTAAATGATAAAAACAGAATTTTTGATGTGGAATGCTGCCTATCATATTCATCACATATTCTTTTCTTTTATAGCATGGACATTGGACTTGAATGATTCAAAGCAATAGTCTATAATTTGACATGAAGATATAAATACTCAAGCATGCTAACAAGCAATCATGTCTTTCAAAATATCAAAGCTAAAGAAAGTTATCCCTAGCCCATTATGCTCAATCATTGATCCATTCATGAAACACACTCAAATATTAGCTACATCCAATGCACAAGTATGACAATAGTGCTCTCTGATTGGTGCTTTATAAGAGAAGATGGAGACTCAAATTAAAATAAAAATTGCATAAAAGTAAATAGATAGGCCCTTCGCAGAGGGAAGCAGAGATTTGTCAAATGTGCCAGAGCTCAAAGCTAAAATTAAAGAGATAAAAATATTTAGAGAGGCATGCTTTTCTTGTCAACGAAAACGACCGAGAGTTCCCAATATTTTCCATGCTAGACACATCATAAGCGGTTCCCAAATAGAAAGTAAAGTTTATTTTTTTTCCACCATTCTTTCACAATCCATGGCTAGCCGTATCCACGGGAGCCCTCCAAACCAACACTTTCCAAGGAATTTTGTTGTTATTAATTTTTTATTCATTGTGGGACTGGGCATCCCTATTACCAGCCACTCTCTCGTGCAATGACAAGTGAATAAACACTCATCGTGAGAATAACACACCTAGCATAGAAAATAATGGCCACCCCCTGCCGCTTCATGAGCGGTACAGGCACACAAAACGGAAAAATTATTTTGAAAATTAGAGTTGGCACACGCAAATTTACATGGAACGGCATTGAAATACCGCATATAGGTAGATATAGTGGACTCATTTGGCACAACTTGGGTTTAAGGATTTTGGATGCACAAGCAGTATTTCCGCTTAGTACAAATGAAGGCTAGCAAATAGATTGAGAAGCAACCAACCAAAAAAGCGAAAATGGTCATAAACATGCATTGAACATAACTAACACCGAATAATGCACCAGAAGTAGGATATAATTTCTTTGCATAACTATTGACTTAATGTGCATGCATAGGGAATCACAAACCTTAACACGAATATTTTTACTAAATCACAATTACTCACTAACATGACTCACATATTATCATTTCCATATCGCAAAACTATTGCAAGAAATCACACTTATCATATCCAATGATCTATATGAAAGTTTTTATTATATCCCTCTTGAATATTCATCACTTTGGGACCAAATTCATATCTTGTGCAAATTACCATTACTTTCATCAACTCTCAAAAAGATTTAAGTGAAGCATGAGAGTGCAAATATTTCTTCAAAATTTCAATCTTATCAATTCTCAAAATAATATAAGTGAAGCATGAGAATTCATTTCTCCAAAATTTTAATCAACTCTCAAAATAATATAAGTGAAGAATGAGATTTTATTTCTTCAAAATATAGCCGCCACCGTGCTCAAAAGGATTTAAGTGAAGCACTAGAGCAACTGCCTAACTCAAAAAATTTAAGTGAAGCACATAGAGTATTCTAACAAATCATGATGATCGTGTGGCTCTCTCAAGATAGGTGTGTTCAGCAAGGATGATTGTGACAAGCTAAAAAGCAAACAAATCATAGACTCATATAATACAAGACGCTCCAAGCAAAACTCATATCATGTGACGAATAAAAATATAGCTCCAAGTAAAATTACCGATGGTTGGTAGAAGAAAGAGGGGATGCCTTCCGGGGCATCCCCAAGCTTAGACGCTTGCGTCTTCCTTGAATATTACCTTGGGGTGCCTCGGGCATCCCCAAGCTTAGGCTCTTGCCACTCCTTATTCCTTCATCCATCGTGATCTCACCCAAAACTTGAAAACTTCAATCACACAAAACTCAACAAAACCTTCGTGAGATCCGTTAGTATAACAAAATAAATCACTACTTTAAGTACTGTTGCAAACCCATTCATATTTTATTTTTTCATTATACCTACTGTACTATAACTTCACCATGGCTTATACCCCCCGATACAATCCATTGATTCATCAAAACAAGCAAGTAGTGCATCAAAAACAGAATCTGTCAAAAACAGAACAGTCTGTAGCAATCTATTTAAAAGCGATACTTCTGTAACTCCAAAAATTCAGAAAAATAAGGAAAACGTGGAAAATTCATATACCAATACCGTGTAAAAATTTCAGATTTTTTCGACGCTCCAGTACAGAAACAAAATTCGGGCACTGGACGCAAAACTTTTTGTTTCCCAAACAACATCAATTATACTATCTTCCAAATCATCCCAAAGGCTTTACTTAGCACAAACACTAATTAAAAACACAAAAACACACTCATACCAGCAGCATAATTGTGAAAACACACAATAACAGAAAAAAATTATTTTATTCATTGGGTTGCCTCCCAACAAGCGCTATTGTTTTATGCCCCTAGCTAGGCATAATGCAAAGTTTCAAGTATTGTCATCTTTCAAGCTGATTCCATAAGTGGCCCTCATAATTGATTCATATGGTGCTTTAATTCTTTTCCTAGGGAAATGCTCCATACCCTTTTTTAGTGGAAACTGAAATTTTATATTCCCTTCTTCATATCAATAACGGCACCAATGGTTCGTAAGAACGGTCTACCAAGTATTATGGGGCAAGAAGAATTGCATTCAATGTCAAGTACAATAAAATCAACGGGCATATAGTTCCTATTTGCAATAATAAGAACATCATTAATTCTACCCAAAGGCTTTTTAATAGTAGAATCCGCCAAGTGCAAATTAAGAGAACATTCATCTATATTTGTGAAACCTAGCACATCACATAGAGATTTTGGAATTGTGGAAACGCTAGCACCCAAATCACATAAAGCATTGCACTCATAATTTTTAATTTTAACTTTAATGGTGGGTTCCCATTCATTATATAATTTTCTAGGAATTGAAATTTCTAGTTCTAACTTTTCTTCTAACGCTTTCATCATTGCTTCTACGATGTGTTTAGTAAAAGCCTTGTTTTGCCCATAAGCGTTGGGTGAATTTAACATGGATTGTAACAAATAAATGCACTCAATCAAAGAACAATTATCATAATTAAAATCTTTGTAATCCAAGAGAGTGGGCACATCGCTATTCAAAGTTTTTACCTCTCCAAACCCACTTTTAGTAATTTTTTCATTAAGATTTTCACCCTCTGAATTATGGGAACGCCTTCTAGCTAAAGTTGACTCTTCTTCAGTCCCCTTTTCATCAAGTTTTATATTTCTAAACAAAGAATCAATGGATGAAACACCAATCATTTTAATATCCTCGTCATTACTACGATAAAAACCAGGAGGAATCGCTTTTTCTAAAAATTCTCGTTTAGCTTTTAGCATGGCAGTTCTTTTCTTACTCTCATCCATGGAGACATATAAAGCCTTAATTGATTCACTAATATCAATTTTAGGTGGCAAAATTTTAGTCTTAAGATTTTCCACATCATGAATAATTCTATCAATGCTCCTTAATTGGTTCATGACGATATCGGAAGTACCGGGACAGAGTCTACACACACTGTTTACCCAGGTTCGGGCCTCCGAAGAGTAGCACCCTACATCCTGCTTCTTCTGGTTATTCATGGTGAGGGGATATCTCATGCAGAGGATTACGATGGTGTACGGGATGTCTACCGAGAGTTGGATCTAAGCGTGGATGATGAATGAAGACCGAGACCTCCCTTTATATAGGCAGGAGAGGTCTAGGGTTTACACGGGGGGTTGTTAGATTAATCCTGCCGCCGCCCTTTGACTTGCAGAGCACGCACATCGTTTTTGCCTCCCTAGGGCTTCCTGGTGTCTCTTGGGCCTGGTGGGCCCTGTTCGAGGCTGAGGCCGGGCTCCCTTACGTCAGGTACCCCGGGTACAGGACCCCGTCAGATACCATGTCTGGACGGCTGCAAATGCTTCCCGAGCACCTTCAAGGCACGTCGACCGCATCCACAGCTCGACTTGGGCTACAGCCCCTTGGAGGCATTGTACCAACCCAATTAAAGAAGCTGGTCGGCAGGGGGTGATACGTCTCCAACGTATCTATAATTTTTGATTGTTTCATGCTATTATATTATCAATCTTGGATGCTTTATATGCAATTATATGCTATTTTATATCATTTTTTGGGACTAACCTATTAACTCAGTGCCCAGTGCCATTTCCCGTTTTCTGCTTGTTTTTGGCATTTCAGAAAATCAATACCAAACGAAGTCCAAATGGAAAAAAAAAACTTTAGATTAATTTTTTCTGGACCAAAAGGGACCCTAGAAGCTTCGGGAGGAGACCATACGAGATACGAGAGAGCCACAAGCTCGAGGGGCGCGCCCCCTAAGCTTGTGGGCCCCACGCAACTCCGTTTGACCTAATTCCAAGCCTATAAATTCACATATATTCCCAAACCAACAAAGAGCCACCCGAAATAACTTTTCCGCCGCCGCAAGCTTCTGTTCTTCCGCGATCCCATCTGGAAGCCTTTTTCGGTACTCTGCCGGAGGGAGAATCGATCACGGACGGCTTCTACATCAACCTTTTGCCCTACCGATGATTTGTGAGTAGTTCACCACAGACCTACGGGTCCATAGCTAGTAGCTAGATGGCTTCTTCTCTCCCTTTGATCTTCAATACCATGTTCTCCTTGATCTTCTAGGAGTTCTATCCGATGTAATCTTCTTTGCGGTGTGTTTGTTTGGATCCAATGAATTGTGGGTTTATGATCAGATTATTCATTGAAAGTAATTGAGTCTTTTCTGAACTTTATTATGCATGATTATTATAGCTTTGTATTTCTCTCCGATCTATCCGTTTGTTTTGGCCAACTAGATTGATTTATCTTCAGTGGGAGAGATGCTTTGTAGTAGGTTCAATCCTGTGGTGTCTCCACCCAGTGACAGAAGGGGATGGGGTACGTATTGTATTATTGCTACTAAGGATAAAATGATGGGGTTTATTCATATTGATTAAGTTTACTTTGTCTACATCATGTCATCTTGCTTAAAGCGTTACTCTATTTGTCATGTACTTAATACCATAGATGCATGCTGGATAGCGGTCGATTGGTGGAGTAATAGTAGTAGATGCAGGCAGAAGGCGGTCAACTTGTCACGGACGTGATGCCTATATATGTGATCATTGCCATGAATACGTCATAACTATGCGCTTTTCTATCAATTGCCCAACAGTAATTTGTTTACCCAATGTATGTTACGCATTCGAGAGAGAAGCCTCTAGTGAAAACTATGGCCCCCCGGGTCTACTTTAAGCGTATTAAAAAACCTAAAAATACCTTGCTGCACTTTATTTACTTTTCTTTTGTTTTGCAATTTACTTATCTACCTATACAAGATTTGATCCTTGCAATTAACGAGTTCAAGGGGATTGACAACCCTCTTGCCCGCGTTGGGTGCAAGTATTTGCTTTTGTGTGTGCAGGTGATGTTCACGAGGGTTTGTGTGATTCTCCATAGGTTCGATTAACCTTAGTTCTCACCGAGGGAAATACTTATCTGTATTGTACTTCTTCTCCCCTCCTCTTCGGGGAAAATCCCAACGCAGCTCGCAAGTAGCTGGAAGAATTTCTGACGCCGTTGCCGTGGAGACATCATCAAATCTGTTAGGACCGAGAGTATATCGACCAGAGGGGGGTGAATGGGAGATTCAAATTTTTTGTGAATGTTTTGAACTGATCCCAAACACAGTAGTGGAAATGAGGTTCGGTAGACAAGCACTCAAACAAGCATGCAGTAGGGGAGCAATACTATCGAAGAAGAAGGTAGTAATTGTTCGAGCGAAGAATAACACAGGTTTGACTAGTATGATAGTAAGGCAATATATGAGCTGATGCAATAATACAAGGAAAAACTAGATAAGAACTGCAATTGAAATGCACGGGAGATGGTGACACGGTGAATGAATACGGCACTGAAAGAAATCACACAGACATGTAGTAGTACGAAGAATATAAGTTAACCTCAGGCGAAGGGAATGAATGATGTGAATGCAACAGATAAATGATGAATTATGATAGATCAGCTAAACTATCGACACAGAGCACGAAAGTAAACTGCTGAAGGAAATGCAGTAGAATAGGATGAACCAGAGGTGCTCGATTGCGACAGATGAATTTGGTAGACCAGTTCGCCCTTCTGCCAAAGGACTACGTCTGGTTGGAGGGGTTGTGATTTAACACAGAAGATAAACTCTCTTCGCCCTATTCTCCTTCAACTCAGAGTTGATCAGACTCCAGTTGATTTCACTCGTGGTAGATACTTGTCGGCGATCTCCAAACCTTCGACAGACTTCTTCGCAAACCACAATGACTCTTGGTTGCTGAAGATCTTGCTCGGTGAAGACAATTACTCTTCGACACTCGAGCTGTCACCTATCTGTCTAGAGAGTGTGCAGCTCTCAAGAGTAATAAGTACAAGAACTCTTAACTCAGAGCTACTGTGATGCTCAACCACTGTCTAAGTTTTGGCTCTTGATTTTTCTCTCGGTGGATTTTAAACTCAAATCTCTCGGAGAGGGGATGCTCAATCAATCTTCTCAGAAATCTTAAGCGGAGCAGCCACCGGACAACGCCGGTGCGGGGTGGCTATTTATAGCCGCAGCCTTCCCTTAAGGGAAAAGACCAAATTGGACATGTGGAGCAGCCAACGGCCGAACGACATGAGTCCAACAGTTGGAATTCAACACAACGGTAACATTACGTGCGGAGCAAGTAATGCTAACTCCTTAGTTCGAAAGATATCTCCTGCAGCACCGAAGAACAACGTCTTCTGCTGGCAGGTAATCATTCAAAACATAAAGAGATTTCTCTCAGTCTCGCATAGGTTTGGGCTAAGCATCACAGCGTATCTAAGCTTCGAGAACCTATACCCCTCTTAATAGTACGGAGGTCCTATGACTCAAATAAATGGAAGAAGAATAACGAAAAGAATGCTACGTCTTCAGATCGTCTTCGTCTTCCATCGCTGCAGTCAATTTTTCTTCGGACCGAATCACCGAACCAATTGCTTTGCGTCAGCAGTAGATTTTTGAGGGGTCAATTCCTTCACATCATTCTTCTCGTCTACAAGACTTCACAGGATATAGCACATTCTTCTCTGCTGTGCAGAAATTCTTCGGTGAAGTTCCTCGAACTGGACACCGGAGACAGCATTCTCTTCGGTACTGCATGGACTATTTCTCTCTGTGTGCACTAGCAAACAATTCAGTCCATGCCTGTTTCTGTCAACAATCTCCAAAACACAAGAGGGCAAGAATTGCACCAACAAAATCACTACACGTACCTTCACTCAAACCATCATCTACTTGCTCTACTTTTTATTTGCCTTTTATTTGCCTCTCTTTTTCATCTCCCCCCACTTCTCTAAAGAATTAAAATACCAAAAATATTTTGTGTGCTTTTTGCTTGTGCTGCCATGTGCCTTCTATTTGCTTGCATCTTCGCTTGCTAAAAAATATTGATATGGATCCTCATCCACTTGCTAATTTGTTTAAACAATCCAATTATGATGAACCATTTGCTAGTGAGTTGAGTGCACTTGATTATCTTTATGAAGTTTTGCTTGAAAATTGTGATGAAGTGTTAAAAGAAGAAATTTATAAAGTGATTCATGATAGTTCCTTGAATGAAAAGCATGATTGCAATGATGTTATTATGAATTCCATTAATGTCAATTGTGCTAATGATATGCAAAGATACAAGCTTGGGGATGATAATTTTGTTATGTCCACTACTTATTGCAATGATCATGATTGGGGTGATAATGCTTCTTATGATCTTGAAAATTTATTTAAGCCTCATGATGAATATGTTATTGATAATAATATTTATAATAATATTAAAAGTGGGTTTGGAAGAGTGTCAACTTTAGGTAAAAACAATCCCACATATTTGGAGAGTGTTAAATCTTATGAATTTTTTGATAAAAGTGGGTTTGGAGAGGTCATGACTTTAGTTGATGTTAATCCCACTATCTTGGAAGATTATAAAACTTTTATGCATATGGATCATGAAGAGAATATTTTATACGATAGCTATATTGTTGAGTTTGATTATGATCCTACATGTAATTATTATGAGAGAGGCAAATATGGTTGTAGAAACTTTCATGTCACTAAATTACCTCTCTTTGTGCTGAAATTAATAAGGGAAAATTTTGTTTTGCCACTCTAGATTTTGCCAATTTTCCTTATGTCATTCTAGATTTTGACATTTCACTTTTGCCACTCTTAGCTTTTGACAATTATCACAATTGCCATTCCGTGGCAAAAGCAAAATATTTTTATTTCATTTTTGCCACTCTTAGCTTTTGAAATGTATCACAATTGCCACTCTGAAAATTTTGCTTTTGCCACGGGAATGGCAGTTGTGATAATTGTCAAAAACTAAGAGTGGCAAAAGTGAAATGTCAAAATCTAGAGTGGCATAAGGAAAATTGGAAAAATCTGGAGTGGCAAAAACAAAATTTTCCCAATTAATAATGCTTCATTTTTCCTATTTGTATATGCTAGATATTGCTTGTCTTGATAATTTGTTTTCCTATAAAATGCCTATGCATAGGAAAAGGGTTAGACTTAAATGTGTTAATTACATGCTATATGATGCTCTTTTTGTGCTTAAATTCTTGTCTTTTATGTGAGCATCATTAATATCCTAAGCCTATCTTAATGGCTATAAAGAAAGAGCTTGTTGGGAGACAACCCAATGTTTTATGTTTTGGTGTGATCACATGATTATTGCTACTGTAATGATTGTGTTTTTATCTTTTAATTAGTGTTTGTGTCAAGTAATGCCTTTGAGATAATTTGAATGGTAGTATAATTGATGCTGTTTGAAAATAGAAAGTTTTGTGCCCAGTATTTGATTTTACGTTTTTTACTGGAATGTCAGAAAAATCTGCATTTTTTACATAGTATTGGCATACGAATTGTTTACATTGTCCTGATTTTTCAGAATTTATGGAGTTACAGAAGTATGGATAAATATTCTGTCATTGCGTATTGTTCTGTTTTAGACAGGTACTGTTTTTATTGCATAGTGTGCTTGTTTTAATGAAACTATGGATTATATCAGTGGGTATAAGTCATGGAAGAGTTAGAATACAGTAGGTATTATGCAAGAACAATTATTAATGAGTTTATAACAGTACCTAAAGTGGATGATTGATTTATTATACTAACGGATCTCACGAAGTTTCTGTTGAGTTTTGTGTGCTGAAGTTTTCAAGTTTTGGGTGAGATTACGATGGATGAAGGAAAAAGGAGCGTCAAGACCCTAATCTTGGGGATGCCCAAGGCACCCCAAGTTAATATTCAAGGAGGACCCAAGCGTCTAAGCTTGGGGATGCCCCGGATGGCATCCCCTCTTTCGTCTACAATCTATCGGTAACTTACTTGAAGCTACATTTTTATTCATCACATGATATGAGTTTTACTTGGAGCGTCTTGTGCCATAGTTTTCTTTTCTTTATTTGCTTTTTAGTTTGCCACAATCATTGTTTGCTGGACACACCTTTTTAAGAGGGACACACATTTATCATGATTTGTTAGAATACTCTTTGTGCTTCACCTATATCTTTTGAGCTAGGCAGTTGATCTAGTGCTTCACTTATATCTTTTAGAGCACGGCAGTGGTTATATTTTGTAGAAATAATTGTACTCTCATGCTTCACTTAAATATTTTTGAGAGTCTAATAAATAGTAATGGCAATTTGCACGTGTTATAAGACTAGTCCGAAAAGGATAGGTATTCATGGGGGATATAATAAAAACTTTCATGTAGATCACTAAATATGAAACATATGGTTTAATGATATTGATGTCGTAATATGAAAGGATATTGGTTCATGATCATTGGTTAGTAGAAATATCGGTATTAAAGCTTGTTATTAACTTCTCATCTAAGTGTTGGTCATGGCATGGCGGGGAGGTTTGAGCATTTTTATGTCTGAAATGAAGTCCTTGAGTGCTGTTATAATCGGGGGTGCGTGATGGTTAACTCCTACCAACATCCTCCTGAGGGGCATGCGAGTAGTACTTTGCTTCGAGGGCTAATAGGATTTACAATATGTATGTGAGTTCTTTATGACTAATGTGAGTCCATGGATTATACACACTCCTACCTTTCCGCAATTTACTAGCCTCTTCGGTACCGTGCATTGCCCTTTCTCACCTCGAGAGTTGGTGCAAACTTTGCCGGTGCATCCAAACCCCGTGATATGACACGCTCTATCACACATAAGCCTCCTTATATCTTCCTCAAAACAGCCACCATACCTACCTATTATGGTATTTCCATAGCCCTTCCGAGATATATTGCCATGCAACTTCCAACGTTCCGTCACATGACTTGTGTGTTCATCATCATATTGCTTTGCATGATCATATAGAGATGACATGATATTTGTAGCACAGCCACCGTTCATCATTATCATACATGTTACGCTAGACCATTGCACATCCTGGTACACTACCAGAGGCATTCATATAGAGTCATATTGTTCTAGTTTTATCGAGTTGTAAGTAAATAAAAGTGTGATGATCATCATTATTAGAGCATTGTCCCAGTGAGGAAAGGATGATGGAGACTATGATTCCCCCACAAGTCGGGATGAGACACCGGACCAAAAATTTTAAAAAAAAGAAAAAAAAAGAGGCCAAAAAGAGCCCAACAAAAAAAAGAGAAATAAAAAGAAAAAAAAGAAAAAAAGAAAAGAAAAATGAGAGATAAAGAGAGAAGGGGCAATGTTACTATCCTTTTTCCACACTTGTGCTTCAGAGTAGCACCATGTTCTTCATATAGAGAGTCTCCTATGTTGTCACTTTCATATACTAGTGGGAATTTTTCGTTATAGAACTTGGCTTGTATATTCCGATGACGGGCTTCCTCAAATGCCCGAGGTCTTCATGAGCAAGCAAGTTGTATGCACACCCACTTAGTTTCAGTTGAGCTTCCATACACTTATAGCTCTTAGTGCATCTGTTGCATGGAATTCCTACTCCTCGCATTGATATCGATTGATGGACATCTCCATAGTCCGTTGATCCGCCGAGTTGATGTGAGACTTTCTTCCTTTTTGACTTCCCTTATTGATCTCTACCACCCCATTCTATTCCACCTATAGTGCTATATCCATGGCTCACGCTCATGTATTGCGTGAAGTTGAAAATGCTAAAGCGCGTTAGAAGTATGATCCAATTGCCTGGTTTAACACTGGGGTGCTCATGATTTATATTTGTGCGGTGAAGGCGGAGTCATGCCATGCTAACATGATAAAATGAGTGGGGATAACATTCGTTAAGGATCGTATATTTTGAAAGTTTAATGATTATGCTTCTTATATTCATGGATATTATTATGTTGATATTGTTACTTCATCGTTTCTCAATGTTTATACCGTAAAGAGATTACAAGATACACATGTTAGGTAGTATTCAACATCAAAAATTCTGTTTTTATCATTTACCTACTTGAGGATGAGCAAGAATTAAGCTTGGGGATGCTGATACGTCTCCAACGTATCTATAATTTTTGATTATTTCATGCTATTATAGTATCAATCTTGGATGCTTTATATGCAATTACATGCTATTTTGTATCATTTTTTGGGACTAACCTATTAACTCAGTGCCCAGTGCCACTTCATGTTTTTTGTTTTTTTGGCTTTTCAGAAAATCAATACCAAACGAAGTCCAAACGGGAAAAAAATCTTTAGATTAATTTTTTCTGGACCAGAAGGGACCCTAGAAGCTTCGGGAGGAGACCAGACAAGATACGAGAGAGCCACAAGCTCGAGGGGCGCACCCCCTGAGCTTGTGGGCCCCACACAGCTCCGTTTGACCTAATTCCAAGCCTATAAATTCACATATATTCCCAAACCAACAGAGAGCCGCCCGAAATAACTTTTCTGCCGCCGCAAGCTTCTGTTCTTCCGCGATCCCATCTGGAGGCCTTTTCCGGTACTTTACCGGAGGGGGAATCGATCACGGAGGGCTTCTACATCAACCTTGCTGCCCTACCGATGATGTGTGAGTAGTTCACCACAGACCTACGGATCCATATCTAGTAGCTAGATGGCTTCTTCTCTCTCTTTGATCTTCAATACCATGTTCTCCTCGATCTTCTTGGAGTTCTATCCGATGTAATCTTCTTTTGCGGTGTGTTTGTTGGGATCCGATGAATTGTGGGTTTATGATCAGATTATTCATTGAAAGTAATTGAGTCTTTTCTGAACTTTATTATGCATGATTATTATATCTTTGTATTTCTCTCTGATCTATCCGTTTGGTTTGGCCAACTAGATTGATTTATCTTCAGTGGTAGAGGTGCTTTGTAGTAGGTTCAATCTTGCGGTGTCTCCACCCGGTGACACAAGGGGACGGGGCACGTATTGTATTGTTGCTACTAAGGATAAAACGATGGGGTTTATTCATATTGACTGAGTTTACTTTGTCTACATCATGTCATCTTGCTTAAAGCGTTACTCTGTTTGTCATGAAGTTAATACCATAGATGCATGCTGGATAGCGGTCGATTGGTGGAGTAATAGTAGTAGATGTAGGCACGAGACGGTCTACTTGTCACGGATGTGATGCCTATATATGTGATCATTGCCATGAATACGTCATAACTATGCGCTTTTCTATCAATTGCCCAATAGTAATTTGTTTACCCACCGTATGCTATGCGTTCGAGAGAGAAGCCTATAGTGAAAACTATGACCCGGGTCTACTTTAAGCATATTAAAACACCTAAATATACCTTGCTGCACTTTATTTACTTTTCTTTTCTTTTGCAATTTACTTATCTACCTATACAAGATTTGATCCTTGCAATTAACAAGTTCAAGGGGATTGACAACCCTCTTGCTAGCGTTGGGTGCAAGTATTTGCTTTTGTGTGTGCAGGAGCTGTTCACAAGGGTTTGCGTGATTCTCCTATTGGTTCGATAAACCTTGGTTCTCACTTAGGGAAATACTTATCTCTACTGTACTGCTTCTCCCCTCCTCTTCAGGGAAAATCCCAACGCAGCTCACAAGTAGTAGGGAGTCTCTCGGCCATAGAGTAATGCATAGATCTTCCATGGCGGGCTTGGCTGCTCGGTGTAGCTCAGCCAGCTGCTTCAGCTGGTCGACGAGGAGTTTAGGCCATGCCGGGTCCTCGAATTGCATCCAAAAGGACTTCTGGACGGCTGCGTCTTCGCGCTCGCCAAAGTATTGGCACGCCTCCTTCACACTTTGCGGGAGATCGGAGAAGGTGCCTGATGCATGCCAATTTTGTGTCAGCTCAGAGAATGCTTGACTGCCGAATATGCATTGTAGTAAGTATAGCTTACCAGCGGCAATATCGGTCGCCTGCCAAAGTTCCTCCTGCTACTTGTGAGCTGCGTTGGTAATTCCCTGAAGAGGAAGGGAGATGCAGTACAGTAGAGATAAGTATTTCCCTCAGTTATGAAACCAAGGTTTTCAATCCAGTAGGAGAATCACGCAACACCTCATTAGCAGCACCTGCACACAAAACAACAGATCCTTGCACCCAACGCAAACAAGGGGTTGTCAATCCCTCGGCGGTAAGTTGCAAGATTAAATTGTATGTGATAGATAGATAGAAACAAAAATACAAAATAAAATAAATAAAGAAAAAGTGCAGCAAGTATTTTTAGGGTTTTAGTATATGATTTAGATAGACCCGGGGGCCATAGTTTTCACCAGAGGCTTCTCTCAAGAAAATAGCATACGGTGGGTAGACAAATTACTGTTGGGCAATTGATAGAAAAGGAAATAATCATGACGATATCCAAGGCAATGATCATGTATATAGGCATCATGTCCGAGACAAGTAGACCGACTCCAGCCTGCATCTACTACTATTACTCCACACATCGACCGCTATCCAGCATGCATCTAGTGTATTAAGTCCATAAAGAACGGAGTAATGCCTTAAGCAAGATGACATGATGTAGACAAAGTAAACTCACGCATGAATAAACCCCATCTTTTTACCCTTAATAGCAACGATACATACGTGTCATGTCCCTTTCTGTCACTGGGATTGAGCACCGCAAGATCGAACCCATTACAAAGCACCTCTTCCCATGGAAAGATAAATCAATCTAGTTGGCCAAACCAAATCAATAGATCGGAGAAGAAATACGAAGCTATAATAATCATGCATAAAAGAGATCAGAGAAGACTCAAATAATAATCATGGATAATCTGATCATAAACTCACAATTCATCGGATCCCAACAAACACACCGCAAAAAGTGATTACATCGGATAGAACTCCAAGAACATCGAGGAGAACATTGTATTGAAGATCAAAAAGAGAGAAGAAGCCATCTAGCTACTAACTATGGACCCGAAGGTCTGTGGTAAAGTACTCACGCATCATCGGAAGGGCAGCAAGGTTGATGTAGAGCCCCTCCATGATCGATTCCCCCTCCGGCAGAGTACCGGAAAAGGCCTCCAGATGGGATCTCTCGAGAACAGAAGCTTGCGGCAGCGGAAAAAGTATTTTGTGGACTCCCCTGTTGGTTTCCTGATTTTTGGGAATTTATAGTGGTGGAATTAGGTCAAACGGAGCTGAGGTGGGCCCACGAGGCACCAGGGCGCGCCTGCCCCCCAGGCGCGCCCTGGTGGCTCGTGGCCACCTCCTTTGGCGTCTGGTCTTCTCCCGAAGCTTCTAGTGTTGGTATTGTCCAGAAAAAAATCTCCAAAATGTTTCGTGGCATTTGGACTTCTTTTGGTATTGATATTCTGTAAAACCAAAAATAGGTAGAAAACAGCAACTAGCACTGGGCACTAAGTTAATAGGTTAGTCCCAAAAAATGATATATAATTGCTGTAAATGTATATAAAAACATCCAAGATTGATAATATAACAACATGGAACAATAAAAAATTATAGATACGTTGGAGACGTATCAGCATCCCCAAGCTTAATTCCTGCTCGTCCTCGAGTAGGTAAATGATAAAAACAGAATTTTTGATGTGGAATGCTACCTATCATATTCATAATATATTCTTTTCTTTGTAGCATGGACATTTGGACTTGAATGATACAAAGCAATAGTCTATAATTTGACATGAAGATATAAATACTCAAGCATGCTAACAAGCAACCATGTCTTTCAAAATATCAATGCTAATTAATCATTGATCCATTCATGAAACACACTCAAATATTAGCTACACACAATGCACAAGTATGACAATAGTGCTCTGTAGTTGGTGCTTTATAAGAGAAGATGGAGACTCAAAATAAAAATAAAAATTGCATAAAGTAAATAGATAGGCCCTTCGCAGAGGGAAGCAGAGATTTGCTGAAAGCACATTTGCTCCCTTGGTGGTTTTGGTAATTCATAACAACATATATCTCATTGAACTAATGTCCATTCAAGTTAAAGATTTCAGGATGTTCAATGATTGGCATGGCAAGGACTAGAGATGTGGACCCCTCAAAATGCTAAGGACAAGGATTGACAAAAGATCAAGACTCTACATTTTTGGTTTAGTGATCCAAGATCACATTGAGTCCATAGGAAAGCCAATACTATTAAAAGGGGATGAGGTGTTGCTTAATGGTCTTTTTTGCTCAAGTGCTTAGTGACAGTACCCCTAAACCCTCAACCACTTTCTCTATCCAAATATGTCCAAAACCTACAGTCCAACTCGCCCCACCGAAATTCTCTATCCGGAGCCACCGAGTTCATCTGGACTTAGCCACTGCCAAAACCCTAACAAATCAGATCCACCGAAATGGATCTTGGTCTCACCGAGATGTCCTTGCCAACTCTCTGTAATTGTTTGCACTTACTTTGGTCTCACCGAGTTTTGCAAATCGGTCTCACCGAGATGGCTTGCCAAGTCTCTGTTGCCTTATTACTTCACTTCGGTCCTACCGAGTTGATGCAATCGGTGCTACCGAGATGCGGTTTGCCCTAACCATTGCACTTCGGTCCATCCGAGTTGTTCCAGTCGGTCCCACTGAGATTCCTAACGTTCATATCTTTTACACAGTTCGGTGCCACCGAGATTTCTGAATCGGTGCCACCGAGTTGGGTCAAAAGTGTGTGACAGTTGGATTTTGTGTGGAGGCTATATATACCCCTCCACCACTTCCTTCTCAGTAAGGAGAGCCATCAGAACGTGCCTACACTTCCACCATACATTTTCTAAGAGAGAACCACCTACTCATGTGTTGAGATCAAGAGATTCCATTCCTACCATTTGAACCTTGATTTCTAGCCTTTCCCAAGTTGCTTTCCACTCAAATCCTTCTTCCACCATAGCCAAATCTGTGAGGAGTTGTTTGAGTGTTGGGGAGACTATCATTTGAAGCACAAGAGCAAGGAGTTCATCAACAACACACTGTCTATTACCTTTTGGAGAGTGGTGTCTCCTAGATTGGTTAGGTGTCACTTGGGAGCCTCCGACATGATGTGGAGTTGAACCAAGGAGTTTGTAAGGGCAAGGAGATTGCCTACTTCGTGAAGATCTACCCTGAGTGAGGCTAATCCTTCGTGGACGTAAGCCATGGTGGAATAGACAAGGTTGCTTCTTCGTGTACCCTTCATGGGTGGAGCCCTCCGTGGACTCGCGCAGCCGTTACCCTTCGTGGGTTGAAGTCTCCATCAACGTGGACGTACGATAGCACCACCTATCGGAACCACACCAAAAACCACCGTGTCTTCATTGCGTTTGATATCTCTGGTCCCCTCCTTTACTTGCATATGCAATTGTTTACTTTCCGTTGCTACACTCTTAGAATTGCATGTGTAGGGTGATGCTTGACTTGTATGCATGCCTAAATCTGCCTACCTCTAAATTGGGAAAAGGTTAGGTTTTTATTTGGTCAAGTAGTCTAATCACCCCCCTCTAGACATACTTTCGATCCTACATTTGCTAATGTGCCAGAGCTCAAAGCTAAAATTAGAGAGATAAAAATATTTTGAGAGGCATGCTTTTTCTGTCAACGAAAACGACCGAGAATTCCCAATATCTTCCATGCTAGACACATCATAGGCGGTTCCCAAACAGAAAGTAAAGTTTATTTCCTTTCCACCATTCTTTCACAATCCATGGCTAGCCGTATCCACGGGTGCCCTCCATACCATCACTTTCCATGGAATTTTGTTTTTATTAATTTTTTATTTCATTGTGGGACTGGGCATCCCTATTACCAGCCTCTCTCTCGTGCAATGACAAGTGAATAAACACTCATCGTGAGAATAACACACCTAGCATGGAAAATATTGGCCACCCCCTGCCGCTTCATGAGCGGTACGGGCACACAAAACGGAAAAATTATTTTGAAAATTAGAGTTGGCACACGCATTTACTTGGAACGGCATGGAAATACCGCATATAGGTAGATATGGTGGACTCATTTGGCACAACTTGGGTTTAAGGAGTTTGGATGCACAAGCAGTATTTCCGCTTAGTACAAATGAAGGCTAGCAAATAGATTGAGAAGCAACCAACCAAAAAGCGAAAACGGCCATAAACATGCATTGAACATAACTAACACCAAATAATGCACCATAAGTAGGATATAATTTCTTTGCATAACTATTGACTTAATGTGCATGCATAGGGAATCACAAACCTTAACACTAATATTCTTACTAAATCACAATTACTCACTAACATGACTCACATATTATCATTTCCATATCGCAAAACTATTGCAAGGAATCACACTTATCATATCCAATGATCTATATGAAAGTTTTTATTATATCCCTCTTGAATATTCATCACTTTGGGACCAAAATCATATCTTGTGCAAATTACCATTACTATTATCAACTCTCAAAAAGATATAAGTGAAGCATGAGAGTGCAAATATTTCTTCAAAATTTTAGTTTTATCAACTCTCAAAATAATATAAGTGAAGCATGAGAGTTTATTTATTCAAAATTTTATCTTGTCAACTCTCAAAATAATATAAGTGAAGCATGAGAGTTTATTTCTTCAAAATATAGCCACCGCCATGCTCAAAAAGATTTAAGTGAAGCACTAGAGCAACTGCCTAGCTCAAAAAAAATTAAGTGAAGCACATAGAGTATTCTAACAAATTATGATGATCGTATGGCTCTCTCAAATTGGTGTGTCCAGCAAAGATGATTGTGACAAACTAAAAAGCAAACAAAGCAAAGAATCATATAATACACGACGCTCCAAGCAAAACACATATCATGTGACGAATAAAAATATAGCTCCAAGTAAAATTACCGATGGTTGGTAGAAGAAAGAGGGGATGCCTCCCGGGGCATCCCCAAGCTTAGACGCTTGAGTCTTCCTTGAATATTACCTTGGGGTGCCTCGGGCATCCCCAAGCTTAGGCTCTTGCCACTCCTTATTCCTTCATCCATCGCGATCTCACCCAAAACTTGAAAACTTCAATCACACAAAACTCAACAAAATCTTCGTGAGATCCGTTAGTATAACAAAATAAATCACCACTTTAAATACTGTTGCAAACCCATTCATATTTTATTTTTGCATTATACCTACTGTATTCTAACTTCTCCATGGCTTATACCCCCCGATACAATCCATAGTTTCATCAAAACAAGCAAGCAAAGCATCAAAAATAGAATCTGTCAAAAACAGAATAGTCTGTAGCAATCTATTTAAAATCCATACTTCTGTAACTTCAAAAATTCTGAAAAATGAGGACAAAGTGGGAAATTCATATACCAATACTGTGTAAAAATTTCAGATTTTTCTGATGCTCCAGTACAGATCCAAAATTCCAGCACTGGACGCAAAACTTTCTGTTTTCCAAACAGCATCAATTATACTATCTTCCAAAACATCCCAAAGGTTTTACTTGGCACAAACACTAATTAAAAACATAAAAACTCAATCATAACAGTAGCATAAATTTGAAAACACACCATAACATAAACAAAAAGAAAAATTTATTTTATTCATTGGGTTGCCTCCCAACAAGCTCTATTGTTTTATGCCCCTAGCTAGGCATAATGCATAGTTTCAAGTATTGTCATCCATGGTTTTCAACTCCTCAATCACACATCCATTTTTCCTAATAGATTTAACATAGGTGTTTCTCATCATCACACTTCTAGGCACCAAATCAAGAATTTTACTTTTGTGAATAGGTTCCTTAATTATATCAATGAAATTGGGGTGCGCGCTAATCATTTTAAGATCCTCATTTCCCTTACTAGAAGTAGCACCATTGGTTTTAGGAACATATATGAACTTGTAATTTTTATTGGGAGGAGTTCTATCAATATTCTTAACGGAGGAAAAAGCCGACCCCAAATTATTAATAATTTCTTCTATCTTATTGATTCTAGCGGTGCTTTGTTCTATTCTTTCATTAACTACCGGTTCTTTTTCCTTTAAGGTTTTCAATGAGATTCCTACCTTAGAACCAAATTGAGTGATATGATTATGAAATTTCTTATCTAAATTCTCAAGATGTTCAATAGTAGGCATTTTACTTTCAATAGCTTCTAACCTTTGCTTAACATGTTCCAAAGTCAAAGTTGTTTCATTAACAATGATAGGTGGTGATCCCACTAAATTTCCCATAGCATTGAAAGCATCCATAGAGGGACACATCAAGAAATTCCCTCCAATAATAGTATCAAGTATGAATCTATACCAAGTAGTGATACCCACATAAAAATTGCGAAGAAGGATAGTGGTGGATTGTTTACAGGTTGATGTATTATGAGCATCACAAATCCTATACCAAGCATCTTTTAAATTCTCTCCTCCCCTTTGTTTAAAATTGAGTACTTCATTTTCAGGGGTAATAGTAACGAGTGAAGAACTAGCCATAGCGATACAACGGGCAAGCAATCAAGCAAACAAGAAAAAGGCAAACAATTTTTTTTTGTATTTTTGTAAAAACTTTTTAGAACTGGGGGAGATGAAAACGAGAGGCAAAGGCAAATAAAGTAAATGCAAGGAGATGAGAGTTTTATGCATAGGTACTTGATAGATGTTGATTATGTCTCCCCGGCAATGGCGCCAGAAATTCTTCCTGCTACTTGTGAGCTGTGTTGATAATTCCCTGAAGAGGAAAGGGAGATGCAGTACAGTAGAGATAAGTATTTCCCTCGGTTATGAAACCAAGGTTATCAATCTAGTAGGAGAATGACGCAACACCTCGTTAGCAGCACCTGCACACAAAACAACAAATCCTTGCACCCAACGCAAACAAGGGGTTGTCAATCCCTCGGCGGTAAGTTGCAAGATTAAATTGTATGTGATAGATAGATAGATAGAAACAAAAATACAAAATAAAATAAATAAAGAAAAAGTGCAGCAAGTATTTTTAGGGTTTTAGTATATGATTTAGATAGACCCGGGGGGCATAGTTTTCACTAGAGGCTTCTCTCAAGAAAATAGAATACGGTGGGTAGAGAAATTACTGTTGGGCAATTGATAGAAAAGCAAATAATCATGACGATATCCAAGGCAATGATCATGTATATAGGCATCATGTCCGAGACAAGTAGACCGACTCCTGCCTGCATCTACTACCCCATCATTTTACCCTTAATAGCAACGATACATACGTGTCATGTCCCTTTCTGTCACTGGGATTGAGCACCGCAAGATCGAACCCATTACAAAGCACCTCTTCCCATGGAAAGATAAATCAATCTAGTTGGCCAAACCAAATCAATAGATCGGAGAAGAAATACGAAGCTATAATAATCATGCATAAAAGAGATCAGAGAAGACTCAAATAATAATCATGGATAATCTGATCATAAACTCACAATTCATCGGATCCCAACAAACACACCGCAAAAAGTGATTACATCGGATAGAACTCCAAGAACATCGAGGAGAACATTGTATTGAAGATCAAAAAGAGAGAAGAAGCCATCTAGCTACTAACTATGGACCCGAAGGTCTGTGGTAAAGTACTCACGCATCATCGGAAGGGCAGCAAGGTTGATGTAGAGCCCCTCCGTGATTGATTCCCCCTCCGGCAGAGTACCGGAAAAGGCCTCCAGATGGGATCTCTCAAGAACAGAAGCTTGCGGCCGCGGAAAAAGTATTTCATGGACTCCTCTGTTGGTTTCCTGATTTTTGGGAATTTATAGTGGTGGAATTAGGTCAAAAGGAGCTGAGGTGGGCCCACGAGGCACCAGGGCACGCCTGCCCCCCCAGGCGTGCCCTGATGGCTCCTGGCCACCTCCTCTGGCGTCTGGTCTTCTCCCGAAGCTTCTAGTGTTGGTATTGTCCAGAAAAAAATCTCCAAAAAGTTTCGTGGCATTTGGACTTCGTTTGGTATTGATATTCTGTAAAACCAAAAACAGGCAGAAAATAGCAACTGGCACTGGGCACTAAGTTAATAGGCTAGTCCCAAAAAATGATATATAATTGTTGTAAATGTATATAAAAACATCCAAGATTGATAATATAACAGCATGGAGCAATCAAAAATTATAGATACGTTGGAGACATATCACCTCCTTCGCAGCATTAGCTCGGGAGGTAGCTTCTTGATGTTCCGACGCGAGCTTTTTGAGCTCGGTGACGTCCTTCTCCTTTGAAGCCTTCAGAGCTTCATGTTCAATAAATACGCTCTTCAGGTCCTCCCCAACCTCGAAAATCCGAGCTGGAGCAGCTTGTTGAATCATTTGTTCCTCGGCAAGTTCTTTTGCACTTTGCAGCGCTGCAGCCTTCTGCTGCTCAGCTTCGAACCGAGCCACTTTCAGCTCAGCTCGCAAGTCGGCTAGTACCTTCTCGGCCGCTGTCAAATCCAAAGGTGCACTCGGATTAATAATAGAATTGTTCGACAACCAATTAATAATAAGTGTGTCATTTTTTTTACCTTGCGCTTTCTTCATCCACTCCTGGAGCAGAAGTAAATCCTCGGATCGCGCAAGCTTGGGATTCATTTCCTCCAACACTGCTAAGTTGGAGGCAGAGGAAGAAGTGGACGCCTACATAAAATTAAAATGCACAAGCAGTTAAAACTCTGAGAATAGAATGGATCCTCTAGTCGGCTCTTTCAAATCCAACAAGAGTCTCGGGGGCTACTACATGTTTGCCTTAATTTGCAAATGTAAAGTTCCATCGACCCTCAAGCCAGTTGTGGAAAACTAACTTAAGGCTCGGGGGCTACTACATTTGTGCTTTCGAAAAATAGATTTTCTTACAATGTTTTAAAACATGTGGATTTTAGGGTCCTCAGACGATGTTTTGACATCCTCCTGGAGGGCTACTGGCCGTACTTAGTATATTGTTTAAGCCATGATAATAAAAGATAACAATGTTCCGTAAAGAAGGCTTACCTCAAAGCCTTTTGCAAGGTCGATGAAGACCTCTAGAATTCTGGCCTCGGCAGACCGGAATTGCGTGTAGGCCGTGCCAAGCATGCCACGGTGGTCGGGTAGGATAGAGGAGTTGCTCAAAGCTGTCTCCACCTCCTGTTGGCGCCCCGATAGTTCGGCCCCTCCAAGGCCGAGCATGGGCGATGCGTCCTCCCTACTCCATCCCTGGTTGATGGAGCAGAGGGCGTTCCTTTTCGGCCCTGTGACTCTAAAGTCATCAAGGCCGAAGATGCTGGGCGTTTGGGCGCCAGCTCTTCTTGACCAGGGGAGTCTGTCTCCCCCGGTTCTCCATATCCTCCTCCACGGCTGAGGAGTTAACCTTGGTCATGAGGGCTTCGGTCCCTCCCCTGGCCTTAGGTGCTGGACGAGCGGAGTGGGATGTGGCCTTCCCCAACCCACCTTGGGTAGGGGGATCAGTGGCCGTCTCCGAGGTGCTCCGGGCCAGTGAAGCCATCGGAACTCCGTCCTTAGAGTCGTCATCGTCGGGCAGGCCATGCCGCGGGTTGTGAAACGAAGAAGAGGGGAAGTAAAATTCATAAGTCAAAAGCATTTCGCAGGTTAAAGCGAATACGTATAAAAAAGGTGTACCTTTCGACAGTTGGATGCTCCCGATGACGGCGGACGCCCTCGGTTGAGCCCGAGCTGACCGTCTCCACGGACGCCGATGACTGACCCGTTGGAGCGGTATGGGCCTTCCTCAGACACTTGTACATCTGAGGAGGAGCTAACTCCTCAGCATCCTCGGATGCCGATCTCTTCCCACCTTTAGAGAAGTGCGCCTTGCTCTCCTCCTTTTTCTCCCCCTCGGCATCAGACTCGAAGGGAGAGCTTTGATCCAAGGCGTCTTCTCGGATGGCTAGGTTCTTTGCCCTGGTCTTCTTCTCCTCCTTCTTCGTTCTGACCGGGACATAAGGGTCCTCGGTCAAGGGCTTCTCGAGCTCGGGGGACCTGGGCTCCTTAGGCAGTGGTACCGGGGACTTCATCTTTTTGGCCCGCGTGCACCAGACCTGTATAGAAAGCATGAAGCCAACTACTCATTTAAGGAGAAGTGGTGGAAAAATGAATAAGTAAACTAAAAAGGAAGGTTACCTCGGCGATAGGGTTGGCCCGGCTTAAGACGATGTCTTCGGCCCTGGGCGGGGGGGGGGGGTCCTTCTTGGGCTTGAATAGGAGCTTCCGCATCCTGCCAAGGTCCGCTCCTCGGAACAACCTTCGGATCACCGTCTCGTCCTCCGGCTTGTACCTCCACATCGGAGTAGCTCGGATTTGGAGTGGAAGAATACGGCGGAGGAGCATCACATGGACTACATCCACCAGAGTGACGCCCGTACCGACCACGGCTTTGAGCTTACCCTGGAGTGCCTTTACCTCCTTATGACCCCCAGCTGAGATTCTTGTCGTTCCAAGAGTGCAGCCTCTTCGGCGGCTCCGCTGAAAAAACTGGGACCTCCTCCTGGTTCCCTGATGGCTGGTCGGCCACGTAGAACCATTCCTGTTGCCAGAGCTTCACCGTCTTGATGAATGGTGCCCTTTGGCCAGGTAACTTTGGGGATCTTGCTGATCATGGCCCTGCCACAATCTACAAGTTTGGAGCCGCTGCTGTGCGGCTTAATACCGAACACCTTCAGCCACAACCCGAAGTGGGCTCGATGCGGAGGAAGGCCTCGCAGAACATTATGAAGGAGGCAATATGGAGAATAGAATTTGGGGCGAGATGATGGAAATCAAGCCCATAGGAAAATAGCAGACCCCTGGTGAAGGGGTGGAGAGGGAACCCAGACATCGGATAAGGTGGGAGATGAAGATGACTCGCTCCTCCTTTTGGGGTACAGGGATGGCGGAGGCTGAATAGACCTCGCCCGTGCCCGCGGAAGATCAACATTTCGCCGTGACAGGAAGGTACCCGTCGGCCTGAAGCTCGGTGATGGTACCGGTGGTGACATTGGAGGGCAGCCACTGCCCCCTCGTGCTAGCGGCCTCGAACGCTGGAGCAACAACACCCTTCCCCTTGCCGGCCATCTCTTGCGGTGGAGGAAGGAAGTGGGAAGGAACGGGAGTGAAAAGCGGATCTCAGAGCGCTTGAGCTTGCGAGAGTTCTTGGCAGTGGAGCAAGGAATGACATCATCGATAAAATAGGATTTACCGTTTCCTTTTTATAAGTCAGTAAAAGACCAAGGGTCACCACGTCGTGCAGTAAACATCGTTAGTTCCTGATAAATCGTGTAGTATATACGCGCGAGGATTAAGGCGTTTTCGATGATGATATTGCTAAAAATCTGGAGCACAATCTCCTTATGGATGGGATGTGCCAATAGAAACGGCCTTGGGCCACGATATACCCAGTAATGACTATTGATGGGACGATTCGGCTCTGCCATAAGAGGTGACAATTCGGTTCTCGGCCGAAAGTTGTCAGGGTTTGACCCAGTCAGCTCACCGCACCCACGCGGCAAGCCTTCGCGGCTAAGCTTAGGAAGTCTTCAAACCCGGCGAATGAATAAGTTGTGCCTAAAAGGACCTTGTTAAAAGATGACCCTTATTGCCTGGAGTAAAATCATGGCTGTGATCGAAGGAAATGCTGATACGTCTCCGTCGTATCTACTTTTCCAAACAATTTTGCTCTTGTTTTGGACTCTAATTTGCATGATTTGAATGAAACTAACCCGGACTGACGCTGTTTTCAACAGAACTACCATGGTGTTGTTTTTGTGCAGAAATAAAAGTTCTTGGAATTGGACAAAACTTTTTGGAGATTTTTTATGGAATAAATAAAAAATACTGGAGCCAAGACCCACTAGAGGGGGGCCACCTGCTGCCCACGAGGCACCAGGGCGCGCCACCCCCCTGGCGCGCCCTGGTGGCTTGTGGGGCCCACGTGGCTCTGCTGACCCTAATCTCAGGCCTATAAACTCACAATTCCAGAGAAAAAAATAAGAGAGGAAGTTTTATTGCGTTTCATGATACGGAGCCACCGCCACCTCCTGTTCTTCATCGGGAGGCCAGATCTGGAGTCCGTTCGGGGCTCCGGAGAGGGGGATCTTCCGGCATCGTCATCATCAACCATCCTTCATCACCAATTTCATGATGCTCACTACCGGGAGTGAGTAATTCCTTCGTAGGCTTGTTGGACGGTGATGAGTTGGATGAGATTTATCATGTAATTGAGTTAGTTTTGTTAGGGCTTGATCCCTAGTATCCACTATGTTCTGAGATTGATGTTGCTATGACTTTGCTATGCTTAATGCTTGTCACTAGGGCCCGAGTGCCATGATTTCAGATCTGAACCCTTTATGTTTTCATGAATATATTTGTGTTCTTGATCCGATCTTGCAAGTTATACGCACCTATTACGTGTCATGATCCGCATACCCCAAGGTGACAATAATTGGGATTCTTTCCGGTGATTACCGTAGTTTGAGGAGTTCATGTATTCACTATGTGTTAATGCTTTGTTCCGGTTCTCTATTAAAAGGAGGCCTTAATATCCCTTTAGTTTCCTTATGGACCCCGCTGCCACGGGAGGGTAGGACAAAAGATGTCATGCAAGTTCTTATCGCAAGCACGTATGACTATATACGGAATACATGCCTACATTACATTGATGAATTGGAGCTAGTTCTATGTCGCCCTAGGTTATGACTGTTACATGATGAATGTTATCCAACATAATCACCGATCCAATGCCTATGAGTTTTTCACATATTGTTCTTTGGTAAGTTACTACTGTTGTTACTTCCATCACAATTGCTATTACTATTACTGCTACTATTATTGCTACTGCTATCAAACTATCATACTACTGTGCTACAGATCACTCTGCTGCAGATATTTAGTCTCCAGGTGTGGTTGAATTGACAACTCAACTGGTAATACTTGCAAATATTCTTTGGATCCCCTTGTGTCGAATCAATAAATTTGGGTTGAATACTCTACCCTCGAAAACTGTTGCGATCCCCTATACTTGTGGGTTATCAAGACCCTTTTTCTGGCGCCGTTGCCGGGGAGCATAGCTCTATTTGTTGAGTCACTTGGGATTTATATCTGTTGATCACTATGAAGAATCTGAAAGACGCTAGTACCAAGATCGTTCCCTCTAAGACGAGGGGAGGTAAGGAACTGCCATCTAGCTCTGCACTTGATTCACCTTCTGTTTTGAGTAAACTTGCAACACCACCACATGCTATTAATTCTGATATGTCGCAAGTTATTGATGATACTACTTCTGCTATGAATGATACTTATGATGATGCTAGTACTATGCTTGATAATGCTGTGCCACTTGGTGAATTTCTTAATGAACAACTTGCTAAAGCTAAAGAAATTGAAAATGTTGAAACTCTTGAGAATTATGATTCACCTATTATGCCTAGCTCTCCTACTAGAGTTGAAACACCTGATGAACATTGCTTTGATAGGGAGACGGCTAGAGCCATCCTTGCTTGTACTGATAGAGACGAAGTTATAAAATTGCTTGCTGAAATGAAAGAAAAATCTATGAGGGAGAGAATGAAATATGATCCTAAGTTTGCTACCTCTCCCATATTTGTTACTGATAAGGATTATGAATTCTCTGTCGATCCTGAGTTAATTACTTTGGTTGAATCTGATCCTTTCCATGGCTATGAAACTGAAACCGTTGTGGCACATCTTACTAAATTAAATGATATAGCCACCCTATTTGCTCATGAGGAAAAAATTCGCTATTACTATATTCTTAAGTTATTTCCTTTCTCATTAAAGGGTGATGCTAAGGAATGGTATAATACTCTTGCTCCTGGTTGTGTGCGTAGTCCCCAGGATATGATTTATTACTTCTCTGAAAAATATTTTCCTGCTCATAAGAAACAAGCTGCTTTACAGGAAATATTTAACTTTGTGCAAATTGAAGAAGAGAATCTCCCTCAAGCTTGGGGGAGGCTTCTCCAATTACTTAATGCTTTTCCTGATCATCCTCTTAAGAAGAATGAAATACTTGATATCTTTTATAATGGACTAACCGATGCTTCTAGGGACTACCTAGATAGTTGTGCTGGTTGTGTTTTCAGGGAACGAACTATTGGACAAGCTGAGGAATTATTGACTAATATATTGAAGAATGATAATGATTGGACACTTCCTGAACCACCGCCTAAACCCACTCCGAAGAAGAGGGGTATTTTATTTCTCAGTCCTGAAGATATGCAAGAAGCAAAGAAATGTATGAAGCAAAAAGGTATTAAAGCTGAAGATGTTAAGAATTTGCCACCTATTGAAGATATACATGGTCTTGACACACCGCCACAGGTAGTAGAGGTAAATTCTCTTATAAAGTTTGATGAAAGTGATAGTCCTTATAACAAACCTCCTAGTCAATGCTTGTATGAATTTGACAATTATATTATTAAGCAAGATCACTTCAATGCAAATGTTATGAAACAATTGAAACAAAATGCCTACATGATTGATCGCTTGAGTGACTTGTTATTTAGAATTGCTAATGATGTCAAAGGTGTAAGTAAACATGCATCTATGGTTCAAACCCAATTAGAATAAGTAGCTAAATCTCAAAGTGAATTGCTCAACGAAATGAATAACAATATGAATGATCATGCTGTTAGAGTAATGACTAGAGGAGGTAGAATAACTCAGGAGCCACTTTATCCGGAAGGTCACCCTAAAAGAATTGAACAAGACTCTCAAAGAATTAATGTTGATGCACCCAGTCCATCTAAAAAGAAAAAAAAAGAAAAAAAAATGATAGGACTTTGCATACTTCTAGTGAACCCGAGGTAGAAAAACCCTTGGAGGGTAGTAATGATGTTTCTATTTCTGATGCTGAAACACAATCTGGTAATGAACATTCACCTGATGATGATAATAATAATGATGCTCATGTGGATACCCAACCAGATAATGATAAAGAACCTGATAATGATGTTGAAATAGAACCTGCTGTTGATCTTGATAATCCACCTCCTAAAAACAAACGTTATGATAAAAGAGACTTCGTTGCTAGAAAACATGATAAAGAAAGAGAACCATGGGTTCAAAAACCCATGCCCTTTCCTCCTAAACCATCTAAGAAAAAAGATGAGGAAGAATTTGAACGCTTTGCTAAAATGCTTAGGCCAGTCTTTTTGCGTACTCGTTTGACTGATATTTTAAAGATGGCCCCTTATGCTAAATATATGAAAGACATTGTCACAAATAAAAGAAAAATACCTGAAGCTGAAATTTCCACCATGCTTGCAAATTATTCTTTTAAGGATGGAGTACCTAAGAAACTAGGAGATCCGAGAATACCAACTATACCATGCTCCATTAAAAGAAACTATGTCAAAACTGCTTTGTGTGATTTAGGAGCCGGTGTTAGTGTTATGCCTTTCTCTTTATATAAAAGACTTGATTTGAATAAACTCACTCCGACTGAAATATCATTGCAAATGGCTGACAAATCAACTGCCATACCTATCGGTGTTTGTGAGGATGTGCCCGTTGTAGTTGCAAATGTTACTATTCTAACAGACTTTGTTATACTTGATATGCCCGAGGACGACAACATGTTGATTATCCCTGGTATACCCTTTTTGAATACTGCAGGGGCTGTTATTGATTGTAACAAGAGCAAGGTCACTTTTCATATCAATGGTAATGAACATACGATGCCCTTTCCGAAGAAACAATTTCAAGTAAATGGTATTCATATTATTGAGAAGACTCCGACAATTACTATTGGAAGTTTTCAACTCCCTCTTCCTACTGTCAAAAAGAAATATGAAACTCTTATTATTGGGGAGATGCATATCCCCGTTGAGGTAACTTAGTGTTTTACGAAAGTTCTTTGGTTTCATGTTACTCGGAAATGGTTTGTTAATAAGACTTGATCAACCTTATTAATGGATTCTTTTTGAGAGGCATGTGGGCGATGAATTTAGTAAGCACAACCTTCTGTATTCACTTTTTGTTTTCTGTTATTTTTAGTTAAATGCAATAAAATGCCATGATTACCCTGTTTTCTGAATTATCCGTGCAATAAAAAATGCCCAAAAATGAAAGTGCTCAGAATGCAATAAAATTTTGACATGAATTTTTATAGAATATTTAAGAATTTTTGACACTAAAAACATACCAGGGGGGTGCCCTAGGTGCCCACGAGGCACCAGGGCGTGCCACCCCCCCTGGCGCGGCCTGGTGGCTTGTGGGCCCCACAGGGACCCCCTCACTTATTCCCTCAGCTCACTTCGTCTCTTACCTCTAGCAAAAATTCCTGGTAGCTCTCTCTCTCATGTTCTTGCTCCCAAACCTGAGATTTTCGATCTCTTTGCTCGGAGCTCCGTTTCCGAAACTGTTTTGGGAGATTGCTACTTGGTATGTGACTCCTCCATTGCTCCAATTAGTTTTTGCTCTAGTGGATTATATTTTGCATAATTAGCTGCTCTTGGTGCTACTGAAAATGAGCTTGCATGTTGAATTCCTTGAGTTCCAAGTAGTTTGAATGCTTGATATAGCCTCTAGACATCCATATGAGTAGTTGCTATCAATCTTGTGAAGTTTTATTGATATCATTTTGTGGCCCAAATTTTTTCAGAAATTGTTCATAGAGAAAATGAATATCTTCCGGAGGAGTTCTTCGAAGTGGACCGCCAAGGGAGTCCTTGGGGACTCCTCGGACAGCGACCTCAACATTCCACATAGGACGGAGGTCCAGCCATGCGAATGGCCGCACAATGCCTTCATGAATGAAGCCGGATTCTACCAAGAGTTCGCGCAATTTGTTGCTAATGCCGGATTGACCGACTTCCTCGCAGATGAGTGTGACCAGCACCACATCCTTACGAATTCCTTTGTGCAAAACTTTCATTTTCTGAATAGGCTCGAACCCCCTGAGGTGCGCTTTGATTTATATGCTGAACATCATCAGATACCGCTTGCTGAATTTTGTGAGATATGTTTGATCCCCTTTGATGGGGAAATAAGAGAGCCTCGACCGGAGGAGTTTGAGGGCTTCCTCCGCACTTTAACTATGGGAGAGGAAAGGGGCGTGTCGAGAGCCCGAGCCACTAGCTTGCAGTTCCCCTCTGTTCATTACTAAAATGCTTGACTGCTAGAGAGCAAGGTGGTGCGCTATGTGCACCTGACTTTGCCATTTTATGCCGTGCACTCTATAATGACAACACTTATAACCTGGGAGCTATCATTGCATGCCGCCTGCACACTAATAGGACTAAGGGTAAAATTCATGGTGGTATTTATGCTACTCACCTAGCGAGATGTTTCAATGTCAACATACGCCCACATGATTACTTGTTGCCCAGAGTTTACTTAGATCACCAGTCCATGAGGGACCACCACTTTCTTGATGCTCCTGAGCCTCCTCACCACA
Source organism: Elymus sibiricus (assembly GCA_039707655.1). Lineage (NCBI taxonomy): Eukaryota > Viridiplantae > Streptophyta > Magnoliopsida > Poales > Poaceae > Elymus > Elymus sibiricus. The sequence continues at coordinate 360,082,208 of CM077666.1, forward strand.
TTCGTTATAACTTGGTTTTTAGTGAGGATACTCGTGATATTATTCCGTTGCCTACACCTGCTTTGTTTGATTCTCATGCCAGGAACGGATATACCGTGATGCCACCGGACATCATTGCTTACCGGAACGCCTTGGCAGCGGCAGAGGAGGAGGCCCAGGATTGGGACGCTCGGGTGCCGCCGCCTCAGCACTTTCACATGGGACCGGATGGCTACTACGGATGGCCGTAGACCAAGCTAGGCCAAAAGCCTAAGCTTGGGGGAGTACGTATCTCTCACCGACATTATATTCCTGATCACACATTTCATTTCAGTTGTCGGTGTTCATACTTTTTCATTGTATAATCCATGTTAGTTTTATTTTCTCGCTTTCTTCTTGTGTGTTTGAAAAACTTTGAGAAAATCCAAAAACATTTCTCGTTTCTTTTCGGTTTTTCTTTCTAGCTTAATTAGTTGTAGTATTAAAAGAAAACCCAAAAAATATTTCCCGTTTCTTCTTTTGCTTGTTGGGAGCTTTCCCGTGTAAATAGTTTTTTCTCGTTTTTTTTGTTTTCTTCAGAAAAACTAAAAACTCCAAAAATATTTCAGTGTGTTTCTCTGAAATTCTCTTCTTTTGTTGAGTCATTGTAAGGAGAAGACCACGATGACAATGTTGAGTGGCTCTCGTATGCATTATTGTTGATCTAACAAAGAGCCCATATTGCCTTGTCTTCTCCTTTGAATAAAATGCTTGTAGATTCCAGCTTAGTCCATGACACACTTGCACTATTTTTATTTTCATATCATTCGGTTGTGCAAGTGAAAGGCAATAATGACGATGATTTGATGAAGTGACTGTGGCAAGGAAAAGCGGGTATGAACTCAACTTGTTCTTTGTTTTTGTAAATATGTTTAACTCAGTATCCATGATTCAGCATATTATGATTAAATGTGCTTATGATGACAATTAGAGATTATAGTTGCTCATGCAATGCTTAAGTAGCTAGGAGTGGATAATGATTTATCTTGGGTGTCAACATGCATTAAAATGTTCATGATGTAGTATGATGATATGGTATCCTCCTCTGAATGTTTCGAGTGGCTTGACTTGGCACATGTTCACGCATGTAGTTGATTCAAAACCAACATAGCTTCCACGATATTTATGTTCATGGTGCTTATATCCTACTCATGCTAGCATTCAATGTTGATTATTCATAATGCATGATTATGACCGTTTTTGCTCTCTAGCTGGTCGCTTCTCAACCTATTTGCTAGCCTTCGCCTGTACTAAGCGGGAATACTGCTTGTGCATCAAAACCCTTAAACCAAAGTTATTCCAGATGAGTCCACTATATCTACCTATATGCGGTGTTACTCTGCCGTTCTAAGTAAATTTGCATGTGCCACCTCTAAATATTCAAATGAACATATGTTTTGTGTGCCCGTACCGCTCATGGAGCGACAGGGGGCGGTCAGTATCTTCCTTGCTAAGCGGGTTATTCTCATGATGAGTGTTTATTCACTTGTCCTTGCATGAGAGGGGCTGGTAATCGGGATGCCCAGTCCCATAATTAAAATTGCAAAATAATAAAACAAACTCCCCCGAAAAGTTGTTGGTATGGAGGGCACCCGAGGATTCGGCTAGCTATGGCTTGTGTTTGTTGGTGGACGGGGAGTAAACTTTACTTTACCACGTGGGAACCGCCGCTAATGTGTTTAGCATGGAAGATATTGAAAACTCTCGGTCGTGACGTTGACAGGAAAGGCATACCTCCCAAAATTTTATTTATCTCTGATTTAAGATTCGAGCTCTGGCACCTCTGCAAATCCATGCTTCCCTCTGCGAAGGGCCTATCTATTTACTTTTATGTTAGTTTACTTTTATTTTTGAGTCATCACCTTCTCAAATAAGTGTAACGCCCAATATGAAGCTCTATCGCAATCGCGTGATGAAGTCGAGATCGTGACAGAGCCCCATTTTGGATCGCATAGCAAGGTGGTTCTCAAATACATACAATCGAATGAACAGATGAGTGTACCAAATAAAGGCTTACACTCGCCACATGCTACAGCATAATATCATAAATCATCATACATTCATCCAAATGAAAGACGGGTCTGACTACGGACGAAATCAAACGAGAAAACACCACCCTGCTACCATCCCCGGATCAACCGACAAGGGCCCACTACGGATCATCTGGCATCGTGACGTACATACGTCCACGCTCATCATCATACTCCCAATGGAGCATCTCGGGCTCACCTGTGTCAGTCTCAAGCGTACCTGCAACTGGTGTTTATAGTAATCTGTGAGCCACAGGGACTCAGCAATCTCATCACCCAAGGTAACAAAACTATTTAAGCTTATAGGAATGGAAGGGGTAATGTGGAGAGGTTGCAGCAAGCTCTAAGCATGTTTAAGTAGCTAACAAACGAGTACAAGAATAAAGATGAGCAGACTACACATAACGGTCGCAAGTTTAATATGATCAAGAAGTGATCCTGAACACCTACTTACGGTTCAAGCATGACCCCACCGTGTTCTCTTCCCGAACTTACTTGAAAAGAGACCATCACGGTTACGCACACGGTTGGTGTATTTTATTAGAATTAGTGTCAAGTTTTCTACAACCGGAGGTTAAAATATCCAAGTCGCCACATAACCGCGGGCACGGCTTTCCGAAAGATATAACCCTGCAGGGGTGTTCCAACCTAGTCCATCACAAACCAACACAAGCCGCGGTGGAAAAACCTCAACCTCGAGATAGCCCGATCAACCTCGAGACAGCCCGAAGTATCCTCGGAATTCCTGGTGCACAAGACATTTCGACAATGGTAAAACAAATCCAGCAAGACCTCCTGACATGCTGACACCCCGATAGGAGCCGCGTGTATCTCGAAATCAGGCCACGACGGATAAGCTAAGCTTATGGTTAGCTAAGACCCAAGTTTCCAAGGGGGCGCCGCAAGGTGCTCTGTTTTGGACCAACACTCATGCGGAGCACTGGCCCGGGTTGTTGATTAAGAATCCGCGGGTTAATTACTCCCTATGCAAGTTTTAGCTATTATTAGGCAAATGGTAAAACCAATGTTGGGCCTTGCTGGAAAAGTTTTATTCAAGGCGAACTGTCAAGAGGGTCCCATAACCCCTGAGCATGTTAGGAACGCTAATCAAGGATCATAACACCGGTATTACGGAAACTAGGGCAGGGTGGTTAGAGGATGTATCATGGCATATGAGAGGCTGACATGTATGTGGTAGGAAGCGTGACATAGCGATAGCAACGAGGCAACCAGCAAGCAAAGATAGTAGTGTTATCAAGGGTAATGATCATCTTGCCTAAAGTCTCTTCGGTAGGATAGTAATACTGCTCCTCGAACACGTTCTCAACCGGTTCCTCGAACTCGAACTCATCCCTCAGAACTACCCAAAAGAAAGAACAAGCACCGAAATAAACAAACAATCATGGCATAGATGCACAAACAAAATGATGCGTGCAAGGCATGGTTAAATTACGAGCATGACATGAATGAAGGAACGGTGCTACCGGGACGATAGAAATGATAATGAGATGTGAACGGTGAAGCAAAAGATGGATATGGGAAAAATCTTGGCAATCCAAGTATGCCTCTGGAAAGAATGGAAGATTTCGATTGAAATCGATTTAAAGATCACGAGGAACGGATGCACGAAACTCAAATGGTGAGCAAAACAATATGCAATGCAAAACTGTAGTTAACAGCAACATGGCATCTTATGCACATCAAAACAGCAAGCTACAATACTCTAAAATGCTCATACAAGATATGTGGCTGTAGTACTCTAAATGCACAGCAATTCATTCCATAGGTTCAAATTCATTAGCATCACAGATTAATTGGAATGAAGACAACAAGATGCAAAGAAAATGTTACAACAGAGTATATGCTGGCAGAAACATTGACATGCAGTATTCACATGGATGTTACAGTAGGCAAAACAACCCTAAAATGCAAGAAATTGGCATGCAGCTATAGTACACATGGCAAAGATCATTTCATTACATTGGCACAAATTCATATGAAGCATGGATTCATCAGAAATGAGCTCACAACATTGCAACTTGATGATGACAGAAAACTGAAACACTGACTAGGCATATTTAGAGCAACATTTATATATGCTACAGGAGTTTAACATGGCATTAGTTGGCATGGCATGCATGTACTAATGACAAAGACCAAATCATGTTTACTGGACATGTCCAAAAGAGGCATAGATTAGTGGCTACCATCAAGGAAACATAGCAAGATTCAGCAAAATTTCAACAAGTGCAAAACAGAAACATGGACTAAGCATGTTTGCAAGCTTGTGGCAGTCACCTCATGGCACATCATGGCATGAAATAAATACCAGCAGTAAGATGACATGAAAATGCTCCAAACTCATGTTGACAAGATGCTCATATGACATTTGCATTAATTCACACAAAAATAACAAAATGGCATATTATGCAAAAATGACATGCATGCAAACTTGCTCAAATGATAAATCTAGTGCCACAGATGGATTAGTTGGATTTTTCTACCCCAAAATCATATATTACATGCATATGTTCCTATATGAAAAATGCTCAAAACACCACATATACACATAGGACAGAAATTGAAATAAGTCATATTCCAGATTTGGAATATGCCTGATTTGGAAAGCGCCAGATCGGGAAACTTGCCGAAACGGGAAAGTGACAAAAACAGAATAAAACAAAAACGGTGGGAAAAGGCTACGGGTACCCAGGGGCACCTAGCCGCAGAGGCTGACTAGTGGGCCCACGTGGCAGCGGCTGCGCGTGCGGACACAGACAGGTGGGGCTACGCGTGGGTGTGGCTGACCAGTGGGTCCTGCTGGGCCCACTTAGCAGTGGCTGGCGCGTGCGAGCGGAACAGAGGAAGCAGGGGAGGCTGACGCCGATGACGCGGCGCGGCGACGACTCGCCGGAGCAGCACTTCGGTGGCCTAAAGGCGCGGCGGAGGGGTGGGATCGACTCGCACATCGATCCCGCACGCGCCCATGCATCTCACGCATCCGGACGACGTTGGAGGCATCGCCGGCGACGGAGGACAGAGGCGGCGGCGATGAAGACAAACTCGTCGAACTATGGGACAAAACCCACGCTCGAGAGCATGGATCGAGCCTACGCAACGGGAGGAACTCGTCGGACATGGGCATGTGACCTACGGGGGTCGGAGCACTCGCCGAAGGCGAGGTCCGACGGCGGCGGACTCGGACGCTCATGGCAAACGGCGATGCAGAGCGAGAACGAAGGGGAAAAAGGCACGGGGAGATGCGCATGCTCACCAAAATCACGGAGGTGCACTTAGTTTGCCGATAGGAGGTTGGAGTCGAGCACGGCGGCGATCGAACACGTGCGGCGGTCGGAGATGAAGAGGAAGGAGACATCGCAGAAAGGGACCCCGGCTCCACGTAGTCGGCGTCGGGGATGTAGTCAATCTTGGCGAACTCCGCGGACATGAGGACGACGGCGGAGAGGGACTCGGGCTACGCGGGCACCATGGATGCACTCTCGGGTTTGCTCGAGACGGTGGTAAGGCAGCGGATCTGGTGGGCTTCTCACCTGGCGGCGGCGACAAACTGGGAGAGGGAAACCCTAGCGGGGCCTAGGACACGAGGGGGCAGGTTATAGGGCTCGGAGGCGGGGCGGAGTGCGTGCACGGCGTCGCTGTCCCAATGGCGCGGCTGGAGGTGGACGAAAAGGCGGGTGCCGGGTGCGCTGTAGCCAGCGGCTGCCAGACGGGCCCGGGTGTGCCACGCGTCAGCGGGCTAGCGGGGGTGCGCGGGCGCGTGGGTGAGAAAAGGAGGGAGGGCGCGCGGGTAGGTGAGCTGGGCCGCGCGTTGGTGGGCAGCACTACTGCTGCAGCTGGGCCGCTGGGCTGCTGGCCTCTGCTGCTCCCTCTCTCCTCTTTTCCATTCACAAAAGAGAAAAGAAGGAAAAATACACAGAGGGAGTTTAGAGGGGAGTGAGAGGGAAATAAAAATACCTCTGGACTCCAAGAATTATGCACTATTTGAATAAAATGGTTTGGGCATTTTTAGAGGAAGAAAAATAATCCAAGTTTGAATTAAATTCAAACTTGAACCATTTTTGAACCCAACCAAATCAATTCCCAAAAATGATGAAATTTGGCAGAGAGGTTTAGGACATGGACTAGAGAATTTAGAAATATGGTGAACATTAATTTGGGACAGAAATATAGCATCAAGAAATACTTGGGAAAAAAGAAGGGATTTGAGAGAGAGGTGAAGAGATGGCTTGCACATGACAAAAGAATGACATGAAGATGAAATGCAAAATGAAAAGAAAGTAAAACACAGCATGAGAAGAACCCCATCCATCAAGATCATCATGACAATTCCATATATGGCAATGTTGGGGAATACAAATAAGGAAGGATTACATCTGGGGTGTTACAATAAGCACCAGTCCTGAGAGCACTATTGTCATTCTCATGCATTGTGTATAGTTAATGTTGTGTGCATCATGACTGGATCTCTTCTACCATGAATTGCAATGTTTAGTCGCTGCTTGAACTTTGGAGGTGCTCTGCATTTATGTTTTGCGGTCTCAGAAAGGGCTAGCGAGATGCCATGTTGTCATATTATATCATGATTGTTTTGACAAACTGTTGGCATTTGAGATATCTTATTATTGCTCGCTAGTTGATTATGCCATTGATATGAGTGAATATAATTTCTAAGAGTTATCATTTGCATGGTTAGTTCATGATCTTTGCTGAAAACTTGGGTACTATTTAAGCATATATATAGATACAAGAACAAAAGAGTTCGTAAAAGTTTTTCTTTATCACTTTCAGTTTGTCAACTGAATTGCTTGAGGACAAGCAATGAGTTAAGCTTGGGGGAGTTGATACGTCTCAGTCGTATCTACTTTTCCAAAGACTTTTTCTCTTGTTTTGGACTCTAATTTGCATGATTTGAATGAAACTAACCCGGACCGACGCTGTTTTCAGCAGAACTACCATGGTGTTATTTTTGTGCAGAAATAAAAGTTCTTGGAATTGGACAAAACTTTTTGGAGATTTTTTATGGAATAAATAAAAAATACTGGAGCCAAGATGTGATGCCCCCGACTTAATCGTGCACTAATCATACACGCAAATGCACACGATCAAGCCTAAGGACTCACTGGAAGATATCACAACACAACTCTAAACACAAATAAACGTCATACAAGCTTTATAATACAAGCCAGGGGCCGAGGGCTCGAATACATAAGCTCGCGATCAAGCGTCAGCGGAAGCAACATAATATCTGAGTACAGACATATAGGGAAACAAGTTTGCCTTAAGAAGGCTGAGCAAAACAACGACACTGATCGAACAGGCGTAGGCCTCCTGCCTGGGTGCCTCCTATCTACTCCTGGTCGTCGGCGGTCTCCACGTAGTAGTAGGCTCCACCGGTAGGGTAGTAGTAGTCGTCGGCGGTAGCAGCTGACTCCTGGGCTCCGTCATCTGATCGCAACAATCGGGCATGGGGGAAAAGAGGGAGCAAAGCAACCGTGAGTACTCATACAAAGTACTCGCAAGACTTACATCAGAACTAATCTATGTATGCATCATTATCAAAAGGAGGGGCTGTATCTGTGGACTAAACTGCAGAATGCCAGAATAGAGGGAAGGCCTAGCCTATCGAAGACTAGCATCTTCAGCGTCTTGCAGCATTAGAAGAGTGCAGATTAGCATAATTTAAAGTACACAGTCCAACCCGGCGCGCGCCGCTCCATTGCTGACGTCTGAAGAGCTTCGGCTGACGCACACGACGCCGAGTGCCCATACTTATTCCCGCATGGTGGTTAGCGCGAAAAGGCCAGAGGCCTACTCAGATCACATATCCAAACCCATTGTTGCATTGGTAGCGCGCGATGACAATCAGCGATCCATGATCTATGGTCCCGTCGCCCCGTCTCGTGGACTTACGGCAAGGGCTAGTAATGCCCGGCCGTGCCATGTAATTATCTAGCGGGTACCCTCACGGTCAACCCGTCTCCACATAACTCGCGGGTACCCCTCAGGGCCGACCCGACTTCATCAAGGGACTGCATAATATAAAGTACTGGTCTCGGCCCCTCGATCACATTGATCGGGGCACTGGTAACAAAGCGGGGCAACAGGGACAAGGGTGAGGGGCCACTGATGGATCACTAACCGACCTATACTAAGCATATAGGATAACAGGTAAAGTAACAATAGCAGGTTACAAAAGCAGGCTATGCATCAGAATAGGAGCTATCTAATACAGTAGTAAAATCTAATGCAAGCATGAGAGAGGAAGAATGGGCGATATAGGGATGATCAAGGGGGTTTTGCTTGCCTGGAAGCTCTGCTGAATGGGACTGGTCCTCTGCGGTGTAGTCGTACTCGGGAGCAGCGTCAGTCTCGGGGTCTACCGGAGGAGAAGAGGGGGAAGAAACAATAAATACAAGCAAACAAATGCAGCACGATGCATGGCATGGCAGTATGCAGTGCTGGTGGTGACCTATCGCAGTACTACACGTTGCAGACGGAGCGGGAAAATATCTGGGGATATTTTCCCGGCTTCGGGCATCTGTCGGACAGATGAACCGGAGGGGAAGGTTCCATGTTTGCATAGTTGTGGGCATGTGACAGCAGCACGGAGGGCGTATTCGGATTCGTCTCGTTTTTCTGATCAACTTTCATGTAGAAAACTTTTTGATCCGAGCTACGGTTTAATTTCTATGATTTTTCAAAGTTTTAAACATTTTCTGAAATTATTTTAATTACTAAATTCGACAGAAAAGTAAATATGACGTTAGCATGAGGTCAGGGTGATGTCAGCAGTCAATTCTGACCAGCTGACCAGTCAAACTGACAGGTGGGGCCCATCTGTCATACACAGAACTAATTAACAGGGTTTAAATTTAACTAATTAACCTAATTAGCTAGTGGGACCCACTGTCAGTGACTGATTAATTATCTAACTTAACTAACAGAATAATTAGCAGTTTAATTAGCATTTTTTTATTTTTAAAAACATTTTAAACAGGTGGGGCCCGCATGTCAGTGACACGGGCTGCCCAGTCAGCAGAGTTGATTGGGTCAACCCAGTTAACTGGGCTCCACGGGGCCCACTGTCAGTGGCACGGGAGGCGGCCACGTGGGTGCCACGTCAGCGCCGGCCACCGGAGTTGCTCCGGCGAGCTCTCCCGCGGCGGCCGAACTCCGGCGAGCTCAGAAAAGCGCTACGGTGAATCATTTTGCGCGCGGCCGGGCTCTCTGGAACGGGCACTTTGAGCCGCGTCCGATGGTGGCCACGACCGGAGCTGGGAAGGCCGGAAAAGACGTCGGCGACGACGGCGGGCGGCGGCGGCTACGGGTGCGCTACGGGGACGGCGACACGGCGTGTTTGCGGGCAAAACAAGGGGCCAGGGGAGTTCTACGCGACGGCACAAGCTAAACGGACAGCGACGCGGGGTCATTTGGTCGCCGGAAGCTCACCGGCGACGAGCTCGAGCGGCGACAGGCTCGGGCAGTAAACAGCGGCGAGCAAGGAGGGGAAAGGAAGGAGGGCTCACGGGGAGCCTGTAGAGGTGCAAGACGTGCTCGGGGGAGGCTCGAGGTGGCCGGAACGGTCGATGAACGGCGGCGGCGATCCAAGGAAGGAGGCGGCGCGATCCACGACTGTGCTGCTCCCGGGCTCGAACGAGTTGGTGTAGCCGACGTAGACGAGGGCGGCGGAGCCCGTGGACACGTCGCAGCGGCGAGAGGGAGACGGTGGCCGCGCGGTTTACGACGGGCCGGCCATGGCGCCGTTCGGGTGAGGGTGGAGAGCGAGGCAGAGGGGAGAGAAGGCAGGCTAGGGTTCGCCAGGGGTCGAGGGGGAGGCCATGTAGTCGCCCACCGCGGCTGTAGCGGCGGGCTGTCGACAAGAGGAAAGGGGGGCCAGGCGCGGAGCGTGCGCGCGCGGCGACATCGCGCGGGGAGGAGCAGTGCGGGGGTAGGGGACGAGCTAGTTGGGCTGGGCCGGCGTTGTAGACTTAGGCCGAGGTACAGAGGCTTTTCTCTTTTTCTCTTTTCCTTTTCTGTTTTTCCTTTTCTGCCTTTCTTTTTTGCAAATAGTCTGGCCACCAAAGCACTTTTGAAAAATGTGCAAACTGGCCAATTAAATATGGTGCAATATTTGGCAGTGACATAAAAAGGTTTGGGAGCAATATAATTTCAAATGAATTTTGTATTGCATTTAAAGTGTCAAAAAGGTGCTGATGGCTGTGTTTTCAAGATGTTAGAGTCATCTAGGGAAATTAGGTGATGTTGTTTCCTGAACATAATTCACAATGGATTATTTCCAAAATTATGAACATTTTAGTTCCTGGATTTGAACAACTTTTATTTTCACCTCAAATTTGAGTTTCAATTTGAATTGGAATTTGAAATGAGATATGATTCAAATGTGATCCAGCATTGTAATTGATGATGACTTGGCATAATTAACAGATGATCATTGTGCTCATTACATAGGGGTGTTACACAAGACCCACTGGAGGGGGGCCACCTGCTGCCCACGAGGCACCAGGGCGCGCCACCCCCCCCCCCCCTGGCGCGCCCTGGTGGCTTGTGGGGCCCACGTGGCTCCGCTGACCCTAATCTCAGGCCTATAAATTCACAATTCCAGAGAAAAAAATAAGAGAGGAAGTTTTATTGCGTTTCACGATACGGAGCCGCCACCACCTCCCGTTCTTCATCGGGAGGCCAGATCTGGAGTCCGTTCGGGGCTCCGGAGAGGGGGATCTTCCGGCATCGTCATCATCAACCATCCTTCATCACCAATTTCATGATGCTCACCGCCGGGAGTGAGTAATTCCTTCGTAGGCTTGCTGGACGGTGATGAGTTGGATGAGATTTATCATGTAATCGAGTTAGTTTTGTTAGGGCTTGATCCCTAGTATCCACTATGTTCTGAGATTGATGTTGCTATGACTTTGCTATGCTTAATGCTTGTCACTAGGGCCCGAGTGCCATGATTTCAGATCTGAACCCTTTATGTTTTCATGAATATATTTGTGTTCTTGATCCGATCTTGCAAGTTATACACACCTATTACGTGTCATGATCCGCATACCCCAAGGTGACAATAATTGGGATTCTTTCCGGTGATTACCGTAGTTTGAGGAGTTCATGTATTCACTATGTGTTAATGTTTTGTTCCGGTTCTCTATTAAAAGGAGGCCTTAATATCCCTTAGTTTTCTTATGGACCCCGCTGCCACGGGAGGGTAGGACAAAAGATGTCATGCAAGTTCTTATCGCAAGCACGTATGACTATATACGGAATACATGCCTACATTACATTGATGAATTGGAGCTAGTTCTGTGTCGCCCTAGGTTATGACTGTTACATGATGAATGTTATCCAACATAATCACCGATCCAATGCCTACGAGTTTTTCACATATTGTTCTTTGCTAAGTTACTACTGTTGCTACTGCCGTCACAATTGCTATTACTATTACTGCTACTATTACTGCTACTATTATTGCTACTACTATCAAACTATCATACTACTGTGCTACTGATCACTCTGCTGCAGATATTTAGTCTCCAGGTGTGGTTGAATTGACAACTCAACTGCTAATACTTGCAAATATTCTTTGGCTCCCCTTGTGTCGAATCAATAAATTTGGGTTGAATACTCTACCCTCAAAAACTGTTGCGATCCCCTATACTTGTGGGTTATCAAGAAATGCCGAAAGTCAAGACGACCTCGGATCCGAATATATCCACGGATTCAGGAGCCGACGTGGAAGATAGAACTCGCCTACGAAGCCGAGACCAAGATAATGAAGTTGTCCCGAGGAAGGGGCCAATGTCCTCGGCTTGAAGACTAGCTCAGGGGCTACTGACGGTGTCCTAGATTAGGGGGTGCACACCACGTCGACCTTCCGTTCATGGGCCGGGCCGAAGACCCGCCAACAACTGAAGAATGGGCCATGCGAGCCTCTCGCCCTCGGCATACTCAAGATGGAATCCTTCGAAGACTTGGCGTTCACTTCAAGGCGTATTCAAATGGTCGGCATGTTATCCCTGGTTGTAGCCGACATAATTGTAACCCTAGATACCCCCGATGCCTATATAAGCCGAGGGGTTTAGTCTGTAGAGACACACTTTTAAGATTCTTAGAGGTTAGAACTCATACATACGATCTCGAGGTAGATCATTCTGTACTTTGTACCCCATCCACAATTGATATAACAAGAGCAGGACGTAGGGTTTTACCTCTTCGAGAGGGCCCGAACCTGGGTAAACGCCGTATACCTTTTACTTCCCCATACCATCGTACCAAGATCACCAGCTCGAGACCCCCAACCCGAGATCTGTTGGTTTTAGCACCGACAGGTAGCCCATGGAGGATAGATACTCTCAACCAGATAGTAGCCCATTTTGTATTGATGCACGTTGACAATATAGTTGCAAGGAGGAGCTTGCCCTTCAGTCACCCTAGCAAACAACCGAAACCGTTGCCGCACAGTAATGTCAATGTGAGACCCGGGCATGCCAAAGAAAGCATGCCAAATTCTTTTAGGCAGTTCTTCCATCTCCAGTGCATGTAATGAACAGATTCGAGCAAACCTGGCCACCCTCTTGCTTCGGACAGTGCCAAGAGCCTCTCGGTGTCTACGCAATTTGGTTCTCTCGAGTAGCGAGGTCCAAACACCTCGACCACCGCAGTAGCAAATCTGACCATGGCGTATTCGCATGTGCTCTCAGACATCCGGAGGTACTCGTCCCACGAATCTGTGGCCATGCCATATGCAAGCATCTGCAATGCAGCCGTGCACTTCTTGTAACCAAAGAATCCAATCCTTCCTATGACATCCTCCTTCAAGATGAAGTAGTCATCGTAGGACCAGACGCCACTATAGAGGCGATCGAAGAATTTTTTTCGCATCTGAAAGCACCGGCAAAAATTGTCCGTGAATAGGGCATCAGGGGCAAAGTAGTCGTCCATCAGCGTCAAATACCCCCGTGCCCTATTCCGATTCAGCACTCGATGACCCCTGATCGATCCCTTGAAATTGAGAACATGCTCTTCCACATGCTCTACATCTGCAAGGACCGCCTGCATCATTGCCATTTCATCTGCATAATCTTCCTCATCGGACGACTCAACGTAGTGCTCGTACATGTACTCCATGCCCGAATCAATTGCTTCAAAGAAGGGACAAATTTTTTAGCACGGGCATTTCACCAAACTCTTGCCGGGCGTGGTGACCCGTAGGGGCGGATCGTACCTGCGTGACTGACGTACGAGAGGTGTGGACCGGCGGTGTAGGCAAAGCGGCATGGCGACCGAGTGGAGCATCGGAGATCGAGCAGCTCCGGGAAGGGCTTGGTGGGCGAGCGGGGGTGGTAGAGTGCCAGGGTCGGCGAGGGAGGAAGCAGATGCATAGAAAGAGAGAAGAGATGGATACGTGGGGTTCGGGTGGGACGAGGTGTCAGTCCTACGTGGCGGCGAACCATACTCCCGCCAAGCTCCCCTAGTTTGTTTCCAGTTTGCGGGAAAACGGGCAAGCGGACTGGTCCGCGGACCGATGCGATACGATGTTGGATGGCAAACTGCGTCCGAACAGCGTGGTCCGGACGTATGCGGACGATTTGCGGGTTCGCTTTGGAGTGCCCTAAGGAGGAATAATAACATTTCAATAGTCATATGGTGGCATGGCTGCAACTCTGTACCTTGCCATAGGTGGGAATTGCTCTATCCGTGATAACCATGTGCGAATATTCTATTGTTAAAATTATGTGTATCATATTTAGGGTATATTAATCGAACACTTCACTGATACTCAAGCTTGCTTTTTTGGTAAACCACGTGCCATTCATTCGTGAGCAGAATTACAACCCGCATAGCCACGGTCTAGAGGCAACCTAGTACATCACTTTGTAAAAAGTATCCACAAAATGCAAAGAAGCCCTTGGAGGACCTAAAATAAAAAGAACTTGATGTAGTCTCCACGCTTTCGTGTTATATTGGTTGTCTTTCGGATCCCGTAGCCGCCGACGCACTCCTTGCCGCGGGCAGGAGAAACACCATAGTAAACAAAGATGTATTGTGTGCCGGTGAAAACCTTGTGGCTCGTTGTCTCGAATCATCCCCACGCTCTTCATGCACCTTGCTATCTCGTGTTGTGGCTATCTTCTGGGTCGCGTAGCCGCTGCCGCACTCAAAGGTGACAACACTTGTGATCTGTTGCATCCAGAGTAAAGCCTCTGATCCCCATCATGTCGTTGGATCACGACGCGGGATCAAAGCACACATGGCCTCCACAAAGTTGCCACTACTCCGACCATGCTTGACCACAAAACCTACCAGATCCATCGCTGGCGACAAATAGGAGTGCCATGTCGGAGAAGGATTTGGAAGCACTTTATTCACTGATAACATTGCTATCACCGGAGCATAACCTATGATCGGTCGAAACCCTAAGCAAACTAGTCCTAGACTAATACTATGAGCATGGGGTTCATGGTTTGGCCTCCTTCACCCCTCCTGCCAATGATCAGAGGTCACTAGGAGAGGAGAGCCATTGGAGACAACATCGGCAAACAACGACTAGTCTTGGTAATTTGACCTCTTTTTTCTCTTTGGGGAAGGGAAAAAAGCAAGCGGTTTCATCATGCCGTGTACTCCAGCTTGAGTTGGGCTAACGGAAGATGACGTCCCCTCCTTGTCAAATTCGAGACCAAACACAAACACAAATTTTGCATGGCAGATGTAAACGCCCCTGTGGTCAAATTTTACATTTCACACTAGAACAATGCCCGTGCTTTGCAACGGGACATAAATCTTCTAGTACGTCGTCTTGTGATTTACCTGTCTATAATAATGCGATTGTGTAAATAAATGATCATCAAATTCTGCCCATGAATTATCTTATATTTTGATTCAAAGTTTGGTAAGTAAATTAAAATGGAACTGGTTCAGAAGGTAAGTAGATTAAGTTGATTTATTATCATACAAGGAAGGTTGGACGAAGTTGTGGTGGGAAGAAAGGTGAAATGGGAACCTTACGTTCTTTTCAAGTAGTAGAGATAATTTATAGGGAAATGATTCAGATCCACCGACTGATTTTGTTAGCTCCCATCCGCCCCTTCACTTGTTCCACTTCCACGTGACGTGGTGCCCCTGGGCACCTGGCTTTATCTAATCTCAACCACCCTGCACCATATTCGGTGTTCCCAGAAAAATCTCCACCCCAGACTCTCCCCTGCCTTATCCTCCTTTTCACCTCACCCGTGCCCCTGGCTACCATCGAGCTGCTCATCGCGCCGCCCGACAAGTGAGCTTGGCGAGTCTGCTGGTAGCGTGCTAGGCGGAGCTCATCGTTGTATCGCAACCTCGGGTTGCTGCGAGGTCCGCCCTCTCGCGCCATGGCTCTTCCCTCCTCCATGGTACAAGGCTGGCCGTCGTGCGGGCCGCGCTGATGCAAGCTGAGCATGGCTACCGCGAGCGGCAGTGACGCCCAGCAAAGTTCGCAACTTGGGGCCGTGGATCTGCGTCAACGAGCCATCCCCGACCATCACCGGTGCCACCCTGTTGCAATTGCAATGGCGGAGCGGCGACGTAGTTACAATCGGCAACGACGAACGATGCCGGTAGTGACGGCAGTGGTGCCGGGACATACATCGCGAACGGCGGCAGCGTTTCTTCATTTGCAAAATTTTGTGCAACATCACCTATGTTGCAAAAGTTTTTCTGTAACATCACCTATGTCGCAAAAACCGAAGACAAAAAATATATTTCTGCAACAAGATCTCTGTTGCAAAAGTTTTCTGCAATAAAATCTTTATTGCAGAAGTTTTCCGCAACAAGACCTCTGCTGTGAAGATCTTCTGCAACAATAGCTCTGTTGCAATGGTGGAAGACCCAGCTCGTCCGAGCAATGACGCCATATCCAACGGCTCGCGACCCGGCCGATCTTTTAGAAAGATCAGCCGGCGGACGCGTAGCACGCCCCTAATTTATATGCTTAACTTGGAAGAAAAGAAGCATCAAGGAAAAAACTTGAAAAAAAGGCACAAAATCGTTCCTCGTTCTCCATCTACTCCCCCAAACCCCCATCCCCATCTCTCCCCCCTAGGCTCGCCTTCGCCGGCGGTCGGGCTCCCTCTCCGACACGCCGCCGTCGATAAATCCACCCGAGGTATCTGCATCTCTACCCCTCCCCGTCTTTCCAGGCGGATGGATCTGCTCGCCTAACCCTATGGATAGCGGGATCCCTCCGTCCTGTTGAAATTTCCACCCGTATTCCCTGCTGCATCTGTCGAGATCGCTCAGGCACTGATGCGATTTGGTATTGAGATTGGCAGGCATGGCGACGGCGTTCAAGGCGTTCGTGAACAGTCCCGTCGGCCCCAAGACCACCCACTTCTGGGGCCCCGTCGCTAACTGGGGCTTCGTCCTCGCGGTAAGCACTCCGTCGGTTCTATATCCTGTTTCTTCCCTAAAACTGTGCAATTGGTCGATTGCAACAACGAGAATATTGTAGTTTCCCACTGTGGCGGCGTTATCTAGGCGCAGGTTGTGCAATCTACCGAGAGAATCTGAGTCCTGTCCCTTTCTTGGGGTTGAATGGTTGATGTACATGTATCAGGAAAATGGTTCTGCTTGACGAACATCCCCTAGATAATTTGTTTCAGGATGCTACAGTAGGAGCTCTTGAAGAAAAAGGCTCTTTGTTTTGGCTTAGTTATTAATATTGGGTCAGTATCGTATATAAAGTGAATTTCAGGTTGGGAGAGGTGACGTTCAATGATTAACCAACCTTTCCCCTCTTTGGATCAATGCATTTGTAAAAATTATACTCGTAGATGTTGTTAGTTGTGACAGTAATATGTATGGATTTATGAGTCTTTTGGGGTGCTTGACAACTGCTTATGGAGCTAAACATGTGCACTTTGTTGCATCGGGATATCCTTTCTGTTTCTGCTGGTTAACAGTAATATGCGTTAGTGTTGTTGAACCATAATAAAATTGTTTATCCTTCACATAAACCACCTCGGAATTGTTCATGACTTTCATGTAAAGAGATGTGACACATTAACACATTCGTTTAAGTGATATATATCAAATGTGGGAGTATGTTCTCCAGGAGTATGGATTAGGTCTCTGTATTTGAATAATCTTCTTAGGTTCTACCTTCATTTTACTTATCCTTAGTTAATATTTGGTTAGTATCATATATAAATCCTTGTAACTGTTATTTTTGGTTATAGGGTTTGGTTGACTTGAACAAGCCTCCTGAGATGATATCTGGCAATATGACAGCAGGTAGGTCAAATACTCGGGGATTTGTCTCGCAATTCACAATTCCTATTTGATGAAAAGACTTCGAACTATAACTAATGCCTATGGTTTTCTGCAGCCATGTGTGTGTATTCTGGACTCTTTATGAGGTTTGCGTGGATGGTGCAGCCCCGGAACTACTTGCTTCTGGCATGCCATGCCTCCAATGAGACCGTCCAGCTCTATCATTTATCTCGCTGTGCTAGGGCTCAGGGGTAAGATTTAAGCTGTATACAGTAAAATTGTTCCCACTTCCTACCATAGTCGCAATCACGAAACCTTTACCAGATAAATGGTTTTATATTTTGCTTTTATCCCCAATTGGATTGATCAAACTATTATGTGTTGTAGCTATGTAGCATGGTACATGATGATAACGATGTCTGCGTTTGGATTTGGCAGGTATCTGGATTCCAAGAAAGAGCCAGAGGCCCAACAGTAAAGGGTGTGGTGTTTCTGAAGTCAGAGCCCGGAGCCTTGATTCCGCAGCCAGCCTTTCAATAAGTAAAATTTGTTTCTGAAGCTTTGCAATACCCTCCATGAGAAAAAAACCTATAAAGTGGAAATTTCTATTTCTATGATACTCATGCCTGCAATGTAGCGTTACTGCTTTCTTGTTCCTGAATCATGGTTCATGACATATTTTTCTTGTCAATGCACATAGCCGGGGTTCAAGTTATTGGCCCCCGGAGCCGCTGCTTGATTTTACTGTTGATTTCGACCACGTCCGTATTATCTTTTGCCTTGTCCCCGCCACAAAGTTGTGTAAACCACAGCCTCGTTCTTTGCAGTTTTGGATGACCCCCCTCAGTTCCATTTGTTTATCAAGGGTATCTACAGTACATGGGATATACAGCGGATCCACCTTTCGTCGTTGCTTTGAGATTCATGCTATGTTTTTTTGGTTTTGGCTAAAATTTGTCTTTTTTTTTACATCAAAGTACTCTTTATTGCAAGGTGATCACCATAATATCTTTTACAAGAGTATCAACAATCTCTATGTTTCAGACGTGTTGCATAATGTTTCGTTGGTTTTTTCCTTTTTCTAAAGTGTATCATCATTTCATCGTGGATGTTAGAATATACGCAATTGGATTGTCGCATAAAGTACATGCGAGAGATGATATTTATTAGTGAGGTTCATTGAACATCTACTACCTGTCCGGGGCATGACAATGGGCCCTCCTTTTCATGTAATCGACATAGGACAGATCGGCGATAGGCTCTCAGAGGCCATCAGACACATCTCGACCGTCACTCCCTGATCGGCCCGGACACCCTTGCCACGGGTGCCTGGGGTGAATACCAGGTGATATCACCACTTGGATGCTCCCATGATACCAATTTTAAAAAATCAAATTTAAATGATTTGAAAAATTCCAAAAAAAATCATGACACATCTGTCTAAACCCGAAAAAATTCAGATCCAAATTCAAATTGTACAATGAGAAACAAAAAAGACAAATTCAGCATGAATAATGTCAATAAAGACAAAAACATGAATAGTGTGAAAAACTACACTATTCACAACAGATTTGTCTTTTTTGTTTCTCAATGTCTACATCGAATTTGGATCTGAATTTTTTAGGGTTTGTAGACATATATGTTGAGAACATCCATGATTTTTTTAGAATTTTTTTGAAACATTTAAATTTGATTTTTTTTAATTGGTATCATGGGAGTATATAAGAGTTGGTATCACCTGATATTTTCCCGGATTGCCCCTGTTGTGATCTCGTGTCTAACCTATCAGCTTTGTCGGTGCCTTTATAAAATACTCTAGGTCTGAGTTATACATGCGTTCGATTCAAACACCCCTTTCGAATACTCCAGTCTACTATAGTCCTATACACAAATTCGACAAAATCCAGTAGCCGCAGGGATTAAGGAGAGGTCGAACGTCCCAACCAGCCGGAGAGGAGGATGTGTCCAATGGTGCTACTCGATTCTCCACGCTTGCAAGTTGCAGCAGCGGTGATTGGGACGAACGGGACGGGGCCCGGTCGGGTCGACGACTCCTCGCCGTGGCGTGCTCATCCTAACGAACGCTGACGCGTGCGGACAATTATTAATGTAACAAATCGTGCGGAACAGAGAAAGCAGCAACAACAAAAAGAAGCAGCAGGAGGGTCAGCTACTCAGCTGCTTACTTCAACAAACACAAAGAGAAGAAGCGAAGATTGCTACGAGAGGAGCTCTTTAGGCCATCTCTATTGACTAGGTGCTGGTGTATCCGAAATTCAATTTGGCTCCCGGGAGCACGTGCTCCTACGCGCGAAAAATGATTTTTAAAATGTCAAAAAAATCTCAATATTTTTTTTATGTATTCATAGTCACATCCAAATGCTACCTGCAAAGTTTTAGGAAAAAAGATTAAACATTTTGGCCTGTGCAAAAAAAAAGAAAAAAATTCAAAACCAAATGTTACTCCAAAATGTCATCCCAAATTTGTTTTTCTCACCGACGAAACACTATTGCTCTGTTTCGCATGAAAATTGTCAAGCATGCTTGCGATACTAGCATGAACATCCACAAAAAAATTCAGAATTTTTAAAAAGCATTTTACCACTTTTTTTGAGGTACTGTTCATCCGGGAGCAAATGCTCCCGGGAGGCAAAACGCCCCCTGGTGTATTCGCTTAAGAATTAATAAATAAATAAATTATGCCATCATATTGGCGCCTTCATATTCATATGAAGCGTGCTTTATACAGATTATGAAGATTGTCGCCGGGATGCGCAAACTCAGAGTAGTCATAATTGTTGTGTACTCCCCGGTCATAGCCACCGGTTCCTGGCCATTACGCTTGGCGAGATCTAGACTGACCCCATGGATCAACATTAATTTTACTTGCGCACTTTATCATCACTCGTGCGCATCCGGGGTCAGTTTCTCAGTGGGTCACTCATCCTCAAATTGCTTCGCCAGGATGTCACGTACACCCCCACTCCAAAGGAACCGACGTCCTCATCGGCTCAGTAGGAACGTTCACTCTTAGCACACGTCTATGCACACCAGTATCAACATCCACATGTGCTCATGCCGTGTGCCATGATGAGCCATACGCGCCAGTTACATGTCTGTGCCACTGACCTGCACACACCCGTGCAATCGTGAGGGTCGGTTCTGAAAGATCGTGGATGTCGCCTAGAGGGGGGGGGGTGAATAGGCGCTTTAAAATAATTATGGTTAGGCTTGAACAAAAGCGGAATAAACCTAGCGGTTAAATTGTCAAGCACAAAACCTACAACAACTAGGCTCACCTATGTGCACCAACAACTTATGCTAAGCAAGATAAACAACTAAGTGATAGCAAGATATAACACATGAAACACTATAGCTATCACAAAGTAAAGTGCATAAGTAAAGGGCTTGGGTAAGAGATAACTGAGGCACGCGGAGACGACGATGTATCCCGAAGTTCACACCCTTGCGGATGCTAATCTCCGTTTGGAGCGGTGTGGAGGCACAATGCTTCCCAAGAAGCCACTAGGGCCACCGTAATCTCCTCACGCCCTCGCACAATGCAAGATGCCGTGATTCCACTAAGGGACCCTTGAGGGCGGTCACCGAACCCGTACAAATGGCAACCCTTGGGGGCGGTCACCGAACCCGTACACTTTGGCAACCCTTGGGGGCGGTCACCGGTACCCGTCAAATTGCTCGGGGCAATCTCCACAACTTAATTGGAGACCCCGATGCTTGCCCGGAGCTTTACACCACAATGATTGAGTTCCGAAGCACCACCAACCATCTAGGACGCCCAAGCACCCAAGAGGAACAAGCTCTAGGGTACCAAGCACCCAAGAGTAATAAGCTTCTCAACTTTTCACCACCACGTATCACCGTGGAGAACTCAAACCGATGTAACTAATGCAATGGCAAGAACACACGAAGTGGTCAAGTCCCTCACTCCCAAATCCCACCAAAGCAACAAAAGCTATGGAGGAATATGAGAGGAAGAACAAGGAGAACACCAAGAACTCCAAGATCTAGATCCAAGGGGTTCCCCTCACATAGAGGAGAAAGAGATTGGTGGAAACGTAGATCTAGATCTCCTCTCTCTTTTCCCTCAAGAACTAGCAAGAATCATTGGAGGGATTGAGAGATAGCAAGCTCGAAGAAGGTCAACAATGGGGGGCAAACACGAGCTCAAGAGATTAGGTCCATTGGGGAAGAAGACCCCCTTTTATAGGACCCCACGAATCTGCCCGTTATGTTGCAGAATAACACGGGAGCGGTACAACCGGTCCAAGGACCGGTACAACCGCTTTTTGCGGGTTCCCCTGAAGCAGAGTACCAGGCGGTACAACCGGAGGTTGCACCGGTAGTACCGGTCGGCTGAAACCGTCCGGGAACTACCGGGCTACCACCGCCCTACTACCGCCCCACAACAGTAGGGAGTCACCCCTGACCGGTAGTTGGAGCGGTACTAGGACCGGTACCACCGCCGGGACCAAGTACTTGTGGTGGCTAAGTCTGGAGCGGTACAACCGCTCCAGTCACCGGTAGTACCGGTACGCCTAAGCCATCTGCAAACTACCGGTTCACCACCGCCCAGCAACCGCTCCACATCAGACGGGAGTCACCCCTTAGCGGTGGTTGGAGCGGTACTTGGCCGGTAGAACTGCCGAGCAGCAGTCCTGGGGTTTGCCAAGCACCAGGCGGTACAACCGCCCGGAGGCAGCGGTACAACCGCTTGGCAGACACCTGGAGACTGCAGCCCAAGGGTGGTGGTTGTCCCGGAAGTACTGGTCGACCGGTACAACCGCGTACACTAGCGGTTCAACCGCCAGAGAAGGAAAAACCAGAACTGCCATAACATCTGCAAATGAGCTCCGAATTGAGCAAACTCAAGCTTGTTGGATAGAGGACGACAAATACTATCCAACGGTAGAGATATGCCTATGATATAGAGATGTGAAACCTCTATCAGTGATGATCCGGCATAAACCCCAACATCGAGAACATACAAGATGAAGCAAACGAAATCCGTTCTCGATGAACTTGAGCTTGTCATGAAGGTGACCAAAAGCTCAAAGACTCCCAAAGCAAAAAGGCCAAACAAGAACCAAGAAAGATGATGCAAGAATGCAATGGTTTGAGCTCTCTACGAAAGATACGATTAAGCTACTCATCCGAGAGCCCCCCTTGATAGTACGGCTATCGATCCTATAACCCGGTCTCCCAACTACCACCATGAGACCGGTAAAATAGAAAACCTATCAAGGGCAAACCTTTGCCTTGCGCATAGTCCACTTGAGCTAGATGATGACGAGTTTGACCTCCTCAAGTTGGACCACCTTTCTTGATTGCGTTGGCTCGATGAAGACCAGTTGATTGCTCCCCCATACTCCACTATGGGTGAGCCACTCTTCGGCACATCTTCACAAGTCCATTGTCACCACAATGGACGGCAAGCTTCAAGCATGATCTCTTCGTGATGCTCCACTTGAACTTGCACACCGCAACCTTGATGACGATCACCATTTGACGTCATCCTCCATGGGACATATGAGACCTTCCTTTTGATGCACGCCCGTGGAAACAAACCTAACCCCACAATGAACTCGCACATAGACCATGGGTTAGTACACAAAGCGTAATGGACAATGCTTACCATACCGTGAGATCACTTGATCCCACTCGGTACATCTTCTACGCTTTGTGTGTTGATCAACTTGAATCACTCTTCGTATTTAGTCTTGATCAACCTTGTATCTTTCCAACTCTCTTCATTAAGATGATGTCTTGAAGGTAAACATGAATGTCCACACAATCTTCTTCTTCAAGACATGCTTGCAACAGGCTCATCTCTCACATGACCAATCTTTGGATAAATCCTTGAATATCACCTTGGTCAACACATATTCTTCTTGAAACCAACAAATGGACTTCAAGAAATGCCTATGGACAAACCCTTCAATATAACTCATGGCAACCATTAGTCCATAGAGATTGTCATCAATTACCAAAACCAAACATGGGGGCACCACATGTTCTTTCAGGTTCTGATATCATTTTGTAACGCCCCGACCATAGACACCGGTTCTCGCCCGTTATGTCTGGTGGGATCTAGACTGTCCCGCAGATCAACACAGCCTTTTGTGGTTCCTTGAGAATGGACTCCCGGAAAAGAAGGAATTCATTGTTGGTATGAGTAGTTTATCATTCCTATTAAGTCAGAATGTCACATGTTGCGAATCGTGGGACCTATGTGTCAACAAAACATCCTTTTTCTTCAATTAAAATAAAGATCGCATGTGAGGTGGGGGACCACGTGAACTTTCCTTTCCGCCACACACAACTGCCATATGGAGCGGAACTACGTATATGGCCCCGAGACTCAATATACGGAGACTCGGAGTGGAGGCCATATACGGAGGGCGCTCCATAATTTATGATGATTTCTGACAATATGGCGAGTCTGTTAGAGTGTCTTTTTTGCTAGAATCGTCATATTTGACGGTTATTATGGTGATTTTTCCAATATGACGACTCTACTAGAGTTGTTCTAAGAGCCCAAACTTCCACCAATGAAATGCTCCGAGGCGCTAATTCTCTCACGTCAAACCAGCTACTCGCGAACTAGAGCGCCTGCTGCCGAGTCTAGCGGTGCGCCAAGAAATTTTGTCCGCATGAACAAAATGGTCAGAATTCTGATCCCTAGCAACGGGTCGTACATGGCCTTAAAGCATCTTTGTCTCTCCCCTCTTTATTTTAAACGTCTTTTGCCATTTCTCTCTTTTGTGTGTGAAAATGATCCAGGTCTATTATCAAAGTTCACCGGAAGTACAAAACATCTCAAACATAATAAAGATTACATCAAGATTTCAAGACCACCGAACAACCACTACTGCCGCCAGAACGAGCCGCCGACAAGCCGCTGTCGCTGCTCTCCTTCCGGAGCCGGCTTGACCTTGTCGATGATAGTCGGAAGTCTTTGTGCACGTGCCCCTAGGCACCAACGCTTTGGAGTCGCAGTCGTCGCCCTTGAACCCTTGCATAGATCTGAAGAACCTGACACCAAATCTCGCCACATGACAAGAAACCCTAACCTCACCGCCCAAGGAGACGACAGGAATATATGCCAGAGCTCGGTCGGATACGTCCAGACGGATGAACTCGAGGAGGATCGGAGCCCGGAAGACGAACTCGAAGGAGTAGCACCGCCATACGCCTGAGTGCCGCACCTGCGAGGACTAAAAGACCCTAACCTAACTACTAACAGGAGCGGAGGCACCTGGATGCTCTTCCCCGCCACTGGCCACCAGAGTGACAGACAGAGGGTAGGCGAATCCACGGGCTTGCTGGTGAAGTCTGGAGGGGAGAGTTTGTTCTAGCCGCCTGAGGTTAGCGGAGAAAAACGAACACCACATATAGATGTTAGATTATGTTATTTGGTTAGTGATAACTCAAAACAATAATTTAATTAGCTTAGAATTGGGTGCTAAGTTCCCGGAAGTGCTATGCTTTTTTTACCTTAGCTTCTATTAGAGCAACTCCAACGCACTGAACCAAACTGTCCGCGCGTGTCCGTTTGGGTCGAAACAGACACAAAAGTTGGCCCAACGCGCCGACCCAAACGGACGAGCGTCCGCTTTTTGTCCGCGCGCGACCCATTTCAGGCCCAAATTTGAGTCGGGTTTCCGTCGACGCGCGCGACGACCGCCCTTCTCCTCCCCTGGCCCGCCAGTCGGTGGCACATTGGCCATTTCCCCTTCCTCCCATCGACAGCCAGCACACCCGGCTGCCCCACCCATCATCGCCGCCGCCTAGTTCCGGTGCCCAGGCTGGCCGCCCGCACCCACGCACCCCCAAACAACACGCCACCCCCCGACGACCCCCTACTCCGGTGTTGGTGGACCGTTTTCACCGCCGTCGCAGCACCCCAACGTCGACGCCTCCACGCCCAAGCCTCCACCTGCCGGCAGCACGCAAGCGAGGCAACCTCGCTCGCCGGACGCCGGCACGTTCGCCTCCACGCCTCCAGGCCTACTACCTGGTCTAGCTGAGGCGCGAGGCTCTTCACCGGCCGGCTGCTTCCACGACGCCCGTAAGGTGTTTGACGGTTTGCCCGCAAGGTACACATGGACACCGGCAACAATTTCTTTTTCCACCATTTCATGTGCGATTCGGATGATTCTTCATCCGATGATGAGGAGATTGTGGCTGCTACTTTGGTCGTCCATGACCACATTGTAGGAGATATGCCCTAGAGGCAATAATAAATGTTATTGTTTATCTCCATGTTCATAATTATGTTTATGTTCCATGCTATAACTGCTATGGTTCTCGAGTCTACAATAACCACGAGGCTCGGAGGAAGACTCATATGCACGTGTGGAATAATAAACGGTAAAATGTATTCCTAGTCTGGCCTCTAAGACTAGCTCAAGTGTTGCATGATGGTTCTATTTTCCTGATCATGGGCATGACTATGCCGGCAACTTTGGGGGCACAATGTTAGGAGAACACTTGTGTTGAATCGACCCGATTTGATGTTATGCTATGAGATACATTCGTCACAAGTTAATGGTTAATAACACAGAGAAAGTTAACGTTTGCATAATTCCTTAGACCATGAGAGTATCGAGTTACTTCATGCTTGATTCATGAACTTTGGGGTTTGTTAAACGTCATCCGTAACTGGGTGGCTATTACGGCGGCTTACGGGTTCATGGGAAAGTATGTCAAGGGACTTGATAGCTCAAGATTGGGATTTGCTCCTCCGACGATGGAGAGATATCTCTGGGCCCTCTCAGTGTTACGGTATCCATCACCGTCTGGCCAGACACAATGTGATTTGATCACAGGGATGCCGGAACACGGGAACGAGAAAAGAGAACAAAACCGGTAACGAGGTAACTAGCATAGCGGACAAGTGTTGATTCACGGGGATGCCGATAAATCTCACCTCAGGTATTTGTAACATATCGCGAAGCAACAGGAATAGCACACGGCAACTGGAGGTTCACTCGAATATTTATTCGTGTGGGTATAGGGGTCAATATGGGTGTCCACGGCTCCGATGTTGATCATTGATCGGAAAGAGTTCCGGTCATGTCTATACTTCACCGAACCTATAGGGTCACACACTTAAGGGTCATCTATCTACTAAATGCTAGACAGGGAGTCTGAGAGAAAGTCACCGGAAAAGTTTCAGAGACAACGGAAGAGTTCCGGAGAGAGAACACCGGAAGAGTTTCGGTAAAACTGAAAAGTTGTTTCGGGGTATACCATTAAGTCAAATTGGCTTCAACACATGCCTGGAAATTCTTGGAGGGTGCCAGAATTGTTCTGGGAACTTCTGGGATTTTTTCGAAGAAAAAATCTGGAAATGTTCCGGAGCTGCCGGAACCGCTTTGGTTGCTTTTCGCAGATGAAAATCACTAATACGGAATTGTTTCAGAACGCGTCCAAAATTATTTTAGTGGGTACTGGAAATGTTCTAAGACCTACAGAAATATTTTCGGATTTAACGGTCGCGGAAAAATGTTTCCATGAATAGTGAAAATCACTTTATGGTTACTTTTTTGGAAAGCCACCTTTTTGGGCTTTGCTCCAAAATATCTTGGGGATGACATGGATGGATGGGAGCCCCTCATGGGGGCCCCACTAGGTGTGGCCGGCCAACAAGTGGAGCTCCACGGAGCTCCACTTGCCTTCCCATTTAGCCCTTCATGTGGGACATATTGTATGGGCATTTTGGTATTTTTCCAAGTGTCACCCTACCCCTTGGTTTTTCCTATAAATAGAGGTGGAGAGGAGCTCTCCACACTCACTCTTTCTCACATACAAGTGCCATGCAATGATCTGGCTTCTCTCTTCCTCCCCGCGAAATAGTTTCGTAGAGCCGAAAGGCTGTCTAGGTTCCGGTGGGAACTAGTTCTGGACGGCGAAGCCCTGCCGGATAGCTGACACCGTATGTGTGCAATCCCATAGAGAGGTCGTAGGTTCGATCTTTTTGCCCGAGGGGCTGTTCAAGAGTGCCTCCCGAAGGGCTGTCCGAGTGACTGTCCGAGATTCTGTGTGTGCCTCCCGAAGAGCTGTCCGTGACACCGTCCGGGGGCTGTCCGACCGCCTCCCGAAGGGCTGTCCGAGGGAAGACGAGGAAGTACATCCTCGCGGTTGGGAGGTTGTAAATCCTAGCTGCGGGGATCTGCACCGACGATCTACATCAACTCTACTTCCGTTGCGCTACGAGTCGGTAACGATCAGATCAAACCTTGTATGCATCTCCATAGTGTTCCTGGGCGTGCTCGCAGTACCGGAAATTTTTGTTTTCTGCTGTGTTCCCCTATGGTGGCATCATGAGCCGTGCTATGCGTAGATGCAGGTTACGATCTAGAATACATAGAGATGTATGGGTGTTGCACAATATAATTTGTAGTAGATGAGTTCTATTACTGAAAATTATTTGTGCGGGTAGCAGATGAAATCTGTTACCCGATGTTCTTGTTGCTTCCCTAAAATTTGTGTATTTCTGATCTTGATAACGGCATGGTGGATTTTCAAAGTTTTGGCAATCCGCGATCCTGATTTATCAATGAAGTGCTAACAGTTCATTGAATTCCACCATAGTTAAAAGAAAGATGAAATTTCGCAGACAAAAGGGCAATGCAGATATGATCTGCACGGGGGTCATGCGTATGACGAAGTTCAGTATGGGGCTCGAGATTTTATTATCTCGTGTTTCATACACCCCGCATAGTTAATCTAGCGACTTGAATAATCATACTTGATGATAAACGTTGGTAGCTGCGGTTTGGTCGAAACGTTAGAAGCCACGTAAAATAAAATCTTGTATGAACCGATTAGAGTCGTCTAACTTGGTTTTGCAGGATGTGCATGTGATGTGGTATAGCAGTGCTCATATTAATTTGATTATGTATGAGATGACTATATAATGTAAATTAACATGACCTGCGTGTCATGATTCGGCATGATGGCTGGAGCCATATGATTGTCACTTTAATGACCTGCGTGTCAACCTTAAGTAATGCACTTATTTTATTAGCTATAGAGATATCAATATTATCTGGTGCATCGACAAGGTGGTGGCAATCTTCGCAAAGGCGAACACCGACGCGAATGCCGAAGATGAAGAAATAAAAGACTTCTCCGTCAGAAAGGGCTATACCATATCATGCTATTATGAATTGCCTGAGATGTTTATCCCTTATGATGCACCCTTTTGATTGCGCGGTAGTCGCTTTTATTAGGGTGATCTCTCACTTAAAATATCAAGTAGTTAGTGTTCTCCCAAGTGTAGCACCGTCACGGCACCTATCTTTTCGGGGTGCGTCATGTTTCCATGAGTACGAACGATTAGAGAAGTGTGAGGCGGGTGAGTTGAGACCTCGCAGCGAGATCACTTGGTTGTCTTGACGTTCTGGCTTGAGAGTCCTGAGCTCGGAACACGCCCATCGAAAGATGAACAAGAGTCACATAGAGATGTGATCGGCAAGTTGGCCTACCGATTGAAGTTCCCGTCATCAGTGATGTTCCCATCAATGGCGTTGAATTGAAATGCGGATCTTGCATCACTCACAATCAATTATGAGAGATATTGATTTGAGTGGGAGCGCACTGTAGAATTAACTTGTTTAATTCTCAGTGCAATTAATTATGGACATAGTCCAAGTGTGATTTGTATAATAGTTGTAGAATAATGGCTCGCGTTTCCACCTTCCCTATTAAAATTGAATAAGCTGTTATTTATCTGGTTAAACTTTATGGTTGGTAACGTAATGTGAGGATTTTCCTCTAGAGTGCCGAGAAGGACTTTGTCCTATCACATTCTTTTAGTATTCTCCCGCTAATGCTATGGATGATGTGACCCTCGTCCTTCGATCCAAAAGCTAGAATTCTGTTACGGTCAAGTGCAATATGTTTGCTTCCATGAGACCCGAACTTCAAAAGTTTGGGATAGCTATGCGATATTCATGGAACTGAAAATTATTTTCAGACACAAACGAAGGCTAAAAGATATGGGATATCTTTTGCAAGGTTTGTTTTGCAAAGTATTAGCAAAGTGTTTACTGGGCATTTGACTGATGAGAGAGGGATCCAGAAGAACGCCTGTCATATGATGAAGGTGAATAAAACAACAACTTAAAGAGAAAGGAAATGTCCAAAGGGTGTTAGTGTGACTTACACGCCTAGGAAGTCCGGGGCTGACGCCACTCTTAAAGTTGGGTGCTTCTTCTGAGAGTAGGAGAAATACTAAAAGTAAAACTGTTAGAAGTATAAAGGAAAAAAGAGAGAAGACTGGAATATCCAGCTCATGTATGAAAGTCATACAAGCTATTGATGTATAGAAGGCTGGTCAAAGAAATAGTTCTTGGGAATTATGATTAAACATGTTAATCACTGATTCTTGGGTATTGTGAGTTTATCACAAAGATACCCGCTCGATTGCATTCTGTTGCGACTCGATGCAAGAACTACTATGGCCTAAAAGACTTGCCGGGAATGAGGTTTAGATACGCGCTGGGAACATAGTAAATGTTACTATACCTTCCATCGGTGTATTACCTATGTATTTATTTTCATAATTCATTTTTGGAGTTTCATACACTCTAGCCCATTGCATAAGGTATCTTGAAAGAAAGATTGTTCATAAGAGAACTTTTGATGTTCGGTGTTATGAATAACATAAGGGCCATACTTTCATTATGAATGAGATGTATGTTATGAATATTGATAATAATATATTACCTCTGTATTTACTTTCATAATTCATTTCAGAGTTTTATACACTCTAGCTCATTTGCATAATGTTTGTTGCAAGAGTGTTGTTCATAAAAGAACAATTGTTGTTCAGTATTATGAATAACATAAGGGCCATACTTCCATCATGGATGGGATGTATGTTATGAATATTAATGGTAATATGATACATCCATAACATTGACGCTAAATGTCGCAAGACTAAAAGAATACCACATATGTGTGGCACTGCATTTGGTCACATTGGAGAAACCCGCATGGAGAAATTCCATTATGATGGATTTTGAAGTCATTTGATTATGAATCATCTGACACTTGCAACTTTCGTCTGAAAAGTGAAGTGACTGAAATGCCGTTCACAGGCCATAAGGAACGAGGAACAAACTTATTGGTGATCATACATTTTGATGTGTGTAGTCCGATAAATGCTGTTGCTAGTAGTGGATTTATCTATCTTTGACTCAAGTAGATATATGGATATTTACTTGATGAGACGTAAGTCTGGATCTTTTGAAATCATTCAAAAGGTTTTCAAAATGAAGTGAAAATTATTGTAACAAGAAAATTTATGTTTCTGCAAACTAGATTGCAGAAAGGAATATTTGAGTTACAAGTTTAGCGAATGTCTGATGAGTTGTGAAAAGAGTTTCATAACTTACACCTCCCGGAACACCACTGTAAGTGGAATGTCCGTGAAGATGTAATCGAACCATTTATGACATGGTGAGATCAAAGATGACATAAATCAATTTGCCATTATCCCTTTTAAAGTAATGCTTTAGAGACTGCGACTTTTACACTGAAAAGAGCGCCATCAGATCTGTTAAAATGACGCCATGGTATGGTACGCCCTACCATGTTTTTGTCTTTTCTTAAACTTTTGAAATATGGGGCTTGTGTAAAATATTTACAAACCTATTCCAAATCAGACAAGTGCTACTTCGTAGGTTATCCCAAGTTATTGGGTATTCCTCCATCACTATACTGAGGCAAAAAGGTTTGCCACAAAAAGCGGTATGATTTTGAAGAAAATGTTTCTTGCAAAAAGGTGAGTGGGAGGACAGTGCAACTCGACGAGATAACATTATCTTCGTCATCAGGTCAAAGGAAAGAGACCTTGGAAGTGATTCCAGAGTTTCCTACTGCGACTAATACGGAAGCCTCTACATGAGATGTATGGACCTCGGTCGAACTTGAAGCTGAACCACGTAGGCAAAACTCACGCAAACCTCTCAGGTGCGCATACGAGATATTGTTGTTAGACAACAGTATACCTACGATACACAAGGAAGCGTTGATGGGCCTGACTCCGGAATTGGCTAAATGCCAATATAATCTGAAATAGTTTCCATATAAATTATTCAAGATTAGATCTTGATAAAACCTCTGGAAGACTTAAAGTCTAACGGATTGTAATGGAACTATAAACTGATACGGATAAAAATGTTTTATCCATAAAGCTCAACTTGTTGCTTATAACAAATTCAAGGAATTAACTACGATGAGATTGTCTCACCGTAGCGATGCTTAAAGTCGGTTCGGGTTAAACTAGCAATTACTACATATTTCAATGAGATATGATACTTGGATGCCAAAAGGATTTCCATGTGATGGAAATGCAACCTAGGACTTGCATGTGATACAGTCCAAAGTATTTTGTCGATCCAAAGGATGCTAGTGAGTGTGCAAACTTCAGAGTTCCAGCGATGGACATAAGAGAACAAAATGGAGTTGGAATCTTCGTTTTTGATGAAATAGTCAAAAGAGTTTGATTTCATCAATGGATATCGAAGATGCTTGTGGTTACAAGAAAGTAAGTTGGAGCATAATAATATTTCTAAAAACCTTGTGTGCTTGACACATTGTTGATTGGAAATAATATAAATTTCTTGACACGAATTAGGACTTCATTGAAAATAGTTTTTCCATGAAGTGCTTAGGCTAGGTAGCCTCGATATTAGGCATATTTATTTGCGAGATAGAATTGCCTGATAGGGCTAAGCCTAAATACATATTGACAAGATGCTAAAACAGTTTAGCATTAAAACGCCAAGGAGTGATTCTTGCCGAAGTCACATGGAAAGAGTTTTGCAAGACTCTGTGTCCTAAAACACTGATGAGCAAATACATGATGGAGATTTCACACACTTGTGTGTTTGGATTAATCATGTATTCCATGGTATGTAAGACAACCAGATATGTCTGATACTCCCAAGCTGTTGCGAGTATAGATACCAAAGTGATCAAAGTACTGATCATGGGACAACAGTGAAAGATGTCGTTAAGTACTAAGGTAGCACTGATGACATGTTTATTCGCAAGCAGAGATTATGAAGTGCTCGTTGTAAGTAGTTACATCGACACAGTCTTCATCAATGCTCCAAGCGATTTTTGATTTAAGTTAAGGGTTTTGTGTAATACACGATATGGTGGCACAGTAGTTGGAAATTGTTCCAAACAGGTTACTGTGGCGAATTCTATAACACAGGCTATACAAAGCCAAGTCCGCACAAAATATGAATTTTGTGAAATCGTGAAAACGCGAGGATATGCAAAGATACACACGGACCTGAAGTTGTCAGCTCCGTTGGACATCAGGCTATACCACAAGCGAAGCATATTTTACACTGGTATGCCATAGGTGTAAAGTGCATTAGCATTAACTAGATTATTGACACTAGTGCAAGTGGGAGTCTGTAGGAGATATGCCCTAGAGGCAATAATAAATGTTATTGTTTATCTCCATGTTCATAATTATGTTTATGTTCCATGCTATAACTGCTATGGTTCTCGAGTCTACAATAACCACGAGGCTCGAAGGAAGACTCATATGCACGTGTGGAATAATAAACGGTAAAATGTATTCCTAGTCTGGCCTCTAAGACTAGATCAAGTGTTGCATGATGGTTCTGTTTTCCTGATCATGGGCATGACTATGCCGGCAACTTTGGGGGCACAATGTTAGGAGAACACTTGTGTTGAATCGACCCGATTTGATGTTATGCTATGAGATACATTCGTCACAAGTTAATGGTTAATAACACAGAGAAAGTTAACGTTTGCATAATTCCTTAGACCATGAGAGTATCGAGTTCCTTCATGCTTGATTCATGAACTTTGGGGTTTGTTAAACGACATCCGTAACTGGGTGGCTATTACGGCGGCTTACGGGTTCATGGGAAAGTATGTCAAGGGACTTGATAGCTCAAGATTGGGATTTGCTCCTTTGACGATGGAGAGATATCTCTGGGCCCTCTCGGTGTTACGGTATTCATCATCGTCTGGCCAGACACAATGTGATTTTATCACAGGGATGCCGGAACACGGGAACGAGAAAAGAGAACAAAACCGGTAACGAGGTAACTGGCATAGTGGACAAGTGTAGATTCACGGGGATGCCGATAAATCTCACCTCGGGTATTTGTAACATATCGCGAAGCAACAAGAATAGCACACGGCAACTGAAGGTTCACTCGAATATTTATTCGTGTGGGTATAGGGGTCAATATGGGTGTCCACGGCTCCGATGTTGATCATTGATCGGAAAGAGTTCCGGTCATGTCTATACTTCACCGAACCTATAGGGTCACACGCTTAAGAGTCATCTATCTGCTGAATGCTAGACAGGGAGTCTGAGAGAAAGTCACCGGAAAAGTTTCGGAGACAACGGAAGAGTTCCGGAGAGAGAACAATGGAAGAGTTTCGGTAAAACTGAAAAGTTGTTTCGGGGTATACCATTAAGTCAAATTGGTTTTGGCACATGCTTGGAAATTCTTGGAGGGTGCCAGAATTGTTCTGGGAACTTCTGTGATTTTTTCGGAGAAAAAACCCGGAAATGTTCCGGAGCTGCTGGAACCGCTTTGGTTGCTTTTCGCAGATGAAAATCACTAATCCGGAATTGTTTCAGAACGCGTCCAAAATTATTTTAGTGGGTACTGGAAATGTTCTAAGACCTACAGAAATATTTTCAGATTTAACGGTCGCGAAAAAATGTTTCCATGAATAGTGAAAATCACTTTATGGTTACTTTTTTGGAAAGCCACCTTTTTGGGCTTTGCTCTAAAATATCTTGGGGATGACATGGATGGATGGGAGCCCCTCATGGGTGCCCCACTAGGTGTGGCCGGTCAACAAGTGGAGCTCCATGGAGCTCCACTTGGCTTCCCATTTAGCCCTTCATGTGGGACATATTGTATGGGCATTTTGGTATTTTTCCAAGTGTCACCCTACCCCTTGGTTTTTCCTATAAATAGAGGTGGAGAGGAGCTCTCCACACTCACTCTTTCTCACATACAAGTGCCATGCAATGATCTGGCTTCTCTCTTCCTCCCCGCGAAATAGTTTCGTAGAGCAGAAAGGCTGTCTGGGTTCCGGTGGGAACTAGTTCTGGACGGTGAAGCCCTGCCGGATAGCTGACACCGTATGTGTGCAACCCCGTAGAGAGGTCGTAGGTTCGATCTTTTTGCCCGAGGGGCTGTTCAAGAGTGCCTCCCGAAGGGCTGTCCGAGTGACTGTCCGAGATTCTGTGTGTGCCTCCCGAAGGGCTGTCCGTGACACCGTCCGGGGGCTGTCCGACTGCCTTCCGAAGGGCTGTCCGAGGGACTGTCCGGTGGCAGACGAGGGGGTACATCCTCGCGGTTGGGAGGTTGTAAATCCTAGCTGCGGGGGTCTGCACCGACGATCTACATTGACTCTACTTCCGCTGCGCTACGAGTCGGTAACGATCAGATCAAACCTTGTATGCATCTCCATAGTGTTCCTGGGCGTGCTCGCAGTACCGGAAATTTTTGTTTTCTGTTGCGTTCCCCTACACACATCAGTAGGCAGCGGCCGATGTTCATGGGGCCGATACCGGGGCATACTCCGGCGTTGAGTCGCAACCGAGAGAGCGGCCATTGCCTGCTCTAGCAGGACTACTTCGAGACCCCAAAGCCGCTCTTCAAACACCACCTATTTCGGCGCCGTTTCCGGATGGCTAGGCATGTGTTCAACCATATCTGGGAGGGGGTGGTGGCGTACGATAACTATTTCGAGTGCAAGACGGATGCCCTAGGAAAGATTGGCTTCTCCTCTTATCAGAAATGCACTGCAGCTATTCGGATGCTTGCATACGGAGTACCCGACGATCTCATTGATGAGTATGTTCGAAAGAGCGAGTCAACATGCCTAGACTCCATGTACAAGTTCTGCAAGGCTGTGGTAGCAGTGTTTGGCCCGGAGTACTTGAGAGAGCCAACTGCTGCAGATACAGCCCGCTTGTTGGCGATCAATGCCAGTAGGGGCTTTCCGGGGATGCTTGGTAGCATAGATTGTATGCACTAGGAGTGGAAGAACTGCCCTTCTGCTTGGCACGGGCAGTATAGAGGCCATGTCAAAGCTTGCACTGTCATACTTGAGGCCGTGGCTTCACATGATCTCTGGATTTGGCACTCTTTCTTCGGCATGGCCGGATCTCACAACGACATCAACGTGCTTCTGCGCTCTCCGGTGTTTGCAAGGCTTGCATAAGGCAACTGCCCGGAGGTCAGTGTTGAGATCAATGGCCACCACTACAACAAAGGATACTACCTAGCTGACGGTATCTATCCTCAGTGGACTACTCTTGTGAAGACAATCCCCAACCCTGTAGGAGAGAAGAGGAAGAGATTTGCCCAAGCACAAGAGAGTGCTAGAAAGGATGTGGAGCGTGCCTTCGATGTTCTTCAATCTCATTGGGGCATCGTTCGGTATCCTGCTAGAACTTGGAGCACCAAGAAGTTGTGGGAGGTGATGACTATTTGTGTGATCATGCACAACATGATCGTAGAGGATGAGCGTTCGGATGAAATCTATGATAAAGGGTTCCAGTTTCAGGGTGACAATGTTGTGCCTGAGCATGGAGGAGCGACAACGTTTGCAGAGTTCACCGCATTTCATCATCAAATGCGTGATTGGGAAACTCACATTCAACTGCAAGATGATTTGATTGAGCATATGTGGGCTCACGTTGGCAACCAATAGATGTGTCGGCTATGATTTCTTTCAAATGTATTTCAGAAAATTTAAATTTTATTTGGCTTGTAAAGTATGAGATATTTGAGACAATTTAAATTTTATTTGTATTTTGTTTGAATCATGTTAACTTGGGCCAAATTTTATTGGTATGTCACAAATGTTTGAAGTATGTTGTTTAAAATGGCCGCAAACCGGCCGCGAGGACGAAAAATGGGTCCGCGCGTTGGACGCAGGCCGACCCAAACGCAGAAGGGGGCGGACGAGCCGACCCAAACGGACGAAAAGCGGACAAAACGTACATCCGTTTGGGTATGCATGTTGGAGTTGCTCTTAACATACCTCTTAGAACCGTAGCTAGTTGATTTCTCTCACCTCTAGCATCTGCTTAGTGCTTAGAGCATCTCCAATAGAAGATGTAGATGCAAAAATAACTAACTTTTGCATCTCCAAAGCCCCAAAACTCCTCTCCAACAGATGATGTAGATGCACCTCCCGGAGATGAAAATATAACACCTCGCGTTGCAAATTTGCATCTCCGCCGACTGGAGATGTAAAAAGGGCAGCCGCACGCCAACCGCCAACTGTCGTTCCATTTCCTTCCCCCACCCATCTTCTTCCTCCCGCCGCCCCGCCGCACTGCCGTCGCCCGCCCGCCCGTCGCACCCCGTCGCCGCCACCCCGCGCCAGATCCGCCCCCTCCAGCACTTCCGTGGCCGGTTCCGCCGCGTTTCGACCGCCGGCCGCCGCCCCACGCCACGAATCGGGCGTTTTTCCGCCGCCGCTCGATTCCACCGCCGCAGCCGCCCCGCCCGCATCCCCGCACCGCCGCCGCTCGATTTGACCACCGCACCGACCGCCCCGCCCGCAGCCCCGTCGCGGCCCCGCCCGCCGCACCGCACCGCCTCAGCCCCGCACCACCGCACCGACTGCCGCCCGCCGTCCCACACCTCCGCACCACCGCACCGACCGCCGCCCACCGCACCGCACCGCCTCAGCCCCGCACCACCGCACCGACTGCCGCCCGCCGTCCCACACCTCCGCACCACCGCACCGACCGCCGCCCGCCGCTCCGCACCACCGCCCACACCGATTCGCCTGCCGCCTCCCCGCCGCATGCCATGCCGCCGAAGAAGCTCCCGAAGAGCAATATGGGGTTCTTCGGCGTGCGGGCATCCGGCCATTTCGACGTGGAGTTCTCCGATGCCGACCGCCGCTTCTGGCTTGGCACCTACCCCACCGCCCACGAGGCCGCGCGTGCCTACGATGTGGCGGTGTGGCGTGCCGGAAGGCCCAAGACGGACCTCAAATTCCCGGAGATCAAGACCCGGGCGGATGCGGAGATGCTTGTGCCGCAGGGCATTCTGATGGAGGAGATACCGAAGAAGAAGGCGAATAAGAGGCCGACCATTGTCGTTGGCCTCGGTGATAGTGACGAGGCGGCGATGGCGAGGTTCGCGCGGGAGAATCCTGAGTATGTTCAGGCCGAGCAGGAGTACTTGGAAGCGCGACGCCGAGCAGAAGAAGAAGGAGGAGGAGGACGAGGCCGGCCCCTCGACGGTGATCCCTGTCGAGTCCTCGGAGGAGGACTGGGGTGACTCGGAGGAGGAGGACGAGGGGTGCGACGACCCGGACAAGGATAAGTTCTGGGAGCAGTTCAAGAGCTCCGATGATGAGTAGTTTTATCTTCGGTGTAGTTCAAGTAGTAGTTCGAACTAGTAGAGTAGTAGTAGTAGTAGTAGTAGTAACTTGATGAATGCAGTAGCTCGAATTAGTTGAAGTAGTCGTTTAATTTATGTTTTTAATTAGAATTATGTTTAATTATTATGTTTGAAATGAAGTAGTAATTGAATTTGCTATGTTCGAATTTACATGTTTCAAATGAAGTACTAGTTGAAGTATAGTTTATACATCTCCATTTGCATCTTCTATTGGAGTTGCTATTTTACATCTTCAATATACATTTTCTGTTGGAGTTGTCTCTTTTTTGAAGATGTAAAAATCACTTTTTGAAGATGTAAATTTGCATCTTCTATTTGAGACGCTCTTATGCGAAGCATAACGAATGTAATGGATCCACAAAACTATAAAATAAAATTTGCCGTGCTAACAAGTTGCCATTTGGCATTTCACGTGCACCTTACAACTTCTGGATAAGAACATGATTATCGATGATTATTTTAGGACCGAATAACTTATTTTTCAGTTATGTCCTACTCTCTCTCTCCATCTCTGAGAAGGTTCATAAATTTTGTCAGAAGTTAAGCGGTGCATAGCTTGATCCAACTAAGTGGTACAGTAACTTTTAAAGGTGCATAGTTTTATAAAAGAAACCGTCAACAACTACAATACTAAATAGATATAATATAGAAATATATTTTATACTATTATGTATCTAATGACATTAATTAGGTATCGTAATTGTTGATAGTTTTTCCTACAAATTTGATTAAAATTTGCATCGTTTCATTTTTATAGGCTTTCTTTTCGGTTTTCGGAAATGAAGGGAGTACTATAGTACATGACTTGGACAAGAGAAGAGAAGAGAAGATACCAGACTATCGGCGGCCGTGTTAATTTACCAGCTCATTTGCATTGCGGCTGCTATGCTACTGCGGAAACACGTGTTGGAACTTGGAAACAATATCAGCCATGCAAAGGAGGATGGGGCGGGCCCAGCTGACTCACGTTGCTTTATTTCGGCAATCCATATTCATTTTGCTCTGAGCACGAGCAGAAGACGCAGCGCACAGCAAAATCTTGCGACGACGAAACGTCGCCCTCCTCTCCCCCGATCCGCACGCCGGCACCGTTTTCTTTCCTTTTCTATCTAGTGGCAACTTCGGCAACCGATTCATGCCCAACACGCAATAATTTGCTCCGAACCTCCTCCGATCATTGCTATGCCCACCCGCCCGCACACTTTCTTTAAGTATTTCAGTCGCGGGCAGGTCCGGGCTTCAAATGCTGGTCTCCGCTCGCTACATTAGTCGCCTGAGCATGCAATAATTCCTCCGGCTCGGCCCCGGTTCCTGAAATTTCGCCCCGCTTCTAGAATTATCTTGGCCCGGCGCCGCCTCGAGGTTGGATTCTTGGAGTCAAACATTGGAATCTCCGCAGATACGGGTTGAAATCTTTATTGAGCGAGAGATTTCCTGCGTGGGTGCTTGCCCTGCTTGGGCGCCTGCTGAGCTAGAGGTTCGATTCGGGGAGGCGTTCCGGTTTTGGTGGGGGCGAGCATGACGATCGATTTGTCCACCATGCCCGGGAGCTCCGCCCGTCTCCTCGACGCCGCCGCGGGGAGGAAGGACATGAACTTCTTCAAAAACCGCTACGTGCTTGGGCTCACCGGCGTCGCCGGAATCGGCGGGTTCCTCTTTGGATACGACACAGGTACGGATGGTTCCGCCGTTTTCTTTTGCAACCTTTACTTAACATGTCTATGCTGTATGGGGCGGTTGCTGCGTGCTTGACGTTGGTAAGAACTTTAGGCCTCCAAGAACTTTCCCCTTTGTAGGAGGCGTCAGTTTGTGGTTTGCTTTGTGGCATGAAATCTGGCGAATTTCATATTGTGAATGGTTTGCTTGTTAGAAGAACACATCATGGATGATTGAAATTTACTTAGTACTGAAATGGACTATTTGGATATTGTAGACCTTTTTTCTTTCCTGATAGAGGGCAAATATGCACCATGAAATAGAAAGAAAAATGGAGTAGTACATTTTGTGCAATGGAGCTGAAAGCCTGAAGCTAATGTTGTATGATGCTTTTTAGTTTCCACGAGGTCTCTGAGTAAACACTCTCGAAAACCTTGGAACTTGTGATACTTGACTGAAATAAGTCAAATAACAGTATGATTTTCATGCATACTACTGCCAGGTGTCATATCTGGAGCCCTTCTGTATATTCGGGACGAATTTCCTGCTGTCAAAGACAATCTAT
Organism: Elymus sibiricus; assembly: GCA_039707655.1. Taxonomy (NCBI): domain Eukaryota; kingdom Viridiplantae; phylum Streptophyta; class Magnoliopsida; order Poales; family Poaceae; genus Elymus; species Elymus sibiricus. The sequence continues at coordinate 360,122,239 of CM077666.1, forward strand.
TCTTGCAGGTTCAATCTGATCTACCAATTCCTGGTCATTAATATCTGGTGTTCCTCCCATAGCTACTGAGTTTGTTTCTTCTCCAGGAGACAATCGTTAGCATGGCACTACTTGGAGCCATGCTTGGAGCAGCTGGGGGTGGTTGGATAAATGACGCCTACGGTCGTAAGAAGTCCACTCTTCTTGCTGACCTGATGTTCGCACTTGGTTCACTGGTTATGTCCGCTGCTGGCGGTCCTTACATTCTGATACTTGGAAGGCTCTTTGTTGGATTGGGTGTGGGAATAGCATCAGTCACTGCCCCAGTTTACATTGCTGAAGCTGCTCCTTCAGAAATCAGGGGAGGTTTGGTGTCAACTAATGTCCTCATGATTACTGGTGGCCAATTCTTCTCCTACTTGGTCAATCTTGGCTTTACTGAGGTAATATTCACCCTCCACTTAGTCAGCTTCCTCTCTTATTTTTCATTTCTTACTTGAAATGGCTTTCAGCATCAGTCCGTTAACTCCCTTTCATGTAGAAACAAATGAAACTGAGCCATTTCAATCTTGATGATACTGCTGTCTGCAGTTGAATAACTGCTGTTGTTACATTTTATCTTTAAACTCAGCAAGAAAACATTTTTTTTGTTTCAGTTGCTTTGCAAGCTCTAGCTATCTTGGTCCACTTTTTCTTAGCAACCTATCTTGCACAGCTCAAGTATTATTAGTGCACATGACTTTTCATGGTATCAACGAGATAATTAACTTACCTGCACTGATACTCATGTGTGTTTCCTGCACAAGAACGATGGGCAAAGTGCAGTCTATAATGTTCTTCAAGATGAACTCTCCTGATAAAGTTTTTCAGTATGGTGACACGTTAATCCTAATGTTCACCCTTTTATGCATATATCTTTTATCGCATTAACATTCTTGTTGGTGCTAGTTGATTGCATAACACTCTTTCCTATCAATGAACGAGAGTCGGCCTTCCCCCATCAGCAGCAATGGACTTGTCACCTACAAGGTGCTGTTTGGTGCGTAGCAACTTTGGTGCTGGTGAAATGCTCCATCTTTCTGCTTTGGAAGTTATTCACACTAGCTGCATCATTGCTATATATTTCCGTCGAATGCACATTTTACCATTGCCTGGCACATGGATGATAAAAATAGATGAGACATCTGGCTAGCATATAGCATCTATAGTTCTGTTTGCTGTTAGGGAGCAGAGTAGAACATTCATAGTCTCGTAGCGATGATTGGGGGTGTTACAAATCGGTCTGGGTTGAAACTGTGAGACCTGTAGGCCATTTTTTTGCTCTAGTTTGATCACTCAGTTTTCGATTAACGAAGGGAATTGAACCAGACACTACTAGAAAAAGGCTTATCCCCAATATCTCTACTAGTGGCGCACCATGATGTTGGTGCGCCACTGCTATATAGCAGTGGCGCACCAGAATCAGGTGCGCCATTGCTATTTTTTTACTAATGGCGCACCACTTGAGCAGTGCGCCATTGCTATTTTTTTTGTCCATCCCCCCTCCCCATAGCAGTGGCGCACCTAGGTGTGGTGCGCCATTGCTATGTCTGGCGGGTGTGTGTACCCTAGCAATGGCGCACCAGGGAGGGTGCGCCATTACTAACGTCTCACACACACAAACGTACACACCCCACCACACACACACAAACACCCCCCCCCCCCCCCCCCCGTGGATCGCCTTTTCAGTTTAAAATAAAATAAAAGAAAATGATAAAAGATTCAAAAAAATAGATGCCCATGTGTTATGTGTTCTAGTTGTTAGGAAAATTAACAAACATGAATTTTGAATTTTTTTGCAAAAGGCCGCCGTGTTTCGGTAAAATGGCCGAACTTTTGCATACGACCTCCGATGAAATTTTTTTTTATATGAAAAAGCATCTACTCGAAAAGTTACATCCGAATTCAACGGGCTGCGCCCGTTATCGATTTTTTAGAATCCTCAAAAACCTAACAGAAAAAAAGTTACGATGCTTTTAAGATCTGGAGGCAAAAAAATAAAAAATTAAAAAAAGTTAGCAATGGCGCACCAGTGCATAGTGCGCCACTACTATTTTCCCGCCTTCAAAATTCAAAAAAATTTAAGAATAGTAATGGCGCACCACACCTAGGTGCGCCACTGCTATGTACCATAGCAATGGCGCACCACCCCATGGTGCGCCATTACTATGTCACAGCGCTTATATATTAACCCCTCTGCCCACCCACCACCGGCTCCCTCTCTTATCCTCTTTTACATCTCTCTCTCTCTCTGCCTCCCGCACAGGACCCCGTGCTCTCCTCCTCCCCGCGCCGGAGCGCCCCCTAGCCTCCTTCCTCCTCTCCCGACGCGCCACCTGCCTGCAACGTCGCCGGATCGGGCATCCCCGTGGCACCTCGACTCCAGATCGGGCCGCACCCTGCCGGATCGAGAAGAACCGGCCACGGGCGCCGCCGTCACCGGGATCCACCGGGCTCCGCCCACACCGGCCTCCTGCGAGAGGGCGCATCCGACGACGTGCGCCCGGCCCCGCCAGGCTCCTCCCGCACCGCCCCCCCGCCCCGGCTCCGCCCGCCTCTTCCTCCCTTTCCCTTCCCCTTCCTCCTCCCTTCTCCTTCACGGCAGCTGCAAAAAAATGGAAAAAAAATGCAAAAAAATGGCGCATCCAACGTCGCCCCGCAGAGCCACCCCGAGCCACGGCCATGGGAGAGGCGCCCCGAACCCCTCCACGGCAGCTGCAAAAAAATGGAAAAAAGGAAAAAAAATGCAAAAAAATGGTGCATCCAGATCCAGATTTTAAAAATTTATCAGTGGCGCACCTACATTTCTACTAATGGCGCACCTCACCGAAATAACAGTGGCGCACCTAGCAACTAGTAGTGGCGCACCACATGGTGGGCCACTGGTATTTGAATTAGTAATGGCGCACCAGAGGTGCGCCATTACTAACCATTACTAATGGCGTGGTAATAGTGGCGCACCCATGGTGCGCCATTAATAAGCATATGTGGTGCGCCACTAATAGCCTTTTTTCTAGTAGTGAGAATGCAAGCTGCCGGTTTCCACAGGTTCATATGGAACCATTTTTGGACACTCTTAACTAGGATGGTTACTGTTATTCAGTAAGTATTGTTAAGCACCCGCATTAGGCAAAAAAAAAAAAATCTTGCAAAAAAAGATAGAAAACAATACAATTATTGATAAGCCAAGCCTTGACACATGAATAAACGGGGGTATGGTCATATGGCACCATCCTTGTTAAAACTAAGAGGGTTTGGTGGAGTTATTTATAAGCTGTATTTGTATCAGTATTTGTTGCAATAATATGCACGCTACGTGTCATAGGTTCCTGGAACATGGCGCTGGATGCTCGGAGTTGCTGCCGTGCCAGCAATCATACAGTTTGTGCTAATGCTTTTTCTGCCAGAATCTCCCCGCTGGCTTTACCGGAAGGTTATTGGCGTTTGTTTCAGTTAGTTATGTCTTATCCTTTTGTTCTGCTTTTGTTTTCTTATGTTGATTTTTCGGTACAGGATGAGAAAGCAAAAGCTATTGCTGTCCTGGAGCAGATATATGACTCTGGTCGTCTGGAGGAAGAGGTCGATCTGCTTGCGTCGGCTTCCATGCATGAATTCCAGTCTAACTGTACTGGGAGCTATTTGGACATATTCAGGTTGAAGGAATTAAGGCTAGCTTTTTTTGCTGGAGCTGGTCTTCAGGTACTTTCAGCCTCTGCCTCACTCCTCAGTCATTGTCGTTTGATAATTGAGAATACTGCCGAGTAAGGCGCTTGTACACTGGAAATGCACCTTTCAACATAATCCATTCTGGCATGTCTGTGTCTGTAAGCGTAACTAGACACCCTTTTTGTTACTAAATCCTTTTGGGAGTGCCACCAGGTCAAGCAAGAAACTTGGTGTTTCTTGTCAAGTGTTTATCATCAGAAATGCAGATGGTCTACCTTGCTATGCTTCCTGAGTGCATCATACAGTAGGAACATCAAGTTGGCAAATGGCATGGCACTTTTTCTAACATGTATACATATTGAACTATGCAGGCCTTTCAGCAATTTACTGGCATCAACACTGTCATGTACTACAGCCCCACGATCGTCCAGATGGCTGGGTTCACTTCCAACAGGTTGGCCTTGCTACTTTCCCTCATCGTCGCCGCCATGAATGCCAGTGGAACCATCGTCGGAATCTACCTCATCGACCGTTGTGGCCGCCGCCGCCTGGCCCTCACAAGCTTAGCCGGGGTCGTGCTTTCCCTTGTCATCCTCGCCACGGCCTTCATACTACAGTCATCGTCCAGCCTCTGCGGGAGCCTATTCAGCGGTTCCTGCCAAGGCGTGCTGGGGTGGTTCGCGGTCGGAGGGCTCGCTCTGTACATCGCCTTCTTTTCTCCGGGCATGGGGCCGGTGCCATGGGCCGTGAACTCGGAGATCTACCCCGAGGCCTACCGCGGCATGTGCGGCGGCATGTCGGCCACCGTCAACTGGATCTCCAACCTGATCGTGGCGCAGACGTTCCTCTCGATCGTGGGGTGGGTTGGCACCGGCCCCACGTTCCTGATCATCGCCGGGATCGCCGTGATGGCCTTCATCTTCGTGGCCCTGTACGTGCCGGAGACGAAGGGCCTGAGCTTCGAGGAGGTCGATCTCCTGTGGAAGGAGAGAGCCTGGGGAAACCAGGGCAGCGACGAGAGCCTCCTGGGTGCTGCGCCGTAAGAACACACGCCGGCTCTGGTCCTGCACGGCGGTGCATCGGCGGCGCCCCTTGTAATATGGCTCTGCGGCTGCGCCCCGCCGCGCCTGCCTGGCTCGCGGCGATCGCTGGCCTCTATAGCTGGGACGGGAGTCTTAGAAAGAACTGGATGGACGCAATATCATACACGAATCACGAACCTGTATCAATGGCGGTGTGTTCTGTGCCTGGTTGTATATGTTGTCGTCGTCGCGTGTTCACGTCGAATATTGTTGAGTCGAAGCGACCGTATGGCTGAGAAGTGGCAATGTTGTTTCTGCATTGCCGGCATGAGTGTACCCAAGAACCAAAGAGCAAGAGCTCCGCTGGCAGTGATGGTTGGTAGATGGACAAAACTGATGTCTTCAGTAGTTCATTTTTCGTTTGGGTTCTGTGTTTGTAATTCGTAAACTGGTATCCTAAATTGCCAGTTCTATCTCTATGTACGCAAGGCATCTCTAGCCGATACCTTATAATTTAGCCCCCTCAAATGACCCATTACACCATAACAAGTTAAAAAGCACGAAACGCTCAAACTTAATTTCTCAAACGAACTAGGCCTCACATGGAAGCCTCTCTCCCTCTTCTTCTTTCTTCTTCCTTTCATGTGGCCAACTATGACTTTTCGGCTTTAGATGATTTCCATGAGCTAGCTAGTACATAGGATAGATACTTTGCAAAAGTAATTTGAAAGAGTCTCACCGTGCGCGACGTAAAGCGTGCGACGAAATAGTCGACAAAGTAGTTGAAATTCGTTCACCACAGGCCATGGCTTGGGTGCTTCCTCGTCTTGAATGGGTTCTTCCCCTCTCCTTTTCGTAGTGGTGTGATGGCATCGTTCGAAACACAAGGATTCATCGGAATCGGCAACGGCGACCACTCTTCCCGTAGGTTTCTTCGTGTACATTGAACCTTTCCTCTCTGTAGATGCCTTCCATGCGTGCCACAGCTTTGCTCGTGGCCGGGGACGATGGGAGGAGCGCCGCCTGGCTAGGGATGGCGAGGGGGAGCGCCGCTGTGGCCGGAGACAGCGGAAAAGACGAAACAATAAAGAAAAAACATCACCGGATTCTCGTCGAAATCTCGCCGGAATTTGGCGGCGGGAGGTTGGCGGGGCTGCGGGACGGTCGCCGGAGGCAAGGAACACGACAGGTGGCACCAATGGGCGAACGGGGGAGAGGGCCAGCGCGGGGAAGGACCAAAATTATCCCGAGAAGTTGCCACAAAGGAGTAAATATAAGCGGCGGCCGACGCGAGGAATAAATTTTTTGAGGTGTTAAAACGGATAAGGGATCAGTTAGGTCCAATTTTACTCATCAAAACAAAATTTTGAAGGAGTTATCGATTTGAAGGGATGAGCTAAAGATGCACTAAGTGCATTTCTAACCGATCCCCTAAAAGTTAGCAGAGTATATACCTTAGTGGAGTATATATACTCCACTAAAATTTCGCCGCAGCTAGCCGATCCCCTAAAGTTAGCGGAGTAAAACTAAATTTGCACAAATTCAATCAAATTTGAACCGAAAGATGATGCATTTAAACATAAGTTCAACACATAAAGTTCTCGCAGCCGAACATTAAACATAAATTTAAACTAAAACTAAACTTAAACTAGTTTCGGCTGAAGTGGAGGTCGAGCCAATCCTTCCGGGTGAGGCCACCCTCGGTGAGAGCTGGGTCCGGGCCGGTGCTATCGTCGTCGTCGTCAGGGAAGATGGTCCTCCACTCCTCGACGTCGATCTCGTCGTCGCCGCCCACCTCGCCGCCCGCGTTGCCGCCCTCCTCGCCGCCCACCTCGCCGCCCGCGTTGCCGCCCTCCTCGCCGCCCGCGTTGCCACCGTTGTTGCCGCCCTCGTCGTCGGAGATGACGATAACTTCGCCGTCATTGACGGCGAAGATCGCCCGCTCCGCCTTCACTAGCTCCGGGTACTGCCGGCAGAGCTCATCCATGTAGGCCTCGTCGGCTGCCTCGGCCTCGAGGCGCTCCCCCGCCTCCCGGTCCTCACGCGCCATCCGAGTGGTCACCACCCTCGGCTCCGGCGGGACGAGGTGGACCGGAGCCGTGCCAAAGGGAAAGTTGAGCCGCGCGTCGCGGCCGTGGAACCGGACCTGCCACCGGTCGTATTCCATGGCCGCGAGCTCGGCGGTGTGGAACGAGCCGACCCACTTCCGCTTGTGGGTCTCGCGGTCGGTGATTTCGGCCACCCACGTCCCCCACGACTGCTGCCGGACGCCCATGTAGTTCCTCATCGGCGGCTGCGACGGACGGAGGTCCGGGAAGTCTTCAAATCGTGTGAGGGGCGCGGCGCCGGGCGGATCGGCCGAGCGGCGGCGGCTCGAGGAAGCGGTCGCGGACGACAACCCGTGGGCATGGCGGCGCGGATCGGGAAGAGGGAGGGCGACGGATCGGGGCGGGGGTCGCGTCGGCGGCGGGGCGAGGGGGAGAAGAGGAGGCGGGGGAGAGGAAGAGAGAGTGGGGAAATTTTACTCGGTCGCCGCGAGGCGGAGTAAATATAAGGAGAAGAATGGGGATGGAGTAATTTTTTTACTCCACTAACCATTATAAAGGATTGGCTAGGAGCAGTTTAGAGGAGAAAAAGACCAAATTTACTCCCTTACGGCCGAATAAGAGATTGGTTAGAAATGCCCTAAGGTCATGACCTTGTTAAGGCGCTAAGAAGCTATAGTGTCTGCTTGTGGATGTGCATGCCGGTGAAAGAAAACCGAACTGTTCCTATGAAGAAACTATTAATAAAAGATTTATCGTCCAGAAAGGAATTGCTTTGATTATCTTGTGTGCAGTCAGCTTACATGGGCTACGTGAACTTATTGTAGAATATAGTTCAACTTTTATTTAATTTCAGGAATATTTTTTTTTTGAGAATACGCCAAAGACGTATCATATTTTAATAGAAGGCAGAGAATATTTACAAGAGCCCCGCGCAGATGCTAACATCATGGCAAGGGAGTTACAACGCACGCCGTGCGAGCACCAACATCATGGCGCACCAACACCGCTACAACACAAAGTTACTCTCTCACAAAAGGGTCCAGACCACCAACACCGCCAAGTCCAGCGTTCCTCCAATCTTCCATGTCATCAAGGATCTGGGCTGCGAGTTGAGGGGGTGTTTTTTGTCGGGAGGTGTTGTTGAACACCCGCGCGTTGCGCTGCTTCCAAAGGGCCCAGCTAATCCCGATGATGAGTGTGTCAAGACCCCTCCTCTGCTTGCCACGCAGCCTTTGTCTTTGAGTAAGCCACCAATCAGTGAAAGGCGAGTCCTGGGTCGGGCATTGAATGTTCAGACGGAGCAAGTCCGTCAAAACAGCGGTGCCAAACTTCTCGCGCGTATACGCAATGCGCGAGAATGTGGTCGACATCGTCCTCATCCTGCAGGCACGTGTAGCATGGGGAGGGGTTGTCTTGCAGCCCATGTCATGCACGTCTGTCCGATGTCCAAAGTCTGTATTGCACCGCAAGCCACATGAAAATCTTGCACTTTAGGGGGGCCCAACTTCGCCAAATTCCGGCAGCCGTGGTCGACGTAACGAGCCCTAAGCAAAGTCTCGAGTACACAGATCTGGCCGTGTATGTCCCAGAAACATCACAAGGCCACTCAAACCGATCTGGCTCAGAAACTATCATGTCAACCATCGCGATTGCTTGGCAAAGTTGGTACACCTGTATGTGCACCATGAATGAGAGCTCACCTTGGATGTCATGGGTCCATGCATTGTTTGGCAAAGCTTGCTGGACAGTGCGACAGTTCTGGGTTCTGATGCTCACAAGCTCGATGAGGGCTGGAGCAATGTCCACAATCGCAGCTCCATGAATCCACCGATCTTTCCAAAATAGCACCTTCGATCCTGCACCCACAAATATTTTAACCAGGCTGTTGAAGACCATCCGGGATTGATCATCTACCATCATCCCAAGGCCCTGCCATGGCCTCTCAGGGGCCGTTCTTCTCAGCCACTCCCAGCGAACTCGCAACGCGATGGCCTGAAGTTGCAGGTTCTTCACCCCCTGGCCACCAAAGCGAGTTGGGCGACAGATCGTGTCCCACGCCACCAGGCATTGACCCCGGTTAACCTTGTCCTTTCCCGCCCAGAAGAAGGATCGCATCCATGTGTTAATCTCTTCAAACACCCAAGCAGGGGGATTGAGCACCATGAGTTGATGAATTGGTCTTGCTGAGATGGTCGACTTGACAAGAATCAGACGACCCGATCGCTGAATGAAACCCCTCTGCCATGCCGGTATAAAAGTCCTAACCTGGTCCAAAAGCGGCTGCCAGTCCACCCTCGTAAGTTGTTTGATCGCCAGTGGAAGTCCCAAGTAGCAGCAAGGAAAACTGCCAATGTTGCATTGCAGCAGCGCCGCAACCCTCTGTTGGTCCTGATCGTTGCCTCGGATCAGAACCGCACTCGACTTGCCGTAGTTGATTCTTAGCCCGGTGGCTTCCCCAAAGATTGCAAACGTGTCCCGAACAAATTGTAGGTCTTGTACTGAAGGTTTGATGAAAAGGGCAACATCGTCAGCGTATACCGAAAGCCTTTGGGTTGCTGTGATGCCCGTGAACGAACTAATAACGCCTTCGGTGATGGCCTTGCTCATGATCGCGGATAGGGAGTCCATAGTGATGACAAACAGCAGTGGAGATACCGGGTCGCCCTGCCGCAATCCTTTGGCATGATGGATGCGCCGTCCCGGGGTGCCATTAACTATGACCTTGGTGCTGGATGTTTGGAGTAAAATAGCGATCCATCTCATCCACCCGGGTCCAAATCCCTTAGCTCTCAAGATCTCGAATAGAAACGGCCAGGAAAGGGCATCGAAAGCTTTAGCAATGTCAAGTTTCAGAAAGACTCCCGCTACCTTTCTACTATGATTTTTCCGAGCCACCTGTCGAACCAGCAGAAAGTTGTCGTACAGATTTCTACCCTTTATGAATGCTGACTGATTGATGTCCACAATGTCTAGCATACGTTTCCTCGCCCGCGATGCCAACAGTTTCACAAACAACTTGGAGAAGCTATGTGGTAAACTTATTGGGCGATAATCAGTCACTTCACGGGCGTCAGCCTTCTTGGGGATCAGAACGATATGTGCGCGGTTGAGTTTATGGAATCCCCTGCCATCCCCAACGAACAACTTTAACAAGGCGGCCATGATATCTCCTTTGATGATCGGCCAGGCTCTATGATAAAATGCACCGATAAAGCCATCCGGCCCGGGAGCTCTGTCCGCTGGGATTTCTCTTATGACACTCCAGACTTCTTCTTCCGTGAAAATATGATCTAGGTCGCCCAGGTCGTGGGATTGGATGCCTAGATATTCCAAGTTTAGGGTCTGGTTCCTAGCTTGTGCAACTCCCAGCAAGTTTTCGAACATCGTGGTAAACACCTCTTCCATCCGTGTTTGATCGGTAATGATCTCCTCTCCTGAAGTGATGCTAGGTATGAAGTTTTTTGCCCTCCTGCCGTTCGCCACTGCTTGGAAAAGTTTGGAGTTAGTGTCACCATCCTTGAGCCACCTCAACCTCGACCTTTGTCTATCAATGGTGCGCTCGAGAGAAGCCAGACCTAGCAGCGATAGCTTTAAAGTTCTCCTCAGCCAAAGTTCCAAGGGTGTTAAGCTCCTGTTTTCTTGGGCCTTGTCTAGATAGAAAATCACCCAATTAGCCACCTTCATGAGCAGTTTGATGTTTCCTGTCTGCCTCTGCCCCCACGAATGCAGGTAGGTAGCTGTGTTCCTGAACAGAGCGTCTAGTCTTTTGAACAGGTCGACGATGGAATCATCACATACCCAAGCTGCTCTTATGGTGTAACACCCCTGAGTAATGAGCCACAGTGATCTTCAAATTAATGCTAAGCTAATTAGTTTTGCAAAGAATGATCACAGTGGAATCATATCTCATTTCAAATTCCACCACTGAATTCAAATTCAAAATTTCAAATGAAATTTAAAGTTGCTCAAAAATTGCTGCAAAAATGTTCATCAATTAGCAAATATTCCCTAACTAATATTTGTTAAGGAAAACAACATCATATCTAGGCTATGATGGACAGTAGCAATTAAAACATGCAATTCCAGCATTTTAAAATGCCATTTTATTTGAGGAAAATTCAAATGGATTCAAATAATCCTCAAACTTTTTGTGGCAGTGCAGAATAATGCAATGTATTTTGTGGACAAGTTTCACATTTTACAAAATGCATTTGGCAGCTCATTTATTTTGCAAAACTCTTCTGTAAAAAGAAAAGCAGAAAAGAAATGGAAAAAGGGGGGAAAGGCCACTGTGCATGGGCCTAAGTGCACAGTGCCCGTGGCCCAGCCCATCTCTCTCTTCTCTCACCTCCCGCCTCGGTGTCGGCTGCGCCATGGCCGCATCTCGCCGCGCCGGCCGCTGGCCGCCACCTGCCGCCACAGGGCTCGGGGAAGGATAAGGACGAGGCCATTCACTCCCCCTGGACGCTCTCGCCACTCCTCTCCCTCTCTCTCGCGCCATTCCCTCTATCCCTCGCTTTCCCCGTGTGCCACCGCCGCCGTGCGCAGCCTCGATCCCGTGGCCTCCGTGCCTGTCGCGGTGTCTCTGTGTGTCCACGAGCTCCGCCTCGCTCGTCTCCGTCGGCTGGAGCCATCCATTCGAGCCGGGCGCCCCCACACCGACCGCATCGAGTTCTCCCTCCCCGTCGGGCACCGCCGTCCGCCGTCATCGACCCGCCTCGTTTCGGCGCTACTAAACCTCCATCGGACCTCCGTGCGTCCACACGGTGAGCACCACCCTCCGTTCCTCTCCCCGAGCCGTGCGTTCCCCGTAGCTAGCTCCCGTCGCCGCCGAGCTCTGGCCGCCGCCATGGCCGCGAGCTTCGTGCTCCCAGAGTCGCTCGGCTCGAGCCAGTCGCCCTAGCACGCTCCTGGTGAGATGCTGCTCCCGCCTAGCTACTTCGCGCGCGTGAGAGCGACCCGTAGCCGTGTTTTTGATCACGTCCGAACCACGCCGCCGCCACGGCTCAACGCCGGCGCCCTTGCCGGCCACCCCAGCCCCTGCAGCCGCCACCGCTGGATGCGCGAGATCACCAGCAACCCGTAGAGCTGCTCAGCACGTGATTTGAGCCACCGTAGCGTTTTTCCGGGCATCTCGGATGGAAAAACTTTATACATGAAAGTTGCTCAGAAAAATCCAACGAATCCGATCGTATCATCTGCATTCATGTCGGGACCCTCTACGTAGGAGAACCCATAACTTTTCGTCTGTTTCTGGCAGATGAATAATGCATGCTTACCGGCTAATAATTCCAATTTAAATCCTAAAATAACTAAAATGGTTTAGAGATGCATTAGGTCATCCCTGCACTGCATTTTGCCATGACATGCCCTGTGTTGCATTTGTATGTTGTGTATTTATCTGTTTCCTCCCCCTCTTCTCTCCGGTAGATTCCGGTACCGACGTAGCCCCTGAGGACTGCTTCACCTCCGACGACCCCTCTTTTGCCGTAGAGGTTCCAGGCAAGCAAACCCCCTTGAACATGCCTATATCACCTATTCTTTCTCCCTTATGCTTGCATTAGAATTGCTACAACTGCTGTCCCGGTATTACCTATTCTGATGCATAGCCTGTTTTTGTAAACTGCTATTGATACCTTACCTACTATCCTAAATGCTTAGTATAGGTTGGTTAGTGAACCATCTGTGGTCCCTCTTCCTTGTCCTAGTTGCCCTGCTTAGTTACCCGTGTCCCGATCGATGTAATCGACGGGCTGAGACCAGCACATCACCGCACACCCCTAAGTTGTACGACTCTGCAGAGTTGTCATCGAGTGTCGAGGGTGATACCTCTTGTCTCACTCCTGATGTTGTCTCTGTAGTACAACTAGTCGGTTGTGGGTTACCGAGGGTAATTCCTCTTTCACCACCTCCAATGAAGCTTCTGTCGTGCAACCCCGCAAGTGTGAATACCATCGAGGGTGATTCCTCCGGGTTCACCTTGACGGGTACATCGAGTGGGAATCCAACGAGGGTGATTCCTCGGATTCCTTCTTGATGTTATGGACACACGGTTGCTTTGATTTTTACTACAGATACTTGTTAAAGTCGGGTCGGCCCCGAGGGGTACCCGCGAGAGATGTGGAGTCGGGTTGGCCATGAGGGTACCCGTGTGATGATTACGTGGCACGGCCGGGCATTCCTAGCCCTTGCCGTAAGTCCACGAGACGGGGCGACGGGGTCACATGATCGTGAGTCTCTGCTCGTTTCCGTGAGCTCCTAACACACTAATGGGTTAGGATATGTGATCTGAGTAGGCCTCTGGCCTTTTCGCACTAACCACCACGCGGGAATAGTATGGGCACTCGGCGTCGTATGTATCAGCCGAAGTTTTTCAGACGCCAGCAATTGAGCGGCGCGCGCCGGGTTGGACTGGGAACGCCCGCGCTTGTATTAAGGGGGCTAGGTCTGCTCCCAGCCGCACACGCAACGCGCATGAGTGCAAAGGGCGATGGGCGCAAGACCCCTGAGCACTTAGGTTGTAGACCGGCGTGCTGGCCTCTCTGTTGATCCTAGGTAGGGCTACGACGTGTCGATCAGCAGAGGTCGGGCATGGACCGAGAAAGTGTTTCCGGCCAGAGTTAATTGAGCGTGTTGGGTAAGTTGGTGCACCCCTGCAGGGAAGTATATCTATTCGAATAGCCGTGTCCACGGTAACAGGACGCTCGGAAAATATCCCGATCTTCTACAACTAGAAATGGTTTGAATATTATAGCTCCGGAATCGCTTTCTCACAAGGAGTCGAGGAAGGACCTCTGGGCGTGGCTACTGTTATACTTGTTGTTACTACTATATTTATGTTACTAATCTGCACTCTTCTAATGCTGCAAGATGCTGAAGATGCTAGCCTTCGATAGGCTAGGCCTTTCTCTCTATTCTGGCATTTCTGCAGTCCAGTCCACTGATTTAGCCCTTCTTTGATACCGATGCATAAGTAGTATAGTTCTGATGTAAGTCTTGCGAGTACTTTGGATGAGTACTCATGGTTGCTTTGCTTCACCTTTTTCCCCATTCCCGGTTGCTGCGACCAGATGACGGAGCCCCGGAGACAGCTGCCCCAGCCGACGACTACTACTACCCCTCTGGTATAGAGTACTACTACGTGGAGACCACCGACGACCAGGAGTAGATAGGAGGCACCCAGGCAGGAGGCCTGCGCCTTTCGATCCAGTGTCGTTGTTTTGCCCCGCCTTCTTAAGGCTTATCTGTTTAACTTTTATGTATGTACCCAGATATCTGATGCTTCCGTTGATGCTTGTATGACTCGAGCTTATGTATTCGAGCCCTCGAGGCCCCTGGCTTGTAATATAAATCTTGTATGACTTTTATTTGTGTTTAGAGTTGTGTTGTGATATCTTCAAGTGAGTCCTTAGGCTCGAGCCAGTCGCCCTAGCACGCTCCTGGTGAGCTGCTGCTCCCGCCTAGCTACTTTGCGCACGCGAGAGCGACCCGTAGACGTGTTTTTGATCACGTCCGAACCACGCCGCCGCCACGGCTCAACGCCGGCGCCCTTGCCCGCCACCCCAGCCCCTGCAGCCGCCACCGCTGGATGCGCGAGATCACCAGCAACCCGTAGAGCTGCTCAGCGCGTGATTTGAGCCACCGTAGCGTTTTTCCGGGCATCTCCGGCGAAGGTCCGCCGCTGGAGAGCTCGCCGGAGCTATTCCGGCGACGCCGCTGACCTGGCCGCCAGCGTGGCGTGGCCTGGGGCCCACCTGGGTCACTGCTAGTGGGTCCCCTGGCCTCGTTTGACTTCGTTGACCGTGGTCAACTCTGACACTGTTCACTGCTGACTCTGACTCGTGGGTCCCGTCTGATAGTAGATTAATTAGTACTAATCTGTAGTTTAATTAGTCACTGACACCGGGTCCCACATGTCTAATTAACACTGTTAGTTAATTCAGTTAAGTCCCTGAGTATGACAGGTGGGCCCCACCTATCAGTTTGACCAGTGAGTGATCAGCCCAGTTGACTGCTGACTAGGTGTTGACTGGGCCCACTAGTCAGCCTCTATGGCTAGACAGCCACTGGGTGTAAAAAGGATTTCTGGGTTATTTTCAAATAAATAATTCCAGGGAATTTCTGAATATTGTTTAAATCTTTGGAAATTCGTAGAAATTCATCCGTAGCTCGGATGGAAAAACTTTATACATGAAAGTTGCTCAGAAAAATCCAACGAATCCGATCGTATCATCTGCATTCATGTCGGGACCCTCTACGTAGGAGAACCCATAACTTTTCGTCTGTTTCTGGCAGATGAATAGTGCATGCTTACCGGCTAATAATTCCAATTTAAATCCTAAAATAACTAAAATGGTTTAGAGATGCATTAGGTCATCCCTGCACTACATTTTGCCATGACATGCCCTATGTTGCATTTGTATGCTGTGTATTTATCTGTTTCCTCCCCCTCTTTTCTCCGGTAGATTCCGGCACCGACGTAGCCCCTGAGGACTGCTTCACCTCCGACGACCCCTCTTTTGCCACAGAGCTTCCCGGCAAGCAAACCCCCTTGAACATGCCTATATCACCTATTCTTTCTCCCTTATGCTTGCATTAGAATTTCTACAACTGATGTCCCGGTATTACCTATTCTGATGCATAGCCTGTTTTTGTAAACTGCTATTGATACCTTACCTGCTATCCTAAATTCTTAGTATAGGTTGGCTAGTGAACCATCTGTGGCCCCTCTTCCTTGTCCTAGTTGCCCCGCTTAGTTACCCGTGTCCCGATCGATGTAATCGACGGGCTGAGACCAGCACATCACCGCACACCCCTAAGTTGTACGACTCTGCAGAGTTATCATCGAGTGTCGAGGGTGATACCTCTTGTCTCACTCCCGATGTTGTCTCTGTAGTACAGCTAGTCGGTTGTGGGTTACCGAGGGTGATTCCTCTTTCACCACCTCCGATGAAGCTTCTATCGTGCAACCCCGCAAGTGTGAATACCATCGAGGGTGATTCCTCCGGGTTCACCTTGACGGGTACATCGAGTGGGAATCCAACGAGGGTGATTCCTCGGATTCCTTCTTGATGTTATGGACACACGGTTGCTTTGATTTTTACTACAGATACTTGTTAAAGTCGGGTCGGCCCCGAGGGGTACCCGCGAGAGATGTGGAGTCGGGTTGGCCATGAGGGTACCCGTGTGATGATTACGTGGCACGGCCGGACATTCCTAGCCCTTGCCGTAAGTCCACGAGACGGGGCGACGGGGTCACATGATCGTGAGTCTCTGCTCGTTTCCGCGAGCTCCTAACACACTAATGGGTTAGGATATGTGATCTGAGTAGGCCTCTGGCCTTTTCGCACTAACCACCACGCGGGAATAGTATGGGCACTCGGCGTCGTATGTATCAGCCGAAGTTCTTCAGACGTCAGCGATTGAGCGGCGCGCGCCGGGTTGGACTGGGAACGCCCACGCTTGTATTAAGGGGGCTAGGTCTGCTCCCGGCCGCCCACGCAACGCGCAGGAGTGCAAAGGGCGATGGGCCCAAGACCCCTGAGCACTTAGGTTGTAGACCGGCATGCTGGCCTCTCTATTGAACCTAGGTAGGGCTACGACATGTCGATCAGCCGAGGCCGGGCATGGACCGAGAAAGTGTGTCCGGCCAGAGTTAATCGAGCGTGTTGGGTAAGTTGGTGCACCCCTGCAGGGAAGTATATCTATTCGAATAGCCGTGTCCACGGTAACAGGACGCTCGGAAAATATCCCGATCTTCTACAACTAGAAATGGTTTGAATATTATAGCTCCGGGATCGCTTTCTCACAGGGAGTCGAGGAAGGATCTCTGGGCGTGGCTACTGTTATACTTGTTGTTACTACTATTTTTATGTTACTAATCTGCACTCTTCTAATGTTGCAAGACGCTGAAGATGCTAGTCTTCGATAGGCTAGGCATTTCTCTCTATTCTGGCATTCTGCAGTCCAGTCCACTGATTCATCCCTTCGTTGATACCGATGCATAAGTAGTATAGTTCTGATGTAAGTCTTGCGAGTACTTTGGATGAGTACTCACGGTTGCTTTGCTTCCCCTTTTTCCCCATTCCCGGTTGCTGCGACCAGATGACGGAGCCCCGGAGACAGCTGCCCCAGCCGACGACTACTACTACCCTTCTGGTGGAGAGTACTACTACGTGGAGACCACCGACGACCAGGAGTAGATAGGAGGCACCCAGGCAGGAGGCCTGCGCCTTTCGATCCAGTGTCGTTGTTTTGCCCCGTCTTCTTAAGGCTTATCTGTTTAACTTTTATGTCTGTACCCAGATATCTGATGCTTCCGCTGATGCTTGTATGACTCGAGTTTATGTATTCGAGCCCTCGAGGCCCCTGGCTTGTAATATAAAGCTTGTATGACTTTTATTTGTGTTTAGAGTTATGTTGTGATATCTTCAAGTGAGTCCTTAGGCTTGATCGTGTGCATTTGCGTGTATGATTAGTGCACGATTAAGTCGGGGGCGTCACAGATGGCCTCCCCAAAGCCATCGAGTTTGGTCCAGTAAAGCTCAAGACGAAAGCGGCGCTTCGCATTATAGGTGACACTCGTCGAGAGGTGGAGAGGCGCGTGATTCGAGGCACTAGTAGAAAGTGCCTGAAGGAGGTACTCCGGGTAGGCTAATTCCCAATCCACCGAGACCAAGACACAATCAATCTTTGTTAGCTTATGGCAGCTGGAGTTGCTGCCAGCCCGCCCGGGTTCGAGCCTCGGCTCTGACTCGCGGTGCTCGCGGAGTTTCTCCTATAAAAAAAAGCCAACGAGGGTTAGTCCTTGGGTTGGTCTCATTTCAGGAATAATCAAAATGTTTTTTGTATGTTTTATAAAAAAGGCCACCGCCTGCAAGGAGAGATAATATTTATTCGTTAGAATTCATGAATCGTGAGCAGGGCCTCTAAGCATGGAGGCCCTGTGCGGTCAATAGGTGGTTGTTGCTGTGACCGTGCTTGCCGCACGGTGAATTAGGCACCTGGTCACCGCCTTTTATGCGACGGGATGTTCCCCTAGATTACCGATGTGGTACTAAAACGTGGTACGTAAACAGCGACGCGGAGGCAAAACGCTAGCTGCCGTGCCGTGCCGTGCCACCGCGCGAGCGGCGCCGGCCGTGGCGGGAGCATGCATGCCATGCACGCGGCCGGGCGTACCAATCGTGGCCAGCACAGCAGCCCAAGGCTCATCATAACCGGCCAGGCCGGGGGGCTGTTGGCACGGGACCGACGTGGGTGACCAGCCGATCGGTCTGAAGGATGAAGCACAAAACCATGGGCGCGCCCACGCCGTAGGTTAACAAACGCAGCGATAGGGCGCGCTGCTAGTGGCTCCCCAGGTCCTCCAAAGGCCGCCCGGGCATGGATCCACGTGAGACAAGGGTCCGGGAGAAGGCACACGACACGCGCGCCTCGGAACGGACGCCCGGCCGGCTGCGCCCGCGGGCCATCCGCGGCGGCGTTGGCGGCGAGCGTCGGTACGTGGCGCCGCTCGATGGCCTGACGAGTGGACTGTTGCCTCCTAGCCCGGGGTGTCGCGCGGGTTGGCGCGCTCCGCGCCGCGCCGCCCGCGCGTGGGCACGGCACGGCGGCCAGCGCTGCGGTGCGTGCGTACGCACTCGGGTACGAGTTTTTCAACAGAAAGACACGAGCGGTTCTGGTGAGGCTCTGCGTGGCGTCACAGGCCAGGCACGTGACGCCACGCAGGGGCGGCCCGCCCCCATCCATTTTGACTTCCTCAATCAACCAATCCTCTCGAGTCGATTTTCAACTCCGTACCTGCACGGAGAAAACAAGTATAGATACGCGCACCGGCATGATCTGGACTGGAGGATCCGACTTCAGAGGTTGCACTTTCTGAAGAAAGCGCTACTGTTTCATGTACTTCAGGTTCCCATGCAGAGCAAGCAGTGCTGCTTCTTCTCTTGTGAGTAGTATGTTGCAGCATGCCGAGTAGTATGTTACAGCATGCTGATTGTATCCCTGCTCTTTCCCAACGTTTGTGAATCTCTTGTAGGAGAAGCTAGCGCGTCGTCTGCAATTGCGCATATCTTTAAATTGTTGCCCCAATTTACAGGAACTACCAGGTCAGATGATCTTCTGACTCAAACACACCAAATAGTATCAACAAAAACGCATTTATAATGAATCAAACACTGCATTTCCTGACCTAAAAGATTAGAGGGCACAAAGCCATTGTTTTTTTTTGTTTTTTGTTTGAGGGAGGGCACAAAATCATTGTTAAAACTATGAAGGATCCTGTGCCAGCAGGGAGTTCTTTAAACGCAGGATGGTCAAATGCCATGTGCATCATCCCATCCCCTATATGTGCTAAAAGAATTTTATTAATTGCAAATCGTGCCGTACCCCATATATAGTATCTACAAGCAGCTGTAAACAGATGCACAGCAAGAGCACGATAATATATTACACAATCTCTTCAGCATGTACTACTTGCAAAAGACTTTTCAAGACAAAACAAAATGCACTCATTTGCAAGCTAGAATGATACATCCGCAATTTCATATTGTAGCCAGCTAATTCATTACTAGCTCTCAGTATTCTTAGCTGCATCTTTAATTGCACACAAGATCTGCTCGACGTGAACAGAGACAGTAACATTGATCGATCGATCGACGTGGGTGTGAGACCCCAAAGTCTAAATTAGCCAAGAGATCCGATCACAGTGCTGGTATCAGCGACAAGGAGCTGTGGCCTGGCTGGTTCTCCATCTTAACTGGAACTAGAGGACAATCCACAGGGTAAACGCTCGACGGGATCTCACCTCCATAAAACAAACCACCTGCCACGTCCCCCGCTGCGCGGTCTAGACGCGGCGTCACCTAGAGAAACGGGAGACACACATTTAAGCATCACGTGAATGATCTATAGATTAAGCTATCACTTGACTTCCGGAGTGCTTTGCTTCCCTTTTGTTTTTGTGCCTCCAAGAAACGCTGTCCATGAGTTTGCACAGCTTCTACATACATATATAGGAGCTAGCCAGCCATGAGCACTACTTTGTGTTTGTGTCGTGCCATCCATGCATATGAGAGAGGGATAAAGTAGCTAGCCAGGGCTGTAGAGGAGCATAGCTTGGGCTGATTAGGAAGCATATACTCATGGAGCTTGAAGGGTGTGTAGATTGGAGAGGGAGTGCTGTGGATCGAAGGAAGCATGGAGGCACCAAGGCTACAATCTTCCTCTATGGTGAGCAACTAACTATATACTACTACCTCCGTCCCTAAATATATGTCGTTGTGGCAGTTTGCCATGCTTTAGCTGGGCGCGCATGCATGCATATGGTTCCGTGTGATGCGCTTGGGGTTGTTTTTGAGAACTACTTGTCTTAGCTCATGTTCCATAAACTGCGCACCGCTTGAGATTCTATGAAACATGAATGTGTTATTTGCTACGTTATCTCAGCCTCTGTTGTTTCTGTTCTTCGATATGCTTCTTGTTATACAACGATAATTGTACTAACACAACAGGCTAAGAGATTGACGATGCAACAATCTATGGACCTAGGAAGAGGCGCTTGTTGCGTTGGATGAAGATGACCCTTGCATGTATATGCCCCGTGATTTGGTCGCATTCATCTTAACTGACATGCAAAGTGTAGGGATCGATAAGTATGTCTTTTGTGCGTCAACTGTTCACATACTAGTAAACTTTGTCGCTTTATCCTTTTTCTGTTCATGTACCTTTGGTCCATCATCTCTCTAAACCGGGCAAACTTGGTTCCTTACCCGATCTGAAGCAGCACCCTTGCTTACGTGGCACGGTTTGTCCCTGCTGGCACATCTGAACTTGCTACATAATAGCATACGACTTAAGAAACACACACCAAAGTAGAGGAGAAACATGGGGGAGGCATGGCTCCATGGGGGCTGGGCTAAGAGCTTGCCAGAGCTAGAAGTTTCATCTCATAGACTATTTTTGTGTGTGCATGAGTAGCAGTCAACTAAACTAGAAGGGTTGAGCGTGCTTTGCTGCGCCGTTGAATTTGTTGGGATTCTTAAATTTCTTTACTCACTCTGTTTCAAAATATATGATGTATTACTTTTTTGAAAAGTCAAACCTCTTTAAGTTTGATCAAATTTGTAGAGAAATATATCAAAATTCATAATATCAAATCGGTGTTATTAGATTCATCATGAAATGAATTTTAATATTATTTTTGTTTAATATTGTGGATGCCGATATTTTTGGCTCTGAACTTGGTCAAAGTTAAAGAAATTTGACTTTTCAAAAAACTAATAACCCTTATATTTTGAAACTGATGGAATATTTAGTTTAGCCGGTGGGGAAGGCGATGGAGTGTGTTTTATGTTTATTTATAATGCGGTTATTGGGTGGGCCTTTCGCGGTGTGATTCCGTGTTATCCGCTAATCAACCGATATTTATGTGGGGATCATCGGTGGTTGCATGTACTATATTCGTGCTATAGTATCACATGGTGGCGTTTTTTTTCTGGCAGATGGGAGTCTGCGAGGGGTTGATATGTTTTTATAGGCCGATTGCTGCTGATTGATTTGAAAAATCGTTGCCCTGATCAAAATCGTAAACCAAATCTAAAATTGAATACCTCAATCGAATGAAAGAACTTTAAAATTAGGGAACATAGAGAATTAAAATAATTAAATGGGAGAGCTCCTTGAGAAATTGTTGACCTGGTCAAAATCGGGTGTCCTAATTCTAAATTGACGTCTCGGTTAATTGTGAAGATTTAAAAATTAAGAAGCATAGTGTATTGTGTAAAAAATTAAATGAGAGAGTTTTGAGAAATTTGTTGACCGGTCAAAATTGGGTGACCAAATTGCAATTGGAGACATCAATTGATTGTGAGGCCTCCAATCCTAGGGAGCTTAGTGATATAGTATACTAGGGTGGCATGTACAATATATTACACATGGCAGTCTATGACAGGATCTCCTATCGTCTCCCCCGCAAAAAGGACGACCTCCTATCGCCTTAGCGAGAAGATACATCTACCAAGATGGAATATCAAACGAAATCTCAGTACATAGTTTATGACTTCCAAGCATTAAACAAGAAATGGGGGTGAGTAAGTTAAAGAAGCAGCCAAATCCTCATTGATCATGCCTGATCATGAGAAATTCTGACGAAATCTCATGGTCAAGAATCAATGATCCTTTTCTCCTCTTCTTACACTTCTCTCAAGCAAGAAAAAGGAAAATATTGGTAAAGATCATCTTTGCAGCTGCAACATTTTGTACGTACCATGGATATAACTAGAAGTTTGACACTTCAAATTTTGACTCGATCTCCACCATATGAACAATTTGTAAGGTTCCACCTCCGAGAACAATCACCCTTTGCTTGAAAGTGGCATGCTGCATGTGCAAAATAACCGTATACTGAATATCTGGAAGAACTGCCAACAGTATGGTCAGCCTCCTGACGCAACAAACTAGAAGGGCTAGTTAGGTGTGCAGGTTGTTTTTCGTTTCTCTGCCTTTCTTTTGATAGCCTAGTTGTTTCCCTTTCTTTTCCGTTTTGCCGCTTTGCAAATGACATGCACTCCATGTGCATGTTCCAGAGAAAAAGGCATTTGGTGTTACCAGCAACTAAGTTTCTGGCAAAGCAACGTCAGGGCCCAACTGGATTCAGACTAGCTGTGTTTGATCTAGCCTGATATACCTTTCAGTTGGTCATGTACAGCTCAGCCAGGTAAAACTGAGTGAATCTCATGGCTTGTAAGAACTGAATGGCTTGGCCTAACCTGGAAAATATGGTGTGTTTCTCTCTTCCTGATCCTGAAATAATATAGTTGCATGCATTTCGGACCCGAGTCAAACAATCTGTTGAAACTGAATTCTATGTTCGTTTGCAGTTTTGGTCATGCTGCGAAGTTGCCCCAGCAGTGCAAACTTCAGTCTTGTAGCCTATTTCCACAGGACACTACATCTGGATATTGTGACCTCCTCAGCTGTGATCACCTATCTGGTCGGTGCAGTGTCCTTCTTTGCTGCCCTGATGAACTTTATCGCTGGCGCATATATCCAGCGAACCACTGCTATATTCGTATTCAGTCCCCTTGCAGTCCTGGTAATTCTTCTTACCCATTTAATGACCATCACTATCTTGGTACTGTCAAGTAACTGTGAAGCTTTATGTTTCCCTTTATCTTGTTCAGTTTCTATTTCGGCTACCAGGTTGAAGTAGAGCTGCCGTAGTGAAGCATATTATCATCTAGAATTAAGTTCCTTTCCTTTTTGTTACTGACTACTGCAGTTAAATTATAACATATGATATAATTTTAGTCTTCTATAACGACAATAAACATAAGAGCATGCACCAGAGGATTGATATTCCCTAGTGTCAAAAACGCTCTTATATTATGGGATGGAGGGAGTAGTATTTTGTTTCAGTAACTGACCAATTCAAGAGAGTGACCGCCCGTTGATTGAGCAATCTGCCAACAACTTAGACAATCTGGGCCATGTGTATCAGTGTATGATCATGCTCCCATATACTTAACAGTAACTTGTATCAGATCACTTAGGTATCTAATAATTGTGATTGTGAAAGTAGATGACAAATCCTGAATTCTAAACATTTTCTGTTCAACGACGCAGGGCTATATGTTGCTAGCGTTGCAGGCATACTTGCCTTCACTACATCCACTGGATTGTGAGATAAACAAAGAACCAAATAACTGTGAGCCAGCTAAAGGTTGGAGCTTAACACTGCTCTACTTGAGCTTATTAATGTTTGCCGTCGGAGAAGGCTGCATGCGTGCATGCATACCATTCCTTGGTGGAGACCAGTTCAGCAATGATGATCCAAAAGAAACACAGCTCAAGAGTATGTTCTTGAGCTGGATCAAGTTTGCAAACTCCCTTGGAGCGCTCATGGGATTGGTATTCTTAGTCTGGATCGAGAACAATTTGGGCTGGGCCCTTGGCTTTATGATATCTGCACTTATTGTACTTGTAGGGCTGTTTGTGGCAGCCAGTGGACTGCCTTTCTATAGAACACAGAAGCCTAATGGAAGTCCTCTAAAGGGAATATTGCAGGTAAAAGTCCATATAGAGCACAGTATGCATTCTAATTATGAAGGTTCCAGTACTCATTAGTCTCACATCATCGTTCCTACATCCTACTCCAAGTGAACAACACAATTCTAGTCTAGCCAGTGCAAGTTTTACAGGGCTGGACAAAATTTTGCTTGATCACAATGCACTTGATTACTCATTATTATAATGTTAACCCTGAATCCCTAACTAGCATATTAGTTGCTCATCAAGCAATAAAGGAATCAACAAGCTAATTTTCAAAATCTGAATGTGTCTCATTCAGCATCTATCAAGTTAAAACAAGAAAAACTGAAGATGCCAATGGTTCTCAACTTTCAAGTTATACTCTCTAGGTTCTTGTCACTTCATCAAAGAAGAGGCAGGTTGCTACGGTAGATATTATCGAGCTGCAAGAGATAGGCGCAGCGGATAGTGTTGATGGGGAGGACAAATCTGACAGCAAGAGCATTGGGTAAGTTCCTTGGTGGTCAAATATTCCCAAAATCTTGCTTTCTGTTTAGCTAATTGTTAGTACATTTATATTTCTAAAAATAAGTAGAAGAGTTGCATTCTAGGATGTCAACAATTTAAAGAGTAAAAAAATGGCCGGACGTAGCAATATTGTGATATTTAACTCAAGTACTCAATTATAATCCTTTTAGCATATTTTGGAAAAATCTTGAATAAATTTGATGGAGGTAACAATTCATTTTCATTCTGTAGCACTACTCGAATCGAGGAGTTAACAAAGGCCATCATCCGAATGCTTCCAATCTTCATCAGCTGCTTGCTCATCTACCTGCCCTTCACGCTGCTAATGACACTAACGATACAAGTCGGCAGCACCATGGACAAAGGGATAGGCGCGATCCAGATATCCTCCGCCTCTCTCATTGCAATCCCAACAGCATTTCACATGCTTATGCAACCATGCTACCGGAGGATATTGACACCACTGCTAAAAAGATTCACAGGCCACACACACGGAATCACCCCACTGCAGCGTATCGGTGCTGCCTCGGCATGTGGAATAGCAGCAGCATGCCTTGCGGCATTAGTGGAAATAAGAAGGCTGACAGTCGCAGAACAGCATGGGCTAACATTGACAGGAGCAGGTGTGCCAATGTCCGTGTTCTGGTTGGTGCTGCAATTCTTCCTGCTAAGCATCATGGATGCAGCATCCTTCAATGGACTGATTGAGTTCATAAAAGGAGAGCCATCTCCGGAAATGAAGCTGATAGCACCGGCAGCGCAATCCATTATTGCTGGAATAGCAGCCTGGTTAGCATGTGCCTTCATACAGCTAGCGAACAATGCGTCACGGCATGGAGATGGCGGAAGAGGGTGGCTAGATGGAGCAGACTTCAACAGGACGCGCCTTGATCGTTTCTTCTTGTTAGTGGCAGCCTTCGAGCTGGTGGCACTCATTAACTATGCTTTCTGGGCGAGGAGATATGCCAAGACGCAACAGAGCAGTGGTGTTGGATTAGTCGGTGATAGCTCTGAAAACTAAATAGCCAAACATAGCGAGATACATAGGCAATAGGTGATAGACCAAAGATTTTTTGATGAATTGTTTTAGGTAGTGTATCAAGCTACACATACTGTAATTGAGAAATACTATAATCTCCACTGATCAATATTCAATAGTAGCTTGACAGCACCAGTGATCGATAAAATGTGTTTTCAGATACGTTTATCTTTCAGTGAAAAGAAAAAAGAAGTGTCATCTCACAAAGTCATCAATAGATTCGTGGAACATCAAGGTGGAATCGTGGTAGATGGAGTAATTGGGCAAGAACCATCCTATCCATGTTCCCAAGTCGATACCCTCGCAGCCTCTCCGCTGAAGGACTCAGCGCAGCAGCACCCCAAACTAACCACGAAACGCGTGATCGGAAAGTAAAAGGGATAAAGCAGTTCAGATGCGGACCTGGGAAACCTACCGCGGAGAGTCTCCAGCGAAGCGCGCTGGGACCAGAGGTGTTGGACAATGCGGGGATCGAAACGGCGAGGTGGACGGCCGGCGTGCGTGAGATGGTAGGGAGAGTTGGGGGAACTGGTGGTGCGGAGTGGAAGGGGCTCGTTCGGCTCGGCTCGGCGGGGGACGGCGGCGGCGTGAAGAAATGCAAGTGCGTAGTCCAGTTTACTGTACCAGCTGGGACCGGCTTATCGGTCACACCGACCAGTGGGTCCCACATGTCAGCATGTTCTTGCTCCTCTTCCTCTCTCCCCTTTCCTGTTCGGCTCTTCCCCCTCATCAATCTATCACAACCCCCCAGCAGTTTCCAGGGTTGGCAGGGCGCGGGCAGAAGCTACGTCTGAGGGCCACGAGACAAGGAGTGCGGACGCGGACCGTGGAGGAGGCGGCGGCGGCTGAGCTGCGTCTGAGGCATCGCCGCCGTTGGCTGCGGCAGGCGCGATGAAGGGACTTGGTGGAAGCCACTCAGAGCCAGCCTCGGGCCACCGGCGCCCGCCCGTCGGCCACTCGCCCTGTCTCCGAGGCTCCGTTATTCTTCCCATCCATCCTAGATTGAGGTGGAGATGCCGCGGAGAGAATTTTGCCCCAGGAGAATGCAGGAGGTATCTTTACAGTTTATACGCTTTACTTCATGTAGCCTACAGCGATTTGTCAAACTTGCATGCATTCCTTCATTGCTTGACAGATTCTTGTTGCGGTATTACAACATGACCATGTGGTGTATGTCTTTCTTCTTAGCTTTCAACTCTCACATATGACTTTACTGTTGCCGATATGTCGTTTTTCTTTTTCTTTTGTCGGACTGTGCGTGTTTGGGTGTGTGCATCCTAGCTATGCAGAGGCCGGGTGTTGATCATCATGCTTTGTATCCGTTTGATACTACATTTTGAGTTAATAAAAGTGCCCTTTATCGGAAAACTCACATGTCACAAGCAAACGCATTCTTGTAGTAGGCATGACATCAGCAGTACACCATAATCTCACAAGAGAGATGGATACTTGGATATGGATGAAAATGATGCCGGGACAATGAATATACCACAAAGCTCATTCCCCCCTTGCTTGTGTGCTGGAAAGAGATACGTTGTTGTCCGTTAGCGGCTTGGAGGAGGATTATAACATACTTAACAAACAAGTGATATTGATTGCAGTTCTTTGACTTCTCTACTCTGGTATGGCCAATGATGATATATGAATTTAAACTTCATTTTCTTATTGGCTTAATGTGCCTTGCTTTCTGATTTCTAGTAAATCACTAAACATATTAATTACGTTAGCCCATGAATAACAACTAGAAAATACTCACTCCGTTTGGAAGTGTACGCCTGTACGGCGTAGTTTGACTGTTCAAGTTCAAGCTCTGACCAGCAATCAGTACAGCAGTGTGAACACAAAGTTGATACCTTATGCCATACATTTGCAAACAGGGGGCGTATGGTTTTTGTCTTGACTCAATGAATTGAGCACCGATTGATAATTTATGTTGTTTTACTTTTGAGTTTTTATTTACATTGTTGTCAGGTCGCTTTCATAGGCGAGCCTTCCAGTTCATAAGCTAAGGTGCACTACTTTAAAGGAAGTTAGCCTATCAAAGGACTTGTTCTCAAAACAATTAATGAATAAGGAGCTAACTTACAAAATGTTGCTCTCAGGATGATGGCACACTGATATCAATATCTGCTAGTTGTTGATACTTATTGACTTCAATAATCTCATTGTACATGCACCTAATCCTTTTTTTCTACTACATCATTGCTCAATGTCTTTTGTAATGCCCAAATTTTGAGCTAGTAGGAATTATAAACAATGGGAGTCAGATTAGTGTTTATAGTTGATAAAATGGAAGTCAAATTAGTGTTGATAGTTGGTAACATGGCATTAAATATTTAAGAATGTTTGATTAATCCTGTTGATGCTGTCACTTCTTTGAATATGGATATCACCTGCTTATTTATACCCCTCTTATGGTCAGGGATGCTACGGGCAGGCAGGCAGGCAGTGATTAGGAGGAATAAGAGGCACCATGGCACTAGTAGGCTTTGTGGATTGGAGGGGAAACGCCATCAGGAAAGAGGTGCATGGTGGAGTCAGAGCAGCATGGTTCTTGTACGGTAATTCACTATACACCGAATCTAGTATGCAGACATTTATATATGTGTGGGCATACAATATCTCACTGTTCTATTTTCAAGCTTTTGTTCTGAGTTCAAAACATTGTTCCATTTTTTTGTAATCTCCCTTGCAGTTCTGACTGTGGTAACCAACGTGGTTATTATCCCAAACCTGCTGAATCTGGTTACTTATCTTCATGGAACAATGCATATGGGGGTCTCGGCCTCTGCAACTACAACCACTAATTTTTTTGGTGCCACATCCGGGTTTGCAATGATAGCAGCTTTCCTCTCCGACTCCTACATTACTCGCTCTAGAACTATGCTCTTCTTTGGTCCATTTATGTTTCTGGTAATATGCATCTTCCTCTATTCAGTCATCTGCATGATTTCTGATTTTCCTTATGATCCAATTATTATTTTGTTACGTACATGTTCTCTTTCTTTTTTTAACGAGAATTGTGCCCATGATAGAGATTAGAGAGTGGCAATAATACCTGTTGGGCTTTATCAAATAGTTTTTAAACACAAGCAGCTATGTCAGCTAAAGAAGTGAATATAAAATGCTACCATCTTACTACCCTTGGATTAGTCCTAAAAATGATTACAAAATTGCTGCAAATTTATCATAATTTTGATATATTTTTATTGTAATTATCCTAATAATGATGTGATCCCACAAACATTGAGTAAAACTGTTATCTGCTTTGATGAAGACTTTTCAGAAACTGAAATGTATAGATGTACAAAATTGTAAGGGATGAGGTGAGAACGGACTGTAAATAACTAAATATATTACTAAAACAGCGATGCTTCTCTAGCATATGGAGAAAATACTAAAACCTAGAACTGCCTTATATAATAATAGAAAAAATCAACCAACAGGAACTAGCAGCTGTGGTGTTTATATTTAGAACAACAACCGTGAGGCACCTCTGGGAGACCAGGCCTCAAACCTGGGTAGGCTGACCGAGCAGACAAGTCGATAGTTAACTGGGTGATGCTCAGTTCTTGAGAACTGCCTTATAACTTAACATGCTTTAGTACAGCTCAATTCCTGACAAATAATACTTACTCTGGCATATCCTGGACCATTAGATCCACTTAATGTGAATATGACGATATTTAGGGATGCCTTTTGGTGTAAAAGGCTACTACGCCATCTTCATTTTTGTCCTATCCTATAAAGCCTTACATTAACACCCTTCATGATGTTTACTTGTATATAATTATGCCGCAAAATATTTTTCTCAGCCTCTAAAATTCCTTTATAAGGATATCCATGAGTCAAATGTCACTGGCTGACAGCTGTTTTGTGCACCTTCTATAGGAAATTATATATATAATGCTATTGTATTATAATCAAACATGCATTTGTGCAGGGTTACGGATTGCTCGCACTGCAAGCCTACCTTCCTTCACTCCGTCCACCAGCTTGCAACATTGAAGCAGAGCTAAACAGCTGCGAAGTGGTCCATGGATGGAATGCTACCTTATTGTACACAGCCTTGTATATGACTGCATTTGGTGATGGTTTTATCCGTGTTTGCTTGCCATCCCTCGGAGCAGACCAATTTGACCATGAAGATCCCTCTGAGTCCCGCCAACAGTCCAGCTTCTTTAACTGGTATACCTTCGGAATCTCCTTTGGAGGTTTTGTAGGGCTGATTCTCATAGTGTGGCTCGAGAACTACAAAGGGTGGGATATCGGACTTGGGGTGTGTGCCATCCTAATTCTGCTTGGATTGCTCATAGTTGCTGCCGGTTTCCCCTTCTACCGCAACCAAGTA
This sequence comes from Elymus sibiricus, assembly GCA_039707655.1. Lineage (NCBI taxonomy): Eukaryota > Viridiplantae > Streptophyta > Magnoliopsida > Poales > Poaceae > Elymus > Elymus sibiricus. Next base: position 360,151,942 of record CM077666.1, read on the forward strand.
CCACAAGGAAGTCCTCTAACTCGAATACTGCAGGTTGTGCTACGTATTCCTGGCTTAAAACATAATATGCCATCCCAATTCTCAGGAAATTGTTAGAAACATTACTTAACTACAATTTTGCCTCTGCCAGGTTCTTGTGGTTGCATTCAGGAACAGGAAACTTGCACTTCCTGAAAAACTGGAGGAAGCGAAGGAAAGCTGCACTGGGACAAGGGCATGTTCTGTTGATGCACTTGCTCAAACAAATAGTCTGAAGTAAGATTCAGTGGAATAATATATTTTTCTGACTTTTGTGTGTACTACTTATCAAGTTGGCATAGAGAGTAGTGTACGAGATTATAGACTGTTCATGCATCTTGGCAGATTCCTCGACAAAGCTTGCATCAACCGTGGCCAAAGTGGAGCCTGGTCAGTTTGCAGTCTGAGAAAGGTGGAGGAGACAAAGATTATCCTCCGTGTGCTTCCTCTCTTCATCAGCTCCATGATCGGATATATATCGAACGTTATCCTCTTCACATTCACTGTGCAGCAAGGCACCATGACGAACACAAGGCTGGGCAAGATCCATGTTTCCCCCGCGACGCTCTTTATCATCCCCATCATATTCCAGATGCTAATGCTTGCTGTCTATGACCAGTTCCTTGTGCCATTCTTGCGTAGACGCACAGGCTATGTCGGTGGTGTCACTCATTTGCAACGCATTGGTATAGGCTTCGTCACCATGCTACTTGCGTCAGTCATTGCAGCAATTGTTGAGAGGAAGAGAAAGGAAGCTGTGGTGCAGATGTCCCTCTTCTGGCTTGCACCTCAATTCTTCCTTCTTGGTGTGGCAGATGTGACATCATTCACCGGGCTCCTTGAGTTCTTCAACAGCGAGGCACCACGCGGCATGAAGTCTATTGCCACAGCGTTGTTCTGGTGTGCTCTGGGGCTCGCGTCATTGCTGGCCACAACGCTGGTGGAAATTGTGAACAAGGCCACAAGGCATGGGCACCAGGGAGGCTGGCTCGAGGGTACAAGCTTGAACAACAGCCGTCTTGACCTATTCTACTGGGTTGTGGCTGTTGTCGGATTGCTTGGCTTCTGCAACTACCTGTACTGGGCCAAGAAGTATGTGTACCAGCACAATCCACGCATCGTTGAGACATTGGTTGATCAGGATTCGCCTTGAAATATTGCATACCCGTTGTTTTTACTTAAGTAAAAATGGAACATGTCTGATTCACCATGACATGGATCAGTTAAGTTTGCAAAGCAATGTACAAGCCTGTAACCGGTGTTCTGCTCTCATTTGCTGTGGTGATTGGTTGGGTTCATCCTTGATACTCCATTTGTGAAATTGTCAAAGAAATGGCTTTCTCCATAACATTACCTAACGTGGATTGTTCTTGTCAAAATAATATCCAAGGGCAAATATCTTGTCCGAACAGTGAGTTATCGTCTCTGGTCATATTTCAGCATTGGTTACTACTCGTGTAGAAGGTGTGTATATCATTCACCTTCAGTGCGTATTAGTCGTATACATTACACGGTAGCTTTGCCTTACTCCCATAAATTCATCAGTTTCCTTTGGAAAACTGAATCATCACTTCAGGCTTTAGAGTTTTTTTTTTTTTGAGAGAACGTCGGCTTTATTGATCACATAACAATGTTACACAAAGTCTCCCGGATACAATCCGGAGCAGAATGAAAAACCACTAGACTAGAAGAGTTTGTACAAGACTTAGGTAATAAATGAGCCGCTACATTAAGTTGCCGACGCACATGCTTGAACACTGCTGAAACAAAGCCACGAGAAGCAAGTTTGATTTCTTTAACAACTAACCCAATGCCCGAGCGATCATGTCCGGAGTAGTTGATCCTATACACCAGTGATTGGCAGTCGGAGGCAAAGATAACCTTGGAGAAACCTTCATCTCTGGCCAGGTACACTGCTCTTCGTAGAGCAAGGGCCTCTGCCAATTCTGGCTCCAGGGCTCCTTGAATGGGCTCGCTACAAGCCGCTATGCAGCTACCCTCATGATCCAAAGCTACCACACCGGCACCTGACATGTTAGTCTCTGAAAAAATCGCAGCATCTGAATTGATGACAATCGAACCTGACGGCGGCGGAGTCCAAGTGGAACTGGACAAATAGGACTCACACCTGTGGGCAAGAACGGGGTTGTAGAGGTGCTGCAAAATCAACTCAGAGTAAGCCATGATTTTGTACATAGTATGACGAGGGTCTGGAGCTTCGGGAGTATTCCTCGCAGAATTACGGGCTTCCCAAATATGCCAAAAGGACACAGCCAGAACGGTAGCTTCCCAATTAGAGGAATTAGAAAGAAAATCAAACAGCCACAGATTGGTGTTGTTAAACCTGGAACGATGAAGCTTGATGCCTGACCAATTCTTGATCCCATCCCACACAGCCTTGGCATGTGGACAGAACAGGATCGCATGTTCCACACCTTCAAACCGACCACAGAAGCAGCACAGCTCTGAGTTAGGTACATGGCGCCGCTGCAATTGAGCACCGGACGGGAGACAATCATGTGCAAAGCGCCATAACGCCACCTTCATTTTACTGGGCGCCTTGATCGACCATATAGCTTTCCACGATTTTTCCTCCTGTCTGTTAGAACACTGACCGGTGGCACACTTACTGCGAGATTCCAGAACACGAGCAGAGCGGGCCATATTGCATGCTGAACGCACCGTATACTCCCCCTATTTGGTGAACGGCCAGCTTGCAAAATCCTCTTCGCCATTTTTGCTGATCGATATACTAAGGATTTCAGAAGCAATGTCATCTCTGAAAAAAGCCCTGACAGTTTCAGCATTCCAGGAACCAGAATCATCAATCAGACATTTCACCTTGGCATTAGCAGGGATCGGCAAGATAGGATGCAAGAGTTGTGGCGGAGTCGAGGGTATCCAGTGATCCGAAAGGATGTACACATTTTCACCATTACCAATGCCCCAGCGAACACCCTTTTTCAGCAGGTCACGACCCGCCAAAATGCTATGCCAAGTAGCCGACGCCATCCTTGTAGCCAAAGCGTTCCAGAAGTCAGAGTTGGGGAAATACCGCCCCTTGAGGACCCGTGCACATAGTGACGTTGGATCCGTCAGTAGGCGCCATCCCTGCTTGCCCAACATTGCAAGGTTGAATAAGGCCATGTCATGGAAACCCATCCCCCCAAGAGCCTTGGGAGTAGTGAGGCAATCCCATGAACGCCAGTGCATCTTTCGCTTACCATTTTCTCTACCCCACCATTCATCGGCAATAATTTGACGAAACTTCTCACAAGTGGCAATGGGAAGCTGGAAACAACTCATAATAAAAGTCGGTATAGCCTGGATGATAGATTTTAACAATACTTCTTTCCTAGCTCTAGAAATTGGGCGGTCAGACCACCCAAAGATATTCCTCCATGCACGATCAGGAAGGAACTTGAAGGTCTTGGTTGGAGAATTACCCACCTCTGTAGGCATACCAAGGTAACTATCAGTGAAAGCCTCATTAGATATCTCCAATTGAGCTTTAACCCTTCGTTTGACAAGCTCCGAGCAGCCTTTCCCAAAAAACAAGGCAGACTTGTCCTTATTAATCAGCTGACCAAAACCATTACAGTAAATATTAAGAGTAGATTTCAATGCCTCCACACTACGAGTATCACTACTAGCAAAGAAGATGCTATCATCGACGAAAAGGAGATGTGAGATAGGTGGGCCTTGACGGCCATTCTTAATACCATGTAGCGCACCACTATTCTCCTTCTGAAGTAATAGACTTGACAGGCCTTCTGTGCATAAGAGAAACAAGTAGGGGCTGATTGGATCACCCTGCCGAATGCCCCTGGACGGCACAACAGGTTCGGTAAGCTCTCCGTTGACCCTGACAGCATAGCGGACATTTGTCACACACCTCATAACCGAAGCAATCCATGTAGAGGCAAATCCAAGCTTGGAGAGGCAGCCATATAGGTAATTCCACTCGACACGGTCATACGCCTTCATCAGGCTTTAGAGTTGAGGCAGGGGCACGCAGCATATGTGCCACCTAGGGGCGCTGCTCCTCCTCCCCACAGCCTTGGGACGCCTCTCAGGTGGCGGCACCACTAGTCCACTGCTCACTGAGTCGTCGAGCATGGCTTCGACTGGCACCCGACACCGCAGTAACCCCACTGGCTACAGCACAGGTCCGGGGGGCAGTTGCCGTTCTGCACATCATAGTTTGACTCTCCAAGTTCAAGCTCCTGACTAAATTAATCTGACAAAGTAATATTGTATCGATTATGTTACACAATATTGATAGGATTCGTAATCAAGAGCACTTTCTTATGATTTTGATTTTGTAACTGCTTACAAATAGAGTAAAAGAAATTTACGGGCAAAGTTCAATCTTGGACAGCCATATTACTCCTTTCATGTCCAAACAGAGGGAGTATGTTATTTCGCAATAAATAAATAAATCAGAGGGAGTATGCTTTTTGTCCTATGGACCAGTGTATTGAGCACTGGTTGATAATTTATTTTGTTGTACTTCTGAATTTTTATATACTTGGTTATCATGTTGCTTTCAGACGTGAACTTTCCAGTTCACAAGTTAGGGTGCTCTACTTTGAAGGAAATTAGCTTATCAAAGGGACTTGCAAAATGTCACTTTCATGATGATGACACACTGATATCAATATCTGCATGTTTGTACTTGTGGAATTCTATAATCTCATCTTACATTTTTTTTGAAAAGTAGGAGCAGCCCCCGGCCTCTGCGTCAGGACGATGCATACGGCCATCTTATTAAAATCCAAACAAAGTGCGCAGTGCGGTACATCTCGCAAAAGGAGCAAGAAAGATGAAAAAAAGTAATGCCACAACCGGCGGTATAAAAAGGCTAGATGACTAAACACCTATCCTATTATTGAACCGCCATCCAAATCGGTTGTAGATAACCCGTGCGACCGTCTCCCATCGGTTGCACCCAGTAGCCAAATGCTCCCTGGAGTCCGTATGAGTGAGTGGCGACCACGAATGGATCCAAGCTGTAGCCCTGTATATTACCTGCAAAAAGTTTATGAGTTTTTGCCTGTTAAAGATCATATCATTTCTGCAGTTCCATATAGCCCAAAGTAATGCACATATTCCTATCCGAATACGTCCCGCAATAACTTGTTCCACTCCAGCAAGCCACGTCCCAAATAACATGTCGATGCTGGCTGGAGGGGTTATGTTGAAGGCTATATGGATTGAACGCCAAAGCAACTTAGCAAGCGGACAATCAATGAATAGGTGTTGAATCGTTTCGTCATTGTTACAAAAACAACATCGTGGACTACCTACCCATCTTCGCTTGAGTAAATTGTCTTTGGTGAGAATCACTCTCTTGTGGACAAACCACATGAAGATCTTAATTTTGAGTGGAACTTTAAGTTTCCAAATGTGTATCGATCTCGGGATTGGGCCAGAATTAATCAAATCAAGATACATGGACTTCACCGTAAACACACCGTTCCTAGTAAGTTTCCATCTAAACGCATCCGGTTGGTCCGAAAGGTGCACATCCATCAATCTTCGCACTAGATGCAGCCAGGAAGTCCACCGTTCCCCCACGAGAGACCTCCTGAACTGGATGTGTAATGGCGACGATTGCAATACTGTAGCAACGTAATCCTCTTTACGCTGTACAATATTATACAGAGAGGGATACTGCAAGGCTAGAGGCATCTCCCCTAGCCATGTATCTTCCCAGAGCCTTGTTGTTGTATCGTTGCCTACAACAAACTTTGCTCTGCGAAAGAAAGTATCCTTCGTTCGCATGAGCCCCTTCCAGAACGGCGAGTCATTAGGCCTACCGGTCACCTGAGCCAACGTCTTAGTTTGTAAGTATTTATTACGAAGAATCTGTGCCCACATACCATCCGTTTCCGTGGACAGCCTAAACAGCCACTTGCTCAGCAAACACTTATTTTTGATCTCCAAGTTCTCAATCCCAAGTCCCCCTTGGTCTTTGGGTCTACAAATGATGTCCCACTTGGTCAATCTATATTTCGTCTTAACATCACCGCTTTGCCAGAAAAATCATGATCGATAAAAGTCTATCCTTTTCCGTACCCCTATGGGTACTTCAAAGAAAGATAACAGAAACATCGGCATGCTAGTCAACACTGAGTTGATTAACACAAGCCGGCCTCCATAAGACAAAAGCTTGACTTTCTAGCAACTTAGCTTTTTCTCAAATCGATCTTCAATACACTTCCATTCTTTATTCATGAGTCTACGATGATGAATTGGGATGCCAAGATAACTAAACGGCAAGGACCCCATTTCACACCCGAACAATTGTCTATATGCATCTTGTTCCTCTTTAGCCCTTCCAAAGCAGAACAATTCGCTCTTGTTAAAGTTAATTTTCAATCCCGACAATTGCTCAAAAAGACAAAGCACTAATTTCATATTTCTAGCTTTTACGATGTCGTGCTCCATGAATATGATCATGTCATCAGCGTATTGTAGGATAGAAACCCCTCCATCAACTAGATGGGGGACGAGACCACCTACCTGGCCATTCTCCTTGGCCCGCCCGATAAGCACTGCCAACATATCCGCCACTATGTTGAACAGAATAGGAGACATCGGGTCTCCCTGTCTTAGACCCTTATATGTCTGAAAATAATGACCTGTGTCATCATTAACTTTAATCCCCACGCTACCCTGTTTAATAAAGGAGTCCACCTGGTTCCTCCAGGTCTCATTGAACCCCTTCACACGCATGGCTTGCTGGAGAAAGGGCCATTTGACCTTATCGTACGCTTTCTCAAAATTCACCTTGAAGATCACCCCATCGAGTTTCTTCGAGTGAATTTCATGTAGAGTTTCGTGTAAGACAACAACCCCTTCAAGTATATGTCTTCCTGGCATGAAAGCAGTTTGACTCGGTTGTACCACCGTATGGGCAATCCTTGTCAATCTGTTCGTGCCTACTTTCGTGAAAATTTTGAAACTCACATTTAAGAGACAGATGGGCCTAAACTGCTCAATCCGTACTGCCTCCTCCTTCTTTGGTAACGACGTGATAGTTCCAAAGTTGAGGTGGAAGAGCTGTAAGTGGCCGTTAAAAAGGTCATGGAACATCGGCATAAGATCATCTTTGATAATGTGCCAGCATTTCTTATAGAATTCGGCTGGGAACCCATCTGGTCCAGGTGCCTTATTCGGCTTCATTTGTGATATGGCTTCAAACACCTCCTTCTCAGTAAACGGTGCAGACAAAATCTCATTTTCGTCTGTCTGTAACTGAGGGATGTCCTCAACTGCGAGCTCGTCGATCAACACAAAATTGTCCTCAGGCGGCCCAAAGAGTTGTTTATAGTAATTTGAGATGTATAGCTTGAGGTTTTCATGCCCCACTATCGTACCTTCATCCTGTTCTAACTGAATAATTTTCTTCTTCCTATGTTTGCCATTTGCAATCATATGGAAGAACTGAGTATTGTCATCACCCTGGACAACTTTAAGTGTCTTAGCCCTCAGAGCCCATTTCAGTTCTTCTTCTCTAAGAAGATCTCGAAGTTGCTTCGCTGCCTCAGATTTTGCGGCCCGTTCAGTTACGTGAAGCAGGGTAGATTCCGCTTTGAGGTCGAGAACTTCAATTATATGGAGCAATCTCTCCTTTTCCTATTTATATATCTCACTTTCGTTTCTGGCCCAACCCCGCAAAAATTGACGCAGATGTCTAATCTTATTCTGCCATCTTTCGACATTCGATCGGCCTCCACAATCTTTAGCCCATTCCCTTGCAATAATATCAAGAAACCCTTCTCTCTCGAACCAACCAAGTTCAAAAGAAAAAGAATTCTTATTCCCGAGATGTGTCACGTCCCCTGAATCAACCAGCAGTGGTGTATGATCGGAAATAGCCCTTTGTAACGCCTGCACCATTACCAGTGGGAATTTTTGTTCCCAATCAATACTTGTGAGCACTCGGTCCAACTTCTCATATGTTGGGACCGGCAACGAGTTCGCCTAGGTGAACTGTCTACCGGTGAGTTCTATCTCCCTCAAATTAAGGCTTTCGATGATAGCATTGAACATAAATGACCATCTTCCATCGAAGTTGTCATTATTCTTTTCTTCTCTCCTTCGAATAATGTTAAAATCACCACCAACTAGTATCGGTAACCTTTCCGCCCCACAAATTCTCACCAAATCAGCAAGGAAGTCAGGTTTGAGCTCAGGTTGAGCTGCACCATACACAGCCACCAAAGCCCATCGTAAGCCGTCTAGTTTGGACTTAACTCTAAACTTAATGGCAAATTCCCCTTGTACAACGTCCATCACTTCTAACGTTTCACATTTAACCCCAAGTAGAATCCCTCCGGATCGTCCCCTTGGGGGTAGACAGTGCCAATCAAAGTCTACACCACCTGATAATGTGCCAAGAAATTGTGAAGTGAAATTGTCTCTGCTCGTTTCGAGTAGGGCAATGAAATCTAGTTTATGTTCTAGTGATGCTTCCGCAAGAAACCTTTTTTAGCCAAGTCTGCTAGACCTCTGCTATTCCAAAATATTCCTTTCATTTGTCATCGTGGAATTTTTTCTTGAATTTGACTCTCGCGCTTCTACGAACCGCCGATGCAGGATAGACCTTCCTATTTCAGGATCGTTTTGGTTTATCATGCACCTCTTTTGCGTCCAAATGACCGGAAGAGGCCGGTTCAGTGCCAACAGGCTGCAGAGGTGCCTCATACACCTCTGAACCCGTATCATCTACCACATCCTTGGGATCCGAGGGTCTTCTTTTCTGCTTTGGCATTAGTGAATGTCGTTTGTAATGTCCAAATCCAAATCAATAGGAGGTACCAACAAATGGAAAGGATCAATGATTCTTCCTGTCGATGTCGTGACTCCTTTGAATATGAGCATCCATCTGCTAATTTGTACCCATATCTATTACTCCTTTGAATATGAGTACTTAAGGATGCCACATGTAGTAATTCGGAGGAACAAGAAGAACCATGGCACCTGGAGGCTTCATGGATTGGAGGGGAAACGCCATCAATAAAGAGGTGCATGGCGGAGTCAGAGCAGCATGGTTTTTGTACGGTAAATCACCACGCACCAAATTCCTTGTGAAAGAACATGTGGTGCCCCCATGTTTGGTTTTGGTAATTGATGACAATCTCTATGGACTAATGGTTGCCATGAGTTATATTGAAGGGTTTGTCCATAGGCATTTCTTGAAGTCCATTAGTTGGTTTCAAGAAGAATATGTGTTGACCAAGGTGCTATTCAAGGATTTATCCAAAGATTGGTTATGTGAGAGATGAGCCTATTGCAAGCATGTCTTGAAGAAGAAGATTGTGTGGACATTCATGTTTACCTTCAAGACATCATCTTAATGAAGAGAGTTGAAAAGATACAAGGTTGATCAAGAATAAGTACAACGAGTGATTCAAGTTGATCAACACACACAAAGCGTAGAAGATGTACCAAGCGAGATCAAGTGATCTCATGGTATGGTAAGCATTGTCCATTATGCTTTGTGTACTAACCCATGGTCTACGCGAGAGTTCTATGTGGGGTTAGGTATGTGTCCATGGGCTTGCATCAAGAGGAAGATCTCATTCAACCCATGGAGGATGACATCAAGTGGTGATCGTCATCAAGATTGCGGTGTGCAAGTTCAAGTGGAGCATCACGAAGAGATCACATGCTTGAAGCTTGCCGTCCATTGTGGTGACAATGGACTTGTGAAGATGTGCCGAAGAGTGGCTCACCCATAGTGGAGTATGGGGGAGCAATCAACTAGTCTTCATCGAGCCGGCGCAATCAAGAAAGGTGGTCCAACTTGAGGAGGTCAAGATCGTCATCATCTAGCTCAAGTGGACTATGCGCAAGGCAAAGGTTTGCCCTTGATAGGTTTTCTATTTTACCGGTCTCATGGTGGTAGTTGGGAGACCGGGTTATAGGATCGATAGCCGTACTATCAAGGGGGGCTCTCAAGTGAGTAGCTTGATCGTATCATTCGTAGAGAGCTCAAACCATTGCATCCTTGCATCATCTTTCTTGGTTCTTGTTTGGTGTTTCTCTTTGTGAGTTTTTGAGCTTATGGTCATCTTCATGACAAGCTCGAGTTCATCGAAAACGGAGTTCATATATGCATCTTCTATGATGTTTTCGATGTTGGAGTTTATGCCGGTTCTTAATTCATAGAGGTTTCTCATCTCTATATCTTAGGCATATCTCCCCTGCCATTTCTTATTATAACCAGTCGCTGTTTGGATAGTGCTCGTTGTCTTCTATCCAACAAGCTTGAGTTTGCTCAATTCGGAGCTCATTTGCAGAAGTTATGGCAGTTCTGGTTTTATTTGCATCCTTCTGTTTGTTTGGGCTAGTTTTCAGCACCCAAGCGGTAGTACCGCTCGGCACCACGGTAGTATCGCTTAGGCGGTACTTCCGCTGTGGTCTGCCGCAGCGAGTACCGCTTGGGAATCTCCTTCTGTGCAACTTTCTGTTGCCTAATTTCTTTTAGCGGTAGTTGCACGGTAGTAGCCCGGTAGTACCGCTCAAGCGGTACTTCTGCATACTACTACCGCTCCTTGTACCGCTTAGGAAATACCTTCTGTGCTGGTTTCTGTTTGCCCATTTTGCTTTAGCGGTAGTAGAACGGCACTAGCACGGTAGTACCGCTTGGCGCCGTACTACCGCGCCAGTTTCCCCTACTACCGCCGCCTCACCTGCGCCAGGATCCCTAAGCGGTAGTACCGCTGGGGGCGACGGTAGTACCGCTCCGGCGACACTACCGCTCGTATACTGAGTACCCTTGGCCAGTGTTTGGTAGTACCGCCTAAGCGGTAGTACCGCTCCTAGGAGCGGTAGTACCGCTCGGCTGCGGGCAGAGCACTTAACGGTTGGATTTGTGGGGGACCTATTTAGGGGGCTTTCTTCCCCAATGGTTCCCCATCCGTGAACAAGCTCTCTCTCCTCCATTGTTGACTCTCTTTGAGCTTGCTATCTCTCAATCCCTCCAATGATTCTTGCTAGTTCTTGAGAGAAAAGAGAGAGGAGATCTAGATCTACGTTTCCACCAATCACTTTCTCCTCTATGTGAGGGGAACCCATTGGATCTAGATCTTGGAGTTCTTGGTGTTCTCCTTCTTGTTCTTCCTCTCATATTCCTCCATAGCTTTCGTTGCTTTGGTGGGATTTGAGAGTGAGGGACTTGGGCACTCCGTGTGCCCTTGCCATTGCATTTGGTGCATCGGTTTGAGTTCTCCACGGTGATACGTGGAAGTGAAGTTTGAGAAGCTTTTTACTCTTGGGTGCTTGGTACCCTAGAGCTTGTTCCTCTTGGGTGCTTGGGCGCCCTAGACGGTTGGTGGTGCCTCGGAGCTCAATCATTGTGGTGTAAAGCTCCGGGCAAGCATCGGGGTCTCCAATTAGGTTGTGGAGATCGCCCCGAGCAATTTGACGGGTATCGGTGACCGCCCCCAAGGGTTGCCAAAGTGTACGGGTTCGGTGACTGCCCTCAAGGGTTGCCATTTGTACGGGTTTGGTGACCGCCCTCAAGGGTCCCTTAGTGGAATCACGGCATCTTGCATTGTGCGAGGGCGTGAGGAGATTACGGTGGCCCTAGTGGCTTCTTGGGGAGCATTGTGCCTCCACACCGCTCCAAACGGAGATTAGCATCCGTAAGGGTGTGAAATTCGGGATACATCGTCGTCTCCGCGTGCCTCGGTTATCTCTTACCCGAGCCCTTTACTTATGCACTTTACTTTGTGATAGCCATATTGTTTCTTGTTATATATCTTGCTATCACTTAGTTGCTTATCTTGCTTAGCATAAGTTGTTGGTGCACATAGGTGAGCCTAGTCGATTTAGGTTTTGTGCTTGACAAATTAAACGCTAGTTTTATTCCGCATTTGTTCAAGCCTAAACCGTAATTATTTTAAAGCGCCTATTCACCCCCCCTCTAGGCGACATCCACGATCTTTCACCTTGTTTGCAAACATATTTACATATGCGTGGGCATATGCAATGTCTCACCGTTGCCATTTTCAAGATTCTGTTCCGAGTTCAAAACATTGAAGCATTTTTGTATGTTATCCCCCCTTGCAGTTGTGACTGTGGTAACCAACGTGGTTATTGTCCCAAACCTGCTGAATCTGGTCACTTATCTCCATGGAACAATGCATATGGGGGGTCTCAGGCTCTGCAACCACAGCCACTAATTTTATTGGTGCCACATCTGGCTTTGCACTGATAGGAGCTTTCCTCTCAGACTCCTACATTACTCGCTCTAGAACTATGCTCCTCTTTGGTCCATTTATGTTTCTGGTAATGTGCATTTTAGTTTGTTCAGTTATCTATATGATTTCTGATTTTTTTATTATGATCCAAGGGAACTATTCTTTTATTCTTGCATCTTCTCTCATAAATTTGATTTTCTTGTACTTCTCGTTATTGTGATGTGGTCTCGCCAAAATTAAGAAGAAGCATTATCTTCGGTTAAGAAGTATTTTTCCAAAGTTGAAATGTATGGGTGTACAAAATCATATGGGGTGAGGGTGAGAATGGACTCTCAGTATATCAAACTCAAAACAGCTATGCGCCTCTTACATATGGAGCAAATGCTAATACAGCTCATGTCATAACAGAGACTCTGCTTAATGACTTTCTTATTGTTTGGAGTCTCGGTTCTCTGTTAGGTAAAACAGAGAAGGTGGATATGCCATTTACACGTCTGCATGGAGTTGCTAGGCTGCTTGTCGGTGTTGTTGATGCGGAATATATTCCGGATTATGTACCATGGACTTATGATGGACTGTCTTATGACCTCGAGGTTGTGGTTGAGGAGGCTCAGAAGGCAGACAATAACATTGGGATCAAAGATGTTAATATGACCGAAGGCGGAGACAGTAGCGGTGACCAGGGGATGGATGGAAATCTCGGTGACCATGTTGGGAAGGAGAAACCGGCCGGAAAATCCACACAGTCGACTGAGCCGAGGACAGAGAAGGGGTCGCCCCCCTCGTCCACTCCGGCGGCTTCTCTTCGGTTTGGTTCGTTCCAGGCGGTGTCTACACCGAGTCGCCTTTGGGGTGACTGCGTGGAGATGGAGGACTCTGATGATGGTCTTCCATCGGAGGTGATGGTGGAGCATCAATGTCGGGAGATGGTTGAGGTTCCACCGCAGACGATGCCGCAGATGCGGCGGGCTACTTCTGTGGAGGTGGAGATGGCTCCACCGATCGTCAGGGCGGAGGGGCGACCGGCGGCGGCTGCTCCTTCTCCCGCGATGGAGGGTGCCGAACCAGCCGACCGGCCGGCTTCGTCACGGCCTTCATCTCGGTCTTCGTCGCCACGTCCGACCAGCATGACACAGGAGGTGTCCCGGTTGGTTGGTGATGAGGGCCGGCCGACAGAGATCACTGCCGTGACTGTCACGGTTGACGGCGCACCGGCGGGTCAGCCCGGGAGGCCTTTGTCTCCTATCGCTTCGGACTCGCTCGGGCATATGGCAGGTGGCCACAGTCCGGATGGAGTCGCTATGGAGGACGTGATCACTTTTGGGGGGGCTCCGGACCCTATGTCCGGTGACAGACGCTTTAGTCACTGGATCCAGGCCCAGTCGGACGCAGACAACATACAGCTGGGGCGTGCTATGAGGGCCGCCAAGCTTCGAGACATCGAAGCTAATACAGGTATGTCGGTTAATACAAGTTGTTCAATTCTTCACTTTTCTGAACATGAAATTATTGATAAAGCCAGCAACTTAGAGATTTCTCTTGGTAGTAATGGCAAAGAAACCGCCAAATCCATTAACGATCTGTTAGATTTAGAAGCGGATAGAGCTATGGATTTAATTCGAAATATAACGGCGGTGAAACCTATGAATGAATCCAATATTAATAATCTTGGAGTAAATGCGCTACAAAGTCTCTGTGAGGATTTGGTTCCCACAGAGGGCTTAGAAAACGAGGACGAGGATGTGGGTTCAGAGGGGTATATGGCCCCTTTGCAACCAGATGTCATTTCTAATACTGCCACCGGTCCTCAAGACGCAGAGGTGATGAAGGATAAACCAAAAAGAACCTAGAAGAGGAAGGTTTATCCTACATCGGCGGTGCGTAGGCGTGCGAGAGTAAGTCAAAAGAAAAAATTCCATGATGAAATATGAAAGGGATATTCTGGAATAGCAATTGTCTAGCGGACTTGGCTAAAAGGAGATTCCTTAGTGATACATAGATAGAGCAAAAACTAGATTTCATGGCTTTATTAGAGACGGGTAGAGATAATTTCACTTCGCAATTTCTCAGCACCATTTCAGGTGGGGTTGATTTTGATTGGCACTGTCTACCTCCAAGGGGTCGATCCGGAGGGATCTTACTTGGGGTGAAGTGCGAAACTTTAGAAGTGCTAAATGTGGTTCACGGTGAATTTGCTGTCAAATTTCGTGTAAGGTCGAAAGTTGATGGCTTCAGATGGGCTTTGGTGGCCGTATATGGTGCGGCTCAGCCAGAGCTTAAGCCTGACTTCCTCGCAGATTTGGTGAGAATTTGTGGGGATGAAAGGCTGCCCATTCTGGTTGGAGGAGATTTCAATATCATTAGAAGGCAAGACAAAAAAAATAATGACAACTTCAATGGAAGATGGTCATTCATGTTTAATATGATCATTGAAAGTCTCGACTTGAGGGAGATTGACCTCACTGGTAGGCAATTCACGTGGGCTAATTCCCTACCAATTCCTACTTACGAGAAATTGGACAGGGTTCTCACTAGTGTTGAGTGGGAATAGAAATTTCCACCGGTAATGGTTCATGCTTTACAGAGGGCCATTTCTGACCACACCCCACTGTTGGTCGATTCCGGGGAAGCGACCCATGTGGGAAACAGAAATATTTTCTCTTTCGAATTAGGATGGTTCGAGAGGGAGGGCTTCATGGATCTCATTGCGACAGAATGGGCCAAGGAGTCTGGTGGGTCCTCTAATGTTGAGAGATGGCAAAACAAAATTAGACATTTGCGCCAGTTCTTGAGAGGCTGGGCCAAAAGTCAAAGTGGTATTTATAACGTTGAAAAGGAGAGACTGACACAAATTATTAACGAACTTGATGTGAAAGCGGAATCCACCCTTCTTAATATGTCTGAGCGAAATATTAAGAATGAGGCTGAGAAGAAGTTACAAGCCCTTATGAGAGAGGAGGCGATGAAATGGGCGCTTAGAGCAAAGGTTTCTAAGATCGTCCAAGGGGATGATAATACCCAGTTCTTCCACATGATAGCTAATGGGAAGCATAGAAAGAAGAAGATAATTCAACTTGAACAAGATGAGGGTACAATTGTAGGACATGAGAACCTAAAATTGTACATCTCCGATTATTATAAGAAGCTTTTCGAAGCACCCGAAGAAAGTTTCGTATCTCTAGATGAGAGTGCGATCGGGGATATACCTCAACTCAACTTAGAATAGAATGAGGTGTTGTCTTCTCCGTTCACTGAGAAAGAGGTGTTTGATGCAATAACGCAAATGAAACATAATAAAGCCCCCGGGCCGGATGGGTTCCCGGCGGAATTTTATAAGAAATGCTGGCATATCATAAAGGGAGATCTTATGCCTATGTTCCATGATTTGTTTGATGGCCACTTGCATCTTTTTCACCTCAATTTTGGAACAATAAAGCTGTTGCCAAAGAAGGTGGAGGCTATTCGCATTGAGCAATTCAGACCGATCTGTCTTCTCAATGTAAGCTTTAAGATTTTTACCAAGGTTGGCACGAATAGGTTGACACGGATAGCCCATTCGGTTATGCAACCAACTCAAACTGCTTTCATGCCAGGACGACACATCCTAGAAGGGGTTGTTGTCCTACATGAAACGCTCCATGAAATCCATACGAAGAAACTAGATGGTGTTATCTTCAAAGTGGATTTTGAGAAAGCGTATGATAAGGTCAAATGGCCCTTCCTCCAGCAAGCCTTACGTATGAAGGGGTTCAATGAATCTTGGAGATCTCAGGTGGATTCATTCATACAAAAAGGCAGTGTCGGGATAAAAGTCAATGATGACTCAGGACATTATTTCCAGACACATAAGGGGTTAAGACGAGGGGACTCCATGTCTCCTGTGCTATTCAACATTGTAGCGGATATGTTGGCAGTCCTTATTGGTCGGGCTAAAGAGAGTGGCCAAGTAGGAGGACTCGTCCCCCACCTTGTAGAGGGGGGTGTCTCCATTCTACAATACGTGGATGACACTATTATATTCATGGAACACGATCTTGCAAAACCTAGGAATATGAAGCTTGTGTTATGCCTATTTGAGCAATTGTCTTGGCTAAAAATCAACTTTAACAAAAGTGAATTGTTCTGCTTTGGGAGAGCGAAAGAGGAACAAGACGATTACAGAAAATTGTTCGGTTGTGAAATGGGATCCTTACCGTTTAGATATCTAGGGATCCCAATTCACCATAGACGTTTAACGAACAAGGAATGGAAATGTATAGAAGATAGATTTGAAAAAAGACTAAGCTGCTGGAAGGGCAAGCTAATGTCTTACGGAGGTCAGCTGGTTTTGATAAATTCGGTTTTGACGAGTCTGCCGATGTTCCTCTTATCTTTCTTTGAAGTGCCGGTAGGGGTACGGAAAAGACTAGACTTCTATCGGTCCCGGTTCTTTTGGCAAAGTGATGAGGCCAAGAAGAAATACAGTGTGACGCCCCTGCAAAACCGTGCACTAATCATACACGCAAATGCACACGATCGAGATCAGAGACTCACGGGAAGATATCACAACACAACTCTAAACACAAATAAAAGGCATACAAGCTTTATATTACAAGCCAAGGGCCTCGAGGGCTCGAATACATAATCTCGAGTCATACAAAGCATCAGCGGAAGCAAAAGTATCTGAGTACAGACACAAAGTTAAACAAGCATGCCTTAAGAAGGCGAGAACAAACAATGACTCTGATCGAAAGAGGCAAGGCCTCCTGCCTGGAAGCCTCCGAATCTATTCCTGGTCGTCGGTCTCCACGTAGTAGTAGGCTCCACCGGAAGTGTAGTACCAGTCGTCGGCGGTAGCAGCTGGCTCCTGGGATCCGTCATCTGGTCGTAGCAATCGGGTATGGGGGAAAAAAGTAGCAAAGCAACCGTGAGTACTCATCGAAAGTACTCGCAAGACTGACATCAGAACTATACTAATTATGCATCGGTATCAAAGGAATGGGGCTATATCTTTGGACTAAACTGCAGAAATGCCAGAATAGAGGGGAAGGCCTAGCCTATCGAAGACTAGCATCTTCAGCGTCTTGCAGCATTAGAAGAGTGCAGATTAGCATAATATAATGTAACAAGCATGTAGAAGAAAAGCCTAGAGATCCTTCCTCGACTCCCTACGAGAAAGCGATCCCGAAGCTTACAATTAATTAACATGCATCCAGTTCAACTAGTAGTAGATCGGGATACAACACTAAGCGTCCTGTTACCGTGGACACGACTATTCGAATAGATAACTTCCCTGCAGGGGTGCACTACTGTTACCCAACACGCTCGATTAACTCTGGCCGGACACACTTTTATCGGGTCATGCCCGGCCTCGGCTGATCGACATGACGTAGTCCTACCTAGGCTCAACAGAGAGGTCCCCGCCGGTCTACATCCTAAGTGCTCAGGGGTCTTGGGCGCATCGCCCTTTGCACTCCGGGTCGTTGCGCACATGGCGGGTCCAGGCACCACCTCTGTCCTAGATGGCGCCGGCCCAGCCGTGCCGCAATGCTGAACTGGACATCTGACAGAGCTTTCGGCTGATACATACGACGTAGAGGGCCCCATTAAACCATTATCCTACGTGGTGGTAGTGCGTATAGGCCAGTGGCCAACTCAGATCAATACCCAAATCCGTTAGTGACTTATTAGGAGCTCGCGGTGACGAACAGTGCTCCTGTCGTCCCGTCTCGAGGAAGTGCAACAAGGGTCAGGCCCATCCCTCTCTAGGGTGGTCTCTGCCTACCCGGCCGCGCCTCGTAATTATCTCGCGAGTACCCTCATGGTCAACCCGACTTCACATCACTCGCGGGTACCCCTCGGGGTCGACCCGACTTTATTCAGTAAATGTAGTAAAATCCCGGTAACTGTGTGTTCAGAACATCAAGGAGGAATCCGAGGAATCACCCTCGATTGGATTCCTACTCGATGTACCCGTTAGGGCGAACCCAGAGGAATCACCCTCGATGGTATTCACACTTGCGGGGTTGCACGACAGAAGCCTCATCGGAGGTGGAGGAAGAGGAATCACCCTTGTTGATCCACGTCCGACTAGCTGTGCTACAAAGGCATCATCGGGAGTGAGTTAAGAGGTATCACCCTCGTCACTCGAGGATAACTTTGTAGAGTCGAGCAACTTAGGGGGTGTGCGGTGCTGTGCTGGTCTCAGCCCGTCGATCACATCGATCGGGGCATTAGTAACTAAGCGGGGCAACTAGAGCAAGGAAGAGGGGCCACCGAAGGATTATCAACCAAACTGTACTAAGTATCTCGGATAACAGGCAGGTATCAATAACAGTTACAAAAATAGGTTATGCAGCAGAATAGGATAAAACAGAGCAGTAGCAATTTCTAATGCAAGCAGGAGGGAGAAGGAATAGGTGATATAGGAATGATCAAGGGGGTTTTGCTTGCCTGGAAGCTCTGTTGAAAGGGGCTGGTCGTCAGGGGCGTAGTCGTACTCGGCAGCAGCGTCGGTATCGGGGTCTACCGGAGAGAAGAGGGGGGAAGAAACAATAAATACACGGCAACAAATTCAATCACAGATGCATGGCAACTTAATTAACTTAATGACAGGGTTGAGATCTGGGGATGTTACAAATCTCCCCCACTACAAGAAATCTCGTCCCGAGATTTAAGAGGTGGAGTAAGGGTATCTTTGGGATCAATGACGTATAGGAGAGTCAGGTTTCGATCCTGTGGAACTGTGGTGAGTGTCGATTAAGCGTGGGAAGGCAGTGACATCCTGCAAGGTCACGACAACAAGACGTGTCAGAGGAAAGTCTGTCAGCTATGACGGCAACACGTCGGTACCAAGGGCAAGGGACGAAGAGAACAATTTTCCCGCTCGTTAAAACGAGGTGGGACAATTGGCAAAGTTCTCATCCACCGTCGGTTACCTGAATGCCAACAACAATAGTAACATGGTGTTACCGACTGAGTGGTACACCGAGGTGTTTGCATAAGTAGGGAATCATTACTGCTTAGACAAAAGCTAGATTACAAGAAAGGTTAAACATACCAATGGAAAGGAAAATGTGATGATCTGATTCAACAGACCAATGGAAAGGAATAGTTGCAGACAATCTAGCTCTCCGGGTGAACGTGAATACGAGAACCTATTGTTAGTGTTAGCAAAACTTTCAACCCGAAAAGAAGAGAGAGTAGAATCCCAGAGTAAGGAAGAGGAATAAAAGATCCTAATACCACCCATTGGCGACGTGGGCCCGTAAGCCACACAGCCATGTTAGTAAAATCGTTTTTCGAAGACTAGACTCAACTTCGGCCAAGGAGTTGGAAAGTGGCTTCCTACAGGCAGTCGGCTCTGATACCAACTTGTGACGCCCCTGCTCGACCGTGCACTAATCATACACGCAAATGCACACGATCGAGATCAGAGACTCACGGGAAGATATCACTACACAACTCTAAACACAAATAAAAGGCATACAAGCTTTATATTACAAGCCAGGGGCCTCGAGGGCTCGAATACATAATCTCGAGTCATACAAAGCATCAGCGCAAGCAAAAGTATCTGAGTACAGACACAAAGTTAAACAAGCATGCCTTAAGAAGGCGAGAACAAACAACGACTCTGATCGAAAGAGGCAAGGCCTCCTGCCTGGGAGCCTCCGAATCTACTCCTGGTCGTCGGTCTCCACGTAGTAGTAGGCTCCACCGGAAGTGTAGTACCAGTCGTCGGCGGTAGCAGCTGGCTCCTGGGATCCGTCATCTGGTCGCAGCAATCGGGTATGGGGGGGGGGAAAAGAGTAGCAAAGCAACCGTGAGTACTCATCCAAAGTACTCGCAAGACTGACATCAGAACTATACTAATTATGCATCGGTATCAAAGGAATGGGGCTATATCTTTGGACTAAACTGCAGAAATGCCAGAATAGAGGGGAAGGCCAAGCCTATCGAAGACTAGCATCTTCAGCGTCTTGCAGCATTAGAAGAGTGCAGATTAGCATAATATAATGTAACAAGCATGTAGAAGCAAAGCCTAGAGATCCTTCCTCGACTCCCTACGAGAAAGCGATCCCGGAGCTTACAATTAATTAACATGTATCCAGTTCAAGTAGTAGTAGATCGGGATACAACACTGAGCGTCCTGTTACCGTGGACACGGCTATTCGAATAGATAACTTCCCTGCAGGGGTGCACTACTGTTACCCAACACGCTCGATTAACTCTGGCCGGACACACTTTTATCGGGTCATGCCCTGCCTCGGCTGATCGACACGACGTAGTGCTACCTAGGCTCAACAGAGAGGTCCCCGCCGGTCTACATCCTAAGTGCTCAGGGGTCTTGGGCCCATCGCCCTTTGCACTCCGGGTCGTTGCGCACATGGCGGGTCCAGGCACCACCTCTGTCCTGGATGGCGCCGGCCCAGCCGTGCCGCAATGCTGAACTGGACATCTGACAGAGCTTTCGGCTGATACATACGGCGTAGAGGGCCCCATTAAACCATTATCCCACGTGGTGGTAGTGCGTATAGGCCAGTGGCCAACTCAGATCAATACCCAAATCCGTTAGTGACTTATTAGGAGCTCGCGGTGACGAACAGTGCTCCTGTCGTCCCGTCTCGAGGAAGTGCAACAAGGGTCAGGCCCATCCCTCTCTAGGGCGGTCTCTGCCTACCCGGCCGCGCCTCGAAATTATCTCGCGAGTACCCTCATGGTCAACCCGACTTCACATCACTCGCGGGTACCCCTCGGGGTCGACCCGACTTTATTCAGTAAATGTAGTAAAATCCCGGTAACTGTGTGTTCAGAACATCAAGGAGGAATCCGAGGAATCACCCTCGATTGGATTCCTAATCGATGTACCCATTAGGGCGAACTTGGAGGAATCACCCTCGATGGTATTCACACTTGCGGGGTTGCACGACAGAAGCCTCATCGGAGGTGGAGGAAGAGGAATCACCCTTGTTGATCCACGTCCGACTAGCTATGCTACAAAGGCATCATCGGGAGTGAGTTAAGAGGTATCACCCTCGTCACTCGAGGATAACTTTGTAGAGTCGAACAACTTAGGGGGTGTGCGGCGCTGTGCTGGTCTCAGCCCGTCGATCACATCGATCGGGGCATTAGTAACTAAGCGTGGCAACTAGAGCAAGGAAGAGGGGCCACCGAAGGATTATCAACCAAACTATACTAAGTATCTCGGATAACAGGCAGGTATCAATAACAGTTACAAAAATAGGCTATGCAGCAGAATAGGATAAAACAAAGCAGTAGGAATTTCTAATGCAAGCAGGAGGGAGAAGGAATAGGTGATATAGGAATGATCAAGGGGGTTTTGCTTGCCTGGAAGCTCTGTTGAAAGGGGCTGGTCGTCAGGGGCGTAGTCGTACTCGGCAGTAGCGTCGGTATCGGGGTCTACCGGAGAGAAGAGGGGGGAAGAAACAATAAATACACGGCAACAAATTCAATCACAGATGCATGACAACTTAATTAACTTAATGACAGGGTTGAGATCTGGGGATGTTACAAATCTCCCCCACTACAAGAAATCTCGTCCCGAGATCTAAGAGGTGGAGTAAGGGTATCTTCGGGATCAAGGACGTATAGGAGAGTCAGGTTTCGATCCTGTGGAACTGTGGTCAGTGTCGATTAAGCGTGGGAAGGCAGTGACATCCTGCAAGGTCACGACAACAAGACGTGTCAGAGGAAAGTCTGTCAGCTATGACGGCAACACGTCGGTACCAAGGGCAAGGGACGAAGAGAACAATTTTCCCGCTCGTTAAAACGAGGTGGGACAATTGGCAAAGTTCTCATCCACCGTCGGTTACCTGAATGCCAACAACAATAGTAACATGGTGTTACCGACTGAGTGGTACACCGAGGTGTTTGCATAAGTAGGGAATCATTACTGCTTAGACAAAAGCTAGATTACAAGAAAGGTTAAACAGACCAATGGAAAGGAAAATGTGATGATCTGATTCAACATACCAATGGAAAGGAATAGTTGCAGACAATCCAGCTCTCCGGGTGAACGTGAATACGGGAACCTATTGTTAGTGTTAGAAAAACTTTCAACCCGAAAAGAAGAGAGAGTAGAATGCCAGAGTAAGGAAGAGGAATAAAAGATCCTAATACCACCCATTGGCGACGTGCGCCCGTAAGCCACACAGCCATGTTAGTAAAATCGTTTTTCAAAGACTAGACTCAACTTCGGCCAAGGAGTTGGAAAGGGGCTTCCTACAGGCAGTCGGCTCTGATACCAATTTGTGACGCCCCTGCTCGACCGTGCACTAATCATACACGCAAATGCACACGATCGAGATCAGAGACTCACGGGAAGATATCACAACACAACTCTAAACACAAATAAAAGCATACAAGCTTTATATTACAAGCCAGGGGCCTCGAGGGCTCGAATACATAATCTCGAGTCATACAAAGCATCAGCGAAAGCAAAAGTAGCTAAGTACAGACACAAAGTTAAACAAGCATGCCTTAA
Source organism: Elymus sibiricus (assembly GCA_039707655.1). Lineage (NCBI taxonomy): Eukaryota > Viridiplantae > Streptophyta > Magnoliopsida > Poales > Poaceae > Elymus > Elymus sibiricus. Next base: position 360,174,661 of record CM077666.1, read on the forward strand.
GAAGGCGAGAACAAACAACGATTCTGATCGAAAGAGGCAAGGCCTCCTGCCTGGGAGCCTCCGAATCTACTCCTGGTCGTCGGTCTCCACGTAGTAGTAGGCTCCACCGGAAGTGTAGTACCAGTCGTCGTCGGTAGCAGCTGGCTCCTGGGATCCGTCATCTGGTCGCAGCAATCGGGTATGGGGGGAAAAGAGTAGCAAAGCAACCGTGAGTACTCATCCAAAGTACTCGCAAGACTGACATCAGAACTATACTAATTATGCATCGGTATCAAAGGAATGGGGCTATATCTTTGGACTAAACTGCAGAAATGCCAGAATAGAGGGGAAGGCCTAGCCTATCGAAGACTAGCATCTTCAGCGTCTTGCAGCATTAGAAGAGTGCAGATTAGCATAATATAATGTAACAAGCATGTAGAAGCAAAGCCTAGAGATCCTTCCTCGACTCCCTACGAGAAAGCGATCCCGGAGCTTACAATTAATTAACATGTATCCAGTTCAAGTAGTAGTAGATCGGGATACAACACTGAGCGTCCTGTTACCATGGACACGGCTATTCGAATAGATAACTGCCCTTCAGGGGTGCACTACTGTTACCCATCACGCTCGATTAACTCTGGCCGGACACTTTTATCGGGTCATGCCTGGCCTCCGCTGATCGACACGACGTAGTCCTACCTAGGCTCAACAGAGAGGTCCCCGCCGGTCTACATCCTAAGTGCTCAGGGGTCTTGGGCCCATCGCCCTTTGAACTCCGGGTCGTTGCGCACATGGCGGATCCAGGCACCACCTCTGTCCTGGATGGCTCCGGCCCAGCCATGCCGCAATGCTGAACTGGACATCTGACAGAGCTTTCGGCTGATACATACGGCGTAGAGGGCCCCATTAAACCAGTATCTCACGTGGTGGTAGTGCGTATAGGCCAGTGGCCAACTCAGATCAATACCCAAATCCGTTAGTGACTTATTAGGAGCTCGCGGTGACGAACAGTGCTCCTCTCGTCCCGTCTCGAGGAAGTGCAACAAGGGTCAGGCCCATCCCTCTCTAGGGCGGTCTCTGCCTACCCGGCCACGCCTCGTAATTATCTCGCGAGTACCCTCATGGTCAACCCGACTTCACATCACTCGCGGGTACCCCTCGGGGTCGACCCGACTTTATTCAGTAAATGTAGTAAAATCCTGGTAACTGTGTGTTCAGAACATCAAGGAGGAATCCAAGGAATCACCCTCGATTGGATTCCTACTCGATGTACCTGTTAGGGCGAACCCGGAGGAATCACCCTCGATGGTATTCACACTTGCGGGGTTGCACGACAGAAGCCTCATCGGAGGTGGAGGAAGAGGAATCACCCTAGTTGATCCACGTCCGACTAGCTGTGCTACAAAGGCATCATCGGGAGTGAGTTAAGAGGTATCACCCTCGTCACTCGAGGATAACTCTGTAGAGTCGAACAACTTATGTGGTGTGCGGTGCTGTGCTGGTCTCAGCCCGTCGATCACATCGATCGGGGCATTAGTAACTAAGCGGGGCAACTAGAGCAAGGAAGAGGGGCCACCGAAGGATTATCAACCAAACTATACTAAGTATCTCGGATAACAGGCAGGTATCAATAACAGTTACAAAAATAGGCTATGCATCAGAATAGGATAAAACAGAGCAGTAGCAATTTCTAATGCAAGCAGGAGGGAGAAGGAATAGGTGATATAGGAATGATCAAGGGGGTTTTACTTGCCTGGAAGCTCTGCTGAAAGGGGCTGGTCGTCAGGGGCATAGTCGTACTCGGCAGCAGCGTCGGTATCGGGGTCTACCGGAGAGAAGAGGGGGGAAGAAACAATAAATACACGGCAACAAATTCAATCACAGATGCATGGCAACTTAATTAACTTAATGACAAGGTTGAGATCTGGGGATGTTACATACAGATTGGCTAGATGGGATATTATTTGTAGACCAAAGGACCAGGGTGGGTTAGGGATCGAAAATTTAGAAGTAAAGAATAGATGTCTGCTTAGCAAATGGCTATACAGACTATCTGTTGAGACCGAGGGTATGTGGGTACAAATCTTGCGGAATAAGTACCTACACTCTAAGACTTTGGCCCAGGTTACCGCTAGGCCAACGGACTCACCCTTTTGGAAGGGGTTAATGAGGACAAAGGTAACTTTCTTCCAACGGGTGAAGTTCGTAGTTGGTAATGGTACCATTACTAGATTCTTGGAGGATACATGGCTAGGGGAGATGCCTTTGGCTTTGCTATACCCATCCTTATATAATATTGTACAACGTAAGGAGGATAATGTTGCCACAGTATTAAACTCGGTGCCGCTTAATATCCAATTTAGGAGATCCCTAGTAGGGGAACGTTGGAATGCTTGGTTGCACCTGGTCCGTAGGTTGATGGATGTTCAACTATCAGATCAGGTTGATACAATTCGCTGGAAGTTAACTACGACTGGAATCTTCTCAGTGAAATTTATGTATTTGGACTTAATTGATTCCGGGCCATTGTTGAGGTCTTTGCACACATGGAAGATTAGAGTTCCGCTTCGAATTAAAATATTTATGTGGTTCGTCCATAAAGGAGTCATTCTGACCAAAGATAACTTGGTGAAAAGGAATTGGGTTGGCAATTCCAGGTGCTGTTTTTGTGATCAAAATGAATCGATTAAACACCTCTTTCTCGAGTGTCCACTTGCAAAATTATTATGGCGATCAATACATATAGCTTTTAACGTTCATCCCCCAACGAGCATAAACACGTTATTTGGGACGTGGCTTAATGGAGTGGACGTACACATAGCTAAACATATTCGGATAGGGATATGTTCACTATTTTGGGCTATATGGAATACTAGGAATGATTTGATTTTTAATGGGACAAACTTCACTAAATTTTTGCAGGTTATCTACAAAGCTACAGCTTGGATCCGTATGTGGTCGTTACTCACTCATGTGGACTTCAGGGAGCTTTTGGTTATTGGGTGCAACCGCTGGGAGCCGATTTGGATGGCGAGCTAATAATAGGCTAGGTGTGTAGGCATCGTAGTCTGTTCTTTATCGCCGGATGTGGCACTTTTCCTCTTTATTTTTCGACTTACGCTCAGATTATGAGCTTCTCTGGACCTTAAGACTTTGTTACGATTTTATTTAATAATATGGCTGCATGCATCGATTGATGCAGAGGCCCGGGGTTATCCTCCTTTTGCAAAAAAAAAAAAGCTCATGTCGTAACAAACATATACGGAGTAATACATACTCTGGCATATCCTTTACAGAAAATCCACTTGGATGTGGATATGAAGGGATACCTTCTGTCCTAACAAACATATAATACCTACTCTGGCATATCCTTTACATAAAATCCACTTGATGTGGATATGAAGGGATATCTTTTGGTGCAAAATGCTACTAGCATCTGCTTGTTTGTCCTATCCTATCAAGGCTTACGTTAATACCATTTACGATGTTGACATGTAAACTTTTATTGATTATGCTGCACAATTATTTCCTTAGCTTCTAAATTTCCTTCGTAAGAATGTACATGATGTCAAACTGGTTTTAGATTGTAATAACACCAAGTTCTTATTCAATGTACACTGGCTGACAGCAGTATTTTTTGCACCTTCTATAGGCAATTGTGCCATTGTAGTGTAATCAAACATGCATCTGTGCAGGGATACGGATTGCTAGCACTGCAAGCCTACCTTCCCTCACTCCACCCACCACCCTGCAACAGTGAAGCAGAGTAAACAACTGCAAAGAGGTCCATGGCTGGAATGCCACCTTACTGTACACAGCCTTGTATATGAGTGCGCTTGGTGATGGTTCTATGCGTGTTTGCTTCCCATCCCTCGGAGCGGACCAATTTGACCACGAAGATCCCTCCGAGTCCCGTCAACAGTCCAGCTTCTTTAATTGGTATACCTTCGGAATCTCCTTTGGAGGTTTTGTAGGGCTGATTCCCATAGTGTGGCTGGAGAACTACAAGGGGTGGGATGTTGGACTTGGGGTGTGTGCCATCCTAATTCTGCTCGGATTGCTCGTAGTTGCTGCTGGTCTCCCTTTCTACCGCAACCAAGTACCAGAAGGAAGTCCTCTAACTCGAATACTGCAGGTTGTGCTACATATTCCTGGCCTAAAACACAATATGCCATCACAATTTTCAGGGAATGTGTTACAAACATTAGTTAACTACAATCTTGCCTCTCCCAGGTTCTTGTGGTCGCATTCAGGAACAGGAAGCTTGTACTTCCTGAGAAACCGGAAGAAGCACAAGAAAGCTGCACTGCAACAAGGACAAGTTCTGTTGCCACACTCTCTCAAACAAACAGTCTGAAGTAAGATTCACCGAAAGAATAACATTTTCTCGCTTCTATGTGGACTATTTTCATATTTTGGCACGGGGATGCTGGGAAACCTTTTGTTACTCCATTATCTCAATGATAGTGGAGCGTGGTCAATTGTTTCGTTTGAAAATAGAAGTTGTAGGCACTCTAGAATTATAAGTGTTCCCTACTATAAACTCTTTCATGCATCTTGCTAGATTCCTCGACAAAGCTTGCATAAACCATGGCAAAAATGGAGCCTGGTCAGTTTGCAATGCAACGAAGGTGGAGGAGACGAAGATTGTGCTCCGTGTGTTTCCTCTCTTCATTAGCTGCATGATTGGATATGTGTCGGACATTATCCTCTTCACATTCACTGTGCAGCAAGGTGGCATGACGAACACAAGGCTGGGCAAGATCCATGTTTCGCCCGCGACACTCTTTATCATCCCCACCACATTCCAGATGGTAATGCTAGTTGTCTATGACCAATTTCTTGTGCCATTCTTGCGTAGACGCACAGGCTATGTCGGTGGCATCACTCATTTGCAACGCATCGGTACAGGCTTCGCCACCATGATACTTGCATCTGTAATCTCAGCGGTTGTTGAGAAAAAGAGAAAGGAAGATGCAGTGCAGATGTCCCTTTTCTGGCTTGCACCACAGTTCTTGCTGCTTGGCGTGTCAGATGTGACATCATTCACCGGGCTCCTTGAATTCTTCCACACCGAGGCGCCACGGGGCATGAAGTCAATTGCCACAGCCTTGTTCTGGTGTGATCTAGGGCTTGCGTCATTGATGGCCACACTCCTTGTGGTAATTGTGAACATGGCCACAAGGCATGGGAACCAGGGAGGCTGGCTTGATGGTACAAGCTTGAACGACGGCCATCTTGAACTGTTCTACTGGGTTGTGGCTGTTATCGGATTGCTTGGCTTCTTCAACTATCTGTACTGGGCCAAGAAGTACGTATACCAGCACAATCCACGGATCTTTGAACCATCGGTTTATCCGGATTCACCTTGAAATATTGAATATCCATTGTTTTTATATTTCAGAAAAATGTACAATACCATACCAGTATTCTGCTGTCATGTGCGGACTGTTTTTAGCTGATTAGTTGGATTCATCTTTGATACACTATACTAGAAGGGTTAGGCGCGCTTTGCCGCGTCGTTGATGTTGTTGGGTTTGCATAATTTTTTTTACTCCTTCTGTTTCAAAATATAAGGTGTATTAGTTTTTCGAAAAGTCAAAACTCTTTAAGTTAGATCAAATATGTAGAGAAATATATCAATATCCATAATATCAAATCAGTATGCAACATGAAATGATTTTTCATATTTTATTTATTTAGTACTCCCTCTGTAATTTAATATAAGACGTTTTTTGACATTTCCCGCATCCGTCCGCGGACAGGGGGACCAGTCCGCGGACACGGATGCGGGAGGCCCCATCCAAGGCTGCCCGCATACATTTGGCCAACAGTTTGAACTAACCGGACGAAATTCGTTCAAACCAGGTGGATTTCATTCATAAACGGACGATATTTCAACCGTTTTACTAAAAACTATAAAAAAACACTAAACCCAATATTGGACGACCGCCTCGTAAGCGTGGCCGCCATGTCCTGCCGCACCGCCGTCGGCGTTCGTGCCGTCGTCATCGTCGTCCCTCCAGCGGCGCAAGGATGCCGGAGGGCCGCAACAGCCTCCTGACGCTCGCGGAGGAGCCGCTTCGCCTCATGTTGCGCCATGCGAAGGGCCGCCTTGGCCACTGCAGAAGGCGCTGGCGGCGCCCTGGCGGCGGCCTTGCCCCTACCGGCGTTGGCGGAGCAGTCGTTAAGCGATCACTCCTCACTGATCTTGGCGAGCTCGCCGTCAAGGCGGCGGCGGCGGCTGGCGGCCGTCTCCGCAGTGGTGACGGAGCGGTCGACCGCCCACGCCGCGGCGAGGTCCGGGTCGTTGCGGACCTATTCCGGCACCACGTCCGTGTTGGCGAACACGGAACGGCGACCGGCATTGCGCCGGTCGTACCTCGCCTGCTACCGCGCGCTCGGCCTCGTATACCACGGCCCGAGAGCCGGAGGCACCGCCGTAACCACCGCCTCCGAGGTAGTGGAGGATGCGGCCACACGCCTTGACGATCGCGGGCGGCAGCTCCTCCCGTCGATCCGCGTGTACCGGCTGTGCGGCGGGGGCGACGCCGGCTTGTCCTTCACGCGGCGGAGGCGCTAGGGGGACGCCGGCTCCTTCTTCAAGAGACCGCCGATGTGGAGGTCGCGGTTGCGCGGCGGGGACGCCGGCTCATCCTTCACCTGCCAGAGTGGGGATTCCGGCTCCCGCTTAACGCGGACCCACGGCGGGGACGGTGGCTCCTCCTTCACGCACGCCGGCGATGGTGGTGTCGGGCCCATCTGACGGAGCGAATGCTCCGTCATGATCTCCATTCTTCGTCCGTCAGAGCCGCCTCCGAGAGGAGACGGGGCCGCTGCTGGTCCTCCTCGTCGTCGGAGGAGATGACTATCTCCTCGCCGGAGGAGCCCGCCGTCGTGGATGCAGATAGTCCCGGTGAGTGAGGGCGGCGACGCCACGATCCGCCTGACAAGGAACTTCCACCGGCGCCGCCTGCCGGCGCGGAGAACCAGGTGTCGGTGTCAAAACCGGCAGATCTCGGGTAGGGGGGCCCGAGCGGTGAGATCGGATCGATGGGTAACAGGTGACAAGGGACACGAGGTTTTTACTCAGGTTCGGGCCCTCTTTAAGAAGGTAAAACCCTACGTCCTGCTCTTGCTTATATGATGGGTGTATCAAAGTACAGAGTTGATCTACCTCGAGATCGTAAGTTGTGGACTAAACCCTAGGGGTAATGGTGATGATGATGAATGTCGCTCTACGGACTAAATCCTCCGGCTTATATAGGCACCAGGGCTATCTAGGGTTACACACGGTCGGTTTCCATCTAGGGGTTACATGCCGATTCTAATAGATATACTTGGAGTACACGCCAAGTCCTCGGTGAAGCCCGATATGCTTGTGCCACCGGTTAGCAGCTTCCGGAGTCCCTCCTCATCAACGGGCCGCCAGTCCGGCCCATGGACTAGACCGGCTCGGCCGGGACCCCCTAGTCCAGGATACCGTCAGTAGCCCCCGAACTTGTCTTCAAAGCCGAGGATGGCAGTCTGCTTCGGATAATGTCTTCGGCTGGATAGTCTTCGACTTAGCAGGCAAGTTCCTCTCAACGCCCGAGGCTGAGCACCCGCACAAAGCTTGTAGATCCCCAGTCAGCCGACATCGCCCTTCCAATAGGGGATCAGGACAACCGACCATGCACCACAAAAAATGCATCTCCACTTGTCCGAAGTGCGTGGCTTGCTTAGTCTCGAAGACTAGAAAAACAGGTGTGTTCGGCCGTCAATTACTGACAACTTTTCCGAAGCATCACAACCCGTGACATCATGTACATCAGTTATTGCTTGTTCGAATCGCGGTTCGAGGTAACCCTCTTATTGGCACGTCTTATCAAAACAGAGATCTTGCCCCGCATTTCAGGGGATATCATCAATCAGTTGTTTCACCCAAGGCGGCCATAACGGCACGATCAGCCTAAGCGTGGCGATTTTTACGGCGCAGCGGAGGGGCATTTCGCCTTTTTACTGACTTATAAAGAGCAGGGGGTAACGAATCTTCTCCCCTACGCTCTCATTCCGCTCCAGCGCCCAAATCTCAAAAGCTCCCACATCCTCAATCTCGCTTCCAGGCCTAAAGCCATCTCCTAGCTTCCGCATCTCGTGCCCATGGCCGATGCAGATGTGAAGGGGAGGTGGGTGGCCTCCAAGGTCACCGACGCCACCATCAGCGAGCTCTGGGCGGCGGGATACATCCCCGCTGATGTCGCCTGCAGGCCCCCAGAGCCCGGCCAACGCGTCCCTACTCCCAAGCCCGGGGAGCGGGTCGTCTTCATCCCCCACCTCGTCTGAGGTCTGGGGTTTCCCCTGCACCCTTTTGTGCGGGGGATTCTCTTCTTCTATGGGCTAGATTTCCACAATCTAGCCCCAAATTCCATTATGCACCTCACCACCTTCATCATCATCTGCGAGGCGTTCCTGCGCGTGGAACCGCACTTCGGCCTGTGGCTGAAGACGTTCTGCGTGAAGCCGAAGAGCAGCGGCGCCGAATTCGCCGAGTGCGGGGGCGCCATGATCAGCAAACTCTAGAAGCCGGAGTGGCTGGAAGGAACTTTCATCGAGACCGTGAAGGTCTGGCAGCGTGAGTGGTTCTACATCACAGAGCCCCTCGCTGCGGGCCAGGCCGCGGCCCCTGCCTTCACAGGTACGCCTCCGAGGAAGTTAGTGTCCTGGCAGAGGCAAGGCCTGGAGTGGGGCAATCCGGATGAGGTCGCCTCTCTCTAGGAGAGGATCCGGTTCCTTAAAAAGAAATTTAAGCTTGTGGATGTGGTGGATGTGATGCTGCATCGCCGCATCCTTCCACTCCAGCTTCGGGCTAGCCCCATGTGGTACAAGCCCGAAGACGTACCGACAGTGCGGAACTTCTTCCGCACCAGCATAGATGGGATGTGGACAGCTCTCTTCAAGCCGTCCCAGAACGAATTCCTCAAGGACGGGCCTGACAACGGTTATACCGCCGTACACGGCCCATCCGAGGTATCAATCGTCTCACATGTTCAACAATGATTCATTTTGTATTTGTCTGAACCTTCCTCCATTGTTTTCAGAAGTGGGCATCCAAGGCGGCGCGCATTAGGTGCTCGGCGCCGCTGCCCGAAGACAACCAGGCCCCTGAGCTATAGGCCCTCTTGGCCGTGGTGCCCCCAAGGGCCCCGGCCAAGGCAAAGAAAGAGCCAGAGAAGAAAAGGGGAGGTCTTCGGATCTGAGACCCCTCTGACACTAAATCCGAGGACATCCGAGCTCTTTCCTCTGACAAGGAGGAAAGAGAGGGAGAAGGAGAGGAAGGGGAGGAAGGCACTTCTTCCCCGAAGAGAAAGAGGGCGACGGCCGAAGGTGTCGCGGGGGTCGATGCCCCCCGAACCCGAAGGCTCCTTGGGGAGGCCGTCGACGCCACGCCCAACAAGGCCCCTGCTGTGGCCAAGGTCGTCTCCTCCGAATCAAAGGAAGACCTCATCGAGCCATGCAGGGAGAGACCACCGTCGAGAAGGTATGTCCTTTATACTTCATTTCCATACGCATTGTATGCGCCCTAGTTCCTCTCTCCCACAAGTCTAATCAATCATTTGTCCTTCACAGCCCACAGCGCTCCCGTATCAGCGACAAGGAGTCGTCGAGCGGGCTCCCTCCACCCAGCGCATCGGAGGAGCGTCTCCCCTCCCCTCTTGCCCATAACGGGCTGGGGGAGGCGACCTCTCAGCAAGCCCCGCGCGTGCCTACCACAGGGGACGGCGCCGATGTCTCCATGGCCGAGGAGGAGGCCTCAGCCTCCCAAGCTCCACCGGGGAAAAACCCTTCCTCCAAGGAAGGGGAAAAGCTAGGGCAGCCGACAACCTCGGCTCCCATCGATCCAGAGCCACCTCGGCAGCTGACCACGGTGGCGATTCCTCCTTCAACGGAGAGAATCGAGGTGGCCCATCCACCCCTGCCTGCTGGAGGGCACGCGTCCGTGGGGTGGACCGAAGAGATGGAGGCGTCCTTGACGGGCTCCTCCATCGTTGCTGAGCACCGCGTCCTTCTAGGCACGGCGCTACAGAATTACCGGTCCGCGGAGGCCGGAATAAGGGAGGCCTTCAAGGGCCTCTATGAAGGCTTTGAGGTAAACTTTTAATCATTTTGAGATTATGTCAATGCATAGAGCTATTAGTGTTGGGGAACGTTGCATGGGAAACAAAAATTTTCCTACGCACACGCAAGATCTATCCATGGTGATGAGCATCTACGAGAGGGAGAGTGAATCTACATACCCTTGTAGATCGCTAAGCGGAAGCGTTAATAAACGCGGTTGATGTAGTCGAACGTCTTCGCGATCCAAATCGCCGAGCGTCCCGCGATCCAATCACGATCCTTCCGATCTAGTGCCGAACGGACGGCACCTCCGCGTTCAACACACGTACGGCTTGATGACGCCTTCACCTCCTCGATCCAGCGAGCGATGGTGAAGTAGTGGTTGAGTTCCAGCAGCACGACGGCGTGGTGATGGTGGTGAGGAACAATCTCTGCAGGGCTTCGCCAAGCACTACGGAGATTATGACGGAGGATCTAGAGGGTTAGGGTTGCCGGCACACGGCTTGGGAAATCCTGATGTGTCCCGTGTGCTAGCCCTGCCCCTCTATTTATATGTTGAGCCTTGGGGTCTAAACTTGGAGTAAAAGCCTCCTCTAGGTCGGTTTTGCCCGCACAAGGTCGGTTTGGCCCGCAGGGAAAGAGTCTAACTCGGATCCCTGCCGAACCGCGCACAGCCGCGCACAAGCGGTAGTACCGCTTCACACAAGCGGTAGTACCGCTTGGGCGGTAGTACCGCTTCACACAAGCGGTAGTACCGCTCGGGCGGTAGTACCGCTTCAACAAGCGGTAGTACCGCGTACGCGGCAGCAAAACTACTTTTGCACTTTCCAATACCTTGTGGGCTTTATCCCTTTGGCTCATATAAAGTGTTGCTGCACCCGAACACTTCGGTAAACATCCGGAACCTCTTCCGGTGAACTTCGGAACCCTTCCAGAGATCAAAACACTATTATCACATATATCAATCTTTACCTCCGGACTATTCCGGAGATCCTCGTCATGTCCGGGATCTTATCCGGGACTCCGAACAACTTTCGGTCACCAACATAATAACTCAATTATACTAATCGTCACCAAACGTTAAGTGTGTAGACCCTGCGGGTTCGAGAACTATGTAGACATGACCGAGACACCTCTACGGCCAATAACCAATAGCGGGACCTGGATGCCCATATTGGCTCCTACATATTCTACGAAGATCTTTATCGGTCGAACCTCTATGTCAAGGATTCAGTTAATCCCGTATGCTGTTCCCTTTGTTCTTCGGTGTGTTACTTGCCCGAGATTCGATCGTCGGTATCACTATACCTAGTTCAATCTCGTTACCGGCAAGTCTCTTTACTCGTTCCGTAATACAAGATCTCGTGGCTAACACTTTAGTCACATTGCTTGCAAGGATCATTGTGATGTTGTATTACCGAGTGGGCCCTGAGATACCTCTCCGTCATACGGAGTAACAAATCCCAGTCTTGATCCATGCCAACCCAACAGACACCCTCGGAGATACCTGTAGAGCACCTTTATAGTCACCCAGTTACGTTGCGACGTTTGATACACACAAGGTATTCCTCCGGTGTCAGTGAGTTGCATGATCTCATGGTCAAAGGAACAGATACTTGACATGCAGAAAACAATAGCAATAAACTGACACGATCAAATGCTACGTTTACAGTTTGGGTCTTGTCCATCACATCATTCTCCTAATGATGTGATCCCGTTATCAAATGACATCTCATGTCCATGGCTAGGAAACCTTAACCATCTTTGATCAACGAGCTAGTCAACTAGAGGCTTACTAGGGACACAGTGTTGTCTATGTACCCACACATGTATTTGAGTTTCCAATCAATACAATTATAGCATGGATAATAAACGATTATCATGAACAAGGAAATATAATAATAACCAATTTATTATTGCCTCTAGGGCATATTTCCAACAGTCTCCCACTTGCACTAGAGTCAATAATCTAGTTCACATCACTATGTGATTTACATTGTAATGAATCGAACACCCATGCAGTTCTGGTGTTGTTCATGTTTAGCCTTTGGAAGAGGTTTAGTCATCGGATCTGCAATATTTAGATCCGTGTGTACTTTGCAAATATTTATGTCGTCCTCCTTGATGTAATCGCGGATGGAATTGAAACGTCGTTTTATGTGTCTGGTCCTCTTGTGAAATCTTGGTTCCTTGGCTAGAGCAATGGCACCAGTATTATCACAAAACAGAGTCATTGGGTTAAGCGCACTAGGCACTACTCCAAGATCTGTCATGAACTCCTTCATCCAGACACCTTCCTTCGCCGCCTCCGAGGCTGCGATGTACTCCGCTTCGCATGTAGAATCAGCTACCACGCTTTGCTTGGAACTGCACCAGCTAACCGCACCCCCATTAAGAATAAATACGTATCCGGTTTGCGACTTAGAGTCATCCGGATCAGTGTCAAAGCTTGCATCGACGTAACCCTTTACGACGAGCTCTTGATCACCTCCATAAACGAGAAACATGTCCTTAGTCCTTTTCAGGTACTTCAGGATATTCTTGACCGCCGTCCAGTGTTCCATTCCTGGATCACTTTGAAACCTTCCGACCATACTTATGGCAAGGCTGACATCGGGTCTTGTGCACAGCATTGCATACATGATAGAGCCTATGGCTGAAGCATAGGGGATGACACTCATCTTTTCTCTATCTTCTGCAGTCACTGGGCATTGAGTCTTACTCAACTTCACACCTTGCAAAACAGGCAAGAACCCCTTCTTGGACTGATCCATTTTGAACTTCTTCAAAGCTTTGTCAAGGTATGTGCTTTGTGAAAGTCCTATTAAGCGTCTCGATCTATCTCTATAGATCTTGATGCCTAATATGAAAGCAGCTTCTCCTAGGTCCTTCATTGAAAAACTCTTGTTCAAATATTCCTTTACGCTTTCCAGCATTTCTATATTGTTTCCAATCAGAAATATGTCATCCACATATAATATTAGAAACGCTATAGAGCTCCCACTCACTTTCTTGTAAATACAAGCTTCTCCGTAAACTTGTATAAACTCGAACGCTTTGATCACCTCATCAAAACGAAGATTCCAACTCCGAGATGCTTGCACCAGTCCATAAATGGATCGCTGGAGTTTGCAAACTTTGTCAGCATTTTCTGGATCGACAAAACCTTCTGGTTGCATCATATACAACTCTTCCTTAAGGAAACCGTTAAGGAACGCTGTTTTGACATCCATCTGCCAAATTTCATAATCGAAAAAGGCAGCTATTGCCAACATGATTCTGACGGACTTAAGCATCGCTACGGGTGAGAAGGTCTCATCGTAGTCAACTCCTTGAACTTGTGAAAAACCCTTTGCCACAAGTCGAGCTTTATAGACGGTGACATTACCGTCCGCGTCCGTCTTCCTCTTAAAGATCCATTTGTTCTGAATGGCCTTACGCCCTTCAGGTAATACTTCCAAAGTCCATACTTTGTTTTCATACATGGATCCCATCTCGGATTTCATGGCCTCTAACCACTTCTCGGAATCCGGGCTCATCATCGCTTCTCCATAGCTCGTAGGTTCATCGTTGTCTAACAACATGACCTCTAAGACAGGGTTGCCGTACCACTCAGGAGCAGTACGCGTCCTTGTCGACCTACGAGGTTCGATAGCAACTTGATCCAAAGCTTCATGATCATCATCATTAACTTCCTCTTCAGCTAATGTAGGCTCCACAGAAACAACTTTCTGCGCTGCGCTACTCTCAGGTTGAAGTAAAGGTTCAACAACCTCATCAAGTTCTATCTTCCTCCCACTCAATTCTTTCGAGAGAAACTCTTTCTCAAGAAATGTTCCGTTTTTAGCGACAAACACTTTGCCTTCGGATCTGAGGTAGAAGGTATACCCAACTGTCTCTTTTGGGTATCCTATGAAGACGCATTTCTCCGCTTTGGGTTCCAGCTTTTCAGGCTGAAGCTTTTTGACATAAGCATCACATCCCCAAACTTTAAGAAACGACAGCTTTGGCTTCTTGCCAAACCAAAGTTCATATGGCGTCGTCTCAACGGATTTCGATGGTGCCCTATTTAAAGTGAATGCAGCTGTCTCTAATGCATAACCCCAAAACGATAGTGGCAAATCGGCAAGAGACATCATAGATCGCACCATATCTAATAAGGTTCGATTACGACGTTCGGACACACCATTACGCTGTGGTGTTCCAGGCGGTGTCAATTGTGAAACAATTCCACACTGTCTTAAGTGACTGCCAAACTCATAACTCAGATATTCTCCCCTTCGATCAGATCGTAGGAATTTAATCTTCTTGTTACGATGATTCTCAACTTCACTCTGAAATTGCTTGAACTTTTCAAACGTTTCAGACTTGTGTTTCATTAAGTAAATATACCCATATCTACTTAAGTCATCAGTGAAGGTGAGAAAGTAACGATAACCACCGCGCGCCTCAATGCTCATCGGACCGCACACATCAGTATGTATGATTTCCAACAAGTCACTTGCCCGTTCCATCGTACCAGAGAACGGCGTTTTAGTCATCTTGCCCATGAGGCATGGCTCACATGTGTCAAGTGATTCAAAATCAAGTGACTCCAAAAGTCCATCAGCATGGAGCTTCTTCATGCGTTTTACGCCAATATGACCTAAACGGCAGTGCCACAAGAAAGTGGTATTATCATTATCAATTCTAGATCTTTTGGCATCAATGTTATGAACATGTGTATCATTACTATCGAGATTCAATAAGAATAAACCCCTCACATCGGGTGCATGACCATAAAAGATATTACTCATATAAATAGAACAACCATTATTCTCTGATTTAAATGAGTAACCGTCTCGCAATAAACAAGATCCAGATATAATGTTCATGCTTAACGCAGGCACCAAATAACACTTATTTAGGTTCATCACTAATCCCGACGGTAATCGAAGAGCGAGCGTGCCGACGGCGATCACATCAACCTTGGAACCATTTCCCACGCGCATCGTCACTTCGTCCTTTGCCAGCCTCCGTCTATTCCGCAGTTCCTGTTTTGAGTTGCAAATATGAGCAACCGCACCGGTATCAAATACCCAGGCACTACAACGAGAGTTGGTAAGGTACACATCAATAACATGTATATCATATATACCTTGTTTGTTGTTGGCCGCCTTCTTGTCAGCCAAATACTTGGGGCAATTCCGCTTCCAGTGTCCAGTTCCCTTGCAATGAAAACACACAGTTTCTGGTTTGGGTCCAGCCTTGGGTTTCTTCACGAGAGGAGCAACTGCTTTGCCACTCTTCTTGGAGTTACCCTTCTTACCCTTGCCATTTTTCTTGAAACTAGTGGTTTTATTGACCATCAACACTTGATGCTCCTTCTGAATTTCAGACTCAGCGGCTTTCAGCATCGCAAACAGCTCGGCGACTGACTTGTTCATCCCGTGCATGTTATAGTTCAACACGAAGCTCTTGTAGCTAGGTGGCAATGATTGAAGAACTCTGTCAGTGATAGCCTCTGGCGGAAGGGGCATCCCTAACTCAGCCAGACGGGTGGAGTACCCAGACATTCTGAGCACGTGATCACTGATAGACCCGTTCTCCTCCATCTTGCAAGCATAGAACTTATCGGAGATCTCATATCTCTCGATCCGGGCATTCTTCTGAAAGATAAACTTCAACTCCTGGAACATCTCATATGCTCCATGACGTTCAAAACGTCTTTGAAGTCCCGGTTCTAAGCCATACAACATTGCACATTGAACTATTGAGTAATCATCAGAACGAGCCTGCCAGGCGTTCACAACGTCTAGAGACTCAACTGGAGCGGGTGGATCACCAAGCGGTGCATCAAGGACATAAGCCTTCTGGGAAGCCGTAAGGATAATCCTTAGATTACGGGCCCAGTCCACAAAGTTACTTCCATCATCTTTCAACTTAGCTTTCTCTAGGAACGCATTAAAATTCAGGGGTGCTACTGCGCGAGCCATGATCTACAACATAAATATAGCAAAGACAACTTAGACTATTGTTCTAGATAATGAGTTTAGTTAATCATATTACTTAAAAACTCCCACTCAAATTGACATCCCTCCGGTCATTCGAGTGTAACATGATCCAAATCCACCAACTCAAGTCCGATCATCACGTGAGTTGAGGTGGTTTCAATGGTGAACATCTTCATGTTGATCATATCTACTATATGACTCATGTTCGACCTTTCGGTCTCTTGTGTTCCGAGGCCATGTCTGTACATGCTAGGCTCGTCAAGTTTAACCCGAGTGTTCCGCACGTGCAACATGGCTTGCACCCGTTGTATGCGAACGTAGAGTCTATCACACCCGATCATCACGGCGTGTCTCGAAACGACGAACTTTCGCAACGGTGCACACTTGGGGAGAACACAATTTATCTTGAAATTTAAGTGAGGGATCACCTTATAATGCTACCGTCGTCCTAAGCAAAATAAGATGCATAAAAGGATTAACATCACATGCAAATCATAAGTGACATGATATGGCCATGAACTTGTGCTTTTGATCTCCATCTCCAAAGCACCGGCATGATCTCCATCGTCACCGGCATGACACCATGATCTCCATCATCTTGATCTCCATCAACGTGTCGCCATAAGGTTGTCGCGCCGACTGTTGCTTCCACGACTATTGCTAACGTTTAGCGATAAAGTAAAGCATTACATAGCGCTTTAATGATTGACACGCAGGTCATACAATAATTAAAGACAACTCTATGGCTCCTGCCAGTTGCCGTATTCATCGACATGCAAGTCGTGATATTCTATACAACACATGATCATCTCATACATCACATATATCTCATCATGTAATTGGCCATATCACATCACAACATACCCTGCAAAAACAAGTTAGACGTCCTCTAATTGTTGTTGCAAATTTTACGTGGCTGCTACGGGTTTGCAAGAACCGTTCTTACCTACGCATAACCACAACGTGGTGTAGTGATTGCTTTTTGATCTTCTAAAAGAACCCTCTTCATTGAACCGATTCAACTAAAGTGAGAGAGACAGACACCCGCCAGTCACCTTTATGCAACAAGTGCACGCAGCGGTGAAACCAGTCTCGCGTAAGCGTACGCGTAATGTCGGTCCGGGCCGCTTCATCTCATAATACCGCGGAATCAAGTATCAACTAGTAACGGCAAGCAATATGTATACACCCACGCCCACAACTCGTTTGTGTTCTACTCGAGATCTCATCTACGCATAGACCTAGCTCATGATGCCACTGTTGGGGAACGTTGCATGGGAAACAAAAATTTTCCTACGCACACGCAAGATCTATCCATGGTGATGAGCATCTACGAGAGGGAGAGTGAATCTACATACCCTTGTAGATCGCTAAGCGGAAGCGTTAATAAACGCGGTTGATGTAGTCGAACGTCTTCGCGATCCAAATCGCCGAGCGTCCCGCGATCCAATCACGATCCTTCCGATCTAGTGCCGAACGGACGGCACCTCCGCGTTCAACACACGTACGGCTTGATGACGCCTTCACCTCCTCGATCCAGCGAGCGATGGTGAAGTAGTGGTTGAGTTCCAGCAGCACGACGGCGTGGTGATGGTGGTGAGGAACAATCTCTGCAGGGCTTCGCCAAGCACTACGGAGATTATGACGGAGGATCTAGAGGGTTAGGGTTGCCGGCACACGGCTTGGGAAATCCTGATGTGTCCCGTGTGCTAGCCCTGCCCCTCTATTTATATGTTGAGCCTTGGGGTCTAAACTTGGAGTAAAAGCCTCCTCTAGGTCGGTTTTGCCCGCACAAGGTCGGTTTGGCCCGCAGGGAAAGAGTCCAACTCGGATCCCTGCCGAACCGCGCACAGCCGCGCACAAGCGGTAGTACCGCTTCACACAAGCGGTAGTACCGCTTGGGCGGTAGTACCGCTTCACACAAGCGGTAGTACCGCTCGGGCGGTAGTACCGCTTCAACAAGCGGTAGTACCGCGTACGCGGCAGCAAAACTACTTTTGCACTTTCCAATACCTTGTGGGCTTTATCCCTTTGGCTCATATAAAGTGTTGCTGCACCCGAACACTTCGGTAAACATCCGGAACCTCTTCCGGTGAACTTTGGAACCCTTCCAGAGATCAAAACACTATTATCACATATATCAATCTTTACCTCCGGACTATTCCGGAGATCCTCGTCATGTCCGGGATCTTATCCGGGACTCCGAACAACTTTCGGTCACCAACATAATAACTCAATTATACTAATCGTCACCAAACGTTAAGTGTGTAGACCCTGCGGGTTCGAGAACTATGTAGACATGACCGAGACACCTCTACGGCCAATAACCAATAGCGGGACCTGGATGCCCATATTGGCTCCTACATATTCTACGAAGATCTTTATCGGTCGAACCTCTATGTCAAGGATTCAGTTAATCCCGTATGCTGTTCCCTTTGTTCTTCGGTATGTTACTTGCCCGAGATTCGATCGTCGGTATCACTATACCTAGTTCAATCTCGTTACCGGCAAGTCTCTTTACTCGTTCCGTAATACAAGATCTCGTGGCTAACACTTTAGTCACATTGCTTGCAAGGCTCATTGTGATGTTGTATTACCGAGTGGGCCCTGAGATACCTCTCCGTCATACGGAGTAACAAATCCCAGTCTTGATCCATGCCAACCCAACAGACACCCTCGGAGATACCTGTAGAGCACCTTTATAGTCACCCAGTTACGTTGCGACGTTTGATACACACAAGGTATTCCTCCGGTGTCAGTGAGTTGCATGATCTCATGGTCAAAGGAACAGATACTTGACATGCAGAAAACAATAGCAATAAACTGACACGATCAAATGCTACGTTTACAGTTTGGGTCTTGTCCATCACATCATTCTCCTAATGATGTGATCCCGTTATCAAATGACATCTCATGTCCATGGCTAGGAAACCTTAACCATCTTTGATCAACGAGCTAGTCAACTAGAGGCTTACTAGGGACACAGTGTTGTCTATGTACCCACACATGTATTTGAGTTTCCAATCAATACAATTATAGCATGGATAATAAACGATTATCATGAACAAGGAAATATAATAATAACCAATTTATTATTGCCTCTAGGGCATATTTCCAACAATTAGCACTAGATATATCCAGTAGCTTTTTAGCGGATAAGTAAAAAGTAGATTGTCCGAAGACTTATACCACTGTAGGTACGTATCACAAGTGTATGACCACAGTAGCCCCCGAGCCCTGAGTTAGATGCAAAGATCTTACTCGGGGATCATAGTGAGGAACGAAATATACAAAAGCGAATACACAATAACCCCCAAGACCCTGATCGGATATACAAAGCCGACCAGGGGATCGATATCATCCGAGGAAGCTAACAGTGTCCTTTTCAGGTTTCAACCTCAGTTTCAGTAGCCAACTCGAAAGAGTTGGAAGAACTGAACCATAAGCTTGATTGGTCCAAGAAGCACATGGATCTGCTCAAGAAGCAGATGGAGCAAACTCAAGGTAAATACCGAAAGCTTAAGCACCTTAAAACTGTACTTAAATTACAATGTAGCCAGTTTGAGCTCTAAATCGTATGTTAATGTTTTTGCAGCTTCCCCCTCGGAGCTTGAGATGCTCCGGTCCGAGCTGCAAAGAGCTCGGCAGGAAGCCGAACAACAGAAGGTTGCGGCGAAGCAGGCCAACGAAGAGCTGGCCAAGGAGAAAGAGGCCGGTGTGAAGCATGCGGCCTGGGTCGTTGAGGTCGAAGGAGACCTGAAGGGGCTGTACACGCAGCATGATGCCCTTCAGAAAGAAAAGGACAAGCTAGCCTTCGAGCTCGCAACAGTGAGCTTGGCCTGTAAGGAGGCCATGACCCAGGCTCGGGCGGATCGCGAAGTGCTTCAACAAGTGAAGCAGATCACCGCTGGTAAGCCATACCTGCTTCGCTGTGTTTTTGGTGACAGCAGATTTGCCCATCCATCCCGATGATTCCATGGAGAAGATCTTCTAGGCTCATCGGCTTAGGCGGATCGTGATTTGCCCATCCTGCAAGTCTGGCGTTCTTCAGAGGCCTTTAGGGCCCTGCCGCGGAGTGCTTTGGACGCCGGCTCCTACTACGCCACCCGTCCCGATGATTCCATGGAGAAGATCTTCTGGGCTCAATTCCAGGCGCTCGAGCATCCGCCTCTTCTGAACAATCAGATGGAGCAGCTGATCGAGCTATTTCGCGTGGCGCGGCCGGTGATGGAAGATCTCTGCATCAACCTCTGGCCGCAAGAGCCGATGCCGACCAGCTTCTTCGGCTTAGTGCACAGGCTGCAGGATGCAAGCCCCCAGGTCGAGAACTGGAAGCGTACGGCCTGCTTGGAAGGCGCGGAGCGGGCGTATCCGTCCACAATGGTGCATTTTCCAAAGATCAAGCCACGCGAGATCGCGTCCGGGCCTCCAGCAGGGAAGAATCGGACGCCGGAACAGTTTCTGGCCGAGGTTCATGAAGGTGCTCGGGTGACCGAGGCGCAGTGCAAGAAGTCCGAACTCAAGTTCTGAAATTTCCTCGGTATGCCGAGAAGAAATCTGTATAAGACAAGTAATTTTGTGCTATCCATCATGTTATTTATCCGATGTATTATATTGTGACTCCTGTGTGACCGTTTTGAATCCTGAAAGTGGCCAGTCGTTGGCTTCCGCCCCCTTATAGATGCTACGCGGGGTGTTCCCAAAAAATGCGTGAACCCTTAGCCGACGTCTCGGTGCCCTTAGGCGGTTGCGTATTTAGAGGAATGAGGCAATCAGACTATAGTGGCTTTATAACTTTCACTTAGTCATAGGAGGTTGACTTGTGGCACTACTAGAAAAAAGCACATTAGTGGCGCACCACTTTTGGGTATTAATGGCGCACCATAGGTGCGCCACTATTACCACGCCACTAATAAGAAATACTAATGGCGCACCTCTGGTGCGCCATTAGTATTGCAGGTAACAGTGGCGCACCTCTGGTGCGCCATTACTATTGCTACAGGTGCGCCACTGGTAATTTTTTTTTTATTTTTTGTTTTGATTTTTTTTGAATTTTGAAGGCGGGAAAATAGTAGTGGCGCACCGTCTAACCCCCACCGTGCGCCATTGCTATTTTTGAATTTTGAATTTGGATCTGGCTCATTTTTTTGGCTCGTTTTTTTTGGTTAAATTTTTTTCAAATTTCGTTCTCGACCTGGTTAAAATTTTTTGCCTCGTTTTTTTTGGTTAATTTTTTTTCAAATTTTTGGCTCCACATGTGGCCGGAAGTAGAGGAGGAGGGAGGAGAGAGGTCGCCGGAGAGGAGGAGGAGGTCTCCGGAGAAGGAGGAGGAGGAGGTCGCCGGAGAGGAGGAGGAGGACCGTGAGCAGGAGAGGAAGGAGCACCGTGAGGAGAAGAGGAGGGAGGAGGAGGAGCACCGTGAGGAGGAGAGGAGGGAGGAGGAGGTCGCCGGAGGAGGAGCACCGGCCGTGAGGAGGATGTCACCGGAGGAGGAGCACCTTGAGGAGGAGGAGGTCGCCGGAGAGGAGGAGTTGGAGTAGTTGGAGTGGAGGAGAGGAGGAGATGGAGTGGAGGAGAGGAGGAGATGGAGTGGAGGAGAGGAGGAGAAGAATGAAGGGGAAGGGAGGAAGAAGGGGAAGGGAGACGGGGAAGGAGAAGGGAGGAGGAGGGAGGGGGATGGGGATAAGGAGAGAGGAAGGAGAGGGGTGGGTGGGTGCGCACGTGGTGGGGCTGTGACATAGTAATGGCGCACCATGGGGTGGTGCGCCATTGCTATGGTACATAGTAATGGCGCACCTAGGTGAGGTGCGCCATTACTATGTACCATAGCAATGGCGCACCACCCCATGGTGCGCCATTACTATTTTTTAATTTTTTTGAATTTGGAAGGCGGGAAAGTTAGCAGTGGCGCACTATGCATTGGTGCGCCATTACTATTTTTTAATTTTTTTATTTTTTTGCCTGCAGATCTTAAAATGGCTGTAACTTATTTTCTGTTAGGTTTTTGAGGATTCTAAAAAATCGATAACGGGCGTAGCCGGTCAAATTCGGATGTAAATTTTCGAGTAGTATCTTTTTCATATAAAAATCTTTTTCATCGGAGGTCGTATGCAAAAGTTACGGCCATTTTACCAAAACACGGCGGTTTTTTTTTTTGCAAAAAAATTCAAAATTCATCTTTGTTAATTTTCGTAACAACTAGAACACATAACACATCGGCATCTATTTTTTTGAATTTTTTTGAATCATTTATCATTTTCTTTTATTTTTTTTTAAACTGAAAAGGCGATCCACGGGGGGGGGGGGGGGGGGGGGGTGTCTGTGTGTGTGGTGGGGTGTGTGTCTGCTAACCCTAGCAATGGCGCACCAGAGAGGGTGCGCCATTACTATGTCTCACACACACAGACACCCCCCCCACCAGACATAGCAATGGCGCACCACACCAAGGTGCGCCATTACTAAGGTGCATAGTAATGGCGCACCTAGGTGTGGTGCGCCATTGCTATGTCTGGTGGGGTGGGGGGGTGGGCAAAAAAAATAGCAATGGCGCACTGCTCAGGTGGTGCGCCACTACTAAAAAAATAACAATGGCGCACCTGTTTCTGGTGCGCCATTGCTATATAGCAGTGGCGCACCACCACCATGGTGCGCCACTAATATGGATATTGGCTATAGCCAGTTTTGTAGTAGTGTGGGGTAGTTGACCTAGCCCCCGGTGTAGTGGTGACCGGACTAGCCGAGGTGCACCCGTTTTAACACCTCGGTTGTTATGACAAGAACCCTTCGTTTAACACGGTGTAACCACTAATGGTTTCTAGTTTGACACTATCTACGGATCGCCGACCAGTTTATGCCTATCGTGACAGCTAACTTTCGGCTTTCTCCACTGAGGCGCTTGACCATTCGAGCTGGAAGCGCAATCGCAGTGGTTCTCCCTTTACACTCCTAGCCGAATAAAGCGGAACGTAGGAGGCAAGCACAGGATCCGGGCAACCCAATCATTGACCAAAATCACAATTTGAAACTGATGCATATAATGCAATATCCGAGATGCCGAACAGATATCGGACTTAAACATAGGCTCGATTTTATATTCGAGCCCCCAGTTGAAAGCCAGACTCATCTGTGTGTTTCAAACGGGTTCGACATTGCTACAAGGCAAAGACAGAAAAAACGACACGTAAATTTGTGCAGGGACCGAAAAGAGGTCTGTTTTTTCATTCATAAAGTCTAGCCATGGATGCCAAGCTATTATAAGAAGGAAACTTAAAAGATACAGAGAGTATGTGAGAAAGGAGAAGAGGAGTTTAATACAGGGCTTTTAAAAAGCGGGAGCTGTTTCCCGTGTCTTCCCTGCCGCACGTCTGCGCCTCCATGCTGTTGAACATCTATTCCTTGTCTAATCCAAGGTTTGTGAATACTACCGGCTACTCCGCCTAAACTGTGTTGGATGCATTCGAGAAGCGGGGCCCCTGACGAGGCTGGCGTCGTAGTGTGACAGCTTGACGCTGCTGAGATGTACTTCCTAGTGGGCCTTTATGGTACCGAAGAGATCACCAGGTTTCGGGTGCACGGATATCCCGAGGTAACACACCCTTTTTATTAATGTATGCTCCCCAGTCTCCCATGGAATTTTAAGTGCAAAATTATGTACTCGAGGCACGTAGTCTGCTACCAGATGAGGGGAACTAGGGAGCGCGCGTCCCTATTTAGGATTCACGCGGGTTTGTCCAGGGGCCGAAGTGACAGTACATATGCTCTTTGAGGAGCCTGGTATGTCAGGCCGAGCTGTACGTCGGGCCGCTTCCTCGGCCGCCTGGAAATCAGCTGCGAAGGCCGCTGTCTGCTCCTCTGTCCGGAGGGAGCGCTCCGTGTTACCATTAATGGTAATGACGCCGTGGGGCCCGGCATCTTAAGCTTTAGGTAAGCATAGTGCGGCACCGCGTTGAAGCGGGCAAATGCAGTACGACCGAGCAACGCGTGGTAACCACTGCGGAAGTGGACTATATCAAAGATCAAGTCCTCGCTTCGGAAGTTCTCAGGCGAGCCGGAAACGACCTCCAGCGTTACGGTGCCGGTGCATTGTGCCTCCATGCCGGGTATGACACCCTTGAATGTGGTGTTACTGGGTTTGATTCGTGACGAATCGATGCCCATTTTTTTGACCGTGTCGGCGTAGATCAGGTTCAGACTGCTTCCACCGTCTATAAGGACGCGGGTTAAGTGGAACCCATCGACAATGGGGTCAAAGACCAAGTCCAATGATCCGCCATGGCGGATACTGGTCGGGTGTTCCTTTTTATCAAAAGTGATCGGGCAAGCCGACCACATGTTGTATTTAGGGGCTACAGGCTCTAGGCCGTAGACGTCCCGAAGTGCTCGTTTCCTTTCCTTCTTTGGAATATGCGTGACATAGATCATGTTCACGTTCTTGACATCGGAAGGAAACTGCTTTTGGCCACCGCTATTTGGCCTGCGAGGTTCATCCTCGTCGTCGCTCCGAGACTGGCCCCTGCCCGGTTCCTCGGCAACTGCTTTGCCGGCCTACTTTAACACCCAACAGTTTCGATTGGTGTGGTTGGCGGGCTTATCTGAGGTGCCATGAATTTGGCAAGACCTGTCAAGTATTTTTTCCAGGGCGCTTGGGTTGTCCTTGTTCCCTTTAAAGGGCCTTTTCTTGGGTCCGGCCCGTGAGCCGCTGAACCCTGCATTGACTGCTGGGTCCTCGGTATCGCTGCCGCTGTTCTTGTTCCGGCGCTTGTTTTTGTTGTGCCTGGATTTGCCGTTCCCTTTGCGTGCCTCCGAGGTGCCGGAGTCGCTCCTGTGAGAACTACGTGCAAGCCAGCTATCCTCACCCATGCAAAAGAGGGTCATTAGGGAGGTAAGAGCCGCCATGGTTCTCGGCTTATCCTGCCCGAGCTGTCGGGTGAGCCATTCATCTCGGATGCTGTGCTTGAATGCAGCAATGGCCTCGGCATCGGGACAATCGACAATCTGGTTCTTTTTAGTTAAGAACCGGTTCTAGAATTTCCGAGCTAATTCTCCCTCCTGTTGGACGATGTGGCTGAGGTCATCAGTATCCGGGGGCCGAACGTAGGTGCCCTGGAAGTTTGCCCTAAAGGCCTCCTCGAGCTCCTCCCAGCTTCCAATAGAATTTCTAGGGAGGCTGTGGAGCCAATGCCTTGCCGGTCCTTTAAGCTTGAGCGGCAAGTATTTTATGGCATGGAGGTCATCACCTCGGGCCATGTGAATATGCAGAAGAAAATCTTCAATCCAAACAGCCGGGTTAGTCGTTCTGTCGTATTGATCGATATTGATGGGTTTAAACCCCTCTGGGAACTGATGCTCCATGACCTCGTCTGTGAAACATACTGGATGTGCGGGCCCTCGATATCGAGCCACATCTTGTCGGGCGTTGGCTGTCGTCCTAGCCCGTGTCTGCTCCCGAGCTCTTTCGTGCCTGTCTAACCAGGCATTGTAGCCCTCCAAACCGGCGGGCGCGCGATCCCGTGATCCGTAAATGGATCGAGAAGGGGCTTTATTGGCCTGTATCTTATCGCACAAATCGAAGGGCTCAGGATGTTCGACCGCACTCTTGCCGTGAGGGCGGGTTTTTGCAGGGGGTTCTTTGTTTGTCCCTACTGGCCGGTCTCGCCCTCTAGGGGGGCGGTCAGCATGACCTGCGTGGCCGTGCGTGAGCAATTCGTCATCCGCTGCCTCGTCATCGAAGTCGGGCAGCAGCCGCCGTTTCGGGAACGATTTGGCGGCCGTACGCCGGGTCTCGAGCTCTGCTTCGGCCTCAAGGACTTTTATCCACTTGTCGTTGAGCGTGTTTTGGTGGGTATGCAGCTCCTGCTGCTTTCTCTTCATGCTACGCGCAGTTGCGATTAACTACCGCTGGAACCGTGCCTGCTCGGACGGGTTTATGGGTACCACAAAGTCCTCTGGTCCGAGGCTAAGATCGTCCTCGGATTCGGGGAGGTAATCCCTATCCGACCCATCATCGTAGGCGCCTTTGACTTCGGGATCATCCTCCATCGGCGTCCCTACGGTCACGTCCTATTGAGCGGGTGAGGCTTGATTTTCCTCGCCTAGGTTCTCGGCGGTGTCGGGGGCGTCACCGTCATCGGCGGCGCCCGTAGTGTTGGTCGTACTTCTGCTTCCATTATTGCCTTTCGTCCGCCTTTTGGGGCGACGACGCTTAGGCTTTTCCTTGGGTTTCTCCTGAGGGCTGCTTTTAGGAGTGTCGACCATGTACACGTCGTAGGTCGACGTTGCTGCCCAATCCCCTGTACGGGGTTTGGCCGCGGGTGGATTTGCTCCGGTATCGCCATAGACATCTTCGTCCTTGTCAGTGGCTTCGTCGGGGCCGTAGTCAAGCGCATCGGTCAACTCTTCGATCGTGGTGACTAAGTGGGTGGTGGGTGGGATGAAAATTTCCCGATCATCGACTTTACATCCGATCTGATCGTAGATGGTGGATGAGATCGCCAGGTTTTGGATTCGGTCCAGCACCTCGTTTATTTGCGAAAGCTCCTCCGTGTTCAGGACCTGGCTGTAGGCCGAGCCGATCTGAAGCGGTTTGCTCGGGCTGCCTGATGCGACACCATCATCTTGTTCGTCCAGGGCTGACCCCTGGTTGACGGGAGAAAAAATTACGTCGGCCATTGGCGACGAGACTGCTACTGCCGGGCCCATCGACGAGCTTGGCTCGAGGCCAGCGTCCGAGGACGGAGTGATTAGGCCGGATGTGGCGACCACTGGGTCTATCTCCGGGATCGGCTCTAGTGAGAGGTCGGACCCGGGGATCAGATCAGGAGCCCGTTCTAGCATCGCGACACCGGAGGGATCTTTGAGCTGATCCGAGGTCCACCCCGAAAGGACCAGGTCACCTCAGGCGTTCGCGATGTACTCCAGGCTTCCGAACATGACGATTTGACTTGGGGGTAAGTTCTCGACACGGCCCAGGCGGCCGATCAGATCGGCGTGCAGCACAATGCTGCCGAAGGCGAAAAGGTGGCCGGGGACGAAGATGTCACCACAACCAATACTGCTATCGATCTACAAATGAGCCATCAACCCTTGGTGATCAAACAACGAGCTCTCAATGAAAGCACCAATGTCGGTGTCAAAACTGGCAGATCTCGGGTAGGGAGGCCCGAGCTGTGAGATCGGATCGATGGGTAACAGGAGACAAGGGACACGAGGTTTTTACCCAAGTTCGGGCCCTCTTTAAGGAGGTAAAACCCTACGTCCTGCTCTTGCTTATATGATGGGTGTATCAAAGTACAGAGTTGATCTACCCCGAGATCGTAAGTTGTGGACTAAACCCTAGGGGTAATGGTGATGATGATGAATGTCGCTCTACGGACTAAACCCTCCGGCTTATATAGGCACCAGGGGTATCTAGGGTTACACACGGTCGGTTGCCATCTAGGGGTTACATGCCGAATCTAATAGATATACTTGGAGTACATGCCAAGTCCTCGGTGAAGCCCGATATGCTTGCGCCATCGGTTAGCAGCTTCCGGAGTCCCTCTTCATCAACGGGCCACCAGTCCGGCCCATGGACTAGACCGGCTAGGCCGGGACCCCCTAGTCTAGGACACCATCACCAGGACTTTGGCATCGCTGCTGGGCTCGGAGAGGAAGGGCTCGACGAGGGGGAGGAGTATGGTGCGGTGCTCAGGAGGGTGAGTGCGGATCTGTTCGTCGCCGGTGCAGGGCTTAAATAGCCGCGGCCAGGCCAGGCGGAAGGGCGGTCAGCCCGCTTCAATGTGGCACAGTGGCTGTAGTTGGTTTCTTGGGACGCGGCGTCCGCATTGAAGCGGCGACTCCCAAGAGGTCGCGTTTGTCTGCGCCACCTTCCCGTCCGGTCAAATCACGGGCATCAATGCCGGCCGCTGCATGCTTTGGGCTGGCATGAATGCGGCGCGATAAGTGGCGCGGCGCGTGGGATGGAAAGCGCGGGAGGGACGGGTGGGGGTTTGGGTGGGCCAGGCAGTCAGACGCGGGCTTGGCAGTGATCTAGGCTCCCGCAAAGCCCCCCACGTTTGTCTCCATTTTGCGGGAGAAAACACGTCCGGACCGCTCGGCGGACCGATACAGGCCCGCGTTGGATGGCACAACACGTCCGGACAGCGTGGTCCAGACATATGCGGACGGTTTGAGGGTCGCCGTTGGAGATGCCCTTACAGAGGTAGTATTGTGGATGTTGACATTTTTGGCACTAGACTTGGTCAAAGTAAAAAAAATTTGACTTTTGAAACACCTTATATTTTGGAATTGAGGGAATATTTGGTTTGGCGAGTGGGCGAGATGATGAAGTGTGTTTTCTCTTTATTTATAACGTGGTGTTTTGGTGCGCCTTTCGCGGTGTGATTCTGTGTTATCTGCTAATCAATCCATATTTATGTGAGGAAATTTTCCGCGTGAGTGCCTGCATGTATTTTATTGATGCTACAACACATGTTGGCGCTATTTTTTTCTAGGTGGTGAGAGGTGCACAGGGTTGTTATGTTTTTATTGGTTTATTGCTGCCGATTCATTTGAAAAATTGTCGATCCGTCAAAATGTGAACCAAATACAAAATTGTATACCTCAATCAAATGAGAGAGCTCCAAAATTAGGAAGCATAGTAAATTAAAAGAATTGAATGAGAATGCTCATTAAGAGATTGTTGATCCGGTCAAAATCGGGTGACTCAATTTCAATCGGAGACCTTAATTGAGTTACGCGAGTGCCTTTAGTTGTGATGATAATTTATTGAAAAGGGTTTAATGGAAGGGGCGTTTTGGCTCTGGGGTCCAAATGCTCCTTATATCATGTACGTCCAGTTGCGCATGGGGATCTGTGCTATAGCCTATTCAATGGCATATACGGCTGGGTGGAAATTCGTAATACCTGGCAATTGGTATGTGTACATACCAAACAGGAGGCAATGGATATAGAGCGGCGTCATGTGTGTGGTTGCTCGGCTGATGGACGTCGGTCGTTAATACGGTAGACCAATGAAACAGTTCGTGATGCCAGTCTGGACTATGGTACAGAACTTGGTAGTCACATTTCGTGGGGTCCATTGGCGATACCATCAATCCATCATTAGTGTATCGGCTCCAAATTCATCAGTTTGGAGATCCCATACTGACATGTAATGATTGAGGCCTCTACTAATAACGCAGATACGCACAGTTGAAGCTAATTGGTAATACGACTAGCACTGTCATTAGGTCGAACTATGCACGTTCTTAGGTTGCCGCTGGACGGATGGTACCGCACTAGTACTCGTTGTCTCGTTTAATGTCAAAGAAAGCTCTGCTTGCTGCCCGATGTTTAAAAAGGCAGTATTACTGCATGGTTAGTTTCTCTATCTATATGCTTATTTGATTTAGGATCTTCGGATTGGGAGCTTTATGGAGCGTGATGTCACCGAATCGATGCAAGGTTGGCTGCTTCGGTTTGGGAGCTTTATGGAGCATGCAGAAGTTGCTTTAGACAGACTCTCTATTGCTTTGGTTGCGAAGCAAATCCCCCTGCCTCGTCTCCTATGGTTGATCTTGATGTTGGCTTTGTTGATGGGAGTGGTGTGGAGCTCTATGGTCGCTTTTCGCCTCGTGCCAAAGCCAGTTCACCGTCACTTCATGCTCTGTCTGCTGCACATGTTGACTTCATGGGAGAGGCCACTACCGTGGTCCTGGCCCCAGTGATGCAGACCATGCCCGAGCTTCAGGGGATGTGTGAGGAACCAATCTCGCCGCTGCTTGGGGAACTATTGGCGCATGTGGCTCTCGCTCCAACCACCCTGGAGCTTAGCCAAGTGTTAACAGAGGTGTTGGATGGTGTGGCCATCTTGGACCTGGGTCTTGCGGAGGCTCGTGCTAATTTCTGTGATGAGAATCTTCCCATCTTGCCTGTGCCTGGACCATCAGGTCGGGGATACCTGTGGTTGAGGAGATTGATGCGGCCACTGTCTTGACGCCTGCTAGTGGGAGTTGCTTGGTTGATGAGAACTATACCAAACACTACAACGAGTTCTATAATTTCTTTGACAAATGGGCGACTGATCACCCTATATTCGGCAAGACTGTTGGTGCCCTCATGAAGGAGAAACCAGAGAAGAACATTGGGCAGGTGGTGTCTGTGAATGACGAGGTTGATAAAGCAAGTATGTCGACAACTAATTTTGAGGCTCTCTTCACGAAAGAGCTCTATGACTTGCTTGCTAGTTTGGAAGTGGCTAGCCCTGGATCTGGCAAGGCGATTGCTTGCATCCTGACGGACAAGGCTACAACGGGCGAAATCGAGAAGGTGTAAAAGGCTCTCAAGAGCAAAGGCAAGAAGTGTGGCGCCGTAGGAAAGGTGTCCGCCGGTGCTTAAATGGACGATCTACAATGTCTTCGACCGTCCCCTTGATGGTGTCCGTTACCTTTAGTCGAGGTGTTCCCGTTGGGTGTTCCATTGTGTTTTAGAAGTGTGAGGGCTTGTTTTTGCGTATTGGTTATGTTTGTTGGATCAATTGTTCGGCTGTGGTGTTCCATACTTTGTGAGTAGTTCACATGTGATGTATTTGTATTGGTTTTCGCCTCATTTTCCATAATTAACTGGAAAACTCTCTTCTTCTTAATTAATTGATGAGACAGAACTTTTGTCTCCGTTTCGAAAATAATAATAATTTAGGATCTTTGTGATCAACACAACAATTCATGGTCTAGTTAAAATTGAAGGAGCAAAAATAAGATGAGGAACATGATTGGAAGATTAGATCGAAGCAGTCAAACATTCAGTACATATTGAGAAAAAAAAATCCAAAAAAATACTCCGGCCGGCAGCAAGAATCGATCAGGCAGATCGACCTAGCTACCTTTGTGTAGGGATGTAACCAGAGGAAATCAAGCTAGCTACGTACAGTGCATGTCATCGTAAAGTATCTCCACCGAGTGCATCAGCAAGGAGCAGGATCGGGTCAGAGTTCGTGGTTGTTCGTTCGTCGTTGGTCATCGCGTGTTACCGGAAAAATACTCCGCGACGCGGTCTGGGCCAACAATTGGTATGAGTTCCGGGAAGAGAAAAGCAGCCTCTAAGCCTCTGTCTGATTACTTGAAGGTCCAACCCTTGATACGGTAGCTTAGACCTCCTTTTATAGTGTAAAGGGTCACCACAATAGCTAAGAGCCGTGCAGCTAGTTTCGTAGATGTACTTCGTGGCGCCTGACACCTACCTACCGCATTAAATGCGGGGGCAAGTGTCTTCTTCTTCTGCTTCCGGGAACAAACGCCCATCCCATCGCCGCCGCTAAGCGTAACTATCTTCTATTACCAGGCCACGCACAGTAACAGGTGGCTTGCGTGTGGTAAACGCGGCCGGGCGCGCGGCCCGTCACGACCGCTTAGGGGGTGGACGTCCTCGGCGTGTCACGCGGCGGTAAAGGTCTGAGGCTTGCGCTGCTGCTTGGCCAGGTTACTGTGGCGTTGGGGGGCTGTCCTCCTATCGAGTCGGGGTTGGCCTCTGTGTCGGATCGAGGGAATGATTCCTTCGCGAGAACCCGCGCTTTGGGCGTTCCTGTGACGACCCGGTCCCGGTAGGGGCCCCGAATCTGTGTGCTTCATGTGCCAGTCCCTGGATCGATTGCTGGCACGCACAGTTCACGATGAAATACCAGAAAATAACACATGTCATAGTATTACATCGCAGATCCAGTCTTTGATACGTTACATACCTGCTAGCTCAGGGCTAGCTTGATACATTATGCAGCGGAAATACAATAATATCTTGTGGCAACCATCCACTCACATGCAGCAGTTGAGTATAGCATCGTAACCCTACTTCGTAACTCTTCTTCGATACGGAAATTCCTGCAACATGATACGTTGCAGCCACGAGGGTCAATACATTGAATGTATTGGCAAGCTACTCTTAACAACAACATATTCTCCAATGCAACGAAAGGGTAAAGGAGTTTCCAAACTGTTTTGTCAAGCGAGGGCAAGAAGACCTGTCTACCATTTCTAGCTATTGATGAGAACCATCCCGATTCTCAGAGATGACAAGGGTTTTGTTTTTCAAGCGCGCTCAATCAACGGTGCAGCAATGGGGACTCCAGAGCGCATCAACCATCGACGCATATCACTCGAAAAGGAGAGTCCCGAAATGCAAGTGCGCACTCATCCGTCGGAGCATTCAATGGGGACAATCAAAGTGCATCATTCCAACGAAGCATTCACCTGCTGTCAAGTCCCGAGCCTACACTACGTCATAGACTCAATGCTCGAGGTAAACATGTGGCTAACCTATTCCAGGTTCAGCACAGTATGACAACAAAGTGTAACATGGGAAAGTATTATCAGAAATGCAACTTGCCTGGTAATCGTTGATGTTCTTCGCATAAACAATCCTGGTAATTGTTCATGTTCTTCACATACACAATATTGATCAAGCTACTCTTCGCTCTCCGAACAATCTATCATAAGTAAAGAGCAATCATAAACAACCATACAAACAAGCTAACAAATAATAGTGTAGTGTAAGGTGCCAGTGTCATTGTGCTGTGAGATCATGTGTCAGAGTTAACTCATAAGAGTTTGGAAAACAACATAGTGGTTGTTAATTGGAATACATGTGACATAAGGGTTCACATGCAAGTTTCAATGAGGTTCATCACATAAGGGGTATGTGATGTCAAGTTGTGGCTGTCAGATCCAATCAGACAAAATCTCAATAACAGAGTCAAGGTCTATGAATCTTGTATAGCCAAGTTCATGTTCAAGTTTGAATGACAATTCAAACTTGTTGACCTTTCATGAGCTTGAATACACTAAGTGTCTAAAAATGATAACTTGGTACGGCTTCCAATTTAATTTGGATTTGAATCATGGTTCATCTTATTTGAATTCAGATTGAATTGAGTTCATAGGTTGACTTGGTTCTACTAAGTTGAGTTGAATTTGAATTATTTCATAGTTGACTAAGTTGGTTCAATTCAACTCAAATACAACTAATGCTTCCCTAAAGTCAAATTCAAATCCAATATGTCTACTAAAGTTTATTTGTTTAATTCAAGTTCAACTAAAGTCAAATACAAATCCAACACTATGAATAAGTTTATTTCTTTGATTTGAACTAAAGTCAAATATAAATCCAAAATGATGTATCATGTGCAATATGTTTTCAACTTTTTTAGAATTTAATTTGAGTTCATCTTTCCTAAGTCAATTATAATCCAAATATAATTACTAAGTTTATTTGTTTGATTTTAGTTTCAACTAAAGTCAAATATAAATCCAAAAGGATTCGCTAAGTGTAGATAGTTTTCAAAGTTCATCTAAGTTTGAACCAAATTTAATTTATATTTAATTTCCAAAAGTAAATCATTAACTCCAATATAATTACTAAAGTTTGTTTATTTGATTTAAGTTTGAACTAAAGTCTAATAAATCCAAAGTCATTTGGTAAGTTCAATTTGTTTTCAAACTTTGTTTAAGTTTGAATTAAATTTAATTTATCCTAAAGTCAATGGTTAAATCCAAAATAATTACTAGGTTTAATTCAATTTACTAAACCATAATGCATTAGTTTTAGTCAAATTAAATCTAGGGTTTCAAAGCTATACTCATTCTGGTTTGAATTGAATTCAAATTAATTCAATCTCCTAAAGTCAAATAATATCCAAAAATAATTACTAAGTTCATATTATAGTTTCTGAACTCATTTGTATCATAATTGTTTTATTAAACAATTTTTATTTCAAAGTTGAACCTAATTATGTTAAATTTCATTTGAATTCTGGCCTATATTGTATTCTATTTGAAATATATTTTCAAATTGTTAAATTTTGAACTAAAGTGTTCTTTGGTGAAAATATATTTCAATAGGTTCAAGTTGCAAAAAGAATCATTTAATTTGGATTTATAAAATGCTAGTTATGCCCATTTTAAGTTTGAAATCATTCTGTTTGAATTTGAATTTTAAATTATTCAAACTTGGAATGTTTCTAGACAGGGTGAAAGTAGATTTCCTAAGGTTCATTCTGCAAAAAGGTTCATCAAATTTGGACTTGTAGATAATTAGTTATGACCATTCTAAGTTCAGGGACTTTTCTGTAAAATTGCATTTTAATTCAATTTACAGAAAATTCGAACGGATAAGGTTGGACACATG
This sequence comes from Elymus sibiricus, assembly GCA_039707655.1. Lineage (NCBI taxonomy): Eukaryota > Viridiplantae > Streptophyta > Magnoliopsida > Poales > Poaceae > Elymus > Elymus sibiricus. The sequence goes on from CM077666.1 coordinate 360,208,884, forward strand.
GCTGTTCCTGATTGGCTGAGAGGTGTTCGCTGCGAGTGCTAAGCAGCAGACGGCCAAAACTTAAAGGAAAACATTTCGGGGTTTTAAGTGGACTGATGTGGTGCGTTGGATCTAAGATGGACGGACGAGATTAGAAGGGTGAGGGGCTCACCGGAGCTAGGTCACCGGAGAAACGGCGGGAGACGACGGCGGACGGTGGTGCGGCTTCAGGAGTGGTCGTCGCCGGCGTTCCAGAGGGTCCTGGCGACGGCGGAGTGCATTGATGAGAGCGGCTCGACAAGCTGGAGCTCCTGGTGGACTCGGTGGCCCTCGGGGATGACGGGAACAGCGCGGAGAGGCTCGCCGGAGTTCGGGTACGGCGGTGGAGCGTCGGGCGTGGTCCAACTGCTCAAAATCCAGCGTGTTAGGATGCGGGGTTGGGTTAGTAGGGGCGCACGGGTTCGGGGAACACAATGGACAAGGTCACGGGGGCTGGGGCTTACGTGGATCGCCGGAGTCGACGATGGTGCGGCGGTGAGGTTTGGCCTCCATCGAACTTGGGTTTCCAGGGGGCTTCGGGCGCGCTGACGATGTCCAGCAGGTGCGTCGGTGTGCGTTGGGTCTAGTGGTGTCGGTGGGAGGTCTGGGGGAGGGCTGCCTCACCAGAATTTGGCCGGCGGAGGTCTAGGTCAGTGGCGGACGCGAGGGTTCGCTGGAGTGCAGCCTGACACCGTCCGAGTCAAATCAATAGGGGCGAATGGATGAGGGATCGAGGGGAATTTATAAGGCAGGCTCGCCGGGGCTGGCGTGGCCGAAGAGCACACGGGGTGGAGGTCGTGCGCGCTCGTGCGTGTGGGACGTGGGCGACGTGGGCGCGACAGCAGTTAGAGGTAGGGGATGACCCTGCCAGGTGGGTCCCGCCTGGCAGCAGCTCGGGGAGAGAGAGAAAGAGCACGGGTGGGCTGCAGGTTAGTTAGGTTAGCTGGGCCGGCTAGGTTAGTGGGCCTTTTCCTTTTCTTTCTTTTTGTTTTCTGTTTTTCTTCCTTTTCTTTTCTGTTTGTTTTTGTCTTTTTCAAATGATTTTGATTTTGAATTTTCTTCCAAGAGAGAACTTTTTATGAATTCCAAATGGAATATTTTGGAATGTTTTAACATTTTGTTTTTACAATATGGACATATATTTTCTGCACTTATATTTTCATTTTGAATTTGAATTCGGTTTCAAAACCAAAAGTGTTTCGAATTCATCTTAGAAAAATGGCAGAGGGCCAAGAATATTATTTGGACTTATGAAATGTCATTTCCTGCCAAATAATTTGCAATACCTTTTTTGAATAGTTCCCTTTTGATTTTTGAATTGGTTCCAAAATGATTCCAACTCAATTCTTTTGGGACAATCATTTTGGCTTTGAATATTGCTTGGGACTTACTAAGAATACTTTTGCCCAATAATATTTTCAAAATGGCTTGGGTTCCTATCAAGGCTTGCTAGGGTTTCAACTAGTGGCTTTGGGATTTTATCCCTCCTAGGTAAACAATCAAACAATTCATAGTCAATCACAAGCAAACCTAGGCAATCATGGGCAAATCCTAGAATTTTTTTTAACATACTAGATTTGGGAAAAATCTGGGATGTGACAGTTCCTGGGGGTGGAATGTAGACGTCCAGGTACCTTCTTGTTGGCGTGGAAGCCGAGGGACGTGCGAGAGGGATCTCTATTGATGACTCCCTGGGAGGTTAGTCTTGCCTTACTTGAATCCCTAGATAAGGGCTTCGGGCAAATCATGCCATGTTGGCGCCCCGCGATCTCCCGGCAAGGAGGCCACTGTTATCCGTGCGCCGGAGCGTTCCTGGGTACCCTGTACCCAATACACCGACATAGTTTGTGTTTTCAAACGGTTCACTTAACTTTCATTTTATGTTTCAAATAGTTCACTTAGCTTCCGAGTTGTAGTTGGTCAGTTAGTCTCTTGAAATAGTTCACTTGACTTCCATCCTATGTTTCACATAGATCACTTTCAAAGAAAGCTATGTGCAATGATCATTGTTAGGGCAAATGCGTGGAAAATCTGGCTGGAAGTCCTAAGACGCGGCATCTGCCTAGACCATGGCGTTGAAAGGCCGGGTAGCCATGCCAACACACGCCATCCGGACAGAATCGTGTGCCATGGGAGTTGTGCCCGACCTTTCTGTTGACCCGAATATTGGGTTGCTTTGGTCGGTGAAAGAAGGACATGGGGTTCTGTCCTTGGTAAATACAAACGTGATACATAGATGGTTATTTGCTCTCATAAGAAACATCTTTTTGCCGTTTGATGTTTAAAATAGTACACTTAACTTCTGGGTTGGCCACTTTCAAAGGTCGGGCAGACATCGTGGCACACACACACACTCCGGCTAGAGTTGGGTGACGTGGGGGTTTGCTCGGCCTTTATGAACCTAGGTGTTGGGTTGTTCTGGTCGGCGAGACTCTGTCGTTTGTAAACATACAAATGCAATACAAACACAATCAATTGCAGACCATTTACGAGAAATAGTTCACTGAGCTTCCATTTTATGTTTTAAATAATTTGCTTAACTTCTGGCTTTCAGTTGGTCTCTCTGCGCCAGTTCACTTTACTTCTGGCTTTCTATTAGACATGCTGCCCATGGTGCTGCTAATCTTTTTGGTTGCAGTTTCAATTACTTCGTTTAACTTTTGGGCTGCAGTCTCATGTCATCAGTCACACAGGAAACCTATGGGCAATGATCATTGTCAAAGCAAATAGAGATAGAGTATGAATATAACCGCAAATGGAGATGCAGTATGAATATAATCATTTGCAATGCTTTAAACAATTCATTTTATTTCCATTTTATGTTTCAAATAGATCACTTAAATTCAAGGATGCAATTGGTCTTTACACCAATTGGCGCAACGGGTCATCTAGTAATAAAAAAAGTGCATCAAGTCAGTGGGTAATAATTCATTTCACAAAACACCATATCATAGCAGGGGACTACAGAGGATTAGGATGAATATACTAGTTTAGAAATAAGGAGATTTGTAACACTCCAAAATAATTTCTTGGGATTTTCAAAATCTTTTCTTTAAAATAAAATGCTTTGAATTTTTATGGTATTTTTCTTCTTCCACTTCTTCTGTTCTGAAAATCATCATTTTAATTTTTAATTGGATTTCAAAATTTTAAATGGTTCTGATTTGGATGGTTTATTAATTGGGTAATTATTTTTGAAAGATCAAAAATATTTTTCTCTTTAGAAAAGTTCTGGAATATTAAAACTATTCCATGAAAATAACCTTTTCACTTCTTTCTAGCACTTCTAAATTCCTCCAATAATTTTTCTGTCACTTCTAAATTATCCCTCAAGTCACTCACACCTTATAGGACAGTATCCAACTCCTTTTCACCTTACAAAAATATTTCTACAATATTTACTAAATTCCAAAGTTGGAATTTATTTTATTCATGGTTTCTTTGGTTTACAAAGGAACCATACTTTCTACAAGTCTTCTGCTCCCACCAAAATTATCCTAGCAACTAGACATTACCCACAACCCATTTCACCAAAAACATTGGGTTCCACAGTTCAAAAATTTCAAATTTCCTTCAATTCAAATTTGGACCAGAAACAATCTCTCTGATACAAACTCAATTTTTATAGCTCCAAAAATTCTGAAACTTTGCCAACTTCTCTTATTTGCATCAACACCTCACCACAAAAATTCCCACAAATTCCTAAAATCCCTAGCACCCTCTGGTATTTCCTCATACACGTGGTGGGCGTATTGTAGCACTGTCGATAAAATTCAGTTAACTGAATTTGGTTCAGTGGCAGAGGCGATCGACGCCGTGCACCACACTCCATCGCCTCTCCTTCTCCCCCACGCCTCCTCTCGCCTTAATTGGATCGCCGGGGACCCCCTGGTCAGTGCCCCGCCACCGACAGAATAGGAGGTGGCCGGTGCAACGGCCACCGTCCTCGTCCGCGGCAACCCGGGGGAAATCAACTCAGCGCCCGCCATCTTCACTCCCCTCTGCTGCTCCTCTCACCTACTTTCTCCACGCGGCACCTCCTCCGCATCGCAGCCGCACCGTCCAAAACCCCTGGAGCCCGCCTGGCAGTCGCCGGAGCCAGTTATCGCCGCGGAACCCGTACGGGCACCTCGCCGTGGATAAGGCACTCGAGCTCAACTCCGTCCACGATAATACTTCTGGAGAGCTCCATAAACCTCTCTCGATCATGCACCGTACCTCGCCACCGCCCTAACCTACCTCGCCGGCGGAGTTAACTCTGGCGTCATCCACCCGTACCGGACCTCCCCGGATCGCCTATAAATAGGAGCTCCGGAGCTCCATTCACTCCTCGTACCACCCACACCACCTCCAAATCGACCTCCATTACACTCCCCTGACCTCGAGGAGGTCATCTTCCTCCTCTTCGATCACCGATCCGCCGCCCCTCCCCACGATCAGTACATCACCGTCTCTCCACCTCCACCGCTAAAACCTTGCCAGAAGCCCTTTCGTGCACCCAATAGTTGATCCCGCGCTTCAATTTGACATCTCGAGCCCTCTCCGGCGAGATCTGCCGTCACCCGAACCACCGTCCACCGCCGTCGACCTCGCCGTCGTTCTGCTACTCGCCGGCGACCACCACCACCACCCATCGACGAGGACGGACTCACTGATCACGTTCTGACCATCGACACCCTTTGGAACCCCGGCGATCGTCGCCGGTGATCTCCGCACTCCTCTGTACATGCGCGCGAGCGCATTCAAATTTGAACCTGACGGGTGGACCCCACCCGTCAGCGTTTTATTCTTTTCTCTGTTAAAATCGAAAGCGTACTCTAGCGCTTTACGCTTTCCGCACTGGGAAGCGCATTTGCGCCGAAGCGTTTTCTTATTCTCTGCTTTTAAACTGAAGGCGTATTCTGCCCTTTACGCCTTCTCCGCTGAAAGGCGTATTTCTCCCGAACCGTTTTCTGTTTAAGGCGCACAGGGACTGGCTGTTTTGCAGAAAGACCCCTGGGTTTAAAAGTTTAATAACTTTGAAACCACAACTCCGATTGAGTTGATTCTTTTTTTGAAATTCTTATTTTTCTCTCTAGTTTTTTAGTATTTATTTGAAAATATTTTGAGACAAGTTTTTGTACTGTTATGGAATTTTAATTTGAATTTGAATTTGCTTTTGTATAGAAAAAGAAGAGGGGGACTTTGCCGGGAATTTCGAGGGTTCACTTTCAGACTACTTTGGACAAGGCAAGCATTTTGAACTTGGGATATGGTGATTGCATTTGCATTGCATGGTTGCATCGGTTTGGAATTGCACCGTATGTGTAGTTTATCGCAAGTGCATGCATGCATGGTCATGTCATTTCTTGTGCATGACTTGCACTTCACTCTAGCATCTGACATGGGGAAAGGCTATGAGCACGAGGAGTGCAACTCCTGCCTTGGACGTGCTGGTGAGCACGGTCCCGTTGTGACACGACGGTGCCACCGTGGCTTGTGAGACATGCCTGTCATAATAACAACACCTCCTGAGTTGACCTAGATCGAGTCTTGTTCCGTTACACCTAGCTAAATACCGTGCTGCCACGGGTCTTCCCGCGAGGGAAGTATGGCTCAGTAAGTTGCTAACTCCTGTCCGTGTGCACACCACTTAGAGGGCCATGATGAGGGTTTCCACGGCCATGGACTAATGCCCGTCATCAGGTCAAGGGGCATGGGTGTATCCGGCTGGGCCGAGAGGGGGGCACCCCTTGTAATCCACGCGTATGAATAGTGATCCCATGCTAGTCGAGACTGTTGGGGAACGTTGCATGGAAAACAAAAAATTTCTACGCACACGCAAGATCTATCCATGGAGATGCATAGCTACGAGAAGGGGAGTGTGTCTACGTACCCTCGTAGACCGTAAGCGGAAGCGTTAGAACAACGCGGTTGATGTCGTCGAACAACTTGACGATCCAACCGAACGAGCACCGAACGTACGGCACCTCCGTGCTCAACACACGTTCAGCTCGGTGACGTCCTCGACTTCTTGATCCAGCAAGACGGCGAGGTAGTGGATGAGTTCCGGCAGCACGACGGCGTGGTGACGGTGATGGTGATGCTATCTCCGCAGGGCTTCGCCCAAGTACTGCGAAAATATGACCGAGGGACAGAACTGTGGAAGGGGGCGCCGCACACGGCTGAGACAATGTTGTGGCTTGTTTGGGGCGCCCCCACTCCTCTATTTATATATGTGTAGGGGCTTGGAGTAGAAGGAATAGTGCCACGTGAATAGCACCACGTGAACAGTACCACGTGAATAGTACACACGTGGACTTGGACTCCAAAGTCCAATCCTATTCCTACTAGGACTCTCCTTTTTTCCTTCCCTAGCTGCGTGGGCTTTTGAGGACTTGGTGCGCCTGGCCCAATAAGGCCAGGGCGCCTCCCCTTAGCCCATGCCAGCCCTTGGGACGTGGTGGACCCACTTGTGGACTTCCGGACCCCTCCGGAATCCTCCGGAACCTTCTGGAAGCTTCCCGGTACAATACCGAAAAAACTGCACCTTTTTCCGGAACCCAAAATATGACTTCCCATATATAAATCTTTACCTCTTGACCATTCCGAGACTCCTCGTGACGTCTGGGATGTCATCCGGGACTCCGAACAACATTCGGTTACCAATTCACATAACTCATATAACACTATATCGTCAACGAACGTTAAGCGTGCGGACCCTACGGGTTCGGGAATGATGTAGACATGACCGAGACGCCTCTCCGGTCAATAATCAATAGCGGAACCTGGATGCCCATATTGGTTCCTACATATTCCACGAAGATCTTATCGGTCGAACCGCAATGACAACATACGTAATTCCCTTTGTCCGTCGGTATGTTACTTGCTCGAGATTCGATCGTCGGTATCTCCATACCTAGTTCAATCTCGTTACCAGCAAGTCTCTTTACTCGTTCCGTAATACATCATCCCGTAACTAACTCCTTAGTCACTTTGCTTGCAAGCTTCTTATGATGTGCATTACCGAGAGGGCCCAGAGATACCTCTCCGAAACACGGAGTGACAAATCCCAGTCTCGATCCATGCCAACTCAACAGACACCTTCGGAGATACCTGTAGAGCATCTTTATGATCACCCAGTTACGTTGTGACGTTTGATAGCACACAAGGTATTCCTCCGGTATCCGGGAGTTGCATGATCTCATGGTCGGAGGAACATGTATTTGACATTCAATAAAGCAGTAGCAATAAACAGAACGATCATATGCTAAGCTAACAGATGGGTCTTGTCCATCACATCATTCTCCTAATGATGTGATCCCGTTATCAAATGACAACTCATGTCTATGGTTAGGAAACCTTAACCATCTTTGATCAACGAGCTAGTCTAGTAGAGGCTCACTAGGGAGACGGTATTTGTTTATGTATTCACACTTGTATTTAAATTTCTGGTCAATACAATTCTAGCATGAATAATAAACCTTTATCATGAACAAGGAAATATAAAATAATAACAACTTTATTATTGCCTCTAGGGCATATTTCCATCAAAGACGTTGGTCTCCCCGACTTAGAGTTTATCTTGAACGGTGCTATGGGTGATTCCTGGCATCCGGAAAGTTAATCTGGTGTGTGCTGGTCAGGCGTGTTTTCAACCTAAAGACCATAATGGGAATTAGTCAGTGTCGTGATGCTGACTAAAGAAATCTCATACACGTGGGTAAAGAGTACACCCTCTGCAGAGTTATATCTATTCGAATAGCCATGTCCACAGTCAAGGATGTTAGCTGGGAAGGGTCAAGTGTCGGTACTGGTGTCGGTCTTCGGAGGAAATAATTAAATTGAGCATGAATTATTTTGCAGGATATTTTGATCACCACTAATGCTGTCATGGATATTTTTGTCATCATTATTATGAGTATTATTGACGATATGATTATATTGTGGACTAACCCTTTTATTTCATTTTATTTTCTGAGTGTCTCATGGGCTGGCTAGACTACCCGGGATGCTCATTTATTTTCAAGACCTCTCGTGGCGTCGCTTGAGTTCTCGGGTGGTCCTATCTCGCCCGATTCTCTTTTAGACACCCGTTTGGCATTTCTCTTCAAGACCTCTCAAGGCGTCGCTTGAGTTCTCGGGCGGTCCTGTCTCGCCCGATTCTCTTTTAGACACCCGTTTGGCATTTCTCTTCAAGACCTCTCGAGGCGTCGCTTGAGTTCTCGGGCGGTCCTGTCTCGCCCGATTCTCTTTTAGACACCCGTTTGGCATTTCTCTTCAAGACCTCTCGAGGCGTCGCTTGAGTTCTCGGGCGGTCCTGTCTCGCCCGATTCTCTTTTAGACACCCGTTTGGCATTTCTCTTCAAGACCTCTCGAGGCGTCGCTTGAGTTCTCGGGCGGTCCTGTCTCGCCCGATTCTCTTTTAGACACCCGTTTGGCATTTCTCTTCAAGACCTCTCGAGGCGTCGCTTGAGTTCTCGGGCGGTCCTGTCTCACCCGATTCTCTTTTAGACACCCGTTTGACATTTCTCTTGGATTCTCGGGCGGTCTGTCTCGCCCGATTTTCCACTTTATATTTTCTTTGGGATTCTCGGGCGGTCCTGTCTCGCCCGATTTTCCATTAACTTTCTTTGTTTGTCACTAATTTTTTTTACTCATACTTCTACACATGCTAATAATTATTATGCCATAATTTAATTTCAGCCAACATGTGCATATCATTTAATCAAGCATGAGCATATGCATTCTGTATATCTTTCGTTCATAATGTTTGCGAGTACATTCAAACGTACTCACTGGCTTGTCCCTGGCTATTTCATTGGCCAGACCTGGAGGAGGACGAGCTTGTGGAAGGAGATTGCGCTAGCGAGCCCGACGCTTAGAGGTGTCCCAGTCAGTCAACCTGTGAGCTTGGAGTCCATCACATGTATCATCCGCAGTGCTTCCGTTACACCAATAAAATAGTCAAGCCTCACACTGACGCTTGACTTTATTTTATTGTATCAGTGTTGTTCTACCACCACACCACTGTGTTATTCCACCACCGTAGTATATTGGTAAGCTTGTAATAATTGTTGAGCCCTCTGACTCAACCCTATGTAATATTATATTTGTACTGGTTATCTATATCAAGGAAGTCTACCAGTTGTTCTTGGGGCTGGTATGACTTGAGGCTCTTCTGTGATTTATCCCAGAAATGGTCCTGACAAGATTTTGGTGAAGGCGATGTGGGTCATGGTGGTACCTCGACTGTGTTCTAAAACCGCTATAAGATAGGCGAATAATTAATGGTTCTAAATAAGGATGTACTCATATATGATATATTAGCAGCAGATGTAGTTTAGATCATACATAATGTAATTAAATGGATAAGGGGTGACCCCGACATTTAGGGTTCAACGCTTTTCTTCAATATAAGGGGAGCTCATGTCCTCATATATCCCACTAACCCATATTTAGCCAATAATACCAGTAAATATCTATCTTATGGTATATCCTTGTAGCTTGCTATTTGTAGTGGTAATTCATCTAGTTGTCCATCTGAGTACACCAAGGAGGGAGAATTTGTTGGGTGTCCGTTTCACTGAGGAAAACAAAGAGCACAATGACACTTTCTTCAAGCAGAGCATGGTTTTTTGAAGGGTGCTAGTGACCTCTCCGCCCTCACAGGCATGAGGATTTTCTTTGTATCAAAGAAGGATGAAGGAAAGATGCATGCATTTGGGAAATCATCAGTGAAATCCATTGTTTATGCTTTACTATTTGGAGGTCTGCTTACCATGCCATTCAACAACGAGACGACGGATGCAAGGATTGCATTGTTTTAGAATGAGGTGGCTTCATTGGACATTGAGAATGTGATGGATGGTAAGATAGCAAAATTATCCCTTCAACATATCAAGAAAATCCAAGATAAGAACCCAGGTATGATACCAAACTATATCTTTCGCACGAAAGATCTTAGTCCTGAAGATCTCAAAAAGCTCTTGGCTGAAATCTTGCATATGTCTAAGAGGACGTTAGACGTCGGTTACTGCTTGCTTCCACCAATGTATTAGAACCCAAGTTATTGGGACCCCAAGTAACCAACTTCTAATGTCCTCTCAGACGCGCAAGAGTTCATCGAAGAGCTTCTTGAGATTTTCTAGACTGATATCTTCTACCTTGCAGAAAATATAGTTTGATATCATACCCAGGTTCTCATCTAGCTTGGATCTAGTTGATAAGTTGGAGGAATTTTTTTGTTGTCTTCCCTCCATCACAATATTAATGTCAAATAGAGCCACCTCATTTTGGAACAATGAAATCCTAGCATTCGTGACCTCATTGGTGAACGGGTTGGTAGGTGGACCTCCTAATAAGAAAGCATAAACAATTGGTTTCACCGATGGTGTCCCAAATTTATGCATCTTTCTTTCATCCTTCTCTGATACAAGTAAAATCCTCACAACTATGATGGCGGAGAGGTCACTCATACTATTGAACAAACCATGACTCTTCTTGAAGAAAGTCATATTGTGCTCTTTGTTTTTTTAAATGGAACAGACACGCAACCGCTTCTCCCTCCTTGGCATACTAGGTGGAAAACTGGAGGACTTACTACTACAAATGGGAAGCTACAAGAAGGATCAACCATAAGGTAGATATTTGCTGGCGTTGTTGTCTAACTATGGGTTAGTGGGATATATGAGGAGCGGAACTCCCCTTATATGGAAGAAAAGTGTTGATCCAGAAATGTCGAGTTCACCCCTTATCCATTTGTTTGCATTAAGTATGATCTAAAAATACATTCATTGTTAATTGTGTCGATTAAAACCCCCAACTCTTCAATATAACACCAAAATATGTAGTCAACAAATTTGATCTGTTATGGAGGCAATTACTTTTGGCCAAATATATCATATGTGAGTACATCCTAACTTAGAACCATTATCCGCCCCTCTTCCAGCGATGTCGGAATGCCTTCGAGGGCACCACCATCGCCTTCACCGCCACCAGAAAATCCTTGTTTCTGAAGTGTTATATTCATCCTAAACCTTTGTAGTTGATGAGTCCAAAAATGCATCATGTTTTACTTCTAGTTTATGTCGTAGTTGTAGGATTCTTCGCAATTTTACTGCATTCCTGGACCTTTTTATTGATTTTACTAGGATAATTAACTTTGAGGAGTTCTTGAGGCAAAGGAAAAAATGTTGAGAATATGGTGTAAAAATCATGTTGATTTAGGTGATAAAACATATCATAAAAAGTACAAGGCAAAAGGGTAAAAACCATGTGCAATAGGGACTCCAGGGGAGAAGACAACATCAAGTACGAGCACGCGTGCTCGTACCAGCCACCTCCGCCACCACCTGGCAACTATTTCAACCCCATGCCTTCTGATCTTAAATGAAGCCATAGAGAGATTAGAAACTCCGCCAGACTCAATAACCCTAGCCTCTAGAAGGGATCTGGGGATTCAATAGAAGGGCTCCACCACATCGTCATCTCGATCAAGGGGGCCGCGACATCAACCATCTCCACCATCATCATCCCATTTCCAACTCTTTGTAATACTTAAATACCCAAGTGGATCCATTCTTGTATTACATGATCATTCATCTATTTTCATAATGATTTACCCTTTGATGCTTATCATTCTCATGTCTGAGTAGACTCTAGTTCTCGGGAATATGGAGGAACCCTAGTATATTTGGATGTTGAACGCTTAATGGTAGGCAACCCATAATTTCTTAAAACATAAAATTATTATAAACAAATAAATTTTGATACCAAGTATTCGTCTTCGTGATTTAATAAAAAGGATCAAGAAGATGTTGTTTGTTGGAGAATCATACCTGAGAAGATAATATAAATGGATTATAAGAAAAAGAAATAAAAAATGAGTCATCTGGAGGTCACAGAGGAGAAGACGGTGTCAAGTAGGAGCGTACCAACTTGTACCACAGGTCTACCAAAATAGCAAAAACAATCCTCAAAATCCAAAGGGAAAGACGGCTTCTGGTACGAGCACTCCCATGGGCGCCAGCGGTTTGTAACTCCCTGATCACATCCACCGGTTCCTGGCCATTACGCCTGGCGGGATATAGTTTGTTGGGTGTTATTTTCATTGAGGAAAACAAAGAGCACAATGACACTTTCTTCAAGCAGAGCATGGTTTTTTGAAGGGTGCGGGAGATCTCTCCGCCCTCATAAGCATGAGGATTTTCTTTGTATCAGAGAAGGATGAAAGAAAGATGCATGCATTTGGGACACCATCAGTGACACCCATTGTTTATGCTTTACTATTGGGAGGTCCACTGACCAAGTCATTCAATAACGAGGCAACAAATGTGAGGATTGCATTGTTTTAGAATGAGGTGGCTTCGTTGGACATTGAGAATGTGATGGACGGTAAGAGAGCGTAATTAGCCCTTCAGCATATGAAGAAAATCCAAGATGAGAACCCAGGTATGATAGCAAACTATATCTTTTGCACGGAAGATCTCAGTCCTGAAGATCTCAACAAGCTCTTGGATGAAATCTTGCATATGTCTAAGAGGATGTTAGACGTCGGTTACTTCTTGCTTCCACCAATGTATTAGAGCCCAAGTAGTTGGGCCCCCAAGTAACCAATGTCTAATGTCCTCTCGGACGCGCAAGAGTTCATCGAAAAGCTTCTTGAGATCTCCAAGACTGGGATCTTCTACCTTGCAGAAGATATAGTTTGATATCATACCTAGGTTCTCATCTTCGATCTTGTTGATAAGTTGGAAGAAAGTTTTTGCTGTCTTACCCTCCATTGCAATCTTGATGTCCAACAGAGCCACCTCATTTTGTAGCAATGAATTCCTAGCATTCGTCACCTCATTGGTGAATGGGTTGGTAGCTGGGCCTCCCAATAAGAAAGCATAAACAATGGGTTTCACCGATAGTGTCCCAAATTTATGCATCTTTCTTTCATCCTTCGCTAAAATCCTCATGCCTATGAGGGCGGAGAGGTCACTGGCACCATTGAACAAACCATGACTCTTCTTGAAGAAAGTCACATTGTGCTCTTTGTTTTTTTCAATGGAACAGACACGCAACCGTTTCTCCCTCCTTGGCATACTTAGGTGGACAACTGCAGGACTTACTACTACAAATGGGAAGCTACATGAAGGATCAACCATAAGGTAGATATTTGCTGGTGTTGTTGTATAACTATGGGTTAGTGGGATATATGAGGAGAGGAACTCCCCTTATATAGAAGAAAAGTGTTGACCCTTAAACGTCGAGTTCACCCCTTATCCATTTATTTTCATTAAGTATGATTTAAAAATACATTCATTGTTAATCGTGTCAACTAAAAATCCAAAGTCTTCAATATAGCACCAAAATATGCAGTCAACAAACTTGATCAGTTATGGAGGCAATTACTTTTGGTCAAATATATCATATGCGAGTACATCCTAATCTAGAACCATTATCCACCTCTCTTCGAGCGATGTCGGAATGCCTTCGAGGGAACCACCATCACCTCCATAGCCTTCACCGCCACCAGCATCTCCTTATTTGTGAAGTGTTATATTCATCCTAAACCTTTGTAGTTGATGAGTGCAAAAAATGCTTCATGTTTTACTTCTAGTTTTGTGTCGTAGTTGTAGGATTCATCGTAATTTTACTGCATTTGCAGACCTTTTTTATCAATTTTACTAGGATCATTAACATGGAGGAGTTCCCGAGGCAAAGGAAAAAATGTTGAGAATATGGTGTAAAAGTCATGTTGATTTAGGTGATAAAAATATATCATAAAAAGTACAAGGCATGAGGGGTAAAAACCAACTGTAGTAGGGACTCCAGGGGAGAAGACAACGTCTAGTATGAGCACGCATGCTCGTACCAGCTACCTCTACCACTGCCTGGTCAACTATTTCAACCCCGTGCCTTCGGATCTAAAAAACAAGCCATAGAGAGATCAGAAACTCCACGAGACTAAATAACCCTAGCCTCCACAGAAGGGATCCAGAGGGGGAATCAATAGAAGGGCTCATCCACATCGTCATCTCGATCAAGGGGAACGCGACATCAACCATCTCACCATTGTCATCCCATTTCCATCTCTTTTTAATACTTAAATACCCTAGTGGATCCATTCTTGTATTACGCTGATCATTCATCTATGTTCATAATGATTTACCCTTTGATGCTTATCATTCTCATGTTTGAGTAGACTCTAGTTCTTGGGGATATGGAGGAACCCTAGTCTATTTGGATATTGAACGCTTAAAGGTAGGCAACCCATAATTTCTTAAAACATAAAATTATTACAATGAATAAATTTTGATACTGACTAATTGTCTTCCAAATTTAATAAAAAGGATCGAGAAGATCATTTTTGTTGGAGAAGGAGAAGAAGAAGAAGAAGAAGAAGTCATTAGCGGTTGTACCAAAGCTTATCCTAGAGTGGCAATGAATATAGAGTAGAAGACACTGTGCAGCTCTCGTACTCACAGTCGTACCGAGACAAAATCAGAACGTTCAACCAGACCAAAGTGCAAGACAGTCGGAGGTACGAGCACAAGTGCTCATACAAGCCCTCGTACTGAGGCAACAAAGGAACCTTCATCGGTTTCAGAGAACAAGCGCGGTCCTGTACAAGCACACACGCTCGTACCTGCCCTCATACCAAGTACTTAGAGATCCCTAGTTCCTAATTTATAGGCACCCGTTCACACCGACACTCACACGGCGTGATATTTTGCCCATAAGGAGCCGATAGCAGGGGTAGAGACTCATCTAGCTAGCCATTAACACCTCTCTCTCTCTCCAAATTTCACCCCAAATCCTTCCAAACTTCCCATTCTTTGCCATTTTTCTTTGTTTGAGCTGGGGAATCTTATCCTCGGTAAGTTTGTCTCTTGATCCATGGTTGTTTCTCCATTCCGCGATCATTTCTATAGCATCATAAACTTAGATGAGATTGATATTTTCTTGATTTCTCATTGGATTTGAATGTTAGAGTTTGTAATTCTCATATAGGATCAATTGTATGTGGTACAGGAACACAATCCCCACGTAAATTTCATGGAATTCTAATGGTTTTCTGGAGAGGATGGATCGCCTATTTGGACGTGGCAAGGGATAGAAGCCCATGCATGGATATAGTTCCTCTTTCCCACATAGCAGTTCCAAACATGCAAGGGAAGGCATTTCCCTCAATGCAGAAGTAAACAAAGTATACTTGGAGCAATATGCTTGCGCCATCGTGTTAACGAGGTGGAGGTGCGATACCATTCTTAACATGAACGGTCTCGCAGCTGACTTCAACAGGATGGCCCATAACGCGGTCATGGGTGTGTTTGCTCAATCGCACACCCAGACATACGAGGAAATCACCCACGAGTTCCTCGCCACCCTCGAGGGAAACCTTGATGTGGAGGTTGTCGAGCTCGCGTGCACCTCACCCTCGTAGGTAAGTACCATCGTTTCACTCTCCAAGATATGTGCACTATGTTTGGTTTTGAGAATGTAGTGTATCCTAAGGCCGCGGGCGAATATGTGTGCACGAGCCAATCATGTAAGTGCAGATGAGGTTGAAAAATCCCGTCCCCCCTTCACCATAGTTATGGCCCTCCTTTTATAGATCAAGGGGTTGCCACAGTAGCTATGGTGAGGTAGGTATTTGTAATAAATGCTTGATGACGTGTCGCTGTCTTCTGGCCTCCAGGAACAAACACATGTCTTATCACCGCCGCCCAAGATGCTGCTTGGTGTGGGAGTGACACGCACCCTTACAGGTCGCCATGTAGGGAATACTGGGGGTGATTCAACCCCTGTGTCTTGTCATTCCTCTGGCACGCCCGCAGCCTCGCCACGTGCCGCAAAAGGCATGTGTACGCAGAACAGGTACACTACGCGTGGGGTGTGGTGGCTTTTTATATCTCGCTTGCTAGGTGTGGGTTAGGTGGAATAGTCATTGCCGAGCGTAGTCGTTTCCAGGAGTCGGCTGCCCCGGCTCGTTGTCGGGTGTCTTGAACTAGCTCTCTCCAGCACTTTAATTGCTGGCTGTGGCAGAATGTGGCAGGTCTTGAGAAAGATATGCATACCACCACGAAATCTAGACTCCTTCTTAGTGTTGTTATAGATAATCTTGACGAAGATTTGCATGCCACCATTAAGTCATGGTAGCAGTTTGTTGCTGGAGCACCCTTCCAGCCATCTGCCTTGGCTTAGGAGGCTATTGTGGCCCGTGTGCAGTTGGACTCGTGAACCCAAGTGTCACGGTACCGACAGGGCTTTACACCCCCCTTGCCAAGTTGGGTGCAAGCATTGTTTTTATATGTGTGCAGGAACTGTTTGCCTTGCTAGCTGGGTGATTCCTACTGGTTCGATTAAACCTTGGTTCTCAACTAAGGGAAATACTTTGCTTCTATGCTATATCACCCTTCCTCTTTAGGGCAAAACCCAAAAACTCATACGGGGGTAGCAAAGGAATTTCTGGCACCGTTGCCGGGAATCATCTTCTATCAAGTTAGGTACCTACACAAAAAAATTCTCTTTACTTGTTTTGTTTCTTGCCTATTAACCTTTGCTTGCCAAAAATTTCAAAAATACCAAAAATACCTTGCTACTACTTTTGCTTGTCCTGCTA
Organism: Elymus sibiricus; assembly: GCA_039707655.1. Taxonomy (NCBI): domain Eukaryota; kingdom Viridiplantae; phylum Streptophyta; class Magnoliopsida; order Poales; family Poaceae; genus Elymus; species Elymus sibiricus. The sequence continues at coordinate 360,225,496 of CM077666.1, forward strand.
TCATGACTTGCTCTCCTTCTCCTGCTATGATTCCTGAATTAGAAGTTCTTCATTTTAAACAAAAGTTTGGAGAAAGTTTGAAAGATGCTTCGAACCTCCCCCCTAGGGGCATGCGAGTAGTACTTTGCTTCGAGGGCTAATAAACTTTCACAATAAGTATATGCGTTATTTATGACTAATGTGAGTTTTTTGACTATAAGCACTTCCACCTATCCATATTTTGTGGCACCCCGGCTCAGAGCAACCGGTTTACCTTGCATTGCCAGCCCAGAGATCAAGTCTTCTGGCAATACACAACAACTTGGTACAGAAAACAACCGCTTTATTGATCTCTAGCGGATACATAGGTTCCAAATATTACATGATAAGCGAGGCCAAGCGACACACATGGTGCGGCTGCACTTATGTACATTATTTAGTAGACATCTGAGGGGCCTCGATGATAAAGGGACTACTACGCGGCAGCGGAACGACGAGGTAGCGGAACTCCACTCCACAGGGACACTGCTGGGACACGGCCTAGAGCGCGACATACTGCTCAACATCCACACCATGCACGGCTTCTCCTGCATCTAGCATGATAAGCCAGGTGAGTACTTTGAATGTACTCGCAAGCTCACAGCAAACAAAACAAGTACGACAAACAACAATAAGGCATTTAACAAGTTTAATGCATGAGCATGATAATACCCAACATGAGGTGTGCGTGAAAAGTTGCCGTGGTCCCTGGGACCAACTTACCATTTCGGGTTACCACGTAACCACCGTTCATAACTTACCAACGTGATCCTCACTTGATCACAGCAATACCTTTCATAGTGATCCTCACGCGATCACCAATTTTGCATATGCCATCTTGTGAATCTTAGTGTGCAAGTTATTTATATCTGTTGACCCATGGTGTGACCTACTACGAACTGTGTCCATATCCAAGGACGCGGCTATCGATAGATTGTACACTCTGCAGAGGTTAGTACACTGTACCCACACTACGGAACTCATGGCCTCGTGCTCCCATTCAGGTGGACCAACGATATTCCGACAAAACCAATCTATAGCATGACACACTCCCGGCCACTCCGACAAACTCCCCTTTGGGCTATGTCATGGGTGGCCCCGATGTCAACTCGTGACATCCGCCACCTCTGTGGCTGCCACCGTCGTGGCCAAACAAAACATCGTCCCAAACGGGGACCTCGGTACCGTAAAACTTGGGCACACAAGGTTATGACTGCCTACCGGGCCAGGGTAGCGCCAGTGCACAACCTTCCCTAGTAGGAGGCACCGGCGAGAGGCATGACAATAGACCGCATTTGGGCCTCCCCATCCAGGCAAGTGTGGTTGCACTGGTGAGCTCGATTCGGTGGCACCATGACTCGATCAACAGCATGTTCAAGTTGAATTAACATCAAGTTTAACTTGAAATAAAATGATTCGAGCCATAGTATGTGAATGGATGCACGGGTCATGTTCATGAGTAATGAATGCATCTTGTTACCATGAGAGCATATGACATATCTCTACTGCACACTTTAGCAAGAAAGCATATACCCTACTGCATACTATCAAAATGACATGGAACAAATTCTATGCAATAAGTTCTATATAGCAAATCATTTTAATAGTGAATTATATGATGAATTTAATTCAAATAAACCATTGCTATTGCAATGCCATCCTTGCATATGAATGTTGTGGCTTGCCTTGGTTCAGAGGAGTGTCACAATACTCCTGGTCTTCTCCAACACAATTAGGAGCTTCTGAAAATAATTTAAATGCAAAAAGAAAATGTCACATAAAGCATTTTATTTCACCAGAAATTCCAAACAGCAAGAAAAATTCTGAAATTTGGCATGCACAAACTTTGGCTCAATACAAACCAGTAGCAAAAAGAATCAACTCAATTGGACTTATAGAATAGAAATTATAGCTGGTCAAAGTTGGGGTCAGAATCTGGTCAAAATATTCATTTAAATGAATTTAACCGAATTTCAAGAACAGGCCACGTCGAAGGCGTATTTCCAGAGTATGCCTCCACTTAGAAAACGATTCGGGAGAGAGAGAGAGAGGCTGAGAGTGGGGTCCCACTGTCAGGGTTAAAAGAGAGAGAGAGAGAGGGAACAGTGCTCGGCTGCTCGGTCGCCGGTGATTCTCCGGCGAGGAGACCACGGTGGTCGCCGGCGAAGGGCGGGATGGACTCAGCACGTCATGGCGATCAAGCACGTACCCGAGGCGACGGCTGGGGTGGACGGACGGCGTCAGGGTGTTCTTCTCCAGAGACGGCGGCGGTGGAGCTCGTCGGGTACAATGATTCCGGCGACGAACCGGTGAACCAGTGGCACCATCGAACTCAGGAGATCACCACGACCTCGAGGGGAGCAGAGAGCGAAGCTAGGGGTGGCTGGGAGGATTGCATGATCTAGGGGGATCCGCGGCGGATTTCGGCGATGATCGGCGGCAGGAGGCCCTCCCAGTCTTGCCGCGGTTGTGGGAGAGTGATTTGTGGCCAAGTGAAGTGAGAGCGATGGCTATACGGGCTCGGCGACGGCTCTATTTATAAATGGAGTGCGGCCGTGCTTGGGACTCCGCCGGCGATGAATTGCAGAAGAAGAGAGAGGGAGAGGAGCTCAGGCGCGATGTGGAGGAGATGTAGTGGAGCACAGGCTACGCGGTGCACGCATGCGGGCACAGTGAGGCGCACTACGCGGAGCAGACGGAGCACGCGCGCTCACTGTTCCACCTGGTAGCGTTCAGCCGCTTCCGGCGAGCGACTTGCCGGCGTCGGGGAGGAGCAGGGCGAGGCTAGGTGGCACGCTGGAGGCTGCTGCGAGGCGGGGACATGCTGCGGTGGCGAGCGGAAAGTGAATGGACGGCGGCAGAGGGGCCCGATGCACAGAGCGCGACGAGCGCATGTCAAGCATCGTGCACTCACGCGGTCACCGCATGCACTGGCACATGCGGTGCTTTCGGCGCTACCAAACCGTGTCAATCGTGAAGTCCCTTCAACGCGGTGCCTAGAGCTGCGCTTGGCTTGCCATCTGGCGCAGTGGATGTGACTTGAGCTTGATGCAAAGGTTCTGGACAGAAACTTGTGACAAATGCTGGGGACAAACGGCTAGGAATTTGAGTCTAAAATTTTGGGGTTAAGCATCTCTTAGGAGGGTAGTCATGTGGTAAAAATTTCAGCTCCAACAGATCAAGGAAAAAGGTACTTGCTTCACAAAGTGCCCATTCTGTCCAGAAGCAAAAACATTTTCCTTAGCTGAAAATTTCCAAATGACCATGGGATATTTTTGCATAGGGAGGTGAGGCATGATCCAAAGAATATTTGGGAATTTTCTTGGAATTTTTGGAGCAATAAAAATGAGGGTTGCTTCATAGCTTATTGAGAAAATAGGCATTTTCTGGAAGAAAAAGAATATAATGCCTTTAAATAAAAATATCCAATGGCATTATGGTGAGAGGGATGAGGTCTAGGGAAGTTTTAGGGATGATAGAACCCACTTGGAAGAAAATCAAAAATAATTCCAAGTGGTAAGTCCAAAAGAATTGACTGAAAAATCCAAATGCAAATTAAAATATTCAATAAATCCAAATAAAAGGAAAAGCAAAAATCCAGGGTGTTACAAACCTCCCCCCCTTAGGATGAATATCGTCCTCGAGATTCGGTTTCTCAGGAAACAAATATGGGTATGCAGTCCTTAAGAAATCCTCTCTTTCCCAGGTGGCCTCATCCTCAGTGTGGTGCTCCCATTGGACCTTGTAAAACTTTATAGTTTTGCTGCGGGTGACTCTGCCCATCTCTTCCAAAATTCTCAAGGGTTTCTCTTCATATGTTAAATCTTTGGCAAGCTCTAGTTCGGTCATATCTGTCTGTTTTGCGGGTGGTGCGATGCATTTCCGTAGCTGAGACACATGGAAAACATCATGAACCTCGGATAGCTCGGGAGGCAATTCTAACTGATAAGCCACTTTGCCCACTCTGGTCATGACTGGAAACGGACCGATGTACCTTGGTGCGATCTTTCCCCGAGTATGAAATCTTTTGACTCCTTCCATGGGGGTAACTCGAAGATATGCATACTCACCTGGTTCGAAACTGATCTGCCTATGCTTTGAGTCATAGTAGCTCTTTTGACGAGATTTTGCTACTTGCAGTCTGTCTCGAATTTCTTTAACTTGCTTTTTGGCTTCCATCATCAAATCAGTCCCGAAGATTCGGCTGTCTCCTGTCTGAGACCAGTTCAGCGGGGTGCGACACTTACGGCCGTATAGAGCCTCAAAGGGTGACATCTTGAGGCTAGTCTGATAGCCGTTGTTGTAAGAAAACTCAGCGTACGGCAGGCTGTCTTCCCATTTGGGTCCATGAGCAAGAGCGCATGCCCGAAGCATGTCTTCCAAGATTTGATTTACCCATTCTGTCTGCCCATCTGTCTGAGGGTGATAAGCAGTGCTATGCTTCAAAGCAGTTCCAAGGCTTGGTGTAGACGTAGCCAGAACGCTGAGGTAAACAAAGATCCTCGGTCTGAAGTGATAGTCTTGGGTATCCCATGTAGACTGACAATCCTGGATATGTAAAGTTGAGCGAGTTGGTCTGCATGGTAGGTTGTCCTTATTGGAATAATGTAGGCCACCTTGGTGAGCATGTTGACCACGACCCATATGGCGTTATTTCCTCGTGGTGTCCTCGGTAACCCCACGATGAAGTCCATGCAGATATCATCCCATTTCCATTGTGGAACGGGTAAGGGTTGAAGTAGACTGGCGGGTTTCTGATGTTCAGCCTTCACCTTATTGCATATATCGCAACAGGCGACAAAATATGCGATATCTTTCTTCATACCTTCCCACCAGAATGTTTGCTTCAAGTCTTGATACATTTTAGTGCCTCCGGGATGAATGGAGTATGCAGACTCGTGAGCTTCCTTCAGAATCTGCTGCTTTAATTCCCCACGGTCAGGTACACAGACGCGATTCCGAAATCGGAGGGTACCTTTATCGTCAAGGCTGAAATCTTGCGTCTTCCCTTCTCGTACTTGGGCCATCACCTTGAGTAACTTTGGGTCACCAGGTTGAGCATTACGGATTTCGCCTTCCAGAGTAGGGGTTACTTCCAAGGTAACCGAGCGTGTTGCATCACAAATGATCATATTGAGTTGAGCTATTTCTTCTTGAAGTGTTGGGTGTAGACGCTCGATTAATGAATTTGCTGTGGCCAGTTTGCGACTGAGGGCATCGGCGACCACATTAGCTTTTCCTGGATGATAATTGATACCAAGGTCATAATCTTTGGCCAGTTCAGGCCATCTTCTTTGCCGGAGGTTCAAGTCCGGTTGAGTGAATATATACTTGAGACTCTTGTGGTCGGTGTTGATTTGGCATCGTTTTCCAATGATGTAATGCCTACAAATTTTTAAGGCATGGGCCACAGCTGCCATTTCCATGTCGTGTGTAGGATAATTCTTCTCATGCAGTCGGAGCTGTCTTGATGCATAGGCCACGACCTTTCCTTCTTGCATAAGCACACACCCAATGCCACGCCTGGAGGCATCACAATAGATGTCGAAACTCTGGTAGATATCTAGCAGAGTCAACACTGGAGCGGTGGTCAAACGGGTCTTTAGCTCATTGAAACTGTTCTCACATGCTTCCGTCCATATGAACTTCTGATTCTTCTTGAGTAGTTCCGTCATTGGTTTGGCAATCTTTGAGAAGCCTTCAATGAAGCGACGGTAATAACCTGCCAGACCCAAGAAACTCCTGATTTCTGTCACTGAAACCGGTGTCTTCCAATTTAATACTTCTCTGACTTTGCTTTGATCCATGGACACTCCTTGAGCGGAAAGAGTATGCCCAAGGAATCCCACTTCCTTAATCCAAAATTCACATTTGCTGAACTTGGCATTGAGTTGATGAGCGCGTAATCGCTCCAATACTGCTCGGAGATGATGTTTGTGTTCTTCTTCACTTTTGGAATATATAAGGATATCATCAATGAATACTACCACAAACTTGTCCAAAAAGTCCATGAACACCTTGTTCATCATGTGCATGAAGAATGCAGGAGCATTGGTTAGCCCAAATGACATGACCGTATACTCGTACAGCCCATATCGTGTAGTGAATGCTGTCTTGGGGATATCTTCTTTTCTGATTTTCAGCTGGTGATACCCGGTGCGCAAATCAATCTTGGAGAACACTTGAGCTCCACTAAGTTGATCGAACAAATCATCGATCCTGGGCAGCGGGTATTTATTCTTGATTGTGACATCATTGAGAGCGTGGTAGTCAACACACATCCGGAGACTGCCATCCTTCTTGCCCACAAATATTGCAGGTGCTCCCCAAGGAGATGAACTGGGGTGAATATATTCTTTTTGAAGCATCTCATCCAATTGCTTCTTCAGCTCCACTAGTTCGGATGAAGGCATTTGATAATATTTCTTGTAAATCGTTGTTGTCCCTGGCACAAGCTCAATTGAGAATTCCAGCTCCCGGTCAGGTGGCATGCCTGGCAATTCTTCTGGAAACACATCTGGGAATTCACAGACCACTTGGACTAAATTCATATCTGTAGCAATTGCTGCATAAACCATCCCCTTCTTTGGCATGCATCTATCGGCAAAGAACCGAGCAGACTGGCCCGAGGGATTTATTAGCGTGACTTCTCTTATTGCGCAATTGATGCAGACCTGGTGTCTTGTCAACCAATCCATCCCCAAAATAACGTCCAATTTCGGAGATTCAATGGATACCAGGGATGTGGGGAAGATAACTCCATTGATTGATATTTCCAATCCTCGGCATACAATATTTGTCCTAAGCATGGATTCAGGGGATTGTACCACCATAACTTTGTCCAAAAGAGTATAGGAAAGTCGATGCTGGGCAACAAAACTCTGCGAAATAAAAGAATGGGAAGCCCCGAAATCGAATAAAATTGTTGCAGGTATGTCATTAACAAGAAACATACCAATGACCACATCGGGAACTTCGGAAGCTTCTTCGGCGGAGATATGATAAACTTGCCCTTGAATATACTTCCGGTTGGGGAATTGCCCCACATAATTGACTTGAGGCTTCAGGTTGGTTGGTGACTTTCCGTTCTTGGGACACTGCCTAGCGTAATGCCCAGTTTGTCCACATGAGTAACATGCATTGTTACGCTGACAGTCTTCCTTGTTTGGCTTGGTGACCATAGTCTTAATCTGACTTTCATTCTTGATGTTCCCCTGCTGCCAGGTTGGCTTGAACTCGAACTGGGGTTGCTGCCAAGTACGAACCTTCTGAAAAACTTGCCCTTCCTTCTTGGGTTCAAACTTGCGTTTGCGATCTTCATAGGCAGTCTTATGATCATTAACCAGTTTGTGTTCCCTTTCGGCAATGAGTGCCTTGTTCACCAGAGTTTGGAAGTCAGGGAAATCCAGCATGCTGAGTGCACATCGGAGGGTAAGGTTGAGTCCTCCGAGGAACCGATCTATCTTCCATTCTTTGGTGGCCACATCATGTGTGGAATAACGGGCCAAGTGATTGAACTTGTTTAAATACTCACTTACAGTTGAGTTCCCTTGTGTAAGGGTGAGGAATTCTCGCTGCTTGACCTTCAAGATACCGGCGGGAATATGATACTTGCGGAATTTATATTTAAATTTATCCCAAGTAATCTCGTCTTCAGCAGGCCACATAATTTTGGTATTGTCCCACCATATAGCAGCTGGTCCTTCCATATAATGAGTGGCGAAGGGTACCTTATCAGCATCTTCAGTGCGAGCAATTTCTAGCTTCTTCTCAATGGTCCTCAACCAGTCATTGACTTCCATTGGGTCCACTGCTTGACTGAAACTTGGCGGTTTGGTCCTCTGAAAGCCTGATAGCTTGGAGTGATTACCAGTGTGATTATTCTGCCCAACTATAGTCTGCATGCTTCTCAGGAACTCCATCAGATCTTGGATCCTCTTTTCCTCAAACATTCGCATAATCTGCTCTGTTGTGGGTGCTTGAGGTGGAGGAGGTGGTGGCTGATATGGTTCTAGAGAATGTCCTGCTTGCCTGGCGGATTGACGAACTGGAGTATCGTCGCCACCATGACAGTTACTGCCACACCTTGTCTTCCTATATATGTTTCCCAATACGAAGCATCGAGATGAGCAACATCCATTAGGGAAAAAAATAGGAAGGTGAAGCAACAAACCCGGAAGAGAAAAGCGAGGAAAATCCAAGGCAAAAAGCGGAAATAACATAATTATACAATACATCATCCAGCATACATAACTGGACAACAGCATGGGTGTCGGTTCTAAATCCGGCATATCTCGTAGTAGGGGTCCTAAGCTAGGCGTCTTGGAGCGATGGTAACATGGACACGGGATTTTACCCAGGTTCGGGCTCTCTCGAAGAGATAATACCCTATGTCCTGCTTTTGATTGTATTCATATGGGGTGTAGTACAGAGTACAAGTATCTACCACGAGATTGTTCTAATTACTATGAGTCCATCTATTGACTAGCCTGGCCTCGGTTTATATATGTACCGGAGGCCTAGGGTTTAGAAGAGTCCTCGTCTTGGGCGCCAAGTCTTGTGGAAACTTTCTTGTATTCATCATGGGCCGCCCGAAGTGGCCCATTAGTGAACCGCCATGGGGGTCCTCGGCCCGACCCACTGGTCGGGAGACGACGTGGTGAGTACCCTCTAGTCCAGGACACCGTCAGTAGCCCCCTGAACCGGTCTTCAAGTTGGGGATGCTCCTCGGTTCTTCCGAGCTGTTCTTCGTCTTCGGTCATCGGTCTTGAAAACTGGTTCAACAAATATTCGCATCTCCGATCTCGAGGATCGCCGAGGTGTATCCGAAGAGTTCACACGTCGGGTATCCGAGGAGCCCTTTAAGTTCTCGGCCTTTATCAATGCCTTGTTATTTTTACGCCACACCTCGGGTTCAAAGTGTTTTCAGTGCGGCGGTGTCCTTTTTGCATCCGAGCTCCAACGTCGGACTGCATCTGAGGTGTCTTTTTGCAGCCGAGCTCCAACGCCGGACTGCATCCGAGGAGGCATAGAGTACCTCATCTTTGAAAAAGTTTGAAGGAGGTTATCCGAGCTTAACGCTGAAAAATTTCTCTATGGAGCCAGCCACTCGCAGCCGAGCTTTATGCCGGACTGCTTCCGAGGTGGTGCACCACCTCTGCCGTGAGCTGATTTTTTGTGGATTGGTGCAATTTATTCTCTGCCGAGATGTATAACCAGTAGCCCTCAAGGTGTCTGCCGGCCTAAAATCCGGGATGCGCCTGAAGGATATAACAAAACCGCTGATCCCAGTAGCCCCTGAGACTTAAGTCGAGTCGATTCGCGAAATCGGCCTGAGGATCAACTCCTAGCTCGGCAGCATACTTAGGAATGGAAACGCGGTGTGCATAGTCCTCGAGACTCAGGTTGGGTGCGGCCGACCAACCTGAGGATCGTAATCTCCTCGGAAACTGTTTTACACTTTTTTTTTAAATTGTCTACATTGAATAGGCAATGCAGTAGCCCCCTGAGACACTGGTCGGGTGGTAACACCAGATCCGGGGATCGATGTAACCCGTTAATGGATTTTAAGTGAGAAGCGCGAAGCCCAGTAACCCCCGAGCCTTAATTTGGGCAAGGGTGGCCGAATTAAGGATCGATATCCAGAGTAAATTGATTTTAATCACAATTTATGTGTAATGATTCTATGTATCCAAGTACTTTACATCATTAATGCTCGGATCCGCATTGTACAAAACTTTGTTGACCGACCATCGGCTTCAACCTCCTCGGCCAGTAGCCAGGGAGTGTTTTCCTACTTTATAAAGCCTTTATAATGGTTTATTGGACTCTTTTATATGTCCGAAGTGTTTTATACCAAAAACTCGAGATTAGAATTGCACAGTTTTTTCAAAGACGGCCGAACTGCTTTTCTATTGGTGACCTCGGACAAGCCGAACACTTTTATGAAAGCAAGCTGATCGGCCGATTGAATTTGCGCATGTTTGTGGTAGTCAGCTTTTAAGCTGTATTTTGCATCTTTATGCTATATGTTATTTTGACTCCGTTGCGACTGTTTATAATTTGAAAGTGGCCCATCGTTGGCTTCCACCCCTTTGTAGATGCTACGCAAGGTGTTTCCGCAATAATAAGACAACCCTTAGCCGACGTCTCGGTGCCCGGAGGCGGTTGTGGTAGCGGAAACGAGGCAATCAGATATGTAGAATGTATAACTTTCACTTAGTCATAGGAGCTTGACTGTGGGGGCAAGTAACTAGCCCCCGGTGTTTGGATTGTTCGGGCATGCCGAGGTGCAGCTCGGCTGGGAAGTTGCCAAACTACGGGTCGGAAAAGATTTCTCGAGCCAAATTATTATGCACGGCAGCTCGGTCAAGAGGAGGTCCCGCCTCCTGAAAAAAAAACGTACAAATAGGTTTAAAAGCTTCATAGGCTCAGAAAACCAAAAAACTTACACAAAACCTTTACATCTAGAATAAATCAAGTTTTTTGGTGCCAATCCGAAATTGGTCTTAAAATTAATTTTTTCCTTCCGTCGTGCTTTAACATGACACGTCCGATCTCTAAACTTCAAGTAGGTCAGCCTTCGGCTTCAACCTCCATATCCCGAAGGCGGAGTGCTTCTCAGAGGCCAATTTAGCAAACTAAACTCGAGCGGCTTTAGAGAAACCAGGCTATCCGGCTATTGACCATACACTCAAGTTGAAAAAGGAGTGTTAGAAAAAGACTTTGCAACGACTTAGAAGAAAAAATATTTATTATAAAACGGCTCATATAAATTTAAGAGCCCCCAGTTAACATGGGAAAAAGAAGTGTTTTAACAAACTAAGTTTTTAACAAACAATTTTTTGTTTAAGACAAAAATATAACGCTTGGTTGAACCAAACAAAAATTGAAAATTAAAAAGGTTGAGCATGAAAGCGACTTAGCTGGTTAATGTGCTCGGTGTTGATGACGCGGTTCGAGCTTGCGGCAGGAGGAGGACGCCCCTCGAACTTTGACAGATACGACATATTGCATGGTCCTCGACTTGACCGAGGTCCCAGCCCCAAGCCCGTCCCGAGGTGACCGAGCAAGGAGCTCGGCACTCCAAAGTGGCGACACAACACGACCGATGTGGCGAGGCGAAGCCCCCGGTCCAGCCGAGGTGACGGAGTAGGTCGGCAGGGTAATGCCGAAGTCCCGGGCCGAGTGGGTTGATGAAGTGATTGCGAAGCCCTCGGTCCAACCGAGGTGACGAAGCAAGTTGTTGAGGCGACGTTGGAGCCCCCACGTCAGCCGACGTGTCGAATCAGCTCGGTCGACGTCGATTTACCTGTGCACACGAATAGTGCAAACCAAAATAATAATAATAATAATAATTGAAAAAATAATTGTATAACTAATTTATGCAAAGTGAATAATCAGGTAAATATGGCCTGGGTGCTGAGGTCAGTTTGACGACACGATGACTCAATGTGGTGACCCCGTGACATAGTTCGAATTCATGTGGTAGGCCGAGCTGCGGACGTGGTGTCCGCCGGACTATGGAGGAAGCCGGCTGGCCAGAAACTGGACGGACCACCACGTTGATGCGATCAACGGACCGAATTGTAACCGGCAGAGAAATCTGCACATAAAAATTCATGCAAACCAGCAGAAAAATATCCTGTGCTATTTAACATATACAGTACAGGTAATTAAAAAAAACCTGGTGTCCTTCGTTCGGACGACGAGGCGTAAAAATCCGAGGTAAAAATCCAGGACTAGTACTGCCTTGTACGAACACCAATCAATCCTCGAAAGACGTGATGACCAATTAGTATTTTTGAGTGGAGTCCTCAACGTAGTATTCCTAGTAGACTTGTACTAGTAGTCTCCATCTATGTTGAGCCCCCCAAGGCGTTTTCCTTTTGCCATGGGTTAATTAAACTTTGCTGCAACTTAGCATTCATCTGCTATTAGTATATTGTGTAAGCACAAAAAGTAGCAACCCACGGGGCAGCGTCGTTACATGAATAAAAAAAGAAAACAAGAGCAGAGGATCATCCCTGTCTATGAACTGCCCGAGAAGGGCTGCATCGGGCTTCTCAACCTGGGACTCGGGATCGCTTGGGGCATGAGGCCAGCGCTCAGCCGATCTGTTCGGATTTTTTTTTCTTTTTGCTTTTGATCATGCAGATCTCTTACGCCTAGCGGCTACCGACGCACAAATTCCCCTGATCCGATCTGATTCCAAAATCTATCTCGGACGAGCCTGCGAAATATAATTGCAATCCGACAACAATAATTCTCAAAGAAATCAATTCATGCAAAACGAATCTGATTGAAAAAATAGCACCTGATCATCCCATCGATCCGCGACGAACACCGAGCAGGCTCTCAATGAAAGCATCAATGTCGGTTCTAAATTCGGCATATCTCGTAGTAGGGGTCCTAAGCTAGGTGTCTTGGAGCGATGGTAACATGGACACGGGATTTTACCCAGGTTTGGGCTCTCTCGAAGAGATAATACCCTACGTCCTGCTTTTGATTGTATTCATATGGGGTGTAGTACAGAGTACAAGTAACTACCACGAGATTGTACTAATGACTATGAGTTCATCTATTGACTAGCCTGGACTCAGTTTATATATGCACCGGAGGCCTAGGGTTTAGAAGAGTCCTCGTCTTGGGCCCGACCCACTGGTCGGGAGATGACGTGGTGAGTACCCTCTAGTCCACCACCGGAGCAAAGGAAACACGACGATGCTGATGGGACGACTCTCCCTCAGGGTCTGGAGCAGGGCGGCTCCGCAGTATCGGAGTGGCTGGGGTAGCGAGAAGCATAGCCCACTGGGCTGGGGACTCATGGGGAGTCACTGCCGAAGTACCCGAGTTACTCTGAGAAGGTGTGGGAGTCACTGGTGCAGGTGGAGGTAAGGTAACTGGAGGAACAAGCGATGTATGGATAAGTAAAGGTGGAGCGAAGGCAGATCGAGCGGCAGCTAGCTTGTCTCGAGCGCAGTTCAGCTCCTGGGCTAGGCTGACGATCAGAAAGTATCCAGCCGTTATGTAACGAGACAGGTGGTTGGCTGACCGGTCACACTCCGGATCAATGTAAGGGAAACGGATCTGTCCTGACTCAAACAGGGACGGATAGAAGTAGAAACCTGGGTGAGTCTGCATTTGAATCTCGTTATAGCGCAAGTCAATGAGAGCCTCAAATGCTGCAAACTTGACCACCTGGTCGGGTGTAGAAGCAGTCCCGCCCTTGGTGGAGCGAGTGTAAGTGCCCACTACGGTACTGTTATGCATGACGACCTCTGCGTGGTACTCGTAAACACCATCAGCAAGCTACTCTCGATACACCTGGTACATAGGGTCATCGCCGTCGGGGTAGAGTCGGCGCCACATGTTGCTAAGCAGATGCAGAAAGGTGGAAGGTGCTGGCTCAGGCTGATACGGATAAGGGACGGGTGCCATCTACACTCACAATATTAGCTGATCAGTATTAACAGTAAACTATATGCATTCAATGCAACACCCAAGTGCAGAGTCAAACCTCAAATCGCTACAAAGGCTAAAACTACCATTTTCTAACGCGTCGGCTATCTAGGGCGTCCTACAGTCAGCGCGGCTCTGATACCAAGCGTTGTGGCACCCCGGCTCAGAGCAACCGGTTTACCTTGCATTGCCAGCCCAAAGATCAAGTCTTCTGGCAATACACAACAACTTGGTACAGAAAACAACTGCTTTATTGATCTCTAGCGGATACATAGGTTCCAAATATTACATGATAAGCGAGGCCAAGCGGCACACACGGTGCGGCTGCACTTATGTACATTATTTAGTAGACATCTCAGGGACCTCGATGATAAAGGGACTACTACGCGGTAGCAGAATGACGAGGTAGCGGAACTCCACTCCACAGGGACACTGCTGGGACACGGCCTAGACCGCGACATACTGCTCGACATCCACACCATGCACGGCTTCTCCTGCATCGGGCATGATAAGCCAGGTGAGTACTTTGAATGTACTCGCAAGATCACAGCAAACAAAACAAGTACGACAAACAACAACAAGGCATTTAACAAGTTTAATGCATGAGCATGATACTACCCAGCATGAGGTGTGCGTGAAAAGTTACCGTGGTCCCTGGGACCAACTTACCATTTCGGGTTACCACGTAACCACCGTTCATAACTTACCAACGTGATCCTCACTTGATCACAGCAATACCTTTCATAGTGATCCTCACGCGATCACCAATTTTGCATATGCCATCTTGTGAATCTTAGTGTGCAAGTTAATTATATCTGTTGACCCTCGGTGTGACCTACTACGAAATGTGTCCATATCCGAGGACGCGGCTATCGATAGATTATACACTCTGCAGAGGTTAGTACACTATACCCACACTACGGAAGTCATGGCCTCGTGCTCCCATTCGGGTGGACCAATGATATTTCGACAAAACCAATCTATTACATGACACTCTCCCGGCCACTCCGACAAACTCCCCTTTGGGCTATGTCATGGGTGGCCCCGATGTCAACTCGTGACATCCGCCACCTCTGTGGCTGCCACCGTCGTGGCCAAACAAAACATCGTCCCAAACGGGGACCTCGGTACCGTAAAACTCGGGCACACAAGGTTATGATTGCCTACCGGGCCAAGGTAGCGCCAGTGCACAACCTTCCCTAGTAGGAGGCACCGGCGAGAGGCATGACAATAGACCGCATTTGGGCCTGCCCATCCAGGCAAGTGTGGTTGCACTGGTGAATTCGATTCGGTGGCACCATGACTCGATCAACAACATGTTCAAGTTGAATTAACATCAAGTTTAACTTGAAATAAAATAATTCAAGCCATAGTATGTGAATGGATGCACGGGTCATGTTCATGAGTAATGAATGCATCTTGTTACCACGAGAGCATATGACATATCTCTACTGCACACTTTAGCAAGAAAGCATGTACCCTACTGCATACTATCAAAATGACATGGAACAAATTCTATGCAATAAGTTCTATATAGCAAATCATTTTAATAGTGAATTATATGATGAATTTAATTCAAATAAACCATTGCTATTGCAATGCCATCCTTGCATATGAATGTTGTGGCTTGCCTTGGTTCAGAGGAGTGTCATAATACTCCTGGTCTTCTCCAACACAATTAGGAGCTTCTGAAAATATTTTAAATGCAAAAAGAAAATGTCACATAAAGCATTTTATTTCACCAGAAATTCCAAACAGCAAGAAAAATTCTGAAATTTGGCATGCACAAACTTTGGCTCAATACAAACCAGTAGCAAAAAGAATCAACTCAATTGGACTTATAGAATAGAAATTATAGCTGGTCAAAGTTGGGGTCAGAATCTGGTCAAAATATTCATTTAAATGAATTTAACCGAATTTCCAGAACAGGCCACGTCGAAGGCGTATTTCCAGAGTATGCCTCCACTTAGAAAACGATTCGGGAGAGAGAGAGAGAGAGGCTGACAGTGGGGTCCCACTGTCAGGGTTAAAAGAGAGAGAGGGGGGAACAGTGCTCGGCGGCTCGGTCGCCGGTGATTCTCTGGCGAGGAGACCACGGCGGTCGCCGGCGATGGGCGGGATGGACTCAGCACGTCACGGCAATCAAGCATGTACCCGAGGCGACGGCTGGGGTGGACGGACGACGTCGGGGTGTTCTTCTCCAGATACGGCTGCGGCGGAGCTCGTTGGGTACAACGATTCCGGTGACGATCCGGTGAACTAGTGGCACCGTCGAACTCAGGAGATCACCACGACCTCGAGGGGAGCAGAGAGCGAAGCTGGGGGTGGCTGGGAGGAGTTCACGATCTAGGGGGATCCGCGGCGGATTCCGGCGATGATCGGCGGCTGGAGGCCCTCCCGGCCTTGCCACGCTTGTGGGAGAGTGATTTGTGGCCAAGTGAAGTGAGAGCGATGGCTAGACGGGCTCGGGGACGGCTCTATTTATAGATGGAGTGCGGCCGTGCTCAGGACTCCGTCGGCGACGAACTGCAGAAGAAGAGAGAGGGAGAGGAGCTCGGGCGCGACGTGGAGGAGATGTAGTGGAGCACAGGCTACGCGGTGCACGCACGCGGGCACAGTGAGGCGCACTACGCGGAGCAGACGGAGCACGCGCGCTCATTGTTCCGCCTGGTAGCGTTCGGCCGCTTCCGGCGAGTGGCTTGCCGGCGTCGGGGAGGAGCAGGGCGAGGCTAGGTGGCACGCTGGAGGCTGCTGCGAGGCGGGGACATGCTGCGGTGGCGAGCGGAGAGGTGGCAGAGGGGCCCGATGCATAGAGCGCGGCGAGCGCATGCCAAGCACCGCGCACTCATGCGGTCACCGCGTGCACTGGCACACGCGGTGCTTTCGGCGCTGCCAAACCGTGTCAATCGTGAAGTCCCTTCAACGCGGTACCTAGAGCTGCGCTTGGCTTGCCATCTGGCGCAGTGGATGTGACTTGAGCTTGATGCAAAGGTTCTGGACAGAAACTTGTGACAAATGCTGGGGACAGACAGCTAGGAATTTGAGTCTGAAATTTTGGGGTTAAGCATCTCTTAGGAGGGTAGTCATGTGGTAAAAATTTCAGCTCCAACAGATCATGGAAAAAGGTACTTGCTTCACAAAGTGCCCATTCTGTCCAGACGCAAAAACATTTTCCTTAGCTGAAAATTTCCAAATGACCATGGGATATTTTTGCATAGGGAGGTGAGGCATGATCCAAAGAATATTTGGGAATTTTCTTGGAATTTTTGGAGCAATAGAAATGAGGGTTGCTTCATAGCTTATTGAGAAAATAGGCATTTTCAGGAAGAAAAAGAATATAATGCCATTAAATAAAATTATCCAATGGCATTATGGTGAGAGGGATGAGGTCTAGGGAAGTTTTAGGGATGATAGAACCCACTTGGAAGAAAATCAAAAATAATTCCAAGTGGTAAGTCCAAAAGAATTGACTGAAAAACCCAAATGCAAATTAAAATATTCAATAAATCCAAATAAAAGGAAAAGCAAAAATCCAGGGTGTTACATATTTTGCTAGCCTCTTCGGTACCGTGCATTGCCCGTTCTCACCTCGAGACTTTGTGCAAACTTCACCGGCGCATCCAAATCCCGTGATATGATACACTCTATCACACATAAGCCTCATTATATCCTTCCTCAAAACAACCACCATACCTACCTATTATGGCATTTCCATAGCCATTCCGAGATATATTTCCATGCAACTTCCATTGTTACTATCCATATGACTTGAGCATTCATTGGCATATTGCTTTGCATGATCATATAGAGCTGACATGATATTTTATGGCAAAGCCACTGTTCATCATTGTTATACATGTTACGCTAGATCATTGCACATCCTGGTACACTGCCAGAGGTATTCATATAGATTCACATTTCTTCAGTTTATCGAGTTGTAAATAAATAAAATTGTGATGATCATCATTATTAGAGTGTTACCCCTACCAGTGAGGAAAAGAATGGTGGAGACTAATGAGTCGTCGAAAAAGTGGGGATGAGGTTCATGAGACTGTTCTAAAAAAAGAAAAAGAAAAAAGAGAGAGAAAAACAAAAAAATGAGAGAAAAAGAGAGAGGGGGCACACTACTATCCTTTTGCCACACTTGTGCTTCAAAGTAGCACCATGTATTTCATATAGAGAGTTTTCATATACTTCATGACTATGCTAGTGGGATCTTTACATTATAGAACTTGTCTTGTATAGTCCGATGACGAGCTTCCTCAAATGCTCGAGGTCTTCATGAGCAAGCAAGTTGGATGCACACCCACTTAGCTACATTAGGAGAGCTTTCATACACTTATAGCTCTAGTGCATCTGTTGCATGGCAATCCCTACTCCTTATATTGACATCGATTGTAAGGCCTCTCCATTGCCTAACGATCCGCCTAGTCGATGCAAGACTTTCTCAACTTTTTGTCTTCCCTTATATACCTCTACCATCATTCTCTTTGCCATCCAAAGTGCTAAGTCCATGGCTCACGCACATGTATTGAGTGTAGTTGAAAAGGCTGAAGCGAGAAAAAGTATGATACAATTGCTGGGTTTGGCACCGGGGTGCTAATGATTTATACTTTATGCTAGGAAGACTAAGCATGCTAAGCTATATGATTTTGTAGGGATAACGTTCTTTAGCATTCTTTATTTTGAAGGGCATGATTGTTTGTTAGTATGCCTGAGTATTGATGTCTTTATATCAAATGATAGACTATTGCCCTGAATCATTTGTATCTTAATATTCATGCCATGATTATATTATTTGATCAAGATTGTGCTAGGTAGCATTGCACATCAAAAATTATCTCTGCTTTATCATTTACCTACTCGAGGACGAGCAGGAATTAAGCCTGGGGATGTTGATACGTCTTCGACGCATCTATAATTTTTTATTGTTTCATGCCATTATCCTACTATTTCCACATACTTTTGGCAACAATTTATATGATTTCTTGGACTAACATATTAATCTAGTGCCCAGTGCCAGTTTCTGTTTTTTTGCATGTTTTTGTATTTCGCGGAAAATCCGTATCAAACGAAGTCCAAACGCGATAAAAAGTTACAGTGATTTTTTATGGAATATATGAGAATTTTTGGCGAAAGAATCAACAGACGGGATGGCCCACAGGCCCCGCAAGCTCAAGGGGCGTGCCCCCTACACTTGAGGCCACCTCGTAAGTCGGTTGGGGTGTCCTTCGGCTGCAAGGAAGCTAATATCCGAAGAAAAATCCCCTCAAAATTTTAGCCTGATCGGAGTTATAGATCTCCGGAGAAATGGTGTTCGACCAGAAAACAGGAACGTGAAACAAAGAAGAAAAGAGAGAGAGAGAGAGAGAGAGAGAGAGAGAGAGATCCAATCTAGGGGGCTCCTGCCCCTCGGGGACCATGGCGGCCAGGGACCAAAGGGGGAATCCTTCTCCCATCTAGGGGGGAAGGCCAAGCAAGAAGAAGAAGGAGGGGGGCTCTCGCCCCCTCTCTCCCAGTGGCGCCGGAGCACTACCGGGGGAACCATCGTGACAACGATCTACATCAACAACTTCGCCGCTGTCAACAACAACTTTCTCCCCCTCTATGCAGCAGTGTAACCTCTCTTTTCCCACTATAATATCTACTTAAACATGGTGCTTTATGCCACATATTATTATCCAATGATGTGTTGCCATCCTATGATGTTTGAGTAGATTTGTTTTGTCCTATGGGTTGGTTGGTGATCGTGATTAGTTTGAGTTGCATGTTTTATTTTGGTGCTGTCCTATGGTGCCCTACATGCCGCACACACGTGCAGGATTTCCGCCGTAGGGTGTTGTAATATGTTCATAATTTGCTTACTGTCAGGGTTGCGTGAGCGACAGAAACACAAACTTGGGTAAGTAGGTTGTTGCGTATGGGATTAAAGGGGACTTTACACTTAATGCTATGGTTCTGTTTTACCTTAATGAGCTTTAGTAGTTGCGGATTCTTGCTAGAGTTCCAATCATAAGTGCATGTGATCCAAGTATGGAAAGTATATTAGCTTATGCCTCTCCCTCATATAAAACTGCAAAAATGATTACCGGTCTAGTTATCAATAGCCTAGGGACACATCTTTCTTATTGTTCTCCAAAAACTCTCTACTAAACAATTAACTTTTATTATCTCGCAAAGTACTTCTAGTTTTATTCTTGCAAAGTAGTTTATTACTTGCTTCTAGGTAAAGCAAACATTGGTGTGCGTAATGTTGTATCGGTGGTCGATAGAACTTGAAGAGAATATAAATCCTACCTTTAGCTCCTCGTTGGGTTCGACACTCTTACTTATCGAAAAAGGCCCCCTATACTTGTGGGTTATCACGCGCCCCCGGCCCGGATAACACAAAGGATATCAATCAGGGATACAGTGCACTCAAACTTCCCCGCTATGTCATGACTGACACGTTAATGAGGTAGTGAATCACAAACCTTAACACTAATATTTTCACTAACTAATGTTTATTAGCTAGTAAACCTCCATATTATAACTTCAGTATCATTGATCATACGATTCACATGCAATGGTCTTCATGAAAGTTTTTATTATACCACTCTTGTATACCTCTCATTTTTAGACTAAACATATAGCTCGTGCAAATTACCACTTCCTATTTAACTCTCAAATAGATATAGGTGAAGCATGAGAGTGCAAATGATTTCTATAAAATATAACTATCGCCGTGCTCTAAAGATATAAGTGAAGCACAAGAGCAAATTGCCTTAACTCAAAAGATATAAGTGAAGCACGAAGAGCATTCCAACAAATCATAATGAATGTGTGTCTCTCTCAATAGGTGTGTCCGAAAAACAATGATTGTGGCAAATAAGAAAACAAAATAAAACTATAGCACACGGCGCTCCAAGCAAAACTCATATCATGTGATAAATAAAAATATAGCTCCGAGTAATATTACCGATAGATTGGAGACGAAAGAGGGGATGCCTTCGGGGCATCCCCAAGATTAGGGTCATGCCGCTCCTTATTCCTTCATGCATCATGATCTCACCCAAAACTTGAAAACTTCAGCACACAAAACTCAACAGAAACTTCGTGAGATCCGTTAGTATAATAAATCAATCATCCACTTTAGGTAGTGTTATAAATAGATTCATAATTGCCCTTGCATAATACCTACTGTATTCTAACTTCTCCATGACTTATACGCCCAATATAATCCATAGCATCATCAAAATAAGCACACTATGCAATAAAAATAGAATCTTCTAAAACAGAATAGTACATAATGACAGAATATTTATTCGTACTTCTGTTACTCCGAAAATTCTGAAAAATTAGGACAACGTAAACAATTTTTAACCCAGTATTTTGTAAAACTTTCGGGATTTTATTACCTTCCAGTACAGAACTAAAATTCCAGCACTTAGCACAAAAGTTTCTGTTTCTACACAACATCAATTTTACTATCACTCAAATCATCCCAAAGGCTTTACTTGGCACAAAACTCAAAAGAAAAGATAAAAACACAATCATTATAGTAGCAATAACCATGTTGACTCAAGAAAGATAAAATGATAACTATTGGGTTGTCTCCCAACAAGCTCTTTCTTTATAGCCATTAAGATAGGCTTGAGATTTCAATGATGATCACATGAAATACAAGAATTGAAGCATAGAGAGAGCATCATATAGCATGTTACAAACACATTTAAGTATAACATACTTCCTATGCATAGGCATTTTATAATTGAACAATCAAAGAAAGCAATATTTAGCATATGCAAGGAAGAAGGACGAAACATTAACAATTTGAACATCAAGAGAGGTAATTGAGTAACATGAACATTTCTATAACCATAGTTTCCTCTCTCAAAATAATTACATGTAGGATCATAAGCAAATTCAACAATATAGCTATTATATAAAATATTCTCTCCATGATCCACATGCATGCAGGTTTTATAATCTTCCAAGATAGTGGGATTAACATCAACTATAGTCATGACCTCTCCAAAACCCACTTTTATCAAAAACTTAATAAGATTGATTGTTCTCCAAGATAGTGGGATTTTCTAAAGTTTACACTCTTCCAAACTCACTTTTAATATTTATAGCATTACGGTCATCACCCCAATCATGATGATTAGCACAATTGACTTTCATGAAATTCATACTAACAACATTGCAATCATGCTTTTTCATTCAATAAATGTATCCCAATAGCATTTTATTTTATCACTTCTTCATTATTAGCTATTGGTTTACGATAAGCAGCAAGTTTGAAAAGATTAGCAAGTGGATTAGGATTCATATGTCTTTATTTTTATTTTATTGAGTTAAAATGATGGCAACAAAAGCAAAGATAGCACACAAGATAGTTTTGGTATTTTTGATTTTTTTAACGGAAGCAAGTAAAGGCAAATAAAATAAAATAAAAAGTAGAACAACTAAATGATAAATGTGTGTGAAGGGACCTATATTTGTTTGATGAAGTCTTGCTACTTGTGAGATGCGTTGGGATTTTCCCCGAAGAGGAAGGGTGAAGCAATATAGTAGCGGATAGTATTTCCCTCAGTGAGAATCAAGGTTATCGAACCAATAGGAGAACCAAGCAAATTCCTAGTAAGCAGTACCGACACACACAAGAGCAAATACTTGCACCCAACGTGGGTGCTACTTGTAGACTGCGTTGGTATTTCCCCGGAGAGGAGAGGATGATGCAGTATAGTAGAGATAAGTATTTCCCTCAGTTAAGAACCAAGGTTATCAATCCAGTAGGAGAACCAAGCGAAATTCCGTTAAGCGCACCTGCACACACAAGAGCAAACACTTGCACCCAACGCAAATAAGAGGGTTGTCAATCCTCTTAGCGGTTATTTGCAAGGATTAAATCTTATAGAGGTAATTAGATAAACTAAAATGCTAATTAAAATAAAAGTAAATAAATTGCAGCAAGGTATTTTTAGGTTTTTTATATATGATAAAGTAGACCAGGGGGCCATAGTTTTCACTAGAGGCTTCTCTCTCGACCACATAGCATATGGTGGGTCAACAAATTACTTGTAACACCCTGGATTTTTGCTTTTCCTTTTATTTGGATTTATTGAATATTTTAATTTGCATTTGGGTTCTTCAGTCAATTCTTTTGGACTTCCCACTTGGAATTATTTTTGATTTTCTTCCAAGTGGGTTCTATCATCCCTAAAACTTCCCTAGACCTCATCCCTCTCACCATAATGCCATTGGATATTTTTATTTAATGGCATTATATTCTTTTTCTTCCTGAAAATGCCTATTTTCTCAATAAGCTATGAAGCAACCCTCATTTTTATTGCTCCAAAAATTCCAAGAAAATTCCCAAATATTCTTTGGATCATGCCTCACCTCTCTATGCAAAAATATCCCATAGTCATTTGGAAATTTTCAGCTAAGGAAAATGTTTTTGCTTCTGGACAGAATGGGCACTTTGTGAAGCAAGTACCTTTTTCCTTGATCTCTTGGAGCTGAAATTTTTACCACATGACTACCCTCCTAAGAGATGCTTAACCCCAAAATTTCAGACTCAAATTCTTAGCCGTTTGTCCCTAGCATTTGTCACAAGTTTCTGTACAGAACCTTTGCATCAAGCTCAAGTCACATCCATTGCGCCAGATGGCAAGCCAAGCGCAGCTCTAGGCACCGCGTTGAAGGGACTTCATGATTGACACGGTTTGGCAGTGCCGAAAGCACCGCATGTGCCAGTGCACGCGGTGACCGCGTGAGTGCACGGTGCTTGGCATGCGCTCGCCGCGCTCTGTGCATCGGGCCCCTCTGCCGCCGTCCATTCACTCTCCACTCGCCACCGCAGCATGTCCCCGCCTCACGGCAACTTCCAGCGCGCCACCTAGCCTCGCCCTGCTCCTCCCCGACGCCAGCAAGCCACTCGCCGGAAGCGGCCGAACGCTACCAGGCGGAACAGTGAGCGCGTGTGCTCCGTCTGCTCCGCGTAGTGTGCCTCACTGTGCCCACGTGCGTGCACCGCGTAGCCTGTGCTCCACTACATCTCCTCCATGTCGCGCCCGAGCTCCTCACCCTCTCTCTTCTTCTTTAGTTCGTCGCCGGCGGAGTCCTGAGCACGGCCGCACTCCATCTATAAATAGAGCCGTCCCCGAGCCCGTCTAGCCATCGCTCTCACTTCACCTGGCCACAAATCACTCTCCCACAAGCGCGACAGGGCCGGGAGGGCCTCTTGCCGCCGATCATCGTCGGAATCTGCCACGGATCCCCCTGGATCGTGCACTCCTCCCAGCCACCCCCAGCTTCACTCTCTGCTCCCCTCGAGGTCGTGGTGATCTCCTGAGTTCGACGGTGCCACTGGTTCACCGGATCGTCGCCGGAATCGTTGTACCCGACGAGCTCCGCCGCCGCCGTCTCTGGAGAAGAACACCCCGACGCCGTACGTCCACCCCAGCTGTCGCCTCGGGTATGTGCTTGATCTCCGTGACATGCTGAGTCCATTCCCCCCATCGCCGGTGACCGCCGTGGTCTCCTCGCCGGAGAATCACCGGCGACCGAGCCGCCGAGTACTGTTCCCTCTCTCTCTCTCTCTCTCTCTCTTTTAACCCTGATACTGGGACCCCACTGTCAGCCTCTCTCTCTCTCCCGAATCGTTTTCTAAGTGGAGGCGTACTCTGGAAATACGCCTTTGACGTGGTCTGTTCTGGAAATTCGGTTAAATTCATTTAAATGAATATTTTGACCAGATTCTGACCCCAACTTTGACCAACTATAATTTCTATTCTATAAGTCCAATTGAGTTGATTCTTTTTGCTACTGGTTTGTATTGAGCCAAAGTTTATGCATGCCAAATTTCAGAATTTTTCTTGCTGTTTGGAATTTCTGGTGAAATAAAATGCTTTATGTGACATTTTCTTTTTGCATTTAAAATATTTTCAGAAGCTCCTAATTGTGTTGGAGAAGACCAGGAGTATTGTGACACTCCTCTGAACCAAGGCAAGCCACAACATTCATATGCAAGGATGGCATTGCAATAGCAATGGTTTATTTGAATTAAATTCATCATATAATTCACTATTAAAATGATTTGCTATATAGAACTTATTGCATAGAATTTGTTCCATGCCATTTTGATAGTATGCAGTAGGGTATATGCTTTCTTGCTAAAGTGTGCAGTAGAGATATGTCATATGCTCTCGTGGTAACAAGATGCATTCATTACTCATGAAGACCCGTGCATCCATTCACATACTATGGCTCGAATCATTTTATTTCAATTTAAACTTGATGTTAATTCAACTTGAACATGCTGTTGATCGAGTCATGGTGCCACCGAATCGAGCTCACCAGTGCAACCACACTTGCCTGGATGGGGAGGCCTTAATGTGGTCTATTGTCATGCCTCTCGTCGGTGCCTCCTACTAGGGAAGGTTGTGCACTGGCGCTACCCTGGCCCGGTAGGCAGTCATAACCTTGTGTGCCCGAGTTTTACGGTACCGAGGTCCCCGTTGGGGACGATGTTTTGTTTGGCCATGACGGTGGCAGCCACAGAGGTGGCGGATGTCACGAGTTGACATCGGGGCCACCCATGACATAGCCCAAAGGGGAGTTTGTCGGAGTGGCCGGGAGAGTGTCATGCAATAGATTGGTTTTGTCGGAATATTGTTGGTCCACCCGAATGGGAGCACGAGGTCATGAGTTCCGTATTGTGGGTACAGTGTACTAACCTCTGCAGAGTGTATAATCTATCGATAGCCGCGTCCTCGGATATGGACACAGTTCGTAGTAGGTCACACCGTGGGTCAATAGATATAATTAACTTGCACACTAAGATTCACAAGATGGCATATTCAAAATTGGTGACCGCGTGAGGATCCCTATGAAAGGTATTGCTTTGATCAAGTGAGGATCACGTTGGTAAGTTATGAACGTTGGTTACGTGGTAACCCGAAATGGTAAGTTGGTCCCAGGGACCACGACAACTTTTCACTCACACCTCATGTTGGGTAGTATCATGCTCATGCATTAAACTTGTTAAATGCCTTGTTGTTCTTGTTTGTCGTACTTGTTTTGTTTGCTGTGAGCTTGCGAGTACATTCAAAGTACTCACCTGGCTTATCATGCCAGATGTAGGAGAAGCCGTGCATGGTGTGGATGTCGAGCAGTATGTCACGCTCTAGGCCGTGTCCCAGCAGTGTCCCTGTAGAGTGGAGTTCCGCTACCTCGTCGTTCTGCTACCGCGTAGTAGTCCCTTTATCATCGAGGTCCCTGAGATGTCTACTAAATAATGTACATAAGTGCAGCCGCACCGTGTGTGCCGCTTGGCCTCGCTTATCATGTAATAATTGGAACCTATGTATCCGCTAGAGATCAATAAAGCGGTTGTTTTCTGTACCAAGTTGTTGTGTATTGCCAGAAGACTTGATATCTGGGCTGGCAATGCAAGGTAAACCGGTTGCTCTGAGCCGGGGTGCCACATTACTGTTGGGCAATCTATTTATATATAAAAAGTATTTGACGGGTTAACCAGAAAAAAGAGAATTATGCTAAAAAATTCCAGAAAAATTAGAAACATCTAACCATTAAACTTTTAAGTTATGTAATTACAGCCATTAGATCATCCAAAGTCTTACTTGATCAAAATTACCTACCTATGCCATGGAAACATATATGACCTAAAGCATTGTCCTCCCCGTCCTAGATTGAAAAGAAAAATATCCCTATTCCATGTTGTCAAGTCGCCGCCGGCCGATTGGCCGTCCTCCCGTACATGATTGAAAAGGAAGAAAAGGATGCCTGTTCCATGAGTTATCAAGTTGCTGCCGGCCGATTGGCTGTCCTCCCGTCCGTCAATGAAAAAGAAGAAAAAGGTACTCCTACCCCAATTGGTTATCAAGTCACCGCCGGCCGTATCTGGCTGCGCCTAAGATGTGGTCGCGTGAGCAGCCATGCCTCGCTGGCCCTGTGGAGCAGATAATTACTTCATTCTAATAAGGTCTGGCTCCTAGCTACAAGCCTACAATCTACTTGCTCGATGATTGAAAAAGCAATAGCGATGGAATCAAGTTGATCTACGTTTGTTCAAAACAAAACAGGTTAATCTACGTCTCGGTGGCCATGCATCATGCATCTCAACTCAGCAGATCAGCATGTTATCATACATCATGCACCTCAACTCAGCAGATTAGCATGTTATCATACATCATGCACCTCAACTCAACAGATCAGCATGTTACATACGATTGATTGTCTCAAAGCCTATCCTTCATGCACGCCAAAAACTAAAGGTGAATAGAGTTGTTGCATGCCCACTGTCAGCCAGCTTGAGGGAGATTAGAAGACAAACTAGGTGAGAGTTGATACTTGAGATACACACCGACACCATACACAGACCTTGTAAGTGGCCAGAATTCGACCTCTTCGTCAAGGACGATATTGACCTAGAGGCTGGTGCTTTACTACTCTTTCCGGCCAACAACAAGGTAACATTTCCTTTTTCTCTCCCCACGTCCAATCGTTTCCAGTTCATGTGCCTCCTCCTTATTTCTTGCTGTAGGGAAAAACACTGCAAGTGTTCGTCAAATTGTTAGTATCAATGCTTCAATTCTAATAGATAATTTTCCGTAGGAACACATAGCATCAATCAAGAATCAACTCGGCAATTTTTCTTCTTCAGATTATTTATAAAGAAGGGTGTGCAAGGGTTGGCTACTTTGCATAGATTCTGGATCAGACAAGGTAACTAATCTATTAATTTCCCCCTGTGTATGCTGCAATACAGTAATGGTTTACTTTAGTTAAGTTGGTAACACTTCAAAATGATGATCTTTTCACAAGGTGTGATGTGGTCACATATTTACCTGGATCTACCTTCTAAATCATAATCCATTTAATATGGAGATATCTATTTGTGCATTCAGAGATAATTACATTAATGTAAAAACAGGGCTGTCCACCTTAAGTATATTTATTGAAAGATCAATTATCTATTTATTGGATCGGTCCATGTTAATGATGCTCTATTTGCATTGGCAAAAGCTTGGTTGTGAAAGATGATATATCTTGGCGATTGGGCATAGTGACTAAAAAGTCTATAAATGTTGCAAAGTTCTTTTATTTACTAGATATAAAATTATCCATCCATTTTTTCTGTTTATATGCCAACTCTGGGCAATCGAAGCACTTTTTCCACTCCTTTCTAAAAGGTATGCCCAAGTTATTTTTCTGTAATGACACACACACACTGACTTTGTTCCTGGTGGTGAGCATATATGTTTAAGCTCATGTCAATGGCAGCATTTCCTTGATTGAACATCTATATAGTGAGGCACAGTGGTCATATTTGCAAGTTCATTCCTGTAAACTACTACTCCCTCCTATCCAAAAATAAGTATCGCAGCTTTGAACAGGGTTTAGTTCAAAACTGTGACACTTCTTATGGATCGGAGGTAGTATGATGCATGTCTGCTGTTTGGAATTGATTGCATTGTTTAATAGTAACCGATATATTTTCAAACTCCTTTCAGATGTAGCAGCGAGAAGACAAGGCACTCCACAGAAAAAAAATACAATCTGCTCTAAGGGTTTCAGTTCTAAATATGGTACATATGTTTTTCATAGTGTAGTATTAAAAGTCTATTGGTGTTGGAAATGCAACATTGGAATCCCAAACCCTTGCTTTTATTTGTAACGTCCATGGTGATCAAACCCCAAAGATCTACGAACCACCTTAACTTCACGATAGCTACATGTACGTGGCTGTAAAACACTTCTTTTGGCATAAGCATTCAATATGAAATGACAGACATAATGCAATGCTTTTCATAACTTCAATGAACTTTTCTCAACTAGAGATTCAGATCATAAAGAAGACAAAGAAATTCAGTTACAGTTAAAATAAAAATTGTTAGTATTTGCAGTTTTACAGCACATAAAAACTGGAAAATACACCTATGCATTTAGAAGTTGCGCTCACGATCTTTCCTTTATTTGGAGGGATGCATAGTCTAGACTTGCGCAATATTATCTTTCATTTTTCTTTTCTAACATTCCCATAAATGTTAAATATCAAATGATTGTTACCACCTTGCATTAGAGTTTGAAAAGTGTGCTATATGCAGATTTACACAATTCTTATTGGCTAATTAGAGTGCACCAAATGTAAATTTCCAATAAATATTGCTATTTCAAAGAGAGATGGTGGTATGTTGTTTTCCATGTACATCCATATGCTTGTGGTTAATTCTGTTCTATAAGAAGTCTGTTGATGGGTACCAATCCATGTTTTATTTTCAGATTCAGGACCGTGCATGCTTCTCACCTTAATAGACACATGACATTAATCAAAGCACATTTAGTGCATGTTTCCACAATAAGCTATACATCATTTAGACTGGGGTATATATGCCAGGTTAGTTTATCCTACGGTTTAAACCTTTATTTTGGTAGGTATCAGTCATCTGAAGACATGCGGGTGAAAATATTCGATGACCAAGCCGGGCTGCCTTTGTCAATGACGAAGACAAATTTTTGGGCTGCCTTGCTTTGGGACAGTGATGAAGCGTCCGAGTTGGAACTTGGGGATGACAAAGCCCCTACGAACCTCACACTGCGCATAATAGAAGCAAGCGCATCACCTACATGCATGCCGGTGGCAAAAGCGCCGCCGATTGAGTTATCATGTGTGCACAGACATATACTTATATAGTTATATTCTTTTTAATTTCACTCACTAATTATTATCTATCTCATTAACACTTATAGAGCCCTTAAAAAAATAATCACATGTTTTCCAAGATTTCAACATTTTTCACTAACAGGCATTTCCTTAATTACGTTATACTATTGGTTCAATCACAGAAACAAAGGAAGCGGTTATGAAAAAAAAATATGACAGTCAGGAAAAGGAAAAAGGGGACCTTCAAACTTCGAAGAATGTTGCCGATGTGGAGGATATGTCTGGCCGGCACTCTAGGGGCAGAAAACGTCTACACCATCCTCATACTAAAGATGGATCAAAGCAGCTGCAGGAGACGAAATCCACGCCAACATCACCTGCACGGATATTGACAGCAACAACACCGTGCAGATTGATGATCTCGCCTCCTCCCCTGCGCAGCTACACCTTGGGCCCTGCTACCCCTCCATCGCCGTTTACCAGCCTAGGAGGGGACCGAGGAGGCGTACGAGGAGACAAACCAGCCGCCGTCGAAGGTTACCCTGTGGCCGCACCATCGAATCGAGCTGCGGGGGTGGCTGCAGGTGAGGGCGAGCAAGCTCAAGGCAGGGAATCGAGGAATCAAGCTGATGGGAGCTACCGGCCGCAGAAATTTTGGAGTGAGAAAGGGGATCGGGCAAGGGCAAGGGCAAGAGCAACATGTGTCTGTGTGAAAGCGTGAATGGGAAAGAGGATTTCATTTTAGGGTGTGTAGGAAAGATGTGTGGTCGCTAAGTCCATCTGCGTGAGCCTGTTTGGCTAAATCCCATAATATTTCACTAACAGAAAAAATAACTTTTCCAAAAACAACAACAACAAAAAACTACTCGGAAGAGAAGACTACATAAAAGGGAAGGTACAATTAGCATGGTGGCACCAATGAAACCAGTAAAGTTTTGTACGTACATGTATAATAGTGTGCAGTATGCCTTTTTTTTTTAATAATGAACGTATTGTGGACGATGTTTCTTTTCAGAAAGTGGACAATCTGACAGCAAACTATGCTAACGTGAAATTACAAGTCACCATTGGTACTGCTGAGCACATGTGTCTTTTTTTAGAAGAAAAAAAAGAGTTTTATTCCATGAAATAGGATTACGGTCACTAAGAAAAATTCTGAAACAGAGTTTGGTACACGGCACAACCAACAAGCGGTGCTACCCTGAAACGATAAAAACTACTACACTATGAGCAACCTTTTTTTTTGAAGCATATGAACAACCTTATTTAGATTGAGTACATGTGTCTTAACTAAATCAAATGACCATTGAAACAAATAACTACCAACAAAGTTTTAATGGATATGTGCAATATATAAATACACTACTTTTCATACCAAATTTAAACAAAATTACCTTCAGTACAAAAACCGCTATATATTGAAACAAATATCTACGAATCTTGCACAAGGTTAGCAAATCTACCCATGCCTACATGAAAACAATGAGAAGTATTAGAATTGTGTTTATTGAAAAAAAATTTAAAACTAAGTACATAATAAAAATGCCGAAAATAAAATTTTGAACAATGGAACTAATCACAAAAAAATGTTAGTACATCATGCATAATTAACACGTAAATGATGAAGTGATGACGAATATATTTGAGTATCAGTAAAAACCCGAATATACCAAATATAAAACTATGTTCATAGAAGTCTTATATATTTCAAAATGGCATCACATGCAATTTTGATTTTTATTTAGACAAATGAAATCGTATGTTCTCATCAATAAACTTTATAAATTTCTAGCCCGCGCATCGAGCGGGCCACTTTGCTAGTTGATAGAAAAGCAAATAATTATGATGAATTCATGGCAATGATCATGTATATAGGCATCACGTCCGAGACAATTAGACCGACTCCTGCCTGCATCTACTACTATTACTCCACCCGTCGACCGCTATCCAGCATGCATCTAGGGTATTAAGTATGAAACAGAGTAACGCCTTAAGCAAGATGACATGATGTAGACAAAGTAAACTCAAGCAATATGATTAAACCCATATTTTTTATCCTTAATGGCAACAATACAAATTCGTGTCATGTCCCTTTCTGTCACTGGGATTGAGCACCGCAAGATTGAACCCATCACAAAGCTCCTCTCCCATTGCAAGACAAATCAATCTAGTAGGCCAAACCAAATCGATAGATCAGAGAGAAATACAAAGCTATAATAATCATGCATAAAAGAGTTCAGAGAAGACTCAAATATTTCTCATGAATAATCTGATCATAAACTCACAATTCATCGGATCCCAACAAACACACCTCAAAAGAAGATTACATCGGATAGAACTCCAAGAACATCGAGGAGAACATGATATTGAAGATCAAAGAGAGAGAAGAAGCCATCTAGCTACTAGCTATGGACTCGTAGGTCTGTGGTAAACTACTCACACATCATCGGAAGGGCAGCAAGGTTGATGAAGAAGCCCTCCGTGATCGATTCCCCCTCCGGCAGAGTACCGAAAAAGGCCTCCAGATGGGATCACGGAAGAACAGAGGCTTGCGGCGGCGGAACGGTTTTTTCTTCTGTCTCACTGGTATATTGGGAATATTTGGGAATTTATAGTGTTGGAATTAGGTCAGGAGGGGCAACAAGGGGCCCACAAGCCTGGGGGCGCGCCCTCCAGGCTTGTCGCCTCCTCGTGGCTCTTCTGGTCTTCTCCCGAAGCTTCGTGGGTCTCTTTTGGTCTAGAAAAAATTAATCCAAAGTTTTTTTCCCGTTTGGACACTTATTGATAATGATTTTCTAAAAAGGCAAAAACAAGCAGAAAACAGCAACTGGCACTGGGCACTAGGTTAATAGGTTAGTCCCAAAAAAATGATATATAATGGCATATAATTGCATATAAAACATCCAAGATTGATACTATAATAGCATGGAACAATAAAAAAATTATAGATCCGTTGGAGACGTACCAGCGGGCAAGAGGGTTGTCAATCCCCTTGAACTCGTTACTTGCAAGGATTAAATCTGGTAATGATAGATATATAAATTGAAAAGTAAATAAAAAGTAAAATAATTGCAGCAAGGTATTTTTAGTTTTAGTAATATGATTAAAGTAGATCTGGGGGACATAGTTTTCACTAGAGGCTTCTCTCTTGAAACATAGCATACAGTGGGTAGACATTTACTGTTGGGCAATTGATAGAAAAGTGCATAGTTATGATGTTATTCATGGCAATGATCATGTATATAGGCATCACGTCCGTGACAAGTAGACCGAAACGATTCTACATTTACTACTATTTCTCCACTTCGAGAGTGCTTCTATGCTTGCCTCTCTACGTATTAAGTTCATAACAAACAGAGTAATGTATGAAGTATGATGACATGATGTAGACAGAATAAACTCAAGCAATATGATTAAACCCCGTCATTTTACCTTTAATGACAACAATACAAATACGTGCCTCGCTACCCCTTCTATCACGAGGTCAGGACACCGCAAGATTGAACCCATTACAAAGCACCTCTCCCACTAAAGATAAATCAATCTAGTTGGCCAAACCAAATGGATAGATCAGAGGGAAATACAAAGCTATAATAATCATGCATAATAAAGTTTAGAAAAGACTCAATTACTTTCAATGAATAATCTGATCATAAACCCACAATTCATCGAATCCCAACAAACACACCGGAAAAGAAGATTACATCGGATAGAACTCCATGGAGATCATGGGGAACTTTGTATTGAAGATCAGAGAG